>CM073583.1:39105837-40593337 GCA_037074715.1 Magnolia kwangsiensis | reverse complement strand
ATCACCCAACGAATGGACGAGCTCTGACAGAGGGAGGAGAGAGGGAGGCAAGAACCATGCTCTCAGAGAAGTGGCGGTCCGAATCTTATCTGAACTACGAGAATAACTAAGTAAGCCGTGCCGTAAGGGGGGAATTCTCCACACGGGATGGGGCCAAGCCCAGTATGGGTGACAGATCGGCCATTGGAGTACTCCGGGATATACACCAGGGCAATAAATGTGGAGCATACGACGATGCCACCCATTTTCATTTCGTGGAAGTCCCCGGCAGATGAAAGGGCTGTAGGTGATGGCACTTTTTTCTTCTTATCTAGAGAGGGGCACAGAAATTGTTCCTATGGGGTCGTGCGTGGTAGCTGGTATAGATGAATAAAGGTGGGCCGCTTGAACGGGACCTATTCTCTTAATAAGCGGCAAAGCTGAGTAGGAAAGGGGGCCAAGTTGACTGATGAGTGCCTTTTTAGTCAATAGAAAAAAGGTCTCATGTGGAGCTAACATGGCTGGCTACAAGTATAGCCAAATCAAGATGAGACGGGATGGACGGTCAGAGGCAGCAGCGGGACTACCAGAGGAAAGCCTGCCCCCGCTAGCTAACATAGATATCTATTCCCACATAGCAGTAGTCTCTATTAGAATCTCTTCTCGACCAGGCCAGGCCGAATCGGGCCACCACGTCGGGATGGGAACGGCTCAGCCCACATGCATCATTTGATGAAAGCACTCCAGTCGCCTCCTCGAAGTAGCTTGTCAACCACCGGACCGTAGCTCCTCACCAAATGCCCTTGGGTTGGGGCAACACGACACATGAGTAGTTCGCTCCAGGACCCCACCCCCTCGAGAGCAGGATGCCGGCCGAGATGGAGCTGGGATCCAACCTATACTTTCCTTGGGCTTGCCTTGCCCCATCATCTAAATAGACGGGCGGGTGCCGAAAAGGAACCAGCCCAGCCTCTTCCAGAAAGCTTTGCTTGGTAGGCGCTGCCTACTCACTCGGACAATGCTCTGAACACGAAAGTTTGCAGTTCAGCCCCCTTCTCTTCTCCCATGCTGAGTCACAGGCAGCAGCTCGAAAAGCATGGACGAGCCACATGCAGGGAAACTTGCACGTGTGGTTCTGGCCGGGGACCCCGGTATACTGTACTAATATGTGTAGGTCCCCATAATTCGAGTGAGATTGTCATGGCACTAAAGCAGATATGGTCCGGTATTCCCTTGTTCCCCATATTGGTTATGTTCCTCATTCCTCGTCTAGTAGAAACTAATCGAGCTCTGTCTGATCTCCCAGAAGTGGAAGCTGAATCAGTTGCAGGCTATAATGTAGAATATGCGTGAGATGCGATCTTTAATAGTTCATTGTTGGCGGAAGCCAATGTCCCGGGGTCCCGGGGACTCATTCTGACTGAAACAAGGGGTGGGTCTTTACCAACTTCAAAATCCAAAGATTTTAGGGAAGAAAAAGAGGGACAGGGTACTCTTCATTCTTCATTCGAAACTAATGAATGTCGGGTCGGGGGTTTCTGCCTTGTTATCAAAAAGGGGAGGAGTTGGGTAAAGCAAACTCCCTCCTTGGACGAGCACGAGGCTTAGTCAAGTACAACCAGGTTACGCTACTTGATGCTCCGATCGAAAACAAATCAGTGGGGCCATGCCGGTACGACAGAATATGCGTTAGAAAGGTCAATCCCTCCCCTAAAAAAAGAAACCGGGCCGAACTTCTAAAAAGCAGCCCGCCCACTTCCATAGAACAATATCGTGGCAACGTAGACCTAAGTGGTAATATTGGATCCTGGGGAACCATCAAAAGTACGGCCGGCCTGCCTATATTTGAACGAGAATGCCGTGTCGTCCAGCGGAGCTTAGAAGAAGGTGACTCGCGCAGACAGCTGACTCCTTTTCAATAGAAAGGAATAGCCAAACCAACCCAGCTGGCTGGTCAATCTCAAAGATCTTATTGGCCGGCAAACCGGAGACAGACGACCACGGTCCCGACCGTCACCAGCTCCGGAGGTTTACTAATCAATGAACCCCCGAAACCCACTTTCTTTTCTGACCAAGCCGGAACAAACCGTCATGGTCATGACATGTTGTTGATATTGATTGAGTTGGAGGGACTTTCGCTGACTGAATCCATCCATCAAACTAGACCCCAGTAACCTTCGTAACCAAAGCGTCACGACAGAATTCAAAGGCTTTGGATTCTTAAGTAGTCGGGGGCAAGGAGGAGCACGTAGGAATGCCGACCACTACATAAGCCACTAGTAGCTGAGAGAAAGCGAGCAGGAAGCAGCAAGCAGCTTTAAAAAAGCCGTTGCGCTCCTGCCGTCCCCCCTAGACCCCCTCGAGGCTCCCGCGCCTTTTAAAGAAGCGTCGGCTTCAAAGCCCCTATTACGAAAAACTCACCTTAAGGGCTTCGTGAAGCGAGCCCTTATCATGATAGGGAAAGTCGTAGCGCGCCTTACATACTTTAGATAAAGACTAGGACCCCGCTGAAAAATGTATGCGCGGCCGTTGCTTGCTGGCTTCAAAGCCTATTAGTAAAACGCGCATTGGCCTTTGACGTAATAATCGTTTTGAAGCTTCAAAATGCTTATTACTATAAATTCAGGAGCTTCAGCCTTTAACTATATAAGCATTTTTCGGGGGAAGCGCTATCGTTTTTAAGCTGGCTGTTATAAGTAGCGCGCTAGCGCGCCTTCCCTCCGTCTCTCACTTCAGAAAGATTAAGAAGTATTTTCTTATGATGACCTGGTCGAGAGAGTACGAGACATCGGTGTAAAAGATTGAGTGGGATCAGTGAGGTTGGTTATAGTGACGGCCTAGCCTGAAGTGCGCGGCTTACGAAAAGGTAAGCGGTTAGGTTGACTTTGCCCCATTTTTTATCTTTTTCTGAATCTTCCCATTTTGATTCTCCGCGGGATCTCTGTTTCCTAGCCACTAACGGTTCCATTCGGTCCTCTTCCCAATGGGTATGGTATATGAACGTGAGAGCAGAGCAGGAAGTTCTAGCATGACGAAAGATTCTATTCCAAAAGGCCGAGTGAACTGCATGTGTCCTGCCTCCGGGGAGCCTATCGAATGAATGATTGAAGAAAGAAATGCACTGACTTTGTTCATAGTTCATTTTTCGACACGCCTTTTAGCTCGTAGTGGAGCATAAAAAAAGCAATTTCGCTCAGCGTCCATCTGCTGATTACTTTTTGAAGGCGCGCGTGAGAAAGAGAAGGCGCTCCTATTTCATACTTTAGATATGCCTTACCATTGAACCATTGAAAGTACATGCCTACATCCGTTTCCTTGCAATGAGCTTCCTCCAGGGGGCATTCTCCACAAACTGAGTGTTTCTAGAGATTTATTTTGTCCCCTGTTCCATCCACCCAAGTGGTGATTGAATTAGATTCCATGTTTTAATCATTCCCATCCACCCGGCCGGGAAAGACTCATCTCCTATTTTCTGAGCCTATATAGTAATCTAGTCATTCTTCGAAAGGTTTTTCTCTACCATTACCATTAAGTTATTTCCGCCCCCCTCCCTTCAATAATGGTCGAAGATGTTAGAGTTCTCCATCAAATTTGAGCTCTGAGCATTCGGCTGACACTCCCACCGCGACACCCGGTTGGCAAACCATTTTCAAGACTACCCTGCCATTCCATAAAAATTCTTTCATGATTTGATCTATACGCTCTTCCACCCCTGTCAAGGTTCTATCAAATATTTCCCAGCACCACCTTTATAATTTTGACTCTTCTAGGGAGCGATAGCCACCGTACCGATTGCTCTAGTTCAATTCTTCTTCGTTGGATTTTCTCTATGACCGCGTACCAGTCTTTCTTTCTTGTCTTTTTCCCGGGGACTTACTTGACTTTATATGAATAGATTTCACTCCTAGCTGCACTGATGCCCATAATATCTTGGATTCTTCTCTGGGCTCTCTTCTCTTAGAGGAGCTTTTCCTTGAGTGAATTGCTGCTCCAGAGGCTCTGCAGAACTGCTCTAGAATTTATCGGAGACCCGTCAGCTTCCTTGGATGATGCTTCCCCTACGTCTTTCGTGTCATCGGCGAAAAGCCAATGATTCATTGCTCTTGCAGTCGGGGCTAGAAGCATACCTTTGATCCCCCTTCTGTTGAGTCATCTACCCAGGATTTCGGCAATCATTATGTATAGGTAGGGGGATTCCTCTGCGACTTTTGAAAGCTTCCTGGTCTGCCATTTACCATTGCTGCAATCTAAGATTTTGAAATGCACGGCTATTATAAAAGAAAGATTCTTTAAAAGATGAATCTCCAATTTAGCCTGTCATTTGCACTGTCCATGTCCAGTTTGACTATAATCCGTCTTCTTTTCCCTCGTTTGGCTTCATAGATGGCTTCTTGGACACAACATACGTTCTCCGTGATGCTTCTGTCCTTGATGAAAGCTCCCTTGTGCCTTCCTGGCTGTGAATGAAGTTCTTTCTCCCTAATCTGTTTGCTTTGACCTTTGTCGCTGTGGAAGGTCTGAATCTCTCTAACTTATCAGGTCTGGTTTCCTTTAGGATCAGGGAGAGAAATTATGAGTTTACTGACCCCGCATCCCATTTCTCCTAAATTCCACTAGATCTCGTTTCAAGTAGTCCCGGAATAGGTTCACTTGAAAGCCGTCCGGGCCTGGGGCTTTATTTGGCTTGTTCTCGAATATTACCTAATAGTTTCAGTACTCACTGGCTCATCAAGGAATGTGTCATTCCCAGTCAGACCTATCTATTTTCCAGCATCCTTTCTTGGCTTGCTATTCTATCACCTCTTCTCTGACGTTTCAACATTTTTTGCCAAAAAGAAAGAAGGTTGTTGCCTCGCATCTTTCTCCTTCTTGATCTCGTCTCGTTTGCAGGTTCCCTGGTCATTCTAAATTGAAGCTATGAAGTTGGAATTTCGACGATTGACAATGCTTAGCAACCATATTGAGAAATAGTCTGAGAATCTCTTCTTTTCCAGTTTCTAATGGTTGCTCTAATATACCCAGCTTCCTTCTCACTCACATAGTGAGTCTGTTGCATCCGATTTTTATGATTTGCCTTTTTCTTATTTAAAGTTTCGTGATTATATCCACTTCAGTCTTCCTTTCTTTCCTCCCTGTATTTCTAGAAGCTCCAGGTCCAGGATTTGAGCTTTGCTTTGAGTTCAGCTTGAGTTCACAGTTTCCTTCTCCACTTGCTGCTTCCTGGTTCATCACACCCTGGATTCCCAAACCATGTCTGATCGCATCTGAATGGAATGGGTCCCAGCTTTGGCCGTTCTAGACAGTGGCAGTTCTATTGGCCTGTGATCAGAGACTAGACGTCGTGATGACAGCCATCTAATTTTGCCCAAGAGCCCTTCCCTTCCCTTCACTGATTATAGGCTATAGGCTATAGGCTATAGTGGGTTGGTTTGGCTATTCCCCTATGATCAGACCTGTTTCTTCCCTACTAAAAAGGTAAGGCAACCGCTTGAGGGTCTTCAGTCCTCTCCTCAAAGCCTGTCTTTTCTAACATAGCGCTGAATTGCTCCATGTGACTTCTATTTTTATTATGCCCGCCTATGCTTTCAGAAGAAAAACTATTATGAATATCACAGACCTCCTTGGTTTTCCATTTATTTCACTATGGAATCAATGAAGGCCTTTCTCCTACCAGGGGTCGGGGGTCCCCTGATGTTTAGGATTCAAAATCTGCTTCCTGCATGTCAGGGATGTGCTTTTGTGCCACCACTCTCCTCGGTCGATATTATCCAGGTTAATGATAGTTGTTTCTACCGTTCGTAATGTTCCATTGGGGAAGAAACTTTTCGCAAACCTCTCCCCCCTCCTCTAGTCTACATTCCTTAAGGCAAATCATATTTGGTTTTCACTTTTTGCAAAGAGTCTAAATAGCCATTTGTTTGGGGTCGCTGTCCAGGCCCCAACCATTCCATGATAGAATTTGCATTTGGCCCCTCTTCCACTTTTTCTTTTTTCTGGTCACTACTGTTAAATCCTGTAGCGTCGGTACCTACGGACCAGAAACCTGTTCATTTTCTTCGCCAGGTGGCTATAATTCTGAATATTCTAGTATAGTTATGGGAGTCAGGGTCGTCTCCTCGGCTGATACCTTCCCCAAGGTCGGGATTGCATCTGTTCGGGCTTGGGCGGTTTGTCTCCTTGATTTCTATTCATTGGGATTTCTTTCTGATTCCCACTCCTTGCTGCAAGAAAGAACCTTCCTTCGGATCTTTCGGGGGTGTTTGGCCTTCGGATAGCCCCTCTCTTGCTCGCGGGGCAATAACAATAGCCGGCAATGTCTGCTCATCTGAAGGTCCCAGCAAGCAAGCAACGGCTAAAAAGCCTATTAGTAAAACGCACTAGCGCGCTTTAGTTTTGAAGCAAACTGAAAAGCCGTTGCGCGCTAGCGCGCTCATACATTTTTCAGCTGGCTTCAAAGCCGCTAGTGCGCGCATACTTTTAAAGCTGAAAAATGCTTATTACTATCTATTAAAGTCAAAGGCCCCCCCTTCTTTATTATAGGGCTATGGAATCACTTTCACTTTAGTTAGGGCTATGGAGTCAGGGGCCTGAGCCCTAAAGGGGGCCTTTGAAAAGCACAAGGGCTTTGAAGCTAGCCGTTTCTTGCTCGTGACGGGTACTCTATCATGATCTAACGAATCTACAACTCTCTTTACTGAGCGAGACTCTATCCAGATCTAAATAATCCGCCAAAGAGCCTTCTAACTAGGAGAGTCGGCAAGCTACCGGAAGGAAAGCTTCTGACTCCCCCCTTTTGAATTTCCAATTCATCCTTTTCGTTCTACTTAGGTGGAGCAATCCGAACTCTCGACAGAATATAAAAGAGGACCGCAGGCCTGTGTAGACACCTCAACGAACTCATGTGGACACTCCTCAACCCGAGAACAATCTCTCAAATACACATAAGGACCCATTTTTCTTTTCTTTGCTGATTCCTCTCAATAAAATTTGCCATGTTACACTAAGTTACTTACGGATGTAAGTATGCGGTCCGGGAACACTTTGGGGTGAACACCCATCCGAACAAGTAGGGTCAATAGTTTAGCATTTAGGCCGTAACATTTAGTAACAAATAAATCTTTAACCCAACAAGTGCTCACCGAACCAAGCTAGGTAGTCTCCTATCACTAGGCTCACCAACCAACCTGGACTTTGATTCTTATTATTCCTACTGGATATAAAAACCACAAGGATTGTTTTCAGCCATGAGTTCTCGAAATAAGCGCTCTTGGGTGGGGTGGGCCATCATTCGCCAGGTCTTTGAGTGCCCGTTGTACCACGTGGTTGGTGCACTAGGCTGATCAAGACTCTACTTTTCAGATCTGGCACCTGCGCCCGGCCCGGTCTGCCAGCTCGTCAGTGGCTCTACGTCCAGTCGTGCGTGGTATGTTCGCGATTCGTACAAATGGAACGCATCGCGTACTATAACCTTCCTTTATTGGGCTGGGCCATTCCATCAAATCTTTGAGAAGGGGCCCAATCTCGTATTTGATGGTCGGCGTGGCGATAGGCTTCGCTTCTACGACTGGCTTCCTAGCCGTTGCAAACACTGAGCGAGAACGGTAAGGGGCGCACAAATAATTTCGTTGCGTGGGGATGCGATTCGCCAAGCTGGGGCAAACAAAGCCGTCCAGCCCTACTGGATTAGGAATGAGAAGGCCTTTCCTTCGAAAGGCGGGAAAGAAAGAGCTATGCTATTGACCGACCCTTTCGTAGTGACTTTGAATCAATAGGCCTCCCCTTTTTTCTCATTTTTGATGAGGCGGGCCAAATAGAGAATGAAATGCAGAAATAGGGGAAGGGGATGGTCACCTTTTTTTTTTGGTTTAAGGGCCCTACTGAAGTACCAAAGGCTTTTGGGGCTTACATCCTCTTTCAGTAGCGCCCTTAGAATCTAAGCCCTTTGAAGCGCCAGTAGTTGTAGCTGTGTCCACACCAACCCTTTCGTTCTTATCGCTCCGGGTTCCGATCTATATGACCTCCGAGCGGTATAAAGTACACCTCTTCCATAGAGGCAGGTAGTAACCTAACCTTTAAGAGTCTGTTCAAGGGGGGAGCCCTCTTATCTATCAATGGAAAGAAATCAGTGCGTAGCATGATAAGGAATCCTAGAAAAGATCGATTGAAACTCCCTCCCCTGTCCCACGAAGATCTCTACGTACTTGTCCAGTCCAGGACAACTGAAATCTTTCGGCCTATATAGTGACGGTGCGTGGGAGCAGCTCAAGCAAAGAAGAGTCTGGTCCGGTCTGAATTCAGGCCCGGCCCGCCCGTCTGCTGCTAGGTCCGGGAATGGTGTCAGGCGAGGGCGCCGCTATGCCCTGCTGCTCTGCTATGGCCGGCCCCCAGACTATGCAAAAGAATCGAGGCCGGGAGGTCTCGTCCATAGTGGTTCTCCCCCCCCCCCCCCAAAAAAAAAGGCCTAGATCAATGCCCCTTAATGAATGGAATGGTCCTTCACCCTTCGTTTGATTCCGACGGCCGGCATAGATCTCATGAGACCCGCCCACTATGACTATGAAAAAAGGCCTGCCCTTTTCCTTCGCTACTAGGAGAGTAAGCAACTTCTATTAGCGCCGGACCGTCGAGTCGAATTGATCGTGTCATGTGCAACGTCCATCAATGATGGTTCATTAATGTCCATTGATTTAGACTCCTTCCCCCTTCCCTTATACGAAGAAGATCGAGAGGGGCCCGAAAGCCCCCAAACCCAGAATGAAAATGGAAGCCTTTCGACTCACTCTCGTATGGCTCGCCCTCGAGCCCTGGGTAGGTCGGTCGGGTCTTTCCCTGTTGTTCTGTTCCCGCCACGAGAAAGACACACGGAAGAGGTATGCCCAGCGCGTGGAGGATCCGTTGAGAGTGTCCATTGTCTCGGTAGGGAACAGTATGATCTTTTCCCCTATTTTATTGAATCAATAAAAAAAGAGGTCAGTGCTACGGCCCCCTATTATTTGATCCAATATTGACCGGGGACGAGCCCCGACTTCCATAGGTCCTTGGTTCGACCTCCCGTAGTGGTCCTTGCTTTTAATAAAGCAGAGCGGGGCCAATTTCTCGTACTTGCTCAGTGTGCCCCCCTTTCGTCGAGTGCCCCACCCGATTTACTGGGCTGTTGGCCTACCAAGCACTTGCCCGCGGCTCCTGCCGCCCGCCAAGCTGGCGGAGCACTAGTTATCCTTATTGTTCTCTCTGCTGAGCCCCCTCCCGTTGCTCTAGCCATAAGCTATGACAGCTCCAGCTCGCACCCACAGGGGCCCGCCCTGCGAGAGGCCAGAGTGGGCTTAGTGGTCAACCCCCATTCGAATTACGTTAGGGGTTGTTTCGCTTTTTCCAGATCTAGAGTGATACTACGAGTCCTCCGTCCCAGATCCCTCGTCGCGACCATCTGGTTCACCGGTACTACCAAAAACTCTCATGCTTACGTTACTGTTACTGATGTAAGTATTATCTCGGACTACGAAGACCCCAGTCGTGCTTCTGGTTTCCATTCCCATCATCATATTGAAGTTGGAAACTCCTTGTGCTCTACCATAAGAACTTGGAGTCCATCTCATGGTGAAGGTAAGGTAACGCTGTGATTCTTACCAAAAAACTGACCGAACGCGTTCGAGTTATTGGCTCGTCCGACCCGGCAGCATTCATGAGTCGCTCGTTCAACTGTCCCTCAGAGACACGATCGAGAAGTACCCCCCCCCCCCCCCCCCCCCAAGCCACCCCCCCGTCCTTTTTCTTTCTCTCGGTCCCACCCCCAAAAAAGCTCCCTAAAGAAATGGATCAAAAAAAGGGTGGACTTCTGCAACGGGCTATGCCACCCATTACTTATGAGGGAAGTCACATCCGTCCCATCGCAAGCACCTACAATGTCATGATCACATTGGTTTACCTTTTTTTTTTCTTTGGTAGTTCAACGGACGGTCGCCCCTATAACAAGAAAAGGTAGAAATATTGAAACTTCTCTGCCATTTGGATCGGAGAATTTATGGAGGAAATCGGATTTTAAATTTTCAGAAACTGCACGATTATATAGCCAAAGGGAATACGCCGCTCCTAAAATCATCCCAAGCGCTGCTAATGTGGCGACTAAGCTATTTCTTTGGAAAGCTCCTACTGAGATGGGAAATTCTTCGATAAAGCTGCTAGTACCAGTTGAACTCATATTGGCCAAAGTGGAAGAGAAGGAAATGGTAGGGAGATTCGGCATGGTGCTCACTGAACCTCCGTAATATCTAGCAAGTCGAGTCTTATGTCGGTCATATAGAACACCAACACATAGAAAAAGGGCTGGAGGAACCGGTCCATGACTTGACATCGGTGGAATGCTACCTCCAATTCCCTGTATGTTCGATAGAGCCAAATATTCCCCCCCGGAGTACGCCGATTACCCCCCGAACCGTACAAGATAGTTACTACCCACCATACGGATTTCTAACTCTACTTCTTTTTCTGGTCGTTCCGCTCTGTCGGATCGATGGTAGTATCAGAGATCTGTAACCCCCCGACATTTTAGACAGAATGGTTCCTGCTTCCTACCCATAGTTAGCATGTATCTCCCCGGGTCATACTTTAGTATCACATTGTCGACCCCCACCCCAACTCTATCTTCCTTATCGGTGAATCGGAACATAGTGCATAGGTACTATTCAATGCAGCGGGGACGAGACGACGTGACATACTACGATCACGTACAGAAGTGCTTCCCTTCGGCTCGAAAATATGGAACCTCTCAACTGCTCCCGTTCCTTTATAGGGTCCTATCAGGATAGGTAGGCCCAAGCTTTCCCCTCCCCCCGACCGAGCAGTAGTTCCCCACGGCTGACAAATAAGAGTTTAGGCCGTAAAAGAAAGGCACCGGCCCCCCACTGGGATTTTTCTTTCCTTATCTACGCGTGCACTGCGTCAGCACTGGTGAAAAAGAGGTCGCCTTTACTGTAGAAGAAGGGGCGGGCCGGGTGCTTGCTTGTGGGTCCCCCTCTGCAGCAAGTGCTTGTTGGGACCCCACCCCCATTTCCCGAGAGGGGGCCGGGCTGTGTTTCCCCAGCGGCCGGCCAGTGGCAACAGAAAACGAACTCGGGTGGGCTCCACGCGGTTCACGTTTTCTTGTTAAGAGAGCTTCTCATTCTCTTATAGAAGCCCGCGACGGGTAAAGCCCAGCGAAGCAGCAGGGAGCACTGAGCAATGGGGGGGATGAGGGCGACTCCGCCCATGGGTTGGACCACACCACAGGCGGAAGTCCTTCCATGACAAGAGAAGGGCAGCGTCCTCGTTGTCGGACCGGAACAAGAGACGGGAGCTAGTCGTTGGAGGGAAGACGATGGCTCGTGGAGTACGACTCCCTTTTACTAATAGGGTAGGGGAGCCGTCACGTGATAGGGGCCCTAGCACTTATAGCAGCCAGCTGAAAAAGGCTAGCTAGCTATAGCTACTTATTTCATTGCAGCCAGCTGAAAAATGGAAGGGCTCCCTCGCACACCGTCAATAGTAATGGTGCGCGGGAGCGCTCTTCCGTTTTTCATGAAGATCGACTTCAAAAAAGCCCCTATCACGTGACGGCTCCAGCCGTCCCCCCCAGACCCTCCCCCCCCCCCCCTCCCCCGAGGCTCCCGCGCCTTCTGAAGAAGCTACTTGCTGCTTTCTGTTCAAGCTCCGCTTGCTGCCTCCCCACCCTTGTTTAGCGTTCCACTTGTGATCCTGGATGCAATGGAGGATTTTGATAAATGCGCCCGAATGTTCCCCCCTCCCTCCATAAGACCCTACTTCTCTTTCCCCCCTCGAGAAAGAGAAAGAAAAGAAGAAAGGATTGATTCTCTTCTTTCATGTGAACGGCCCTATCTTGTATCGAATGGTTTTTCGTGCTATACACCACGTTGAGAAACACCAACCTCCTATGTACCATACCATTTGGGTACCTCGAAAGGGAGGTGCTTCTTATGATGCTACGGACGGCTGTCCGAAGTGTAATGACGGGGTAAACTCGGACTCGGATAGGATAGGATTGTGCGTGCCGGGCCCTTCGTGTGTCCATATTTTGGCCGAGTTCCCCATACCGTAGGCCCCTATGTTACGCGGCCGTAATATTTTGTAACGTTCCACCGCTGTTACGCCAGAAATCCAAGGTTCCACACGAGCTCCCGTTCTGCGGCGTGGTGGCAGGACCGCTAGGGGATTGGCTCCGGGTGTAGGTAGGGTCAAATCTATAGGGGTCATACAAATACATAGGTCCCTTCCCTTCTGTCGAGTTGTTTAGAAGGCACTTTTCGTTCTACGGTCCCTCGGAGCGAAGGGTTAGGTAGGTAGTACGGGCCCTCTGACTTCCAACTATGTGTTGTGCGGCTCCCACGAAGCGAATGAAGGGAAGCTCGAAGCTTTCCAAACCCCGCGGCGGCTTATCTTATGTAGTGGTCGGGATATGAATCTTTAAGAGGGGTGAATCGATCTGTACTGTTGATACAGTTCGGGATATGAATCTTTAAGAGGGGTGGAACCACGGATCCTCCCAGAAAAATATACGGGAGCCAACCGACCATCTCAGGCCTAGCTTTAGGATGTCTCTGCCATGCAGGATCCCCCTCCATGTGAGGTAAACGAATCTTTTTTAGCTTTCGACGAAGGGATTCCTTCTCAAGATTTGACTCCAATGGGCGGGCGAGACACCAGCTTGTCTTAGCCAGTAAAGCCCCATTCGTCGTGTTCAAAATTTTTGAGGCCTAGCTCGCCTTCACTTTTCCTGACGCACACCCTTTCCCACCTAACCAGATGGAAGCGGTGTCTCTCTTCCGCTCCAGACCATAGGAAATTTCTTTGCAGCTTTTCTAGGGCCTCTAGAACCTAGGACCGTCGAAAACAGAAAGCATTTCATTTAGAGAAGCGTCGAAGCGAGGACTTTATGAGTTGTGCTCGGCCCGCGATGGTTAGAAGCTGGCCCTTCCATGCTGCCAATTTCTCTTGAGCACGGTCAACCACAGTTTTCCATATGGATGTTGACTGCCTTACCGGAAGAAGAGGTAGTCCAAGATAAGTGGCTGGCCAAGTCCTTTGGGACAGCCCAAAATCGTTTTGATTCTCCTTTCCTTTTCTTTTGGAGCGACGAGTTGATAAAGAAAATCCTACTTTTCAGCTGACAAACGTATGCGCGCGCTAGCGCGTTTTACTAATAGGCTGAAAATTCGTTGCTTGCTTGCTGCATTTCTGCTCAGAGGCTTTTTCAATCGACAGACAAGCTGGCATTCTGAGATAGGAAGCCCAGGAGGAGGATCCATATATCTTTCCTCTTCAAGATCACCATGAAATGAAGGAACGCATTCGTCGACATCTAGCTGATACATAGGCCATTTTCTAGCGGCAGCAACTGCCTAAGGGTTCGAACTGAATTTTGCTACTGGTGCTGACGGTTTCCTCATAATAAAGCTCATACTCATTAGTGTATCCCTTAGCCACCAACCTGGCTTTGTATCTATCAATGGACCCTGTTGACTTTGTAAACCCTCCTTTGCTTCCCTTCAGGAAGAGGAACGAAGGTACTCGCCCTAAACGAATGAATTGACAGAGAGGAACTAGCTCCTTTGATTTTTTATGAGAGCTTTGAGTTCTTCCTGCATGGCTTCTTTCCAACATGACTGAGATGCAGCTTCAGAATCAGATTTAGGCTCAACAATGGAATGAAGACAGAAAGGCACAAATAATGGGAAGAAGAAAATCTTCATATGTGAGACGATCAGGAGGACGAGAGAGATGAGAGGAGCGACATACCTAAACAGAAACAGGAGTAGGAGTAGAACCCGTGACCAAAGGAGCAGTTGATGATGAAGGCAAGAGAGTTTGGTGAGTTGAATCTGCCTGGGGTTGCGCCTCTGATAAGTCAAAACAGGCTGCCAAATAAAAAAGAGTGGGGGAAGGGACGGATTTGAGACTGTTTCCTGCTGCGAGCGGTGTACGTCACGGCATTTCGGAGGGATGGCCTTGACCGCAGCTGATGTTTATATTATAGACTATGCGATACTATGGGACGAGCTGGAGTGAAGGAGTCATTTAAGACCGTTTTCCGTTATGAATTCCGGAATGAAATGCCTTAATGCACTAGCCCTAGTTAAGGGTTTCCCCCCATTCCCATCGTGAACTTCGTTCACTCTTTTCGGGTGACTCAAGATTCTCTATATCTCAATAAAGAATCTTTTGAGAGTCTCTTTCCGGTTCACTACGTGAACTGCTCATCGAAAGAATCTCAATAGAAACTCTAGCCTGCTGCGATACTGGAACGAGCCTGAGGGCAGGGAGTTTTCCACTAATGGACTATAACGAGCTGAGGGATAACAAACCCTATGCAGCAGTGCACTATAAAATAAAAATAAGCAAGGTGTTCCTACTCATCCGTCCTTTAGTTATTTCCCTAAAACAAGGGAATACCCTATGGAATGATTTCCCTATGTTGCCCTGAAGTCTTATCCCTTATGATTTTATTATTAGAGCATTCAATTAGTATGAGAAGGCTTTACACTACGCGGTGCCACCTCTCACCGTGTTTAAAACCTTGTACGAGAACTTGTATAGAGAAGGATTTCCCGCGGCCGAGTTGTCAATTCGACCTGGGCCAGTAAACCCGTCTCCCCCCACACCTCCCAACGATCCAGCCTAAAAGACTATCGACCTATTGTCCCATATTAGGGGACAGTAGTCAACCGTTAGAAGGTCACAATATAAAAATGTGTGGCTGACCTCTGTCGAGTTGTCAATTCAACAAAGGACCGCGAAATTCACAACCACCAACACTTTCCAAAATCCAGCCTCTAAAGGCTACTAGACTACCATCCTGTATTAAAGAATGATAATATAGTCCCTGAGTAATGACGATATACATATTGGATTACCTGAGAGATTCTGAAGCTGCACTCTTGGATTTAAAGCTACCGCGTGATACTAATAGACATGAATAGAGTACATTTGACCCACTTATGAATCAAATGCCATCTAACACTCATACTTTCACCATGAAAAGTGAGAATTCACTCACCTCTACCTCTCTATCAGTCCCTTAAAAGCAGGGATTGAGGGGGGAGCTGGCTCAACCCCAAACTTAAAGAGAGAGAGGAAACGCGGTTAAGCATTCCTCGATACCTCACAGTTGCTCCCACTTACGAGAGCCCCAATGGGGCAGAGACCCGAAGTTTTCAAACTAGTTTCACCAGACTTGACCAGTACACTTTCTTTCTTCATAGCGTACCTATCCCGGCAGGCGAGCCAGCTTGAAAGTCCATTTTTACATCCTAACGCGAAAATTCACACTCAAAGGATTCCTCGGGCTCCTTCCCTCACATACTAGAGCGTTCTCTTTGAAATACCCTGCCATGTAAGAAATGGCATAGGCCCTAAACCAGCAGCCGGGAAAAACTCGCTCCGCAGCCATTCAAACTATTAAATAATGTGAATAAAGGTACAGGAGAAAACAGCCTTAAAGTAGACCAGTCACAAAACAAAGCGCCGAAGGATGCTTTATCGAAGACGATGAGTGCCAACCCCCCAGTTTAGACTTAAGGCTGATCTTACCGACGGTGGGATCAAAGAAGAAAATCTAGATAACCGTCAATAAATTAATAGCTACCTATCTGCAACACACTTTGACACCGTTCTCATTTTCCTTCTTCCACCATGCCAACCCTTATTCAGGTGGTGCTCTTCAGGATTGAGTGGGTTGCGGACCCACTCCTTCCTCGGAACACCATTGGGAGTCAATTCCTTTTCAATCTACCATACGGAAGAGACTTCCATGTTGGTAACCACTCATCCCTCACCAGACGGGAATCGTGGTGAGCCAGGGGGCGATAGTATTTATAAGGTCGAGGTAAGACATTCTTGACCACCCACACTACAAACACTATACGGTCGTCACCGTTACGTTTTAATTAGACGTCAACGGTAAAGACGATTTGCCTTCTCATTCCCCACGCACATGCTCTCCAATGAAGCGCAGGGGATGGGAAAGGTACCCAAACCTAGTGAGTGAAATTGAGAGAAGGAAGAACTAGGGAGAACCCTGACTTCCTCAATCAAATCATAACCTTTTTGGCTAATAGGTGCTCCACTGATTGCAAGATCTCTGGTGCAACCACAAAAAGACAACCAGAGTAGCCCATTAAAGGCCAACTCTGGAATGTCTGAGAACGTTTAAAAGTTCTCCGCCACGGAGGACACCCCCAAGAGGGAGTGACACCCGCCTTTCCTAGTTGAAGAGTCTTATGACTCCCGAGGGATGGCGCGTCGGGTTATCAATCCAAGTGATCCTTACAACCAACTGCAGTCCCTGATAAGGCTGAAGTGATGGCAGGAACCCGAGGTCAAGTAAAGAGTCAGATACACCTTGGAGTTATACGCAGTGCCCCGGCTCTCGCCTCTATGGACACACCAG
Organism: Magnolia kwangsiensis; assembly: GCA_037074715.1. Taxonomy (NCBI): domain Eukaryota; kingdom Viridiplantae; phylum Streptophyta; class Magnoliopsida; order Magnoliales; family Magnoliaceae; genus Magnolia; species Magnolia kwangsiensis. The sequence continues at coordinate 40,576,920 of CM073583.1, read as the reverse complement.
AGAGGTAGTCTAGGGCGACATTAATATGACACAATATCCAAATTTCGATAGAAGCCTATAACAATAAAAATTTTGGTTAAAGTTACAGACTTCCAGGATGTCTCAATAATGGGACCCCTAAAAGAATCTTGGGGCCGCACACAACCCTTAAAGCTACCGTATAATGGTCAGGTTAACCCTCATACCACATACAACCTCTCTCACCGGCAAGATCGGTGATGTAGTAGAAGACTAAGAGTCTCAAGACTCACTTCCAAAGTGGGTAAGTATATTCTATCTTTTATTAAATACTTACCAACTCGAAGGCCAGCCCGAGTGTCCACATTGGACATTCATAGGAGCACGAGCCAGGCGGGAGTCAGATTAACTACTCCCTCGTATGCAAAGAACCTCTTAGGGAAACCCTACTATCAGTGATTTCTCACATACATAGCATAGGCCTGAAGGTGGCAGCCGGGATAAACATAAACCCGCTCCGCACCATTCAAACTATTAAATAATGTGAATAAGGGCTAAGAGAGACACTAACTGAGGGGATTCCAGTGACAAACAGACCGCTGCCGGTCATTTTAGACTGGTGGCAACACTAGAAGGTATTAACCTCAGTGTTATCTGGACGTCACACCCAATAACGCCCTCTCTAACCATTCCGATATTCCCAACATGAAGTGGAGTTCTAAGACACACGGACTGCATAACACAACCCGACGCATCACTTGAACCACCCATGTCACGCCTGAAAAGGCGATGTACTGTGGATCAACCGCATCGCGGATATGTTAACCCACAACACACCGGAGGAAATCGACGGCCTTCTGGAGTGAACAAACTAATTCACACCATAGAGTCAAGAAGATCCTGTCAGAATCCACTTCATCCTTACAAAGGAGACATGGCAGTCTAGAAGGTCACCCTCTGAACCGGGTCAGTGTATTCAGTATTCCTTATTATACTGTTCCACAACCCTTCTGGCAAATAGGTATCTACTGATCGTAAGATCACTAGAACACCCAAACCGTTTCACTCGTGCAATTTATATCATACGGGAAGCACTTCGTGTAACTAACTCTCCTTAAACTCACTGTGACGTTACTAGAAGAAAAGAAAGAAAAATGAAAGAAAATTTCAATAGATAACAATAACAAAAGTAAAAAAAAAAAAAAATGACTACTGGGCGGGACCTTCATTCGCCCCAACGGAGGTTTCTCTTCCTTTGATCCGAAAAGTGAGGCCGAAAAGGCGCTGGTTAGACAGAGTGAGAGAAAGAAGCTGAAATCGAAATCTGAGATTATCTGACAGGTTGACCCGAAAGGAAGTGGCTCGGTTGATTAGTTGCGCCGGCCGAGAGTGCGCTAAATGCACAATACCCTTAAATGGGAACAAATATATGCCTGACCCAAATCTCAGGTCTCCTTCTGGCCAGGGCCCAATCACTTGAGAAAGGCATAGAGTTTGCGGGCTGAACTCCCAACCACAACAAAAAAAATACATTGCAGTTGGTCAAGTTCAGGTGGGATACACGCAAGTCCCCAACATCCTGGATTCCCCCCATCAAGGGTGTTCCCTAAACCGGAAAAATATTCGTCTATGAGAGTTTTTTTATATGCTTAACACATGCTTCTTTTCTTGTTAAGTTTGTGATTTATATTTCTTTTGTGTCTTGATTTTCTTTCCCTGCGATAAGGGTAGGAGATGCAAGGGCCGATCGTCTGGTCAAGCTGTACATGTAGTAGTTCACGTTGTCAAAGCTTATCGCGCTGGCGAAGCCAAAGCCGTAATCTACTTTCTATTTCTAGTCTAGTACAGTACTGCCTCATGACAATGATCTGATAATGTCGGTCTGAGATAAAAGAGAGATTTATGACACTTAACTTACTCGACGTTATAGCTTTGCATTTTCTGTTCTTGATGTTGGGGCTTATTTTCTTAATTCTCATATTTTTGCTTTTTGTGCCTCTACGCTTCGAAATTTCTGCTCTTGATGTTGGTTGCTATACCTCACTTAAATGGATTTGAATCTTATGTATTTATTTTTTCTTGTCCGGTATGTTGGAGGCGGACTAGGGCCTAATAAACACCGCTAGTCCTATGCCTCCAACAACTCACTCCAAACCTTAAGAAAAACGGATCCAAGATTGGGTCAGAGCCATATGCACTATTTGAAGGGAGGACCACCTTCTTGCGGGAGACATGGTCCGACGGTCCCTATCTTCAATCTATGATTGTGCGTATTTCATGATTCCAACTGACGAAGTTCGGCATCGGACGTGTACAAGACAAGACAATAGGTTCTCCCATCCCCACAATGGGCTCTATCAAGTTGCCGCCAGAAAAAGGAAATCTACTAGATGGAGCACCCACCCAACCAAGAACCAACCAGTGAGTGCATGATAGAAAAGGGCGTGGGCCGCGTATGACAGAATAGAGGTAGCATAAAAAACAAAAAGGAACTCTAAGCCATGCCAGCCTCCCGTGAGGTGAGAGATTAGTGAGAGGTGAGGGATTAGAACTGTTCCTATTCCCAGCCAGTCAGAGGATAACCAACCAAACCAATGAGAGGAGTCTGTTCAGGTATTGAGATAGTCCTCCTTCTAAATAGTACAGGCTTGACGTCGACTATCTGTATGAAGTATACTCCCTTTATGAAGAAATAGACTCCTTCATCTTTGAAGTGAATGGAGAGAGCAGTGAATTCCAAGCAAGAGGGAAGCAGGGCAGGCAGCAGTCCCACAGGCAAGGGAAAGAGTCCCAGTCGTCTCGCTTAATGGATAGAGACAACTCCGCAAGTCAGTCCCTCATCCCGTAGTATTGAATTGATTGTTCGAGTGGATCATAGGACTGTGTCTTGCTAAGCAAGTCGACGCTAGTCCCCCTTCCTGGTCAAAGGCAGTCTCGTTGAGTTGATCATAGAATTATGGGCAAGTAACTCGAGTAGTCGTCCATTCCAGTCCGTTTGAGTTAGTTCCTTGTCGTCAGTTCGATTGATGAGTTTCGAGGGGAATCATAGATGATGGACTCTAGAACCAGCCGGTACACTTGATTAGTGAGCTTAGCTTATAGATGAAGCACTAGATGTGGTGTGTGTTTCGTCATGCTTCTTCGGATTGTGCTTCTGTTAAGCTCACTCCCCGTTCTTAAACAAACATGAAACCGGATTGGCAACGGGCCATTGGGTTTCAAGTACTGGGGGCCGTCAAGTTACGTCTTCTCCACTGGACTCCACAGGGCGGCCAGTACAGAAAGACGCCTGGATGGACAGGGTTTTGGATATGACAGGTAGTCGCTCGCATAAACAAATGGGACTCCCTAAATCCGAATCTGATGGGGAATCAACAGAAAGAGATGGGTCGGATACAGGAATGCCATCTGATCCACCCAAAACTCCTATAGTTCGTCGAGGCAGGGCTTCGATCGAACAGTCTCGTAAATTAGTATTCCGGATGGATGGCCAACTCCTCGAACTGCTGGGTGTGGCATATTCATGGACTGGCAAAGCGAACTATCTATTTGATCAAGAGAACCTAGAGATATCTCTATCTTTCCCCCCAAACCCCCCCCCCCCCCCCCCCCTCCCCCCCCCCCCCCCGCGCACGCGCGCGGATGACTTGTAAATGTTGAGGCATAGGATAGGCTCCGCAGTTGGGTCGGACTGGCTAAGCAATTGGGTGGGCAGTTACTTATATCGTAGTAGGTAGGGAGGAATGCATTGCTGCTAGACGATTGACCAATAGCTCATGGCGAGAGTTCATGCAAGGCTATGGAGGAGGGAAGGGAGAATCCTTTGTTCGAACAGCCCCGACGTTCATTGATTTGATTGGGAATGGTCTACATCCCTTATACCTGCCAGTGCTGAGACTTTCGTAGGGGCACAGGAGCGAAGCAAGCATTGACAAGCGCCCCTGCACCTTCCTGTCCCAGCTCCCCTTCACACGGTTGTACCAAATAATGCCGGGAATTCAGTGCCATTTTCTGATCCTCCGAGTGCAAAGATAGCAACAGAGATTGTGGTTCCATACGCGGATTGATATGCATCCCATACACTACCTCAATCAGAATCCATTCCAATAAAGCGTTTAGCCCGTTGTAAGGTTCGTAGCCTCTATAGCGAGCACCTTTAAAGTGGCATACCGTCGAAGTCAAATATACATATCCATATGCCAGTTGACTCGTCGATCCACCAGTGGAGGGAATATAAGCATAGGTATAGAGGTGGGAGGGATGGGAGAGCAAGCTGGCTTGGGGGCAAAGGAAATAACATCCGAGCAAGAGGCATTACCCCAGAAATCGGCACTTTCTCTTTCCAAGGAAGGAACTATGCGTTCTTTACCTCTAGGGCGTCAGAATAGTATATGTTAGCCGATACAGTCGACGTGCCTTAGTTTCTCAACCTCCAAAAAAGTACTAAAAGCCTCTTCTTTCTCTCTAGCCAGTCCCTTCGGTCTGTCGTCCTTCCTTGAGGTCTTTCCCTTTCCTCCCCCTCGCTTTGTTCACTTGTTCACTTCGTTCACTAGCTCGGATACCTCAGAAGAAGATAAAAGAACGGGAAAAGAGAGAAGAGAAGATAAAGAACCTTCTTTCTAGCTCTTTCCCTCTACTCCTTCTATCGGTCTATCCTTAGCTAGCTCTTTTAGTGAACTACCTTCACTCCTAATGGGCAAGGGCTCTCTTAAGCAGGTCTTCCTAACTAGCAGACCCTTTATCCTTCTATTGCTTCTCCTTCGGGGGGAGATAAGCAGGGATATACTGGTTATCTTTCTTAAAAGGAACATTTCCCTAGGGCGGACCTGAGGCGGAGAAGAGAAAGAAATCCTAACATAGAAAGATAGATACCAGAACCCCGTTATCGCATCCCTCCCCCTAAAAAGAGAGATTGAAAGCGGATCCTAGACTCATGGAAAATCTACTTAAAAGCTAATCCACAAATGATTGATGAAGTGAATTGGACTCGCGTTTGTGTGCCTCTTCTCCTTGATAACCCGGACCCGTCGAAATCCAATAGTTATCAACCTCTGATTCAACACAAGAAAGTAAGTCAAATCCCTATCAATAATAGACTAAAGGGTCGACTCACTGCTTCTACTGCCTCTCCATTCCCAAGCCGAAGGCGCATCTATCTCTATGACAGACGATTGCCCCTTAGAGCTTGACTGACTTCGTAAACGCCGCTACTCGTTATAAAAACAGAGGCTCATTGTGCCACTTCTACAGCCAAACACAAGAAATCATCGGGATAAAGGCTCTCACCACTGCGTCCTGTATTCCACTGTGCATTCCACCTAGTTTTGGTGTGTTTCATTCTGATCATTGCATTCCTTAGATGTTGACGGGGGATCTACTCAGTGTGTGGCAGAGTTCCCGTCAACATTTGAGCTCGACAAGTGAGCTTCGGTTTTAAACTAGGACTACCTCGTCCGCTCTAGGTTCTCGCTTATGAAACCCTGTCTTCTGGACCAGAGGAAGCACAGTCCTTCTTTAGTGCTGCTTCATGGCGGAGGAAGCGTCCCTCGGTTTTCTATGCGCTTAACTGGAGTTCGACCCAGTCTTGCCCGCTCTAGGTACTCGTATCAACAGTACCTGGGTTTTCGATCGACTATAGCTCTAGCCATCCACCTGGAACTAACATCTTATGAGGTAGCGTTCCTTGGTTAGTCATGATACAGTTGCAAAATAGGATTTGACCCGAGTGCCTGTAACCAATGTTCGATATCTAAATAACTACCAGGAAAGAGAACCCTCCTTAATGCAGGTACAAAAGACACCAGTAGAAGCCACAAGCACTCTTATCAAAGAGAGGGATCCCAGCCTATATTGCTCTTATCTGTGCCACTCATCGTTCTGTTGTTAAGGGCTTATTGTCTGACTCTCATAGAAGCAAGTAAGGCTCTTAGACTCGTCCTATGAAACTTCTCCCCTTGGATAGCATATAACCCTGACTAGACTGTAGCACAAGGGCCAGCCGATGCGAGAGCCTGCTGAAAAGCAACTTATATAGTCAAAGGCGCTAAAGCCTTTATAGTCATAAGCGTTTTAAAGAAATTGTAGTTCACGGGCTTTCTTTTTTCTGCGAATCTAGCAAAGATCGATCTATCTCACTATCGCTAGTCGAGTTGAGCAAAAGGGATGATATTCGCCAAATTCTCGTGCTGTTCTTAATTACGATTACGAGAGCGTAGTTTGAGTTTGAAATGCCATCACCCGAAAGCTATTCAATAGCATTCCACTCGCTCCATACATTCTCGATACGTTTGACCGAAGCAGACCAGTGACAAGAGGAGTAATCGAAGGCATAACAGGCACCTCTTCCAATGTCTGACCTTCCCTTCGAGTGTGTGTTATCTAATCTTACCGGAATAGGTGCTCATCTTTCCCTTTTTCCTTATCCTTCTCTTGAAGAGCCTAAAGGTCTCTATCGAGTAAGAAGTGGTTTTATTTAAATAAAATATACGAGTATCAAAGGACCTATCAGAGAGTCTGTCAATAGAGTGAGATAGCGATTGATTCATTGTCTAGCTATAGGGATCATGCCATGCGAAAAATCTATTTCGAGAGTCTAAAAGTGAGAAACCTCATTGCCTCTATACGAGCCTATCTATACGAACAATCACTCTTTCAGAGCCGTCGTCTTCCTTGTTCCAGTTGACTTCTTTCAGAGCCTGTCCTTTGCTGCCCTATTCTGACTTATGCTTGCTTGACTTCTTCATCTGGCTTTCCAGGTGGTGCAGCAACGGGTGCAGTGGCTAATACGACGGCTGGAGAGGGACGGACTCTCCCTTGTTCCACCTTGGCTCACAACTTATTGGCTTTGACCACTCGTAGATCTCTGTTCCTCGTTTAATCGAGTCCCATTCCACTCGTGCTTGGGAAGAACTTCGTCTCATTCGGTCAAGTCGAAGGGAAAGTCGAGGCCCTTACTCTATTAGCTCTCGTTCGATTCAGGCATATGGATGGGTACTTGTGTTGTACCCATCCATATGCTTGTCAGGAATTAGCTCTTTATAAGTAACACACAAGAAAGAAAGCCATGTCTATTGGCTTATTCCCGTCTTTAATCAACCCTCAAAGTCACATCAGGCTCTGAAAGAGTGGTTTTTTCTTGTTCTTCATCCTCTTCCTTCTTTAGGTTGCTGCCTATCGACTAGTGGAGATAACAAGGCAATGAATAAAGAGAGTGACTGTTTCCGATTTCCCGGAAGAGTGCTTTCCCATTATGCCTTCGATTGATTGAGTGCGAGCTCTTTCGTTTTCGAAGATTAAGGGACGAAGTGCTTAGTTGAACATAGTGAGACTAAGGGACGGAAGGGCACTTGTTTGCTTTCAAAGGTCAGGGGCGGAAGTTCCTGAAGCAGGGATTGAAGACAGGGGGACAGAAGTCTACTCGACCATAGGGAGAGTCGCAGATTGGATAACGAGATCGAGACCTATCAGCGGAGGGAGCAACCATTTGATTCATTGCCTGTCCCATAACCTACTGCTCTGAACCTGACCAAGGGGACGAAGTTCTTAGTTGAACATAGTCCCTCACCTACTGCTCTGACCCTGACCAGGCAAGCCTCTCCCATGTCAGCTAGCAAGCAAGCCATAAGCAAAGCGACGGAGTAGGATCTCTTTTTAGCTCCACTAGTAGGTCCTATGAACCGGAAACCTCAATGGACATTACCATTCATTGTCAGGAATAGGAACAGTTCTATTTCCGGTAGCAGGCACTCTATCCTAGGGCAAGAACTCTTTTGTCAGGAAATCCACTCCTTCCTTCGTCTCGTCGGGCAATCACTCGTTTAGGGAGATGAGGGAAAGGGCTATTCGAGTCGAGTGAGTTTACGAACTTCACTTCATCCTTATATGTATGGGTGAGTTTACGAGCGAGGGCAATCTCAGATTGTACGGGAAAAAGGGGACAAGCCTACTGGTACTGGAAATGAGAAAGGTCACAATAGAGGTGCGACGAATGAGAGGGCATAGTGACTAGTTTCCGAAGGAGGTCCGCTCGCAGGTGAAGGGGAGTTTCGAAGGCTAGTAAGAGATCCAGTTTACGGGCTACTCCTACTTAAGTTACTGTTATGATGAGGTTCTCAAGAATTACGCTATTTCGAGTCCTGTTCCTAAGCTCATTTTCATGACCTTCCTCTTTTTGAATAGTTGAGTAAGCTGGAGAGGATAGGTTTCGATGAGGAGAGCTGGTAGCTAAGTCCTTGGCATATAATCGTTGGCTCTTTCCATTCCCTATTCGCCCTAACGACCTCATGACCGTCGCTACTCGAATGCCTAACCCGCTAGCAGGACCCGAACAGCCGGACCGAGGAACTTCAGGAACCTCAATCCCAATCCCTCGGTTGATGGTATTTCTCCCCGTACCCGTCACCATAGAGCGGCCAAAGCCAATAAGTTACGAGAAAAGTGAGACTAGATAAAGCGTCAAAGCCCTCGGAGCTGGTGCTGGTATAGGATCAAAAACTCAACAATAGGAGCGAGTCAAGTGAATCGCCATCAAGCCGACGCCTGACCTACGCCCTTCTACCTCTGTCCCTTAGCCCTTTCCAATTGGCTTTGACTTTGACTTCACCTTGGACTTGAAAGACTAACCTTCTCCCCGAAACAGGAAAGATCGCCACCAGGAAAGCATGAGCTGGAGCTGGAGTCACCGGCGTCAGGATTTTTCTTTATAGGAACAGGACTCGGAATAGCAACATGACACATTTCCTGTCCCATACCTCTACTTTCGAACTAGCTACCTATCCTATTCGAGCTTCATCCTTGCCACCGCTACCAGTAAGCTGCGAGCTACAAGAGCGAGCCTTTTGAGTGATACTAGGGACGGAGCGAGCCAAGCAATCAAATACGCGAGCCAACTCTGGTTTCATCCCAAACCTCCCCTTAACCCATCCTATTTGATTCTGATTGTGGAGCATTCCATGCACCTGCTGGAAGAGGCTTTCCCGTGGGTTGGGAGAGTAGCCGCCTCTTCACTCTCCTTCAGTCGATTTAGATACCGAATCGTATCTCTTGGAGAGAGGTGCAGAAGCTCCCCCTTTGACTCAGGGGGCGTTCCGCCACTTCGATTGATGCGGACGCGGTTCCCTCATCGTGAAAGAAGTAATGAAAGGAAGCCCCCGGTCAAACCGCGTTCATTGTTTCCTGTATAGCTTTCTAGAGCAGAGATCTAGCAATGCATTCTAGGCACAGATCATTGGTATTGGATGTATCGTTAGGTTGTGCCGAGTCAAATCTGCTCCGCTTTTTTTTCCGTTGCAGAAAAGAGATCCCTTACCCCCGCTTTTAAAAATGATGAATATGAAGTCCGGGAGGCTGCAGGTACTATGGATCCTCTGACTCCCAATCGGGTTGCCTTCCCGGGTCTCGCCCGTGTTGCCTGTAGGTCATGATGTGCCTCGAGATGGCCGTCTCCTATCCCCCTGCCGGTGGGGAATCCGCTCCTGGGTCGTCGCTCTGCTGCGTCTGGCCCGTCCTCTAAGCACCATTGTTACAAGACCCTACTATCATTATGCCTTTGCAATGTTACTTGGTTCAACTCCATTTGTGACCTTTTCTCGTATGTGGGACTCTCTATCTTCTTGGGTAGATAATCGATCGTCTTTCATTTTTATAGTGAGTACTTTTTATAATCAAAAGTCAAGTCAAGAATAATAATCGAACTGGAGGAGCTTACAAGGATGGCTTGGTAAGCAAGTAACCTATTATGTAGGCGCCAACTCCCAGTTCTTTCTCTTCTTTCTTTTTGAGTTTAGTGACAGTTCATCAAAATAATTGTCCAAGATTGCTAGATCGAGCACGCGACGCGCATAGTCTTTAGTCCAAGAGCGGGTTGTCTCCTCTTCTTAATGTCTACTACTTCCTTGCCTCCCCCTTTTCAGAGATCTCCTTGTTCTCTTCCCATATTTTCCTCCATACCTTCTCCGCCTTCTTCATCATGTTGTTCCATCCTTCAGGGATGTTCGGTAGGTGTCCGGGCCTCCTTAAAAATCCTTCCAACAAGAATACTGCTTGAACATTGTAAGACATGGAACCGTCTCTTTCTTGTGAACACTGATCATAAGTGGCAAAAGCCGCCGAAATCCTCATTTTTTGTCCACCTCGCTTGTGTCGTGAAAGGCAGAATTTCAAATGTTTTTTTATACACTGGCGCAGATGATTGTCCCTGTCACGCCCCAAACTCAAAATCAGATTCACAAGAATCTCGATCGCTGAATTCGGTGCCAACAGCCTCCGTAGTACCCCATTCTCGGCTCCCAGCGCAACATACGTCAGATTCCGATCCTGAGATCCTACAAGGAGGATTTTTTTTTTTGAACGTACACTTGTCTTGTAATAAGCATAACCACAAGTTTACCCAAATTATAAAGGAAACATCATCATCACATATCCACTAATATAATCATTTGAGTACAATGCTGAAAGGGAATACATAAATAAAGAAAAATCAAGCTTCAGAAGACCACTGCACGCTCCAAGCTCAACACTGCTGCAACCTAACATCACCTGCACGCATCTATCATGCATAAGCTTATAGAAATCTTAGACGGTGGTGTAAGTGTGTGCATAAGGCAAACGCCAAGTGTACAGTATCAGGACAATGCGGAAGTATGTGGTAAGTCCATGAAAATACCAAGGCTATGTAATGCAAGGCATGATGCGAGATATGGATGCCATCGGCCACACCGATGCAATGCAAGGCCTACATAGCCAAATGTCATATGCGAAATGCAATCCAAGCAAGTCGGTACTCCTCAAATACGTATATCAGTACAGTTCCTCTCTGGATATCACCGGGGTCTAATACACTTCGCAGAGACTGCCACCTCCCTAGCTGCACAGTCAAGCAAGCGGATAAGACCTCACTATCCGCCTGACCAGTAGTATGCCAATACCTACCCGGCTCGTCGATAGTGGACTCATTTGCGAGCTAGTCAAACTCAGCCTAGCTTATAGCCCCCTCACTCAGGCGGATAAGGCCACACCCCCTTCCAACCGACCACGACACAGTGGGAGACGCGGCCTACTGGTATTCGGCACTCGGGCGCTCATGTATCCACTCGGTCTAGACACTGGAGCATCTCCTGGTACCAAAAAGGTTCTGGGACTTTCACCCAAGGACATCCTAAGTGCCCACAGTGCTAGAATAAGTATTTCCGATATCCAATACGGTCATCCACGATGTACCTGTGGAACCATGGCCCTGATGTCGCTAGGGCGTGTAGTGATCAAGTCACACGTATGCGAGATGCATGAATCACACGTCAAATCATGCAGAAGTCCAGCGCATACTGTGCAATCATGTAGGGCACTCAGTCACATAACGGGTCCCGTAAATGGTCTGCCCAATGGCATATGTTATGATCAGTCATTACTCATATCAAGCATACATATGATGCGTATGGGCATGAGTCATGAGGTTATACTAAGCATGTTATAAGGCAATGAATAGCAACGGGTATGGACCTATCAATGGGCCCTAAAGAGAGCTACAATGCGGACATTTAACCAACATTGTACGTACAATGTGGACGTCAAACCAACATTGTTTTCTAGGCACGGCTTACCGTAAATATCATTTCACGAACCATGATAGACGTACATTGTAATGGACCCTAAGGACATCCATTGGGCCTCGATCCCTAGGCCTTGGATATATCAAATGAGCCGAATTGCGTGGGCCTTACATCCTTCAAATGGCTACGTTAATGGGCCTCGCCAAGGAGCCTTATGTACATTGCAATGGTCCATGACTCATGGGCCATGAAATACATCAAAGTGGGACTACACACATGAGTTTTAAATATGTCAAATGGGTCATTCCATTTGCGCCCCTTGCACATCAAATGGGCCTGATCCCATGGGCTTTATATGTACCAAATGGGCTTAGATCCCGTGGGCCTTATATAGAATAAGTGGGCCGGATCTCATGGGCATTGTATATATCAAATGGGCCGAAACCCATGGGCTTTAGATATGCCAAATGGGCTTAATCCCATGGACATTACACATGCCAAATGGGATTAATCCCATGGTCTTAGATGTGCACCAAGGTGGGCCTAAATGAATGGCCATAAATGGGTCAACATGGCCCTATACACATACCATGGTGGCCCATTTTAACCATAGATCTGGTTCATTTTGGCACAAGCTATGAAATAATTTTACAACAACAAATAAATGGGCGGTTTGGATGAAACTCATGCATCATGGTAGACTCCCATGTGGGCCCACTATAACATTTATTTTCCATCCAATCCTGGGCCCACTGAAATGCTTATTCGCCACCCAACCTGTTGTTAGGGCCGTGTGGCAAGGGGCCCACCAAAAATGTTTATTTTACATCCCACCTGTTGATAAGGCCATGTAGCAAGGGGCCCACTAAAATGTTTATTTTCCATTCAAACCTGCTGATGAGGTCATATAGACCCAGGGCCCACCGTAATGTATATATATATTTTTTTACCCAACCTGGGCCCACTGTACTATTTATTTGCATCCAAACTGCTCATTGAATCACATGGCCTAGGGCCCACTGTAATGTTTATTGCCATCCAAACCCGTTCATAACGTCACGTGGCCAGGGGCCCACGTGATGGACGGCGTGGACATAACACATACATCTGAGTGGGGGCCACCGCCGTGGACGGACGGCGTGAGTGAAACACTTGCATCACAGTGGGTGTCACCACCCACTGTTTTGACGGTGTGGTAAGCCACACATACCATAGTGGATCCCATGTAGGGCCCACCAAAGTGTTTATTTGCAATTCAACCCGTCCATTACGTATGTCCCACCTGTTTGAGGGTTCACACCAAGTTTCAGCCACATTAAAAATTCAGGTAGGCCCCACCAAGTATTTTATATGATTTAGGCATGTCTTCACATGATTTGGATGGTATGGCCCACCTGAGTTCATTTTGTGGATGATTTTTGGAGCCAACGCACCATTCAAGGGGACCTATTAAATGAACGGTATAGATGTAAAACATACATCATGGTGGAGTCTACAAGTGGGCCAATGCGGCCACGCTTTTTAACGTGGACGTCTCTGGACGTCATGGCACAAAGTCATATCAAAAAAGAAAATTATTTTTTTTATCCTAGGTGGGACCCACATTAAACAGATCTACCCCGTCCATTGCATGTGTCTCACAAAATTAAGGGTCCAAACCAAGTTTCAACCACGTCCAAATTTTAGATAGGCCCCACCAAATGATTTTGTATGTTTCGGGCATGTCTCCACATGATTTTAGATGGTATGGCCCACCTGAGAATCAGATTGGTCCCAAACTTTGGCTCAACGCCTAAAATAGTCTGAGAAAGGTGGTGGACGGCTTGGATCAAGCAAATACCTCAAGGTGGGGCCTGCATCAGTGGCCCACTGTAAAAGTATACTTTTTCCCTTTCCTTTTTTTTTCGGAAAGTGCAGTGTGTTAACGCTGCCAGTCCAGCGTCCAGAGACGCTGGACGGCGTGCCTTAAACAGATACAACACGGTGGGTCCCACAGGGACATGGTCCACGTTCACCAAGGTGGGTCCCACATGATCGTGGCCCACCTTGCATGTACATATATATATATAATAAATATCATTTATCTAATATGTAGTGGGCCACACCATTTGATGGATGGAGTAGATTTATCATGAATCGGTGGGGCCCACTTCATTTTAGGAGAAGGATAAGGAGAGAGAAAGAGAGAATAAGAGACGGTGATGGTGGGGCCTCGCTACTATGGGCCCCACATGATACAAATTACACACAAAAAAATGGGTCCCACAAACAAGTGGTCCCTAAAAAGAAATTTAACGGTGGATCACCCACCTCTAAGCCTCCTCCTTGCTCCCTTGGCCTCCAATGCTCCTTGCCTTCGCCTTGGACGGTGGATGATGGACCTTTGATGGTGTGGATGAGAGATGAGAGGGTGGGCCACACTTGGCTTTTGGAAAAGCTTGGGAATGCTTGGACGTGTGAAATTTTTGCTTGGAGAGATTTTTTTGAGAATGAATGAGAGAGAGAGGGGAGTGATGGGTGAAAAAGGGTGATGGAGTGATGTGTGATGGGTTTGGTGATGGATGAAGTGATGTGAGAGTGGACTTTGGGTTGCTTGTGTAAGAGAAAGGAATGGGCATGACATGGGTTAGTTGTACTTGGGTATGGAGTGACTTGACTTGTGGAGAAAGGAAGTATGGGTGCTTGTACTTGACATGAGAGGTGATTGATGGGATTGATTGATGTGATTGATGAGACACTTTGTAGAGATTCCTTGGGATTTGCAACGCGCGGTGTTTTTACTCGAACTGAACGTGGGTCCGTATCTCATCGCCTGGGTATCGGATCGGTGCGTGAGTTGCGGCGTTGGAACCGCGGTGACGGTGCGGTCGCACTGGTACAAGTCTCATGTCGAACTGACTCAGACCGACAGAATCCGTTTCAGGATTTCGTGCAATGCCGGTTACAGATCGCGAGTCGTCGAAAATCGATCGGAACGACCGTAAAAGTCTAAGGAACAGTACGAATTAGGATACGGGTTTTACAGTCCCTAAGGCACCGATGGACCAATGCCTTCGTCTATCACCTAAATTTGTTGATTCATGGCGTTGAGTACTTGCACTTGAGATCTCGTGACTCGACTTGTAGACGGTGATACCGCCACCTCAGGAGACGTGATCTTCTCTTATTCACTTGTGCTGGTGACGGAGAGGTCGGCGCTTGTGTTCTGGCTCTGGGGGTGTTCCCTTTCTCTTCTGCGGTTAGGTTGCCATCTAGGTCTCGGTCGGGGGTTACTTCACTATTATGGTCTCATTCTTCCCTTCCCTTGATTCACGATCCATGCAGCTGAATTAACCCCCCATGTGTCGGTACCTGAACGGTGGTGCTCTTCTACAGCTTCTTCTACATAGGCTCCTCAACTTCTGGAATTGAGAAAGACACCGCCGAACAAGATCGGAAGAACTGATCGCTTTCTATAATAACAAAATAGTTATCTACTAGCCATGTTTTTTTTCTGTGAGAATGTCGTAGGACTCAAGGAATTTTTGAAGCTGAACATGCGCCTAAAGCATTTCGCTTTGATCAATCGACTGTCCCTTTAAGAGATAGGGGTGAAACGGTTCCTCGCTAAAGAAAACTAAAGTTCCACTCCAACCAAGGAAAGAGATAGATCACATCTTGGCTAAATGCCAATCCTCCTATAATGAAAGAGAAAAAGAGTGGAGTTTCGAGAACGAGAATCACATATTTTCTCATGGATTTCTCATAGTTTTCTATGAGTAAGAAGACACTAAGACGCACCCACTACCCACTACACACCACACACTCAGACGACTAGCGTGGTCCTTCCCCCATCGAAGAGCCACGTATCCAGGGTTGACCACATCATCACTGTTTGATCGACGGTGTGGCCACAGTCTCCATGGGGTCAGTTTGAAGTATGTCCGACGTTCCGTAGAGATTTGTAGTCCCTCGGAACGCAACTCCCTTATGAGGTGGAAGACAAGACAGACGGATTCCACTTCATAGGTACCGTTCACGTCACGTGAAAGCTCGCTCAAAACACGTACCAAGCCAAGAAAGGAGTGCTCCACTCCGAAAGAGAAGGAACGAAAAAAGCAAGCATCTCGTCGCCTTCACGGATTTTTACATCTGAATGACCGAAAAAAGAGAGTCGAACTATGTTTGTTTCGGGATCGGAAAGGTCGGCCAATCAGGATCAAAGATGACTGCCTAGTGGCGCCAAACCCACTAGGAAGACCCGCGTTTCAGAAAAGATAGACACAAGGAACGCAAGGAAGAGGGCGACATGAAAAGGAAATCGCCCTCCAGAAACGATATCCTCGTACGGACTTGACAGCTTCAGCGTACAAGGACCCGGGCTGAGACCAGAACATAGAACACATCACCATAAGTCTCAGGAGGGGTCATCCCCGTGGTAGGAAACACGTCCCAGTTCCTTACCTCCAATTACCCGACTAGACTCCACTCCTTACCCCTTAGCCTGTCACCATACCATGAAACCCCTACCGTCACCTTAACACCCCATACAACTACCACAATATCAAACCCCCCCAGAATCCAAGAAAAATGGCTTAAAGTGCAAGCCCGAATGAAAAAACAAACTATTAGAAGCGGCTTACCTATCCTTTTCTAAGTAACCTGGCATACGCCGCAGCCCTGATCCGAACAGGACAACAACAATTCTAGGAGACAGGCGTCCTGTCTGTTTTGGCTGCTGAGCCGAGAATCCATTTTTTTATCTGGACGGAGAGAACAATCATTCCAATAGCTGCCGTCGATTTTGAACACGCTGTTTCGTACAGTTCTGATACAGAACTGAAGTCCCTATCAGAATGGTATCCTCGAGTGACTCTGAGGGGCTTCTAGTCCTTCCTTCTTGGCTCATTTCACAACGACGAAGTCAATTCCATTGATTCTTTGGCCTTGGGCCTCACCGGTGAACTCGAGGGAGCTGCTAGCTTCAGTTCTTTACTCAGCCTCAATGGGAGTTGTTCAAGCCGACGCCCCCCCGGAAACAAACAGAGTCAATAGAAAGAATCTCCGGTGGGTGGCCCCGGCTTCTGGCTCTCTTGATCAGGCCATCGTATTTTGGGGAGGTGACTCCCGAAGCAGGGGAGCCACTCCTAGACCAGCAGAATTACATGAACGAGTGACAAGACCGATTGCAAGCCCTACACTAGTAGAGAGGTCTGCTCTAGCCTCTCACCATAGGTCCAGCAACTCTGAATACAACTCTTATTAGAGGCATGTCCTCAGTGCTCACTAAAATGATCTAATAGTTCTAGTGGGCCTTGCTACGGCTGCTGCTACAGCTACAGCATCATATGTCATGCTCCTCTTCTCTGAGCCGCACCTGTCATCTCAGTTCAGCGGTCAATCATTTCAAAAGTCTCGTTCAATTAATGAATAGTGCAGGCAGGGTGAACTTGTGCTCATCCAAAGTGCTAGCGAAGGCTCTCCCATTCCAACCGGGAGCCCCTCCCCTGGTCACAAACACGGTCGACTAGGAGGCGTGAGAATCCGAGATTTGGTCTGTCGTCCTCCTCATTATAGTCCTCCTAGAATCAATAGCATTTCGTCGGAATACATCCTGTCTTTTCACCTTAGTAGTCCTATGCATAGTCAGTACTATAGCCCCAATCATGGCTACTAATAAAATAGGACTAGGAACCAAAAACCGGACAGAATAGTAGGTATAAAGTAAATTGTCCAATGTTTCCAAATTAGTCCAACTTCGTACCTTTCCGGCATGAACCGTATATCTCAGAGAGGTCGTATTTCTGTGGGTTGGTAGTAATGGAATGGTTTCATTATCTAAAATGAAGAACATTTCCCACCAAAGGATCAGTCCAATAATACCACTCACTGGTAAAAGCGCAATACTTCTTCGTGAGTCTCCGCTATTTGAATATTGAACATCATAACCACGAATAGGAATGAAGTGGCAATAGCTCCTATATGAACTACTGGGGAGATCATAGCGAAGAAGTCAAGACCTAACAAAAGAAGTAAACCTGAAGTGTCGCGAAAGACTGGGATGGGAAACGAAACGGGATGTACCAGATTTTTAACACGTGCAACCATTAAACCAGAGACCAAAACAGTGCTCGACGAAACAAAAAGTATCATGGTACGTCGTCTTTCCCTGAAATGGAACTTTCATGCTGGATCAAGAACTAGCATTCAAGTCGATCTATTACGACTAGCGCGGTTGTTCGTATTTCATTTTCTTCTTCCAAGCCCAGCCCTTCTTAGAAAGCACTCACTGAGTTACTTACGGAATCTCAAATCTCTCTCGACGCCGATAATGATTTATGTGTCCAGGTCGATCAGAGGTTCGGCTTGCTTCTCCCCCACCTTTTTTGCGTTCTGGGGCCCGTAATATAATGAGTATCCTTTCTTCCACCTCCGAAGGATGGAGGGGGTATACAGCGAAAGAAGCGTCGAAGGGCGGTCCTCCTTATCTTATCCAGCAAAACACGTCCATAGAAAAGAAAATAAGGCTCGACAAAGACGACAAAAACTAGGGATAGTTTCTTTTCATCCATGCCTTAAGCATGTTTTGATAGTACGTGCTTCCCTCTCCCTTACTACGGAGCTACTTTAGGATATAGCGAAGAGTTGGGGGGCGCTCGTCTTCTTGATCATCAATGATCCATTTAGTCATTAGACTAAAATCGACATAGTTGATTTGATGACTGCACCCTTGACTACAATCTCAATCTGTTGGATTAGGTCCAATTTTGATTCTTTGATTCTCGCTCCTACTGGGCGGAGTACTCAAAATCTCTTCCATGATATTTGGAGTACTCCCCCTATTTTGGGCTATCTCCGGTAGCAGCCTCGGTGGCCCAAAGTCACGCCAAGTTAGGATTGGCCCCCCCAGCGGGAAGCGGGTGAGCGGTATAAGCCGCCCCGGCTGGAGCCGGTTCCTGAGCCGCCAGGGGCAACCATTGCCTGTATAAGGATAAGGCCACCTCGTTTTCCGCAAGAGATCGGGGGACAAGTTCCCCCGAGCGTCCCCCCGGGGGGGCCAGCCTCACTCAATTTGAGATCGAGAGAATCATCCGCTGTAACACCCTGAAAATCGGGGGTCGTGAATAAACTCAACTCCCGAGTTCCAGACCGTCACTTATGCAACAAAAATGGTTATGATTCAATGTTGTCTGATTTAAAGCATTCACATGAGTAAAAGTATACCAAAACTGCAATTCATACTTCAGATCCAGTGATAAAAGCAAGCGGAAGACTAAACAATATATATATCACTGTATGGAAAAACAAAGTAATCTCAACTGTCTCCAAAGTATGATTACATCTCTGAGTCTCATATACATGTAAATAGACAAAAGAATAAGTTCAAAATAGTCCCACTGAAGTCCCCCTCGATCCAGGTCACCTATGGGAAGCCGTCGTGGTACTGCATATACGAGAACTCATCCTGGTCCTCGTCAATCTCCGGCTCCACCTCCTGGATCTCGTCGTCACCTGCAACTACAACAGGGTCTGGTGGGTGTTGCAAACACCATCCCGTAACGTGGGAATGAGTGATCAACTCAGTGGAATCATAGAACAAAGATTAGCATGTTCACAATTCAATCACGCGATAATAGTAAAGCAGTAAATCAGACAAGTCCTAATACTGTTGTTAATGCAAGATGATATGACGTGATGTATGCCCTCACCGACGATCACCCTCATACGGCAACATCTTACGACCGCGGCATGCCACACTCCCTAGAGTGCTCCACATCTTCCAGGCACATGCAATGCTATGGTGATATGATTACCAAGTTGTTATTAGTCCATTCAAACAGCAGGATTGGGAAACTAAGGTACCTCCCTTGTATCAATCCCAACACGGATCCTGTCTAGGGTCGTCACTCCTAGTAATCTCATATGATGTACATTTCGTAGGTCACTGCAAGGGCTGCCAGGGCTGTTGCTCGCACTCGTTGCACCGCTCCCCCATCACCTTATCAATACAGGCCTACTGTACTCTACTGCACGGAAGGGTCGTCGCCTCCCGTGAACTCAGAATACGCTCGCGGTCACTACAAAGGGCTCGTCGCCTGATCAGTGTAGGCCGACAGCTAGAATATAGTGTCCCATACCACCATAATCTGCTCACGAGTCTAGGTGCTCACTGGTCACTACGGGGAGGTTTGTGACCCCAGCGTAGGCCGACAGCTCGACCACGGTGTCCCATACCACCATGCCCGGCTCATGAGTCTTCGTGGATCAAGGTACCACGGTTAATAGGGTTTACAATGGTAAGTTCAGTACCCTAGGTTCAAGCAGTTATGATACATACAAGGTGAACAAACATCGGCCAGTCGGGTTACTTGACGGGCTCGACTAGCGCGATCGCATCTCGAATTGAACGACATGAAGTGCGTAAAACACTTCGCGTGGCCTAACCACTGCCGCCAACTCTCAACACGAATCACATTCATCGACGCGTCGTTCGTGGCTATGACCAGTCAGCCACGAATTCGCTCGGTTACCGACTGCCTGGACTAAGTCAAGTCCCACACATCTATGGAATTACTATAAATAGGTATTGGAATTGAAATACATCATGTGAGCATGTTAGCACATGTTATAACATTCAACTTAAGGAAATCTTCAAGGCATACTTCCCATGCATATTCAACTTAAGCAAATCCTCAAGCACATACATTCCATGCATGTAATGAAATCATGCATTTTGTCAACATGTAGAAAATCATTTAGGTTGGCATAATAATTGAAAAATCAATCACAAACTATCAAATAACATCATTTAATTCAATACATACTAATACAAGCATTTATACAAACACATACACTACACACTTAAGTCTACATATAGTATGTCGACCCAAAGTGTGCAACTAGGCGAATCTCTTCGCCAAACTAATTATGCACGCATTCCTAACTTCCTAATGCGACAACAAACCATGTCAATTACATCAGCAAAATATGAATGCAAACAGTACTTCCTACAAATGACTAAAATGCCCTAAATCTCATATTCTTCGTTAGCTTACGAAACGGGAAACGGAGAGCATTTTGTACATGTCAAACGGCGATGCCGTCAAGAATCTACTATTAAACGACATTGAAAGCGTTGGGAACCGTCAATCAAAGCGTCTAAAATCCTCACCTAGTGTCTTGTAGACTCGGGAATTGAAGCGGAGTGTATATGGTTCGTCTACGGCGAGTAAGGAGCCTAATACATAAGATCCATAAGCTACATCGCTATGGAAACAAGGAAAACTCAAATCAACATCTATTTAGGGTTTTTACTTACCTAGGATTGCGGTGGAATCGCCGGGAAAGCGGTAGAGGAGTGTTGCTTAAGCACGTGCAACACGTAGCACAAGTGGCGGGAAGAACTCTCCCACTCTCTCACAATCTCTCACTCTTTTTCTCTCTCCCAAGCTAGGGCTTCTCTCAAATTCGGATGGGAGAGAGGAGTGAGGGTTTCAACCCCTTTTATAGCCTAAAACATTCCCAAAATAGGCTTGGGAACAATGTTTACTTGGTGCCTAACCAAATCGGGGCCGTTTCGGTCCAAAAGGGCATTTCTGGAGGTCCCCAGGCCAAATGCGGTCGGACTTAAGCTCATGCATACTGGATCTAGCACACATCCAGTTTTCAGACCGGTTGGGTTCCCAGATCGCACGTGGCGGCCCAGTTTCAGTTTAACGGTCACCGCACCAAGATCAGGCCTATAAGTCTCGTGATATATAATAGATATTTTTCCTGATCCAAGGGTGTAATTTGGCTGTATTCTGACGGTCAGAATGCTTAATACTGATGCGTCAAATTTGTGTGCCAGATTTGAATTTGAAATTCCAACTATGTCCCTATTCACACTCTCTTCGGTCCGGGCTCAATGAAATAGCCTGTGATAATCGGTTTGACTTGATTTTTGGAATGAGTGTCAAGCCCAGCTAGACGGTCCTAACGGTCTAAGATGGGAGGTATCGGACTTTCAACGTGCGGTCTAGATCCAATACAAAGATTCAAAGTGGTCCAGAGAACAAACCGGCTTAGAGTTTGATCCGAGGCTTTAGAGCATTATAGCACCCTTAGTTCCACTCGCTTCGGGCCTTGTAGAACGTATTTAAAGTGATCAGGGACCATTTCCCAGCTATTCTAACGTTGCACTAGCTAACCTAGTCAAATTTTCCAAAGGAATGAATTCTACGCAATTTCGGGTCGAGTTGGTACTCGAGCCCAAGTATGGATTTTTCACGGGCGTTACAATCTACCCCCCTTAACAAATAATTTCGTCCTCAAAATTTTGTACCTTTTCGTACTCCTCGAGAAGCTGTGGGTAGTTCTTTCTGATCTCGGCTTCTGTCTCCCAAGTAGCCTCCTCCTCAGTATGATGCGTCCATAGTACCTTCACAAGGGGAATCACCTTGCTACGCAGTACCTGCTCCTTCCGGTCTAAGATGCGTGTCGGTCGCAGGATATAAGTAACATCCTCTCCTAACTGCACCTGCTCCCATCTGATGATATGAGAAGGATCAGCAACGTACTTCTTCAGCATAGAAACATGAAATACGTTGTGGACGCTCGCGAGGGGCGTGGGTAAAGCCAATCGGTAAGCCACTGCTCCCACACGATCGAGGATCTGAAATGGACCAATGAATCGCGGTGCCAGCTTCCCCTTCTTCCCGAACCGAAGGACTCCTTTCATAGGGGAAACTCGCAAAAACACGTGATCCCCGACTGTGAACTCTAGTGGTCTCCGTCTCGTATCGGCGTAGCTCTTCTGTCTGCTCTGCGCTGTAAGAAGCCGACGTCGAATAATATCAATCTTCTCTGACGTCACCTGCACCAACTCTGGGCCAATCAAGCTGCGCTCACCGACCTCTAACCAGCAATGCGGTGCGCGACAAGGTCGCCCATACAGCGCCTCATAAGGTGCCATGCCGATACTCGCCTGGAAGCTATTGTTGTACGCAAACTCCGCATATGCAAGACAGTCATCCCAACTGTCCTTGAAGTCCAATGCGCAAGCTCGCAACATGTCCTCCAGGATCTGGTTCACTCGCTCTGTCTGTCCGTCCGTCTGTGGGTGGAAGGCAGTACTGAACTTCAACTTCACACCCATAGCCTCCTGAATGCGAGTCCAGAAAATAGAAGTGAACCGCGTGTCTCTGTCCGACACGATCTCCAACGGAACTCCATGCAGACGCACAATCTCTCGGATATACAATCTAGCCAGCTCGTCTGCAGAGTTCGTAACTCTGAACGGTAGGAAGTGCGCCGACTTCGTCAATCGGTCGACGATCACCCAAATGGAATCATGCCCCTTCCTCGTCTTTGGCAACCCAGAAATGAAGTCCATGGAAATGAAATCCCACTTCCACTCTGCAATCGGCATAGGCTGCAAAAGTCCAGGTGGTCGGCGATGCTCTGCCTTCACCTGCTGACAAGTGAGACAACGGGACACGAACTCAGCAATGTGGGTCTTCATACCTTCCCACCAATACGTCCTCTTCACGTCACGATACATCTTCGTGCTGCTTGGATGCATCGCGAGTTTAGTAGAATGCGCAGCCTCGAGAATCTCTCGTCTCAAGTCAGGGACATCAGGAACGCATAGGCGGCCACGGTAACGTAAGCCCCCATCCACGCCAACTCGCCAGTCGGCGTCAGCATCATCACTGGCCTGCTCTCGAAGCTCAGTAAGATGCGCGTCGTCCCTCTGCGCCTCGATGACACGGTCATCGATCGGGGATCGCACCTGAACATGTGCGATAAACTCAAATGGCTCCTCTACGGTGAGTTTCTGCTCAAAGTCTCGCAAAAACTCAACCATATCCCACTCGGCAACCATCAGCGGAGCCGCAAACTCTATCGCCTTCTTGCGGCTCAACGCATCAGCCACAAGGTTCGCCTTCCCAGGATGGTAAGAGACTTCAAACTTGAAGTCCTTCAGCGTCTCCATCCATCGCCGCTGCCTCATATTCAAGTCCCGCTGTGTGAATATGTACTTGAGGCTCTTGTGGTCGCAAAAGAGCTCGAACTCCTCTCCATAGAGGTAATGTCTCCAGAGTCTCAGTGCGAATATCACGGCTGCCAACTCCAGGTCGTGTGTAGGGTAATTCTCCTCGTGCTTCCTTAATTGTCTCGAGGCATATGAAATTACCCTGTCCCTCTGCATAAGGACACAACCCAAACCAACGCTAGACGCGTCAGTGTATATAGTGTATTTAACCCCTTGCTCTGGCAATACTAGCACAGGGGCGGACGTAAGTCTGTCCTTCAGCTCCTGAAAAGCTGACTCCGCCTTATCATTCCAGGCGAACTTCACGTCCTTCCGTGTCAACTGAGATAAGGGCCTTGCGATCTTCGAGAAATCCTGAATGAAGCGCCGATAGTAGCCAGCGAGACCCAAGAAACTCCTCACCTCAGTGACAGAACCAAGCTGCTCCCAGTCCTGCACCGCAGCTACCTTAGACAGGTCAACTGCCATGCCATCCTTGGACACCACGTGTCCCAGAAACTTCACCTCCTGCTTCCAGAAGTCGCACTTCTTATACTGTGCGAACAACTGATGCTGTCTGAGCGTATCAAGGACCAAACGCAAGTGCTCCTCATGCTCCTCTCGACTCCTAGAGTATACCAAAATGTCGTCGATGAAGACAACGACGAATCGATAGAGGAAAGGCCGCAATACCCGGTTCATCAGATCCATGAACACGGCCGGTGCGTTCGTGAGACCGAACGACATCACGAGGAACTCGTAGTGACCAAAACTGGTCCTGAACGCTGTCTTCTGCACGTCCTCATCTCTGACGCGCAGCTGATGATATCCTGACTGAAGGTCAATCTTCGAGAAGTACTGCGCTCCTCTCAACTGATCAAACAAGTCATCGATCCTGGGCAAAGGGTACTTGTTCTTCACTGTGAGTTGGTTCAGCCTGCGATAATCAATACACAATCGCAGTGAACCATCCTTCTTCTTCACGAACAAGACCGGTGCTCCCCAAGGAGATACGCTAGGCCGTATAAGGCCAAGCTCTAGTAGACCGTCAATCTGCGTCCTCAACTCCTCCATCTCACATGGTGCCATGCGATACGTCGGCAGTGAGACGGGTGTAGAACCAGGAATCAGATCGATAGTGAAATCGATCTCACGTCTGGGCGGCAAACCAGGGATCTTCCTGAACAGATCCCCGAACTCAGAAACAACTGGCGTCTGCTCAAGTACCTGGGCACCAGCGTCGCGCAATAGAGTGGCGTAGCTAAGAATGCGGAAAGGAAGATTTATCCGCACTGAAAATGTGAAAGGCGTGCCCTCAGGCTCGTACACCGTCACCACACGAGCCTCGCAGTCAATCTCGGCTCTCGCTGCAGTCAACCAGTCCATGCCAAGAATGACGTCGAGATATACGAGCGAGGGATCGACGACCAGATCAAGAGTCATCGTCCTGCCTCCCAGATCAACTAAACAACCCTCACACAACTGGGTGACATCCGAATAATCTCCGTGAGCTGCAAGGACTCGCACGCTATCCATAGTGATAGTCTGCAACCCAAGACGTCTGACTACGGCACGCGATATCAAAGAAATCGTGGAACCAGTGTCCACCATGACAAGAACAGGAGTACCTCCGATATGGCCCGTGACCTCGAAGGCTGAATGCTGGAAAGTCGGCGTCGTAGCTGCCTCAGCGGTCAGTGCATGAACTCGAGCCTGCTGTGGCCGGTTCGGCCGCTGTGTCAAGGGCCGTGGGGGCTGTCGAATCTGCGATACTGTGGGTCTGAAAGAGGACTGCGCAGGAGCTGACCGTATAGGCGGTGCTGATATCGCCTGTGGACGTACACGATCAATCTTCTGCGGCGGCGAGAACCCACTGTCCCGCATCCTCGAAAAGCAACTCGGCGCTAGGTGGCCCGTCCTCCCACAGTATGTGCATGATAAATCAGGGCGCCTAAACGGTCCTACTGGCGCCGTGGTCCTGGTAGGAGGATCAACGCGAGGTCTCTTGCCCGCGAAGGGCCTATCTGGCAACTCCGGTCGCGGCCTGAAAGTAGTCGGGCCTCGTGATCGCGCAAGTCGATCCACGTCCTGCTCTGCCCGCATGGACATGTGAACCAACTCCGCATAAGAGGAGAAACTGATACAGCACATCTTCGACCGAATATCCGGTCGCAAGCCCTCCAAAAAGCGCCGTATGCGCATCTGCTCATCAGCTAGAATCGTCGGGACGTACCTGCCCAACTCTGTGAACCGATGCTCATACTCGGTAACCGTCATCGCTGCCTGCCTGAGACGGAGAAACTCATTCTCCCTCTCGTGTCTGTAGGTCTGAGGATAATACTTCTCATGGAAGCGAAACTCGAATGCTGCCCATGTCCATACGAAGTCTGCGGTAACAGTCCGCAATACACTATCCCACCACATACTGGCCTCTCTCTCAAACTGGAAGGTAGCCAGCTCTACCTGCTCTGCCTCAGTACAGTGCAACATGCGCAGAATCTTCGACACTCGGTCGAGCCAAAACTCAGCCTCCTCGGGTCTGTGAGAACCCGTGAAAGTAGGAGGCCGCAAGCGCTGAAATCGCTCCAGAAGGCCCCGTGTGTCGGCAGGGTTCCCCGCAGGGAAAGCAGGCTGCGCAGGAAGTGCTATGCCCTCATCCTGGGCATAAGCATAGGCATCCTCAGCTGGATGCGCAGGTGGTGCAGGCGGAGTAGATGCAGTCGCACCCCCACCCTGGGCTAACGTCCCGACTATGGTAGTCAATAACTGCTGCTGCTGTAGCATCATAGCCATCATCTGCTCGAATCTATCAGGTGGCGGAGCAGGCTGTGGCGGATGAGGTGCGGAAGTAGATGCGCGCTGTGGCTCTCTAACTGATGGTGTAAATGGCGGTGGTCCATCTGTAGGACCAGTAGCAGGCTGAGACGATCGAACAGTCTCAGGAATCGGGCCCACAGCAGGGTCCGGACGAGTGCCAGACTGAGAGGGAGCCTGATCCATCTGCTCTGACAATGAAAGCCGAACCGCGCTCCTCGTAGTCTTAGGTGGCATTCCCTATATTCAAAATAGGGCGCAACCTTGTCAGTCTCAATTGCACAAATACACCACAATCATTCACTAAAGAGTCAAAGGCATTCCATGCATTTCAATTAATCAAAATTGTCACAATACAAGGGATATATCCTTACAAGCATCATGACTAGAATGACATGGAAATTAAGACAGTTAAGCAACAGCAACATAAGCAAAGCACTAGCCCTAATAGGCTTTACACACATGAAACAGAAAATGGCTAACTACTCATAACAACATCAAAGATCGCGTCGCTAGTCGGAGTCTGGCGACGGAGGAGGAGCACCCTTATCCTGTAAACAACACAGGATTGCCTTCAAGGTGCGAGTCACCTTGCCAAATTTCTTCTTCGTGACGGCCTTGGCATCAGCGACCTCTGCTCGAAGTTCTTGGACTTCCCTTCGCAAAGCGGTCTGACTCTCCTCCATCCGAGCAATGCGATCGTCAATAGTAGTCTGCGCAGAAGGAGGAGGGCTCTCATCAGTATCCTGAGCCTCCTCTTCTGCTTCTTCCTGAGTCTCTTCCTGAACCTCTGCACTAGGTTCTCCTTCGCTTTGATCTTCTTCTTCATCAAAGTCGTCCCCACTATCCCTTTCAAGTTGATTTTCACGATATTGCGACCCAATCTTCATCTTAACCATCGTCGACTCATCGATGGTGTGAATCGATACCGGCAACTCGGGTCCAAGTCTATAGGCAAACTCAAGCGCAATCTTGCAAATGAGTCGGCCAAAGGGAAGGGATTCGGATGTTCTTCTCGACCTGGCTATGAGAACTATCTGCCGTAAGATGAAAGTGGCCATACATACGTTCTCTCCCTGGGCCACCAGAAATAAGAAATCGACCATAAGACGTGTACATTCAATGCGGTTCGTCGACCTAGGATAAACATTGAACGTGCAGATGTGATGCAGCAGACGCAAATCCTCAGACATGTACGTCGCCTTGAGGCTATTATTAGGCTGCCATGGAACCAACTTACCACACAGAAACCTGGTGCGGCGATCTCGTTCACGTCTAGTCCTCAAATTCTTCTCACTTGGATGTACATCACTTAGAGGCACGTTGAGAAGTCGCGCAACCAACCGGACGTCGATCGTAGCCATCCGATCTCTACCAAAAGGGATTTTGAACTGCAAGGGCTCCAAGGTAGGACTCTGGATGCTAGCATAGAAGGCACGAACAGTGCTCACATTAGCACGAGCGCGAGCTTCAAAGATCGGTCCCCAGTGCGCAGCTTCAATGCGTTCGAACAACAGATACTAGCCGAACAATCGCCCATCTACGTCCGCCTCAAATAACACTCTACGATCAGTGTATTCACCATGAGGCATCTCTGATAGAATGGTTCGTCCAAGATGTGCATGGGGATCCAAATCCCGCTTTGTACGGCACTCCAGGACTGCAGCTGGACCTGTGGCGGCGCTTGAACTTGCGGCACCACCCCGCGGTCTTCTCAATCAGCAGGGCGGCTCGGCCCAGCCTCGTCTGTTGCATTTTTCCTCTTACCCATCAAAGACAGGATGGATGAGAGTGACAAAAGACCCAAAATAGCTCCCACGAAAGCCATGGAAAACGCCGAAAATGCGGAGAAATGGCTGCCCAATCTGACAAAAAGAAATCTAGGCGTCGTAGAGGGATGCTTCAAGCTTCCCAAGGCTGCAGTTTCAGGAAAAAATAAGAACAAAAAGATGGAATGGAGCTGCTCACGATTTCAGCACTATTTGGGGAATTTTGGAGCTCCAAATGGGAAAATCTTCAAGGAAAGGGGCTGTCAACACCCAATAATCGATGGGTGGTGGTCGGTTTTGGCCAAGGAAGGGTTTAGGAGGGGTTTGGGTCACCGGGGTTTGGAATGGAGCGCTGAAAATCAAATCTAGGGCATGCAAGGGGGCTGTTTGTGAAGGAGAGGGGTGTTTTAGGGGTTTTCGTGGGATGGGAGGTAGCTAGGAGTGATGGGGGGTGTATTTAAGTGGGTGCGCCCAAAGGGCAGCACCATCGGAGGTGGCCGGCCGGCGATGCATCGCCCGGCCGGCGATGGCATCGCCGGCCAACCTTCAGGTTGGCCAGCGGGACCCCATGGGTCTGGTCCCCCATGGTCCCAGGGCCCCAAAAAAGTTGGTCCCACCCCTTGGTTCATTATATTTTGGTCCCTATGAGCCCAAACATGTGTTCGGGGCTTTCCGGGTCCACATCGCAATCCCGAATACCAAACCATATGATACAGCATATGAATTTGGGGTAGAAGGATCCAGTACATCTTTCTAGCTCCTTAGTTGCTAAAGAAAGTGAAGTTAGAATGGCCTTATGGCCATTTTTCATAAAATTTTACTATTCACTATAAAATTTGGTGAATGTACTAATTTGTGTTATTTTCACATTAGGTTTGATGCCTAACATGAAATTGATAAGAAAGAACTGAAGGTTGAAGTGTTTAGAGAAGGAATTTTGAGAATTTTTGGCAAAATGGGGTTTTTAAGCCCTGGCGATTGGTTACTGGAGTTGTGGTCATTCCACGGCCCAAAGATTCACTTTTGCGGTTTAAAACCGCTCATAGGACGTCTCCACCCGACTTCCTACAGCTTAGAAGTGATTCGGTTCGCTTTACGCGACCCGAGATGCGTTACAGACTTGATTCTTGCGATCGATCCTCATAGACTTCGCCTATCGGCGAATCTGTGATCCTAGGAGTGTTTCTAGACCCTTCTCGCACCCAACTAAGTCAAAGGAAGCGACAGCGTACGTCGCAAGACCATAACCCAGGCCCAGTATACTCTCATTCATGCTCTGATACCAACTTGTAACACCCTGAAAATCGGGGGTCGTGAATAAACTCAACTCCCGAGTTCCAGACCGTCACTTATGCAACAAAAATGGTTATGATTCAATGTTGTCTGATTTAAAGCATTCACATGAGTAAAAGTATACCAAAACTGCAATTCATACTTCAGATCCAGTGATAAAAGCAAGCGGAAGACTAAACAATATATATATCACTGTATGGAAAAACAAAGTAATCTCAACTGTCTCCAAAGTATGATTACATCTCTGAGTCTCATATACATGTAAATAGACAAAAGAATAAGTTCAAAATAGTCCCACTGAAGTCCCCCTCGATCCAGGTCACCTACGGGAAGCCGTCGTGGTACTGCATATACGAGAACTCATCCTGGTCCTCGTCAATCTCCGGCTCCACCTCCTGGATCTCGTCGTCACCTGCAACTACAACAGGGTCTGGTGGGTGTTGCAAACACCATCCCGTAACGTGGGAATGAGTGATCAACTCAGTGGAATCATAGAGCAAAGATTAGCATATTCACAATTCAATCACGCGATAATAGTAAAGCAGTAAATCAGACAAGTCCTAATACTGTTGTTAATGCAAGATGATATGACGTGATGTATGCCCTCACCGACGATCACCCTCATACGGCAACATCTTACGACCGCGGCATGCCACACTCCCTAGAGTGCTCCACATCTTCCAGGCACATGCAATGCTATGGTGATATGATTACCAAGTTGTTATTAGTCCATTCAAACAGCAGGATTGGGAAACTAAGGTACCTCCCTTGTATCAATCCCAACACGGATCCTGTCTAGGGTCGTCACTCCTAGTAATCTCATACGATGTACATTTCGTAGGTCACTGCAAGGGCTGCCAGGGCTGTTGCTCGCACTCGTTGCACCGCTCCCCCATCACCTTATCAATACAGGCCTACTGTACTCTACTGCACGGAAGGGTCGTCGCCTCCCGTGAACTCAGAATACGTTCGCGGTCACTACAAAGGGCTCGTCGCCTGATCAGTGTAGGCCGACAGCTAGAATATAGTGTCCCATACCACCATAATCTGCTCACGAGTCTAGGTGCTCACTGGTCACTACGGGGAGGTTTGTGACCCCAGCGTAGGCCGACAGCTCGACCACGGTGTCCCATACCACCATGCCCGGCTCATGAGTCTTCGTGGATCAAGGTACCACGGTTAATAGGGTTTACAATGGTAAGTTCAGTACCCTAGGTTCAAGCAGTTATGATACATACAAGGTGAACAAACATCGGCCAGTCGGGTTACTGGACGGGCTCGACTAGCGCGATCGCATCTCGAATTGAACGACATGAAGTGCGTAAAATACTTTGCGTGGCCTAACCACTGCCGCCAACTCTCAACACGAATCACATTCATCGACGCATCGTTCGTGGCTATGACCAGTCAGCCACGAATTCGCTCGGTTACCGACTGCCTGGACTAAGTCAAGTCCCACACATCTATGGAATTACTATAAATAGGTATTGGAATTGAAATACATCATGTGAGCATGTTAGCACATGTTATAACATTCAACTTAAGGAAATCTTCAAGGCATACTTCCCATGCATATTCAACTTAAGCAAATCCTCAAGCACATACATTCCATGCATGTAATGAAATCATGCATTTTGTCAACATGTAGAAAATCATTTAGGTTGGCATAATAATTGAAAAATCAATCACAAACTATCAAATAACATCATTTAATTCAATACATACTAATACAAGCATTTATACAAACACATACACTACACACTTAAGTCTACATATAGTATGTCGACCCAAAGTGTGCAACTAGGCGAATCTCTTCGCCAAACTAATTATGCACGCATTCCTAACTTTCTAATGCGACAACAAACCATGTCAATTACATCAGCAAAATATGAATGCAAACAGTACTTCCTACAAATGACTAAAATGCCCTAAATCTCATATTCTTCGTTAGCTTACGAAACGGGAAACGGAGAGCATTTTGTACATGTCAAACGGCGATGCCGTCAAGAATCTACTATTAAACGACATTGAAAGCGTTGGGAACCGTCAATCAAAGCGTCTAAAATCCTCACCTAGTGTCTTGTAGACTCGGGAATTGAAGCGGAGTGTATATGGTTCGTCTACGGCGAGTAAGGAGCCTAATACATAAGATCCATAAGCTACATCGCTATGGAAACAAGGAAAACTCAAATCAACATCTATTTAGGGTTTTTACTTACCTAGGATTGCGGTGGAATCGCCGGGAAAGCGGTAGAGGAGTGTTGCTTAAGCACGTGCAACACGTAGCACAAGTGGCGGGAAGAACTCTCCCACTCTCTCACAATCTCTCACTCTTTTTCTCTCTCCCAAGCTAGGGCTTCTCTCAAATTCGGATGGGAGAGAGGAGTGAGGGTTTCAACCCCTTTTATAGCCTAAAACATTCCCAAAATAGGCTTGGGAACAATGTTTACTTGGTGCCTAACCAAATCGGGGCCGTTTCGGTCCAAAAGGGCATTTCTGGAGGTCCCCAGGCCAAATGCGGTCGGACTTAAGCTCATGCATACTGGATCTAGCACACATCCAGTTTTCAGACCGGTTGGGTTCCCAGATCGCACGTGGCGGCCCAGTTTCAGTTTAACGGTCACCGCACCAAGATCAGGCCTATAAGTCTCGTGATATATAATAGATATTTTTCCTGATCCAAGGGTGTAATTTGGCTGTATTCTGACGGTCAGAATGCTTAATACTGATGCGTCAAATTTGTGTGCCAGATTTGAATTTGAAATTCCAACTATGTCCCTATTCACACTCTCTTCGGTCCGGGCTCAATGAAATAGCCTGTGATAATCGGTTTGACTTGATTTTTGGAATGAGTGTCAAGCCCAGCTAGACGGTCCTAACGGTCTAAGATGGGAGGTATCGGACTTTCAACGTGCGGTCTAGATCTAATACAAAGATTCAAAGTGGTCCAGAGAACAAACCGGCTTAGAGTTTGATCCGAGGCTTTAGAGCATTATAGCACCCTTAGTTCCACTCGCTTCGGGCCTTGTAGAACGTATTTAAAGTGATCAGGGACCATTTCCCAGCTATTCTAACGTTGCACTAGCTAACCTAGTCAAATTTTCCAAAGGAATGAATTCTACGTAATTTCGGGTCGAGTTGGTACTCGAGCCCAAGTATGGATTTTTCACGGGCGTTACATCCGCGCAATACGCTATAGGGATTATGTCAAATAAAGAAAGTCAGAAATTTTTTGAAAATAATAAAATAAATGAAAGTAAAAAGAGGTACAAATAGATAAAGATAAAAGACCAAAAAACAAACATAATATTTCCAATAAGAAGAAAATCGTTTAAAAAATCAACAGAAAGTTCTATTATAAGAGTCATTTTTTCTCATTTGAAAACGTTATCAGCATCTATCTTTCAGCAACTGAACAGGAAGATCTTTGATCAATTAAGGTTATAGGTCTGCTGACGCTTACCTAAGGTAAGCGTTAGCATTGGACCTCCCAACAAGAACCCCAATTTTTCTTTCCCATAGCATAGGTCCCTGACGGCTATTCGAAAAGCAACATGGGGCCTTTCGCCTTTTGTTAAGAAGGCGGTCTCATGGACCGGTCGCCTTTGGTACTTTTGTAGTCAATTTAGTTCAGTAGCTCCTAAATAAGAAAAATAGGGCTATAAGTAGGCCGTTTTCTATTGCTATAAGGGCTGCTCGCCTTTTGACGGCTTGGCTTCGCTATCGCTCCTATATAGTGGTCGGCCAGAATGCCTACAGACTAGAAGCTTCGCCAGAAGCAAGCAAGACGAGGAAGCAAAGCCTCATAGACAAGGCTCGTTCCGTGCTTGACTTACGAGCTCATGTAGTAAGGCCTCGTCCCTGTAGCTGTTGGGCTTATGAACTCCACTTGTTGTCTACTAAACGAGCGTTAGAGCGAATTGAGTGAGCGAGCGAAGCCTTCAATTTAGTAGCTTCCCCCCTTTTCCCTCACCCTAAAATTTCATTTCCGCTTAAGCTTTCGGTTGGGGGATTAATTTAATTGATTGGATACCCGAGAACCATAATCTTTCAAAGAAACAGCTTCTACGACAATAGATAGGGGTCAGGTTTGACATCTATGCCCCCTGCCCTCCAAACAGTATGAGAGCCTTTCAGCTTGTACTGCTCACACTCCTAGATCTTCACGGCACCTCCTCCACCATAGTGTGAGCTGGGAGCAGCTCCGAAAAGCTAGGCCTACTTAAAAATTAGCTTTCAAGTCAACGTCAACAACAACACCACGAAAATAGTACGGTTGCCCACTGATCTGATCATAGGTGAAATCCAATCCCTTCGCTTCGCGCCAGGCTTGGCAGCCGTAAGTCAGGCTCCCTTCGCCTCTCAGAAACGAGAAAGCAAGCAGCTTCAAATCCGTTACACGTCGTCACTACTTTAGATAAAGACTAGGACCCAGCTGAAAAATGTATGCGCGGCCATTGCTTGCTAGCTGAAAAGCCTATTAGTAAAACGCGCATTGGCCTTTGACTTAATAGTCATAATCGTTTTAAAGCTTCAAAACTACTGCACGCATTTTACTAATAGGCTTTAAAGCTGGGCTTTTCAGCATTGACTCAGTCCCCTCATATAATACGATAAGGCCCGTCAGAGTCCTTCAGTTCGCGTCATTGCCCCATCTAGTGATGGTAAAGAAAGCCCGTCAATAGATGGGGTGGAGCTTCGCGAAGCGAGCCAGCAGACTATCTAGTAAGCCCTATATAGTCAGGCTAGATACGGGCTTGAAAAGCGAAGTGAGCCAGAGTAGCGCGCTAGCTATCTACTCTTCCGTTTATCTCACCTTTTTTAAATGTCCACCCCGAACCAAAGGGGCGGAGGGCGCACAACCCCTTCTCCGCTCCTTTCCTGAGCGTTTCACACTAAGCTCTTCGATCCTGCCCTGCGCCTCTCTAGGCCTCACTATTGCTCATGACTGGTATATGATCTCTCTATGTAGTGGTCGGCCTTTGACGAACTTCGCCAGAAGCGACTAGTCGCTTCCCGAATGCCTCTTGACTATAGTATGGTCTAGTCTTTCCAATGCCTCCTTCCTTGTCGCCGCTACTAGGAGAGTCAGCAATGTCGCTTGAATTCTATTCTATAAGCGAAGCGACTTGTCGAGTCTACGAAGCTTCATAGTTGCTTCCCCCCTTCGCCTCACCATGCCACTAGATCCATAATGACCGGCGAGTCGGAACATGTACAAATATAACCACGCGAAGCGCCGGGGTAGCCTATCAAAGAAAGAGATCACTGAGCCTATTAAGCCGTACCGTAGGGCTGGGAATCACAAGAATGGATAAGTCCTCTATTGAATAGAATGGGGTGGGAAAGGTAGGTTCGAAAATGGCCGGATTAGCAGGAGGGATTGCGGCCCCACCCTGAAAAAAAGGTGTACGTACATAAATAAAAAGGCAGGTTATGTCCGTCTCCTTCCCATCTATCTTGACTGGGAAGAGGGGGGAGGCTCTTGCGGAAGCCCTGTCCGCCCTTCTCTATTTTGAGGGATCCCTCATATTGATGATTTCAGGCTTCCCGGACTCGTAACAGACAGGTAGGAACAAACAAGAAGAGGGTCAGTAGTCTCTACCGTTGCAGGTCCTCCTTACGCGGAGATGGCCCTCTTTTTTGTTTTGTTCGTTCACCGCGGTACGAAATCATGAAGAAGCTGGAATAACTCAGAAAGAGAGTGGCGCCTAGCAGTTGAGAGCATCTGTTGTCTTTGTAAAGGAACAGTACGATCTTGGACTGGCCCCCTTCGCATGACCTAGAAAGAAAAAGAGGTCCGTGCTACTATAAGGCCTCTAGACTCCTCCCTCAGGACACTGTTGTGTTGCCATGGGGACGGGGTAGCCCCGACTTCCATAGGTCCTTGGTTCGACCTCCTAATGAGAATTGAGGTCCTTGCGCGGGCGTCTCATCCCTAAGACTTGCTTGCTCTGTATGGAGTGCCCCGTGGTTCCTCGAGTGCCAGCCGCAGAGAGGAATGCCATCAACTAGGGCGCTATTGGCCACTAACCACTCGCTCGCCGGCCGCTCGGGCTCCGCGTTTCAAGTTCGTTATCCTAACCGTCTCCTCTGCTCCACCGGGAGCCTAGCCCCTTCTTCTATCTTATCTACTGCCTTGCTCCTCGGCTCCCTACTGCTCCAACCGCTCGCTGTAATAGCTTTCTTCTCGGGTGGCTCGCACCCCGGGTGGTGCGGCTGAGCCAGAGTGGGCTCAGCAGTCGGCCTATGTATCCGGGCGCACGCGTAGAGGCATGATTGGTTCCACGAATCTCACTGCACTGACCATAGTAAACTCCTTCTCATTTTACCGAAATGGAGGTCTGATTTGAACGACCAGGTACAGCATCACATTTGACACCTGAGGAAGGTACAACCCAACTATGAAGTACATCAGCAGGTGTTACAATCATACGTAGATGAGTTTTGGCTGGTACAACCACTCTATTGTCCACTTCTAATAAACGTGATTGACCCAATTTTGGATCATCTTCTGGAATCGTATAACTGTCAAAAGGGAGTGACTGTTCATCGGAACTGTTATAGTCTGAATACTCATAAGGTTGGGTCGACGCCCACCTCCCTCCAAACTGTACTTGCAAGTTTCCTCACAAAAAGCTCTCCACGCCTACTCTTAGAAAGAGCACTATTCTTCTTTAGTTAGGTAGTTATCCCCTCTCTTAGAGACCGTAAGACCCCGGTGGAATCAAAGGCCCTACAGACAACAGGGGACCATTTCTCGCCCAGCCCTACCTACTTCAGTGAAGCTGGAACCCGCAATCTACGGCCAAAAAGCAGTGCCATATTACGTAAGCACTAGATAGGGGCTTCACGAAGCGAGCCAGCTTCAAAATGCGACTATAAAGTAATAAGTCAAAGGCTTTAGCGCGTTTGACTATATAAGCTTTGAAGCTAGCCGTTGCTTGCTCGCGCGAGGCGTTCACGTTTTTTGGCTTGGTTCCACACACATGAGACACGCAGAAGGTATGGGACGACCAGTTCACCACGGAAAGCGAATTCGATCCTATAGTCGTCTTCTTTGTTCAATAAATGTGCAGTGGAAAGGGATGCTAGTTGGCTCGGCGAAGTTGTAGGCCCCAATAGATCAGATCAAGAGTGATTCCTCACCTATCCTGTCAGGGGCCCAGTCGAACGCTCGAGTATAGATTCCCTATGCTCATGTGAACGGCCGGGGCCGGCCGGCCCGTAGATCTAAAAGGATCCATCAATAGGCCTGATCGAAAATCGTTTGTTCACGAACAAAATAAAAATAAAGTCAAAGTAGTAGTATAGTAGTAGTTCATGAGACCTCGAATTCCCACGTTTCAGCGTGCATTATGCCAGCAGGTCCCACCCCCATTGAGTCACCCTTTTTGTTTCTTTCTTTTCTTTTTTAAATCATTGTAGCAAGTCAGTTGTGAGGCGCTCAAGACCTGTTCGGACGTGAGTGAGCTGAGCTTCCAACAAGAAGATCCTACTACTGCTCATTCCAGCGGACGGACCGCTCCCCCTAGCTTTTGAGAATCGCATACTTCTTTTTCTCACCAAAATACATGTGAAAATCAACGGAACGGCCGGTGGGTGATTCTGGTTCTATCTCTGCTTGATCCTAGTTTCAATTCCCCTTTCTTCAGGAGGTGAGGTTCGGGTCGGAGGGACGGGGTGGAGCGCTCCGTTGTTCACCGCTAGTTTCTAGTACAAGTCTATCAGAAGTGGTTTCGATTTTGTTTTAGTATGGTCCAGATCGTCGGAGCCCGGAGCCAGGTGATACCGCGATTGATTGAGTGGGGCGAGGAGGTGCGGGCTTCCACTCGAAACCCTTTCGGTCACTCGCATTAGGGCATTCCGATCGCTTCTCGTACTACTCCCTCGCCCCTGACTGGAAAGGAGACATACAACATAGTTAGTCGGCCCTATTCATTCCATTCTTGAAAGGAGCAAGCAGCTTCAAAAAAGCCGTAGCACGCGGGGGGGCTTTGGGGGGGGGCCCACGCGTCGCTGCTCCCGCGCACCATCACTATTGACGGGCCGGAACAACTTGCGCGCTTCGGCCCCCCTGCAACCTGACACGTTGCGGCGCCTTCGTCACTAGCTTACTTTAGATAAAGACTAGGACCCAGCAAGCAACGGCCGCGCATACGTTTTGAAGCTGGGTCACTTACGTTTTTCTACTGAAAAACGGAGTCATCACGCTCCCGCGCGCGTACTCATCTTTTTTTCATAAAAAGAAAAAAAAAGCATTTAGACCAATCACGTCTCGAGTAGAATTGTCCAGTCTTGCCCCGGAGTCACGGTAGACTATATTGAATGACAAAGGATAGACTAGACTGGACCAAATTTACTAATGAATCCAGAGATTTCTCCGACATGGATCGATGTATCTTTAGAAGAGATAGATAGGAGGTATATGTCTTTCTTTCGAAATCAAAATCTTCTTTATAGAATAATAAGAATAAGGAAAGAGTCTATATCCTATATCGATCATAGGATCACTCAGTAAATTCTCTATGACCTCCCACCGTTCACGACATCCCTTGCTTCTCACTACGAATGACTCCTCGGTGGAGGAGTAGAAGCGCTGGTCCCCTTCGGTCAAGTGCTTGTGCCTGCTGTTACTTACCGTAGGACCTCCGTCCCCGAAGAGAAGAAAGAGGAGCAGGAACAACAGGTTGTCCTCTCCCGGCCCAGTAGTTCCGCAACTACTACCGTGGTTGTTGCCAACGGGGATCCCCCATTCCGAAAGGTGACGGGGCCGGCCGTTAGGTCCAAAGTTGTATGCCACTATTGTGGTGCCGATAGATTGACTACTTCAGTGCCGTTATCGGACATTGCAGGCTGAGCATCTATTTCTCGTATATCGCTCCACACCGAGAAGAGGGATGTGTACCTCCAGCAACAATGACGAATGGAACCATAGGCTCCTATGCTGGGAGCATTTCGGGGTATAGGTCTAACCACCCCAACTCCCTGTTTATGGCATGCTATAGTTCTTATAGTCTCTCGACGACGGGAATGGGAGATTACCGGTAAGCCAGATGCTTCGTGAACCACCGGTACATTTCGTTGCACTTAAATCACCCTTGTGAAGAGGCGCACTCCGATTCCATTGATGTCCAATAGCTTTGATAGTAATGGCTGGATCTACTACTACCTCGTCCATTGAGTATAACAGAGAAAATGATGGTATAGCAATGAACATCGGGATGATACTAGGAAATATGGTCCGAATAATCTCTATAGTAGTTCCATGAACAATCCTTTGTGGGAAAGGATGAAATTCATAGTAGAAATGCCATAAAACGCGAACCAACATCTGTGATACGAAAACCAAAATCAGAATGAGGAAGAACAAGATATCGTGATGCAAGTCAATAATTCCTTGCATCATAGGTGTTGTTGCATCTTGAGATCCTAATTGCCATGGTTCCACAGCATCACAAGGAGCGACGATAGTGAGGAGCCATTCCAGAACAATCATGTGGTTTGGTGCATTCTTTGACAGTTCTGCTCTCCAACCAATAGAGAGACTTGCCCGAGCGTGCGTGGGTTTTTCCCACAAACATCTGATGGGAGAATACAATGCAATGTGCATTCTTTTTGATACAGTACGGTACACTAAACACCAACAAAATCTCGATAGACCGCGATATATGATAAACGTGTTAGGTGCTTCGCTATACGGTTTCATCAGTAGTCGTATACGGCTCTTTACAGCAATCGTCAGCCGCAGGTGCTTGGTGGAATGTGGTTGGACGGGGAGTTAATATGTTAAGTAACCTATACAATATAATTATATAAAGTCAATCAACAAGTGGTTGCGGCTCAACGCCGAACCAACCGCAACAACAGGATAAGCTTATTGAGCTTGTTTGGCCCAACACCTTGTTGTTGGCTTCGTAACGAATACGAACCCACACCAACGTACATACTTCTAACTACACACCACTATAAGAAAGAACGTCGTTGGCTATCAAAGGCCCAACGTCATCATAAGACATTTTGATTCTATATAAGATTCATGAGTTATATCTTTCTTAATAAGATTCAGATAAGAATTTTCTATTTTCATTGGATTGATTCAAGTAGGAGTTATTGGGCATCATTGAATTGAATTGGATAACCGGTATCCCATGAGGTGTTGATGAGGCCAACCAAGGATGGATATCTTCAAAGGGATATCTATCGGGGCACCGGGAATTCGTAAAAAAAAAAATGATATGATTCAACCTCAGACCCATTTGAATTTAGCGGACAACAGCGGGGCTCGAGAATTGATGTGTATTCGAATCATAGGAGCTAGTAATCACCGATATGCTCATATTGGTGATGTTATTGTTGCTGTAATCAAAGAAGCAGTGCCCAATATGCCTCTCGAAAGATCAGAAGTGATCAGAACTGTAATTATACGTACATATACAGAACTCAGACGTGATAACGGTATGATAATACGATATGATGACAATGCAGCAGTTGTCATTGATCAAGAAGGAAATCAAAAAGGAACTCAAGTTTTTGGAGCGAGAATTGAGACAGTTGAATTTCACTAAAAGAGTCTCATTAGCTCCTGAGGTATTATAAATACTAGTAGATGAGACCATGATATGATATAGTAGGGTATCTGAAATAGATCAATTAGTAGATTGATTGTGTTTCACGCATATACTTTTAATAATTAATAAATAAATAATAAAAAATGAACATAAAAAAAAATGAAACATGTTTATTATATCAAAACTAGGAGGCACCAATAATTATAGTTTGTCATGGGTAGGGACACTATTGCCGACATATTCACTTCTATAAGAAATGCCGACATGGATAAAAAAGGAACGGTTCGAATAGCATCTACTAATGTGACCGAAAGCGTTGTTAAAAGACTTCGTAGAGAAGGTTTTATTGAAAACATTAGGAAACATCGGGAAAATAACAAATCTTTCTTGGTTTCAACCCTGCGACATAGAAGAAATAGGAAAAGAACATATAGACTGATTTTAAAGCGTATTAGCCGACCCGGTCTACGAATCTATTCCAACTATCTACGAATTCCTAGGATTTTAGGTGGAATGGGGATTGTCATTCTTTCTACTTCTAGAGGTATAATGACAGATCGAGAAGCTCGACTAGAAGGAATTGGAGGAGAAGTTTTGTGTTATATATTGTGATCCTTCTGGTATCCGAATTTGATCCGTAACTTCCTATTTATTTGTGAAAAAAGAGAGGAAAGACGGGTTGTTTAATATCACTCCTCCTCCATTAGTTGATACTTCAAGGGGTGGAATGAAAGAACAAAAATGGATTCATGAAGGTTTCATTACTGAATCACTTCCCAATGGTATGTTCCGGGTTCGTTTAGATAATGAAGATCTGATTCTAGGTTATGTTTCGGGGAGGCAAGTTTCTGTAAACAGTTCGGAATAATTGATGATGAGCCAACCCGCCATCGCCGCCATAAGAAGTCCTCCAGTTCGTTCGC
Source organism: Magnolia kwangsiensis (assembly GCA_037074715.1). NCBI lineage: Eukaryota > Viridiplantae > Streptophyta > Magnoliopsida > Magnoliales > Magnoliaceae > Magnolia > Magnolia kwangsiensis. Next base: position 40,536,051 of record CM073583.1, on the reverse strand, counting down.
CAGGCGTCGATCACTGAAACGACGACCCAAGACGGTGTCTGACAAGCGGCGCCCGGGCCGTTCACACCAGAAGTCTGGCGATAGACAGAACCGCACACGGTGTTTCAAATGCAATAAGTTTGGACACTTTCCAAAAGATTGTAAGTCCAAGCGAATAGGACTTGTAGAAAGAATCTCCAGAGACCTCGACGACAATGACGACTCGGAAGAATGGCCGTCGAACACAGATTTCTCCTGCTCCAAATGGTCAGGTTCCGAAAGTGACACCGACGACAGTCTATCGAAAAAGGAGAAGAAAGTCAAGAAGGACAGGCCTGAAAAGCCCGCTGTCCCAGAAAAGGGCACCATCTCGATGATGAGTGCCTCTTCTCAAAGGGTTCATCATCGAAACCGCCAGGTCGACCCAGCACATTTTGTCTCGATGAAGGCCGTAAATGATCTTGTGCTGGCCCACGACTCTACCAGGAAGACCCTCGATATCCAAACCCTGCAGGACAAAATTCAAAAGTTGCAGGAAGATGGCAAGGATCTCAAATCCAGAATTCGCCGTCTGGAACAAACGTGTCTCAGGGATAACTCCTTCCACCCTTTCGATTTCGAAGCACCAACTCCCCGCAGCGTTCCTGATCAACACGAACCATCAGACACAAAGCAAGATAGCCTGTTCATTAGTGCCCTCACGATGTGCGCTCCCAGAAATGGATGACTTGAATTCTCCTTACTATTGGGGGAGAGAAGCGCAGTCTCACAGCAGTTCTAGACTCAGGCGCCGATTTCCATTGTCTTCGAAAGGACCGACCTCCCCGTGTCCTTATGGGAACCTGGAAGTCGGTGCGGCTGATGGGCATCCCATTGACACACCTTATGTTGCCCGAAAGATACAAATCCATAAAGGAGAGTCACGGCTCACGTTTGACTTCATCCTGTTAGTTGAGATCAAGCAACCGGTGCTCCTGGGAGCACCTTTTCTCTCTATACTAAGACCAAAGACGGTCCGATCTAATGGAGTTATTGGCTTCATTAATGGCAAGGAGGTACGATTTGACGTTCTCGGTTCCACTCCAGTCCTCTCGCATTAGTTATCTGCACGAACAGAAGCAAACAATCGAGCAGACACTCTCCAACGTTAAGGTCGAACTCCCGTGCCTAAAACAGATTGACAAACATCGAGGATCCCATGATTCAAGGACAGATCTTGACGATCCGTAAACATTTCGAAGCAACAGTCTATTTGCTCAACCCTACAGCATTCTGGGAGCACCACACCTGGGAGGTAGAACTGCCCTATAAGGAAGGTTTTGGAGATCAAGATATTTCATCAAAGGCTCGTGCGGTACACATGAGCGAAAAATGATGCGAGCTTAACAAAAGGGAACTCGATGATCTCCTAGAAAAGAAGCTCATTCGTCCAAGCCGTAGCCCTTGGGCCTGCCAGGCATTTTACGTCAACAACCGTAATGAACGAGAAAGAGGCATGCCACGTCTGGTCATCAACTATAAACCTCTTAACGAGGCCCTCCAGTGGATCTGCTATCCAATTTCGAATGTGCAAACACTACTGCACCGAATCACCGGATCCTGCATATACAGCAAATTCAACCTCAAATCAGGATTTTGGCAAGTCCGCATTGCCGAAAAGGATCGCTATAAGACAACCTTCACAGTTTCGATGGGTCACTACGAATGGAATGTGATGCCTTTTGGATTGAAAAATGCGTCATCAGAATTTCAGCGCATTATGGATCAAATTCTCCAGCCATTCAACAGTTTTGCCATTGCCTATATCGACGATGTTCTCATCTTTAGTCCAGATATCTCATCACACAGCAAGCACGTCGAAGCCTTTTAAAAGGCCATCGAACGCTACGGAATGGCACTATCAGCTCAAAAAATGAAGCTATTTCAGGGGTCCGTTGATTTTCTCGGTCAAAGGATCCAACGTCGGTCAAATTCTCCCGCAAGAGCACTCGATTGAGTTCACCACTCGATTCCCTGATAAGATTGGTGACCGTAAGCAGCTACAGCGCTTCTTCGGCTGCCTCAACTATTTGTCTCCCTATTACCAGGACCTAGCAGCCGACCTATCTATTCCTTTCGCTTTTCGAATCGTCTCAGAAAAGATTTTCAAGAGCCTTGGGGCCCGCAACACACTGAAGCAGTGTAGTGCATAAAGGCCTGTGTTCAGCGTCTTCCAGCGCTCGCCCTTCCTTGCAAAGCTGACCCCAAGATCATTGAGTCCGACGCTTCAGAAATTGGCTGGGGCCCTATCCTTAAGTAGCTAGCTCCAAGCAGTACTGAGGAACTAGTTCAATTCGCCTCTAGCACTTGGAACAAAGCAGAGGCCAATTACCCTACAATTGACGAAGGAGATCCTTACTGCTCTATGAGCAATTCAAAAGTTCCAAGCTCACGTTCTCAACCAAGAGTTCACTCTTCGAACAGATTGCAAGTCAGTTAAAGGAGTCCTTACCAAGGATGTTAAGGTCCTAACTGCCACTCAAATCTTTGTACGATTGCAGGCAATGTTCTCCATGTTAAACTTCACGTTGAACACATCAAGGGCGATTCGAACTCTCTCCCAAATTTTCTCACTAGGGAATTTCTTCAGGGCAGTGTCGCTGCACCAGCTCTCTCCTCACCCCCCGGGGAGAAAGAAGACAGAGATAGAGAAAATTCATCCTCCATTCAAAAAAGCCAAAGTTGGATCGCAATGTGGCATCATATAATAAGATCACGACTGGTTTGAACTCTGGCTTTTGGCAGACTCTTCTTTTGAAAGATGTCCCAATTGCGGTATCTTTTGAAAGTGGTCAAAGGCGGTGCCTCGTCACTCTTTTTCGGCTAGGCACGTCGCTACAGGGCGCGTTAGTTGATAGGCCGCCCTATCGGACCGGAGGCGGCCTGCCCGGATGACAACATAGGATGATTCATTTGATGTAAAAGAGGGGGCCCGTTTCTCATCTCGCAGGCGGGGGTGAGCTTGATAACTATATATTGACCATGACTATAAAAGGACCAACGATGATCGTCGGAGGCGGAGTAGGAGCTAATTCGGAGGGAATCGAATGATTACGAGATACACAATGAGAGAACTACAGGGGAGAGCACTTAGACAATTCACTTTGAGTACAGGGAAGTCTGCTGGGAGGAATTCCTCAGGGCGTATTACGATTTTTCACCGAGGGGGTGGATCGAAGCGATTGCAGTGAAGAATTGATCTGAAACGAAGCACTTCGTCTATGGGCATTGTAGAATGGATCGAATATGACCCTAATCATTCTTCTCGGATTGCTCCAGTACGATGGATCGAGGGGGTGCTGCTACGCCGCCAGAGGAAATGCAACATGATAGAAGAGTTCGCTCCGCCGCGTAAGATCCTCGAACCTACCACGACCACCATCTGTGGCCTATTTCCGTTCTCTTCCCTGCCCGGGAAAGTGGATCAAAGAAAGGTAGCTTGCTTCTCTCCTAGACTGATGGCGGCTTATGTAGTGGTCGGCCTTCCTACCAGAATGCCTCCTTGGTCGAAGAGCCAAGCCAGCGCAGGAAGCAAAAAAACTTGGGCGAAGGACATTTTCTTCTCTGCCCTCTCCTCTCAAAAGGCCAAGGGAGATACTGCATCCCTTTCCTTAGGTAGCTCTTTTGGTTTCCCAAGGATAGCGGTAGCTGGGGCAAAGCCCGCTTTCTTCGCTCCGCGAATGAGAGATAAAGTCAGAGGAAAAAACACATTCTCTCTTTGCGAGGTCCGAAAGTGGAGAACGCATTGCGTTCTCTAAGCACATAGGTTCAAACGTAAAGCAGCGCTTTCTTGGCAGAGTTTGAGGCGGCAAGACACTTTAGGGCTTGTTGGAGCTGCTGAGCATAACGAATTAAAGCCGAAGGCGGATCAAGGTAGCTTGCTCCCAAGCCAAGTGCTTGCTTACGCTTTATATAGTGGTCGGCCTTCCTACCAGAATGCCGCTAGAAGCTTCTACAAAGCTTTGCTTCCGGTAGAAGCTAGTCGCTTCGGTAGCTTGCCTGCCAAGTCGATAGGCGAAGGGCCAAAGGATGGAGCGTGCAAAGTCGATCGTGCACCTTTCGTGGGACCCGTTGGTCCTAAGCAATGTCTTTCGCGAAGCAACCCACCTAGAAATAGCTCTCCTTTATGTTCGGGGGCACTCAAATGGAACTTCGATCGGATGCGGGTATCTAATCCCGCCGCTGAGATGTCCAGCGGATTCCTGGGCCTTGACGAATGGCCGGCCACCTTTAACGTTAGAAGAGCAAAAGGCCCGGGGCATAGCAGGATGAACCAATGTGAATGAGTGTAAGCTTCGTTGCCCGAACACGATGGGTGCTGACCACACTAGGTGCTACCGTGGTAACAAGAGAGGCCAGGCGGTGACAATTGAGAGGTTGTCACTGAGCATTCCTAGTCACACGGGAAGAGAGGTCAAATGGCAAGGCAAGGCCATACGCCCGTGTGGCTCCTCGCGGAGTATAGTTCACATCCAAACATCTAATTGGGGAACGGGGCAACGCCCATGAAGCTCCGGCGGAAAGGGAAGGCCTGCCAGGCCGTATGCCCATGGGTGCAGGATTCTTCAAAAAAGCACGGGATGACTTGGAGACCTCGGACCATCGGCTTAGCAACGAATGAAGGGAAGCTTGAAGAGCTTTCTCCGCCAGCGTCTTATGTAGTGGTCGGCCTTATAAAGCTCGCTAAGCTTCGCTTCCCCCCCAGACCCCCCCTAGTAATCGACATTCTATAAGCGACGTTGTCGAGTCTACGAAGCTTTGCTTCTTGTAGTCAGCCCGTAATGCAATGCCTCCCTTCATTCCTAAAGTCTCCTTCCAGCCCAGAATGCCTACAGACTAGAAGTTAACCGCCAGAAGCTCACCCTTCGGGTCTCGCTTCCAGCGCTGGAGGCCAAGCATTCTGCCAGACGTCCCGACCTGGGAGCCGGGGTCGCCTTTGGTACTTCAGTAGATCTTCAAAAAAAGGCGCTACTTCAATGTAGCCTTAACTACAACTACATTACGCAAGCCCCACCGATACCTACCTATAGAGTCAAAGTACCAGTGACGGTGACTTTCTAGGTTTATGGATGAAGTAAGCTAAACTCCATCAAACTCCTCAATCAATATCAACAAACAACATGTCGTGACCATGACGGTTTGTTCCGGCTTGGTTGACTTTGTAATGTAAACTAACTAATAGCCAGCGGCGTTTATTCAAACAAAGGGAACCTAATGTTCACCTTGGTACTTTAGTAGTACGACAGTTGTAGTACTATTAAGTAGCTGTACAACAGAATGCCGTTCGCCTTTACTTTTTTATTGAGTAGTACTTAATTAAGTAGCTAAGTTTCCAAAGGTGAACAGCCCCCTGTCCTTTATAGTCGTAAAGGGCTTCTCAGAAAAGTCCCAAAGGAGGCATTCGAAAGGCCGACCACTATAAATAAAGAAATCCAATTTTGAGAGAGGGGGGCTTCGACGTTCTTAGGAAGAGCCGTACGAGGCAGCTCACGTATGGTTCGGGAGCCGAGCCCGAGCACAGAGGCTTAGGTCAACACTTATATATTAGCCAGTCATCAATTGGAAGCGGGCAAGATAGTGATGAATTGCGATTGGTCCAAACCTTCGACCAGCGGCTTCTTACGACCTGCCCAGAATGCCCATACATACCTTCGGTTCCAAGACCTTGTTCGCACAGCGAATAAAGGCCGGGTTGAAGGGGGCAGTCAGCTGGCTGCTTCTTGGCCACGCCCCCCTTCAACTAGATACGAGATACTTGATCTAAGTTATCAAGTAGGAAATTGCATACCATTAGCTGATATACGTATAGGAACATGGGTACATGATATTGAATGTAATCCAGGTCAAGGCGTAAAGCTGGCTCGAGCTGCATGAACTTTTGCTAAAATAATGAAGGAACCAGCACCACAATGTCTTTTGCGACTACCTTCGGGTGTTGAAAAACTCATTGATTCCCGATGCCGAGCTACTATTGGTATAGTTTCCAATCCCAACCACGGTGCACGTAAGCTTAGAAAAGCAGGACAAAGCCAGTGGTTAGGCAGACGCCCCATTGTTCGTGGTGTTGCAATGAATCCAGTGGATCATCCTCATGGAGGAGGTGAGGGGCTCACGAAAGGAGGTAGACCTTCAGTGTCACCTTGGGGGAAGCCCACCAAAGCTGGATTTTGGGCAGCAGTGGGGGTGGGGAAACGCAGAAATTAGTTCATGCCACGACGATCTATATAGAAGGGCAGTTTTGTTGATGCATTCCTATTGAGAATGAAGAAGGAAAGAGAGAGTCTTTTGAGCAGGAAAATTTGGTCATGTAGATCTTCTATTTCGTCGAAATTCGTCGATTGCTCTGTACGAATTTACAATGGAAAAACTCCTGTTCGTTGTAAGATCACTGAAGGAAAGGTTGGTCATAAATTTGGAGAGTTTGCTTCTACACGGAAACGAAGACCTTCGAGAACAAATATTGAACCGGGAAGAAAAGGGAAAAAGTAAAGTCTGACGCGCCATATGGCACGAAAAGGAAATCCGATTTCGGTAAGACTTGATCTGAATCGTAGTTCAGATCCAAGTCGGTTCAGTGAGGGCGACCGTGAAAGTCACTGAATGGGTCAGTCTTTTCCTTCAGTTTGTCCCATTAAAAAAAATCAAAGGCGTGGGAGGACGTTGCAGATGTTCGGGATGGACACGACTTCTTCTAACGCTAGAAGACCACAGGAAGACACCCGGGACCAGAGCATGTCGTGAAAGAAGCACACTGGGCGGGCGTGCTTCGACCGTGTCTCCGGGGCACAGTTAAATGTAGATATCATGAATGCGAGGTGCAGGATACCAGGCCGAGAAACCCGGGTAACCACTCCCCTATGTGCCGATCACTAGCGCATCCCCTGATCTGAGAAGTGCTAATTCGATTTGGATAGACTTCATTCGACGAACGCCGTCGCCCCTGGAATCAATAAGAAAATGACGTGTTGACGATTCAGATCAATGAATAAACTGAAACGAAAGAAGAGACATTTCTCACTCGACGCCTGAAGCGCACTATGCTCCGCTTCAACAAATGAGAGTTTTCGGTGGAACCGGTGAACCACACGAGCTGGTTAGATGCTTGGGACAGAGGGCTCGTAGTACCTGCTAGCACTGCTATGCAGTGGAAGGGAAGGAGCCTAAATCGACCCCCTTCTTTCTTTTTATTCAAAGATACAAAAGCAGTACAAAGAGATTGGACTCTCGGATGAGACTAAGCAGCTACCGTTCCGACGCACCCCTGACCTATCTTGATTAAGACCGAAAACCCTCTCTAAAGTGGAGCCTAGTTAAAGCTGTCATAAAAATCATAGAATAGATAAATCAAAATAACCACTAGTAGGGATATGGATGGAGTCTCGCTCAGTAAAGAGAGTTTGAGATTCGTAGAACTGGAGAAGAGCCTTAACCAAAAGAAGGCTCCCGCATGCTACTTATATTATAGTAGCCAGCTGAAAAATGCTAGCGCGCCGTCACTAGATTGTGGCTTTCCGTCACTAGATAGGGCGTTGCGTCGCTGTCTAGCACGCAATGGCTTAACTCTACATTGCCCGACGAGCTTGCTGCTTGCTGCTCCAGCGCGCGTAGGCTGAAAAGCCATATGCTACTTGCTGCATTAGATCTTTAGATCTAAAGAATCCATGCTTCCCCCGACTCTATCCAAATCTCAAAGAAGAACGAGCTAGGTGGCCGGCGGGCGAAGAAAGGGGGCGGGCGGGGCCTTGGCGAGACATTCTTCTTTCGAAGCATTTTTCCAAGAGAGCGAGGGCGCCCTTCTGGGGTGGCGGTGTTTCCTTTCAAATGACAACAGCCTCTTCCTGCTGCGGGGGCGTTGCACGAAACCAAACCGCCCCCCGCCTGATCAAGTACCAATTGCTTCGCAGGTAGGCCCACTTAAGTTAGGGGGGCATTGTCCCTTACTTCTTACCAACCTCAGGTGTGTAATCGACATGTTGCTAGCTTATTATCGATCGAATAAGAATCTTTGATTCCCTCTGCTGTCCAATTCTTATTCATTCAGGGCGCTTGGCCAGTGCTCCTTTCTCAAACCAGAACTTATCTGAACGTTAAGGAAGAGAAGGGAAGACCACCTGAGCGAACCGACCGAAGGGACGTCGACTTATCTGAACTGAACATTAGCGGCTTAAGCTAAGCCTATCACGAGCAGCGTCACTGCTTGATCGGTGGGGAGGAGCATCTCAAAGTATGGGGCAAAGGATCAAGCGCTTTGACTTTGTCCCCCGGGATCCACCACAGGTTGGGTTTGAGAGCCGTGTGATGGGTGACTATCCAGCATGGTTCGGAGAGCACTTGTAGTCTGCACTGGTGAATGGAAGCCACCCCGCAAGAAAGAAGCTGCTCTTCCCACGGCGGAGTCACCATTGACTCTATTTATTATTATGGTAAATCAGTGTATCAAGATGTCAATCTGAGATCTTATTTCGGTTCGATACGTCCACCTACGAGACTCACCTTTGGCTTTCGTCTCTGTAGGTGTATTATTCTACATTTTCCCAAAAGGACATTCATTCATTTCTTTCTTCCCCGTCGACCACGACGACTGAAACGACGCGACAAATCAAGACCCAAAAACGTGAGAGGCCGGGGAGCAGGGAAAAGAGTCGAGTCGATCAAGCTCGACGACCGGGAGAAGCAAAACGAAATCAAGATTTGTCTGAAAAAGAAGCAATGCTATGGATACCATGACCTATCACCATTGAGAAAGAAGAATCTTTCTAAATCACTTTGGGTTAGCGGGGCCTTCAAGCATCCGAAATACACCGGGGTTGTAAATGACATAGCGTTCCTCATAGAAAATGACGACTCCTCTAGAAAAACTAAGTTATTCAAGTTCTTTTTCCCAAAGAAGTCCCGCTCCGGCGGCCCGACGAGTCATCTACTTAAAAGGACCCTCCCTGCTGTACACCCCTCCTTGAATTATTTGGTCATGAAATACTTATGGAATACAAGAAAAAAATGCATTTCGACCCCGTCGTAGTTCTCAATCATTTCGTGGGAACGGGCGTGGCTGAACCATCTACGATGGGGGGAGTGAATGAACAGGGAGGAAGCTTAGATAAGAGAATACGCTCTCGCATCAGTTTTTTTGTAGAAAGCTCGACCAGCGAGAAAAAGTGTTTGGCTGAAGCCAAAAAGAGGTTGACCCACTTCATTCACCAAGCGAATGATCTTCGCTTCACGGGAACAACAAAAACCACCATCTTGCTCTTTCCTTTCTTCGGTGCTACCTTTTTCTTTCCAAGGGATGGGGTTGGGGTGTATAAGGAACTCTTTCTTGAGGATGCCCAGGAACAACTCCTAGGTCAATTAAGGATCAAATGTTGGAACCTCATGGGTAAGGAGAAGGTAATGGAATTGATAGAGAAATTCATAGACCTAGGTAGGATAGGAGAATTGATAAAGGGAATAGAGATGATGATAAAGATCATACTGAGAAACAGAAGAATTCCATACGGGTACAACTCTTATTTGAACGAAGTGCAAAAAATTCGATCTTTGTTGTCTAATAGAACAAACACTAATACCTTAATTGAGTCGGTCAAGATCAAATCTGTTTATCAAAGTGCTTCTCCGATTGCTCAAGACAACTCTTTTCAACCGAGGAACAAAACAAGATCATTTCGTTCCATTTTTAGTTAAATAGTGAAGGATATTAAATTAGTAATGCCAAAAGGGGTAGAGGGGATCCGTATTTATTGTTCAGGTCGATCAGAGGGTGCAGAAATAGCTAGAACTAAATGTGGAAAGTATGGAAAAACATCTCGTAATGTATTTAACCAGAAAATTGATTATGCTCCTGCGGAAGTATCTACTCGTTACGGAATCTCAGGTGTCAAAGTGCGGATCTCATATAGTAAAAAAAATAAGGGACGTGCTATATCCAAAACATACGAAATATAGTAAATATCGTAAAGGCAGATGTAGTAGGGGTCGCGAACCGGACGGTACACAACTTGGTTTTAGAAGATATGGCACCAAAAGTTGTAGAGCTGGTCGTCTTTCATATCGAGCCATTGAAGCAGCGCGTCGGGCTACAATCAGACAATTCCATCGTGCTATGAGCGGACAATTCTGAAGAAATGGTAAGATATGGGTAAGAGTTCTCGCAGATCTCCCTATTACCGAGAAACCTACAGAAGTTAGAATGGGAAGAGGAAAAGGAAATCCTGCAGGTTGGATTGCACGTGTGTCCATGGGACAAATCCCATTTGAAATGGATGGTGTGAGTTTGTCAAATGCTCGATAAGTCGCTACATTAGCGGCGCATAAACCATGTCCGTCAACCAAGTTTGTTCAGTGGTCGTAACGTAATTGTTCTGCGGGGAGGGCCGGGACTCAAAAGAATTAGGCGAAGTGTTTGTTCCTGAACGACAGAAGTGGAAAGACACTAAGGGAGAGGGATATACTCCTCGATTTTTTGAATCGCCAAAATTGTACGACGAACCTTCTTGTTCCAGGCGTACGACCCTGAGACTCAGCGGTGTTAATCTTCCGGCCCGAAAAGTTTTCATAGTAAGAATATGAAAGAGAAGAGCTAAGATTCAGGAAAGGACGACCTGAGGGTATTAGTTCCATTTTCAAAATGGGAGTCATTTTTTTTTCTCCCTGGCCTCGTCGTGATTGCCTTCCTTTGGCCGCCCAGCAGAACAAGCGCCCCTTCGGATCATCAGTTCAATGTTGAATGATGAGGAAAGAAAGGAGTTTCTCTCTGGGAAGGGAAGTCTGCTTTATAGGAGAAAGGAGGAAAAGTATGCCAGACGATAAGCCCCTTCGGGGGGTGGGGGCTATGTATGTAGAAAGGGATCAGTCTCTATCCATCCATCCGGATACTAACGTAGGCTACCAAGTCAGTCAATTCAGGTAGTGTATAAATAACAATGAAGCAAGCCAACAAGCTCAAATGTGAACAGTTGGTTGGCGAGCTAGCTGCATTTCTCGTGAGTTGACCTGCGCACGGGCAGGCAGTGGAGGTAAGATCGACGCGAGGGCCACATATGTACATCAACCGCATGTGTATGGTGCTATTAGCAGGTGGGGGTAGCATAGTTGTTCCTAGTCTCTGTTAGCAACGAGCCTACTTAGTTCCTGGGGTCGGGCTGAGGCAGCCCGTGGGGCCTGCATGGTGCAGCAGCCTAACCCCAACCCCAGGGTGGGAACTCATAGGAGTCGGTCATTGAGGTTGGTAAACTCTGGGTGCCTACCATACTTGTTCCTCTATCCATCCACGGCCTTTACGAGTAAGGGGATGAAATTCTGTCTTTCGGGAGGAGGGGGGCACTTTGGGGGGGGGGGGTCCTACGCGTCGCTGCTCCCGCGCACCATCACTATTGACGGGCCGGAACAACCCGTGCGCTTCGGCCCCCCCTTTTGGGGGGGGGGCCTACGTTTTCTCCTTCGTTTGCTCGCCCCCCCTTCAAAAAGCTTATTATGTCAAAGGCCAACGCGCGTTTTACTAATAAGATTTTCAGGGCTAGCCAGCTGAAAAACGACTATCAATTCAGGCGCGCGAGCGCGTTTTACTAATAGGCTTGACTTTACTCCGCCCAAGTGCTTACTGGCTGAAAAGCTTATTAGTAAAACGCATGCATTTGTCAGCTGGCTTCAAAGCCGTTGCTTGCTAGGTCCTAGTCTTTATCTAAAGTAAGTAAGTTGCGCTCACGTTTTTTGGCTGGCTTACTTTGAGGGAAGTTAATTAACATGCGACCGCAAGTGACACGTCAGTGCCTGGAGACTGAACTTAATGGCCTGAAGCAGGGTAAGGTGACGATGGGGGTTGCTCAATACTGTGTGAAGGTGAAGAACCTTTGTGATCAGCTAGAGGCTTTGTTTTTGGTATGAAATTATATGACGCCGGTAATCTTAGTCAGATCATGAAGGGTATAAAGTCAGAATATGATGGGATAAGGTAGTCTTTGCTACTGCATCATAATAACCCTTCCTGATTTTCTTAATGCAAAGGTACATGAGAAGACGTATACATATAGGAGGATGAACAGGCTGGACCTGTCTGGACAAAGTGTAGATCCTAATCCTAGGGAGAGACTTTTGTTCACTTCTACATAAAAAATGCATTAAAGGTAGGGAAAAAGCTGCATCAGGGAGCTCTTCCAAGAACAAGAAGTGGAAGCCGGGGTGCGTGTCTTAGGTGCAGGCAGATGGGGCACTACGTGAGAGAGTGCAAAGAAAAAATGCTTCTTGTTAAGGAAGATGATGAGGAGAGGAAGACAGGGGAGGAGCGACACGAGCATACTCAGTATGTGGAAGTGAAGAGAGCCCGCGATGCGGTGTTTGACTTCGGTACACACGATTGCGCATTCTTCGCTGAGGTCGGGTCTTCAGTTTCTTCACAGGGACAGCAGGGTAGTTGTTCAGTACCTGATGTGGTTGATCTAGGGAGTGCAGATTTCAGCAGCGGTTTGATCCTGGTTGGGCAGATAGTGGTGCCACTTGGTTCGTTGCAGGACAGCCCGGGTTTAGCTCAGGGGGAGCGACTCATAGTAAATTTCCACAGATTTCAGCAGATGTTGAGGAGAGTTCTGATTCGCTCTCAGTTTAACAGTCATAGGATCTGAGGTTGCCAGTTTCTGATGAGGTCAGAGTTGCTCGCAGCAGAAGCGTTCGGAGACAGAGATCAGACAGGTCTTTTCAGAGAGGTTATCGAGGCATATAGGAGGCCACCATACTTTTCTCAATCCATTCCAGATGGTGCAGGAGAGACTTGCTGGTCGGGGTGTTCGACGCTGACTGACTATATAGGGGTTTCTGGGTGTAGGCGAGCAGAGAGATCCGAGAGAGGGACAGAAGCGCTTCGAGATGTCCATTGCCTTGAGGGGGAGGGAAATCGACGGCATGGTCCCTCTAGCACTGTCATGGCCCACACGTTATTCTAGATGGGGCATTGTGGAGTTTATGGCGCACACGGATCGAGTTGTGCTTGCCTCTATCGCGTGACTCACACGCGTGTAGCCGGCTCCCCCGGCGTTGCTAGTCAGTTGGCGGTACCGCATCTGTTTCCCTATCAAACCAAACCCAAATGAAGGAGGAAGGGGTTGAGGGGAATCAGAACGTCATTCGATCATTCATCTTTCTGAGGTAAGATGGTCGTCAAGCCCAGGCCCCGCATCCTGCCCGAAGTGCTATCATAGTTCTAGTATATAGATAGGGATGCGTTCATTCATGTATCAACGCAACATCTAGAGATCTATCACATGGCCCGAGAAAGTGCCGGGATCAATCTATCCCGCGTACGTAGCCTATAGGTTGCACTCAGGTAACTAGCTTCTTATCACCGCTGCTAGCTAACATGAGTACATGAGTTGGACGAATAGGAGTCAAAACTTGTGAAACCTGAGCTACGCGAAGTGCCCTATCTATATACCTCTAAACCGACGGGTATATAAAAAAAATAGATTTATATATATACCTTTCATCTTACCTTCTCTCTGAAGTGAATCGTCTTTTTCTTGACCCTTTCTGTTTCTAGAATCAGTGTTCTAAAGTCGTCTTTGCCATATCAGTGATCAATCCGCCGTAGTCTATTTTAGAAAAGTATGACAGGTCTCCCCGATTCAATACAATATTCTGAAAGAGTTATGAAAGAATGGGCCAACTGCTTGTAATAGGCCAGTTTGGATCAATCCTGCGACTTATACAATCGAGTTCTTTTTCTCGAAAGAATTCTCTCTCGGATCGAGATCTATTGGAAAGCTCCTCCGACCCAATGAATCCACTCTAATCCAATACTCAAAATTCGGCGGTGCGCGCTGGAGGGAATGAATTGAACAATTGGTCTCAACCGTCATCTTCTTTACAAAAAATGGGGGACTTAAATGACCAGACCATCTCGAGCCTTCAATTCATGAAGTCCTTCGCTTTCTTCTTTCAAGGATAAGGGAATGATCTTTCTGTGGGAAAACAGTTCCCCAACGTTCTGACTCTAATCGATAGGAACTAGGAAAGAATCCTTTCAAAGGATTCCTCCAATCAATCTCTCCCTTCGGAGGAAAGGCGCTTAGGACCCGAAATCTCAAAGAATAGACAGAGGGTCACTCTATCGGAAGGGAATGAGCTTTTTATATTTACGAATCATTCTAGAAACTTTGTCTTTCTTGAGGCTGTTTGCCTTTGGTAAAGATTGGGAACTCAAGCGTCAGGTCGCCTCAGGGTGTTCTTAGCTTATGGGGTCTCGGGTATTCTATTCCGGCAGTCCCAAACTCACACACTTATACGATTTAATAACACTCTTATTCACTCACCATGTTGTGTATAGAATCCCTCCGCCTGAAGTCAAGACACCTAACGGATGCGCCGAGAAGAAAGCGCGGATTCAAAACGAGTTTTTTGTTGCAGTAGGAAAACAGGACCTAGCATATTATTTGATTTTAACATCAAGTAATTGCAGCGAAGAGGAGTTAGAGATGAAGGGTTGGGAAAGAACAGGCCCAACCTTTTTCTTCAAAGCACTAAGAATATTGTCAACCATCTAATTCTTTGAAGCACCCGGTCGCCTTTGGACAACGACGTAGGGCCTTTGGACGACTAAGTCAGCTCGGCTTCATGGAGAAAGACGTTTTCCTACATTGGGGATAACGGCTTGTGGTATGCCCACCTCCATGAAAAAAGAGGCTCTCGCTTTCCATGAAGAAGGGAGGCCCACAGAAAGGGTGAGCGTGAGCTATTTCCAAAAGAAGGAAAAGGGGTGAAGCTTTCCTTTTTCTTCAATGAATAAAATAACCTAATTTTCTTTTCTAAGTATTAGAGTGTGGCAGAGGACTACAAAGAAGGAAGGAGCTTACTGACGGGGCGGGTCGGGGAATAAGAAGAAGTCTAAGATCATCGGTAGTTGTGGGATGCCCCCAAATGATCCTAGGAATCGGACAATAATGCCTCCGATCCTTTGAACAACTCGAAACCTACACTCGGGAGAAGGAGTGAAACTAGGGCCAGGCCAATTCAATCGGACTCTGCTCATATACGTAGGGACAGTGGGACTAATGCTATATCAATGAATGAACCGGATTCTTTTCTTCCAGGAATCCTTGGGGATTCGTCATTGGTTGGCGCACTAGGCTAGGCCCCTGCTTTAGGCACTGGCTTCCTCGGCCAATGAGAATGAGAAGGAGTCAAAGGAGAATATCTCTCTGCCCGAATCAATGATGGAATCAGGCCACTGGTCTCGATCGGCCATTCCAACTTCGTCTCTAATCTAACTGCCACGCCAGATCTAGTTGATTGGTAATCCCTGTTATGAAAATCTTGTCCGTTTACTGATATGATGACGGTCCAGGGGGGTTCCGATAGCTAACCTTTGCCTCCTGTAACCAGGTCTGTTATTGATTTCGTGTCTAAGTGGGGAAGTGCTTTGTATCATTCATTCACGCTTCGAACGAAACGAAGAGAACCAATCACTTTGCCGATACAATGCATACATATAGATAGGGCCTTCTTGAAACTCCTCGTACTAAGGAGCTACTCTCCCCTGCCATGAAATCTCGATTTGACCTTCCCCCGAGAACTCACGCCCGAAGCACGCAATGGACTCCACCTCGTAGCTATCGCGCTTAATGCCGACAAACGGATCCCCACCGCAGGTAAGCCTAGGATCCGTGCCACATCGCCTAAAGTGATAGAGATCTCCCAGAAAAATGTATTGGTCTCTGGGCGCCACCTCTCCATAAGGGCTGCTATGAGACTGTGGTCTATAGAGGGGGGTACGCCCAGATCAGGTGCCCTAGGCGGTATCGTCGGAAGGCGTATTTCACATAAGGCACCAGGTTGTGAAGAAGATGGCACATGTTCAGACTGTGAGATCCCTTCCGTTCTATGCACTCGGGCTCAAAGGAAAATACAAAGAATTAAAGGGTTAATGCTTAATGCCCTTAATGTAATGGGGCATTCATTAAGGGCATCGCGAAGAAAAGAAGGAAAAGCATGCGATCCAAGAGTGAAAGCGAGCAAGCATAAGAATGCCAAACGACGCTTTATGGTGTCATCAGGGGCACTATCGTGAAGAGGCAAAACCGCTAATAAAAGTAAGATAAAAAATGTGAGCACAACTTACTTTAGATAAAGACTAGGACCCAACTTCAAAACTACTGCGCGGTCGTTGCTTGCTGGCTTCAAAGCCATTGCGCGCTAGCGCGCATACATTTTTCAGCTTCAAAACTACAGTGCGCATTTTACTAATAGGCTTCAAAGTCGTTGCTTACTTCAAAACGATTATGACTATCTATTAAAGTCAAAGGCTTTAGCGTGCAACGGCTTTGAAGCTAGTCGTTGCTTGCTGGCTAGCTGAAAAGCCCCTATCACGTGACGGCTCCTGCTGTCCCCCCAGATCCCCCCGAGGCTCCCGCACCTTCTGAAGAAGCTGCTTGTTGGTCCCATCAGAAAAATGAACTATTAGGTAGTTTTGACAAAGCAACTTACCTCAGAAAAACACTATAGTCATTTTTCCAAAGGTGAAACTGTCTGCTAAAACTATCCCAAAGGCGAACATCTGGATGACTAAGTAAGGCCAGTTCTAGGCCTACTTCGTTCATTCTGGATGCTCGCTGAAGTTTCCACATCTAGTTTCCAAAGGGGGGTAAGCGGGCTCATGTGGAGCGGCACTAAGCGGTGGCTGAATACGGAATGGTTGATGACGTCTACTAAAAGAGGGACGCGATCAACTTCGGTTCTAGCTGGATCGATCAACTAACAACATGTTTAGGATCTTCAAGGGGTCCCTTGTTGTATAGTCTTCTTGCGGCCTGAAACTGTAGCAGAGGACATTACAGGGAGAATCTCACAAGGAGGCAAGTATGATAGGTCTGCTACCACTTAAGCCGGCCTCCACTTCAACTTAACACC
This sequence comes from Magnolia kwangsiensis, assembly GCA_037074715.1. Lineage (NCBI taxonomy): Eukaryota > Viridiplantae > Streptophyta > Magnoliopsida > Magnoliales > Magnoliaceae > Magnolia > Magnolia kwangsiensis. Next base: position 40,519,143 of record CM073583.1, on the reverse strand, counting down.
CACCAGGAGATGGAGGATCGAAGATCGGTCTTCTGGTGCGCTCTTAGAGTGATATGCTCTTCCTTCGGTCCCTCCTGTACCGTGGGCGGAAGTCCAAGCAGCGAACCGGACTGGAACGCTGCTTCGAATGGAGAGTGCAATTGAATCAAAGCGAATTCAGTGGTACAGGAGTTTTAAGGGGTGGAAGAAATTGAGATCCGGGAAGCTACCTACCTAAATGGAGAACATTAGAAGCATATCAATCACATTATGGCTTTTTTCGCTCTTTAGAGCCATCTCGATCACTCTAGAGAAAGGCAGACCTGTGAATTGAAGTTCCTTGTTCAAACTGTATATCGAACTGGCCCGTCACTCACAACAAGGAATATGGTTCATATAGAATTTATAGATAGGGATCTAAACTCAAGTGCAGCAGAGCTGGTCCTCGCATCAAGTCGAGAGAGGACAGGACGACTCGGTGCACTTCGGGGGAGCAGAATACGGCTGGACCAGACAAGAAATCTCTACCGCCCGCATACTGAAAAGAAATAGGACGGATCGTCACTCTAATAGAAGGAAAGGAGTAGAACAGTTTTTCAGCAGGCTTCTTGAATGCGATCAAAAAAAGAGAACCTACTCACTGCGACCGGTGCCTCTTTCTTCTTGCTTTCAACAATCAAGTCAGTGGGGAAGTTGCATACATAGCTAGGGTGCTCCTACACGCAGCCATACTTTTTTCAAGCAAGGAGAATCAACGGGAGTGACAACATGTCTCATGAGGTGAACTTTGTTTTCTTTCTTTCATGCATGAGTCAAGGAAGTAGCGAAGCTTCGCCGATAGATCGCAGAGTGAGGAAATGGAACTGAACAAGATTTGGCGAACGAATCAATGAATCTTCTATAGCTTCTAGAAGCCTATATAGAAATAGAATAGAATAACGGCATAGGCGAAGCCGACAGTTCTCAGCGCTTACTTGGCAGAAAGAAATCCATCTGGTTTCCCTGTTCCAAGTTGTTCCGTGGGCCTGTATGACATCCTTCTCCATTCATAAGTCGCTGGTGGTGTCAACAGTGACGCTTATCAACCGCCCGCCCATTATGGACTGGATCCTTCTCGCAAGCGCTTGGAAGAAAGCTATTTTCGTGGCTTGGCTTCGTCCCCAGGCCGCTATTGCTATAAGGGCTGCTCGGCTTCCTTCCCTTCGGCTACCCGGGCGCGCCCTTTGAATCTTCATTTTGTAGGGTACTACCAGAAGACCTAAATCCAATACGGCCTCCAGTGTACAAGACCCATTTGCTACAGAACAAGAACCAACCCTACTAGATATGAATTGGTTCTCAGGGCTTATAGTCGGTTCTGTTCTAAGGTATTCCCTTTCATGAGCTACGCGAGGTTAGACCGTCGATTGAAAGGAAAGGAGAAGGAACGAGTGGCTCTGATAGCACATAGAAGGCAGTTTTTAATAGCACCGCTGAACCAGTTGCCACTCACTGGCTCCATATCTCCTTCCCTTTCTCTTGGTCCCCCTGGAAAAGCGATATCCATTTTGATATTCCCCACTGACTATCCAGCTGAGGAGTTTACCCTTGCTCTTGTGCTCCGGGGAATAACCAGAGAAGGTGTCTAAAAAAGGGAGCAGAGGTTCTTCACTTACTTCACTTCACGTGACATAGCTACGCTCAGGTTTCACTATGTCAATGAACCCGCGTAGCGTTATGTTATGCCAAGTATATAAATAAATTTTTTTTTTTTAGAGAGAATGTCTAGAGAAAGGGGAAGAAGGAAGTCGCGTAGCTCAGGTTTCACCAACTTCACCTCAGGTTAACTTCAGTGAAATCTTGTTAAAGCAAACCAAAGGTTGGTTGAACCTTAGGACGGTAGCGAAAGGAACCTTCTAGCTATGAGAACCGGGTCAATTCAAACTCACTGCATACTCCATTCCATGGAGAACCCAGTGTAATTAGTTTTCTCCAGCAGCAATTTTTCCAGTATTCTTTCAGATGGCCCTGCTACGTCTGCCCACTACAGAGCAGGCCTGACTCCCGTGAGCAGGTACGCTGGCTCTTAGTATGGCTTTACTCCTCCGATCCGGCATGATAACAACTCGAACTCCACTTAGATTCTTTCAAGAGAAGGCACCGAGATCCCGTGTAAGCATCGTTTGCCCGTTGCCAATAATAGTTCGTGTCCGCCGGTGTTGCTCCGTTGCCAATAGGATCGACTTGGGGAGTCAGATTCAATTGTGAGATTCAGAAATACAAAAGTCAAGGACCGAAAATTGTTGGGATCCAAAGGTTGTTGCTAAAGGACTGTAAATCCTTACTCCTAGGATCCAAGGAGGGGTTTTAGGAAGGACTCAAAATCCTTCCTAATTACCGTCACTTACCCTACTAGTGTAGTGTCTACTGACTGAGTCATGAATTAGATTGGATGGGCCGATGGGGAATCCAATTAGGAGCTGTGGAAAGGACTGAAGAGACTTTGTATCCAGACTCGCGATAGGATCTGAGTGCTCAGTCATTCAATATTGGATGGGTGATTGGCTCTTATAGAATCAAAGTAGAAAAAAAAATGAAGAATTTATTCTCGGTAACCCCCGAATGGTTTAGGGTGTCTCCCGATTGTTTTGCAGAAACAGAGACAGTGACGACTTAGATCAAATGGGACATATAGGTATGTGATAGATAGTGAGAAAGATTTATACGAAATTTTGAAACCTTATGAAACGCAACAAAACAAACAATAGGTGTTACTATTCCTACATGTTCCATTAGTAACATCCCCTTGAGACTTCCCATGGGGTAACTGTGTATCTTGCTTGTGATTAATGCCTCCCGATTCCACCAGAAAGAATATAGGAACGTCGTTACGAGTGGATCCATTAGATCAGCGCTAGGTTAGAATCCCATTTTGACTCTGCACCTTTGATTCCAATATTTTTAGTGATCAATCAATTTGAAATTCCTTCATATTCATAGAGATAGGGGACATGATTCACATGGATATAGTCAGTCTCGCTTGGGTGGGCTGTTAGTCTTTACATTTTCCCCCTTTCACTCGTAGTATGGGGAAGAAGTAAACTCTAGGGGTACTACTAATTGAGTAATCGAATTGTATCAATTTTTTATTAGATCGTTCTGCGAATCATTTTTAAATCAAAAAATCTCCATTTCAAAATTCCATAGGAATCCAGTAAGATTTTATAATCACCTTTAGATCAAACAAATCTTTCAATTATTCCCGTGTTCGTATTTCGAAACTCAAAGGGATACACATGATAGGAAATTTCTTTTTCCAACCGAATTCTTCCTAAATATTCCATTTCGATGAACCAGTTCTTACCAGAATGATGGATAAACTAATGAGGAGCAACCCCTATTTTCTTTGTTTCCCTCTTTACTGTACTGTTCAAAGAGGGAGTCGTTCTGCTATTACGTATATACGATATCCACTTTATACTGGAGGCGACATAGACATAGTGGTTGTCCAAATAGGTACTACGCATAATAAGATCTTGATTCGGGTGATCCACATATCGTGCACCTACCTTTTGAGACTCCTAGGAATCTTATTTATGCTTTATCGCCTCACCTCATGTCATGGTTCAAGCATGAAAGATCGGTGGGGTCTACTACTCCTTTTAAAAATCTGAAGAAGTGAACATAAAACTCCTTGGATCATCTGTTAACGGCTCAATCCATTACTTCTGAGGAATGCTAAAAAAAAAAGGATGACTTGCTTAAATTTTGTATATGCCCATACTATGATTCCATTGTTTCGATAGATCCCGGGCAATAAAAAACCTATGAATTAGAGAAGTTGACGCTGGATTATTTCGAATTGATCGGAATAAATATGAATGGGTGTAGCGAAGAAATAGAATTGGAGTGCTATTTACATGTAATTTACATTTAAATATATGTAGATACATATCTTTGATTGATCTATATCAATCCCATATCTTCATACAATAGATAGTGTGGTAGAAAGGTGCATCTAGTTCTTTCTACAAGACTCTCTATTGTATTGGATCTATATACCGTTGATTCAATCCAGTCCACTCATTTCATTTAAGACTTGGAATTATAATCCCTTTCATTTCTTCAATCATTGATAAGAACTAATAAGTAACTCGACGTTTCATTCAAATGAATCATTTTGACTGACTATTTTTACGTAGATGATAAGTAAAAAAGGCAGTAGGAACTAGAATAAACAAAACAATGCAGTAGTAATAAATGCGTAGTACTTCCAGAATCTCATCATCATTTTGAATTTGTGATTTTTTCATTATATATCCCTCCCCAGAACAGAAGGAGCGGATCTTTGATCTTTGATTAGTATCCCCTTTCCTTGGATTGGGACGCATACATCGAGAATCCAGTGTGCAATTCATTTGGATGAGATAGATAGAAGGTAACCAATTAGTCATTTAGGTTACACAGAATCGGAGCTAGAAAAAGGGTAGGTTGAATCTTCAAAGTACTCTGTCAGGGTCACTATGTTAAGTTAATTGCGTATCGTACAATAAACAAATCCAAATTTTGGATGTGCTCCTGGGAAACATATGGGTACTCTATTCGATTGATCAGGAACAATCGAAAAAATCCAGAACAGGGAAGTCTCTCTTTGAATCCTGAATATGGTGATACCTCCGATTGTACCAACCTACATATGTCTCTCTCCCATCAATCGGTACTAGTTATTGTCATTTGGATTCCTTGACCGTCATTTGTCCGATTAGAAATGCGAAACGAAAGAAGGATCCTCCTGCTGGGAATTAGATCCTGCTCTTTGTCCCCCCTCTTCACAGAAAATGGAGAAATGAATTGATCGATTCATCGGATCCTAGGTCGGGACTGACGGGGCTCGAACCCGCAGCTTCCGCCTTGACAGGGCGGTGCTCTGACTGATTAAACTACAATCCCAGGAAAATGAGGTGTACAGTCTCAAAATCTTAATTATTTATAAATGATTTCATTCGAACCATTTATAATCGCCGTGTTGTAACAAAGACACGAATGATATACTGATATACATATCTACATAGATATGTACTATAGTGACAGTGACACGGATTACTAGTCATCCTGTAGTTATTGCCAAATTGATTGAGAATCTTTCTTTCAATGAAAATTTGTTTGTCCTTAAGACTTATAGATCATAAATCGTTATTGTTAGAAACATCAGAACATGCGAAAAAAAATGGAGATAATATATCAGAAAATATGGATTCTTTATTCCTCCATATCATGCATTTTTTTAGGACGGATTGGTTATATCATCCTCATGGATCGGTGAATTCTTGGGTCGAGCTGGATTTGCACCAGTGTAGACATATCGCCAATTTACAGTCCGTCCCCAATAACCGCTCGGGCATCAACCCAGGAAGAATCAATTGTAGGCTTATTGAGAATCCATGATCAACTTCCTATCGTAGTACCCTATCCCCAGGGGAAGTCCCCGCTACCTCCGTCGAAAGAGAGATTTCCTCAATCACTAGACGATAGGGGCATACCTGCCCGAGCGCCATCATACTATGCTTTAGTATGAGCAGTTTTTTTTTGAAGAATATGGTAGAACCTATAAATCTGGGAAGGGATCGACAAGTAATCGAACAGATTCTTTTTCTATGCGAATTCGGGTCGAGAGTACGAGTCGAATCCCTTCATGACATGATTCGATCAAATATATTTGATCTATGTCGGATTGGTACATGTATCAATCAAGTGAATCTCGTTCTGATGGGTCAATAAAAGCAATTAGGATAGGATCGGTCATGGAACAATTCACTGCATTGAGACTTATATACTTATACGTATCTATATATAGTTGTTTTGCAATTATCCCCCTCACTACGTAAGTTAACTCACTCCATTAACACTTCCTTCATCGTTCTCCGTTCGGTTTGGCGGGGAGACTAGTGCTAGCTCGAGACTACTATAATACAAGAACTAGCTCATGTCCCCTATAAGAAGGGACATTCTCCCTTGGCCCTCACTTCGTTCGTTCAGTAAACGGTCCATCTCCCAGTATTAGTGAGCCGTCTATAGGCAACGAGTGCGAGTCGAGTTTCTAGTATTATATATACTATTTTGATAGGCCTATCTCGACCCGAACACAAGCTCAAAACCCTCACACGAGTTAGTGGTCTTTAGGCAGCGATTGTAGTAGTTCAACTCCTAGTTGATGAGAGTGACTTCGAGAGTCAAAAGAGTAAAGGTCATTCTCTCAATTCCAATCGAACGCAACTGGATCTAGTATGAACTAGCGATCAAAACATATATGGATAGACGGTTCTTGAAAAATGACGTTCTTTCTGCTTGCTGGCTCGCCCCTGTAGCTGTTGGACTTATGCACTCCACTCGCTGGCTACTCCACTCGTCACCACTAGAGCAGATCAAATAAGGAGATCTGAGTCAGGATCTCCTTTAGATGTTGGGCCACGTCGTACGACTCAGTTACCTCGTCACATCTGGCTGGCGCAGAGGTGGGATCTTTGGCATGGCACAAGCCCTCTATGCTGCACAGGCTGATAGATTCGTCCAGAGCGAGTCACGTCGTTGACTAACGGATTTAAATGTGGTTCTGCTGCTAGCTGTACCACGGCAAGGGTCCTGGGCCGAGTCAGGGTCAGCACAGGTCAGGAACGTTTGAGAGTTAGGGCCACGATTACTCGAGGCTTTGAGCTGCGGGACTCATCTTTCCATGGTAATTGAGTGGCGGGGCTCTTCACGATCCATTGAGATGGATCTTCAACGGAGGGCACGCAAATACTCAGGACGGGTAAGAATCTCCTTAACGGGGGTCAAAAAAGCGGAGACTTCCGGGGCGGTTGCGACTGGAGCATGGCTTGGGAGTGGATCCTTAAAAACTCTTATCTTCTCATTGGGGTTCACTGCATTCGCCACTGCAGGGGCGGTTCCTTCATCCGCAATGGCTATCTTTACCTCATTATTCAATTCTATTTTTTTCTTTTCAACGGGAATGCCCTGAATTCTAATGAAATTAGCAGTATACGTTTAGGTTCCACACTGGAGGGAGAGGATCTGACAACGGTCGACGAGGAAGGAGCTGTATCAGGCCACATTTGAGCAACAAGGGGATGATTTGACATAAATAATGGAAGCCCCTTCAGGAGTTGGGGTGTAAATAGGCGTTGAGGCTACTGCACGCTAGTATTCGCACCGTTATTCCCTTTATTAGGAGGGACGGACTCTCCTGTAGTCTCTACAGCTGCTGCGGCTAGAGCAACAGGGGTTGCTACTATTGATGTTGCTAAATTGGATGCTGATACTACTGAACTAGAGGTGGGGGTAGCTGATGCTGCTGAGGATGCGATGGGGTGACTATCGTCAATGGGGCGTCGAGAGATGGCATTGACTGCGTGGCTTCCCTGGTTTCCACGATTTCCATTTCATTTATTGGGATTAAACGTCGTTCCATCCCTCATCCGATTGAGTGGAAGCCGAGGGGCCACCCTATTGTGACGTTGGGAAGTGGAATCGTGCCTTCCTTGTTAGCTGGAAACCTTCCTACTATCATGCATAAAATTCTCCATCCTCTTTTCCCGGGACTGAGAATCCCAATATTCCCCCATCAGAATGTAGCTCACCAAAGGATTGTTCGAGGTTTTGAATTGAATATCCTATTTTTTTTTATCGCTTTCTAAGCCCCTATTACGTAAGGGGGAACAACCGTCGGATGCTACAGCCTTGAATCTGCCCACATACGTTGTAAAGGACTCGTCCGGCTTCTAGTGTAATTGGAATATTTCAAATTCATGGCCCGTCGGAGCAACATTGATATTGTAGCAGGACTACTTTATGAACTAGTTGGCAAGCTCAGAAATGCTTTCATTGAGCCGATCGAAAGATTCATGAACCAGTCCAAAGCCCACTAAGCTCCTCTGGAATAGTCGGATTATCATCCTTGGCAAACGTCAGTGCAGTATAAATATAATGACTGTAAATAGGCCTTAGGATTTTCAGTCCCATTATAGCAATGAAAAGAGGAGTATATCCAGCAGGGAGCCGGGTTGTAGGAAATAGGCAGAAAGAATGAAATGATGTTGCTTCTCGCTTGCCCCCTATATTTTTGGTCATCCGGGCTTTGAGTTACTGAATGTATCACCGGGGTCATGAGCACTTGGTCCACTTGCAGACTGCCCACACGGCTGAGGGCTTAAGGAAGTTTAGTGTGAAGGGACCATGCCTTGGGAAACATGAAAAGCTTGAGGCGATTTGACCATTCACTTGTGGGCCTACTAAAGGGGCCTGTTGGCTACAAAAGGGTCCCATTGCTGGAGCTGGATTGCATGTAGGGAGCACATGCGGACTGTGCGTGGGAGCCACTAGAGGGGTTTAGCTGCCTGGAAGGTCAGCTGTAGAAGATCTATCATTTTGACTGGCCTGGATAGAGACTTCGGGTTGTGCTTCTCTGGTTGGTGCGAGTAGGGTTGCGAGCACTTCGGTGAGCATGCTCCTCAATTCATGCGTCTCTTTCTTCAAGGCGGCCATATCCCTCGCCCTTGGGCTTTCTTGACTGTCTTAAATTTGCTCTATCTTTCTCCTCAAAGGAATAGCCCCGCTTAAAGTGAAAGTGACTCCATAGCCCTAAAGGGGGGGGGGGGGGGGGGGTCATGGCTTTTTTCGCTGCAGAGGGTTAGGATCGACGGGTTGGTCGCCTGTATGATAGGGTTTTTCACTTCCTCTACTGCTCTTGCGGGTTACAACGGGTTCAGTGCGAGTGAATCGACGTTCTAGCTAGACGGGCTCGCTTAGAATCAACCATTTGCAGATGAAATTCCCTTCGACCCTCCGTTGGTTCTTTTTTGAGTTCCTCCAAGGGATACCGATGATGAACACCTCAGTGAAAAAGAGAATCCCATTTCGTTAGACGATAATGAGAAATTTCTTCGATGGAATAAAATGCTTAAATCAACAGTCCCGGGCTAAGCCTTTCCACGATCTCCGTCAAATCACTATGCAATCTATTATTTATCAAACTTTTCATCGCCCAGCTCGAACTGACTGCGATGTAATCAAACTTATGGTTGACGCCGTAGAGAATATAAAGCCCATATGCAAAGTGGAAAAAGTAGGAGTCGTAGGTACTATTTATGATGTCCCTGGGATTGTAGCCAGGGATCGTCAAAAAACCTTAGCTATTCGTTGGATCCTTGGAGCAGCTTTCAAACGACGTATAACCTACAGGAAAAGAAGCATAGAGAAATGTTCATTTGCTGAGATACTGGATGTTTACCGAAAGAGGGGAATTGCACGTCAGAAAAGGAAGAATCTTCATGGACTGGCTTCCACCAATCGAAGTTTCGCTCATTTCAGATGGTGGTAAAGTGAGACCACATAAAGAGCTCTTCCTCATTCAGTCAGATTATTCAGTAAGATATTACATGACCCTTTTCCTTTTTGAATCTTCATTACGAAAGCCAGCCGTCAGCTTATAAAAGAACGATATAACAAAGATGTTGAAAACATCAAGGCCTCTATCAAAGAGGAGGTGGATAAAATAGTGGTGGACAATCTGAATTCCACCTCCTCTGTTCATAAAAAATAATGTATAGAAAGATTCTTCCTAGAATTCCTGCAAATCGTGGAAGAAAATCAAACTAATAGAAAGAGATCTTTAAACAACGCAGCTTTTGAATCACATTCATAAACCTCGTAAGTGGGGTTCTTCTCCTCTCTCGTTCACTATCGAGAGTCTGATCGATAAATACTGTCAGGAGCAGGAGAGAGAGTAACCAGTCTTTTTCTATTTATTAAATATGCTGATCCAGAGACTTCGTCTGAAAGTCTGTGTCCTCCGCTGTCGCCAGTCGGTCGTTTTTGCAACTGACCCCGGACGTTCGGTGAACTCTACTTATTTCGGTGAGTAGAAGTAGAGGGAGACAACCCATTTATGATTCCAGCCGAGAAGACCAGAAAAAGGAAGGATCAAGAATGTCATATATCTCAGGAGCTAGATCAATTCCCGATAAACAAGTCAGAATTGCCTCAACAAAAATGGATGGAATTGGACCTAAAAAAGCCATTCAGGTTCGTTATCGATTAGGAATCAGTGGGAACATCAAGATGAATGAGTTAACTAAGTATCAGATCGACCAAATTGAATAAATGATAGGTCAAGATCATGTTGTTCATTGGGAATTGAAGAGGGGAGAACGAGCAGACATCAAACGATTAATTTCTATTTCTCGTTATCGTGGAATTCGTCATCAAGATGGATCGCCCTTACGCGATCAACGAACTCATACTAATGTAAGGACTTTTCGCAAGCAAATTCAGAAATGAAAGAAGGCTACCGAACGCCCTTGGTACTTGTCTGATCAATCACACTGATAGCTTCAATAGTTCACTGAAATTCTTTTGAGTTTTTTTCCTTGGTCTTTCACCGGTTACTAATCACGTATGCGTATAGTAGGCCTCCTTCACCACTCCACTAGTGGCTCGGCTTGGTCTCGCTCCCTTCACCCGTCTATCGTATCGGCTCGACTACGTTCTAAAAGTGACTGCTTTCGCTTCTCTAGGCTTCGCTATAGCTCATGACTAGTATATGATCTCTCTATGTAGTGGTCGGCCTTTGACGAACTTCGCCAGAAGTGACTAGTTGCTTCTCGAATGCCTCTTGACTATAGTATGGTCTAGTCTTTCTAATGCCTCCTTCCTCACCGCCGCTATTAGGAGAGTCAGCAACGTCGCTTGCATTCTAGAAATGGTAGCTTCCGCGCCCTTCCTGCCTGCTCAAATTGATGTGAATGATCGTGACAGCTCTTCAAATCCTTTGAAGTCTGATTAGATATGTCATTGAAACAAAGTTCTTCCGTTTTGTCTCTGTTTTCTTTTCGGATTCCGAGGATGAGTCGGTCGATCCTAACATCATTTATGAGGAGCCGGACGACGAGGCCTCCTACTCAGATAAAGATGTCTCTGACGTGACTATCCCGACAAGAACAACATCATTCTATTTGGATTTTTTGGAGGGACAAAAGAGATATGCATTTTATCAGTCCCAAGAAGATACTGTCCCCCCCCCATGCTCCCATGGTCCGCTTACCGAGGAATAGAAAGGGAGGACCCGAGGCCAGAGCAAGTTGGGTTGGGGTATAGAGCCGTAAGTGCTGTGGGGGGTGACAAAGGACGTGCTCGTACGGTTCATATAAGGGGTATGAGATGGTCCTTGATTGTTGGGAACTTTCACTCCTCTATATTCGAAATATGCCTCTCTAGGAGCATTATGATCTGCAGCTCAAATGGTCCCTTATGAAGTCACTATTGGTCTTATTCTTATTGTGCGCCTTGTGAGCGCATTTGGATCCGTCAAGGCAATCGCTCGGATCTTCCCCTAACCCAACCTGAGAATGGACCGGAGGGAACCGCAGCATGGGGAATGTCCGCGTCTCGTCGCAAGGCTCATTTTGAGTTGTGGGTCATAGGGCGGGCTTCGGGCGGGCAGTGCAGTCCAGGGCACAAGGGTCCTAGTACTATCCAGGTGCAAAGAACCCCGGAGGTGACTGCAATGAGCAGAAATGTCACTCACCGGCCTAAACGATGAGAAAACACTCGAGCGTGAGAGCAAGGGATCACCCAACGAATGGACGAGCTCCGACGGAGGGAGGAGAGAGGGAGGCAAGAACCATGCTTTCAGAGAAGTGGCGGTCCGAATCTTATCTGAACTGTGAGAATAACTGATTAAGCCGTGTCGTAAGGGGGGCATTCTCCACACGGGACGGGGCCAAGCCCAGTATGGGTGACAGATTGGCCATTGGAGTACTCCGGGATATACACCAGGGCAATAAATGTCGAGCATAGGATGATTCCGCCCGTTTTCATTTCGTGGAAGTCCCCGGCAGAGGAAAGGGTTGTAGGTGATGGTGCGTTCTGCTTCTTATCTAGAGAGGGGCGCAGAAATCGTTCCTATGGGGTCGTGCGTGGCAGCTAGTATAGATGAATAAAGGCGGGCCACTTGAACGAGACCTATTCTCTTAATAGGCGACAAAGCTGAATAGGAAAGGGGGCCGAGCTGACTGATGAGTGCCTTTTTAGTCAATAGAAAAAAGGTCTCATGTGGAGCTAACATGGCTGGCTACAAGTATAGCCAAATTAAGATGAGACGGGACGGAGGGTCAGAGGCCACAGTGGGACTACCAGAGGAAAGCCCGCCCCCGCTAGCTAACATTGATATCTATTCCCGGATAGCAGTAGTCTCTATTAGAATCTCTTCCCGACCAGGCTAGGCCAAATCGGGCCACCACGTCGCGATGGGAATGACTCAGCCCACATGCATCATTTGATGAAAGCACTCCAGTCACCTCCTCGAAGTGGCTTGTCAACCACCGGACCGTAGCTCCTCACCAAATGCCCTTGGGTTGGAGCAACACGGCACATGAGTAGTTCGCTCTAGGACCCCACCCCCTCGAGAGCAAGATACCGGCCGAGATGGAGCTGGGAGCCAACCTATACTTTCCTTGGGCTTGCCTTGCCCCATCATCTAAATAGACGGGCGGGCGCCGAAAAGGAACCAGCCCAGCCTCTTCTAGAAAGCTTTGCTTGGTAGGCGCTGCCTACTCACTCAGACAATGCTCTGAACACGAAAGTTTGCAGTTCAGCCCCCTTCTCTTCTCCCATGCTAAGTCACAGGCAGCGCCTCAGAAAGCATGGATGAGCCACATGCAGGGAAACTTGCACGTGTGGTTCTAGCCGGGGACCCCGGTATACTATACTAATATTGTAGGTCCCCGTAATTCGAGTGAGATTGTCATGGCGTAAAAGCAGATATGGTCCGGTATTCCCTTATTCCCCGTATTGGTTATGTTCCTCATTCCTCGTCTTGCAGAAACTAATTGAGCTCCGTCTGATCTCCCAGAAGCAGAAGCTGAATCAGTTGCAGGCTATAATGTAGAATATGCGTGGGATGCGATCCTTAATAGTTCACTGTTGGCGAAAGCCATTGTCCTGGGGTCCCGGGGACTCATTCTGACTGAAACAAGGGGTGGGTCTTTACCAACTTCAAAATCCAAAGATTTTAGGGAAGAAAAAAGAGGGGCAGGGTACTCTTCATTCTTCATTCGAAACTAATGAATGTCGGGTCGGGGGTTTTTGCCTTGTTATCAAAAAGGGGAGGAGTTGGGTAAAGCAAACTCCCTCCTTGGATAAGTACGGGGCTTAGTCAAGTAGAACCGCGTTGCGCTGCTTGATGCTCCGATCGAAAACAAATCAGTGGGGCCATGCCGGTATGACAGAATATGCGTTAGAAAGGTCAATCCCTCCCCTAAAAAAAGAAACCGGGCCGAACATCTAAAAAGCAGCCCGCCCGCTTCCATAGAACAATATCGTGGCAACGTAGACCTAAGTGGTAATATTGGATCCTGGGGAACCATCACAAGTACGGACGGCCTGCCTATATTTGAACGAGAATGCCATGTCGTCCAGCGGAGCTTAGAAGAAGGTGACTCGGAGCCTAGAAGAAGGTGACTCGTGCAGACAGCTGACTCCTTTTCAATAGAAAGGAATAGCCAAACCAACCTAGCTGGCTGGTCAATCTCAGAGATCTTATTGGTCGGCAGACGGACGACCACGGTCCCAACCGTCACCAGCACTGGAGGTTTACTAATCAATGAACCCCCAAAACCCACTTTCTTTTCTAACCAAGCTAGAACAAACCGTCATGGTCACGACATGTTGTTGATATTGATTGAGTTGGAGGGACTTTCGTTGACTGAATCCATCCATCAAACTAGACCCCGGTAACCTTCGTAACCAAAGCGTCACGACAGAATTCAAAGGCTTTAGATTCTTAAGTAGTCGGGGGCAAGGAGGAGCATGTAGGAATGCCGACCACTACATAAGCCACTAGTAGCTGAGAGAAAGCAAGCAACAAGCAGCAAGCAGCTTCAAAAAAGCCGTTGCGCTCCCGCCGTCCCCCCCAGACCCCCCCGAGGCTCCCGTGCCTTCTGAAGAAGCGTCGGCTTCAAAGCCCCTATTACGAAAAACTCACCTCAAGGGCTTCGCGAAGCGAGTCCTTATCATGATAGGGAAATCCATAGCGCGCCTTACTTACTTTAGATAAAGACTAGGACCCCACTGAAAAACATATGCGCGGCCGTTGCTTGCTGGCTTCAAAGCCTATTAGTAAAACGCGCGTTGGCCTTTGACGTAATAATTGTTTTGAAGCTTCAAAATGCTTATTACTATAAATTTAGGCACGTCACCCTTTAACTATATAAGCGTTTTACGGAGGGCGTGCTATCATTTTTAAGCTGGCTGTTATAAGTAGCGCGCTAGTGCGCCTTCCCTCCTTCTCTCACTTCGGAAAGATTGAGCAGTATTTTCTTATGATGACCTGGTCGAGAGAGTATGAGACATCGGTGTAAAAGATTGAGTGGGATTAGTGAGGTTGGTTATAGTGACGGCCTGGCCTGAAGTGCGCGGCTTACGAAAAGGTAAGAAGTTAGGTTGAATTTGCCCCCTTTTTTGGCTTTTTCTGAATCTTCCCATTTTGATTCTCCGTGGGATCTCTGTTTCCCAGCCACTGAGGGTTCCGTTCGGTCCTCTTCCCAATGGGTATGGTATATGAACGTGAGAGCAGAGCAGGAAGTTCTAGCATGAAGAAAGATTCTATTCCAAAAGGTCGAGTGAACTGCATGTGTCCTGCCTCTGGGGAGCCTATCGAATGAATGATTGAAGAAAGAAATGCACTGACTTTGTTCATTGTTTATTTTTCGACACGCCTTTTAGCTCGTAGTGGAGCATAAAAAAAAGCAATTTCGCTCAGCGTCCATCTGTTGATTACTTTTTGAAGGCACGTGCGAGAAAGAGAAGGCGCTCCTATTTCATACTTTAGATACGCCTTACCATTGAACCATTGAAAGTGCACGCCCACTTCCGTTTCCTTGCAATAAGCTTCCTCCAGGGGGCATTCTCCACAAACTGAGTGTTTCCAGAGATTAATTTTTTCCCCTGTTCCATCCACCCGGGTGATGATTGAATTAGATTCCATGTTTTAATCATTCCCATCCACCCAGCCGGGAAAGACTCATCTCCTATTTTCTGAGCCTATATAGTAATCTAGTCATTCTTCGAAAGGTTTTTCTCTACCATTACCATTAAGCTATTTCCACCCCCCTCCCTTCAATAATGGTCGAAGATGTTAGAGTTCTCCATCAAATTTGAGCTCTGAGCATTCGGCTGACACTCCCACCGCGACACCCGGTTGGCAAACCGTTTTCAAGACTACCCTGCCATTCCATAACAATTCTTTCATAATTTGATCTATACGCTCTTCCACCCCTGTCAAGGTTCTATCAAATATTTCCTAGCACCACCTTTATAAGTTTGACTCTTCTAGGGAGCGATAGCCACCGTACCGATTGCTCCAATTCAATTCTTCTTCGTTGGATTTTCTCTATGACCGCGTACCAGTCTTTCTTGCTTGTCTTTTTCCCGGCGACTTACTTGACTTTATATGAATAGATTTCACTCCTAGCTGCACTGATGCCCATAATATCTTGGATTCTTCTCTGGACTCTCTTCTCTTAGAGGAGCTTTTCCTTGAGTGAATTGCTGCTCCAAAGGCTCTGCAGAACTGCTCTAGAATTTATCGGAGACCCGTCAGCTTCCTTGGATGATTCTTCCCCTACGTCTTTCGTGTCATCGGCGAAAAGCCAATGATTCATTGCTCTTGCAGTCAGGGCTAGAAGCATACCTTTGATCCCCCTTCTGTTGAGTCATCTACCCAGGATTTCGGCAATCATTATGTATAGGTAGGGGGATTCCTCTACGACTTTTGAAAGCTTCCTGGTTTTCCATTTACCATTGTTGCAATCCAAGACTTTAAAATGCGGGGCTATTATAAAAGAAAGATTCTTTGAAAGATGAATCTCCAATTTAGCCTATCATATGCGCTGTCCATGTCCAGTTTGACTATAATCCATCTTCTTTTCCCTCGTTTGGCTTCATAGATGGCTTCTTGGACACAACATACGTTCTCCGTGATGCTTCTGTCCTTGATGAAAGCTCCCTTGCGCCTTCCCGGCTGTGAATGAAGTTCTTTCTCCCCAATCTGTTTATTATAACCTTTGTCGCTGTGGAAGGTCTGAATCTCTCTAACTTATCAGGTCTAGTTTCCTTTGGGATCAGGAAGAGAAATTATGAGTTCACTGACCCCGCGTCCCATTTCTCCTAAATTCCACTAGATCTTGTTTCAAGTAGTCCCGGAATAGGTTCACTTGAAAGTCGTCCGGGCCTGGGGCTTTATTTGGCTTGTTCTCGAATATTACCTAATAGTTTCAGTACTCACTGGTTCATCAAGGAATGTGTCATTCCCAGTCAGACCTATCTATTTTTCAGCATCCTTTCTTGGCTTGCTATTCTATCACCTCTTCTCCGACGTTTCGAAGTTTTTTGCCAAAAAGAAAGAAGGTTGTTGCCTCGTCTCTTTCTCCTTCTTGATCTCGTCTCGTTTGCAGGTTCCCTGGTCATTCTGAATTGAGGCTATGAAGTTGGAATTTCGACGATTGACAATGCTTAGCAACCGTATTGAGAAATAGTCTGAGAATCTCTTCTTTTCCAGTTTCTAATGGTTGCTCTAATATACCTAGCTTCCTTCTCACTCACATAGTGAGTCTGTTGCATCCAATTTTATGATTTACCTTTTTCTTATTTAAAGTTTCATGATTATATCCACTTCAGTCTTCCTTTCTTTCCTCCCTGTCTTTCTGGAATGGAATGGGTCCCAGCTTTGGCCGTTCTAGGCAGTGGCAGTTCTATTGGCCTATGATCAGAGACTAGACGTCGGGATGACAGCCATCTAATTCTGATCAGGAGCCCTTCCCTTCCCTTCACTGATTATAGGCTATAGGCTATAGTGGGTTGGTTTGGCTATTTCCCTATGATCAGACCTGTTTCTGCCCTACTAAAAAGGTAAGGCAACCGCTTGAGGGTCTTCATTCCTCTCCTCAAAGCCTGTCTTTTCTAACATAGCACTGAACTGCTCCATGTGACTTCTGTTTTTATTGGCTCCCCTATGCTTTCAGAAGAAAAACTATTATGAATATCACAGACCTCCTTGGTTTTTCATTTCTTTCACTATGGAATCAATGAAGGCCTTTCTCCTACCAGGGGTCGGGGGTCCCCTGATTTTAGGATTCAAAATCTACTTCCTGCATGTCGGGGATGTGCTTTTGTGCCACCACTCTCCTCGGTTGA
The DNA here is from genome assembly GCA_037074715.1 of Magnolia kwangsiensis. Classification (NCBI taxonomy): domain Eukaryota; kingdom Viridiplantae; phylum Streptophyta; class Magnoliopsida; order Magnoliales; family Magnoliaceae; genus Magnolia; species Magnolia kwangsiensis. The sequence continues at coordinate 40,501,938 of CM073583.1, read as the reverse complement.
TATTATCCAGGTTAATGATAGTTGTTTCTACCGTTCGTAATGTTCCATTGGAGAAGACACTTTTCACAAACCTCTCCCCCCTCCTCTAGTCTGCATTCCTTAAGGCAAATCATATCTGATTTACTCTTTTTGCAAAGAGTCTAAGTAGCCATTTGTTTGGGGTCGCTATCTAGGCCCCAACCATTCCATGATAGAATTTGCATTTGGCCCCTCTTCCACATTTTCTTTTTTCTGGTCACTACTGTTAAATCCTGTAGCGCCGGTACCTATGGACCAGAAACCTGTTCATTTTCTTCGCCAGGTGGCTATAATTCTGAATATTCTAGTATGGTTATGGGAGTCAGGGTCGTCTCCTCGGCTGCTACCTTCCCCAAGGTCGGGATTGCGTTTGTTCGGGCTTGGGCGGTTTGTCTCCTTGATTTCTATTCATTGGGCTTTCTTTCTGATTCCCACTCCTTGCAGCAAGAAAGAACCTTCCTTCGGATCTTTGGGCAGTGTTTGGACTTCGGATAGCCCCTCTCTTGCTCGCGGGGTAATAATAATAGCCAGCATTGTCTGCTCATCTGAAGGTCCCAGCAAGCAAGCAACGGCTGAAAAGCCTATTAGTAAAACGCACTAGCGCGCTTTAGTTTTAAAGCAAGCTGAAAAGCCGTTGCGTGCTAGCGTGCTCATACATTTTTCAGCTGGCTTCAAAGCCGCTAGCGCGCGCGTACTTTTGAAGCTAAAAAATGCTTATGACTATCTATTAAAGTTAAAGGCCCCCCCTTCTTTATTATAGGGCTATGGAGTCACTTTCACTTTAGTTAGGGCTATGGAGTCAAGGGCCTGGGCCCTAAAGGGGGCCTTTGAAAAGTGCAACGACTTTGAAGCTAGCTGTTGCTTGCTCGTGACGGGGACTCTATCATGATCTAACGAATCTACAACTCTCTTTACTGAGAGAGACTCTATCTAGATCTAAATAATCCGCCAAAGAGCCTTCTTCTAACTAGGAGAGTCAGCAAGCTACCGGAAGCGAAGCTTCTGGCTCCCCCCCTTTGAATTTCCAATTCCTCCTTTTCATTCTACTTAGGTGGAGCAATCCGAACTCTCGACAGAATATAAAAGAGGACCGCAGGCCTATGTAGACACCTCAACGAACTCATATGGACACTCCTCAGCCCGAGGACAATCTCTCAAATACACATAAGGATCCGTTTTTCTTTTCTTTGCTGATTCCTCTCAATAAATTTTGTCATGTTGCACTAAGTTACTTACGGATGTATGTATGCGGTTCGGGAACACTTTGGGGTGAACACCCATCCGAATAAGTAGGGTCAATAGTTCAGCATTTAGGCCATAACATTTAGCAATAAACAAATCTTTAACCCAACAAGTGCTCTCCGAACCAAGCTAGGTAGTCTCCTATCACTAGGCTCACCAACCAACTGGGACTTTGATTCTTATTATTCCTACATGATATAAAAACCATAAGGATTGTTTCCAGCCATGAGTTCTCGAAATAAGCGCTCTTGGGTGGGGTGGGCCAACATTCTCCAGGTCTTTGAGTGCCCGTCGTACCACGTGGTTGGTGCACTAGGCTGATCGAGACTCTACTTTTCAGATCTGGCACCTGTGCCAGGCCCGGTCTGCCAGCTCGTGAATGGCTCTACGTCCGGTCGTGCATGGTTGTTCGCGATTCGTACAAATGGAACGCATAACGTACTATAACCTTCCTTTATTGGGCTGGGCCATTCCATCAAATCTTTGAGAAGGGGCCCAATCTCGTATTTGATGGTCGGCGTGGCGATAAGCTTCGCTTCTACGACTGGCTTCCCAGCCGTTGCAAACACTGAGCGAGAACGGTAAGGGGCACACAAATAATGTCGTTGCGTGGAATGTGATTCGCTAAGCTGGGGCAAACAAAGCCATCCAGCGCTACTGGATTAGGAATGAGAAGGCCTTTCCTTCGAAAGGCGGGAAAGAAAGAGCTATGCTATTGACCGACCCTTTCGTAGTGACTTCGAATCAATAGGCCTCCCCTTTTTTCTCATTTTTGATGAGGAGGGCCAAATAGAGAATGAAATGCAGAAATAGGGGAAGGGGATGGTCGCCTTTTTTTTTGGTTTAAGGGCCCTACTGATGTACCAAAGGCTTTCGGGGCTTACACCCTCTTTCAGTAGCGCCCTTAGAATCTAAGCCCTTTGAAGCGCCAGTAGTTGTAGCTGTGTCCACACCAACCCTTTAGTTCTTATCGCTCCGGGTTTCGATCTATATGACCTCCGCGCGGTACAAAGTACACCTCTTTCGTAGAGGCAGGTAGTAACCTAACCTTTAAGAGTCTGTTCAAGGGGGGAACCCTCTTATCTATCAATGGAAAGAAATCAGTGCGTAGCGTGATAAGGAATCCTAAAAAAGATCGATTGAAACTCCCTCCCCTGTCCCACAAAGATCTCTACATACTTGTCCAGTCCAGGACAACTGAGATCTTCCGGCCTATATAGTGACGGTGCGTGGGAGCAGCTCAAGCAAAGAAGAGTCTGGTCCGGTCTGAATTCAGGCCCGGCCCACCCGTCTGCTGCTAGGTCCGGGAATGGTGCCAGGCGAGGGTGTCGCTATGCCTTACTGCTCTGCTGCGGCCGGCCCTAGGACTATGCAAAAGAATCGAGGCCGGGAGGTCTCGTCCATAGTGGTTCCCCCCCCCCAAACAAATAGGCCTAGATCTATGCCCCGTAATGAATCGAATGGTCCTTCGACCTTCGTTTGATTCCGACGGCCGGCATAAATCTCATGAGACCCACCCACTATGACTACGAAAAAAGGTCTGCCCTTTTCCTTCGCTACTAGGAGAGTAAGCAACCTCTATTAGCGCCGGACCGTCGAGTCGAATTGATCGTGTCATGTGCAACGTCCATCAATGATGGTTCATTAATGTCCATTGATTTAGACTCCTTCCCCCTTCCCTTATACGAAGAAGATCGAGAGGGGCCCGAAAGCCCCCAAACCCAGAATGGAAATGGAAGCCTTTCGACTCACTCTCGTATGGATTGCCCTAGAGCCCTAGGCAGGTCGGTCGGGTCTTTCCCTGTTGTTCTATTCCCGCCACGAGATAGACGCACGGAAGAGGTATGCCCAGCGCGTGGAGGATCCGTTGAGAGTGTCCGTTGTCTCGGTAGGCAACAGTACAATCTTTTCCCCTATTTTATTGAATCAATAAAAAAAGAGGTCAGTGCTACGACCCCCTATTATTTGATCCAATATCGATCAGGGATGAGCCCCGACTTCCATAGGTCCTTGGTGCGACCTCCCGTAGCGATCCTTGCTTTTAATAAAGCGGAGCGGGGCCAATTTCTCGTACTTTCTCAGTGTGCCCCCCTTTCATCGAGTGCCCCGCCCGATTCACTGGGCTGTTGGCCTACCAAGCACTTGCCCGTGGCTCCTGCCGCCCGCCAAGCGGGCGGAGCGCTCGTTATCCTTACTGTTCTATTTGTTGGGCCCCCTCCCATTGCTCTATCCATAAGCTATGGCAGCTCCAGCTCGCACCCACAGGGGCCCGCCCTGCAAGAGGCCAGAGTGGGCTCAACAGTCATCCCCCATTCGAATTATGTTAGGGGTTGTTTCGCTTTTGCCAAATCTAAAGAGATACTACGAGTCCTCCGTCCCAAATTCCCTGCGGCCATCTGGTTCACCGGTACTACCAAAAACTCTCATGCTTACATTACTGTTACTGATGTAAGTATTATCTCGGACCACGAAGACCCCAGTCGTACTTCTGGTTTCCATTCCCATCATCATATTGAAGTTGGAAACTCCTCGTGCTCTGCCATAAGAACTTGGTGTCCGTCTCATGGTGAAGGTAAGGTAACGCTGTGATGCTTGCTCAAAAAACTGACCGAACGCGTTCGATTTATTGGCTCGTCTGACCCGACAGCATTCATGAGTCACTCGTTCAACTGTCCCTCGGAGACACGGTCGAGAAGTGCCCCCCCCAAGCCGCCCCCCTTCCTTTTTCTTTCTCTCGGTCCCACCCCCAAAAAAGCTCCCTAAAGAAATGGATCAAAAAAAGGGAGGACTTCTGCAACGGGCTATGCCACCCATTACTTATGAGGGAAGTCGCATTTGTCCCATCGCAAGCACCTACAATGTCATGATCACATTAGTTTACCCTTTTTTTTTTCTTTGGTAGTTCAACGGACGGTCGCCCTTACAACAAGAAAAGGTAGAAATATTGAAACTTCTCTGCCATTTGGATTGGAGAATTTATAGAGAAAATCGGGTTTTAAATTTCCAAAAACTGCACGATTATATAGCCAAAGGGAATACGCCGCGCCTAAAATCATCCCAAGCGCTGCTAATGTGGCGACTAAGCTATTTCTTTGGAAAGCTCCTACTGAGATGGAAAATTCCCCGATAAAGCTGCTAGTACCACGGGAACTCATATTGGCCAAAGTGGAAGAGAAGGAAATGGTAGGGAGATTCGGCATGGTGCTCACTGAACCTCCGTAATATCTAGCAAGTCGAGTCTTATGTCGGTCATATAGAACACCAACACATAGAAAAAGGGCTGGAGGAAACAGTCCATGACTTAACATCGGTGGAATGCTACCTCCAATTCCCTGTATGTTCGATAGAGCTAAATATTCCCCCGCGGAGTACGCCGATTACCCCCCGACCCGTACAAGATAGTTACCACCTATCATACGGATTTCTAACTCCACTTCTTTTTCTGGTCGTTCCGCTCTGTCGGATCGATGGTAGTATCAGAGATCTGTAACCCCCCAACATTTTGGACAGAATGGTTCCTGCTTCCTACCCATAGTTAGCATGTATCTCCCCGGGTCATACTTTAGTATCACATCGTGGACCCCCACCCCAACTCTATCTTCCTTATCGGTGAACCGGAACATAGTGCATAAGTACTATTCGATGCAACGGGGACGAGACTACGTGACATACTACGATCACGTACAGAAGTGCTGCCCTTCGGCTCGGCAATGTGGAACCTCTCAACTGCTCCCGTTCCTTTATGGGGTCCTATCGGGATAGGTAGGCCCAAGCTTTCCCCTCCCCCCGACCGAGCAGTAGTTCCCCACGGCTGACAAATAGGAGTTTAGGACGTAAAAGAAAGGCACCGGCTACCCACTGGGATTTTTCTTTCCTTATCTACGCGTGCACTGCATCAGCACTGGCGAAAAAGAGGTCAGCTTTACTGTAGAAGAAGGGGCGAGCCGGGTGCTTACTTGTGGAGCCCCCTCTACAGCAAGTGCTTGTTGAACCCCCACCCCCATTTCTCGAGAGGGGGCGGGGCTGTGTTTCCCCAGCGGTCGGCCAGTGGCAACAGAAAATGAACTCGGGTGGGCTCCGCGCGGTTCACGTTTTCTTGTTAAGAGAGCTTCTCATTCTCTTATAGAAGCCCGCGTCCACGCCGGGGACGGGTAAAGCCCAGCGAAGTAACAGGGAGCACTGAGCAATGGGGGGGATGAGGGCGACTCCGCCCATGGGTTGGACCACACCATAGGTGGAAGTCCTTCCATGATAGGAGAAGGGCAGCGTCCTCGTTGTCGGACCGGAACAAGAGACGGGAGCTAGTCGTTGGAGGGAAGACGATGGCTCGTGGAGTGCGACTCCCTTTTACTAATAGGGTAGGGGAGCCGTCACGTGATAGGGGCCCTAGCGCTTATAGCAGCCAGCTAAAAAAGGTTAGCTAGCTATAGCTACTTATTTCATTGCAGCCAGCTGAAAAATGGAAGGGCTCCCGCGCGCACCGTCAATAGTAATGGTGCGTGGAAGCGCTCTTCCATTTTTCATGAAGCTCGGCTTCAAAAAAGCCCCTATCACCTGACGGCTCTCGCCGTCCCCCCCAACCCCCCCTCCCCCCCCCCCCCCCCCAGAGGCTCCGGTGCCTTCTGAAGAAGCTGCTTGCTGCTTTCTGTTCAAGCTCCGCTCGCTGCCTCCCCACCCTTGCTTAGCGTTCCACTTGTGATCCTAGATGCAGTGGAGGATTTTGATAAATGCGCCCGAATGTTCCCCCCTCCCTCCATAAGACCCTACTTCTCTTTCCCCCCTCGAGAAAGAGAAAGAAAACAAGAAAGGATTGATTCTCTTCTTTCATGTGAACAGCCCTATCTTGTATCGAATGATTTTTCATGCTATACACCACATTGAGAAACATCAACCTCCTATGTACGATACCATTTGGGTACCTCGAAAGGGAGGTGCTCCTTATGATGCTACAGACGGCTGTCTGAAGTGCAATGACCGGGTAAACTCGGACTCGGATAGGATAGGATTGTGCATGCCGGGCCCTTCGTGTGTCCATATTTTAGCCGAGTTCCCCGTACCGTAGGCCCCTATGTTACGCGGCCGTAATATTTTGTTACGTTACACCGCTGTTACGCCAGAAATCCAAGGTTCCACACAAGCTCTCGTTCTGCGGCGTGGTGGCAGGACCGCTAGGGGATTGGCTTCAGGTGTAGGTAGGGTCAAATCTGCAGGGGTCATGCAAATACATAGGCCCCTTCCCTTCTGTCGAGTTGTTTAGAAGGCGCTTTTCGTTCTACGGTCCCTCGGAACGAAGGGTTAGGCAGGTAGTACGGGCCCTCTGACTTCCAGCTATGTGTTGTGCGGCTCCCGCGAAGCGAATGAAGGGAAGCTCGAAGCTTTCCAAACCCCGCGGCGGCTTATCTTATGTAGTGGTCGGCCTTATAAAGCTCGCTAAGCTTCGCTTCCCCCCCCCCCCCCCCTAGTAGTCGTCATTCTATAAGCGACGTCGTCGAGTCTACGAAGCTTTGCTTCTTGTAGTCGGCCCGTAATGCAATGGCTCCCTTCATTTACTCGCCTCCTTCCAGCCCAGAATGCTTGGCCTCCTACGCCAAGTCGATCTTTTAGGCTTGGCTTCGTCCCAGAAGAGAAGCTTCTACAACGAGTCGCTTCTCCCCTTCTCCACTCTCTCTGACGGAGAAAGCTCTTCGAGCTTCCGGGTGAGCTTACGCTTACTCTCAGCCTCTTTGATTGGTAGGAGGGCGGGCTAAGCCCCCTACTTAAGATGAAAATCAAGGGCAAACTTTTGATTATGTCGTGACGCTTTGGTTAGGCCGACTACTCTACTTACTATAGGCTACTTCTAGCTTCTATAGTGGCCCTTCCACTTTGGTGTAGTTGTAGTTTGTATTGGTACTGAATGAACATATCAAACAAAGGCGAGCAGTATAAGCCCTTCTCCGGCCTGGGAAAAGCAGCGAACTCTATAAGCTAGGGCTTTGTTCACCTTTGGACACGAACACTATTCCGTTCTCAGCGGAAACCCGCCTTAGAGATTGAACATCGACTTATCTTATTGTCGTTCCATCTAAGATAGCGCTGATAGCTTGTAGTGAACAGCCCCCCTTGCTACTATGATAGAGAGCCGTCTGCTTGCTTGTTTCCAAACCAACCCTGTTCGCCTTTCTTTTTAATCAAAGTAGGTCGCAACTGTTGTATTGTAGTTGGTCGGGGGAAGCTACCGCTTCATAGACAGCTCCGCTTCCTCGTCTTGCTTTTGGAAAAGCTTCTACTTTGCTTGCTTCTCTCGCGCTTGCTTGTGCGAAGGCATCAGATTTTCGCTAGGTCCAAAAGCTTCCGTCAAAGCGAAAGATCTGATCAAACAAAAATGCATATTGAGCGCAGCTGATATGCAGCTATGGCTAGGCAATCATATCATGCCATATAAGACGTCATATATGGATAAAGAGATCCCCTAGATATAAAGATAGAATAGATGTTCATGGATAGACAGACATTCCATTGATTCACGAAATGGCTCGTCAATCCAAATGAATCATTCTTCTGGTCTCTCTCCGCCCCCCGCCCCGAAAATGACCCACGGCACAGCGCCTATTATCTTCGTGCTCGGGAAGGCAACGAAGTTCAGTTCAAGAGACCGCAGCGGAGTGGAGTAGTCGTGACACGAAGTTCCTTACCTTAGCTGGATCTCGCTAGTGCCACCTAAACGGTAGGTAGGCGGTGGATGTGTGACGTTTGGAGTTGCCTTTTGTGCACCTGTCCCCAATGGAAAAATGAGTGATCCGTTCCCCTGCAGATCATGGTCTTACCACTCGGTCCCCGATGGCCAGCGGAGGATCCGTATAGCAGCTCACGTTCGTTTGCACTGCACGTTCCCGCTGGACTGGACATGTGTTAGCTGTAGGAAGTATGGTTCTGAAAGTGACTTCGGTTCGCCAGTTCAGGCTCAACTCCTCATTTTACGTTAGCGGACTTACAGGTCAGACCGGGGCTCCGTGCTCTTTCTTTCTCTGTGGGACAATGCCGAGGAGATAAGGGAATGCGTCGAGGCGACGAACAAAAACAACACAACTACATTTTTTTGGCTTTTCCCTCCATGAGATGAGCCCAGTGCATTGGACCGATGGATAAGAGAACTAAGCTGGCCCAAAAAGCGCTTGGGCGCTCTACGTACGATGTAGACTCCATCAGATACATATCGATTTCTTTCTGATGGATCCAATAGATATCTTGTCTCATCAATAGATAGAAATAGGAGGCTTTCCCTTATTATTGATGGATTCCCTCTCTATCCATTCCCACTCTTTCGATCTATCAGAACAGATCAGGCCATCTATCAATCGATTTGAAAATAACATGTTCATCTCGCTTTTCGTTCATTTTCGCCACGCCATAATAGCCGCCATAATAAGAAGCAGGTGAAGCAGCTAGAAGCGCTCGCTTCGCGCCCTTGAATTCTTATTCGCGAATGAAATGGGAAAGCCAACAAAAAGATTCGATTCTGACTTTGTAGAGCCGGTGCTGCTGCTGCCTGCACGTAGGACCGTCCCCCACTCCCGTCCCGGGGCGCTAAGGGGATTTTATTTTGGAACAAACGGCAGTGTTTTGCTGACACCTCGAATCAATTAATTGTTGCGACATGCTATGTTTTCTCCCCCAATGCTAGTAGGTTGATGGGTCGCATGCCCGACACACATGTTTTGGCCTTGTGTGTCCATAACTCAAAATAGGTGACCTAACGGCCGCCGCCCGACTAGACATACCAATAGTCACCAGATTCATATGGGCTACTGGGGAGTGGGCAATGATCTTCTTAAGATCGATCTGTCTTGAAGTGGTCGAGGGAGTATATATTATAGCAATCGCGCTTGGAGTATAAATGAAAGGAGTGGAACGAAGTGTCGCTTCGGGAAACATGGGTATTGAAAATCTTAAAAACCCGTGGGTTCCCAATTTTGAAGGAATTCCTGGAAAAATGATGGATCCTGCCGTAGGTGCCTCTACATGAGCTTCGGGTGACCAAATATGAACTGGTACCATAGGCACTTTGACAGAGAAAGAAGCAAAAGAAGCAATCCATAAAAAGATTTGGCGTCGCTCGCTAAATTTTGTGGTTAATGAGATTTGTGAATCGGTGGCTCCTGTTTGGAGAACAATCAATGGAATAGCTAATAGCATAAAAACAAATCCAAGTGAAGTATATAGGAAAAACTTATATGCTGCCTTGATCTTTCTTTGTCTCGGACCCCATACCCCTATAATAATGGTAGAGTAAGGGGTGGCCCCAAAGCGGAATTGACCGGTGGTGGTTGGTCGAAGCTCCAGTAGGTAGCCACTCCCTTCTAAGGGAACCGTACGTGAGACTTCCGCATCATACGGCTCTGTCCCGAGCTTCCGTCGTCAGCCCTTGTCATTAGACCACTATCTATGCATGTATTTTCCACCTTGACTCTCGAATCTTTTGCTTCTCGGGTGGTGGCGAACAATGCAGCTTACATTGCGGGAGATGCCCGCCCGTAGGGCCCGACCTGCTTCTCGCCCGAAAGAACTGCTCACTAGCTAGCTGGACTAGTGGGAGGGGGGACCCGACCGTAGAAAACCATGCCTTTCGAACCGAACGCAACGCCCGTCTTCCAAATCAAGAAAAATGGGCTCGTTGGGAAGAAAGATTGAGTGCGGCCTGTAGAGCACATGTAACGCACAGTCGGGTTGCTCACGCAGCAGATCTCTCTCTCTAGATATCTATAGATAGAGAGAGATGTGAAAGTCATTGCCTTATGTTATGACCGCCCCCCGACTTACGGCCTTTACGCTACTACTACTGTGATGTGAGCGGTTCAAATTAGTTTGATCTTTCCCAATCATCCTGGCCGAAACTTGTACGCAGCACTTGTACGGAGGTGCATGCATAAAGGGACCCGCCCCTTTTCTTATCTGAATTTTAAGGACAGGACAGGACCCTACCCTATTCTCGAACCCTCTACCGAACTCTACCCTGCCCGCATTTCTTTTGAAGGGGACCAAAGAAATGTCTCCACCTACTGCCAAAAGTCTTTCTTCGAAATTCTACTAAATGGGTCGATCCTCCCCTCCCGTTTTTTTTAGCAACTTATCCTACGGTCTCCTCGCCAAGAGCTCCCCGGCTACGACAGAGGAACCAACCCGCCTACTGTGGCGGGGCGGCTTTTTTGTTTCACAATAAGACTTGGACGATTATCCCTAGCCTCGGTAGCTTACGAGTTTACGTCCATCCCTGGTCGCGTACAGTTTCCTTTCTATTTCTCCCTTGTAGCCGTTACCCGAATTCGCGTAAGTGTGTCCACACCCCCCGAGGAATCCATTCTCGCAAACAAACACACCTCCTACACACACCTAGGAGCACCCCTTCCTACATATCCATACAAGACCAGAGTAGGCAGGTCGAGGTCCTATGAGGTACCCACTACTCGGAGTACCCTCCCAAAAAAAAAAAGATGTGTCTGTCAGGTTCGGTTCTTCGTCAGTTGGGTTGGGCGGGTTCAACCAGAAATGCTATGCTTACGCACAAGACTACCCCTCTTCCCGAAAGCTTCGCGGGGACTACTTTACGACGATGGACGACTGCCCGTAGGGGGTTTACTGCACAAGGCCCCTATAGAGGAAAAGCTTTATCCCAGCGAATAGAAGATGCCCAGCTCCGCACAACATAGGGATTGGCACGCTTTCGGGAAGAACATAGAATAGTAGAGGATCCAGCATGCAGGACACGGCGATCATTAGAAATTCACGAATTAGAGATGCTGTAATATACTCTTTCCCATAACTTCTCATACTAGACCAACCCACTAAAATGCAAATAGGGATCAGAAATGTGGTCAATATCACGAAGAATAAACAGAGACCGTCTATACCCATATAAAAATTTATGTTTTCATAAGGAAGCCATCGAAGGATTTCCACAAATTGAGATTTGGCCTTAGAAGGATCGAATTGTATCCGAGGAACAGGGGGATATAAAAAAATAGTAAGAGAGGCGCACAGACCAATCAATCGTATCGGTCATATTCTTGAATTTGGAATGAAAAGAGGAGTAATGCTTCCTAGCACGGGACATGGAATAAGACCACTTTGATCGGAATAGCATTCAAAGAAATGTTCTAACATAGAGTAGAATCGAACATAGAAGAGATTAGTTTACAACAGTCAAAAGATGGGGCGCCTAATTCCAAGACAATAGGGATCTATCAGTGCAAGTCAGCTGAACACCGTGATTGATGAGTGGTGGGTAGGGTAGGTGGGTTAGGTGCACCTCTCTTCCAGTGGGAAGTAATGAGGCTAGTCCCCCCTTGGTCAAAGGCAGTGAGTTGATTGACCAAGGCCTCCCCTTACGACGATGAAATTTCTTCCACCGGAAAGAGTACCTCTATTTGGATTATTCCAAACACAAACAAATAGCAATTGATTGAGAATCTCGAAAACTATAGGTACGTCGTCCTTCCCTGAAATGGAAATTCCATTGGAAGTGGACTCACCGTTGAATTTCCATTTAAGCAGCTGCACTCATTCATCGAATCAAAGATTCGATGCGTCGATTAAGATTCAATTGAGTAAGATTCATCAGAAGATTCCATTACCCTAAAAAAGAAAGTAGGGCCTATGGTCAGGTCGTGCGCACGGATGCAACCTATCTCCTGAATTACCGAAACTGGATGCGCTAGTCCTTAATTAGATTTGAGACTTGCCTCCCCTGACCCTTTTTGTGAAATCCAATAAAACGACGATTCTGACTAGATACAAGAATTGAAGGAAATAAATCCTTTCAATCCCTTTCTTTTATGCCTTGCCAGAACAATAAACTAAAAGCCGACGTCTGTCTTATCTTATGATCAAGAAGTGAGAAAATGAAAATGCCCTCTGCACGTCGGCTTGGTCTAGAAAGCTAGAAAGATGAAATGAAATGAAAACGAAACGATAGGTTTCATTTTCTACTGCCTTGCCATAACAAGCACAAAAAGATCTTCTTTATTTTTTCTCTATCTATGAAAAAAGAAGAATCCCTTTGTACTTGCCGAATTAAAAGGACCTCGCTACTCGCATGTCGATTACTCGACGTGGCTCGTTTTACCACTCTAACTGCCTGTTTACAGCTACTTGCTGAGATTCTCGGCTCTGAACCGATGCCTTTCTCGCTACGTTCACTGCCCCCCTTTTTTTTTTACATTTGATTTGACCCTGTCGGTTTTTCTTTCTGCAAGCTAGACTAGAAGCCTATATATGCAAATACCCTCAAGGTATTATGAACCAACGCCTGACCCCAGACGCCTTTCGGCAGGAATGACTTCAAGAGCGGGAAGCGGGTGAGCTGCCCGGGCAGGAGTCGTTTCCTGATGAAAGGTGCAAGCTTAGCTAAGACAGGCAGAAAGACCCGCACTCGACTATATGAACCCCGTTAGAACAGCATTCGGGCCAACAGGGAAAGGGACCCACAATGCCCTGTATGTCTTCCTCATTTGTTCATACCATTGACATTTTTACGAGTTCCTCAAGAAAGGAAATAGAGTTGTTCCCGGCACTGGCGAGTCTCACACACTCCAAAAAGAGTCACCACACGGGGAAACTTAGTCTTCCAACCAACTCCTTTCCTCTTCGCCCGCACGTCGGTTCTCGGACTATTCCTTGTAGAATTCAGTCCCTGTAGTAAATTCTGGCTATGTGGATACTCATTCTAAACCACATGGGAGGTGTGTTCCTAATGAGGTTACTGGCCATCTCGATACTCAAAAGATTACGAGACTTTTCCCCCCACTCTAGTTTCCCCGTCCTGAATTCCACCAGATACTGTGCAAGGGAAGTGTCTCATAGTGGTCAAATGGATCATTGTCGATGTAAACAGTCATAGTCAAGATAAGTTGATTTTGCTAAGGGAATTGGAGACTTTTTGAGACTAAAAAGGTACTGATTGTATAAGGGAAGTCATACTTTATCGTGTCAGAAGCTGAAGACACCACTTGGATTAGACATAGACGTCCCAACAGGAGGTTGTTATAGCTCGGTGGAGCATCGACGACATGAAGAATAGTGGGTCTGATAGCACGACCGACTTGCAGGGGCGACTGACTTGATCCTAGAGACTTGTGTTCCTCTTCACCATAGGCTTCAATGATAAGACCATTCGGTTGCAACTGATTAATGCGAACACATAGGAAGTCAAAGACGGATTTAGATATTTAGTGTTGACCCGTTCGTCATCCACTAAGACCCTCTACGTTCCAGGCTCGTATAAAGCATGGATGGTTATGAGGAAAGGCAATGTCAGGCAAGTCGTTTCCAGAAAAGGTCATTGTTTCAGGCACAATTCACTGGCATATCAAAGCTTGTAAGTGATTCACCTAGATGTCTTCTGGAACATCTAAGGTTTGGAGATCCTAATCGGACAAAGTTCTGTGAACATGTGAGGTACGCAGTAGTTCAATGATGGCAATTTGTGTTAGGATGCGCTCAAGTCGTTACTATGGGAGGGCTTGTCAAGTAAATCCTTCGAGGTTGAGTTTTCGCCCCGAATCATGATAGGATTATCGGGTGGTGATCCGGTTATGGCCGTTGCGAATTCTGCCTTGCTTACTTCCTTGCTTCAAACTTACTTAAGAGGGGCTTAAAAAGAATGACTACGATGGAGAACATGGACTAAGGAGAACACCTTGCTATTGCTCGCCTTCGGAATAGACTAATTGCTAGCCTTCGGACTAAAAGCTAGGAAGAACTACCTTTCAAAAAGATACGACTACTGACACCTTAGTCACTCCTGTAGGTCCGTTAGTGTAACGAAGTGACCCAGCTTCAAAACTACTGCGCGCATTTTACTAATAGGCTTTGAAGCCAGCAAACAACGACCGCGCATACATTTTTCATTTCCCCAGAAATAATAGACGGTAGGACCCTTTACAGACGTTGGGCCAGTACCGTAGACAAGATCTTATATAAACTACCCACCAAGCTGATTGGGCGGAAATCCCTAACACAGTCAGCACCATCCTTCTTAGGAATCAGAACTGTGAAGGAAGCACCAATCCCCGCCTTCCCCGCTTCTTGAAAAAATTAAATAATTCCCCTCCCAGAATACCTGAAAAAAAGCTAAAGGGAAACCATCGGGGCCAGGAGCACGATCCCTCGAGAAGCCAAACACTACGTTTCTGATTTCTTCTTCATCAAATTGCCACTCCAAGCTATCAGCCTCCTCCTCAATCCTCCCAAATTCCAGCATGTCCAGCTTCGATCTACACCAATTCTCAGCAGAAAATAAGGACTTGTAGAAACCAACAACATGATCAACAATCTCCTCCTTATCATCCACTGACGCATCTCCCACCAAGAGACTCTGAATGCGATTAACTCTCCTTCTTGCGCTCGCCATATTCTTAATAAAAGCAGTCTTCTTCTCACCCTCCTTTATCCACTTGTCTCTAGCTTTCTGTCTCAACATTCTTTCTTCCTCCTTGCATTTCTTCGCATATTCTAGCTTCACTCCTTTCCTCCAATTCTTCAGTCGAAAGCCCCATAACCTAATTTTCCTTGGAATCCAGGGTCCGAATATTCAGCAAAATCTTATCTTTAACCAGCGAAACCAAACTAAAATTCTCCTTGCTCCGCTGCTTTAGTTTAGCCTTCAACATCTACAGCTTCACCACAAGCCTATAACCAGCCCAACCTTCCACCTGGAAAGACTGCCACCACCCTTGAACCAATTCCACAAACCCCTTTTCCTCCAGCCGCATTAACTTGAATCTAAAAGGAGAAGGGCCCCACGAGTCTATCTGAGAGTCAAGAAAAATAGGACAATGATCCGACACTGGTCTAGGCACCGAAAACTGATGGACGTTCGGATACAACTCACACCACCTCGCGTCAACCAAAAAGCGATCAATCCTAGACATCACCGGATCCTCCTGATTATTGGACCAAGTGAATAAAGAACCACCACACGGCAAGTCCACAATCTTCTTTCTCCCAATAAAATCAGAGAAGCCTCTCATACTAGCAGTAATATCTCAACCCCCTCTCTTCTCATGCGAGAACCGAATAACATGAAAATCACCGCCAACACACCAAGGCAAATCCCATCGATTTCTAACATCCTCCAACTCTGCCCAAAACTCATCCCTTAACCGTGCATCATTAGGACCATACACATTCGTTACCACCCAGTTGTAACCCAAACCCACATCTTTAACCACCACAGATGAAGAGAACTTCCCATTCCAGTTATCGTCCATAACTACGGACTTAGAGCACCACATCGAAATTAGACCCCCCGCAGTTCCTTGAGCATCCACACTAATCCAACCACACCAATTCACTTTCCACATCTCCCTTATTGTAGCACCGTCCACCGAAGAAAGCTTTGATTCCTGAATAAGAACAATATCGGCCTTTAGTTTCCTCAACGCCCCTTTAACCGTCACTTTTTTCTTAATTGGGTTCCCCAACCCTCTCACGTTCCACGACATGATCTTCATGACAAACCAACAGCACCCTATTTCCCGTACCTTCTTAACTCACCAGCCCCATCCGCCCTGAACCCCATTTTGAGGTTCGCTCCTTTGTCATAATTCACCGGGTTGATGAGTTCCCGTTTTCCTTTAGCCTTCTTCTTAGTACTTTCCTTGCAACCAAGCGTCGAACCCTGTTCCTTCTTCTCCAAATGCCACAGCAAACGACGAACCTCATCCTCAATATCGCGGAAAGAAAGACTTATCACCTTCCCTACTTCCATGATTCTATCTTCAACCCTTCTCTTAGCCTCAATTTCCTTCAACCCAACCCCACCCTCTTCCAAATCTCTGCCTTGAGCATCCCGTATAACCGCTTCAGACTGCTCCAACTGATCACTCACAGGACCAGAAACAGCATGACCATAAATAGAAATTCTCCATAAGATAGTGCAACTGTAAGACCCGTATCTTGGTCCATACCTTTCCATAGACTTCCGCAGTCTTACCGGTCGAATTTCGGCAACCTTCGACCCTTAGCCAGTATCGACGCGTGACCCTGATTCATGTGCCGAAAACTCAAGTCGACTCAACCCGAGACCAATACCATAGCGACCGCGCCGTCGTTGCGGTTTCGATGCCGCGACTCGCGCGCTAAGGCGATACCCTGGCCAAGAGATGTGGGCCAACGTTCAGTGCGAGAAAACGCCGCGCGTTGCGAAACCGAAGGGAATCTCTACAATGTGTCACATCAATCACATCAATCCCATCAATCAATCAATCCATCAAGCCATCACATGTCAAGTACACATCACTTTATTCCATTTTCCCAAGCAACCACAAAAGTCTTCATCTCCCATACCTCTTTTACACAAAAAGCCACAAAAGTCAAGCTTTTCTTACACCACCCATACTTCTCTTACACAAAAGCCTCAAAAGTCAAGTTTTTCTTACACAACCATCACTCACCACATCCATCCATCACTCTCTCTCTCTCCCTTTACAACTCTCTCTCTTTCTCTCTTTCTCATTTCAAAAATCCCAAAGCCAAAGAGACTTTATACGTATGGAATTTTTTAAACCCCCCTAAGCTCCAAGTGGCCCACCTTCCTACACCAAAATCTCCCATCTCAACCCTCCATTCTTCATCTTAACCATTGAAGTTGAAGCTAAGGTGCCAAGGGACCCCTAGGAGCGAGAAGATCGGACGGTGGGTGCTAGATCATTCTAGTTTTTTTTATTTTTATGGTGGACCAAGTGAGGCCCACCGATCAATGGTGTGGATCTCACTTGGGGCCCTAAGATAAGGCCGATGGCCTACTTGGATCATCATGATCATTCCATGATGGGGCCATTCTCCATGGACCCCATCATGATGTTTATTTCATTTTGAAAGGTCATCTAGACCGTCCATATCGGTGGGGATTGGATCTCCACCGTTGATTTACATTTTCAATGGTCCCATGTGCAAGGGATACGTTTATTGTATGATTTTCTTTTAAGGGAGGGCCCATAATGTCGGGGTCCCTCCATCATAAGGCGTGTCCCACTCTCCATGTCTCTCTCTCTCCTTTATTTCTTTTATTTTATTTTATTTTATTTATTATGCAATAGGATGGTGTGGCCCACTTGAATGGATCCCACTTTGAGGTATTTTATTTTTACTCAAGTGGGGCCCATCTTAGATGTTGTACCCACGCTAAACATCCATGGTGGCCCACTTCATCAGGGCCCACCACCATCCATTTGAAAGAACAAATCGTCCAGCGTCTGGGACGCTGGACGTTCCAAAGGAAAGAAGAAAAAGGAAAGAAGAAAAGAAGTTTTTGGGGTGGTCCCCTCGTATAGGCCCCACCCTAATGTTTATGTTCAATCCACGCCATCCACCACTTTTCCTAGGACATTTTAACCGTTGAGCCAAAGAATGAGGCTGACATGATCATCCAGTAGGCCATAATATTAGAAATTTGGGTGGTTACCCTTAAAAACACTTCCTGATAATTCTATGCGTCCAAAATTCCTGAACTTTGGACTCATTTTGTTTGTCTCGAGTTGTAGAGTCCCATGGTCGGGATGGATCTTCCAAACTTGGGTCCCACCTGTGAGAAACCAAAGAAAACAAGATTTTTCAAAAAAAAATAAATACAAGAAGAAAGAGAGGGAGTGCCGCAGCAGGCGCTGCAGCTGTCAGCGCTGCAGCGCCGTGGGCGGACGGACGTCAGCCCCACGGCTCAGCTGTGGGCCCCACCTTGATGTACCGTTCTTACATCGGCACCGTCCATTGTGTGGGCCCTGAGGGCAACAGGCTGTCCTCCAAAACTCAGCCCGATCCAAAGCTCAGGTGGCCCACAAAACTGGAAATAGTGGTGATTGGGTGGTTGCCCTTGAAGTTTCTTTTGGGCCCACATAAGTTTTGGAATCAACCTGGAATTTGTGTTTTCTCTTCATCCAGGTCCAAGTGACCTTATCAACGGTTCGTATGATGTGTAAACATGATAGTGGGCCCCACATGGGAGCCACAGTGATGTATGTGTCCCTTGTCCACGTCCAACAGACGGTGGAGCCCGCGGGACGTTGTGCTCTTGCCCTTGCCGTCCATCTGTTTTGTTGGTGGGGCCCACCATCCCCTAGCCACAGCGACTTCTGTGGGTCCCACCATTATATATGGATATATTACCTATTATATATTATATATCTTATATTATATATTTCATAATATGTATATAGTGGTGGGCCATACGTGGGACCCACCTCTATTCCCTTTTTAAATGCTTAAAAATCTACAGCAACAGCTATTTATAGATGGATATTTTATATACATTCATTCCCTTAATGTATAAGTTGTTGTTGTAGTTATAATGTATGTATATTACTATACATACCATTTATGTGGGCCCAAGGTCCGTATGACCTTTTGAACATAATGGATTGCCAACAAACATTTCTGCGGGCCCCCCTTGCCAACCAGTTTGAATGACAAATAAACATTTCAGTAGGCCTCTAGGCCATGGGAGTGGACCCATTTGATGTGTTCCAAGGTCCATGGGTTTAGGCCCACTTTGTTATGCATGCAAGGCCTATGGGTTAGGTCCATTTGGACTATTTAAGGCCTATGGGCTAGGCCCATTTTCTTTGTAAAAGGCCTATGGGTTTAGGCCCACTTGTTATGTTCTACGTCCATTAGACTAGGCCCTTTTGATGTATTCTAAGGCCATTGAAATTGGACCCATTTGTTGCATTTTTGAGCCCATGGGATCAGGCCCATTTGATTGTTTAAGGCCTACGGGTTTAGGTCCATTTGATGTACCATAAGGCCTAGGGGTTTAGGCCCATTGAACTCATATAATGCCTAAGGGTTAAGGCCATTTGGCGTTCATATGAAATTCAATTGGTATGACCCATTCGACCCATGAGTTAAGCTCATTTGATGCAATCCAAGGCCCACGGGTTTTAACCCATTGCAATGCACATAAGACCCATTGGTGTGACCCATTTATGTGGCCCATCTGATAAATAAAAGGCCATAAGATATAACCCATTTGATATACATGTGAGGCCCAATGGGAGGAACCTACGGTCCATTACAATGTGTAATTCCCATACAGATTAACTAGCAATGTTTACGACGATCGTGCCTTGGGGGCAATGTTGGTTGACGTCCACATTGCGAGTGTGATGCTAGTTGGATGTCCACATTACGACTCTCTTTAAGGCCCATTACTAGGCCGTACTTATCGTGTATAGGTCGTCCAGGTCCATATGCATTGCAAGATAGTTCATTTTATTATAATATGTTTAGTACAGTTTCATGACTCATGATCATACGCATCATATGTATGCTTGACGTGAGGATTGTCTTATCATAGCATTTGCCTTCGGGCAGGTTATTTTTGGGCTCCCGGTTAGGCGGTGTTGCCCTACATGAGCGCACGATATGCGTAGGATTTGATGCATGACTGGATAGCGTGAATCATGCATATCGCATTTGTATGACATGGATATTGTACGCCCTAGCGACATCGGGGTCGTAACTTCCACAGATGTATCGTGGTTGGCAGGATTGGATACCGAAAATCTTATTCTACATGGGGTACTATAGATATCCCTGGGTGAAAGTCCCTAAACCCTTATGGTACCAAGAGGTTGCTCCAACGTCTAGACCAAGTGGGTAGATGAGCGTTAAGTGCCGATTACCAAACGGTTACGCTCTCCACTGTGTCGTGGTCGGTTGGAAGGGGGTGCGGCCTTACTCGCCCGAGAGTAGGGGGCAATGCTAGGCTGAGTCTGACCAACTCGAGGAATGGGTCCGCTATCGACGAGTCGCGCCCGATATTGGCAGACGGATAGTGAGGTCTCTTCCACTTACCTTATTACGCGCGATGTGGCGGCAATCTGGTTTAGAGTGTACTGGACCCCGGTGATATCACATATTTTGAGTTGTTTTGATGGATGGACATAGATGAGGATCTGTATGCTTGAGTTGCATTGCACATCGCATGGCC
Source organism: Magnolia kwangsiensis (assembly GCA_037074715.1). Lineage (NCBI taxonomy): Eukaryota > Viridiplantae > Streptophyta > Magnoliopsida > Magnoliales > Magnoliaceae > Magnolia > Magnolia kwangsiensis. Next base: position 40,481,714 of record CM073583.1, on the reverse strand, counting down.
TTGGGATGGCCGATACCATTCATGTCTTGCATCGCATAAGCCTTGGTACGGCTCATGATATTATGCTTTCATCTGTATATTCCGTATTACACTGTCATTGCATGTTCATATTACTACCTTGCGCACACACTTTCACCACCCTCTAAGCTTTCTATAAGCTTATGCATGACCGTTGCGTGCAGGTGACATTGGTTCGCAGCAGCTCTGAGGCAGGAGCACGTTGCAGAGCATTTTGGAGTTTTTGTTCTTTACCATTGTATTTCCCTTTATGCTCATTGTACTTGTAAAGTTTTTGATCATAGTGGAAATGTAATGGAGTTCTTGGTTATTTTTTATGGGTTATGCCTTTAGTTATGCTTATTACGAATCAAACTGACATTGAAAATCCTCCTCATAGCATCCCAGGATTAGAACCTGGTGAATGGGAGCTATGAGCCGAGAATAGGGTTCTACGGAGGCTGTCGGTGCCAGATTCGGCCATCGGGAATTTTGTGAGTCCGGTTTCTGAGTTTGGGGCATGACAGAAGTTGGTATCAGAGCATAACTTGGGAATAACTGAGAACAACATTACATGTCTGCTATGAGTGAAGAATGACTAAGTCCTAAAGTTCGGGTAGCTTCGCGACCTTCAAATACAGATCGTTAACGTGCGTACCTTCGAGAGTTTTGAAGTTGATTGGCGCCTTCGCTCTTTCCTGTAGGACATGGCGCCTGGGAGAGTTACCCGATCGAGTCCCGTACCACCACCGGAGGATTCTGCTTCACCATCCGAGGCTCCAGCTTTACCACCTTCATCTCTCGTTCCACCCTCAGAGATCCCTGCTTCTTTCCCTGAGGATGACATTCCTCCACCTGAGGCCGATGAGGAGCCGACCGTGACTGTGAGTGCCTCACAGTTATAGCAGATGTTAAAGGCTGTGACAGCCGCACTCTAGGGACAGGGTAGGCGCCCAGCTGTTTCACCAGCTCAGGCAGAGCAGGAGCACGCGAGCGCCTTACTTTATGAGTTCAGACAGCTTGATCCCCACGTTTTCAGGGCGAGCCAGATCCGACTGCAGCAGAGAGATGGCGTTCCGATGTGGAGAAGATTTTTGACACCATGTCGTGTACGACCGAGCAGCGCGTCCAGTTAGCTGTATTTCTCTTCCAAGGTGAGGCCGAGCATTGGTGGACCTCTGTTACCCATGTTTTCGGACCTGAGTATGTCTGGACATAAGAGGACTTTGTTGACCGATTCCAGGAGCAGTACTTCCCCGACTATATCCGTCGTCAGCGAGCTTTAGAGTTCGAGACTCTGGTGCAGGGAGACATGACTGTGGCACAGTATGCGGCCTGTTTTGTGGCGCTATCCAGATTTACACCATACATGGTTGATGACGAGGGGTGGAAGGCCTGCCGCTTCGAGCACGACTTACGTTACGGCCTTCGAGGTCGTGTTATTGGACATGAGCTCCCTACTTTCCAGGCAGTAGTACGGAGAGCTCAGATTTATAAGACTGAGTAGGCCGGTTCTCAGCCTAATCATGGTCAGAGGAGAGACCGGAAGAGGAAGGCTTCTTCCAGTCCTTCCCAGCAGCGTCGACCACAGTAGCAGAGGTGCACAGGTCACCCAACTTTTCGAGCACCATCAGCACCAGCAGCACCTCCACCACCACCTCAGAGGCAGTTCACCGGCACTTGCTTCAGGTGCGGTGCGACGGGACACCTTTCATAGGAGTGTCCCAGCCCCCAGCAGCAGTAGAGAGGTCCACAGCAGCAGAGACCTCCACTGCAGCAGCAGAGACCCCCACAGCAGCAGCGACAGTAGCCTCCACCACCGAGGCCACCTCAATAGCAGCATCAGCATCAGCACCAGCCTCAAAGGCCGCAACAGCAGAAGCAGCAGTTTCGACCTCCTCAGCGACCCCATCAGCAGCAACAGCATGCTCAGAGGGGACAGACACCTCCCCAGCTGGCTCAGGCTTGGTTTTATGCAGCTCAGAAGGACCCTCAGTCTTCTAGAGGAGTTGTTGAGGGTATACTTCCAGTTTCTGCATGCATTACACGAGTGTTGTTTGATTCCAGTGCATCACACTCCTTTGTGGCCGAGAGCTTCTGTCGATTGGCTGGCTTACTGTTGGAGTCTGCTGATGAGAGCCTGTTAGTATCGACTCCCTTGGGAAGGACTGCAGTGTTAGGACAATTTTGCTCGTCATGCCCCGTTCTAGTTGGGGATACCTTCCTGCCCGCTGATTTGTTTATTTTGCCGATGTCCGAGTTCGACGTCATCCTGGGCATGGATTGGCTCGCTGAGTATTATGCCATTTTGGACTGCGCCGCGAGGACCGTCACGTTCTGTATACCCGGTGTGCCACAGTTTCAGTTCGTTGCAGAGGCCAGAGGAGAGCGGTTGTCTTGTTTGATGTCTTGCGCCATTGAGGAGCCTGTTGCCGCTTGCATCGACCATCTGCCTGTAGTTTGTGATTTTCCCGATGTGTTCCAAGAGATTCCGGGATTACCGCCTCGCCGACTCACCGAGTTCCAGATCGATCTCGTGCCCGGTACCGTGCCTATTTCGAAGGCCCCGTATCGTATGGCACCGTTAGAGTTAAGGGAACTGCAAAAGCAGTTGGACGAGTTATGAGAGTTGGGTTTTATCCGTTCGAGCAGTTCACCGTGGGGAGCACCGGTACTCTTTGTGAAGAAGAAGGATGGCTCGTTGAGGCTCTGCGTTGACTATCGCGAGCTCAACAAAGTCACGATCAAGAATAAGTACCCGCTCCCTAGGATCGATGATTTGTTTGACCAGCTGTAGGGTGCACAGTTCTTTTCGAAGATTGACCTGCATTCCGGTTATCATCAGATTCAGGTCCGAGATTAGGACATTCCGAAGACGGCATTCAGGACGCGTTACAGTCATTTTGAGTTTCAGGTCATGTCCTTCGGACTGACCATGCACCCGCGATCTTCATGCAGCTGATGAACGAGGTCTTTCGCCCATATCTGGATCAGTTTGTTATAGTCTTCATCGACGACATTCTGATCTACTCGAGGACCCGTGAGGAGCATGAGCAGCACTTGGAGATTACCTTGCAGACCCTCCGCGCACACCAGCTGTATGCGAAGCTGGAGAAGTGCGAGTTCTGGCAGGAGGAGGTGAAGTTCCTCTGTCACGTGGTGACGAGGGAGGGTGTCTCAGTGGACCCCTCGAAGGTCGAGGCAGTGCGTCTGTGGGGCCAGCCCACGACTGCGACAGAGATCCATAGTTTCCTTGATTTGGCGGGCTACTACGGCGTTTCATTAAGGGCTTATCTCGTATTGCAGCCCCTCTGACCAGGTTGACTCGGAACGGCGCAGAGTTTATTTGGAGTGACGCCTGTGAGCGAGCATTTACGAAGTTGAAGGACAGTCTGACGTCCGCTCCTGTCCTCACTCTTCCCTCTGGGAGTGACGGATTTATTGTATTCACCGATGCCTCGCATATCAGTTTGGGTGCTGTCCTAATGCAGCACGGGAGACCAGTGGCCTTTGCGTCTCGTCAGTTCAAGGTCCATGAGCTGAACTATCCTACGCATGACTTAGAGCTGGCTGCAGTTGTCTTTGCACTGAAGGTGTGGAGGCACTACCTTTACGGGGTTAGGTTCGAGCTCTTCTCTGATCACAAGAGCTTGAAGTACCTCTTCTCGCAGTCTGAGTTGAATATGAGACAGAGGCGCTGGATGGAGCTCTTGAAAGACTATGATTTTGACCTCCAGTACCACCCGGGTAAGGCGAACGTGGTGGCAGATGCCCTCAGCCGTCAGCCACGAGGCTTAGTGGCGCATATGATGATTTAGGAGTGGCGGATGCTTAAGATATTGCTGCGTATGACTTTGAGTTCGGCCTGCAGTCTTTCATTGTACAGTTATCGAGCTTGTCGATTCAACCCTCTCTTGTCGCTGGGGTGATCGAGGCTCAGTAGGCTGATCAGTCGTTGCAGAGTTATATGGCTGAGGCGGCATCTGAGGATCAGGCTGATTGACAGATCTGTACAGACGGTGGACTTCGCTTCAGAGGCCGATTATGTGTCCCGAATATTTCAGAGTTACGCAGAGATCTTATGATTGAGGCACATCGATCGCGGTTTTCTATCCACCCGGGCTCGACGAAGATGTACCGTGACATGAGGCGACAGTATTTTTGGGTGGGGATGAAGCACCAGATAGCCAGTTTTGTGGCCGAGTGTGGCACGTGCCAGCATGTCAAGGCCGATCATCAGAGACCTCCTGGTCTTTTGCAGCCGTCGAGGGTCCCGATGTGGAAGTGGGAGCACGTGTCGACTGATTTCATTATGGGTTTGCCGAGGACTCAGCCCGGTCATGACGCCATTTGGGTTGTTGTGGATCGTCTGATGAAGTCGGCACATTTCCTTGCGATGCGTGCGACTTGGTCTATGGACCAGCTAGCGAGACTGTTTATTGAGGAGATTGTGAGACTGCATGGCGTTCCAGTCTCGATCGTTTCTGACCGGGACTCGAGGTTCACGTCTCAGTTTTGGGGGAGCTTCCAGCGTGCGATGGGGACTGATTTATAGCTCAGCACCGCATACCATCCGCAGACCGATGGCCAGACCGAGAGGGTCAATCAGATACTTGAGGATATGCTTCGGGCCTGCGCGAATGACTTTGGGGGTAGCTAGGATGAGCATCTACGATTGGCTGAGTTCGCATACAATAACAGCTATCAGGCTACCATCAGCATGGCTCCTTTTGAGGTACTATATGGCAGACCATGCAGATCACCGAGTTGTTGGACCGAGGTTGGAGAGCGTCGTCTCCTAGGTCTCGAGCTTGTACAGGAGACTTCAGAGGCTATAGATATCATCAGGCAGAGGATGCGCACAGCTTAGAGCCGACAGAAGAGTTCTGCTGATCGTCGGCGTCGTCCCTTGGAGTTTGATGTAGGGGACCATGTGTATCTCAAGTCTCGCCCATGAAGGGCGTAGTTCGATTTGGAGCGAAGGGCAAGCTTGTCCCGAGATTCATAGGACCTTTTGAGATCACTGGGCGCGTTGGCGCCATGGCCTATCGGCTTACCTTGCCATCTCAGTTGTCTGGCGTCCACAACGTGTGTCACGTCTCCATGTTGAGGAAGTGTGGGTCAGACATAGTTCCTGTTATTGATTGGCAGCCGTTGGAGGTTCGTGAGGACGCTTCTTACATTAAGCAGCCAGTCCGTATCCTTGATCGGAAGGAGCAAGTCCTCAGAACCAAGGTCATTCCGTTGGTGAAGGTGCAGTGGGGTCACCATTCTGTAGAGGAGGCTTCGTGGGAGCGTGAGGCTGAGATTCGAGAGCGTTATCCTCATCTCTTTGATGATTGATCACGTATTATATTTTGTACGCTGTCCCTGATTCTATATGATGACGTTATGTTTCTTATTCCACACGAGTTATGCTTAGTTGCGATGCTTGTGTAAATTTTGAGGATGAAATTTTTATAAGGAGGGGAGAGCCGTAAGACTTGTATCTTGGTTCGTACCTTTCCGTAAACTTCCGCGGTCTTACCGGTCGAATTCCGGCAACCTTCGACCCTTAACCAGTATCGACGCGCGACCCTGATTCATGTGCCGACAACCCGAGTCGACTCAACCTGAGACCAATACCGTAGCGACTGCGCCATCGTTGCGGTTCTGATGCCGCGACTTGCGCGCCAAGGCGATATCCTGGCCAAGAGATGTGGGCCAACGTTCAGTGTGAGAAAATGCCGCGCGTTGTGAAACCCAAGGGAATCTCTACTATGTGTCACATCAATCACATCAATCCCATCAATCAATCAATCCATCAAGCCATCACATGTCAAGTACACATCACTTTATTCCATTTTCCCAAGCAACCACAAAAGTCTTCATCTCCTATACCTCTCTTACACAAAAAGCCACAAAAGTCAAGCTTTTCTTACACCACCCATACTTCTCTTACACAAAAGCCTCAAAAGTCAAGTTTTTCTTACACAAACATCACTCACCACATCCATCCATCACTCTCTCTCTCTCCCTTTACAACTCTCTCTCTTTCTCTCTTTCTCATTTCAAAAATCCCAAAGCCAAAGAGACTCCATACGTATGGAATTTTTCAAACCCTCCTAAGCTCCAAGTGGCCCACCTTCCTACCCCAAAATCTCCCATCTCAACCCTCCATTCTTCATCTTAACCATTGAAGTTGAAGCTAAGGTGCCAAGGGACCCTTAGGAGCGAGAAGATCGGACGGTGGGTGCTAGATCATTCTAGTTTTTCTTGTTTTTATGGTGGACCAAGTGAGGCCCACCGATCAATGGTGTGGATCTCACTTGGGGCCCTAAGATAAGGCCGATGGCCTACTTGGATCATCATGATCATTCCATGATAGGGCCATTCTCCATGGACCCCATCATGATGTTTATTTCATCTTGAAAGGTCATCTAGACCGTCCATATCGGTGGGGATTGGATCTCCACCGTTGATTTACATTTTCAATGGTCCCATGTGCAAGGGATACGTTTATTGTATGATTTTCTTTTAAGGGAGGGCCCATAATGTCGGGGTCCCTCCATCACAAGGCGTGTCCCACTCTCCATGTCTCTCTCTCTCCTTTATTTATTTTATTTTATTTTATTTTATTTTTTATGCAATAGGATGGTGTGGCCCACTTGAATGGATCCCACTTTGAGGTATGTTATTTTTACTCAAGTGGGGCCCATCTTAGACGTTGTACCCACGCCAAACATCCATGGTGGCCCACTTCATCAGGGTCCACCACCATCCATTTGAAAGAACAAATGTCCAGCGTCTGGGACGCTGGACATTCCAAAGGAAAGAAGAAAAAGGAAGGAAGAAAAGAAGTTTTTGGGGTGGTCCCCTCGTATAGGCCCCACCCTGATGTTTATGTTCAATCCACGCCATCCACCACTTTTCCTGGGACATTTTAACCGTTGAGCCAAAGAATGAGGCTGACATGATCATCCAGTGGGCCATAATATTAGAAATTTGGGTGGTTACCCTTAAAAACACTTCCTGATAATTCTATGCGTCCAAAATTCCTGAACTTTGGACTCATTTTGTTTGTCTCGAGTTGTAGAGTCCCATGGTCGGGATGGATCTTCCAAACCTGGGTCCCACGTGTGAGAAACCACAGAAAATAAGATTTTAAAAAAATATATATACAAGAAGAAAGAGAGGGAGTGCTGCAGCATGCGCTGCAGCTGTCAGCGCTGCCAGCGCTGCAGCGCCATGGGTGGACGGACGTCAGCCCCACGGCTCAGCTGTGGGCCCCACCTTGATGTACAGTTCTTACATCGGCACCGTCCATTGTGTGGGCCCTGAGGGCAGCAGGCTGTCCTCCAAAACTAACCCCGATCCAAAGCTCAGGTGGCCCACAAAACCAGAAATAGTGGTGATTGGGTGGCTGCCCATGAAGTTTCTTTTGGGCCCACATAAGTTTTGGAATCAACCTGGAATTTGTGTTTTCTCTTCATCCAAGTCCAAGTGACCTTATCAACGGTTCGTATGATGTGTAAACATGATAGTGGGCCCCACATGGGAGCCACAGTGATGTGTGTGTCCCTTGTCCACGTCCAACAGACGGTGGAGCCCACGGGACGTTGTGCTCTTGCCCTTGTCGTCCATCTGTTTTGATGGTGGGGCCCACTGTCCCCTAGCCACAGCGACTTCTGTGGGTCCCACCATTATATATGGATATATTACCTATTATATATTATATATCTTATATTATATATTTCATAATATGTATATAGTGGTGGGCCATACGTGGGACCTACCTCTATTCCCTTTTTAAATGCTTAAAAATATACAGCAACAGCTATTTATAGATGGATATTTTATATACATTCATTCCCTTAATGTATAAGTTGTTGTTGTAGTTATAATGTATGTATATTACTATACATACCATTTATGTGGGCCCAAGGTCCGTATGACCTTTTGAACATAATGGATTGCCAACAAACATTTCCGCGGGCCCCTTGCCAACCAGTTTGAATGACAAATAAACATTTCAGTAGGCCTCTAGGCCATGGGAGTGGACCCATTTGATGTGTTCCAAGGTCCATGGGTTTAGGCCCACTTTGTTATGCATGCAAGGCCTATGGGTTAGGCCCATTTGGACTATTTAAGGCCTATGGGCTAGGCCCATTTGCTTTGTAAAAGGCCTATAGGTTTAGGCCCACTTGTTATGTTCTAAGTCCAATGGACTAGGCCCTTTTGATGTATTCTAAGGCCATTGAAATTGGACCCATTTGTTGCATTTTTGAGCCCATGGGATCAGGCCCATTTGATTGTTTAAGGCCTACGGGTTTAGGCCCATTTGATGTACCATAAGGCCTAGGGGTTTAGGCCCATTGAACTCATATAATGCCTAAGGGTTAAGGCCATTTGGTGTTCATATGAAATTCAATTGGTATGACCCATTCGACCCATGAGTTAAGCTCATTTGATGCAATCCAAGGCCCACAGGTTTTGACCCATTGCAATGCACATAAGACCCATTGGTGTGACCCATTTATGTGGCCCATCTGATAAATAAAAGGCCCATAAGATATAACTCATTTGATATACATGTGAGGCCCAATGGAAGGAACCTACGGTCCATTGCAATGTGTAATTCCCATACAGATTAACTAGCAATGTTTACGGCGATCGTGCCTTGGGGGCAATGTTGGTTTGACGTCCACATTGCGAGTGTGATGCTAGTTGGATCTCCACATTACGACTCTCTTGAAGGCCCATTACTGGGCCGTACTTATCGTGTATAGGTCGTCCAGGTCCATCTGCATTGTAAGATAGTTCATTTTATTATAATATGTTTAGTACAGTTTCATGACTCATGATCATACGCATCATATGTATGCTTGACGTGAGGATTGTCTGATCATAGCATTTACCTTCGGACAGGTTATTTTTGGGCTCCCGGTTAGGCGGTGTTGCCCTACATGAGTGCACGATATGCGCAGGATTTGATGCATGACTGGATAGCGTGAATCATGCATATCGCATTTGTATGACATGGATATTGTACGTCCTAGCGACATCGGGGTCATAACTTCCACAGATGTATCGTGGTTGGCAGGATTGGATACCGAAAATCTTATTCTACATGGGGTACTATAGATATCCCTGGGTGAAAGTCCCTAAACCCTTATGGTACCAAGAGGTTGGTCCAACATCTAGACCAAGTGGGTAGATGAGCGTTAAGTGTCGATTACCAAACGGTTACGCTCTCCACTGTGTCGTGGTCGGTTGGAAGGGGGTGCGGCCTTACTCACCCGAGAGTAGGGGGCAATGCTAGGCTGAGTCTGACCAGCTGGAGGAATGGGTCCGCTATCGACGAGTCGCGCCCGATATTGACAGACGGATAGTGAGGTCTCTTCCACTTACCTTATTGCGCGCGATGTGGCGGCAATCTGGTTTAGAGTGTACTGGACCCCGGTGATATCCCATATTTTGAGCTGTATTGATGTATGGACATAGATGAGGATCTGTATGATTGAGTTGCATTGCACATCGCATGGCCTTGGGATGGCCAATACCATTCATGTCTTGCATCGCATAAGCCTTGGTACGGCTCATGATATTATGCTTCCATCTGTATATTCCGCATTACTCTGTCATTGCATGTTCATATTACTACCTTGCGCACACACTTTCACCACCCTCTAAGCTTTCTATAAGCTTATGCACGACCGTTACGTGCAGGTGACGTTGGTTCGCAGCAACGCTGAGGCAGGAGCACGTTGCAGAGCATTTTGGAGTTTTTGTTCTTTACCATTGTATTTCCCTTTATGCTCATTGAACTTGTAAAGTTTTTTATTATAGTAGAATTATAATGGAGTTCTTGGTTGTTGTTTGTGGGTTATGCCTTTGGTTATGCTTATTACGAATCAAACCGGCATTAAAAATCCTCCTCGTAGCATCCCAGGATTAGAACCTGGCGAATGGGAGCTAGGAGCCGAGAATAGGGTTCTACGGAGGCTGTCGGCGCCGGATTCGGCGATCTAGAATTTTGTGAGCCCGGTTTCCGAGTTTGGGGCATGACAGCAACCAACGGAACCTTTACCAGCTGCCGAAAATATGGACACATCAAACCCAATCGACACCTTCTCCGACACCTACCTTCAAAGCCCCTTCCTCAATCATTCCGCTCCCATCCTGACCCAATTCCCTCACATTCGAGCCCTGTAACAGACACCAAAACCGACTCATTTCTGGAAACATCCCGTACCTATGGTGACGAATTCCCAACATCCTTGCAACCGAATGCACCTTGGGCTGGAATAGAGGACCCCGGAACCAAAAACCTAGCATCAGAAGCATCTTAAGCTCCACGAGAGGATTCCCCTCTCTGAAACGAACCCCATTTCCTCTGGGCCATGACCCCCTAAACCCCTGCCCCCACCATTAACGATCAAGGAAGCCACCCTATGAGAATCAGCCTTGTCCTGACGTCGCCTGAACGATGTACGAGTCCCGGAAACCCTCTGCTGCATACTGGAGACCTCCCCACCTGATTTACAGCTTTGTACTGACACCGACAGAGACTCCTGTTCACATCGATGCCTTTTAGACGACGCATGAACAGTGAACTCCCCACTATACCCCTTTTTTTTCCCAACAAATTCCCCCCCCCCCCCCCCCCCCCCCCCCCCGACCCCCCGGCCGTCGGTTCGTGCCTTCTTTCCAGCTAGAGTATAATCTGTCTGTCCTCCGGCAGCGAGTGGAGTAGATGAACGTAGCTAGTATAGTCTATTATATGATATTCCAGTTTTTTAGATTGACGTACCTTCGGGGAGATTCTCGTATAGTGGGGGCTCTTCTCTTAGGGTTTCGAGTTGGAACCTCTAGTCTCGGTCTTGTCTCACAGCAAGTTGTGTGGTCTAATCCTAGCTATAGGTCCTTCATCCCTCCATCGGTATTCTGTTAGCAGTTCACGAAGTGAACGAGTTCAGGAGGGCGCCTTCACGGAGTTAGTGAGGCGACTGAACAAACAGAAAGCGAGGAGGCGGCTACAGTACTTAAGACCCTAAAACACGTATACCGACTGAACGAAGGGTTCAAGAAGTCTCTCCCACTGCCCCTATCACGTAAAGCGGCACTCAACTGATAGGACTTCGGGCCAGAAGAAACTATAGACTGTTTACTGATGGGACTAAGGGACGAGACGAAATAGATCTTTGGCTTTCGAGTATTCACCTCCTTCCCTTGTCAGGCCTTTTCGTCGAGATAGGGAGGTCTTATTCGAGTTCCTGTTGTAAGCCTAAGCCTAATATAATAAATGACGGTTCTTTATTCCTCTGAATTTTCCCTCAAATCTCGTGATCCTAACCCTCTCTATTCCTTATACCCGGGAATCTCTTTTTTGCCTCCCTTCTTCCAACGAGTTCAGTCAAGCGAGCGATGAAGCAAGAATGAATCCTGACTTCTCTAGCGTTGAACGAGTTTCGGGCTAAGGACGAAGCTCCTACTTTAGGTGGAAGCTTGTGGAGAAGTTGAGCTTGGACCCTAGGAGTTTGAACACTTCTGTCCGGAACCTCCCAGTGAACCTAGGGTCCCTATCACTGATGATGGTCCAGGGTATGCCCTAGTACTTTACATCATCTTTTACAAAGAATCTTGTAGCTTCTTCTGCAGTACTGTTAATAGGGGCTGGGGTTAAGATGGCATAGAACTCATGTCTAGTACAACCTTTACTAGGTGGTCCATCCTCCCCCACCTTAGGCAAGCTTGCAATGAAATCCATGGATACACTTGCCCGGTCTCTCTGGTATAGGAAAGGGCTCCAACCCGCCGGTTTAGCTCGCTCCACCTTGTCTTGCTTACAAAGACGACAAGTTCTCACATACCCTTCAACCTCTTCCTCCATCTTTGGCCAGTAGTAACCTCGTGCTATAAGGGCCAGTGTCCTCCGTGGGTGACCAGCCGCATGGCACTCCCTTAAGATCTCCTCCTTCCTTAAGTCTCCAACCGTCGGGCACGTAGAGGCAATTCCCTCTGGTGATCAAGAGCCCATCCGTCGATCCAAAACCTCCTAGTAGCTCCCGACTTGTCCTGTTGCACTAGCCTAGCCACCAGGATGGGGTCTTTCTCTAAACCTTCCCCTCTCAGGCGACGGTCCCTTGTATTCTGCAAATGGCAGCTAGCTCTTCCCCCGCAACAAGTTCAGCTTTCCTGCTGAGGGCATTTGCTACTTGGTTAGTTCTTCCTGGCTTATACTTTGACTCCAACACAAAGTAAAACTAAGCAAGGAAACCCTGCCTGCCCGTTTTAGAGAAAGCTTCTTTTGTGTAGCAAAGTCTCTTGTGGCCACCAATCATCGACCACAAATCTAGACCGAACGCAAGTAGTGCCTCCATGTCCTCAGGCAATGCACCACTATTGTCATCTCTTTCTCTTAGACCACGCCTTTCTGTCTCGTTGAGCTTCCAGCTCTCATATGCTACTAGGTGTCCCTCCTGGACTAAGACTCTTCTAATGGCATAGTCTGATGCTTCAGTGTGCACTTCGAAAGGCACAGTATAGTCTGGCAATCTCAATACAGGTTCCTCCGTCACAGCCCTCTTCAAGTCCTCAAAGGCTCGCTGGCACTTGCACTTGTCCGTTCAATGCTAATGCCGACGGCTTTCTTCAAAAGATCTGTGAGTGGAGCTGCCTTCCTAGAGTATCCAGTGATGAACCGACAGTATTAGTTCACAAGGCCAAGAAATGATCGTAGCTCGGTCACGGGGACTCCCCGCTCTTCTATTGCCTTCACCTTCTGCTTGTCCATCCTAACCTGGCCATACCCTATCCCAATGCCCGCCGGAAAATGACTTCTCGCATGGGCGAACATCTCATGCTACTACTTATTGTTGAAATAAGGTAACGGAGTGGCTCCCGCTAAGGAACGGAACGAAGGGGCCCGGCTGACCGGAGGGAGGGCCTGCTAAGGTCTTCGAAGATCCAGCTAAGGAAGCTGATCGAAGATGACACTCCATATGTACAACTATATATATAGCCTGTACCGAATAGAAGGGGCGTGAGGTAACTGACTGTCAAGTTGTTCCTTTTCTCGTACAGCCAGCACGTACCAAAGGTGGCTATCCATAGTAAGCTAAGCGTGACGTGGCTATCCTTAGTGGACAGCCCGTACCGAAGGTGGCACTACTAAGAAGGATAGTATAGCCCACTACCTTTTCTTAGAAAATCTACCGCTACTGGTCTATAGACCGGAGGCTACCGTCATTCTATAGAATGAATGGAATTAGAGTTTTTTATTCTACTATTATTTTCTTTAGGAAACCAGTCGCCTTTAGATACTAGATAGGCGACAGTTCGCCCTTGGTACATTATCGGGAAAACCCCAATAGTTCAATGGAACCTTTAGTGTCCCAACTCGGCGGTAAGGTAGTGTCCGAAGCTACCACCATCTTTCATTAGGGTCTAAGGAAGTAGCTCAATGGGAAAAAGGTACTAGGATGTTTGCCCTTTTACTGCTACAGATCTCAGCTACCTTTGACTATAGATAAATGGTAAACCCCCGAGTTCAATGGAACCTTCGGGCACTACCTTTTCTTAGAGTTGGGGGTGAATACCGAAATTACTCAGAAGTTTGCTACAGAATCTTCGACGGAGCCGGCTACTGAGGCTGTCGGAAATCTCCTGTCTTGGTGAGATCCAAGGGCGAACATCCAACGACTTTTGACTAAGGAACTAATAGATAGACCTATGCCTTCATTTGAACCATGGAATTAGTCTCAACGAGTTCTGACCGTCTAAAGGCTTTCCTTCATTTCAAACAGAATTCTCTTCCCCTAACTTAACCCATAAAGGTTTATGAGAGGGAGGAGTATATGCTGATTGACTCGCGATCGCAATCTATCGTTCGATTTCGCGATCGATCTCCTTCCTCTGATTCGTCGTTATTCTTCTTTTTGTTTGCAGTCTTTCCTTCGTTCACCCTAATGACTAAAGGCAAGCGTCGACTTAGGCAAATACCATTACTAGAAAGACTGAAGGATGGAGTGATTACATAAGGCACTCTGACTGAAGGGAGTGAGACAAAAATTGTCGGAGAAGAACGGTCGATCATCATCATCATCAGATGAATATCAAAAGGAATTGAAACTAGAAGTCACCCTCCCTTCCGTCAGTTCACTAACTCTGAATCGTGTTTAATCTAATCGAATTTCATCGAATTCTCACCATTCCATTCTATTCCATTCCTTGTCAATTCTATTTAACTCGACTCGATTCTATTCTCATTTTTTTGATTCAAATTGATTGAATGATAGAACAACCTCCGGATCGCATCAATCCCTTTCTGCGAAAGATTGATCGATAGATTGTTTGGTCGACTCAGAACCAACCCGGATCGATTGATCGATCAACGGAAAGAATGATGGAATAGAATAGGCCACAAAGAATGGAACTGGATTGATCGAAAGAGGGTCGGAAAGGCAACCTTTGCCTAAAGGGATCAATTCTCACTCGATAGAATACAGGATGTTCATTGTGGACTCCGACTGAGTCGTCCAACCCACTTATGGATGGACAGCAGGCGGTAATCCTTAGCAAAAAGGTCACTCACTACTCGTGTTCGATTGAATTATTAGTAGTAGTCCGAGCGATGGATTGCTCGAATGAAGGATCGACTGATAGATTTAGCATTGAACCACGAACCCCTCATGATCGGGATCTCTGGATTCAGTAGGCGACTTGGAAAACCTGTGGAGGGACGACGGTTTCATGAATTTTTCGATTGACTGAAGTTTGATTCTTACTGACTGACTCTCAGACGAAGCAGGTAGGCAACTGAGTTAAAGCACCCTCTTTCTATGGAACCCCTAGCTTACGACCCTCATTCTCATGTAGGGACAGAAAATTCTTGATGAATTAGTCGCTGAATATCGTTCGTTCGATTGACTGAAGCCGTAGCGACCTCCCAACTCAATCTCTCGACGAAACCCCTCGCTGGAAGGCATCCGTAGTGGACTCCGCCACCGAAGGATTGATTTTCCTCCGGCGACTCGGAAGCTTTCTTTAAGGATGGACGGAAGTCAGTCTTGCCTTTTCACTCCTATCGATGGATAGAGGGATGTTTGGACCGTTGATATGATCCAATCCTGACTTTTCAAATTCGTGAGTGTTTACTAGCTCATACCGCTTACCTTAAAAAGTCTTCCATTTATTATCTATCTATCTAATATCATAATAGAAATAGAAAGAGAAGATCAATTTATCTATCTATCCTCTCATAGATAGAGGAATAGATAGAAGAGAGAAGATCTCTATATCTTTTCTCATAGATATAATATAGAAGAGAGATCCCTCTCATTTTTTATCAGGAGAGAGATCTCTCTTCTCCGAGGGCTTTGGATTCAACCCAGATAGCGACTCCGGTGATGGGAAGACCTTCCATCACCCATCCCCAATCTTCCCCCGCGCACTAGGAAGCGCGAAGATGAGGAGTGAGTTGGTCGGGATCTCCCCTCGCCCATAAATAACGGCTTTTTGCATCTTTCTCATCGGGAGCCGGACTTCGTTCCGAGATTGGCAAAGGTCGGCTGGTCAGGAAAAAAGACGACAACCTAGTTGCAGCGAGTAAACTAGGGCAAAGCTCCCCCAAACAGACAAGGCCTCTCCAACAGCGGTATGAAAGCAGAGGTAGCTAGACGTCCCCATACTACGCGGGATCCTCCAGAGTACGAGTATCTATGCATAAGCTTTTCACAGTTGCCTCGGTATGCAAAGAACTCCAACTCGTGAGCAGATAATCCCAAGTGACGATGCGACAACAACCTCACAAAGACCTATATCGTAACATCAAGCCTTGGAACTTCGGAGGGATTGGAGCGGATCCCGTGGGAAGAGACACGTCCCAGTCAACACCCATCTCCATATACTCATCTTTGGTAAGAAATAGTGCATATTTATGTTTTAATCAGTGAAAGTGTGAATTAGTGTAAAGCTATGATTCCTTTATCCCTTTGAGATAGTAAGCGAGTGCATACGAAAGTTTTCAGATCGGCCGGGGAAAAATGAAATGCAAATTTTCGGCCGAGCGAAGAGATGAATCTCAAACCTAGACCAAGGTCTTATTAGAAGTACATGACTACTCTCAACCGATGGTAGTTCTGATGAAGCCCACTATTGTGGAACTTAACCCTAGACGTCACGATATCAAAGAATTCTAAAGAATCAAAATGACGTGATGCCTTAATTACGATATCCTACGGTCTTTAACTACGACTCGTCATGTCATGTTATTACTCTTCAGATGGATCACTCTCCTTTCTTCTTCGTCCTCCCTCTTTCGTTGTGTTTCGTCTTCCTCTGTAGATATATATATATATATATATATATATATATATATATATATATATACATATAGATTTATAAATGGAAATAAATCAAAAGAAGATCTTTTTTTTTAGAAGAAAGATTCTATAGATGTTCAATCTCTAGTGGTGGTGGGACCAACCGACGATGGATGTATGTCGTCCGACCAGACCTCAGACTGCTTCTTCCCGACCTATTTGACTCTCTGGCCGCAGTTATTTAGGTGGTATCCCGAGATTGAAGAGATCGAATTCCTCCCGGGAACACACGAAACAAAGATATGAATTGGGTAAATGGAAATGGAAAAGAGATGTTTCCTCCAAATCAGAAGCTTTTTCTACATCCATATGATCTACTAAAGCAGATCGGTATTGCCCATATAATGAAAGAAGATCTTGGTCCATGGAGTCCCAAGAAGGTAAGAACTCCGACCTGGCTGATGCTTCTTCAGCCAAATACGATATACAAGTGGGACCTGCACTATGAGCAAGCTGTGCGAAAAACCGATTCTTTTCTCCGATTCCGCAACTTGGTCAAAATGGGGTTCTACCGGGAAACCATGGATTTTTGAGTTTTCGCCATTGGTTACTGGTTGAGCCACTGAAATGGAATGAGATAGGAATCTCTGGAGATCTTTCCTCTCCGCTTACTCGTAATAGGGTTTCCCTCTGTAGAAGACTTCTTCCGAATGGCATCATTGTCCTATTTTTTCCTCGATCTTAAATTCAAAGAAGACTGACTCCTCCTACTCCTCCTTCTCCTTTAGGATAGGATCGTCGTTGGTCCTTCTTTCACTAATGATCTAATGATCTCACCATTTTCAAGTAGTTCGCGCGAGGGACGAGACTTTCTATCGCTTACGCTTGCTTTTTCACTCCCAAGACAACGATCTCTCTCTTCTATAAAGTGAAACAAAGTGCATGGCGCTGTAGTGAAGAAAGCTCAATAAACACACACAAACACGATGCAGGGCATAGCATAAATGAGACCGCTGATCATATCATTTATAATATATGCTGGACCTTTCTCGATGCTTTTGGGTGACTCACCAACCGACCCAGCAGTGATCGATGACAGAATGGTACGAACAAATCAAAGTCATTGGATTTGGTAGTTCTCCATTGACTTCTCTTTACCCACCAAAGGCCTTTGGCATATGTTCCTAAATGGGTGTGCACCTCCAAAGGGGCAGGGGCCGGTCTCCCACTCTCTTATGCAGCATTTATTAGCTTAGCTGGGTTGGGTGGATCGTGCAATAAGCCTCTCTCGACCCTCCGTTTCTCATACGTCTTTATGAAAACCTCTCGCCTTTTGAGATCCGGTCCATCATCTTCTCAACCAGATCGTCATTGTTTGCCCGCTTTTAGGCTTCCTTTAACAGATTTTATCAGCATTTCGTGCCTGTAGCCCTGCGGAATTCGACCTTTTATCAGCTAGTTGGGTAGTGTAGTAAGGTTAGAGGCGCAACTAGAAGAGTTGACCCTATATGTCTTTCTCAATTCAATTGAAGTCTCCGAAATCCTTCTTGATCGACGGTCCCCATTAGCATTAGTGCCAATTAGCAGCCGCTTTTTTTGGAAGGCGAGGTACTCATGTGTGATCGCGAATTCTACGGTAGCAATAGTTCTAGTTCTACTTTAGGAGCACAGGGATCTATCTAAAGGAGGTACGGACCCCTCCCATAGTACGGTACGATGCAGAACCGACGGGGCTCTGGAAATCTCCGTACGAAACCCGGCCGGGATTTTTGGAGCAAAGGTGGGCCACGACGCCCTAACGCTCCCAGCAATCCCACTCTTTCGTTTCGCACCATCAATCTGAATTTCACTCTCGAATCACTGAACCAATTAATAATAATAATAATAACCACTCAAACAACACGATGGGAAGTGATCGAAATGTAGGCTGGGCCCCCACCCCCGTCACTTGATCAGGAATAGTGGTTATCGAGCAAAACTGTAACGCCCATGAAAAATCCGTACTTGGGCTCGAGTACCAACTCGACCCGAAATTGCGTAGAATTAATTCCTATGGAAATTAAGCGTAAGTTAGCTAGCGCAACGATAGAGTAGCTGGGAAATAGTCCTTGATCACTTTAAATACGTTCTACAAGACCCAAATCGAGTAGAACAAATGACTCTACAATACTCTATAACCTCGGATCAAACTCTAAGCACGTTTGTTCTCTGGACCACTTTGAATCTTTGTAT
Source organism: Magnolia kwangsiensis (assembly GCA_037074715.1). Taxonomy (NCBI): domain Eukaryota; kingdom Viridiplantae; phylum Streptophyta; class Magnoliopsida; order Magnoliales; family Magnoliaceae; genus Magnolia; species Magnolia kwangsiensis. The sequence continues at coordinate 40,463,181 of CM073583.1, read as the reverse complement.
TGGATCTAGACCGCGTGTCGAAAGTCCGATACCTCCTATCTTAGACCGTTAGAATCGCCTTGCTGGACTTGACAATCATTTCTAAAATCAAGTCCAACCGATAATCACAGGCTATTTCATTGAGCCCGGACTGAAGAGAGTGCGAATAGGGACAGAATTGGAATTTCAAATTCAAATCTGGCACACGACTTGACGCATCAGTATTAAGCGTTCTGACCGTCAGAATTCAGCTAGATTACACCCTCGAATCAGGAAAAATTTCTATTTTATATCATGAGACTTTCAGCCCTGATCTACGTGCGGTGACCGCTGAACTCAAACTGGTCCGCCACGTGCGATCTGTGAACCCTGCCGGAATGAAAACTTAATACGTACTAGATCTGGTACGCATGAGCTTAAGTCCGATCGCATTCGGCCAGGGGACCACCAGAAAGCATCTTTTGGACCAAAACAGCCCCGATTTAGATATGCACTAAGTGAACTTTGTACCGGAGCATATTTTCGGCAATTTTGGGCTTATAAAAGGGGTTGAAACCCTCACTCCTCTCTCCCATCCGAAATTGAGAGAAACCCTAGATTTGGAGGGAGAAAAGGTGAGAGTTTGAGAGAGAGTGTAGAAGGGATTTTTCCCGTCTTCGTACCGCTTGTTGCACATGCTGTAGCAACACTTCCTGATCACCAAGCCAGTGATTCTTCCGCGTTTTCAGGTATGAAACAACCCTAGAAGTTACTGATTTAAGGTTTACTAGGATTCGTAGCATGTTAGCTAACGTAACTCGTAAATCTGGTTCTCTTATTTTCGTAGACGAAGCGTACACGCTCCGTTCAAAATCACGCATCCATAAGAGATAAGGTGGGGATTTTTGACGCTTTGATTGATGGTTTCCAATGCTTTCAATGTTGTTTAATAGTATATTATTGACAGCATCGCCGTTTGACATGTACAACATGCTATCCGTTTCCTGTTTCGTAAATCAACGAAGAATATGAAATTTAGGGCATTTTAGTCATTTGTAGGAAGTACTGATTACATTCATAATTTGCTGACGTGATTGACATGGTTTATTGCAGCATTAGAAAGTTAGGAATTCGTGCATAATTAGTTTGGCGAAGAGATTCGCCAAATTGCGCACTTCGGGTCGACATACTGTATGTAGACTTAAGTGTGAAGTGTATGTGTTTGTATAAATTCTTGCATTAGTATGTATTGAATTAAATGATGTTATGAATTAGTTTGAGACTGATTTCTCAATTTATATACTGACATAAATGATTTCCTACATGTTGACTATGTACATGATTCCAGACTATGCATGAAATGTATGTGCTTCAAGATTTGCCTAAGTTGTATGTTATAACATGTGGTAACATGCTCACATGATTGTATTTCAATTCCAATACTCCTACATAAATTGCTGATGTGATTCCATAATTGTTTGGGACTGGACTTAGTCTAGGCAGTCGGTAACCGAGCGAATTCATGGCTGGCTGGTCTTGGCCACGAACGACGCGTCGATGAACGCGAGTCGTGTTTGGAGTTGGCGGCAGTGGTTAGGCCACACGAAGTGTTTTACGCACTTCATGTCGTTCGACTTGAGATGCGATCGCGCTAGTCGAGCCTGTCAAGTAACCCGACTGGCCGATGTATGTTCACCCTGTACGAGTCATAACTGCTTGAACCTAGGGTACTGAACTTACCATTGTAAACCCTGTTAACCATGGTACCTTGATCCACGAAGACTCATGAGCCGGGCACGGTGGTATGTGACACCGTGGTCGAGCTATCGGCTACGTTGGGGCCACAAACCTCCCCGTAGTGACCAGTGAGCACCTAGTCTCCTGAGCTGATTATGGTGGTATGGGACATTATATTCTAGTTGTCGGCCTACACTGATCAGGCGATGAGTCCTTTGTAGTGACCGAGAGCGTATTCTGAGTCTACGGGAGGCGACGACCCTTCAGTAGCAGTAGAGTACAGTAGGCCTGTATTGATAAGGTGATGGGGGAGCGGTGCAACGAGTGCGAGCAACAGCCCTGGCAGCCCTTGCAGCGACCTACGAAATATACATCGTATGAGATTACTAGGAGTGACGACCCTAGATAGGATCTGTGCTAGGATTGATACAAGGGAAGTACCTTAGTTTCCCAATCTTGCTGTTTGAATGGACTAATAACAACTCAGAAATCATATCACCATACCATTGCATGTGCCTGGAAGATGTGGAGCACTTGAGGGTCGATTGCATGCCGCGGTCGTAAGATGGTGCCGTATGAGGGAGATCGTCGGTGAGGGCATACATCACGTCATATCATCTTGCATTAACAACATATTAGGATTGTCTAATTTACTGCTTTACTATTATCGCATGATTGATTTGTGAACATGCTAATCTTTACTCTATGATTCCACTGAGTTGATCACTCACTCCCACGTTACGGGATGGTGTTTGCAACACCCACCAAACCCTGTTGTAGATGCAGGTGATGCTGAGATCCAGGAGGCAGAGCCAGACTTCGACGAGGACCAGGACGAGTTCTCGTACATGCAGTATCATGATGGCTTTGCTTAGGCGACCTGGGTTGACGGGACTTCAGTGGGACTATTTTGAACATTTGATTTTGTTTATGTATATGTTTATGAGATTCAGAGATGTATTCATACTTTAGAGACAGATGAGATCTACTTTGTTTTTCCATACAGTGATATATATATTGTTTAGTCTTCCGCTTGCTTTTATCACTGGATCTGGAGTATGAATTGCAGTTTTGGTATACTTTTACTCATGTGAATGCTTTAAATCAGACAACATTGAATCATAATTATTTTTGTTGCATAAGTGATGGTCTAGAACTCGGGAGTTGAGTTTATACACGACCCCGATTTTTAGGGTGTTACAGAAACCGTCGATGAAGAAGTGGAAAGTGTTGGGTAACATCATGTTATCCCGTTTCAACTCACCCACTCGGTTCCCTTTTGTTGGATGATCCGTCAGAAGTGGTGGATCTTAGCTGAAACCGTTCCAGCCATTTGGTCTTTCCCCAGCGACACTTGCTGTCCTCAGTGATGAATCGATTCGACCCACAAGGGGGAGTTGGCCATTTGTCCAAGAGGTGCTCATCCCTATTCAAGTAGATCGGTTGGTGAGGTAGCGGGACAATTCTATGAATGAATAATAATAAATCAATCAAAAGAAATTTTCCTCCTCAAGGAAAATCTTATGTGGAGGCGCATCAGGAAAAGAGCATCGCAGCAAAAATCTGAGTAATCATTGCACGGAGTCGTCAAAATCTATCAAAGCAAGAGCAATAGTCGAAAAGGTTTCCAAGAAGGGCTACATTTACGTCAGGCCATGTAGGGACCCTGATCGGCGTGAGAAAGGGCGCGTCCAAACCAATATTGTATTCTAAGGGATTGACGAAAGCTAAAGGTAGAGAGAATGGAGGGTCGGTTGCCTGAGAGCATAGAGTTCCTCGGCCGAAATGGGGACCGATGGTCTTCTATCCGACCATATCCTCCGTAGCATGCGCTCGTGTTTGCTGCTCACGATTAATCGTTTGTGTAATCGTGGGGTTTTCGAAAGCAAGTCAATCTTTTCTTTTCCAAAACCGTTTAGCCGCTGGTTTTGGGACGGCCCATGATGAAAAATCTAGGAGATGATGGCTGGCAGAATGTTTCGAATACGCAACGCCACCACTCGGGACGGCTTAGAAACGTCTGAGGCCCAACCCTCCTTCTGACTTAGGCTGAAAAAATGAGAGTCTATCTCTATGTGCTTGGCTCTAGCATGAAACATAGGATTTGCTGATAGGTGGATGGCGCTCTTGTTATCACAATACTATACTAAACTAAATAGTGACTGGGGACTTGCATTGGATACCAAGATCATTCAGCAAATATCTCAACCTCAGCTCCAGTTGCTGCCATGGCTCTATACTCTGCTTCTGCGCTCGATCTGGAAACTATTCTTTGCTTTTTTCCGCTCCAAACAGTTCTTTCCCAGAAAGAAAAAGAACCCTGTAGTGATCGTCTATCGTCTGGACAACCAGCCCAATCCGCATCTGTGTAGGATGATAGGTCATCTCCACCTGATGATGAGTAGAATAACCTTTTTTGTCTCGTATCTCATGATCCATTTTGCAGCTTCAAGATGCGTCTTCCTTATTGAGTGCATATACTGGCACACTTGATTGACGATGAATGCTATATCTGGTCTAGTGAATGTAAGGTACTGAAGTCCCCCAACTAGACTTCTATACATCAAGGGATCTGGTAATGGATCTCCTTCATCTGCTCTCATCTTTTGATTGAGCTCCACTGGTGTATTGGCTTACATTCAAGCATCTAAAATTTAGACATAAATATGCATATTTATGTTAGGATATAACCATACCTTTGCTGGTTTTATGAACCTCAACTCTAAGGAAGTACTTTAGAGGGCCCAGATCTTTCATTTCGAAGCTTCTTTTAAGAATTTCCTTGACTTTCATAATTTATCTTTCATCATCTCCTGTAATTATTATATCATAAAATGACATTTGTCATGCAACAATTCCAATTGATGTCTTTTTAACAAAGAGAGAATAATCTGCTACACTTCTTCTGTATCCCTCTTTTTCAAGAACACTGCTAAACTTATCGAACCAGCTGAAAAATGACTATCAATTCAGGCGCGCTAGCGCGCGCATATGTTTTGAAGCTAGCCGGCTGGTTTAAGAACGTCTCCAAAACCAAATCTTCATCATCCCCTACATCGTCTAGGACACTCCAAAACCTGAAAATGATCACGGGTAGGAGTGAAGTGATAAGAGGCAAAGGATCGAAACCGATCGAGGCGAGTCTCGACTTAATAAAGTACCATCAAACAAGCGATGCTATACACGACATATACATAAAGATAACGGTAACAAGACTTTCATGATCTTTTTCCTGATGAGAGGAAGACGCTATAGTCTCATCTCAATCCCACATGAAAAAGAAAACCTAAATAAAAAACAAAGAAGAGAAAAAAAGCCATGTTTCCCGAGAGAGGCCGCCTTCTCTCAGGCCAGCAGTCATCTACTTCTAGTCGACTGCTCTATGATGGGCTTCCCTATTTCCTGGGCTCTGCTCGCTCGTCTACTCTCTGACCAAGCAAGTCATAATTGAAAAACGATGTTTCCTTGCCTTCATTAAGATTTAAAACGTCGTCTTAAAAAAGGCAATCAATCAGAATCGATGAAAAATCTAAAAAATATATATAAATAAATTTCTCAAGATCTAGATGGATCCCTATCTTTATCTCTATCCACGGAGATACCTATCTATATGGAGAGAGATCTATCTATGAATCGATCTAGACTATCCTCTTTCCGGATAAATATGTCCCTATGAGCGACTACGCCGATCTTTTCTTATATGTTTTGTCCACGTCCGTTTCTGCTCCGAAGAGGAAGGTTTGGATCTTTCAATCTTATGTCGTGAGGGATGTGACCAATGTTAGGTCCATAAGATACCACAGCTTTTGGTGTTCTATGATTCACCTTCGAATAATGAGTAGGTAGTTCGATCCTTTTGATTCTTTTCTTCCTTTTGATTCTTCTCTTCCTAGTAAACTGATGGGGGGATCCAGAGCAATAGGTCGAATTACTATATATATATGAGTTTTTAACTAAAGGACTTCTTGTTCGAGTAGGAAGATTTCGATTTTTCTCGTTCCTTCTCTTTGATAAGAATATGAATTTGAAATGATACAAATTCCTCTTCATTCTGTTGTGCTCCGCGAAGGAACTGCCTAAGCATACTTTTGCGGATCCAAACTTCTTTGTTCTTTCTACGTCTTCTTCTTGCATAGAAGAACGCAACTGTTGCAAAAATTAGGATTTGAGTAGTAGGCAGCAGCCCCTCTGAGTTTTGAGTAGGCGGAACCATTCTGTTTTGGTTCTTCTCCACATTCTGACTGGCAGGAATTTGCCTATGATTTTTTCAACTGATATGTCGATATAGAAAGATCTCCTTATTTCTTCATCGCAGGTTCTCGCGTCATTTTCTTGAAAAGAGATTAGATCACAGTGGGACACCTTCAAATGAGTAATGCTTACCATTCCATTATTCACACAAACCCTTCGATGACTTATCGGCTGCCTTGCTTGAGGAATAGTTTCACGAAAATGGAGACGAACCGGAATAACGTCCGATCTTGTTTCTGGATTGAGTGGAAAAGGGATATATAAAGTTCGTTCTGTTCCTCTGTGCATCTCTATGATGGGTAAATCCCCATGAAAAAGGGGCAACTTTCGTGTAGTTTGTGATTTGATGTAACTGTTTAGATTTTCTCTCGGATAAATCTTTCTCTTTTTAGATCTCTTCTTGTTCCTCAATCTTCGGAGAATGCGGCATTGTATTATTGTCAGTTCTCTGTTCCGAACATTTCCTGGAAGTGGACGACAAGTTTTAAATCTTATTGCAGGCAAGGCATATCTCGTTGAATCAGTCTTTTTTGCCACATCATGTATAATGGGAATCGAACCCCCTCTGCTACTGGTGGGCAGATGGAGAATTTCCTACTTCGATCCATACCCGCCGGGTCGAGTGTAATGAATATAGATCTCCCGCCAGCAGTCTTATCTTCCTATCACTTCACTTCGTTCGAGAGATCTGATCTCTTCGGACCTCACCGGGCCGAGCGAAGGGAAAGGAAGGGGTGGGTGGTCCGGGAACAGCAACGGGAGAGGGCTCGTAGCCCCCCTCTCCCTCTTCCCCACGCTTATTTGTTCACCAGGCCCCGGAGAGATGCGAAACTCTTTTTTTGAAGAAAAAGATGAATAGATAGGGCCGTGATACATTCCGGAATATTGTCAAGGTAAATAGACTCTTTTCGTCCCCTTTTCGATGCCGCCGGAGGACCTATGTGAATGTTTTGGAATGGGGATGTTCGCCTTTTGTAACAAGTAGACCCACGATACGGACTAATAGATGTTCCTACTGTTACCCGTAAGTGACGATCTATTCATATAAAGTCAGTCCCCCACGGCACGGCTTCTCACTTTTCATGAATGTGTCTCCCCCTCTGCTTATTAGAGTTTGACCCACCTTTGACTCTGCTTGCTTCAGACTCCCTATGAGCCGTTTTACGACCAGACTTTTTCGGAGGGTCGGCGGGACATGGGAGCCTCATCTCATGCATCGGTTTACCGAAATAACCCCCGCTATCCCACTTCCTCAAAAGGCGAGCAGCGCTCAAACTAATAGGCCCTAAGAGGGCTGTTCGCCTTTATATTATACATTAGCCCTAAAGTAGGTAGCCCCGAAAGCCTCACGCATAAGTTACCGGGGTTGACAATGGAAAAGGCAGATGGGCCGCGGAGTAATGGGAACGAGGAAAAGTAGTTATTTGATAGTTTGGAACAGAGATGCGAACAGTGGAAAGGGCCCGACTCCACTCCCCTTTCTCCTCCAACCACTTTGTCATAGGCCTATACCTATCCTAGAGATGGGGGGCCTCGAAACAGGGAGTCTCAGTCAGAATCACTCTACTGTGCCGCCGATCTATTGATACTCTACTCTCCCTCCTTTTTTCTATGCTTTCAATGAAAGAATAAAACAATCCTTGCTATTTCTTTATATAGATCGTCTAGTTCGTTGATGTCGTCGCTAACCTCCATTCTTCTATGTAGATCGTGTAGAAAGGGGAGGTCATTCTTTCTTGCCCATTCTTTGATGAAAAAAGGATCGAGTGAATCCTCGTAGTCGAACCATAACCAGTCACATCACATTTTTTTAAGGCCTTTTATGACCTGTTTTGTCTCCCCAAGTCCCCTTGTGTTATTCGATTAACATAAGCATCTTCATCTTGTAGGAATCGTTGAATGTCATGGGGAAGGTAAATGTCATGAATTTGTGCACTGCTATCAGTGCCTTGAGAGTGAATAATTATTTTGATTGAAGAGCACGTGAATTTATGCCACTCTTGTCCCATTAGGCCCCCTGTTATATGGGGGATTTGGCCTTCGGAGGTCATCCGGATCAGGTTCTAGTAATTGGAAAGCTGGTTCCTCCTCTTAGGATGCTTCTTCCGCTTCCGACAGGGCCGCCTGATCACTAGAGCAAGAAGCACGTTCTGGCTCGAGAGAGGCGGGCAGGTGAGCGATAGGAGCCGCTCCAGCTTAGATTGCTGGATTGTCCTAAGCCGGGTGGGGGCTTGCACCACTTCCTCCATGGTTGAAGTTGCTTCGCGAAACTAGTCGACGAAAGGTGGCTAGAAATCTTGAAGAGGAACCCGGCGAGTCTACCATTCAATTAACAGGGCCTTTAGATAGATGATGTCTAAGAACTTGATGAAACGACGGTTCGAACAAGCAGCTATTGCCCAAAGAAGAATGAAGGCTTTCCTTTTTTGAAACTCTCTCTTTTATTTGTCGTTCATTCATTCGTCACAATAAAGCATAAAACCTAAGAATAATTATAATAGAAAGATTCTATAGTTTGTTATTCATTCTCATGGTGGTGATTTCTGGTTCTTAATCGTGTCGTTACGTAGTGATACAACCCTGATAGTGGGGGTGCTTCGATCATTCCACTGGCGTCGCAAATCAAATTTAATGAATAATAGCTCTGGAATTCCACCGATCCTAATTCATCCTTCGATACCTCTTTTCTCTCTCCAATTTCGAAAGACTTGACGTTGAGAAGCTGACTAGTTGACCCGATAGCGGGGGAGAGGGACGTTCTTGTCGTCCCGGAAGGAGAGGAACTGCTCTAGGGTGACGGTCCCCGGCTTGATGCACCACAAGCGCCCCTTCTTCCGAAGGAAGGGGGCAGCTGCAGGAAGGGTGGGTTTCCCAATGGGGCCTTCAAAGAATGGCCTTTCCAGGGTGGGCCCCCCTCTGTCAATTCGACGTCTCAACTACAACTACAGTGGGACCAGCTTCGGATTAGTAGTCTTGGTAGTAGTACCAGTAAGCCCCTCCGATGATGAAGTGCTCTCAGCCGGGGGGCATCGCCCGTGGCCCGAAGGCACCGCCGGCAGGTCTAATTGGGCGATCCACTCTGAAGATCTTTCCATGGGAGAACCGTGAGAGGGTCTGAAACAAACCGCAGGATCCATTTCGGAACTGCGCTGCCGACAGACTCCGAAGCTCCATTGGGGCAGGGCCGAACGGGGTTGTTTCCTGCGTATCGCAAAAAGATACTACCACATGCCCCCTTCAAAATCATAACGAGGAAGATCAAACGGCAAATAACCCTCAAGTAGTTGAACACTTCGCCAATTCCACCTCGAATTTCAAAGAATCTAAATCAAAATTGTGGAGGCTTTTTCACTCCATTAATGAGACAAACCAAAATACGGACTAGCTGGTCCCAAGTCTTCTCAAGTCTTTGAATCGTCATTATTTGTTTATTTCTATTTCATTAAAATCTCCGGCGCATAATTTATGAAAGAAGGCGTGGTGCCTAATAATCGAAGAAGGACAATGAAGGTCGTGCTGTGCAGAAAGATTGAGCCACGAGAGCACATGTAACACACAGTCGGGTTGCTCACGCAGCAGAGAGATCTATCTGTATCTAACCCAAATGAAAGAAAGGAAAAGAGCCGCTAAGCGACAGAAAGCAGAGAAGCCGGCCCGACTCTTAGGTGCTTGGCGAAGACATGCTCGCTTCAAGTCGACGTTTGACGTTTCGTTTAGTACGAGATTGCTTCACACCTCGCGGTGCTTACACCTCTTGCCTATCGAAGTTCTGTTCAAAAACACGCGCGAGTGAGTGCCCCTACTACTATCACATCACTGCACTGTTCTTGATTTATGAAAGTGAAATTCCATGTCCTCTTTCAATGCTTTCATTTATCAATACGAAATGATGGTGATATAATATATCATATAAGGACGGCAACGCTAGCGGTGCAGTGTTGTTCTATCTAGTAGTTCTTTCTTAAGAAATAGAAAGACCCTCACCTGCATTTTGGCTGGCTGGCTTGATGTCCCGCTAGTCCTAGGGCTCCCGTTTGGTCTCTTCTGAGACCACTAAAACAACAACCCACCGCTGTCCTTCCTCAATTGCCTAGCCTGAGCCAGTCGATCGATGTATGCAGCGATTCCAATTTCAGTCGATAGAGGTCTTTGTTCATTCACCTTCTATATCAATAAGAGAAGCGGCTTGGGCATGGCTCGTCGTGAGGCGGGGCTGGCATAAGCACTCACCTTCTATCAACCAACTAAACTCAACAACCAACCTGTCGCCTCATTAATTATTCATTTGAAGAGTTCAGTGTTCAGTTCGATGGGAGAAACAAGCCCAATAGAGAGAAGCGCGAAGAAAAGAAGGAATAGTGCAGCTATCTATAGATCTATATGGTGGTCAGAGTTTCGATCAACTTTTTGATAATGAAGTGGGCATTATCTGTCAATGGAAAGTTCCAAACATGTGTGTGAGTGTGATAGAAACTAGGCGGCTCCCGCGTGGTGATTCCTGTGGTGATTTGATTTAGGAATTCTCGTAGTTAGTTGCGCCAAGGTAGCGGCGTTAGTTGACGAATCGAATTCAATGACACTGCTGGCTGTCGACGAGGAGGAGTCAACTAGCGATGCCAGCTTCTGAAAGATTCTGATTGGAATCTCTATTTTCGCCAGTTCTTCGATGTTCTGGAGTTCCATTGCATTAATGAATCCGGCTGGAAAGACCTACTACCTAGAGAAGGGAATGAATCTCCTGATATGCGGTCTCGCTATTCTGTGTTTGCATTCAAAGGTCTTGTGCCTGTGCTATCGAGTCACATGCCTAACTTCCAAAGAATGATTCAATGGATACGGTAGAGGAGCGAAAGTGGCCAGCGGCGGTGTAGAGCTATAAGGAGCGAAGCCCACACACACCGGCTGATGGAGGGCGGGATAAAATTCACTTGCTTGCCGCCCTGCTCCATAGTAACAAAGTGGAAAGTAGGCCCGCCCCCATAACCACACGGGAGGGTAACGAGATTCAACTGGATGGTCACGCTTCTTCGAGAACGGTTTTTCCCTAGATTGAATTTGTTGTTCCGTGAGTCCAAAGACTGAGTGAGAGTTCTAGGGCCCCCCTTCTTTATTAAGGGGCCCGTCAAAGTCCTTAGTGGTATATAAGGCCCTAACGAGTCTGTCAGTTTGTAGATAAGGGGGTCTCTTTCTATTTCTATTTTGTTCTATCTATTTAGATTAGAAACAAATCAATCATGTTCGGTTGATGTTCGTATTCAACTGGACCGGCAACGTTCTTTTGGATCGATTGAACAAAGTCTTTTATGCCCCTCTCTCTGTGGAAGTTTGTGCCATTGGACTGTTGGATTCGAGGGTTTTGACCTCGGTGGAAGCAGCATAGGACACATAGGAAGGTGTATGGCGTAACATGGAGGAGGCAAGGTAACTCACTCATCATCGGTTGGTTGAGTGCTCATTTGGTGTTCTGTATGTTTCTGTGGTCTGGCTGGAGGGTATTCTCTTTAAGTCTTCACCGAGCTGGCTCAGGCTTACGACTATAAGCAATAGGGGGGTGCGCCTTTCATTGAATTGAATTTCAGTGAGGGTCACAGGTGAGGGTTGTGGGGTAAGGGAGGCTGACTTATATGGATGGCTAGCTCGGGTTAGCCGCCATCGAGAATTCTGCATGTGGGGCATACCTGTGAATGGTGTTGAAACCTAGCTCTATATAGGAGTGTTGGACCTACAGGGCTCTAGTGACTTAGGGGCAAGCATATTAGTGTGTCTGTCCAAGCAAGCATATTAGTGTGGTGCATTGATTGATAGAAGCGGCGAGTTTTGGTTGGGACAAGCTATCGCATGCATGGAAGTGAGGAATTGGCCCGCTTCTGTCAGCTGTGGTGTTTTGGAATTCACTTCTCTAAGAAATGCACTGTAGGATTGGATCTTTTGCGCCGGTTATGCATCAGGTCTCTCTCTTCCGCGAGGCAGCTTTGTCTTTCTTACGGTGTCTCAGAAATGGGTTTGAGATTTTCCATCAATCGATGACAAAAATACGACAGGCACCTGGGCTGCCTCACTACGCCGAGATAGATTTATTCTATCCGCGTTCATCACAGCGAGTTTGGATGGCGCGCCCCGAGAGAGAAGTAGTCGAAAGGTGCATGCGTTTGAACGTATGTCGGATCGGCTTGCTACACCGGCTTCTATGACTTGACTCTTCTCTGAAGGCTAGGTCAAGTAGCCTTCCACCGACTCAACGGATGGAGAGAAGCGCGCAAACAGAGCCGGACGTTACTTAGGCAATGCCGACCGGCACTTCAACCACTGAAAGCAGCGAATTCGTCGAAAGAATTCTCAATGCGAAATCTCTCAATAAAGCAGCTAGGCCGTACCTAACCTTTACCCTCACGCCAGACGACGCAAGTAGTCTCCGTGGCTATACTATATCAAATAGCCTAGGGCGCTACTGTACTGTTATGTGCTGGGTTCTTTGCTAGCCAGAAACCTTTCAACCAACCATCCAGCAACTAGAAGTTCTTTCGTAAGCCAAGCCAATATGCCTTGATCCGCCCGAGGAGAATCCGAGTGAAAGCAGCAACCAGAGTGATAGTAGCATGTGTCAGCAAACAACTCTAAGCTGATCTGATTACAGATAGGTAGTGCGGACTACACTACACTACTTTTCTCACCTCACCTCACTCTGAGGTGAGTGAAGTGCCCTACTTCTATCTCACGAGTAGTGGTAGTGTAGCTGGGCTATTGATCCTGGTGAAGGAGGCTGTGCCGGGCGAGGGGTGATAGAATAGCAAACAGGGTCACTTCCACAAGTAAAGGAAAAGACCCTTCCGATGAGATCTGTAGCGCAGCAGCCAACCGCCTATTCTAGTAACATAATGTACCGGCACTCAAGCAAGCGCAAGCATGAGGCTGCGCCGCAAGGAACCCAGAGCCTGTGAGTGAGGTACTAACCCCAAAACACAAGTCAAAAATAGCAGAAGAGCCCTGCCCCGGAGAACCAAAAACACGGAGCAAGCAAAGCAATGCATGACAAGAGGTTAGGAACCAAAAATAGCCAAACAAGTAAGTACTGCCCCTATCTATCACGGCGTTCCGCCCCTACTGAACGAGAGCGATTGAAGTGAGTAAGCACGGAATGAGCCCTTAAGAAGTTGTAGCAACGAGCTACTAAGGAGTGACTGTGTTGAAGCTTCAAATGTAGAGCTCGCGACGACTTCGAGCGAACTCAACTAGTGTGCCGGAAAAGACTCACAAGAAACAATCTTTGAGTTGTAAGCGCCTGCGTTCAGTAAATCGCAATTCTTTGTGTGTGTCGGGCAGCGCGCGTTAAGGTTAAGATGGCTTCGTCGCGTGATTGTCCAGGCGAGGTATAAAGCCAAAACCTGTTGGAGTTCCCCACCATCACCTCGCCTAGATCCAGGGGGTTCATACCCAAAAGTATCATAGATGCAAGCTGCAGAGGCAAGTTCCTGCCGAGGTGGGAGATCAATCATATTTATATTCAGAACCTGCACAGGTAGCAGTGGTTGTATCTGATCGAGTTTCCCCTTTGTCACTATCTCACCCAGCATATCTGCCGGGAGCAAGAGCATATCCAGTCCCATATTCAGTTGATTCAAATCTAGCAGCGCTCACTACTGGGGCGAAAGAAAGGCTGAAAGTACACTGGCTGAATTCTCTCGTGCTATGGAGCCACCTCATATGGTTGGTGAGTGCAATAGCTTCCTACATGATTGACTAGATATCGAGCTTACCCGGCAGAACCCATATCGAGCAACTCGACGTTTCTCGACGGGTAACAACCCCCTGAGATTAGAATGCTGAGGCGCCAGGCAAATGGAATTCATTATGTAGTAGGGGCTTTGTGAGTGAAGAAAAGGAAATGAGAGCGAGTGAAGTGCATAACGTAACGAGAGACGAGTCATGTGTAGCGAGCAGCGATTGAACTTTACATGGAAAGTGCATCTAGCAGGAATTGAACCTACGAATTTGCCAATGTTGAGTTGGGCGCTTTAACCATAAAGCAATGGATGCTTTATCAGTGAGTGAACTAGGTTTTTTTGGTATTCCTTCTCGAGCTTCTATTTCTTCCGTTAAGGGAGATTCGGGAAAAGATGGAATAGGAAGACGTGTTTCCAGAACGAACAAGATACGGGTTGAGAAGGGGGAGTTAGCAAAGTCGGACATGATTGGAATGGGCATAGGAACATGTATTGATGTACCAAATCAGCTAATGCTCCCAAGTTGATGCGATGTATTCCACCAGTTGACTGGAGACTTGATTATTGGTATATCGATCGGTCCAGCACGGATTGAAATAGGAGCCGGTTCGACAGGAAGCTTTTGAAAACGCAGTGCACCCAGGTAAATAAGGAACGAGATGAATATTGAGGTTAAACGAGCATCCCACACCCGAAAGGTGCCCCACATAGGTCTTCCCCGAAACCCCCCAGTCACTAAGGTAAACAACGTAGAAAAAACACCCATTTCTGTATCGGTTCCAGAAGAGTGAAGAAAAAGGGGATGTTTTGTTAATGGGAAAAAAGAACTGTTGATAGCCGTTGTGATATAAACAAGTATACTCATCCGAGCCGCAGGAATATGTACATACGGAATACAAGAATTTCCACTTTGTTGAAGATCTGGTGGAGCTACCTGAAGACTTGAATGAATAGCCATCGCTGTTAAGAACAACCGAGATCCAATGAGAATTTGCGCATAGCTTCTGGTCTTTGACATAAAGAAAGAAGGTTGTAATAACGAAACAGACATGTGAGATGGATTTCCTAGCTAGTGGAACAAGAAAGACATGGATGTATATTCAATACGCAATCCAAGGATTTCGCATGCGTCACCATATAATATAGGAATTCCCCTTGTTTTGTTTTCGCTCCGCTCGTGCGTGGCACTCCTTGCTTGCAGAGCGGCATACCGGAAAAAGAAGGAAGGATTCAGAAGTATTCATTGCCGAAGAGAAAAAGGACCGGACCTCGAGATGCTAATCCACTAAAAACAAGACGAGAAATGCGAAATAACTCATATACGGAACGAGGGCAACCAGGGGAAAAGCTAGACGATTGAATCTCCTCCTCCTCCGCTACAGGTCAAAGGTCTCCCTGCTCTTTTCATAAAAGAGGAAAAGTAGGGGCTTGTTTTGCCATTACTTAAGAGACTCTTTTCGATCCCTTGTAGCATTCTCAGTGATGAAAATTCAGCGCCGTTTTGCGTTTTTATAAAAGGCCCCCCCGTCGAAAGCCAGGCTCCATCTGCTGGATCAAGGGCCTCCATTATTGCGAGTATTTTCCCTTTTTTCTCTAAGATGGAGAAAGCTTTCCCCATTAGTTGATCAGACCGGGAAGCGTCTCACCCCTATAAGAGAAGACCAGCCTGGAATATATTTGGGAAACGCTTTCCCCCCCAATCCGCTGCTCCAGAGGGTCTGGGTCCCCATGCGGATGGGGATCCGTATGGTCCACTTCTGCTGGTTCCTGAGCTAGCGGCGGCACCTCATGGGCCCCACCCTTGTAACACCCCAGATTTTTTCCAACCTAGGGTTAGACGTCCTTAGGCAATGGTTCAACCAAAACACATTGGTAACCGCTCAGAACCCAATTCCATAGCCAAAGAAATCACTTAGGATTAATTCCTTTAGAAACTAAGCATAAGTTATCTAGCGCTACGCTGGACTAGCTGTGAAATTGTCCCTGATCACTTTAAATACGTTCTACAAGACCCAAAACTTGTAGAACCAATGATGCTATAATATCCTAAAACCTTGGATCAAACTCTAAACCCGTTTGCTCTCAGGAACTCTTTAAAACTTTGTATTGGATCTAGATCGCGCGTCGAAAGTCCGATACCTACAATCTTAGACCGTTATGACCGCTTAGCTGGACTTGACAACCGATTCGAAAATCAAGGCCAACCGATGCTCTGAGGCTATTTCATTGAGCCTAGAGTGAAGAGAGTGAGAATAGGGTTAGATTTGAAAATTTTAATTCAAATCTGGCACGCGACTTGGCGCGTTATTATTAAGCATTCTGACCGTCAGAATTCAGCCAAATTACACCCTCGGATCAGGAAAAATTTCTCTTTCATATCATGAGACTTGTAGACCTGATCTAGGTGCGATGACCGCTGAACTGAAATTGGACCGCCACGTGCGATCTGGGAACTCTACCGGTCTGAAAACTTGATGTGTGTTAGATCCAATATGCATGAGCTTAAGTCCAACCGCGTTCGGCCAGGGGACCTCCAGAAATGCTCTTTTGGACCAGAACAGCCCCGATTTGGTTAGACCTCAAGTAAACATTGTTCCCAAGCCTAATTTGGAAGTTTTAAGCTTATAAAAGGGGTTTAAACCCTCACTTCTCTCACCCATCCGAATTTACTAGAAACCCTATCAGAGTGAGAGAAAAAGTGAGAGATTGTGAGAGAGTGTGGGAGGGATCTTCCTGCCACCTGCTGCTGCTGCTGCATGTGCTTAAACGGCGTATTCCAATCACTTTCCCGGTGATTTCACCGCATTTCTAGGTAAGAAAAACCCTAACCATTTGCTGATTTAGCATTCCGTCAATTCCATTAGCGGTGTAGCTTATGTAGCTTGTGTATTAGGTCGCCTGATCGCCGTAAACGAAGCGTATACGCTCCGGTCGGAACGATACACATCTAAAGTGAAAGGTGCGGATTTTAGATGCCTTGATTGGCTGTTTTCAATGCTTTCAATGTTGTTTTAATAGTAGATTATCAACGGCAACACCTTTTGACATGTACAACATGCTGTCCGTTTCCTGTTTCGTAAGCAGACGAAAAATATGAGATTTAGGGCATTTTAGTCATTTGTAGAAAATACTGTATACATCCATATTTTGCTGAAATGGTTGACATGGCTTTTTGTCACCTTAGGATATTAGGAATGCGTGCATAATCAGTTTGGCGAAGAGATTCGCCCAAATGCGCACTTTGAGTCGACTTGCACTATGTAGACTTAAGTGTGTAGACTAAGTGTTTGTATAAATGTTTGTATTAGTATGTATTAAAGTAAATGGTGTTGTGAATTTGTTTGAGATTGAATTCTCAAATAATATGCTGATGTAAATGATTTCCTTCATGGTGGCTATATGTATGATTTCATTATATGTATGAGATGCATGTGTTAGATGATTTACTTAAGTTATATGTCATAATATGTGTTAACATGCTCACATTGTTGTAATGCATTTCCATTACTTTTATATGATTGAAGAAGTGGATTCACAAATGTTTGGGACTATACCTAGTCCAGGCAGTCGGTAACTGAGTAAATTCGTGGTTGGCTTATCTTTGCCACGAAGGACGCGTCGATGAACGCGAGTCGTGTTTTGGGTTGGCGGTAGTGGTTAGGCCAAGCGGAGTGTTTCACGCACTTCATGTCGTTGGACTTGCGATGCGCTCGTGCTAGTCGAGTCCATCAAGTAACCCGACTGACCGTTGATTGTTCACCCTATATGAATCATAACTGCTTGAACCTAGGGTACTGAACTTACCGTTGGAAACTCTATTAATCATGGTACCTTGATCCATAAAGACTCATGAGTCGGGCATGGTGGTATGGGACACCGTGGTTGAGCTGTCGGCCTACGCCGGGGCCACAAACCTTCCCTTAGTGACTAGTGACCACCCTACTCTGAGCAGATTATGGTGGTATGGGACACTATATTCTTACTGTCGGCCTACACTGATCAGGTGACGAGCCCTTTGTAGTGACCTTGAGTTTATCCTGACACTGCATGGGGGCGACGAGTCCTGATGCAGTCTTAAGGATAATTAGGCCTGTATTGATAAGGTGATGGGGGAGCAGTGCAACGAGAGCGAGCAACAACCCTGGCAGCCCTTGCAGCCACCTACAAATATAACAACGTATGAGATTACTAGGAGTGACGACCCTAGACAGGATTTGTGTTGGGATTGATATAAGGAAGGTACCTTAGTTTCCCAATATTGTTGTATGAAAAGGACTAATAATAACTCGGTAATCATATCACTATCACATTGCATGTGCCTGGAAGATGTGGAGCACTGTGGGAAGAAAGCATGCCGCGGGCGTAAAATGGTGTCGTATGAGGGAGATCGTCGGTGAGGGCATCCATCATGTCATGTCATATTGCATTAACAACAGTATTTAGGAATGTTTGATTAATTGCTTTACTATTATCGCATGATTGATTTGAGAACATGCTAATCTCTGCTCTATTATTCCACTGAGTTGATCACTCACTCCCACGTTACTGGATGGTGTTTTCGGACACCCACCAGTCCTTATTATGATTGCAGATGATGGCGCGGCCTGCTAGGCGGAGCCGGACTTGATGATGATGAGGAGGATCCCTCCTTTATGCGTGTTCTGACTGACGGGATTACAGGGAGGTTGATTAGATGCCTTGACACTTATCATTTTATATTTTTAGAGAACTCGTGTATATTCTTTTTGTTTACTTTTGGAGTATATATGTATGCATATAACCTGGTAACATGTTCACACTCTGGAGACATACAACAGTTTATATATGTTATACATACTAGCACAGTCTTCCGCTTGCTAATTTAACGGTCTCTAGAGTATGATATGATATTTTGGATTAATTACACTCATGTTTAATACATTAACACAGACAACATTCAATCATACACATTTATGTTGCATAAGTGATGTTCTGGAACTCGGGAGTGGAGTTTTTACTCGACCCCCGATTTTCGGGATGTTACATCCCTCAAGGGGATTCACAGGAGGGTTTTGCAGCATGTTAGGAAGCACTTCCCCAGTTTGGGAAAGGAAAGTAAGCAAGACCTCCAATAATTCCATTTTTTGTTAATTCTTTCCTAAAAGAAAGAGAATGAGCACTATGAACTATCCGCTTCAAAAGGATAGTGGTTCGACCCCGAAAACAACGTTCGACTTGCATGTGTTAAGAATATAGCTAGCGTTCGTTCTGAGCTAGGATCAAACTCTGATTTTGAGTATGATTGGGCCCTGCAGTGGTAGAACCTGATGAACCGGGCGTACTCCTCTCTCCTGACCCCTCACTTTCTATGTTATATATACACCAACCCAATCTCAACTGAATAGATTGAATGCAACGTTTCATCTATTAATAAAGATGTAGAAGTTCTGGCTAAAGAAGGGAAGGGAAGAGTCTCCTGTAATCTGTAAGAATAAGAGAGCGTATATTGAATAAGGAAACCGTTCCTTAAAGCCGGACGGATCAAAGATTAGATTGGCTTTAAGCCGACATAACAGCATTTGTATTCTAGGTTGGCAGAAAATCATAGCCGTCATGCCCAGCCCGGCTAATATATTGTAGTTGTCTTTGTCAGAGAAACGGAGCAAATACCGGTCGAAATTGGACGACTACTCACTAGATGGTATGATTGGCCAGGGGAGGGACAAAAGAAAATCTAGCCTTCATTTTCATATCCTAATTTTCTGTCCGGAAGACGCGACGAGAAGTCGAGTGGCTTCCGCCCCTAGCCTTCAAATCCCTCTCCTTGCCCGTAGCCAGACAAGATATGTTCTAACCACCTTCACCGGGCATTCCATTCTGACTTCCAATCCAATATGAAACTCCCCTCTTCACTCCTCCATTGTAGCCCACTGCCCTTCTGTTCATCCTATACAAACAGTTTAGTGATCCCGAATAACATTTCTTAAAGAGATTACCCAACTTCCAGAGATCACTATCACACACAACTATGTCTTACTCATTGAACCCGGAGAACGCACGGATTGAATGGAAGCAATCCAATCCTTTGTTTGGATTGATTGGAGGGGTTCTAGTGGAATGAAAAAAATGGATTTAATGGACTGGGGAGGAGATTATACTCAAATTTCGGTCATAGCCCATACATAATGGTCAGATTCATTGGGCGCAATAGATTGATACTGACTGGAATCTTCCCACTCCAATCCATTCCTTCCTCCCCAGCATATTAATTGATTGTCGTAGCTGTCCGATAAAGAAGCTTATCCCGATCGGGTAGAATCATGTGGTAGGGATGGACAACTGCGCGTAGTGGCTGCTCGATCGGGGCCGGTCCCCCCTTTGCCAGCAGCTCCCTTCGGATGATCGGTCGTGCTCCTTTCCTAAGGGTTGCTGCCACAACTGCCCTTCAAGCCTACTAAGAGAGCGAAGCCTCTTGTTTTAGCTCATTTTTATAACTCCCCTTAGCCGCTTTCTTTCTCTTACACTCGGCCGGGCGAAGCGCTAAGAAAGAGCCGAGTGAACTAAGCTTACCTAACCTAAGGCATACTAAGAGAAGATTCTAAGCGCTTTCTGACCGGCCGAAAGAGAAAGCCTTTCTTACCGCTTACTAAATAGGGGCGGAGCGCTAAGAGAACGGGTTATAATAAAAGAAGAAAAGGCCGGTTAAAAAGCCATGCTAGCCATTTAGCTACCGACCGGCTAAGAAACGTGTGCAAGGGGCTTCGCTCTTTCATGCCGCTTTGCAAGCAAGTTGATTAGCTAACAACTTCCAGCGGCCTCGGTTCCACTCAAAGATCTCTGTCACGAGAGGCATTAACAGCTGAACTATAGTAGTGAAGCAGTAAAGCAGTGATAGCTCTACAGTATAGCTTCATTCATGTATTTGGCTCCCTGAGCCACCACTTCGTTCGCCCTTCCCTGTATCACTGAGCCGCCTAACCCAAGTAGCTAGCGGCCGTTCTGTTCTATCATTCCATGCATGGAATGTTCCTTCCCTCCTAGCTCACCACCCGGGTGAGGAAGGGGAAGAAGCAGCGTTCGCTAGCCCCCGCATCGCTTCAGAGACTCTGTTTTATCTGCAAATTCTCACCGCGGCGTTCCGCCACTATGTTCGGCTTCAAGCGGGAATAACTCGTCCATATGCTTCCTCTCCCGTCATACGTACGATAGTACGCGGACCGGGTAGAATGCTTTTGTGCCTATACCGACTGGCCTATTGGAATCTCCATCAGTCAGTGGCTTGTTAGTCTTTCGACAATGATTGAGAAGTATAAAAATTCAACCACCCACGACACGCACTCTGGCGTAAGCATGCTCGTGCTTCAGGCATCGCATCGTAAGGAGGTGGGAGTCATAGAACACTCGATCAAATACGAACGAAGGGAAGGGAATGGGCCCGCCACCCGGCCTTTCAGCAGAGAAATCGAGAGTTTATTGAGGCTCATTTCTAAATAGAAGTGCTAGACCGAGTAAGAGTCACTGATGAATCCATCCAC
Source organism: Magnolia kwangsiensis (assembly GCA_037074715.1). Taxonomy (NCBI): domain Eukaryota; kingdom Viridiplantae; phylum Streptophyta; class Magnoliopsida; order Magnoliales; family Magnoliaceae; genus Magnolia; species Magnolia kwangsiensis. The sequence continues at coordinate 40,442,000 of CM073583.1, read as the reverse complement.
AAAGGGTGCCTTCGCTTCACAGTACGACTCATGTACACACTCACCGATCGATAAGCTGACCCCTTGGCTGCTAAAGACTGCCTTTGAGAAGATCGACTTTTTGTATGAGAATGATCCCCACTCTTCAGCTAAAGCACTTTTATCACTTGAAAAGACTCCTTATTTCCAATTCCCCGCCCATATCTTGTCACCGGATCGACCTCGTGATAGAAAGAAGAATCCTACAACTATCGTCTATGTTGTTAATTCACCAGAGAGATTAACGAATAACAGCAGGAAGATCCATTTAATTGCGCTCCCTGTATTGATTCTCCTCAGCTGCCAAAAGAGTAGCCTACCCATCCAATGGTACTTTACATCACTGCCAAAAGGTGGGCCAGAAATCTCACAAGCTTCTCCGCAGGGACACGGAGAATAGGAAAGGATTCATAGTGGCCAGCCCAGCCCGTCGCTTTGACCTCTGTCATTACGATAGGACACCTAAGGCCGGTGGCCACTCCTGTCCCTATCTCTATTGGGGCCGACACTCTTGTGTTAGAGCTAATCAAGCTGCTTCCATTTCCCCTCGCGGGCGGGGTAGGAGCCGGGACCTTGCTCCCAGTAACATGCCGGTTGATTATGTATGTGCTTTCCCCCTAAGATGAGAATCTTCTTTCTCTTTTCTTCTATCAGATCATCGCGTGTGGATGAATCAAAGGGCAGGGTTGCATTGGGATGTTCTTACGCCCAGAGCCCTAGCCCCCTCGTCCCTTCCACTACATTGACCCGCTTGTTGGGGGGGCTCCTCAATGTTTCGGTGTGCATGCACCTGCACTACAGTTATGGGGCTGGGGCCTCACACTACCTTATGCATTGATTAGCTTAGCTAGGTGGATTACTGAATACGTGCTGCCAGCAAGAAGCCTCTTGCTTGAGACCCACCTCCCCTTCAGCTTAAGGCTCGCTTAGTAAGCAGCTCCCCCCCTTACTGAACTTTCGTCACTTCCCTGAGACCAAGGCTTAGCTAGCAATAGACAACGCTATAGCTAGCTAGATTTTGACCAAGCGCTAGCAATAGCTAGCCAAGCAATAGAAATAGACTTGTTTAGTGCTAGGCTAGCTATTGCAATCCAAGCTATTGACAACGCTAGCAAGCGCTAGCGATAGCAAGCAGTGGCCAAGACTCAGCTAGTCTCGCGCTAGACCTTACGGAGTCACTTACCAGCACTAATTCGTACCTTAACTAGCAAGCAAGGCAAGTTTCTTATAGCTTGGTGAGAGTTTTGTGACTTTGTCCTTGACTTTCTGTTGTATGTCAGGAGGAAGTTTGCGCAGCTTCTTCTTGACCGGCTTGACACCTTCTTTGAGAATGAGGTAGTGATCAACCAGTGATGGCTCCAATCCAGTAATTAAGAAAGAGGTCTTCCGACTGAACGATCGGTGGGGCGTCGTTTACCTTCTCTCTCTATCTATAAGAAAGGCAGAAAGAAAAGTGAGGGCTATCTATAATCCGCACCTCCACCCCTAGCCATAGAAACATCTCCCACTGTTTTGTTGCTTCATCGACTGACTGTTTTGATGAAGATGGAGAGATTTCAGCTTCTTCCGCCTGTTTCTATGAAGAGAGAAGTGAAGCCTAGCAAGGAGCCGGGGAAATCTACTAAAGAGTCTACTGAGTAGAAAGGAATGTGTTCCTTCCTTTCCTTACTTACTGTAACACCCTGAAAATCGGGGGTCATGTATAAACTCAACTCCCGAGTTCCAGACCGTCACTTATACAACAAAAATGATTATGATTCAATGTTGTCTGATTTAAAGAATTTACATGAGTAAAAGTATACCAAAACTGCAATTCATACTTCAGATCCAGTGATAAAAGCAAGCGGAAGACTAAACAATATATATATCACTGTATGAAAAAGCAAAGTAGATCTCATCTGTCTCTAAGGTATGAATACATCTCTGAGTCTCATATACATATACATGAACAAAAGTAAATGTTCAAAATGGTCCCACTGAAGTCCCATCACCATCAATCCAGGTCACCTACTCAAAGCCATCATGATACTGCATGTACGAGAACTCATCCTGGTCCTCGTCGAAGTCTGGCTCTGCCTCCTGGATCTCAGCCTCACCTGCATCTACAACAGGGTCTGGTAGGTGTTGCAAACACCATCCCGTAACGTGGGAGTGAGTGATCAACTCAGTGGAATCATAGAGCAAAGATTAGCATGTTCACAATTCAATCATGTGATAATAGTAAAGCAGTAAATCAGACAATCCTAATACTGTTGTTAATGCAAGATGACATGACGTGATGTATGCCCTCACCGACGATCTCCCTCATACGGCACCATCTTATGACCGCGGCATGCAATCGACCCTCAAGTGCTCCACATCTTCCAGGCATATGCAATGGCATGGTGATATGATTTCTAAGTTGTTATTAGTCCATTCAAACAGCAGAATTGGGAAACTAAGGTACTTCCCTTGTATCAATCCCAACACAGATCCTGTCTAGGGTCGTCACTCCTAGTAATCTCATACGATGTATATTTCGTAGGTCACTGCAAGGGCTGCCAGGGCTGTTGCTCGCACTCGTTGCACCGCTCCCCCATCACCTTATCAATACAGGCCTACCGTACTCTACTACAACGGAAGGGTCATCGCCTCCCGTGGACTCAGAATACGCTCGCGGTCACTACAAAGGACTCGTCGCCTGATCAGTGTAGGCCGACAGCTAGAATATAGTGTCTCATACCACCATAATCTGCTCACGAGTCTAGGTGCTCACTGGTCTCTACGGGGAGGTTTGTGGCCCCAGCATAGGCCGACAGCTCGACCACGGTGTCTCATACCACCATGCCCGGCTCATGAGTCTTCGTGGATCAAGGTACCATGGTTAACAGGGTTTACAATGGTAAGTTCAGTACCCTAGGTTCAAGCAGTTATGACTCATACAAGGTGAACATACATCGGCCAGTCGGGTTGCTTGACGGGCTCGACTAGCGCGATCGCGTCTCAAGTCGAACGACATGAAGTGCGTAAAACACTTCGCGTGGCCTAACTACTGCCGCTAACTTCAAACACGATTCGCGTTCATCGACGCGTCGTTCGTGGCCAAGACCAGCCAGTCACGAATTCGATCGGTTACAATCATGTGTTATGACTCATACAAGGTGAACATACATCGGCCTAAGTATAGTCCCAAATAATTATGGAATCACATCAGCAATTTATAGGAATATTGGAATTGAAATACAATCATGTGAGCATGTTAACACATGTTATAACATTTAACTTAAGTAAATCTTCAAACACATATATTTCATGCATGTAATGAAATCATGCATATAGTCAACATGTAGGAAATCATTTAGGTCAGCATATTAATTGAGAAATCCATCTCAAACTAATTCATAACATCATTTAATTCAATACATACTAATACAAGCATTTATACAAACACATACACTACACACTTAAGTCTACATATAGTATGTCGACCCGAAGTGCGCAATTAGGCGAATCTCTTTGCCAAACTAATTATGCATGTATTCCTAACTTCCTAATATGACAACAAACCATGTCAATCACATCAGCAAAATATGAATGTAATCTGTACTTCCTACAAATGACTAAAATGCCCTAAATCTCATATTCTTCGTTAATTTACGAAACAGGAAACGGAGAGCATGTTGCACATATCAAACGGCGATGCCATCGATAATCTACTATTAAACGACATTGAAAGCGTTGGAAACCGTCAATCAAAGCGTCTAAAATCCTCACCTTATGTCTTGCAGACTCATGAATTGAAACGGAGCGTATACGCTTCGTCTACGGCAGTAGGAGAACCTGTTTTACGAAGTACGTTAGCTAACACGCTACGAATCCAAGTAATCCCTAAATCAGCAACTTTTAGGGTCGTTTCATACCTGAAAAAGTGGAGAAATCACCGGCCAGGTGATTGGGAAGAGTTGCTGAAGCACGTGCAATTAGCGACACGAAGGCAGGAAAAATCCTTCTACTCTCTCTCTCAAACTCTCTCCTTTTCTCTCTCCCAAAGCTAGGGTTTTGAAATTTTAGGATGGGAGAGAGGAATGAGGGTTTCAACCCCTTTTATAAGCTTAAAAATGTCAAAAACAGGCTCCGGAACGAAGTTTACTTAGTGCATATCCAATTCGGGGCTGTTTCGGTCCAAAAGATGCTTTGTGGTGGTCCCCTGGTCGAATGCGATCGGACTTAAGCTCATGCGTACCAGATATAGCACGTATTAATTTTTCAGTCTGGCAGGGTTCGCAGATCGCACGTGGCGGACCAGTTTCAGTTCAGCGGTCACCGCACGTAGATCAGGGCTGAAAGTCTCAGGATATAAAATAGAAATTTCTCCTGATCCGAGGGTGTAATCTGGATGAATTTTGACGGTCAGAATGCTTAATACTGACGCATCAAGTCTTGTGCCAGATTTGAATTTTAAATTCCAATTATGTCCCTATTCGTACTCTCTTCAGTCCGGGCTCAATGAAATAGCCTGCGATTGTCGGTTTGACTTGATTTTCGAAATGAGTGTCAAGTCCAACTAAGCGATTCTAACGGTCTAAGATAGGAGGTATCGGACTTTCAACGTGCGGTCTAGATCCAATACAAAAATTCAAAGCGGTCCATAGAACAAACCTGCTTAGAGTTTGATCCGAGGTTATAGAGTATTATAGAGTCGTTTGTTCTACTCGATTTGGGTCTTGTAGAACGTATTTAAAGTGATCAGGGACTATTTCCTAGCCACTCCAGTGTTGCGCTAGCTAACTTAGTCATATTTTCTAAAAGAATTAATTCTACGCAATTTCGGGTCGAGTTGGTACTCGGGCCCAAGTACGGGTTTTTCACGGGCGTTACACTTACTTACTGACTTTCATTTTGATCTATCTAAATCACGTCTGTAGAAGACCCGAGTTAGCCAGACGTACATCAACGCATATTAGCAGCGCTCAATATGATCTGCAGTTTGATCGCGAGGCAGGAACAGTTGATAACTAAAGAAAGGCCTGATATGATGAAGGGTTGGTTGCTTTATCTATGTCCCGCGCGTGGTCCTACACGATGATAGTCCAGCCTTTGAACATGGGTAGGATATAGTCTTTGAATGAGGACCGTTCTGGACAAGATTTTAGATAGGGGTTGTTCATGGGGAACGCGAGCCCCACTATACAGCTATGGGATTTTTTCTTTGATCCCAGACAAGAAAGACCCACATACTTCCCGGGTGAAATTACCATTTCTACCTTAGAACTTCTGGCAACCGGCTCATAGGAAACCATTTCCTCAAGATATCTGAAGCGATAGCTACATGGGAAAACCTATCTTGTGCACGTATCTGTGTAGAACTCGACATACAGGAGGCTCCCAATCGATTTGACAACTCCTAGTTGGAGAAAAGGGTTCAATGATGCAGCACACACAGGCTTTGGACTATGAACAGCTACCGAAGAATGTGCAAATCGTTGTCATGAATACGGCCAAGAGATGCTGCCCTAAACAGAACCAACTCATCCAACTAAATTCCAATCAGACGGAAGTGAACCTGATCAGACTGTAGCCATGGAAGAAACAACGATTGTTGAGTCTCAACAACTGGAACAGAATCCCACAGAGAATATAAGGGGATTTAGATGTTCCGTTGACACAGAGGGGAAGCTAACCTAGGGAGGTGACACAGACCTATCAACACGGTGGTCGGACTGCAACAAACTAGCAACATACGAACCAGAGGGAGGTTGAAATCCACTCTATCAATGATACAATTCAGAATGACCAAAGTGAAATGTTACAAGAAGATCTACCATTGCAACAGGTTCTACAATAAGGAAGACAAAATGATTGACAAAGGTAAGCGAGTCCACTCAGAACTGAGAAACTCGCAATCAGAAAGTGAGTAAGTGAAAACTCATTCCCAGCCAGAAATGAGGAGGAAGAGGATCGGTCGAAATGGATAGTGATTCCGACTGATACATCGAAATTTCCCCCTACGTTACCAAAGAGACAAAAAAGACTCGGGTCAGGATGAACCGGTTATCTTATGAAGAAACTTCTCCTGGAACATTATAGGCATAGGGAATAGAGAGAAACTGAATCAAATTCTCAGGATAGTATAACAACATCAGATTGACTATTATTGCAGGAAATTCTACTGGGCAGCCAACTAAGCCCAGGATACCTACTGGAGTCGCTTTCAATGGTGTTGATCGCCATTCCAACACTATGTGTCGGCCTGATTCGGAAGAAGAGAATGAAGGCCTCGCCTCGACAGTACTAAACTAATGACTCCTTACAGGATAAAATTGGGCATACCAAAAAACTCTGGCTCATTGATTGATATCTCCAATCTATATGGACCACCATTGGCACTTTTCAAAAAGGAATGAATGGAGGGGGCACAAGAACTGGAAATGTTGAAGGATATGGAATGTTTATACAACCTCTCAGAGGGGATTATAACCAGATAGATCAGACTCACCACAGACTCAAAGGGCGGTCGAAGATCTGCTGATCGTCTCATGTCTACATTCAGAGAACTGCTCAGTATAATCTAACTGGAATTATAGAATTTTGCTTTTACCTGGTCTAATCGACAGCGGGGAGTAGAATCTAGGAAAGGACCGGGAAGGATTCATGGAGAACGAATCTATCTTACTTGAATCCATTCCTACACTGTCTGATCATAGACCGATATTAATGACAACCGAGGATAAGCCCTATACCTTTGAGGCTTGACTGGGGCCCTATACCTTTGAGGATGGATCAACAATGGCTTCTGAATGCAAAATGTATACAATTGATTGAGGAAACGTCGGAATGAAACTCCCAGGAATTTGAAAGCTCCTGCCTACTGCTTTAACCGAAGACTAGTACTAGTAGCAGTAGTGATTCAACAATGACTAAAGGATCCGCAGGGCGAAGGAAATGGCATTACAAAACAAGCAGGAAACACATGAATGGGAAAGGAATATTGGAACAAGCAATTGAGAGAGAACCACATGCAGAACACATAGTGGACTATTGTATGTATAGAAAGCCAGATTGGAAGCTCAGGTAAGTGAGTCGCTGTGCCTACAATCTCGACAGTTGTGGTTAAAAGGTGAGTTTTTCTTTTTTCCACGCATCCATTAAGAAACGCAGAATCCACACTTTCATTAATTGAAATGCCCAACAGGCCAGGTTCTGGTTCAGCATGAGGAGATAAGGACAGAAGTTATGAAATTGTTCTCACACTTATCCATCTTCTCGAGCCAACAGGCATATAGCAGCAGTCCATCAAATATTGGAAAGAGTCCCCGGGGCACAAACAAAACTATGAAATCCGGTAATTCGACCAGTAATCGCTGTTCATAGTCCAAAGCTACTGGACCAGATGGATTCCAGCTGAACTTCAACTTCTCTTCTACAGATAGTGCAGTGCTGGAACATAATTAAGGACGACCTCCATCTCCATATGGTAATTGAAGTCGAACAGGAGCAAACCAGGTGCAATTCAATCCTTCTTCCTGGCTATGATTCCCAAAGAAGCAAAACCTCACTAGACCGAGGCCCATTGCTATGGGGACTGCACTGTATAAGAGAATGACTAAGGTAATTGCCAATAGATTGAAAGACACGCTGACACTTTTAAAAGGGCGCCTTCCTAATAGAATTTTGATAGGAAGAGAAATTGATGATTATCCCAAGGAGGCTTACCACTCCGCTGATAGATCAGGTGAGCCAGCCATGATCACTAAACTCGCCAAACCCAGCATATGATAATGTTAATCATAGGTTTCTATATGCTTAAGGAAAATGGGATTTGCAGAGTCGGGTACGAGAGTTTTTTTTATATACAATGGATAGCACCAATGATCCATGGACGACCAGTGGGGTTCATAAAAGGAACCAAACAAAGGTCTGCGACAAGGTTGTCCCCTCTCTCCATATCTCTACATACTGGCTGGTTGCAGAGACATGAAATCGACTGCTCAAACATAGCTTCCAAGAGGGACAACTGTAGGGCATTCAGATCTCTCCAGGAACCATGGCACCACTTATCTCACAGTTTGCAGATGACACGGTAATAATAACAAAGCCAGATAGAGAGACTGTTCGAGGCTTCAACACTTTATTTAATGTTTTCCTTAAAGCCTCCGGGGGAATTGTCAACAAGAACAAGAGTTTTTTATACTTTAGTCATGTTACAAACCCCATACGATGACGGATACTAAGACAACTGGGATTCACAGATGATCTATGGACTGACTTCTTGGCTTGGTCCCATATTCCGTCAATCTATAACTATAAGGCTATAAGGAAGGGACGCAATGAAACCTAGAAAAAATGCAGTCAAACAAAAAGAGTCATTCATGGCTTAGCCTCAGTGGCAGACAACTACTTATAAAACATGTCTTATCGGCTTATACCAATCACATGGGTACCATACTACTGGCACCCATTGGTTTTAGGAAGGCCATCGACAGACTCTACCGTAATTGTGGAGGGGAAGGAAAAATGAATCTCTTTATGATAAACAGATCCATTTTGCAAGTTCGTTATTACGGGTAGTTCCTACAAAGGATCGGACTAATGACGTATACAATACTTGAATTATCGATGTAGATGCTACATAGTTGGTTCTCGTCCTTCAGAGACTATGAGTGTAATAGGAGCATCCGTCGACAAAAGGATCACCCTAAGATGATCATCTCATGGCTATTGAGAACGAATCAAATCAGATGGTTCTATTTCTCAATCTTTCTGACTTGCTCCAGGTCGAAAAGATTGAAAAAGTCAGTCATTCACAACCACTGATGAAGGATTCCTCGAAAAGTTAAGGATTAGTAATCCTTTTTAGAAATTGAATGGATTCGGTCTTATACATATGCGAGGAAGGTAATCAAAAAAGAAAGAAGATGAGTTCTTCTTTCTTTTATCACTTAGGAGCCGTGCGAGATGAAAGTCTCATGCACGGTTTTGAATGAGAGAAAGAAGTTGCTCGGAAGATTGCCTTTCCTTTGCTAATAGAAATTCGATTCCTTCGCTTCCTCTCCTTATTTATACTTACTATAGGGCGAGCACTTTCGTACCTTTGGTTTTGGATTAAATCCCAAGTCAACCCTAGAAGATGGAACGAATATCGAGTAAATTGTAATTTTTCTTTATCAACTTCTTTCGTTTGACCCCTCCCAATAGTTTAATCAAACTCGCTATCGGGGCTTAAACCCGGCCTAGGAACAACCACCCGAAAAAGCAGAATCTAAGACTTCAAGCAACCCTACTGGAATAGAAAATGAAGGCACCTTCGTTACAGGAAGAGGTGGTGGTTGTACTTTGAATGGACAGAAACTCCAGCTGGTTGACCTGGTTACCTCTGCCAAAGATGCAGTGGATTACTAAAAGATCGATTTGAAGCTAAAAACACCAACTTTCTTAAAGTTTGATCGTTCAGATTAAACTCACCTGTTGGAGAATCTATTTAAGACAAAATCCTTCCTTTCCTTAGCACTAGCGCTAAGCGATAATAATACCTTGCTAGTTGGAAGCTCCTGCAGCGTCAACAGCAGCGGTCATTGCCCCCTTTCTGGCTTCCTTGCTTGGTTCCCTTCCTTGCCTGGCTGTTAGAGTTGACTAATGGCTTTCGCTATCCGTTTCGGAGAGCGTGAAATGAACTAAAATCCTGATCCGATCAAAGCGGATTCCAGAATCGAAACCTTCCTCAAGCAATTGCCTCTACATCTTTCTTTCCCCACGCCTTCTGCCTTTGCTGTTCTTGTCTCTCAAAAAGGTGAGTCCACTTCCCGATTCGACCCATTCCTCTAAGTTGGATCAGGCGCTCATACTCGATCATGCCTTTCAGACTCGAATCCATGTTCACTCCCCAAGTGCAGGGTTGTGATGCAGTAATAACTCGGTAAGACCGAGGTCGAATCCCAAGGGACTGAAACTTGTACGTTATATAAAATTATCTAGAACTAGAACTAGGCTAAGATGAATTCTAAATCAATTAGCAATGGTGGAATACTTGTAGAATAATTAATCTAAAACTTAGGAAACAAATCAGAGATAGAAAACTAGGGATTCAGAGGATCCACTTGTAGAGATCAGGGAGAACTTATGCTTGCATCAAAAATTATGGAAAGTACTGAACTGCCGTTGATCTAGTTTTCAAAGAGATGAAAGGTGTATGAATTAGAATGGATTCCATCACCAAACCATGCCCAAAGACTATGGCAAACAACAGAATCAAACTAATTACCACCCAATCACATGTATGTAAGTTAGGAAGGGTACCGACATCCAACCATGCCCAGGAGACTATGGTGAACAACAGGGCTTCCTGACATCATAAACATTAAAGAGAACGGAAATATTCAAAGCCATTGCAGACCCATTGTAATTTCAGTCACAACAGATCATTAAAAACCTAAAACATTCCCATAATAATCAACTAAAATCAACGTCAATTCATGAATTAAAATTAAAATAAAATAAAATCTCCCATCTCACTACAAGCTTCACCTCTTAGCCCTAGCTAGGAAGATTTAGCCTGCCATGGATGGGCTCAATCCAAATAAATAAAGAGAAAAAGAAAAGGAAAAGAAAAGGGAAAGAAAAAACCAAGCTCCTCTCCCTCTCCTCTGCCCACATTGAAACCCAAGCTCGAGCCCTCTGTTCTTCCTCCCAAGACCTGAATGAATGCTTCCCACGTCCAAAAACCTCCTTTTATAGCTGTTGGAAGGCTAGAGTCAGTGACAGAGTTGTAGCAGGACACGGAGTGCAATTTTCACAGTCAAGTTCGGTGCCTCAAAACACGCCACTTTTCTCGCTCAAATTCTAAAGAAACACCGTCCCTTAGTACTTTCTTGGGTCCTCTACATGATAGACGGTTCAGATCTGCCATATGATTAAAGATGGTGGGCCAAAACCGCCTGAAAAAGTCAATTTTCACGGATGTGCGAAACCTTTCACACCATTTCGCTGTTGTGATCGGTGGGCCCCATAGAAGCATTTTCTGGAAAATTCACCCCGTCCATTGGATTTAGAACGAAATTTCAGTCAAGAATAGGTGGTTTTGAACGTCCATTGACGTGGCCCAAAGAATAAATCGTAATAAAATTAATTTTGAACGTCCCATGACAGCCCTTTTGTGGCCTCTGTAACGCACACGTGTGCACGTATGGAAGTGAACTTTCAGCAAGGTTTTGTAGTTTTCATGCCCCTCTACACGATGGACAGATCAGATCTTCCGTACAGGCAATGGGTAGGGCCCACAACCGTCCGCAAAAATGGCCAGCGGCCGTGTGTCCGCTGCCATTGCGAAAGGAGACGGGTCAGTGACGCTGACCCGTTTTTTGGTTTCTGGTGCATCGCGTGTGCACGATCGGTGGTGCACTCTGACATGTAAGGTGGTCCTTATATTGATGTATATGTGAAATCCAGTCTGTCCATCCACTTTGTACTATCCTTTTAGACGTTGAGACCAAAAGTGAAGCAGATTCAGATATCAGGTGGGCCCCAAAATTGAGAATTTATGGGCTGATTTGACTGTTGGGCAACTTCTAGAGAGATCTAACGGCTGAAATTTGACGTGTACGGTTAATTTATGGTCCTCAGGCGACGTATGAAGTTTCGAGCCGAACGGATGGTGGGAACCTCGTGATATTGCATTCTGGACATCCTTCAGGCCACTTGAGCTTTAATTTCTTACTTTTGTCGGATTTCTGACCGTGTATATTTGTCAATCTTGGTCCCCTGGAGTGTGTCCCTTGCCTTTGGCGTCATCAGATCGTTAAATCTCAACTTTTAACGTCCTTTTTCCATCCATACTCATAAAATCACCTTGCAACACAAGAATGAGAAAACAAGCCATTAGATAGCATTATATTCGTAAATCCAGATAATATCTGGGGTCTAATATGCAATATTTGACCCTCAACAATCTAAAGTCAGCTGGATGCGTACCTTCCTAGACTTCGACTTCGAACCCTTGTCTTGTTTTTCAAGAATAACTGAAATGGCTAGTTTCTTTACTGAAAACCTCGATTTGCACCCTATAAAATAAACTTAGGGGCATCCAAAAATGGGGATTTCAAAGCTCAAAACCTTCCCAGGAACAACCGAAACCTCATACGCCTTCCATACTGGAAGAACGAATTGACTCGACAAGGAAACCAAGTCAAAGGGTCGCGCCTGACAGCCAAGCCCGTGGAATGTAAGAAGGTAGCTCTCGCTCGCATGTGCATTCCTCTAGTACTTCCTCAACCTGATCATTCTGATTGAAATCTGAACTAATTGGCAAGATATCCTTGCTTCATCTGTTCTTCTTCTAGGAGCATCTGATTAACATCTCCTTTTATTTCTATTTTCCTTTAGCAAAATATATAGCCTAGCCATAATAATACCTTGTGGTTAGTTCATATAATAAAGCAAGAAAGAAAAGATCAAGAATCAGAAGCGCCTTCAAGCAAGTCTACTGGAATCAAGGATTGAGTCGCTGGTTCACTCCTCCAATCAAGTGGTCAATCTTGAAAGCCAATCCCTGAGAACCCGACAACTCGGTTAGCCCAGATCTATATCATAGGCTTCTTTGGTGGCTTTCCCCCTTCGCTACTTTCTTAAGATTGAAATTAAAGTCAAGGAACCTATAGACAAAATGCAGGTTTGGCTCATCTAGATAAAAATCTTCTAGTGGCAGCCAACAACATAGATTTCAGAGCCTAAAAGTAGCCTAGCAAAGCGAGCAAGTTTGGAAAGGAGGGACTCATTCCACCCGCCACTTGGATTGCTGAAATCGCTCAATTGAAGCCAAACCGGGTTCCTCGATAGAGTCTATTGAGATGCCAGTCAACGGTTGGCAGGGCTTGTTATGCCCAAAACAAGGCTTTTTATAAAAGATTCTCGAAAGAATTTTTGCCTTGCCTTTCTTAGAGTTCGAAATCCCTATCCAAGCTGATCCAATTCGGATTTGACTTCATCTCCAACCCCAGAACTAAAAACCTCCCTGGAGCTTGGTCATCCCAGATGAGCTGAGCTACGAAGTTTAGCATTCGTGAGGACGCAGCATTGATCTACTATATAAGCAGAAAGGGCATTCTAGCTTATCTGTATATGATAATTTGATAATTGGGTCACCGCGGTAGAGCTTCAATCGAAATAGTGATTCTTTGGCCAGGTTTGCTTATCCAACCCTCGAGTTTAAGGCATCTCATTAGGTCCCCCCATTATTGGCAGTTTCAAAGGCCTTAAAACGCCTAAACCCGGCCTTGCAACAAGGAACCTAGACAGAAGAACGGAATCGTAGCCTTCAAGCTGACGTCTGAATATCTCATTCATAATCTGACGAGTCAAATGAGAAAGGGGCGGTTTCATAACTCGCGTCAACTGGCCCTTCGTCATCCTTTCTGTGAGGGAGCTTGTCTCCTCCAGCTTGTCTGGTTAATGGGGTTCTCTATTCAAAGATTCAAGAAGTCACTCCGCTTTCTGGGATGGAGAAGTTTCCCTTTCTTTGATTCATTCGCCCGACGTGATCATCTACTTTCTTCCAGGGGAGAAGGGACAGACCTTCCCCGTTTAGTCGAATAAGTCAAAGCTATTTTGGTCACAGAAATGGGAGAGACAAAAGCCAATATAAAATCTTAGCCAATCCCTCTTGTAAGAAGGTAATCTTCCCTCTCGCCTGTGCGTGTGCGTTCCTATCTCTTATGAATGGGTCAACCGGATCGTGAAGATCTTACTTTATAGAAGCTGCGGAACTGCTCTGAATCCTCAACTTCGAACCATCTTTCTCAAGATCAAATTTAAGGCTAGGTTTCGTTTATATAAGCAAGGGGGTTGGCGGCATCTGACATCAAATCACCTTAGCTTCATCAATAAGGTCGGTCTCTTTCAAGGCTTCCTATGAGCAAGAGAAAAAGCAGACCTTCAAGTGGTCAACAGACTGGGTCCAACCAACAAGGTTGAGCAATGAAAGAGAACAACTACTTATTATATATATATGAATTATTGAGAACGGAATTGAAATGAGGTTTTTTTTTAATTCTTCAACTCTTTCGAATCTTGTACTTCCACCTGGGGCTTCCATTCGATTGGGCCTTTTCACACTCGATCCATTACAGTCGATCTTGAACCACAATTTCTTTTTGTTAAGATCGATTGTTAGTGCCTCAAGGCCTGATTCTCATCCTTACTCACTGTCAAGGTCAAGGGAGTGGGCAGGCGCAGATTATGATAAAGAAGATGGGGGAAGAGAGAACAAGATGGGGTGAAGCGGGTTCAGGCCAAAAATTCACCAGGGTTTTTTACCTTTTATGGCATGTGATTTTGATGATAATGGAGGTGATCCGCGTGAAACGAAAGATTCTTCTAAACTGACTTTGCATAGAAGAGATGGACTTCCAATCCAAAAGCCTTTGTTGCCTCCTGGCCATCCGCCATCGATTCCAGTTGGAAGCCCCTTCTTTATTCGCTCTTCAACAACTTCTTGTGCTCTAAAACACTAGAACGACTTGCCTCATAAGAGAAATTACCTGCGGGAACTCACTCCCCTTTTGGGTTGGGGCTTGAGTTTTGGACATCCCTATTCTTCTTAGGTCCAACGAAGGCGCATAGGGGAAATCCACCAATGGGCATAGGTAGCCAGTCTAGCAAGAGAGGACTGAGCAAAGCGAAATGCTGTTTGTTTTTAAATAAGATAAAAGGGGTAGCTACTAAGGAATTCTTAAACCCGGCAGCGAGCGAAAGGGGTAAGGTAAGGTGTTAACGAAGTGAACTACTTCTTATAGTAACTAGGGTTGTCTTTCCTGCCAAAAGACTTTAGCAGACTACCTTGAAGGGATTACAAGCTCTTAAGGTTAGTTGCTTACTATATATAGGGTCAACACTACTGAAAGAGAAGACTGAAATCAAAGACAAGAATAGTAGATTGACTTTGTTATATCTTATGGTTCTCATGAGAAAGCGAACCCGGGATGACGAGGTCGGCAGCGCGGTTGAAAGCTCCTAAAGGAGTGAGTGAAGGCAGTGACCTGCTCCCAAGGGAGGCTTCCCGGATGCCCTAAAAAGCGTAGGTCAGAGATCTTGGGAAGCTTAGCGAGCTAATATTCCCCCCTATGAATATTAAGGCGAAGTCGTGGTCTACCTCACCCAGTCTCTATCCTATCCTTTCTTCATTAACTTGAGTCAAATCCAACCCTCAGCTCTTCGCCTAGCAGCAGAACAACTAAGACATTCTTTTCTTGTTTGTCCTTCCAAAAAGAAACTATAAGTCACTTGAACCGCTCGATAGACCTACTTTCTTCCTTCCTGTCTCGCTACCTTCTAATTCAACTATCCACTATATCTGTCTGTTCTTAATATATCTTAGTTATTCTTGGTTGCTTCCTCAAGCTACTCTTCTTCCTCTCCTATCTTTATCGATTAGGGCTCACCTCCTCGGATTACCAACTCGATAGTAGGGCGAGTGGGCTCTCACCTCCAAAGGACTCTTGCCTCCTGACCTTCCATTGTTCTTGAATCTCTTGGCTCGGTATGCTTCTTTTGCAATTCCGGTTCGGTTGAGGTAGTTTCTTCCCCCTTACTATATAGGGCTTTTGGGCATTTAAAAAAAGAAAGTCTCTTTAGCTCCTCTATAGGTTAGGTTTAGTTAGAGGAGATTCGAATTTAATGATTTTATTACTGACTAAGGGAGCCTAGCTTTTCGAAAGACAATCATTTGTGCAAGACACGACAGGCTTCGCTCCTAGCTCGACTGGTCGGTGTAGGATTCAAGATTAGGTATTAAGTAGAGGATTCAATTCGCTAAAGATAAGATTCCAGATGAGGCAATGCATTATAGGTATAGGCTTCAACACGGAGAAAAGTGACTCAGGGATAAGGATAAGAGGCTGATCTTCTCCAAGCAAGAGCTCACCATCGACGGGAAGGTTAAGTCAATCTTTCTGGAGGACTCTGAACGCTCTTTTCAGTTTAAGATTTAAGGTCCGGGATAAGATAAAAAACTCCCCATTAAGGGGGAGAGGAAATATCGATGGCAATCAAGGATTTATTTCGGAAGGAGTGCTTACTGAAAAGAGTTCAACACTATGCTCATTGCTTTTCTTCCAAAGATATTCCAAAGGCTTTGCAATGTTGGCAATTACTACCACAAGATAAACAGTAGGGTCACTTAAGTTTCAATTCATTTCCTAAAGATATTCGCGTTTCTCACACACTTCGTTCTGGGCTCAAGTTGTGCGTTTCGGGTTATAATTTAGGACTTGATTTCTGAGATGGTTGTCAATTCGAGTAAGGTTGTCAATTTTGGAGTAATCAGACTTTTGATACGCGATCCAGGTCCGATACGGAGTTTCATGATGCTCTCAAGGGTAACTGGGTTTTAGGATGGATACTAAGTTTTTAGGTAATGTAACATTAATGGTTCTACTCTTTTTGGGTCTTACAAATCATATTTAAAGTGATTAATGCTAATTTCATAGATAATTTAGTTTAGTACTTAGTTAATTCATGTCTAATTTCTAAATGATTTGGACCTTAGTGATTTCTACCTGAGGTGATACTCGGGTCTTTGTGCGGATTTTTTCCGGGACGTTACAAATATGCATCCCAAATATTAACTAACTCTCCCCCTTTTATCACAAGTTGACAAACGAATAAGTAGATAAAAATTAAATAAGATAGATAAGCAAGTAATGTATCAGCAAGTAAACTTAATAGATGAACAGGTGAGCATATGTAATAAGAAGATAATAGAAATCAGCATGTGAAAGTAGAAATGTCAGGGAAATAACATTAAAGAGCTTAACAGAGAATATTAAGAAATCATCCAATTAAGCAAGTTTAAGTTTTACATCACTGAAATAAAAATTACTTAAAAAGATAAGATCTCAATCAGATCTAGATGACGAAGGAGCAAGCATAAAAGGGTCAAGTTTATTCAAACTTCGGCTGATGCAATGGAAGTACTTTTTCATGTACTTCATTGTAAACTCTTGGGTTTGAACCAAATTATCCTGAGAGACCCGCAGTGCCTCAACCTTCTCCTCCAAAGATTTAAGATGACCATCTACCTGAGAAGGTTGATAGTCTGAATCTTCTAGATCACCAGACTCATCTAGCTCCGTAAAAATATCTTCCATAGCAGTATCGACAAGAGCCTGTGCTTCCTCCTCTTCTTTATTTTGGCAAGGAAGAGGTTTCAGATTCATCTTATTTAGGTTGGTATTGTTAAATGGTAGTATAGATTACAGTGCCTTAGATGTAGGAATGGTGACATTACAATGTAAAGCAATGCAAGTCATGAGATAAAAAAAATGGAATCGATTCATGACCAAGATGTAAAAGGAACTGAATAATGATGTAATGTATTAATGAAGGAAGACAGACTCGAATACCAGACACTATAGAATGAAGAACTCGAGTCATAAAGGGAGTAAGTTCAGACTTATTCCCTGACCTAGGATAGACATTTGAAGTGAAAATCCTATGAAGAACATGATATTTGGGAAACATTTGGTTAAATGGAAGGGCATTGCCTGACTTCCATTCAGCATTAAAGTTACACAATTTATATGTAATTACTTGTCACTTAATATTAGTCATTTTATCAATCAGATTTGAAATAGGAATTGCATCTTCCGCAACAGCAATCTCAGTCAATGCCAAAATAGTATATTGATTTACTGTGAAGGTCCCTTCCATGAATTTAATTGTGAACGTAAGATCCTCAAGAGACACATTAAAAATGGAAGCGTACATTCCTTGTGTTATGGAATGGTAAGTCGTTCCGCCCTAACCAAAGATGCGCTCCCAACCGATTTCGATCAAAATTTGAACAAGACCAAAGGGCACAATGTGATCAATATTAACTGATCTCTTTATGATTATGTCTCTAGTAAGAAAATCCTTGAAGTGCTACGAATCTTCGTCGGTGGCCTGTAGGATTCTTACACCTGATGGAGTGGATTTAGAAGAAGAGCTACCACGACTCTTTCGTGCTACCGTTCTCTTTGAACGATACTCCAACTAATTCACAACAGTTCCCACCAGTCTCTATTTTAGTTTCAGATGATGGCGATGCTTGCGAAGCAGAGCCGAACTTGATGATGATGAGGAGGATCCCTCCTATATGCAGGTTCTGATTAATAGGGTTACTGATTAGATGCCAGTGCACTTGGTATTTTGCTTTTTATCTTCACATCCATGTATATTCTCTTCTTTCTATTTTGGAGTATATATGTATTTAGTTAACCTGGTAACATGTTCACACTCTGGAGACTTACAACAGTTCATATATTTTATATATCTATCACATTCTTCCGCTTGCTAATTAACTGTCTCTGGAGTATGATATGCGGTTTTGGCTTAATCCACTTCATGTTTTATGCACTATTATGGCCAACATTCATCCATCATTGAAAATGTTGCATAAGTGATGTTCTGGAACTCGGGAGTTGTGTTTCTACCCGACCCCCGATTTTTGGGGTGTTACATTAGTAGAACTTACGACATATCTGATTATCCATTTAACAGCAATTAGATGTGATTCCTTAGGATTAGATTGATATCGAGCACATATTTCAACACAAAGTAATATCAGGTCTATTAACAGTTGAGTATAGAAGACTACCAATTATGGTTCGATATAAATGGGAGTCTACACTTTTACCTGATTCATCCTTTGAGAGTTTAAGAGTTGTACTTATTGAAGTTTCAAAATTCTTTCTATTCTCAAACCCAAACCTTTTTTACAAGGTTCAAAGCATATTTGGTTTGTGAGATAAATATATCATCTTCAAGTTGCTTAACTTGTAATCCAATAAAGTAATTTAATTAACTAACCATACTCATTTCAAACTTGAATTTCACCATATCTACAAACTCAATAGATAAGTTAGTGCATGTAAATCCATAAATGATATCATCAATATAGATCTGAACTATCAGTATGTGATCATTATATTTCTTAATGAATAAAATTTTATCAACACTACCCATAATAAAGTTGTGACTAAGTAAAAATTTAGTCAATTTTTCGCACCATGCCTTAGGAGCTTGTTTTAAACCATAAAGTGTCTTTTTAAGATAAAATACATTATTAGGAGATTTGGGGTTTTCAAAATCCTTTGGTTATTCAACATATACCTCTTCTTGTAAATCACCATTTAGAAAAGTATTTTTGACATCCATTTGATATATTTTAAATTTCTTATGACATGAAATTGAAATAAATAATCTTATGGATTCAAAGCATCCAACTGGTGCAAAGGTTTCATCGTAAACAATACCTTATATTTGAGTGTACCCTTGTACAACCAATCAAGCCTTATTTCTTAAAAATTCATTTGGTTCCAATTACATGTTTATCAGAAGGTCTAGGAACTAAGTACCAAATTTCATTAGTAAGTGCTTCATTTACATTTGCCAATTCAATTTGAGAAGTGAAGCAAACATATATAATTATAAATATTTTTTAGTTGTCTTCTTGTTTGTACGCAATATGAGGGTTACTAAGAATTTGATCATTCGGATGGTCTTTGACTAATCTTGTCTCAGTATTGATTGATTTAGATGAAGACTTAGGTATATTAATTATATTGACTTCATCATCATCTTAATTAGGAGTGGGTGTGATTTGCTGATCATCAGTCACTAATTTATAGATTTCTGAATCACTCCAGTTCTTTTGTTAAGAATTGGTACACACGGCTATTTAGAACATAGCCTAGAAATATTCCCTCTTCACTCTTAGCTTCAAATTTTTTCAAATTTTCTCGGTCGCGTAAAATAAAACATTTACTTCCAAAAGTTCAAAAATATTTAAAAGTGGGCTTTTTATTAAACCATAGTTCATCAGCCATCTTATTTTTAACTTTTCTAATGTAAATAGGATTAATGATATAGCATGCAGTATTAACAGCTTCAGCTCATAAATTTTTTGGTAATTTCATGATATTTAGCATTACACTAGCCATTTCCTATAAAACTCTATTTTTTCTTTCAACAATTCCATTTTGTTGAGGTGTTTTAAGAGCAGAAATTCATACAATATACCACGATCATTGCAGTACTTCTCAAAATTGATATTCTCAAATTTGGTGCCATAATCACTTCTGATTTTGACCACAGATATCTCTTTTTCAGTCTGAATACACTTTAAAAAAAATTTGACTTCATCAAGAGTATCTGATTTCTCTCTTAAAAAGGCTACCCATGTATATCTATTGTAATCATCAATAATGACTAGAAAATACTTCTTTCCACCTCTACTCTCCATTCTTGTTGGTCTTACTAAGTCTATATGGAGTAGTTCTAAAGGTTTGGTTGTGGCTAGGGAGTTCACTTTCTTGTGACTACTCCTGATCTATTTGCCAATTTGACATGCGCCACAGACTTTTTCTTTTTTTTTAACTTGAGTAAGCCACGTAAGTGATCTCTTTTGCTCAATCTATATAGATCTTTATAGTTAACATGTCCAAGACGTTTATGCCATAGCACGGTTTCATCTGTTTGGATCATGTAACATGAATGGTTTGATGAGCAATAATTATCAATTATATAGCAATTTTCAGAGGTCCCGCGACCATTTAATATTAGACTACCCTTCTTATTTGTAATCTAACATCTATTATCTGAAAATTTCACACTATGTTTATTATCACAGATCTGAGATATGCTTAAGAGGTTATGTTTTAATCCTTCAACATAAAGCATATTTTCAAAGAGAGGTAAGTTAGGAAGTTATACAGTACCTTGGCCTATTATTTTACAATTGCTTCCATCACCAAAGGTAACTAAGCCACCATTTACTTCTTTGATATTCATGAATATCGCCTTGTCACCTGTCATATGTCTTGAGCATTCACTATCTAGGTATTATCTTGAGTGGCTAATGGCTTTAAAAGCTGTGTGAGCAACAAGACATGTGACCTTTGGAACCCATTTCATTACGATTATAGGTTTAGGAATATCTCTTGATTTTCGTTACATTTAAGAGTTAGGATTTCTCCTTCTTCTATGAACTCCATTTTCATATGAGTTGGATTTCAAAAGATCTTTAAGAAGGTCCACAATTTTTTCAGCTAAGAGTGATTTATTATTTCCTTGATGTTTATTGCTGAAGGTATTATTATTAATTTTAGGAACTTGAAAGGGTTTTGAGTTTTTGAAATCATTATGATTGAAATCTCTTAAAGTCTTACCTTTAGAGTTTGAGGATTCTCCTCTTACAAAGATGGGAGTAGAATCCTTGGATTTCAAAGAATTACCTTTAATATAACCCAGACCAGACTTGTCACCACATTTTCTAGAAGATCAAGTTTTGTTTTGAGTTTTTATAATTCAGAAGATTTAAAACTTAAATCTAATTTTATTTTTTCAAAACAATCAAAAAATTGAGATTTTTTCTAAAACTGCTTTTTCAAGTTTATCTTTTAGTTTAGCATATTTTTCCTTTTGAATTTTCAACTTGACAACAATTTTACAACTTTTTCTATATAAGGCATTGTAGGCATCTTGAAGATCACCTTCATTTTCATTTTCGGGGTCACTCCTGAGATTTTTGTAGTCAGATATATTACAGCTATCTGAGGAAGTGACTCTAGCTATAGTCATAAGGGTTTTTGTTAGTGCACTCACCTTGCACACTAAGTTTGTCAATCACGTGACTAGTTGCGTCAAGTAATCGGATGGGTCCTTGGCAAATGAAGACTGACGATGAAACTGGAGCAGAAGCCCAAGCTATAAGTTTAAAGAACAAGAAGCTTCTATGATCTTGATCTTACCTAGAGATGACCTTGACTCTTAACAAGAAAACCCACTTAGATCACCTATTCAAGTCATTTTAAGTCTATATTTTCTATCACTCTAATGTTGGCTTTAGTAGGTTCAAGGTTGCTAAATGAATTGCTGGACAAAAGTTCAAATAGGAAAATCTGTTCCAAATCAGTTGGAGAAGGTGCCACCGAATGACACCTTCGATACCATCGAAGTGCCATTCGGTACCACCGAAGACACATTCGGTGCCACCGAAAGTGCCCAAAACAGTCCAGCAACATTTCAAAGTTAATTTGGTACCACCGATTGGATATTAGGTCCCATCGACTGCCACCGAAGAACAAAGTTTGATGCCACTGAATGTAACAAAATTTATCCATCAGCTTCAGGATTTAATTCGGTACAACCAAGTGACATTTTGGTACCACCAAGTGATATTTCAGTGCCACCGAATGTTCACTCGGTGGAACCGAAAACTAGCCGTTTTATATCTATTGGGACTTTTTCTTTATAAATACAATACCCAAAACTTTATGAAATAAGTGGATTTAGGTATTTTAAAGTCTCTAATGTATCCCAAGCTTATCCCACTCATCTTAGACTCTATCCACACAAGATTCATGCATTCTTTATTGTAATTTCTCACTTTAATAAACATTCAAAGCTCCTATTGAAAAAGAACATAATCTCGAGCCTTCTCTAGAGTACAAAAACCAAACCTATTGGCAAATCCATAGTCTCCGTGATACTCTAGAGCAGCCATTGGTTGAATCTCTTAGGAAATTCATTCATAACCTTTGATAGGAGATTCAACCCACTCTCACTACCTTAGTTACCTTTATAGGAACATCATATGCAAGGTTCTTGATCGTGAAGCTGATACAACAGGAAAATCACAGCATCGTGATTGGGGGAGCATCGGGGAACTGATTCAAGAATGAAAGGGTGGAGATCAAGTAACCCAAGACAAGCTACAAAAGAGGACTCATTCTGACAAGTGTTATTATTAAGAGTCCACAAGTTAGTCTCTATCCTCGTGTAGAATTGAGGCTAAGAGTTTACTATCCACAAACTCATGTAGGTGCCTAGTGTGGGACCTTAGCAGGTGGGCCTAAACGTATGTGTCTTGTGTGAGACCTTGGCTAGTAGGCCTAAACATTGGTGTTATGTGTGGGACCTTAGCCATGGGGCCTAAACGTAGGTTCTTAGTGTAGGACCTTTACTCGAGTGGAGAGCATAAATTATGAGTCCTTTGTATAGGGTTGTAAAATTTTACGATGAATCTGATTTAAGACCATTAGTAGTGAAATCTGACATACTCTAGGATAGAGTGTGATTGTCGGGAGTGGAGTATGGACATAACTGAACCACTATACAACCTTGTGTTTGGAATTTTCATTTATGCATCTATTTAATCATGATCATCTAAGTTTGAATGCATGATTATTTATGTATGATTGACTGATTTCTTAAGATTGATAGGTAGCACATTCCACACACAAGTTCACAATGTTATAAGCCAGTTGTTTCATTTGTATATCTTGAGTAGCCTATGTGATTGAACCCTCTATTGGCTTGGAAGTATTAAGACTTACATTGCCTTACTTAGATTGCAAATCAGATTAAGTTAGGCAACCCCCCCCCCCCCGGTCTAAACTACAATTTCAATTGGTATCAAAGCAAGGTTTCTCTTGAAGGGTTTAATAACCTAGAGAGAGATCTTGAAAAAAGTAGTATGGATAACAAAGAGATAAACGAACATCAAATCAATGAGGAAAATGAAGAAGAAGAAAAAGAAAGTATATACGATGCTTATGATCAACTCTACATACATAACATTAGTATTCTTGAAAAACATGGCATTTCAGAAAATTAAAATAAACAATTGCAAAAAGAACTAGATGAAACATCAGTGATAAATACACAAATGATAAATGATCTTCAGGAATATCATATTGAAAATGACAAGCTTAAAAGAACATCAATGTCTCTTAAATATGAAAATCAGAAACTAAATAAATAGATTGAACTCTTAGAATCAGAAAATGAAAAACTCAAAAATGAAAACCGCAAACTGATATTCGATTTAGGAAAGTTAAAACAGTCTGTTGAACTTAGTTACAAATTTTCACAAAGTAGTGAAAAACTGAAAAAATTTCTTTGAATGGGAAGAAGCCATAAAGACAAAAGCGGCTTGGGCTATGAAATTGACAAATCAAACCTCGTTCCTGCATCACCTATAATCAAGAAAACTGTTGCATCTGGAAGTAATACAAAAAACACTCCTATCTGTCATTCTTGTGAAGACTTGGGATACTATAAATTTGAATGTCTTACATCTAATAGGTCTCTCTCCACTTCTAGGTTGAACCATATAGGAAAATTCAAACCAACTAGAAAAATAATACCGAGAACAAAGAGTTCTTCAAAGCATACGCCAAATGAAGGAAGAAAATACCCTACTACACCCAAAATGACTGAGAGGATGGAGGATCTGATAAATCAAGTAGCTCAACTAAATTGAAAAATCAAAGAATTGATGAAACAAGGAAATCTGCTTGAGTTACCCAAAAAATCCAACAAGCCACGGGATGAGAACAAAGCTACATCTCCAAAAAGGAATGTCACCAAATGTGTTATAAAGAACAAGAACAATTTCCTTGTAATTCATACTGCACTAAAGGCGGGCAATAGTTCTAAGTGGTATATTGATAGTGGATGCTCTAGACATATGACAGTTGATCAAACATACTTTTGTGACTATTTAGAATTTGATGGTGGATCAATCACATTTGGTGATGCGAGCTCCACCAAGATTATTGGAAAAGGGACAATAGTTGGGCCTAGCTTGCCCAGAATTGAGGATGTTCTTTGTGTAGAGGGATTAAAACATAATCTCCTAAGAATTTTCCAAATTTGTGACAAAGAACACTCAGTCACATTCTCAAAAGATATGTGCAAGATCTTAGATCTCATAGGTAAACTTATCATGAAAGGTCTTCACACAAGTGATAATTGCTATGTAATTCAAAACAGTGGAGAAAGTGTACCATCCACAAAATGCCACTTGGCCCTAAACCATGAATCCAAGTTGTGGACATGTCCACTACTGGAATTTGGCTAAACTAAGCTCAAAAAATTTAGTGAGAGGTCTCCCTAAGATCAGGAAGAAGGAGAAGGTTGTGTGTGGTGATTATCTTAAAGACAAACAGATAGAGGCTGGACATAAAAAGACAACTATCGTAGCAACTTCCAAACTACTTGACCTATTGCACATGAACTTAGTAGGACTTACCAAAGTTAAGAGTCATGAGAAGAAGAGATATTTTCTGGTGCTAGTAGATGATTACTCTAGATTTACTTGGGTCACCTTTCTTCAGGAAAAATTTGATGCATTTAAAGAATTCCAAAAGATGGCAAAATACTTCAAAATGAAAAAGGATATTGTATAAGTTGTATTAGGAGTGATCATGGTGGGGAGTTTGAGAATGATTGATTTGAATTGTATTATGATAAATATGGAATTTGACATGAATTCTCAACTCCAAAGACACCTCAACAGAATGGAGTGGTTGAAACAAAGAATTGAGTATTATAAGAAATGGGCTCAGTTATGCTCATTAGTAAAAACATGGCTAAAAGTTTCTAGGCCAAAGCTATTAATACCACCTATAATATAATTAATAGGGTATATCTTAGAGTAGGATTGAATAAGACTCCATATGAACTGTGGAGTGGAAAACAGCATAGTGTAAAATATTTTCGCATCTTTGGTAGTAAATTCTATATTCTTAAAAACAGATAACATCTAGGCAAATTTGACTCTAAAAGCGACGAATAAATTTTTCTAGGATATTCTAAAAACGGTCGTACTTATAAAGTGTACAATTTAAGGACACTAACTATTCAAGAATCTGTCAATGTGGTTGTAGATGACCAACTGCAAGATCAAAATAGTTCTGAAATCGATATAGAGGATGAAGTAGACACACTCACAATAGGTAAACCACATAACAAAGTCACTTCACATCATGAACCTCAACCATCAAACAACTTTCCACTCATTAAGGATCATCCCATCAATCAAATCATTGGAGATCCTAATGATGGTGTGAAAACTCGATGCCAGCTTGAAGGTATTTTTAGTCATTTGTGCTTCACTTCTAAAATTGAGCCCAAAAATGTTATAGAAACTCTCCATGCTGAATTTTGGATAGCAACTATGCAAGATGAGCTCCAACAATTTGAAAGGAATGAAGTGTGGCAGCTAGTTCCCACCACTTGATACTAACATCATCCGAACAAAATGGATCTTCAAAAACAAGTCTGATGAATTTGGGAATGTAGTAAGAAATAAAGCAAGACACGTGGCACAAGACTACTCACAAATTGAGGGCATTGATTTTGATGAGACATTTGCCCCCATAGTTCGTCTTGAGTCTATAAGAATTCTCATGTATGTGTCATGTGTGTTAAAATTTAAATTATTTCAAATGGATGTCAAAAATGCCTTCCTCAATGGTATACTTGAGGAAGAAGTATACGTTGAATAACTAAAAGGATTTCTGGATCCTAAGTATCCTGAACACACGTATACAAATTGAGCAAAGCACTTTACGGACTAAAGTAAGCACCCTGAGCATAGTATGAATGCTTCATGCAATTTTTACTAGATCACCATTTTTATAGGGGAAGTGTTGATAAAACACTATTTACATAAAAGAATGGGAATATCTTGCTCATTGCCTAAATTTACGTGGATGACATGGTCTTTGGATCCACTCATGAAGATGTTACTCATGAATTCGCTAAATCACTGAAATCTGAATTTAAGATGAACATGGTAGGTGAGCTAAATTTCTTTCTGGGATTGTTAGTGAAACAATTGGCAAATGGTATATTTGTGTGTCAGTCCAAATATGCAATAGATTTGATAAAGAGATTTGGACTTGACTCTAACCGCACTCAAAATACTCCCATGAGCACCACTCTCAAACTTTCGAAAGATGTCAATGGGAAGAATGTGGATCAGCACTTGTATCGCAGTATGATGGGCAGCTTACTCTACCTAACTGTGAATTGACCTGACATTTCTTTTAGATTTCAGGCCGATCCTAAAGAATCACATATATTGTAACACCCCGGATTTTTGCCAACCTGGGGTTAGACGTCCTTAGGCAATGGGTCAACCATAACACCTTGGTAACCTCTCAAAACCCAATTCCAAAGCCAAAGAAATCACTTAAGATTAATTCCTTTAGAAATTAAGCGTAAGTTAGCTAGCGCTACGCTAAAGTAGCTGTAA
The DNA here is from genome assembly GCA_037074715.1 of Magnolia kwangsiensis. Classification (NCBI taxonomy): domain Eukaryota; kingdom Viridiplantae; phylum Streptophyta; class Magnoliopsida; order Magnoliales; family Magnoliaceae; genus Magnolia; species Magnolia kwangsiensis. The sequence goes on along the minus strand of CM073583.1, from coordinate 40,414,927 downwards.
AATTGTCCCTGAACACTTTAAATACGCTCTGTAAGACCCAAAACTTGTAGAATCAATGACTCTATAATACCCTGAAACCTAGGATCAAACTCTAAACCCGTTTGCTCTCAGGAACCCTTTGAAACTTTGTATTGGATCTAGACCGCACGTCAAAAGTCCGATACCTACAATCTTAGACCGTTATGACCTCTTAGCTGGACTTGACAATCGTTTCTAAAATCAAGCCCAACCGACGTTCAGAGACTATTTCATTGAGCATGGAGTGAAGAGAGTGAGAAATGGGTTAGATTTGAAAATTTTAATCCAAATCTGGCACGAGACTTGGCGCGTTATTATTAAGCGTTCTGACCATCAGAATTCAGCTAAATTTCACCCTCGGATCAAGAAAAATTTCTCTTTCATATCACGAGACTTGTAGACCTGATTAAGGCACGATGACCGCTGAACTGAAACTGGACCACCACGTGCGATCTGAGAACTCTACCGGTCTAAAAATCTGATGTGTACTAGATCCAGTATGCATGAGCTTAAGTCCGACCGCGTTCGGCCGGGGGACCTCCCAAAATGCTCTTTTGGATTGGAATAGCCCCGATTTGGTTATAACTCAAGTATACCTTTGTCCCAAGTCTGTTTCAGTGAAGTTTTAGCCTATATAAGGGCTTGAAACCCTATCATATCTCCCCCATCCGAATTTGCTTTAAACCTTAGATTGAGGGAGAGAGAAAGCGAGAGATTGTGAGAGAGTAGTGGGAGAGAATTTCTGCCACTTGCTGCAGCTTTTGCACGTTCCAAAGCACCGCACTCCAATCACTTCCCCAGCGATTCCAACACACTCTTAGGTAAGAAAACCCTAACTACTTACTGTTTTGGGGTTTCCTTCAATTCGTTAGCGATGTAGCTTATGTAACTTGTGTATTAGGTCGCCTGTACGCCGTTGACGAAGCGTATACATTCCGTTCGAAACGATACACATCTAGGGCAAAAGGTGAGGATTTTAGACGCTTTGATTGACTGATTTCAAAGCTTTCAATGTCGTTTAATAGTAGATTATCGACGACAGCGCCGTTTGACAAGTACAACATGCTGTCCATTTTTCATTTTGTAAACGTACAGTAAATATGAGATTTAGGGTATTTTAGGCATTTATAGAAAATACTGTATACTTCCATATTTTGCTGAAATGCTTGACATGTAAATTCATCGTGTTATGATATTATGTATGCGTGTATAATCTGTTTGGCGAAGAGATTCTCCCTAATGCGCACTTTGGGTCGACATACGCTATGTAGACTAAAGTGTGTGGACTAAGTGTTTGTATAAATGTTTGTATTAGTATGTATTGAATAAATGGTGTTGTAAATTAGTTTTGAGAATGAATTCTCAATCCACATGATGTTGTATATGATTTCCTACATGTTTGTTATATGAATTGATTTCCTTATATGTATAGAATACATGTGTTGGTTGATTTGCTTACTTCGTATGCTATAACATGTGTTAACATGCTTGTAATTGTTGTATTTCATTTCTATTACTCTCATAGGATTACTGACGTTGGTTTACAAATGCTTGGGGCTATGACCTAGTCCAGGCAGTTGGTAATGGATCGAATTCGTGGTTGGTTTCTATTTGCCACGAAGGACGCGTCGATGAACGTGAGTTATGTTTTGGGTTGGCGGCAGTGGTTAGGCCACATGAAGTATTTTATGCACTTCATGTCACTCAGCTTGAGATGCGCTCGTACTAGTCGAGCCCATCAAGTAACCCGACTGGCCATTGTATGTTCACCATGTATGAGTCATAACTGCTTGAACCTAGGGTACTGAACTTACCATTGGAAACCCTGTTAACCATGGTACCTTGATCCATAAAGACTCATGAGCCGGGCATGGTGGTATGGGACACCGTGGTCGAGCTGTCGGCCTACGCTGGGGCCACAAACCTCCCCGTAGTGACCAGTGAGCACCCTACTCTAAGCAGATTATGGTGGTATGGGACACTATATTCTTGCTATCGGCCTATATTGATAAGGTGATGGGAGAGTGGAGCAATAAGTGCGAGCAACAGCCCTGGCAACCCTTTGTAGTGACCTTAAGTTTATCCTAACACCGAATGGGGGCGACGAGTCCTGATGTAGTCTTAAGGATATAAATAGGCCTGTATTGATAAGGTGATGGGGGAGCGGTGTAACGAGTGCGAGCAACAGCCCTGGAAGCCCTTGCAGTGACCTACAAATATAACATCGTATGAGATTACTAGGAGTGACGACCCTAAACAGGATCTATGTTGGGTTTGATATAAGGAAGGGTACCTTAGTTTCCCAATCTTGCTGTATGAAAAGGACTAATAACAACCTGGTAATCATTATCCATATCGCACTGCATGTGCCTGAAAGATGTGGAGCACTGCGGGAAGAAAGCATGTCGCGGACGCAGATGGTGCCGCATGAGGAAGTATGTCGGTGAGGGCATCCATCATGTCATTTCATGCATGCATTAATAAAAGTATCTAGGAACGTTTGATTGACTGCTCTACTATTATCGCGTGATTGATTTGATAACATGCTAATCTTTGTTCTATGATTCTACTGAGTTAATTACTCACTCCCACGTTACGGGATGGTGTTCCGGACACCACTAGACCCTTTTATAATTGCAGATGATAGTGCGGCCTATGAGGCGGAGCCGGACTTGATGATGATGAGGAAGATCCCTCCTTTATGCGTGTTCTGATCGACGGGATTACAGGGAGGTTGATTAGACGCCATGACACTTGTCATTTTATATTTTTGGAGCACTCATGTATATTCTTTTCTTTCCATTTTTAGATTATACATGTATTTAATTAACCTGGTAACATGTTCACACTCTGGAGACTTATAATCAATTATATATTTTATGTATTTATCATAGTCTTCCGCTTGCTAATTTAACTCTCTCTGGAGTATGATATGATGTTTTGGCTTAGTCTCAATCTTGTTTAATGTCATTTTACAGACAACATGCATTTATCATTATCTATGTTGCATAAATGACGTTCTGGAACTCGGGAGTTGGGTTTCTACCCGACCCCCGATTTTCGGGATGTTACATATATCCATAGTAAAAGAATTATACGATTTGTGGCTAGGACTACTGACTTTGGCTTATGGTACCCATTTGACACATCTAGCATCATTGTTAGGTACTCAGATGCCGATTGGGCCACGAACATTGATGATCGCAAGTCTACTAGTGGAGGTTGTTTCTATATCGAAAATTGTCTTGTATCGTGGCACAACAAAAAGCAAAACTCAATCTCATGTGTCTACCGAGCAACAATTGGCCGATATATTGATAGAACAACTGGATGTCAACATATTTAGAGATCTCCAAAAATCTGTTGGAGTTTGTGCGATTTAACATTACTTAGGGGTCCATTGCTTTTAAATGTCATAATTGAGGAATCTTAGCCTCAGTATTATTGTTCTTTTTGAACATTTATGTATATTCAATTTTGATCCTTGAGTTTTATTCATACTTTTGGACATATATGTTAACCATTTTGGTGTCTTTTGGATGTACAAAATACTTATGAAAGATATATATTTGTACATCATTCTAAAAATACTTGCAAATATCTTCTTTAAGTTCCTTCGATAGCATCAAAGTGTCTTTCGGTGGTACTGAAATCGCTCGGGTGTACCTATATAAATCGGTTCTCTAAATAACCCCTTTTTTACCTAACTTTTTGTCGGTTTCCTTTAACCTTCAACTGGAAGTTTCCCTACCGGACTTAACCATTTCCAAGGCATTCCTCAGGTATTTCCCTCCATCTATTCATTTCCTAATAGGTCCTTTTGCTCCACCCTTATCGTCTCTACCCCATTTTTATTATGGAAGACCAAGAATGTACTCCTCCAAGGGAGGGACGCACCAAATGGAAACATGATAGGGGTGAATCTTCCTGCACCAAGTCTAAATAATATGCTCCAAAACAAGGTCATAACATTCGTCAAAATACTCGACCTTCCGGTTCCCAAGAAGATCCCTCTCCTACTCTGAGTCCTATCACGGCCCGATTTGCTTCTAGGAAAATCATCTGTGAATGGAATGTCGATACTACATGTCTCACAAACTATAATGCCTATGATATCCTTCACAACCGTGGTTGGGATCCCATTTTGTTTCTCGGAGCAGAAGTGGATGTAAACCTGGTCAAAACCCTTTTGTCTCATTGCACCTAGCCGGAAGACCATGACTCCCTTGCCATTATGGTTAACTATCACAGGAGAACCTTTCATATTATCCCTGTCAGGATAGCTTCCTTGATCAAAATTCCTATCTGCTTGGAATAACTATCTGAGCTCGATATGACCACTGGTGAAAAATGCATTGTTTGGACTAAATTTCTCTGCAATGGTCAAAATATTGAGTGGAGCAAAGACAATGCTCTCTGTGTTACTGCAATGTTAAATGATTATTACATTCAACATCTTATATTCGTGTCCAATGTATATCCTCGGTCAGGTAATTATAAAGAACTTACCCCGTTCATAGTCGAAACTCTATATAAACTTGGAACGGGGGAACCAATGTGTGTTCCCACAATGATATTCCATCAAATTGTGTCGGCCTTCGAGTCAAATACCAATGGAATACCATTCAGACGGTTGCTATGTTGGTTGGCTAACCAGTTTAGGATAAAGGGAAATAAGGGTGAAGTTCTCACTGCCCCCAGAGTCACAGCTCTCAGCATTACAAGAATGTGACTTCCAGATGGACATATGACGAGACCTCAATCTGAGGCTGATACACCTCCAAAAGAGGTTCCTGCACCTACTGAAGATGATACAGCTGCACATCCTACTTCTTCTGCCTCCTTAGACGAAACTCTCACCACTCTCAAAAGAGCAGTAAAAGGAGATAATCGAACGTCAATCCAAATTCGAAAGAATGGTTCATTGTATTCAAAGGACTGTGCACTAGATTGTAGCTCATTTGGCCTATCGTCAGGATGATTCCATGGAGGTTAGGGAGTCAAGCCCTTCTTAATTTACTGATTCTGTGAATGTATTATGATAACATGTTGTGTGGATAGTTGTTTTTCACGACTTAGTTTAAACTGACCCCTACGACTTAAGATTTTGTTACTTAGGTTCTGTCTTACTAATATTCAGGATTTTTAAATACCATTAAGGGTTTGTTTATCTTTTTGAATGATGGATTATTCTACCCAAGCTTGGGGTAGTAATTTTGATGAATTCATGATGATATCTTTTCTGCTCATATCATTTAATCTGCTTCCTGGTTATATTTTTTGAAATGAGCTTATCACATAATGTCTATATATTCCCTACTATTTTATTCTAAACATTACGGTGCATTGAATGTCTTTTCTTCCCTACACTGAATTTTATCATCTATTTGTTCTTGGTGTGCTTCTTGGTACGTCCTTTCTCAATGACTAACAAAAAGGGGAAGAAGAAACTTACCCACCAAAACAATGATTCTTTGCTCAGTAGAGTTTGTTCCTTCTTTTTACAGGTTGATCATGGCAGAAATTACTGGCAAGCAACATTATTGTGTTACATGGTCAAATTGTTTAGAGTTGTAAATTGAAATTTTGATATGTAATCTTTCATTATTTTAATATGTCATTGGTATGGGCCATGATAATGTCTTAGGTTAGGTTGTTTTTGACACATAATTGACAAAGGGTGAGATAGATACTGCACTCACCTTGCACACTATGTTTGTCAATCATGTGATTAGTTGTGTCAAGTAGTTAGATGGGTCCTTGGCAAATGAAGACTGACGATGCAACTAGAGCAGAAGCCCAAGCTACAAGTTCAAAGAACAAGAAGCTTTTACGATCTTGATCTTACCTAGAGATGACCTTGACCCTTAATAGGAAAACCCACTTAGATCATCTATTCAACCCATTCTAAGTCTATATTTTCTATCACTCTAATGTTGGCTTTAGTAGGTTCAAAGTTGCTAAATGAATTACTTGACAAAAGTTCAAATAGGAAATCTGTTCCAAATCAATTAGAGAAGGTGCCACCGAATGACACCTTCAGTACCACTAAAGTGTCATTAGGTGCCACCGAAGACACATTCAGTGCCACTGAAAGTGCCCAAAACAATCCAGCAACATTTTAAAGAAAATTCGGAACCACCAACTGGATATTCGGTCCCACCGACTGCCACCAAAGAACAAAATTCGGTGCCACTGAAAGTAATAAAATTCATCCAGCAGCTTCAGGATCTAATTCGGTACCACCGAGTGATATTTTGATACCATCGAGTGATATTTTTGTGCCACCGAATGTTTACTCGGTGAAACCGAAAACTATCCGTTTTATAACTATTGGGATTTTTTCTTTATATATACAGGACCCAAAACTTTATGAAATAAGTGGATTTAGGTATTTTCGAGTCTCTAGTATATCACAAGCTTATCTCACTCATCTTAGACTCTATCCACAAGCGATTCATGCTTTCTTTATTGTAATTTCTCACTTCAATAAGCATTCAAAGCCCCTATTGATGAAGAATATAATCCCGAGCCTTCTCTAGAGTACAAAAACCAAACTTATTGGCAAATCCGTAGTCTCCATGATACTCTAGAGCATCCATTGATTGAATCCCTTAGGAAATCCATTCATAACCTTTGCTAAGAGATTCAACCTACTCTCATTACCTTAGTTCCCTTTATAAGAATATCATATATAAGGTTCTTGATCGTGAAGCTGATACAACAAGAAAATCACAGCATCATGATCGGGGGGAGCATCGGGGAGCTGATTCAAGAACGAAAGAGCGAAGATCAAGCAACCCAAGACAAGCTACAAAAGAGGACTCATTCTGACAAATAAGTGTCATTGTTAAGAGTCCACAAGTTAGTCGCTATCCTCGTATATGATTGAGGCTAAGAGTTTATTATCCAAAAACTCGTGTAGATGCCTAGTGTGGGACCTTGGCCCGTGGACCTAAACATACGTGCCTTGTATGGGACCTTGGCCGATGGGCCTAAACGTAGGTGTCATGTGTGGGACCTTGGCCATAGGGCCTAAACGTAGGTTCTTAGTGTAGGACATTTACTCGAGTGGAGAGCATAAATTGTGAGTCCTTTGTTTAGGGTTGTAAAGGTTTATGGTGAACCTAATTTAAAACCATTGATAATGAAATCGGACACACTCTAGGATAAAGCGTGATTGTCGGGAGTGAAGTACGCACATAGCCGAACCATTATATATCCTTGTATTTGGAATTGTCATTTACGCATCTATTTAATCATGATCATTTAAGTTTGAATGCTTGATTATTTATGTATGATTGAATGATTGCTTAAGAATTGATGGGTAGTACATTCCACACACAAGTTCACAATGTTATAGGTTAGTTGCTTTATTTGTATATCTTGAGTAGCCTATGTGATTGTACCCTTTATTGGCTTGGAAGCCTTTAGAGTTACATTAACTTACTTAGTTAAATTATAAATCAATCTAAGGTAGGCAATAAAATTTTAAATTGGTATAATCAGCGAAAAGTACTATTCGCGCCCTTACAAATCAATCTAAGGTAGGCAATAAAATTTTAAATTGGTATAAACCGCAATTTCAGCTTTCACATCATTTGCATTTGTATTTTCTTGTTCTGATTCATCAGACTCGGAAGAACTTTAAGAGTCAGATGATTCATCCTAAGTAGTTATTATGCTCTTTCTTTTTTACCTATCTTTTTTAGGACATTTATTTTCCAAGTGCCCATATTCATGACAGTTTAAACATTGAATATCATTTGTTTTAAATTTTAAAAAATTAGATCTTCTTTTTCTTTTACCAGATGGTTTTTAAAAATCTGTTCTTTTCTTATTTTGAAAATTCTATAAAATTTCTTAGCTAACATTGTCATATCATCTTCATTTTCTTCAAAATCAGAATTAGAACTATTTTATTTTGAAACAAATTTAAAAGATTTAAGAGCAATAGACTTAGCTTTAGGAGCCTTAAAATTCAACTCATATGTTTGAAGAGGGTTAACTAACTCATCAACCTTCATAAGATCAGTATCTCTTAATTATTGAATAGCAATAACCATAGAGTTCAATCTGTCAGGAAGAGATCGCAATATTTTTACACACACCTTGCTTTTTGGGATTTCATCTCCTCGACCCCATATAAAATTTACTATGTGATTTAGTTTCATATAGAAGTCCATAAAAGTCTCATTTTCTTCCATATGAATTTCCTCAAATTTGGTAGTGAGAATTTGAACTTTTGATTTCTTGACAATAGTAGTTCCTTCATGGATCATTTCGAGAATGTCTCAAGCTTGTTTAGTTGTATCACATGAAATAATTTTTTTGAATTCATTAGCCGATAGAGCACAAAGTTATGACATTTAAGGCTTTAGCATTGGCACTGCTTTCACTTTTCTGACCTGCGATTCATAAATAGAATGTAGTTTTTCTCATAAATTTGAATCCATCCTCGGCTACTACTTCAATCATAGGAGGTTTTCATTTAGTCACAGCGGCTTGCCACACACTTTCATCTAACGATTTTAGAAAATTCTTCATTCTGACTTTTCAGTACGAATAATTAGAGCCATCAAAAGGAGGTGGCCTGGTAATAGATAAATTGTTGAAATTTGACATAATAAAGTTCTGGATCTAAACTCAAGGAAATAAATCCAAAAAATAGAGCAACCCGCTCTGATACCACTTGAAAAGGAGAGTTTAAGAAGTCCTAAAGAGGGGGGGGGGGGGAGGGGGGGGGGGGGGGGTGAGGGAGGGGGGGTTGAATAGGACTATGCCAACTAATCGAATAAAGTGTTGAATAATAAATAAATCAGAGATCTTAATTGCCTTAGTATTGAAATGTTGATTCTAACTGATTTGTAGGATAACCTTCACCCGAACAAGTTTAGGTAGGACAACATTATTTCATGAATGTGATTAGAATCAAAACCCCAAACAAATTAAGAGTAAATAAAATAAATATTAAAATCATTTACCACTTATACTGAAATGAAATTACAACCATTCACCATAAACACTAAGAATTATAGTGGTTCTGTGTGTTAACAATTGTTCTTAAATAGCCACACCTACTCCACTCCCAAAATTACTCTCCACATAACCTTGGCTTTCACTATGAATAAAGTTTTCTCAAGGTCACCTTAAAACCTAATACAGTTGTGATTTTATCGGGCTATCACAAACAAAACACATCACTGAGATTTTTGGGCTATCTCAGAAAAACCAAATACAGAAAGTAAACAAATGTATACTTATCTTCACTGTAAAAGAAGCTGTAGCCGAAGAACTTCTTTCTCTTGAATGTCGATTGTGCAATGTTCAGTTCAATAGAAAAAGTTCAGGGTTCTATTAATTTTTTTAATTAAGATTTAAACCAATGGCTACTTTTATTAATTCTTTTAAATCTCAACAAGAAGAGTAATATCCACTCTTTTTAGAATCAGAATGACAGAGTCTGAGATTAAGGAATTAAACAAAAATCTATAAAAAGTAATTTATAAATATTGTTTAATAACTTGAATATAAATGGAGCTTCTCTCTCACTTGCAAAAGGATTTGAATAGTCTTGAATGAATTTTTGGATTGAGAGAAAACCTTAATTTATAGGCAAAGAAGTTGGTTATTCGACTAGCCTAAGACTGTCTTCGACTGACCCAAGCACCTGATTTAATTCCAATGAATTTTCATATTTGATCGGGATAAGATATAACAAATCTTCGACTGGTCAAAGGCCCTGTTCTACTGGTTAAAAGTGGGCTTCAACTGGTTGAAGGTGGCCTTCGATTGGCCAAAGGTGCCAAAATCTGAACTGATTCAATTGCTGGACTTCGAGCCGAGAAACTTAGGATTGGTCAAAGATTGCCCTTCGACGGGTTAAGCAGGCCACTCGATTGGCCGAAGAAGCAACAGATTTTATGTTTTGCTTCGATTTGTTCTAGGACTGGCCGAGTAAAACTTAGGCTAGTCGAGCTAAACCTTAAGCTAGTCGAAACTTAACTAAACACAAGCATAAAAACTCAATTTTAAATAGTTTTTGAATGCACCTAAACTTAAGCTCTTTTTAGGGCTTATAATACCTGAAATGACTGAACTTCTTTGTCTTGAAGTATATTAAAGACTTGAACTTCTTTATGGAGCTTGATCTTCTACTAGAACATCATTTGATCTTGACTTCATGTTGTCTTTCTAGCTTAATCTTCTACTAGAACTTGAACTTAGCTTAAACCTTAATCTTTAACCATACTTAAAGATCACTTGTTAATATGTTTTGACTAAATGAAATTTGACAAACAAAGTGTGCATTAAACATTATAGCACTTACAGATAGATTGCTCTTTTTTTGCATTTTCTTTCACTAGATACATATAATAGGCGTGGCCTGGGTTTTTTTTTTTTTTTTTGCCAACCTCGAATGGTTGGTATTATATATAGATAGACTAGTGTGGAAAAAACATGGATTATAATTACTATTATTGTTCTATTTTTTTCAATGTGTCAATTGTGGAATGGAAGTGAATTTCTTGTACATGTGGATTGAATATTGAAGAATGTAGATTGTTTATGTATCTGAGTGGGATGCAACAAAGACTTTTCTTTCTATAATAAGGTACTACAATATAAGTTACCAAATGACCCTTGTAGGTGGTGTCTTGATTCTCGACAGTGGTATATTTATGAAAATGTCGCTAATTTAGTATTTGATTCAAGATGGATCATTTCTTGTTTTAACAGTCAATCCTTCCATCCTTTGCCCCGCCTCTTCTTTTTTTTTCATTTTCAGGTTCATTACAAATAGGCAAACCTGATAGACAGTCTAGCTATATTATTTGGTGGATCCACATGATAAAATGGCATGAACAAACAAGTATCCATAAGCCCGTGTGGTAGTTAGTTGCACATGAATTTCTCTCAAGTCATTAGGCAAATGGAGAGATTGTCCACTCTGGTGCTTTGAAAATTGTGGACAATCAAATCAGTTATCCAGACAGTATTAAAATCACCTTTGCATGGGCCATTATGAAAAATACACTACTAGAATACTCCATATAAGATGTGGTCTAGATCAATGGACAACTGACTATAACCAGTAGCCTATGGCCAAATGTAAGATTAGTACCCTTTGAATAGTGTCAATGTAAATTCAAGATTAGGCCTAGTTATAGTCTCCAAAAATACATGGGTTGGATTATATAATTCAATGTTTGTCATTTTTTCTTTCTTTAGAGATTGCGTTTCTTAATTTATGAATGACATGGTGAAGATTTCCATTGCAAATGTAGTGATTTTGAACAAATAGTTTATGATTATACCATTACAATTCTCTAAGAGAGAGCAATATAGTGATCTTATAACACTAAATTGCTTCTCTAAAGCTCTCAGATAGCAGTGAAACTTTGATTTCTCATTTTTCATTAGGTCACTTTATTTGCTACACAAACTGTAGATGCATGTGTACAAGATGTGGGGCATTGAACAAGTTGGATGGACAGTGAGTGTTCCTTTGTCCAAAAAGGTTTGGCAGCTTAACTAACTAAGTGGACCACCCATTCAAGTTGACAAACACTGCACACCCACTCAAAAGATAGGCAATTTCATAATATTCGCTTTATATGATATTCAGTTAAAGGAATACCCAACTCCAACACATGAACCAAACAACTGAATTTGAGCACATCAATGTTAAAATATGGCTAATGTCTAGCAAATCAGTTCTTAGCAATAAATTCAACCCACCAGCAATATGTTAATAGTCATTGGTAACAACAAAAGTTGAGCACACAATTAAGTTTTTTGTTATATAGGCCTTGTCTATGCATTGTTATATTTTGGGTATCACAGTCCCTGAAAAAAATATAGACATTCTTGATTATTCTAGCCAGTAAAACCAAAGTCATCTTAGTCTCGTTTACTTAATGAGAATAGCTTGAATGGGACGATTTCACTTGCAACGGACCTAAATAGGAGAGAGAGAGAGAGAGAGAGAGAGAGAGAGAGAGAGAGAGACTATTAGGAACATTTTTTTCGTGACTTTGCCGATGAAAGTCAGTAGAAATAATTTAGGGGCATTATTTCTTAAATATAAACAATAGCTTATAACTAATGTAACCAAAAAAAGAAAATTAAGTTCAACAGAAGAAAGAACAACTGCTTTTATTTACACTTTTACAATGTGTTCTTGTGCCATTGACGTGTTTGAAAGGGTTGAAATTGCTCCCTTCTTTATTGTGTAGGTCGCACTTGGATTTTGCGATGTGTTCTTGTACCATTAACGTGTTTGAAAGGGCTGAAATTGCTCCCTTCTCTATTATGCAGGTCGCACCGCAAGCATTTAGCTAGTTTCAAAGCTTCCATTGGTTTACCTTCATCCTATATCTACATTAAGAAAAGGGCAAAAACAAAAACAAAAAACCTAAAAATATCACATTATAAATGAATGGATCCCACTTAAGAGGAACAATGTTTTTTAGTGTAGATGCAGCAATGCATACCCAAGATAATGTGATCTAATGCATCCCCTCATTGGTTGGCCATGCAAGAATCATCAACATAAATGGGGTCCCCTCTCACGTATCACGCGCAAGAACCTGATTTGGACAGATGGCAGGTGGATGCCGTTGAGAGCCTCAATCAAAAGAAATAAAAGAAATGAGGGATAATATAGTGAGTGGATGGCAATTAGGAGGCAAGGTGGGTGGTAAGAAAATTGAGAGAGAGTGAAGAAAAAAATTTAAAAAAAAATTTTAAAAAATAAACTGAAAATGAAGTTTACCCATATGTGGTCAAGTGCATGCACGGTCGAAACAAAGAAATATCGGCAAATGAATCTCCAATGAAAGATCATTCATGGCAAGGGAACGTACCATTGCTATTCAACCAATGCCATTTTACTGTATCACTTTAATAGCCTTTTGGTTACTAAAGCGTTCAGTATCCAATCCGCTCTCAAGATGGATTGGATACTCGGGTTGCAGATTCCCTGTGAAAGGCTTTTGCGGAAATTTCCTATGTCAGTGATGTTAGGTGAGGCTCACCATGATTTTTGTGGAAAATCCACCACATTCATCATTTTTGCAAGATCATGTTAGCACATGGACCCACAAATGACGGAAATCCAAATCTCATATGGGCCACACAACAAAGGATAGAAGGTCCACCGGTGAAACACGCATGGGCTCACGAAGGATTTGAATCAAGATAATTTTTATGTTTTCAGTTAATCCTATTAGAATTTAATTTATTAATGGTATTTATGGTATATTAAAAATAATAATAATAAAAAAAAAAAAAAAAAAAAAAACAATAGAACCCAGGAAGGTTTCAATGGTAGGAATTTACCTACACACCTTTACCTGATGTACGGCTTACTTGAGTTTCGGATTTATATCAATTTAGGGCCCTCACCTAAAATGATCTCCCAAAACTGATGGGCGTGGTGGATTTCCCATAAACATCAGGGTGGGTCCCACATAACTTACCGTTGCAGGAAGATCCTGCGAAAGGCTCTCGGAGGGAATCCGCGTCTGGCTACTCCCCGTGCCACCTGCCAGTGGCTGGTGATCGGTGCTCTCTGGGCCCACCATAATGTATGTGTTTCATCTATGCCGGCCATCTATTTTTTCTAGATCATTTTATGATACGAGATAAAACACGAGGTATATCCCAATGTTAAGTGGACCACATTACAGGAAACGTGTTCATTCATAACGTCAACCATTAAAACTTGTTGGGGTCATAAAAGTTTTGAATCAACCTGATCTTTGTTTTTTACCTTCATCTGAATATGTATGACCTAATAAACGGATCGGATGTCAAATAAACAGTACAGTGGGCCTTAGGAGGATTTTAATGGTGGATATCCAATCACTATTATTTTCCTGTGGTGTGGTCCACCTGAGATTTATATCCCTCTCATTTTTGGGATCAAGTCCTAAAATGATATGTAAAAATGGATGAAAGGAATTGATGAAACACATACAACATGGTAGGGCCCACAGAGCACCGACCACCAGCCACCGAGCTGGTGGCGGGGGAGTAGCCAATCCGTTTACCTATCTGGCCTGGTGTTGCGCGTCCCGATAAAACACCTACGTCATGGTGTGGCCCACGACGTATTACCATCCCGTAGCAGGCGCGTCACTACTGGCAGTGTCAGGATGCAATCGGCGTCCAACGAATTTCACCGCATATTTTCCGATTAGAAATGGGACGTGGATTGCGTCCTACCCCCGCCCGGACGCTAATCCGTCCGGGCAGAGCTCTGTGATGCTCATCGTGATGTAAGTATTTTATCCTACCGTTAATCATTTTTATATGATCATTTTAAGGTATGAGTTAAATATTGAAGTAGATATACAGCTCCATTAAACCACATCAAAGGAAGCTGCAAAGATATTAACAACCACCATTGAAACCTTTCCAAGGGCCACCGTGACGTGTTTTTACCACCCAACCTATTAATAAGGTCATGCAGACTTGGATGAAGTGAAAACACAAATTTTAGCTTGATCGGGCACTTCTCCAGCTCCCAAGAAATTTTTAATGGTGGACGTTCAATCCCCACTTTGGGGTCCACTTAAGCCTTGGAACTACTTCAATTTTTGGCTCACATCCTAAAATGATCATACAAAAACGATTAACGGTGTGGATAAAATACTTACATCACGATGAGCACCACATAGCTCTGCCCGGACGGATTAGCGTCCGGGCGGGGGTAGGACGCAATCCGCGTCCATAAGAAATGATAAATTTTGATACGCAAGTGGCTGCACGGAATTCTATGCATTCTCCTCCTTGAAGTATACTCGGGCAATTCTCAACCATTGTGACCGTTGATACGGTGGGCCACCAAGTGGTTAGGTCGTACCCAGAAATGTAGGCACGTGAACTTTGGTGTCCATCCGAGCATTGTAATTCGGAAAAATAAAAAATGAAGGTTACTCATGTACATATATTCCACAACCGACTCCAACAAGAAATGGATGAACAGAGTTAGCGTATGGCCCATCCACATTGTGACCCAACTATAAAAACCGCTGATAACCCGTATTGTTTTCCGTGCATGCCATGTGTCCATGGAGGTAACACACTTCAAAATTGAATTGGCCTCATACGCGAGGATGCACATGTGTGTGAGATCGGGTCCCTTTCAATCCATGTGCGATACATAAAGTCAAGGCTCATGTGATCATTATGTGGGGGCAACACATGTTCAAATAAATGAATGATTACCAAAAATTGACTGATGGTTCAAATTTTCAAATTCTGTACATGGCCCACCTTATGATCATATTTGCGTGATTTTAGGTGCATCGAATAGAAATAGTGACGGGATTGACGAACGGGTGAGATGGTACGCACGTGTGACTGAGCGACTTTCAATGTGTGCATGTGCGTCATTTGTCACGAGCTTCTATACAACGATGAAAAATGTCACCATACAGCGGCTGTATAATAAGTTATGATACATCCTTTTCTTGACCAACAACATGTCATATGTGTAATATCTAATCGGACCAAAATCTGGGCCACACCATGATTATTAGATAAAATGAAAATCAGGACGATTCACGCATTTGGTTGGCCACACCAGTATCCTCAGCCATACGATTACCTGTCCATTGATTTAGGATTGCCGGTTTAGGATTAAGGGGATTGAGGTTCAGAGGCCTACTTTTGAAAACTTTTGGGCCCACTACAATGTTTAATCACCATACAACTTGATAAAGGGAAAACACAATTATCAACTTATCCAAAACTCATGTGGCTCTGGTAAACCTTTAATTGTAGGTGTTCAATCCGCATTGTTTCTCGTGGTGTGGTCCACTTTAGCTTTGTATTTTTTTCTTTTTTTTTAAGCTCATTAAGTTGACAAAATATATAAACCACGAGGATAAAATTAGAGCTTGGCACAAACTGACTCAATTCAGTGGATCCGACCCGAACTAAAGGCTTAGATCTGTGCAGTTCGAGTAAAATCAGTTAGATTCGACTGTTCATTGGATCGAGTTTGGATCATGGTCAATCCTGTCACGTCCCAAACCTGGAAGTCGGATTCACAGAATCTCAATCGCCGAATCCGGTGTCGACAGCCTCCGTAGTACCCTATTCTCGGCTCTCAGCGCTCATATGCCAGATTCTGATCCTGAGATCCTACAAAGAGAATTTTCAACATGAATTTATCTTATAAGAAGCGTAACTGCAAGTATACCTAAATCATAAGAACAACATCATCACCACATATCCACTAATATAATCATTTGAGTACAATACTGAAAAGAAAATACATATGTTAAAATCAAAGCTCTGAAAGTCAGTTATATGCTCCAAGCTTCACGCTGCTGCAACCTAACATCACTTGCACGCATGTATCGTGCATAAGCTTATAGAAAGCTTAAAGGGTGATGTAAGTGTGTCCACAAGGTAAGTGCCAAGTATTTAATATAATGTCATAATCATACAATATCGAAAATACTGGTAAGATCATGAATCATATGATATAGAGTAAGCGGAAATACTGGTAAGTCCATGAGTCAAACAATATCAGAGTACGCAATACATATTAGTTATATAAATGAAAAGTCATAAAAAGTCAAATATCATATGTCAAGGATGCAATGCAATATACAATTCCTGATGACTTCATGAATACTGTCAGCCGTATCTAGACTATATAAATGTAGAAACACAGTAACCCAAAATGTCATACGCCACGGATATAACGCAATATACGATGTGAATGGAATAACCATGCTGGAGTGTGAAGTTGGGATGATAGTAAGTAGTATTGCAAGCTATGGGGTCCACCACAAGGACTTCTATCCAAACCAGTCTCATACCTAAATTTGAATAGTCAGACTCAATGTAGTAAACTCCTGATCTCAGGTTAGTCGTGCGCCCCAACTAAAATCTCGGCCATTACGAAGGTACACGTAACAAATAATTGTGCGCCACCAGCCCAAGTGGATAGTGAATGAATTAATGAATGAGTATGCAACTATTACTCAATAAGTCCACATATCAGTACAGTTCATTTCTGAGATCATCACCGGAATTTAGTACACTCTAAGTGGCACTGCCCCTCTCCCAGCGGCACAGTTCAAGTGAGTGTAAGAAACCTCACTATCCGTCTGCCCAATAGTCTGTCAATACATATCTGGCACGTCGATAGCGGACCCATTCACGAGCTGGTTAAACTCAGCCTAGCTATACCTCCTACCCTCAGGCAGGTAAGGCCACACTCCTCCCAACCGACCACGACACAGTGAGAGACGCGGCCTCCTAGTATTCGGCACTCGGGCACTCATGTATCCACTCGATCTCGACGTTTGGGCATCCTCTAGTATCAAGAGGGTTTAAAGATTTTCACTCAGGGCCATTTATGGTAGCCCGATGCTAGAATAGATTATCGGTGTCCCATCTAGTCATCCATGATATGTCTGTGGAGGTTACGACCCTGATGTTATTAGGGCGTATAGTAATCACAATGCAAGATGCATGAGTCATATAATTCAGTCATGCATCAATCATGCGCATATCATACACTCATGTGAGACAATCTCCACCTATCAGGGAGTCTCATAACAACTCACACAATGATATATGCAATGGTCAAGCATATCTCATAACAAACATACAGATGATGCGTATGGGCAAGTATCATGATGCTATGCTGTCACATACTCATAATCACTATCAATATCCGGCACCAATAATCATCATCGATAATCGACATCAACAATCAGCCACAACAATGTGGACGTTTAACCAACATTGCCCCTAAGGAGTGACCCACATAGAGCCTAACATATAGTGGACCCATGGCCTCACACAAGGGTCAAATATATAAAACACCATGGGCCTCACTCAAGAGCTTAACACATCACGATGGACCTTTCACATAGGCTTAACATATATCACAATGGGCTACATCGCCTGGCCCTCAAATGTATCACAATGGGCCTTATCAAATAGGCCTCATATACATTACATTGAGCCTTAAATACAGATGGAATACACATCACAACGGCCATAAATACGGGCCGCATATACATCACATTGGGCCTCAACAATCGAAATCGACACTCGGAATCGACCTCGACAATCGGAATCAGAATTGGCAATCGAAATCGGCCTCGATAATCGGAATAAGAATCGGCTCGATAATCGGAATCGGAATCGGCCTCGATAATCGGAATCAGTCACAACAATCGGAATTGATCGATAATCAGAATCGACAAATCCATCATATCAATCAGAATAGGAAATCGGTCATGATAATTGGCCTCGATGAGAATGGGCCGAACAAGAACTAAAGGAAGGTCACAACGAGGACATTAAATCATCATTGCCCATCAATGTGTCCATTTAACCAGCATTGCTCCCAAGGAGTGGCCCACATAAAGCCAAACATACAGTAGGTCAACGTCTCACAAAAGGGCCTAATGTACATCACGATAGGACGAATATACAGGCCTAACATATATCACCATGGGCCTTGAATACATCACATGGGCCAAAACCATGGGCTGGAAATATGTCTCAATGGACCTTACCACATGGGCCGAAAATATATCACAATAGGCCGCATTACATCAAGCAGGCCGCATCCACGGGCCACACCAATGGGCCTCACCAAATGGCTCACAAATACATAACAATGGGCCTCGGTACATGGGCCATAAATACAACAAGTGGGACATATCAATAAAACACATACATTATCGTAGGCCCACTGTCCCATGCAGGACGGTGAGGCAAATACATCGCCAAGGTGGGCCCTAGGTCCAGGGATGGAGATGTAGATATAATAAATACATCAAGGCGTGTGTAACATCCCGAAAATCGGGAGTTGAGCATAAACTCCACTCCCGAGTTCCAGAACATCACTTATGCAACATTTTCAATGATGGATGAATGTTGTTTATATTAGTGCAGAAAACATGAGTGGGATTAGACCAAAACAGCATATCATACTCCATAGACAGTTAAGTTTCTCAAGTGGAAGACTGTGATAAATATATAAAATGTGTAATTAATTGTAAGTCTCCAGATTGTGAACATGTTACCAGGTTAACTAAATACATGTATACTCCAAAAATGAACAAACAGAATATACATGAGTGTAAATACAAGGTAAAATACCAAGTGTATTGACATCTAATCAATAACCCTGTAACCCCGTCGATCAGAACCTGTATATAAGAGGAATTCTCCTCATCATCATCAAGTCTGGCTCTGCTTCGCAAGCATCGTCATCATCTGTAACTAAAATAGGGACTGGTTGGTGTGTACAACACCGTCCCGTAACGTGGGAGTGAGTAGCTAACTCAGTGGAAACTATACAGCAAAGGTTAACATATTATCAATTCAATCAAGCAGTAATGATAAGGTAGTACAATCAAATAGGTCCTAGATACTCTTGTTAATGCAAGGATGGTATGAAGAATGATGCATGCCCTCACCACAAACTCCCTCTGCGATCTTCATCTTATTATCACGCATGTCAGTCACTTCCTCAGTGCTCTTACGCCAACACCGATAGCACATGCAATGCGATGATATGAGTATGCTTACCAAGTTCTTATTAGTCCTTTTCACACAGCAGGATTGGGAAGCTAAGACACCTGCCTTGTATCATTTCCCAACATTGATCCATTATAGGGTCATCAGTCCTAGGAATCGCATACGATGTTGTGGTTCTAGGTCGCTGCAAGGGCTGTCAGGGCTGTTGCGCCCAATCGTTGCTCCTCTCTCCCATCACCTTATCAATACAGGCCTCTTTATATCCTTAAGACTGCATCAGGACTCGTCGTCCCTATGCAGTGTCAGGATAAACTCAAGGTCACTACAGAGGACTGTCAGGGATGTTGCATGCAATCGTTGCTCCTCTCCCCCATCACCAAACAGTGTAGACCCACAGCAAGAATATAGTGTCCCATACCACCATAATCTGCTTAGAGTAGGGTGCTCACTGGTCACTACGGGGAGATTTGTGGCCCCAGCGTAGGCCGACAGCACGACCACGGTGTCCCATACCACCATGCCCGGCTCATGAGTCTTAGGGGATCTTAGTACCATGGTTAACGGGAGTTTCACTGGTACGCTCAGTGCCTTAGATTCAAACAGTGGCGACCAAACATGGTGAACAAGCATCGGTCAATCGGGTTGGTTGATAAGCTCAACTAAGTCAAGCGCACGTTGAGTTGAACGACATGGAATGCATAAGCACTTCGTGTGGCCTAACCACTGTCGAACATCCCAAGCACGACTCAGATTCATAAACTCATCCTACGTGGCGAACAACCTCAACCACCATTTGGAGTACGGTTACCGATTACCTGGACTCTAGTACAGCCCCAATCACATATACATACAATAACTAGCATATGATTCATATTCTGCATCTATATGGACAATCATGAAATATAACTTAAATGTAAACAGTACATACAGGAAATCATACACACATGTAACATGATTTAATTAAATACATAAGCCATGGAGGAAATCATACACTTATTTACCATGGATAACCTAAGTTACATGAATCATGAAGGGAATCATACACATCGTTGATGAAGTTGAGAATCATATCTCAACCCGCATATAGGTACATTTTACAAACTCCTAACTCATTCAGACACTTTTACATACACTTAGTCTACACATTACATCGTACATATTATGTATCCATTAGCATACGTATTAGGGCAAATCCTTTCGTCAAAGGGTTATCGCCCATACAACAATCATATATCCATGACAATTAGTCATGGCGAGCATGAAAGCAAATTCCATACTCATTCAGTCATTTTCACAAACACTTAGAATACATACATTATCATACATGTGTATGTTGGTTATACATGTATTAGGCTAAATCCTTTCACTAGGGAGTTGCCCCATATACCACCTGCATATACCCACGACGGATAATCATGGCATGCATGAATTCGGGTTTCGTATTCATTTAGACATTTTCACAAACACGTGGACTACACAGTTTTACATGTATAGCGTATATTGGTCGTGGCGTGATTTAGGGTAAGTCCTTTCGCTAAGGAGTTGTCACACATGTAACAAGTATATATACACAGAAAATAATCATGTTGACCACAAATTCAAATTCTATATGTATACGGTATTTTCTACAAATATGAGGAATACAGTATATTCAACATAATTAACGTACAATTGAAAAATGAAACAGACAACACTTTATACATGTGAAATAACATCCTAAGCAAGAATAAATCATTACTTAACATTGAAAGTCTTGAAAACCATAACCTAAATGTATATAGTCCGCACCTTAAACCGAAAAATACGTATAAAATGTGATTCAGACGATATGTCTTCGTCAACGGCGGATACGCTACCTATGGCAAGAAACAGGTTAGCTATAATATCATTCGAACTATTCTAGGCTTCAAAACAGATTAAGGTTGGGATTTCTTACCTAGGAACGAAGTTGGAAACACCGAAATAGCGAAGCAGAAGGGTGGATAAGGTACGTAGAGAGACTGGGAAGAATCCCAGGAAGCGGCACCAACTTCTCCCTCACTTTCTCTCTCTTTTCTCTCTTAAAACTCTAGGGTTTGGGAAATTCGTATGGGTTAGAAAGCTAAGGGTTTAAGGCCCTTTTATAAGCTCAAACATAACGAAAATGGACTCCAAGTCAAGGTATACTTAGGTTATAACCAAATCGGGATCTTTCTGATCCAACGGAACATTTCTGGAGGTCCTGTTATCAATTGCGGTCGGACTTAAGCTCACTAACATTGGATCTTTAGTCAGTTAGGTTTTCAGTCCAATCGGATTTTCAGATCGTCCGTGGATGACCAGTGTCAATTCAACGGTTACCGAACTCCGATCAAGGCCACAAGTCCTTGGACATGTAAGGACAAATTTTCATGATCCGAGGGTGAAATTTGGTCGAATTCTGACGGTCAGAACGCTTAAAAATAACGCGCAAGTGAAACATTCCAGATTCTAATTTATTTTCTAAAAATCTTTCTTTTCTCACTCTCTTTACTCTGGACGCAAGGAAATGGTCTCAGGACATCGGTTGGGCTTGATTTTCAAAACGATTGTCAAGTCCAACTAGGTGGTCATAATGGTCTAAGTTCATCGCTATCAGACTTTCGACATGCGGTCTAGATCCAATACGAAGTTACAAAGCATTCCCGGGAATAACTGGGTTTAGAGTTGGATCCTAAATTTTAGGGTAACGTAGCGGTAACAATTCTATAGGTTTTTGGTCTTACAGATCGTATTTAAAGTGGTTGCTGCTAAATTTATAAGAAATCTAGTGTAGCGCTGGCTAATTCACGTTAAATTTCTAAAGAATTGGGTTCTAAATGATTCATTTGGCTTTGGAATTGAGTTCT
The DNA here is from genome assembly GCA_037074715.1 of Magnolia kwangsiensis. Classification (NCBI taxonomy): domain Eukaryota; kingdom Viridiplantae; phylum Streptophyta; class Magnoliopsida; order Magnoliales; family Magnoliaceae; genus Magnolia; species Magnolia kwangsiensis. Next base: position 40,392,512 of record CM073583.1, on the reverse strand, counting down.
AAGAGATTACCAAGGTGTTATGGTTAACCCGTTGCCTAAAGATGTCTAACTCCAGGTTGGTAAAAATCAGGGGTGTTACAATCTATCCCCCTTAAAAATAATTTCATCCCTAAAATTGACTAAGGGTAATGAGTCCCTAGAAAGACTTTAGTATTGACATTCTAAGGAAGGTTCGAATACTATTTAATGACCTAACCTTACATATAACCTAAATCAATTTCTTCGATCCTGGGCCAGTGGGAAAAGGGCTAACCACGCTTTCGCTGCACCACTCTGATCTAACGGTTGTATTAACTAGATTGGGCTCATAAGGTTCTACCCCCCTTAAAAATTTATGTTTACTCTCAAGGTTTTAAAATCTATGTCCTAATCCATATGTCGGAACGAGGTGTAATTTAAGACATATCCTTGAAATGTGGTAGGAAACAATCTCTCAATGCATTGGTCTTCCTTTGCTAATGATGCGTTCTATGGCATTGGTACCTATGGTTATAGAAATGAGCCTAATCTCTATTGTGGTTGAGTTCAGGGGCAGGTGTGAGCTTGCGGCAAGATGTTTAATCTCTATTGGCTATATGTCCTCAACATTTTCCAAAGGCAAAGCAATAACTTTTGGTTGTAGATAGTCGGGCCAACACGGAAGAAAAGTTGTGTGGTGGGTCTGAGCCAGATACATACACTTTCTGTCTAACTAGGACAGAAAATTTGTCGTATCGGTTCTTAATCCTAGTCGATGTCGATCTTCTGCTTGATCAGAGCATTGGATCCATTGGTAACTACTAGGATTAAGAATGCAATTCAAACCGCGAATACATCACTTATATACAGTTCGTTTACTCCGTGTTCCCGATTGTACTAAGTTCTTGGGAGGGCAATTCTAAGGGGCGTGCCGGTTTATCCTAGCGTTTCATCTGAGGGGTATATAAGTCTTCCCTACACGTGACTAGTTCTAAGTTAAGCAAGCTTCCTGAGAGTTTATAAAGGAGCCTATGAGCATTATGAGGATCTATCAAGGGAATGCAATCCTACTCCAACCAAATCTAACCTACTATTCCTTAACATATACAGGCTTTACACCGCTTAATACAACTAGGAGCCTAGTCCGTAACTCACTAGCTGTAATTCAAAGTCTAAGCTTATACGCTAGATGGTTTCATAGCATTTCTGTACTAACTCTAGGTCCAAAACTCTAGATGTCCTAGCACTAGATGGTCACTATTTATGGACTGAACTACCGTGTTTGGTCTCGCCCAACGATAAAGCATAAAGATCGAGAAGATGACTATAACTAACTCCTAAAGAGCCATGGAAAATGAAGAAAATGAAGGGAAAGGCTGAGATCTTTGGGTCTCCACGGATCTATGTCCGAAAGAGGAATGAAATGGGTCAAAGAAAGGGAAAATAATGGAAAGAAAAGGGTAAGATAGGATAGGTTGGGGGTTGGCACATTTTGGAGCTTCAAATGAGAGCTTGGAAGCTCCAATCGTGGAAAATGGAGGAAGTAGTTGCTGGATATGATTGAGAACAGTGGAGGGATGATGGAAATAATGAAAAATGAAGGAAGGAGTGCTTGGAAGGGAGGTTTGAGAGAGAAGGCAGCAAGTTTGGAGGAAAAAGAAAGCTTGGAGGATCACTTTGTAAAGGAAGTGATAGAATGGGGATGAAATAAGATTCGAACCCTATACCATAGGGTCCCACTAAGCCCCAAACATGATCGGCCCGGACGGCTCGCTCGGCCGAGCCCGCTGACCGGCGAGGCCCTCGCGACCACTGGACAAACTGGCGAGGGCTCGCTATTTGGGCGAGGTCTTCCCACCCCCTGGGTCCAGAAAAAGTTGGGGTCCCACCCCGGAACCCCCTAGAACCTGATCGTTTGGCCCCCCCTCTTTCGATTTGAGTTGTTTCGGGTCATTTCGGAACTACTCTGATCTCTATTCACTCTTACCGATTTGTAACGGCTGGAATGAGATGAAACGCGGTCTATACCCATCAATTGACGGTCTAAAAGTGATTTGGGGTCGTCGTGTATGATCAGGAGCATGCACGGACACAATCTCGGTGATCGTTTTCAATAAACTTTCGCCAACACACAAACTGAAGGTCTTAAACTTGTTTCTAGATTGTTCTCGCACCCTCCTACATTAAATTGGCGTCAGTGTGCGGTGTGTGACCATAACCCAGGTCCAGTTTAATCCAAATCATGCTCTGATACCATATATAACATCCTAAAAATCAGGGGTCGAGCATAAACTCCACTCTCAAGTTCCAGAACATCACTTATGCAACATTTTCAATGATAGATGAATGTTGTTTATATTAGTACAGAAAATATGAGTGGGATTAGACCAAAACAGCATATCATACTCTAGAGACAATTAAGTTTTTTGTGATAAATATATAAAATTTATAATTAATTGTAAGTCTCTAGAGTGTGAACATGTTACCAGGTTAACTAAATACATGTATACTCCAAAAATGAACAAAAAGAATATGCATGAGTGTAAATACAAGGTAAAATACCAAGTGTATTGACATATAATCAATAACCCTGTAACCCCGTCGATCAGAACCTGCATATAGGAGGAATCCTCCTCATCATCATCAAGTCCGGCTATGCTTCGCAAGCATCGCCATCATCTGTAACTAAAATAGGGACTGGTTGGTGTGTACAATACTGTCCCGTAACGTGGGAGTGAGTAGCTAACTCAGTGGAAACTATACAGCAAAGGTTAACATGTTATCAATTCAATCAAGCAGTAATGATAAGGCAGTACAATCAAACAGGTCCTAAATACTCTTGTTAATGCAAGGATGGTATGAAGAATGATGCATGCCCTCACCACAAACTCCCTCTGCGATCTTCATCTTATTATCGCACATATCAGTCACTTCCTCAGTGCTCTTACGCCAACACCGATAGCACATGCAATGCGATGATATGAGTATGCTTACCAAGTTCTTATTAGTCCTTTTCACACAGCAGGATTGGGAAGCTAAGACACCTCCCTTATATCATTTCTCAACATTGATCCATTCTAGGGTCGTCAGTCCTAGGAATCCCATACGATGTTATGGTTCTAGGTCGCTGCAAGGGCTGTCAGGGCTATTGCGCCCAATCGTTGCTCCTCTCCCCCATCACCTTATCAATACAGGCCTATTTATATCCTTAAGACTGCATCAGGACTCGTCGTCCCTATGCAGTGTCAGGATAAACTCAAGGTCACTACAGAGGGCTGTCAGGGATGTTACACGCAATCGTTGCTCCTCTCCCCCATCACCAAACAGTGTAGGCCGACAGCAAGAATATAGTGTCTCATACCACCATAATCTGCTTAGAGTAGGGTGCTCACTGGTCACTATAGGGATGTTTGTGGCCCCAGCGTAGGTCGACAGCACGACCAAGGTGTCCCATACCACCATGCCCAGCTCATGAGTCTTAGGAGATCTTAGTACCATGGTTAACGGGAGTTTCACTGGTAAGCTCAGTACCTTAGATTTAAACAGTGGCGACCAAACATGGTGAACAAGCATCGGTCAATCGGGTTAGTTGATAAGCTCAACTAAGTCAAGCGCACGTTGAGTTGAACGACATGGAATACATAAGTACTTCGTGTGCCCTAACCACTGCCGAACATCCAAAGCACGACTCAGATTCGTAAACTCATCCTACATGGCGAACAACCTCAACCACCATTTGGAGTACGGTTACCGATTACCTGGACTCCAGTACAGCCCCAATCACATACACATACAATAACTAGCATATGATTCATATTCTGCATCCATATGGACAATCATGAAGTATAACTTAAATGTAAACAGTACATACAGGAAATCATACGCACATGTAACATGATTCAATTAAATACATAAGCCATGGAGGAAATCATACACTTATTTAGCATGGATAACCTAAGTTACATGATTCGTGAAGGGAATCATACACATCATTGATGTAGTTAAGAATCATATCTCAACCCGCATATAGGTATATCTTACTAACTCCTAACTCATTTAGACACTTTTACATACACTTATTCTACACATTACATCGTACATATTATATATCCATTATCATACGTATTAGGGCAAATCCTTTCGTCAAAGGGTTATCGCCCATACAACAATCATATATCCATGACAATTAGTCATGGTGAGCATGAAAGCAAATTCCATACTCATTCAGTCATTTTCACAAACACTTAGAATACATACATTATCATACGTGTGTATGTTGGTTATACATGTATTAGGCCAAATCCTTTTACTAGGGAGTTGCCCCATATACCACCTGCATATACCCACGACGGATAATCATGGCATGCATGAATCCGGATTTCGTATTCATTTAGACATTTTCAAAAACACGTGGGCTACACACTTTTACATGTATAGCGTATATTGGTCGTGGCGTGATTTAGGGCAAGTCCTTTCGCTAAGGAGTTATCACACATTTAACAAGCATATATACACAGAAAATAATCATGTTGAACACAAATCCAAATTCTATACGTATAAGGTATTTTCTACAAATACGAGGAATACAGTATATTCAACATAATTAACGTACAACTGAAAAACGAAACAGACAACACTTTATATATGTGAAATAACATCCTAAGCAAGAATAAATCATTACTTAAAATTGAAAGTCTTGAAAACCGTAACCTAAACGTATATAATCCGCACCTTAAACTGAAAAATACGTATAAGATGTGATTCAGACGATATGTCTTCATCAACGGCGGATACGCTACCTATGGTAAGAAACAAGTTAGCTATAATATCATTGGAACTATTCTAGGCTTCAAAACAGGTTAAGGTTAGGATTTCTTACCTAGGAACGAAGTTGAAAACACCGGAATAGCGAAGCAGAATGGTGGATGAGGCACGTAGAGAGACTGGAAAGAATCCCAGGAAGCTGCACCAACTTCTCCCTCACTTTCTCTCTTTTCTCTCTCTTAAAACTCTAGGGTTTGGAAAATTCGTATGGATTAGAAAGCTAAGGGTTTAAGGCCCTTTTATAAGCCCAAACATCACGAAAATGGACTCCAAGTCAAGGTATACTTAGGTTATAACCAAATCGAGATCTTTCTGATCCAACGGAGCATTTCTGGAGGTCCTGTTATCAATTGCGGTCGGATTTAAGCTCACTATCATCGGATCTTTAGTCAGTTAGGTTTTCAATCCGATTGGATTTCCAGATCGTCCGTGGATGACCAGTGTCAATTCAACGGTTACCGAACTCCGATCAAGGCCACAAGTCCTTGGACATGTAAGGGCAAATTTTCCTGATCTGAGGGTGAAATTTGGTCAAATTCTGACGGTCAGAACGCTTAAAAATAACGTGCAAGTGAAACGTTCCAGATTCTAATTTATTTTCTAAAAATCTTCCTTTTCTCACTCTCTTTACTCTGGACGCAAGGAAATGGTCTCAGGACATCGGTTGGGCTTGATTTTCGAAACGATTGTCAAGTCCAACTAGGCGGTCATAATGGTCTAAGTTCATCGCTATCAGACTTTCGACGTACGGTATAGATCCAATACAAAGTTACAAAGCATTCCCGAGAACAACTGGGTTTAGAGTTGGATCCTAGATTTTAGGGTAACATAGCGGTAACAATTCTAGAGGTTTTGGGTCTTACAGATCGTATTTAAAGTGGTTGCTGCTAATTTTGCAGGAAACCTAGTGTAGCGCTGGCTAATTCACGTTAAATTTCTAAAGAATTGGGTTCTAAATGATTCCTTTGGCTTTGGAATTGAGTTCTAAGAGGCTACCAAGGTGTTATGGTTGACCCGTTGCCTAAGGACGTCTAACTCTAGGTTGGTAAAAATCCGAGGTGTTACAGCGTGACCCAGGTCAAAATGGATGGATAGAGTAGATACAACACGTACATTTATATGGGGTCCACATGAATGGACGGCGTGAATATACAACATATATATCACGGGGGGTCCTACTATGATGTGGGTGAGAGCTTGGACTACATCTAAAATCATTTCAATAGTTGCAGGTGCAACATGTGTATCACTATACACCATCATTTCATGGGGTACACGGCCCACCAATGACGATCGGGACTATCCAAACATTGGGCAGCACCATCCACCATAATCTGTACGGTGTGGATTATAATAAATAAATTAAGGTGGGTCCCACGGAATTGCTGATATCTCCGGCAGCTATGTAGCTGGTGTGAAATGCACCAGCCAATCTGCTACCATCAGTGGGTCCTGCACATGGGCCCACCGTATCATTATATGTAAAATATGTATATTAATATAATAATTATTATTATATATTTATTAAGGACATCCAGCGTCCCATAGTACTGCACCGTCCAGATGGACTGTGTGGATATAGAATATATACATATAAATATCAAGGTGGGTCCCACTATAATATCATTTAAATATACTATTATATTATCTTTTATATATATATATATATATATATATATATATATATATATATATATATATATATATATATATATATATATATATATATATATATATATATATACACACACACACACACACATATGAGGGGATCATGTAGGCTACATCACATGTGGACTGGGCATGCATCGATGGGCTCCATCATCTGGTCAGTAAAAATGGGCGGACGGTGTGGATGAAATCACATCTCGAGGCGATCCACGATGCTCGCAGCTGCACACACAGCAACTGTTGCAGTGGCTATTGGCCCACCGTCCATTAGACGGATGGTTCAAATTCAAGCAGATGGATGGTGGGGATTAACCCATTCATCACATGTGGGGTCCCCACATCTAGCAAGTGGACGACGTGGTTGTACAAGACACACATCAGGGTGTGCCCCTTTCCATAGAAAAACAGGTGGCCGGTGTGTATATATCACATGCGTTAGAGTGGGAGAAGTCCCACCATCCTGAGGTAGATGGACGGACGGTGGAAATAGAATACTTATATCAAGGTGGGTCCCATCCCACACGAGGCACATCCAAATGACTGAATGGTATGAATATAATACATACAGGCCTGTTAACGTCCATCCAGCAGCAGTTGCTGCATGGGACCCACCGTCTGGCTTCTACGGACAGTATGGGTCAACACGTCTTCAAGGTGGGCCACACATGTGGCCCACAATTTTGGATAAATCCGATATTTATGATCTCCCTCCGTCCAGGCTGATGATCCTGCTTGCTGGACAGACAACGTGGATTAATGCATCACCCGAGGGGGCCGCTGGCCCTAGACGGCGTGGATTCTTCACACGTGCATAATGGTGGGCCTGATGGATGGGATCCACGTCCAGCTGGATTGGATGGTGGATCAAAACACTTATTATGGTAAAGTCCACAGCACCATCCAGATGGCTCTACAGATGAACGATGCAGGTAAAGCACATACATCAAGGTGTGCCCCACCGTCCCACCTGCTAGATAGTGGTGGGGACATAACACGTACATCAATGTGGGTCCCATGGTGCATCCAACACGTGCTAGACCTGCCCAAACGGTCAGTCAGGTGGGTCGTCTAGATGGTCTGGATAAAACACAAAGTCAATGTAGGTCCTATCCCACGTCCAGTACCATCCAATCATTGGTCATACAAATTGGCACCATCCATCAAGGTGGACCATCACCCGAGGAGAGAGAGAGAGAGAGAGAGAGAGAGAGAGAGAGAGAGAGAGATGGAGAGATCGGTGAGATAGAGGGAGGGACCCCGCCACTATGGGCCCTCCCTATACGATGCATATATCAAGTGGGTTCCAAATCATGTGGACCCTACATCAAAATAAAAGAAAATAAACACCCACCTTTGATCTCCTCTTCCTTCTCCCGCCAATGCATGATAGAGCTTCAAAGGTACAATTTCAACGGTTGGGATCAATTGTGGAGGGTGGGATTGAGTGATAGGGAGTGGGCCATACCTAATTTCTCTCATAGGAGCCATGGACGTCCACCTCTCATGGGGGTTGCTTGAAAAATGGAGAGAGAGAATGAAAGAGAGAGAGGTGATGGAAAAGAGGGATGGTGAGTGATGGAGTGTGTGTACTTAACATTAAGGGAGAGAGTTGACTTTGAAGTACTTGTGTAAGAGAAAGGATGGTTGCTTGTACTTGACATGTGAAGTGATGGATTTGTAGTTGATTGAGGTGATTGATGAGACATTCTCTTGGGATTTCAATCACACGGAATTTTTCTCGAACTGAATGCGGGCCCACATCTCCTGGCCCGAGTATCACCTCGACGCATGAGACGTGGTGTTGGAACTACGACGACGGCGTTGTCACAATTATATAAGTCTCGGGCCGAGCTGACTCAGATCGATAGGATGCAACTCAGCATCGTGCGCAACCGCCAATAATAGATCGCGAGTCGTCGGAATTCAACCGGTAGGACCGTGGAGGCCTATGGAACTGTAACGCCCTGAAAATCGGGGGTCGTGTAGAAACCCAACTCCCGAGTTCCAAACCATCACTTATGCAACAAATATGCTTATGATTAAATGTTGTCTGAGTTAGTGCATTAACATGAGTGAGATTTTACCAAAACTGCAATTCATACTCCAGATCCAGTGATAAAACGCAAGCGGAAGACTAGAAGATATGTATATCACTATCTGTAAAACAAAATAATCTCGATCTGTCTCCAAAGTATGAATATAACTCTGAGTCACATATACATATACCAAATCAAAAATTAAATGTCATGTGATAGTCCAACTAGTAAAATTCCGCTCATCCAGGCCACCTATGCGAAGCCGTCAGAAAACTGCATGTACGAGAACTCATCCTGGTCCTCATAGTAGTCCGGCTCCAGCTCCTGAATCGCCTCGCTATTTGCATCTAAGACAGAGTCTGGTAGATGTTGCAAACACTGTCCCATAACGTGGTAGTGAGTGATCAACTCAGTGGAATCATATAACAAAGATTAGCATGTTATCAAATCAATCACGCGATGATAGTAAAGTAAACAATCAGTCATTCCTATATACTGTTATTAATGCAAGTATGAAATGCAGTAATGATGCATGCCCTCACCGATATACTCCCTTATGCGACACCATCTTACGTCCGCGACATGCTTTCTTCCCTCAGTGCTCCACATCTTCCACGCACATGCAGTGCGATAAGAATATGATTACTGAGTTTTTATTAGTCCTTTCATACAGCAGTATTGGAAAATTAAGGTACTTCCCTTATATCATTCCCAACACAGATCTTGTCTAGGGTCGTCACTCCTAGTAGTCTCATACGATGATATATTTCTAGGTTGCTGCAAGGGCTGTCAGGGTTGTTTCTCGCACTCGTTGCACCGCTCCCCCATCACCTTATCAATATAGGCCTAGTTATACTCTTGTTGCTACGGAAGGGTCGTCACCTCACGTAGACTCAGAATACGCTCGAAGTCACTACAAAGGGTTCGTCACCAATCAGAGTAGGTCGACAGCTCGAATGTAGTGTCTCATACCACCACAATTGGCTCACGAGTCTAAGGTGCTCACTGGTCACTACGGGGAGGTTTGTGGCCCCAGCGTAGGCCGACAGCTCGACCACAGTGTCTCATACTACCATGCCCTACTTATGAGTCTTAATAGATCAAGGTACCATGGTTATCAGAATTTTCACTGGTAAGTTCAGTACCCTAGGTTCAAGTAGTTATGACCAATACAAGATGAATATACAATGGTCAGTCGGGTTACTTGATGAGCTCGACTAGTACGAGCGCACCTCAAGCTGAACCACATGAAGTGCATAAGCACCTCGTGTGGCCTAACCACTGCCGTCAACCCAAGCATGACTCGCGTTCGTCGACGCATCCTTTGTGGCGAATAGAATCCAACCACGATTTTGAATCTGTTACCGACTGTCTGGACTAGAATATAGCCCCAAGCACTTATAATCTAATTCAATAATCATATGAGAGTGACAGAAATGAAGCACAAATAATCCAAGCATGTTAACAACATGTTATAACATACAACATAAGCAAATCAACCAAACACAAGCATTTCATATATATAAGGAAATCAATTGAATATAACAACATGGAGGAAATCATGTACATCATCATATTAGTTGAGAATCCAATCTCCAAACTAATCTACAACACCATTCACTCAATACTTACTAATACATACTCATATACAAACACTTAGTCTACACACATTTGTCTACATAGCATATGTCGACCCAACGTGTGCTTTAGGGCGAATCTCTTCGCCAAACAGATCATACACGCCTAACTTGTATAATAACACGACAAATACTCATGGCGATCATATCGATAAAATACGGACGTATACAGTATTTTCTACAAATACCTAAAATATCCTAAATCTTATATTCTCCGTATGCAATCGAAATGGAAAACAGACAGCATGTTCTACATGTCAAACAGCATCCTTGTAGATAATCTACTACCAAATGACATTAAAAGCTTTGAAAACAGGTGACCTAAGCATCTAAAATCCTCACCTTACGCCGTAGAAGCGTAACGAATCGAATAGAAACTCTATGCTTCGTTAACGTCAATATGACGACCTATATCACAAGATAAGTCAGCTACTTTGCTACTTGTATTGATAGAATTTCTAAAACAGGCTAAGGTTAGGGTTTTCTTACCTAGAATGAGGTCAGAATCACCGAAAGAGTGATTAGAACATGATGGTTAAGCACGTGTAGTAGCAGGATCGAGTGACAGAAACTTTCCCTCACAACTTCCACACAATCTCTCTCTTTTCTCTCCTCTTTTCTAGGGTTTCTTGAAAATTCGTATGGGAGGGATGTGAGAGAGTTTAAGGTCCTTAAATAGGTTAGAAACTCACCTATTTAGACTTTAAACCAAGGTATACTTGGGTTATATCCAAATCGGGTCTCTTCCAATCCAAAAGAACATTTCTGGATGTCCCCTGACTGAATGTGGTCGGACTTAAGCTCATGGATGTTGGATCCTGATCACATTAAGTTTTTAGTTCGATAGGGTTCCCGGATCGCACGTGGCGGACCAGTTTCAGTTCAGCGGTCACTGAGACTCGATCAGGAATTTCAAGTACACTGACATGAGTGAGAAATGTTCCCTGATCCGAGGGTGTATTTGGGTCAGATTTCGACGGTCTGAATGCTTATAATTAACCCGCAAGCGTCACGTGCCAGATTTATTTAAATCACATTTAATTTATAAAGAATTCTACTCTTTCTCACACTCCTTGCTCCGGACTCAATGAAATAGTCCCAGGACATCATTTGAACTTGATTTCCGTGGTGGTAGTCAAGTCCAACTACGCAGTCATAATGGTCTGAAATTGTAGATATCGGACTTTCGACACGCGGTCTAGATCCAATAAAAAGTTTCAAAGGGTTCCTGAGAACAAACGGGTTTAGAGTTTGATCCTAGGTTTCAGGGTATTATAGCGTCATTGATTCTACAAATTTTGGGTCTTGCAGAACGTATTTAAAGCGATCTGTGCTAATTTCACAGCTAATCTAACATAGCGCTAGTTAACTTACGCTTAATTTCTAAAGGAATTAATCCTAAGTGATTTCTGCCTGAGGTGGTACTCGGGTCTCTGTACGGATTTTTTCGACATGTTACAGGAACGGTACGGGATAGGATACCGATTTTACAGCTCTCCCCACCTAATAAAAATTTCATCCTCGAAATTTACAAAACAGACAAAGGGAGAGGAAATATCAAGTATATTTGTCAAGGCACAATCAATCTACAAAAGGATAGAGATGGCGCTCTCTAATCCAAACCTCGCCCTCCTAAGACGCATCATTAACACTATAGTGATCCTACTGAACCTCGTATCCCGGTCAGAAATGGTTAAGACTGGAACACTAAGCAGCTTCACAACCTCATCGCTAGGGAGCTATATCAAAAAATCTCTAAGTTATGCAAACTTGGGGATCTAATCATTCTAAGTTCTCAATAATCATGGAGTGAAGGGTAACTATCAGCAGATATGTGATGTTATCTTCAAATATTTCCAAGTTATGCTCTGACACCATCTTTTGTCACCCCCAAACCCGAACATCGGATTCACAAGAATTCCAATCGCCAAATCCGGTGCCGACAACCTCCGTAGTACCCCATTCTTGACTCCCAGTGCTCATACGCCAAATTTCAATCCTGGGATCCTACAAGGAGGATTTTCAACATAAATTTGTCTCATAAGAAGCATAACCACGAGTATACCCAAATCATAAGAATAACTTCATCAACACATATCCACTAATATAATCATTTGAGTACAATACTGAAAAGGAAATACATATGTCAAAATGAAAGCTCCAGAAGTCAGTTACATACTCCAAGCTCCACGCTACTGCAACCTAACATCACCTGTATGCATCTATTGTGCATAAGCTTATAGAAAGCTTAGATGGTGGTGTAAGTGTGTGCACAAGGTAAGTGTCAAGTATTTAATATAATGTCATAATCATACAATATCGAAAATACTGGTAAGATCATAAATCATATGATATCAGAGTAAGAGAAAATACTGGCAAGTCCATGAGTTAAACAATATCAAAATACGCGATACAGATCAGCTATGTAAATGAGGAGTCATAAAGAGCCAAATATCAGATGACGAGGATGCAATGCAATATACAATTCCTAATGAGTTCACGAATACCGTCAGCCGTATCTAGATCAAATAAATACAGAAACATAGTAACCCAAAATGTCATACACCGCGGATGTAATGCAATATGTGATGCGAATGGAATGACCATACTGGAGTATGAAGTTGGGATAATAGTATGTAGTATCGCAAGCTACGGGGTCCACCACAAGGACTTCTATCCAAACCAATCTCATACCTAACTTTGGATAGTCAGACTCAATGTGGTAAACTCCTGATCTCAGGTTAGTCGCGTGCCCCAACCGAAATCCTGGCCATTACGAAGGTACACATAACAAATAGTTACGCACCACCAGCCCGAGTGGATAATGAATGAATAAATGAATAAGTATGTAACTCTTACTCAATAAGTCTACATATCAGTACAGTTTATCTCTAGGATCATCATCAGGGTTTAGTATACTCCAAGTGGCACTGCCCTCTCCCATAGGTACAATCCAAGTGAGCGAAAGAAACCTCACTATCCGCCTACCCAATAGTCTATCAATACCTATCCGGCACGTTGATAGCGTACCTATTCACGAGCTAGTCAAACTTAGCTTAGCTATGCCCCCACCCTCGAGCGGGTAAGGCCACACCCCCTCCTAACCGACCACGACACAGTGGGAGACACGACCACCTGGTATTCGACACTCGAGCGCCCATGTATCCATTCGGTCTCGACGTTGGGGTGTCCTCTGGTACCAAGAAGGTTTAGAGATTTTCACCCAAGGCCATATATGGCAGCCCGATGCTAGAACAGTTTTTTTGGTATCCCATCTATCCATCCACGATATGCTTGTGGAGGTTATAACTCCGATGTTGCTAGGGCATACAGTAATCACAATGCAAGATGCATGAGTGATATAATCCAGTCATGCATCAATCCTGCGCATACCATGCACTCATGTGAGACAATCTCTACCTATCAGGGAGTCTCATAACAACTTGCACAATGATATATGCAATGGCTAAACACATCTCATAACAAACATGCAGATGATGCATATGAGCATGTATCATGATGTTATGTTATCACATACTCATAATCGGTATCAATATCCGACACCGATAATCATCATCGACAATCAGCATCGACAATCGGCCTCAACAATGTGGACGTTTAACCAACATTGCCCCTAAGGAGTGGCCCACATAGAACCTAACATATAGTGAACCCATAGCCTCACATAAGGGTTAAATATATACAACACCATGGGCCTCACTCAAGAGTTTAACACATCACGATGGGTCTTTCACATGGGCTTAACATACATCACAATGGGCTACATCGCTTGGCCCTCAAATGCATCACAATGGACCTCATCACATAGGCCTCATATACATTACATTGGACCTTAAATATGGGATAAATACACATCACAACGGCCTCAAATACAGGCCGCATATACATCACATTGAGCCTCGACAATCAGAATCGATATCAACAATCGAAATCGGAATCGTTAATCGAAATTGGAATTAGAATCGGCAATCGGAATCGACCTCGATAATCAAAATCAAAATGGGCATTTGGAATCGCCCTCGATAATCGAAATCAGAATCGGCCTCGATAATCGGAATCAGAATCGGCCTCGATAATCGGAATCAGTCATAACAATCGGAATTGATCGATAATCAAAATCGATAAATCAGTCACGTCAATCGGAATCGGCAATCGATCACGATAATCGATCTCGATGAGAATAGGCTGAACAAGCCCTAAGGAAAGGTCACAAGATGGACATTAAACTATCATTGCCCATCAATGTGGCCATTTAACCAACATTGCTCCTAAGGAGTAGCCCACATAAGGCCAAACATACAGTGGGCCCACGGTCTCACAAAAGGGCCTAATGTACATCACGATGGGCCAAACACAGGGGCCTAACATACATCACCATGGGCCTTGAATACATCACATGGGCCACAACCATGGGCCGAAAATATTTCTCAATGGGCCTTATCACATAGGCTGAAAATATATCACAATAGGCAACATCCACTGGCTGCACCAATGGGCCTTACTAAACGGCCCACAAATACATAACAATGGGCCTCGAAACATGGGCCATAAATACAACAAGTGGGTCGTATTAATAGAACACGTACATTATGGTAGGCCCACTGTCCCATGCTGGATGGTGCGGCAGATACATCGCCAAGGTGGGCCCCACGTCCAGGGATGGACGATGTGGATACAATAAATACATCATGGCATGGCCCATGTCAAAATGGATGGACAGAGTAGATACAACACGTACATTTATGTGGGGCCCACATGAATGCACGGCGTGAATATACAACATATATATCATGGGGGGTCCTACTATGATGTGGGTGAGAGATTGGACTACATCTAAAATCACTTCAAGAGTTGCAGGTGCAACATGTGTATCATTGTACACTATCATTTCGGGGGGTACACAGCCCATCAATGACAATCAACGCTGTCCAAACATTGGGCAACACCGTCCATCATAATCTGGACAGTGTGGATTATAATAAATAAATCAAGGTGGGTCCCACGGAATTGCTAATATCTCCAGCAGCTATATAGCTGGTGTGAAATGCACCAGCCAATTTTCCACCATCAGGTGGGTCCTGCACATGGGCCCATCGTATCATTGTATGTAAAATATGTATATTAATATAATAATTATTATTATATATTTATTAAGAACATCCAGCGTCGCTGTCTAGATGGACGGTGTAGATATAGAATATATACATATAAATATCAAGGTGGGTCCACGGTGCTCACGGTTGCACACATAGCAGATGTTGCAGCGGCTATTGGCCCACCGTCCATCAGACGGACTGTTCGAATTCAAGAAAATGGACGGTGGGGATTAACCCATTCATCACGTGTGGGGTCCACACATCTTGTAGATGGACGACGTGGCTGTACAGTACACACATCAAGGTGCACCCCTTTCCATAGAAAAATAGGTGGATGGTGTGTATATATCACATGCGTCAGAGTGGGAGAAGTCCCACCGTCCTGAGGTAGATGGACAGACGGTGGATATGGAATACTTATATCAGGGTGGGTGTCATCCCACACGTGTAGCACGTGTGGGTGGCCCTAAAGCATATCCAAATGACTGGATGGTATGGATATAATATGTACAGGCCTACTGACGTCCATCCAGCAGCAGTTGCTGCATGGGACCCACCTTCTGGCTTCTACAGACGGTATGGGTCAGCACATCTTCAAGGTGGGCCACACATGTGGCCCACGGTTTTCGATTTTGGATAAAGCTGAAATTTTTGATCTCCCTTCGTCCAAGCCTATCCAAAACAGACAAGTAGATGATCCTACTTGCTGGACAGACAACTTGGATAAATGCATGACCTGGGTGGGCCGCTGGCCCTGGACAGCATGGATTCTTCACACGTGCATGATGGTAGGTCTAATGGATGGGATCCACGTCTGGATGGATTGGACGGTGGATCAAAACACTTATTATGGTGGAGTTCACAACACCGTCTAGATGGTTGTACAGATGGACGATGCAGGTAAAGTGTATAAATCAAGGTGTGCCCCACCGTCCCACCTGCTGGACCTATGGTGCATCCAGCATGTGCCAAACCTGCCCAAACGATCAGTCAGGTGGGCAGTCTGGACGGTCTGGATAAAACACAAAGTCAAGGTGGGTCCATATCCCACGTCCAGCACCATCCAATCATTTGTCATATAAATCGGCACCGTCCATCAAGGTGGACCATCACCTATGGAGAGAGAGAGAGAGAGAGAGAGAGAGAGAGAGAGAGATGGAGAGATCCGTGAGATAGAGGGAGGGACCCCGCCACTATGGGCCCTCCCTATACGATGCATATATCAAGTGGGTCCCAAATCATGTGGACCCTACATCAAAATAAAAGAAAATAAACACCCACCTTTGATCTCCTCTTCCTTCTCCCACCAATGCATGATAGAGCTTCAAAGGTACAATTTCAACGGTTGGGATCAATTGTGGAGGGTGGGATTGAGTGATAGGGAGTGGGCCACACCTAATTTCTCTCATAGGAGCCATGGACGTCCACCTCTCATGGGGGTTGCTTGAAAAATGGAGAGAGAGAATAAAAGAGAGAGAGGTGATGGAAAAGAGGGATGGTGAGTGATGGAGTGTGTGTACTTAACATTAAGGGAGAGAGTTGACTTTGGAGTACTTGTGTAAGAGAAAGGATGGTTGCTTGTACTTAACATGTGAAGTGATGGATTTGTACTTGATTGAGGTGATTGATGGGACATTCTCTTAGGATTACAATCGCGCGGCGTTATCCTTGAACTGAATGCGGGCCCACATCTCCTGGCCCGGGTATCGCCTCGACGCACGAGACGCAACGTCGGACCCGTGACGACGGCGCGGTCGCAATGATATAAGTCTCGGGCCGAGCCGACTCAGATCAATGGGATGCAACTTAGGATCTCGCGCAACTGCCGATAACAGATTGCGAGTCGCAGAAATTTGATCGATAGGACTGCGAAGGCCTATAGAACGGTATGGGATAAGATACGGGTCTTATAAATTCAGACCGATCCGAACCGAAATCCGATTTGATCCAATCCAAATCTATTATTAAGTATATATATAATATAATATATATATATATATATATATATATATAATATTTTTACTCTTTTTACCGTAAGCATATATAGTTTTATTTTATCTCTTTTACTTTTTACCCTACCCAGCAGCACCCGCACCCAAACGACTGAACCCTAAATCCCTAGAATCCCTCCCTCAAATGTCTCGCTTTCTCTTTCTTTACCCGAACGAGCAGTCATCTCAATCCATCCACTTTCATCTGTCTCTACCCAAACAAGTGTCACACCAGACCATTTACGTATGTTTCATATATATATATATATATATATATATATATATATATATATATATATATATATATATATATATATATATATATATATATATATATATATATATATATATATATAATTTTAGCCTGTATTTTGGACTATTTTGGAGCGGTGGCCCACCATTTTTATTTATTTTTTTTTTTAAATAAAAAATAAAATCAGGACCAATCCGATCCATACCTAATCTAACCTGACTTGATTTCCCTGACCGAATTGGACTCGGATCGGATCAGACCAGCAGTGGTCCGGATCAGATCGAATCAAATGACCTGAACTCGGTCCCGGATCGGATAGAGTTCGGGTCAGGTCATGTAAATTTTAGACTGAGTCGAGTTGGACCCAATCCGATCTGACTCGACTCGATGCCCAACTCTAGAAAAAATGGAAGCAGATTGGTTGGTGTACCACTAGAGGTGTACACGAGTTGAGCCGAGCCGAGTATTGCCCAGCTCGAGCTCGTGCTCGTGCTTGGCTCGGCTCGGGTTCGAGCTCGGAACAACAGCTCGTGCTTGGCTCGTTCGAGTTCGAGCCAAGTTAGAGCAAATTTCGAGCCGAATTCGAGCAGAGTTTCAAAGGAGATCAGACTAGATAAATCAAAACTATTTCAAATTCAATCAAATGAAAGTGAAAAATCCGAACTATTGCATAACTTAAAATCCAAACAAAAAAGATAAAAAGGGGATTAATATGAATAGTGAACATTTACCGAACTAGACTAGGGCGACCGAGTAGGGGCTAGCAGGTTTGCAGGGGCGAGCGACAGGGGCGGCCGTGCGGGTAAGAAGGCCGAGAGAGAGAGAGAGAGAGAGAGAGAGAGAGAGAGAGAGAGAGAGAGAGAGAGAGAGAGAGAGGGTGAGGAAGGCTGAGGGAGAGAGTAGAGAGAGAAAGAGAGGCTCGCCGACCGGACTGACAGAGAGGGCGTGCGTCGGAGCGGCCATGCTGGTAGGTAAGGGAGGATGAGAGAGAGAGAGAGAGAGGACGGACTGCTTCGCCAGCTGCCAGACTGACAGAGAGGGCAGAATGGAAGAAAGGGAGGAAATAGGGAGAGAGGGTTAGGGTTGGGCACCGGGCGAGGTAGATTTGAAAAGGGGTAGGATTTTTTTTTTTTTTGTTTGGGAGGGTATATATACCTTGTACTGATTCAAGCCAAGTTTGAGTAGTATTCGAGTCGCGCCGAGTCAAATTGGGACAAGCTCGTGCTCGGCTCAAAGTCATTTTGAGCACCATCGAACTCACTTCAAGCATAGTCGAGTCAAACTTTTTCAAGCCGTGTCGAGCGAGTCACCGAGATAACTTTGCTCGTGTACGGCTTTATGTACCACCCACCAGTTATATAGCTGATGTCAGCATATGACGTGTGAAGACAAGCGCCGACGCTCCTCCACTTGAGCTATACAAATGGTTTAAAGGAGATCAAAGTTACATGGGCCTCAAAATTATGTATTTATTATATCCACACCGTTCATCCATTTTTCGAGATCATTTTACACCATGCAACAAAAAATGAATCATGTCCAAAGCTCAACTGGACCCTACCACAAATAGCAGTGGAGAGAATAATTTTTACCGCTAAAACATTTGTATGCCCACCATAATGTTTATTTTCCATCAAATTTGTTCATTAGGTTACAAAGACCTGGATGAAGAGTAAAAACAAAGACCAAGTTGATCTGTAACTTATATGACCATTAAAAGAATTTTAATGGTAGACGTTCATGCCTACTTCTGTTTGCAGTGAGGCTTGATCGATCAATCTTATATTTCGACTCAAGATTTACAATGAACTCGCAAAATGGATGACCAGTTTGGATATTACAAATGCCTCGTTAAGGGATCTAGTGGATGGCCAGTTTGGATATTACAAATGCCTCGCTGTGGGATCTACGGAACTTTCTGACATCAATATACGCTTCCGTATAAAATATATGTGAGTAATGGTGAGGCTATCGGGCTTTTCCACCACCGACTTGGAACCAGAGGCGGTCACTATCCAATCGGAGACCAATTTTTCGGCGATTGGACACTCTACGCATGTGATATGTCAGAGACCAAAAGTAAAATTAAAAGCTATACTATTATTGCTGTTAGTACAGCCGCGCTGCTCTCAAAAACTCGGGTTTATTCTGTAACACCCATTTTCCAATCATTGGGTCATAAGTATAGAGCATCGGAACCGTTCAAATGGTCAGCCACAATGCGTAAATCACGTGGTATGAAAATCAGGCCAATCCACTTATTTGGGGACCGAAATCATTTTTTTAAAAAAATGTACGGTAGTGCAGTACAGTAAGCTAACGGTAGAGATTATATGGTCATTTCTCCTATGAATGAGAACAGATGACCTGACAGCGACAAGGTACGGCAACTTGCTGTATGCTACCACCTTTCCCCAACAGGCTACTAATGTGATACATATGTACCATTAAATCGGTGGGCCCTACGAAGAAGATCACCTATCATAAAATTAGACCGTACACTCATTAGATGGCCCACCTAATCGGGTGATCAGCGTGATTTCCGAGATAGGTGAGCTTCGTGGTATGGTCTCTTGTTTTCATCGTATTGATTTACTAAACAAGCATCACTCGTGGTAGCAAAAGTTGCGTTGCAGTCGGCTGTAGTTGATCAATTCTCCACGTGCAAACCCGATTGCTCGGAGAATTTCCACCCTTCACTGGTGCACCGTCTGACAGAATTTGATTATGGCATGTGCTGTTGGTAGAAGTGGGCCAGCGAAGTACATAGCTGACCTAGCGACTTTCAAATTTGCTTTGCATGACTTCATCTTATTCGTCTGGCAGAGCCAATCAAATTTCTCCCCGTCAGCTCACCAGGAAAGTTCTTTGCCTGTACCAATCGATCATGGTGCATGGAACGTTCATCCGTAGATGGGACTACCAAGTTTGTAAAAAAGTTCCTCCCTTCCATTCGTATTTACATGTCATATTAACACATGAGCTTAAAATGAGGCAAATTCAAAACTTAGGTGAGTCAGGTAAAAGAGGATTGAACATGTCTGCTGAAACACGTATGATGTTATGAAAATTTTGAATCAAGCTAACATTACGGTGGGTCTTAGGAAAGTGTCAACTGTTTGAATTTACATGCACATGCAGTAATAAACATCATTAGAAGATTTTAAGAAATTTTTAATAGTAAGAATTCTCCAACATACCTTTTTTCTTACTTACCACACACTTAGGGCTTGTGTAGATGCTTGTAACTTTTTTAAGTTATAAGAAAGTTATATGTTACTTACTTATAGGTAATCCTGTTGGATAATTTTATTTTTATGTTTAAATAACCTGTAACTTTATTAAAGGTAATAAGTTGAATATTCACACTAAATAGAGTTGAAATAAAGAATCGTTGAAAAATTAAATTGACATATAAAAAAGATCGGGATAAAATTATTTCATTTTATTAAGCTCATGTAAATGAATAGTTTGACCAATTCTTAAGCGAAACTAATCAATATGAGGGTCATAAAAGTGGGCTCATGTTTTCAAAATGCTAGTAATGTAGATAAAAAACTTTACATGACATACCCAAGAAAAAAATTTCATTTTTCTTCACAAAATATATTTACAATGCTTTAAGGGAAAGAAAGTTAAAAATAAATAACAAATAATAGCAATCCTATCATTCTTTACCCAAGAAATGGAAAGAAATAAGAACATCAATCTTAAATCATCAGAACCCACAAATGAAAATTGAAAAATAGATTCTCAGTTTTAAAAAGAAAAAGAAAAGAAGAACATGAAAAAGAAATTCATTACACCAATATCAATAGACGTAGATCTTCGGAGCAATACCAAATAAATAAATAAAACAACAAAATTCATGAAGGCTATGTGACGTGTTATGCGGGCCCACTATGATGTATTTGTTTCATCCATACCATCTATCCATTATTACAAAAAATTTTAAGTCATCAGGCCAAAAACAAGGTACATTAAAATTTCGGGTGGACCACATCACTGGAAACAATGTTGATTGAACACCCACCATTAAAAAATTTTGGTAGGCCACCAATGTTTTCGATCAAACAGATATTTATTTTTTTCCCTTCATCCAGGTTTTTATGACCTAATCAACAGCTTGGATGTGAAACAAACATTACAATGGGCCCTAGTAGTTTTTTAATGGTGGACTTTTAATCATTATTGTTTTCGGTGGTGTGGTCCACCTGAGATTTAGATCCCTCGTTCTTGGAATCAAGCCCTAAAACGATCCAAAAGAATGAATGGACGACATGGATAAAACAAATACAATATGGTGGGCCCCACAGATCATTTGCATTATCCATGCCAGCTCACCAAACTGCCTTCGTCAACGCAGAAGGAAAAAAAAAAAAAGGAAAGAAAGGAAAATGCAAAAGAGAGAAAAGGGGTTCGTACCTTGTGGAAGCTCGTTGGGTGAGGGAGAAGTAAACTGAGAGAGAGAGAGAAGGAGACTTGAGAGAGGGAAACGGATGTAGGCGCGATTCTTCCTAACGATTTTCATTTCAAAATTTTTAACCGTTAGTTACAGGTAACTTGAAAAATAACTCCAGCGCCTATAAAATTTTCGGCTCTTTCTCCTATAACTTAGTTATAGGTTGAGAAAAAATCACCTGTGACTTTCCTCCTCCAAACGCCAACTGTAACAAAGTCACCTGTGACTTGCTTACATTTTAGAAAAGTTACAGGAATCCAAACAGGCCCTTAAGTTTTGTATAGCCCATCCCCTAAAATGACCTTGCAAAACTAATAAACATTATGAATTTTCTATAAACAATTGGGTGAGCCCTACCTAACTTCTCGTCATAGCAAGTTCTTGCGAAAACCTTTGGCGGGGAATCCCCATCCCCAGTATAATGGAAATGGATTGGTTACTCCCTCTGCCACTAGCCCGGTGGCTGATGGTCGATGCTCTATTGGCCCCACCATGATATATGCGTTTCATTCATGCTGTTTATCCATTTTTAAAGATCATTTTAGGCTTGATCTAAGAAATGAGAGAGATGTAAATCTCAGGTGGACCACACCACAAGAAAATAGTAGTGATTGGATATCCACCATTAAAATCCTCCTAACCCCCATTGTACTGTTTATTTGACATCCAATCTGTTGATTAGGTCATACAGACGTAGATGAAGGGAAAAAACAAAGATAAGCTTGATCCAAAACTTTTATGGCCCCCCAAAAAGTTTTTAATGGTGGACGTTCAATCAATACTATTTCCCCCCAAAAAGTTTTTATTGGTGGACGTTCATTGTTTCCTATAATGTGGTCCAATTGGGATTTGGATATACTTTATTTTTGGGCTCATTGCATAAAATAATCTATAAAAATAGATGGATGCACCCACGGAGCACCGACCACTAGCCATTGGCTGATGGAAGGGCAGTATCCAGTCCGTTTCCGATTAAAAAAACAACACACCACGGTGGCCCCTCAGAGTCCCCACGGGCAGTACCCAATCCAAGTTAGAAGCCCTCGCCGTCAGATAAATCCTGCCCGCTTGTTCCAATACGAGCTTCGGCAGCAGCAGACCACTGCCCAATCCGCCTCCTATCCTTTCCTGGTTTGGGGTCCACGTGGATGCACCGCATAGATGGAGACATCTGTCTTTTGTCCTCCATGCATCCGCCCCTAATAATTGGGATTGAGAGAAAATATTGATGCTCTGACAGACTATAATAAATCATACACAGACACTTGAAAATTACTTCAAATTTGAACACTTTTAATAAATTAATTAAAAAATAAACCGTCCAAGGTGGTGTTGATGTGTTAGTTTATTTGATTATCTGACCATCACATTCTTTGACATCTAATGGATAGTTAAAATTAAGATATTCAATGGTATTATATCAATAAATGAGTGTTTTTGAATCAGAAGTTATAATATTTTAACTCATCTAACTCTTGGACTGTCAGTTAGGGTCAGTGCCACAATTTAGTCCGTTAGATTTGAGTTAACGTATGATATTCGTACCATCTTTAAGTGCTATGTATCAATACTCATACACAACCAGAGCATCAAATAACTGCATTTCATAATTGCCACCCACTTCAATAAAAACCATATCATGAGCGCGAGAAGAAAATTCCGTCCCTAGTTTTATCAGATCTAATAGTGGTGACTCATCGTCCTTACACGAGGCGCTGAGGACATCTATCCAAACTATCTATGGTCCCATCATGAAGCATATATCTAAAGATCACATGGATCGAGCAATCTTAACCATCCAATTAATGGTTAAGAGTAAAACAGTTGATGGTCTATGTTTGAAGGGAACAGTCGGATGGTAATATCATCTCCCGTGTTTTTTTTTTTTTTTTTTTTTTTTTTTTCCGGTTTTATTTCCATCCACAGTAGGATCAGCAGTTTGGGTGGTCTAGATTGCTATACAACTGTGCCATATGTACGTTTGAAGAGTCACCACCATTTATTAGATATTGTAAAACTAAAGAATCTAGCCCTGTTACTATTGAGAGGAGATCGTTGATACCATGGAAGAACGTGCCACTTGATACACAGTCACTGCCAACTTGTAGACTTAGAAGACTTTAAATAAAATTTAACCGTCCAAATTGTCTGAACCACTTTGCCAATGCTATCATCAAAAAATTAGATTGTTAGGAGGATCATAACCGTTGATTTGCTGATGCTTGCTCGCGACCAGCGGTATTTTCATTTTGACGGTCCAGTGAATTTCCATCAATCGGATTCTTTTGTCAGTGTACTTCATTATGTTGATGACTATATATATATATATATAGAGAGAGAGAGAGAGAGAGAGAGAGAGTTTAGGCAATTTAATTTGATTCGCACGGATGCAGTATGTGCAAGTTTTATCACATGCACGTAGAAATTTTATTTTTATTAATATTTACTTTTAATCCTCAAAGGGTCTGTTCGTACGAGGCCATCTATTTGACATGCATTGACATTTATCATGGATTGGCAACCAAAAACAAAAATTATTGGATAATTAAAATCACCAATAGTTCATATTTGAAGCAAATGTTGAAATTTATTTTTAATCGTTAAATTAAATAATAGAAATGATTAGAATTATGCATGTGCATCTTTTTGCTTTCGCTTTATTTAAATATTAGAAATTCCAGCTTTTCATCCAAAACTTTATTTGGATAGATATATATATATATATATATATATATATATATATATATATATATATATATATATATATATATATATATATATATTCTTTGCAAAGTTTAGTCCCACATTGTTTGAAAAGAAAGAGAAAAAGAATTTATAAGCTTTGAGTTCCTAATACTCTAACTAGGAGAATTGACTGAGAAGAAGGTTGGCTTGTGTGTTCCAATAATGCATGCCATGAGTAGTTTTGATGCGTCTTTTACAAATGCCTCTTTATAAAAATGCACCGCCTTTTACACTTTATACAACCCTTTTTAAATCGAGGATTAAAATCATCTTCTTCCAATTTCTTGTATTCCTCCTCTCTTGTATAAACATTTGAGTGCATTTTTTATTTTTACCTACACAAAGGCTGTCAGATTAGAAGAGACTGCATGCTGAGTTCTTCTATGATATCTTCATAATTGTTGCACGCAGAGCCACCAAGGCTTGTCTTATCTTGAAAATTATTCACTAGTAACCCAGCAATAATCTCATAATAATAAGAGGGGGTTCAATTCAAACCTTTAAGGATAGATTACTAGCCAAAAGATTCAGTCAAAAAGAATTAACTGACTTCTTTGATACATATGCACTTATAGCAGGAATAATTTCTATTAGAATATTATTCGCATTAACATCCATACATCATGTTCATGCTCATTAAATTGATGTAAAAACTATTTTTCTAAATGGTGACTTCAATGAAGAGGTATACAAGGAGCGACCTGTTCTTCCAGAAAATCTAAACAAAATGCGTAGACTTGTTAAATCTTTATGCGGATTAAAGAAAGCACCAAAATGGTGGCATGAAAAGTATGACTCTAAAGTGTTATTTTATGATTTAATGCATAATATAGCTAATAAATATATATATTGTAAAAATATATAATAATTACATTATCATGATATGTATGTATGTTGATGGCTTGTTAATAAGCAACAATATAAAGGGTGTGATTGAAACAAAGAGGTTTCTCTTCTCCACATTCAAAATAAAGGATCTTGGACAAATTAATACGATCATAGGTATCAAAATTAAACATCATAATGGGGGTTATTATGTCAAATTTCATTATATTGATAAAGTACTAAACAAGTTTAATCATTTGCATATTAAAGAGTTAAATGCCCAATTTGATCCAAGTATCAAATTAATACTAAATACTGAAAGAATAGTTGCACAACTAGAATATACTAGTGTAATATGTAGTCTTATATATACAATGCAATGCACAAAACCTAATATAGTATTTGTAGTGAGTAAACTAAGTAGGTTTTGCAGTGAGTAACCTAACTAGGTTTATAAGTAATCCCAATATAGAATATTGAATAGCTATAGGCAAAGTTCATGGTTATCTTAAAGGAATTAAAGAACTTGGGATATTCTATTCAGAATTTTCAACCGTATTGAAATGATATACTGATGTGAGTTGGATATCGAGTACAAAGGATAATAAGTTAACTACAAAATGAGTATTCACCCTAGGAGGTGCAACAATCTCTTGGGGATTCATGAAACAACGTGCATAATATACCCGACAATGGAATCTAAATTTATAGCATTGACTGTAACTGTTAAAGAGGCGGAGTGACTAAGGGATATTCTATTAGAAATCTTATTTTATTCAAAGCCTATACAACTCGTATCACTTTATTGTGACAGTGAAGTCACTTTAGTGAGATCGTATAGCAGCACATATAATGGAACGTCTAAACACATCGGTCTGAGATGTGATTATGTGAGATAATTGATTCAAGATGGAATCATTACCATCACTTATGTGAAGTTAAGTCATAACTTGGTTGATCATTTCAATAAACCTTTTAACAAGAGAAATGATAATGACAACATTTAAAAGGGGAGGGTCGAAACGCTTTAATCAAAATATCTATCAGTTATGGAAACTCAACCTAATACTAATAAATTACTAGTTCTTAGATTTAATGAGTAAAAACTATTCAATTATATGTGGAAAGTTTCATAATTAGAAATAAAAAAGAACTTCATCTGTGATGGATGGGGCTGGCCATTACAGATAGAGGGTTTGGTCATAGAACTCTTAATGGAGTCCAGTCTTTAGGACACGTGCCTAAAATGTGATGAGGACACTGGAAAGACTTTACTTATCTGAGCGTAGAGGTGATGCTGCCTCTCATGAGAGTTAGAGTATCTGTTAAGATCGCTCATGAAAACAGAATAAGCACATGGCTATTAAAAATGTTAAGCGAGTATATTAAGGAATCCCATATATGCTGACATAATTATGTGTTGGTTTCTTTGATTTTGTCATATAGAAATATTATGTTTGAAGCATATGCCACCAGTGATTCCGATAGGCCTTTGAGTAGCTTACACTAATGGAAAGTTCAAATCAAAAGATACATTTTTATATATATAAGAAAGGCGTATTTTTTTTTGGCAGAGATTTTTATTATTCTTATTTAACCAAGTAGTAGATTGTTGAGATTTATTCTTAATTGGGTTAGTTAAATTGAATAATAAAAATAGTTAAAGTCATTCACGAGTACCTTTTTTTTCTTTTGCTTTATTCAAATGTTTGAAAATTTGGCTTTCCTTCAAAAGACTTTATTTGAAAAATGAAAAATTCTTTAAAAAGTTTAGTCCCACATTGCTTAGAGAGAGAGAAAAAGGAATTTATAAGTTTTGAGTTCTTTAGTACTCGTACTTGGAAAATTAAGAGAGAAGAAGGTCGGCTTGCGTAGTCTAGTACTTTTTACTGGAACACACGTACGCGTGCACTCGCGCAAGTGTAAGTGTATGCGTAGTCATGAGAGAGAGTGTGGGTTGCGAGGCAGTGTGGTTATAGAGGCGCTAATGGTACACTTTGCACTTTGTGATGGTTCGGTTGTTAAAATAACCATTGCAAGAAACAGAGTTAAGTCGTGTTGTTTCATAAAACACATGACCATTTTGAACGGTTTTGGATGCATTTTTTAGAAATCCCTCTTTGCAAAAATGCATGGAATTTCATTCTCTATAAAACCCTTTTTAAATCGAGGATTAAAATCATCTTCTTCTAATTTCTTGCATTCCTCTTCTATCCTCTGCAAGCATTCGAGTGGATTCTCTGTTATTACATACACAAAGTCTTCCATATTAGAAGAGACTGCATACTAAGTTCTGTTATGGTATCTGTGGACGTTGGAGAGTGGATTTCCTAAGGGGACATGAGATCGACTCTCCCTTTCTACTGGTTATCTCGCTCGAGGGCTTTCGTTTATGAGGTAAAAGGGGTTATATTTTACTAGGTCGCCACTAACCAATTATTACGATCCTACAGTCAGTTAGACCTTGTAGAAATGCTTAAGGTTGAGAACCCGAAGATTCTTGACCCTAAAATGAGTCGTGAGTTTACATTCCAAATATTTCGAGTAAGGGACTGTGGTTATAGAGAGGGAAGGTGTTAAGCACTTGCTTTGCCCCTACGGATGTACAATCTTTACTTAATGTTGAGTGTCAAATATTACATATTTTTCCTCATTTATATCCTGGTTTTATTAACATGATAATGCTTAAATGGTATATTTTATATATGTTTGTGTTGCAAGGTGAACTTGAGAGCTTGGATTGAAAAGAATGTTAAAAGCGTGGATTTAATGCTCAAGAATCAGCAAGATAAGGGATGGATCTTAGGAGACCAATATTGAATAATTCACATGCCAAAGATCCAAGGAAAATAAGTGATGAAGGAAGAGAATTGAAGATTTGAAGTGAAGAAATGAAACCTGAAAATTGTCTTGAAAACAAATTCCGAGACCAGAAAAGTATAATTATAAAAAATTGTCAAAATCACCTTTGATCATATCATTGAAACTGGTCCAGATCATATTGAAGGTACTTGGATGTATTGAAAGTGGAATAAAAAATTGCAGGATTTTTAAGCCAAACTCGTTGGACAGTTCTGGACCAGTTTTGATGATATCGAAAGACCTTCGATGCATCGAAGCTTATATCAAAGATCATATCAAAATACCTTTGATGCATTGAAGCTGTTTACGCGGAGTGAGAAAATTTGAGGTGGTTTCCAGATTTTTCAAATTTGTTTGAAGGAAGGTGTTCCCCACTTATAAATAGGGCTTCCCAGGTCATTCCTAAGGATCATTCAGAGCATTCAAGAGCAAGATTTAGAATTTTTAGAGAGTTTTTAATTTTATTAAAGTTTTATAAATTATTTTTTTCTTTT
Source organism: Magnolia kwangsiensis (assembly GCA_037074715.1). Lineage (NCBI taxonomy): Eukaryota > Viridiplantae > Streptophyta > Magnoliopsida > Magnoliales > Magnoliaceae > Magnolia > Magnolia kwangsiensis. The sequence continues at coordinate 40,363,637 of CM073583.1, read as the reverse complement.
AGATATTTTCTATTTGCATTTATTTCTTTCTTGTTGCTTTTTATTTTTACAATTTAGTTATGTTTTTCTAGTTCCATCTAGCCCAAGGTAGAAGGAAAGCACATTGGTTTAATAATTTCATCATTTATGATGATTGATTATTTTTAATGTTGAGATGAATGGTATATGCATGTTATCAATTATCTAGGTTTAGGTTTTTGATTCTCATATGAGATCCATATGTTTCCATCATATGAGATACATAGTAATGGATAGGCTTAACCTAGATCAATTATATTTCTTAGATGGGATATGTTTTAAACCTGTTACATTTCTTTGATTCATTATCTCATAGATATTGAATTCTTGAAATCACTGGCGCTTGAGAATATGAATTAATGGTGCTAATCCATGATTTTCTAATCTTTTATATCATTTATTAAAAATATTTAATGTCATGCCCCAAACTCGGAAACCAGTCTCACAAAATTTCCGATTGCCGAATCTAGCGCTGACAGCCTCCGTGGTACTCCGTTCTTGGCTCCCGGCACCCTTACTCCAAGTTTCGATCTTGAGATTCTATAAGGAGGATTTCTAATATCAATTTGATTCGTAATGAGCATAACCATAAACATAACCCACGAACAATAACCATAGGAACACCATCACAAAATCCACTATGATAAAAAACTTTAAAGTACAATGTGTATAAAGGGAAATACAAGATAATGATAACAAAAACTCCTGAAGCTCGACTACACGCTCGTACTGCGACAAAGCTACGGCTGTGACCTGATGTCACCTGCACGCATCAATCGTGCATAAGCCTATAAAAAGCTTAAAGGGTGAAGTGTATGCGTAATATGAACGTGCTCAGAATGCAATGTCAGAGTAATGCGGAATCATGCTGATGGGTACATGAATGTAATCAGCCTATGCGGTGCAAGATATGAATGCTATCAGTCATATCAAAACCATGCGATGCAAGATGCAACTCAAGCATGTCAATCCACATGTCAATGCAGCTCATCACTAGAGCATCAAATATCAGTACGGTTCTCATTCTGGATAATCACCGGAGTTTAGTACACTCCAAATGACACTGGCCCTTTCCTAGGCGCGCAGTCTAAGTGAGCATAAAAAACCTCAATATCCGCCTAGTTAATAGTCTACCAATACCTATCCGGCATATCAATAGCAGACCCATTCACGAGCTGGTCATACTCAGCTTAGTAATGCCCTTACCCTCGGGCGCGTAAGGCCACACCCCTTTCCAACTGACTATGACACAGTAGGAGACACGGCTTCCTGATATTCGGCCCTTGTGCCCTCATATATGCACTCAGTCTCGACGTTGGAGTTATCCTCTGGTACTATCGAGTTTAGAAATTTTACCCAGGGACATCTATAGCGCCCCGATGCTAGAAACAGTATTTCTGGTATCCAATCTAACCACCCACGATGTGCCTTTAGAGGTCATAGCCTTGATATCACTAGGGCATATAGAAATCATGTCATACAAATGCGAAGTGCATGAATCACACTACCAGTCATGCAATAATCTTGCACGTACCACACTCTTATGAAGGGAAAAATCACCTATCAGGGATCCTATAAACAATCTGCCCGAAGGCATATGCTATGATCAGTCACTCCTCATCTTAAGCATACATATGATGCGTATGAGTATAAATCATGGAACTATACTAAACATGTTATGTGGTGATGGGTTCTATTCATAACGAAGAAGGGCTTAGACGGCCTACACACTACATGTATGGGCCTATCAATGGGCCCTAGGGAGAGTTACAATGCGGACATTTAACATCATTGCTCTTACAATGTGAATGTCAAACCATCATTACTCCCAAGGCATGGCCGCCAAAACATCATTACATACATTATGGTGGAATCTCACATCACGATGGGCCTCATATAAATCACATTCGACCCACACAAAGGCCTCACATACGTCTCATTGGGCCTCATATACCTCAATTTGGCCGCATCATGTGGGTCGCTCCAATGGGTCAATCATGCATCAAATGGGTCACGTCAAATGGGCCGAATCAATAGGCCAAGTTGAATGGGCTGAGTTGAATGGGCCGACTCGAATGAGCAGAGTCGAATAGGCTGAGTTAAATGGGCTGAGTCGAATGGGACGAGTCGAATAGGCCGAGTTAAATGGCCGAGTCAAATGGGCCAAGTCGAATGGGCCGAGTCAAATGATCGAGTCAGATGGGTCGAGTCAAATGGGCCAAGTCGAATGGGCCGAGTCCAATACACCTTACATCTATTGTTAGACATCATTATAGAGCATTAGAAAATGAATCATATCCAAAGGATCATCTGGACCATATCACAAATGACAGTGGTGATAATGATTTCCACAATTAAATTTCCAGTGGGCCCACCATAGTATTTATTTTCCACCCAATCTGTGCATAAGGTCACGAGGACCTGGATAAAGGAAAAATAAATATCATAATGGTTCAAAACTTCTATAATCCCAAAAAAGTGTTTCAATGGCAGACGTTCAACTCCACTGCTTTATGTAGTGTGGTCCACTTGATACTAGACCCGTCTTATTTTTAGTCTCAAGCCTTAGATGAGCTACTAAATGGATGGATGGTACATTAGTGGGTAGGACCCACCGTACAGCCATTTGGACGGTATGGCTAAGACCCTTACATCATGGTGGTCCCCACGAAATGGATGGACAGTTTTGGATGTAATACAAATATTAGGGGGTGGGGCGCTGACCGTCTAGCAGATGGACAGTCCTGATTTATTAAATGGATGGACAGTTTGGATGGAAAACTTTCATCATGGTGGGCACACGTAGCACTGTCCAGATGGACGGTTGTCACGCCCTGAACTCGAAAATCGGGCTCACAAAATTCCCGACCGTAGTACCCCGTTCTCGGCTCCCGGCACCCATATGCTAAGTTTCGATCCTGGGATGCTACAAGGAGGAATTCAAACATGATTTGATTTGTAATGAGCATAACCCACGAACAATAACCATAAGAACACCATCACAAAATCTACTATGATAAAAAAACTTAAGTACAATGCGTAGGAAAAGGAAATATAAGATAGTGACAATAACAAAAACTTCAGAAGCTCAGCTGCACGCTCCAACTGCGGTGAGACTAAGGTTGCGTTCTGGCATCACCTGCACACATCAATCGTGCATAAGCTTATAGAAAGCTTAGAGGGTGGTATAAGTGTGTGCGTAATATAAGCGTGCTCAGAAAGCAAGGTCAGAGTAATGTGGAATCATGCTGATGAATACATGAATGCAATCAGCCGTACTAAGGCTATGCGGTGCAAGATATGAATGCTATTAGTCATGTTACGACCATGCGATACGTGGTGCAACTCAAGCATACCGATCCTTATACAGCTCATCAATATCAGTACAATTCTCAGTCTGGATAATCACTAGGGTCAAGTACACTCTACGCCAGCTTGTTGCCCCTATCTGAATGCACAACTAAGAGAGTAGAAGAGACCTCACTATTTGCCTGCCAATATCGGTCCTGGCTCGTCGATAGTGGACCGATTCCTCAAGCTGGTCAAACTCAACCTAGAAATTGCTCCCTCACTTAGGCGAGTAAGGTCACACCCCTTTCCAACCGACCACAACACAGTGGGAGATGTGGCCTACTGGTATACGACCATCGCGCACTCGTGTATCTACTCGGTCTCGACGTTGAAGTCATCCTCTGGTACCATCGAGTTTAGGAATTTTCACCCAGGGACATCTGTGGCGCCCTAATTTCTTAGAACAAGGTTTCTAGTATCCAACCAGCCACCCACGGTGTGTTTGTGGAGGCTATGGCCCTGATGTCGCTAGGGCATATCACAATCACACAAATGTAAGTGCATGTATCACATTATCAGTCATGCAACCATCCTGTGTGAAGCGCGTACTGATGTGGGGCAACTCCGCCTATCAAGGAGCCCGTAACAGTCCACCCAAAGGCAGTCACTCCTCATCTCAAGCATGCATATGATGCGTATGATCATGAATCATGGGCCGGCACTAAACTTATGATATGATAATGGGCTCTGCTCAAAACGAAGATAGGCCTAAACGGCCTGCAGACTACAAATATGGGCCTATCAATGGGCCTTAGGAAAAGTGATAATGCGGACATTTAATCGACATCATCCATACAGTGTGGACATCAAACCATTATTGTCCCCAAGACTTAGCCCACCATCGAGATCGTCGCATAAACCACGGTGGAGACACATTACGATGGGCCTTATGTACATCCCGTTGGGCCTTGACCCATGGGCCTCTAATAGTAAAATGGCCCCATACCATGGATATATATATATATATATATATATATATATATATATATATATATATATATATATATATATATATATATATATATATATCAAAATGGACCTTAGTGGGCAGGCCACAAATACATCAAGATGTGCCTCAACAATGGGCCTTGAATGTATCAAGGTGGGCTTCATCACATGGCCTTGAAATAATCTTCAAAATGGTTGGATGGTCGGATGAAACATATGCATCATGGTAGGTCCCATGGGATGGAAGGCATAGATAAATCACATACTTCATGGTGGAGGTCCACACTGATGAAAGGTGTGGACACAATACATCCCTAAGTGGGTCCCTTATGGGGCCCACCATAATGTTTATTTTCCACCCAACCTGCTGATGAGGTCACAAGGACCTAGGGCCCACTGTAATGTTTATGGGCCATCCAAACTGTTCATAAGGTCACCTGGACCTTGGGCCCACTGCAATATTTATTTGCAACCCACGCTGTTCATAGGGCCACACGATCAGGGAGGGGGGCCCACTGTAATGTTTATTTGCCAAATAACCTGTTCATAAGGTTACATGGGCCAGGGGTCCACGGTGATGTTTATTTCCACCCAACCTATTGATATGGTCATGTGGACCAGGGAGCCCATCGTGATGTGGTTCACAAATCCAGCCCACCCATTAGGTGCGTCCCACTTGGCTGAGGGTTCAGACTAAGTTTCAGCTGCATCCAAATTCCAGGTAGGCCCCACCAAGTGATTTTATATGTTCTAGGCATGTCTTCACATGATTTTAGGTGGTATGGCGCACTTGAGTTCAGTCTACGGTCGATTTTTTTGAATATCCCATAATGTAAAGGGGAAGCATCAAATGTACGGTGTTGATGTTCAAAACGCATCACGGTGGGGCCCACGGCTAGGACCCGTGGGATGGGCCAGCTGTCCACCCGCCAGCCAGTGCAGGCGCTGCCTGCGATTTGACAGCAGCAACATTAAATTTTTTTTATGCAGAATCACCAAGGTGGGGCCCACATTCGGTGAATCCGTCCCACCCATTGATCACTGTGGCCCAATACAAGCCTATCAAGCACAAAATTGGGTATATTTCGACGAATAAAAACATCACAGCGGGTTTTAACGGTATACACTACTGTCTTCTATGGTACCGCCCGCTTGATCATCAGATTGATCTCATTTTTTTGTTCAATGCCTCAAATGGTCTGAGGAAAAAGATGGATGGCTTGGATTATGTACATTCATCAAGGTGGGGCTTGCATGAGTAGTCCACCATTTTTTTGTTAGCTCGTTAGTACACTCCCTGTCAGTATGCGCACTCCATGTTAGCCACTCCTAGTCCAGCATCCAGGGACGTTGGACGGCATGGATAAATACTGCATCATGGTGAGTCCCACATGCACGTGGCCCACCTACTCCACTTAACATGATATTTGTGCTTTCTCATCATCCAGGCCCACTAAATGGCCTGGATAAAACAGGTGGACGACATCACTAAAAATACATCCATCATGGTGGGTCCACGATCGGTGTGGATCTAGTGGGCCACACCCATCATAAAAGAGAGAGAAAGGGGAAGAGAAGAATAGAGAAATAAGCAGCATAGATGGAGGGACCCCGCCACTATGGGTCCCTCATATGATTGAAACACATACATCAAGTTGGGTCCCTCATACAAGTGGGTCCCCTAATTATGAAATCAAGGGTAGAAATTCAAAGATCACCCACCTCTAGGCCTTCTTCTTGCTCCCTTGATCTTCTAGGCTCCTTATCTTCACTTTTGATGGAGGTTGATGGGATTTTAATGGTGTGGATGAGAGATGAGGGAGGTGGGAAAAGTGGGCCACACTTGTTGTTGTGGTTTGGGAGAGGAGAGAGCTTGGACATGGGGTGTTGGAGAGTGTTTTGAGAAATGGGAGGAAAAAAATAATAAAATGGATGGTTGGAATGGTGGGGTGTAAGGAAAGTGATGGGGAAGCATGGGCTTAGTTGAATATTTATAAAAGAGGGATGGTGAGAGGAGAGAGAGAGAGAGAGAGAGAGAGAGAGAGAGAGAGAGAGAGTTGACTTTTAAAAAGGGAGGGATGAGTTACATGTACTTGGGTAAGGCTTGTACTTGACATTGATTGATGAGACATCTCGTAGAGATTCCCTCAAAATTCATAATGCGCGGCGTTTTCTTCGAATCAAACGCAGACCGACATCTTCTAGCCTAGGTATCGGTTCGATGCACGAGTCACGATGTTGGAACCGCGGCGATGGTGCAGTCACTATGATACATATTTTGGTTCGAGCCAACTTCAGTATGTAGGACTCGGCTTAGGTTAGTGCCCAAACGTTAGATACGGGTCAAGGATTGCCAAAATTCGACCGGAAGGACCCCGGAGGCCAACGGAATGGTACGGACTAGGACATGGGTCTTACAACGGTGGAGATGAAAAATATACATGATCGGTGGGTCCCACCAGCACCTGATCATGTGAATCTTAACAATAGTTTTATTGTGTGAGGTTCACCAGCCAATCCACTCGTCAGGTGGGTCCCACGCATGTGGGCCACCCTACTTCACTCACCTCCTCTCTCTTCTGTATATAATATAATATAATATATATATATATAACATTTAAGATTCCCACCGTCCAGACCCTCTGAACGTTTTGGATAGTGGGATTTAACGCATCTAACATGGTGGGTCCACACGTGTGGCCCACCTCAATGTACTAATATATATATATATATATATATATATATATATATATATATATATATATATATATATATATATATATATATATAATATTAAGTTCTCTCTTTTTTGTTGTTGTAGAGTGTTTCCCTTACACAGTCCAGCAGCAGAGACTGCTGGACATTCAAGGTATGGTTACAATACCTTCATCAAGGTGAGGTCCACGTACTCATGGCCCTCCAACCACACATATATAGAGAGGTGGCCCCACTTATACATAGTCCTCAGATGGATGGTGTTGATCTAATCCATTCATCATGGTGGGGTTCATACGTCCCAAAATAGGCGGTATGGATATAATATATACGTCATAAGCAGGCTGCTCTCATCATCAACATCACCAAAAGAAAAGGAGAGAGGGAGAGGGAGGGAGAGAAAAATGGTGAGAAAGAGGGGCCCCGCCACTATGGGCCCCTCTCTACATTACATACATCAATGTGGGTCCCATAACATGTGGCCCAAAAATTAAAATCAACGGTGGATCACCCACCTATTGCACTCCTCCTTGGTCCCTTGAACTTTATGCTCCTTGCGTTCAATTTTGATGGAGGTAGATGATGAATGGATGGTTGAGATGGGAGATGAGAGAGTGAGAAAGTGGGCCACACTTGGCTTTAAGAGAGAGAGCTTGGACGTTGAAATTTTTTTTTGTTGCTTGGGAGATTTTTTTTTAAGAAATGAGGGAGAGAGAGAAGTGATGGGATGATAAGAGATGGAGTGATGGGTGATGGGTGATGGGTGGAGTGATGGATGAAGTGATGTAAGGGTTGACTTTGGGATAACTTGTGTAAGAGAGGGGTAAGGATAGGGTAAGGGTTACTTGTACTTGTGGTATGGTGTGCACTTGACTTGATTGATTGATGGATGAAGTGGTGTTTTCCTCGAAATGAATGCAGGCCCATATCTTCTAGCTTGGATATCAGATCGGTGCGCGAGTTACGGCGTTGAAACCGCGGTGACAGTGCGATCGTTAGGGTACAAGTTTTGGGTCGAGCTGACTTTGGTATGCAGGACTCGACTTAAGATCATGCACAAACATAGGATATAGGTCCAGGGTTGCCGAAATTTGACCAGAAGGACCACGGAAGCCTACGGAATGGTACGGACTAGGATACGAGTCTTACATTTAAACTGTTATTCTTTGATTAGGCTGACCATAGTGCTGAAATCCTAGTTGTGTTATCAAAGTTATCATGACTTATGTAACATTAACCTATGTGTGGAACTTTGAAGCATGGGTGTTGTTTTTAAATTAATTGAATTCCATACACTAAAAATCTTCAAAATCAAATCATCCGTTTAGTTTCTATTACTTAATTTTGTATTTAATTTTCTCATTCTCATAAATCATCTCCCTGTGGGATTGACCCTATATTCACAAGATATTACTTACAAACATCTGCACTTGGAGGCAAGCAATCACTTACCAAGATCTGATTAATTTCTAAGGAATAAGGTTGGTTCTCGTGTGCAGAAAATATAATATGTTGCAATGATGGTAGTGATTGATCGATCTGAATTTCTGATGGCAAGACCTGATTATATCGGTAAGCCACACAACATATGTTCGAAACGATCGAGTGCAGGGTGCAAAGTATGTGTGTATGGGATGCTTGAATCTGTATTGATGCTTATGATAAAATGAAGGCCAACTGACAAAGGTTTCTGGTGAACCTACTCTGATTATATCTACAGGCTAGAGAGCATATACACGCCAGTCAAATATGAGAAAACAATGGAATGCAATATATATGTTAAACGATAGCAAACTAGTTAAGGTTTCTGGTGGGCAGGACCAGATTATATCGGCAAGCCTTAGAGTATACTCTCGCCAGTTAGATGCGAAAAGACAATGTAATGTTGATGTATATGTAGAGCAAGGGGGTTGTGAAGGAAATAAATGTTGCACGATGCTACTTCTCTGGTTTGATGAAATTGATTGAAGCTTGAATGGCTGGATGAATGGTAGTATCTCAAGGCTAGGTCGAGTGACTTAAATTTGAACTTAGGTGGTTAGGGAGGCTTGGACTCTGGCTGGGCTAGACTAGACTTGGGCTAGGCTCTCTCTCACTCTCACTCTTACTCTCCTTAGTGGAGGAATGGAAGGGGGGCTCCTTGGGTGAGAAGATATGGTTTATAATGCTTCTAGGTGCTTCTAATGATTAAAATGAGATGGGGAGGGAGAGGGCTATTTATAGCCTCCAACCGGATTTTCTTGTAATTTTTGGTAATTGTAGGGGCAAAAGGTGGTAAAAGTATAATTTTGGGTAAGGAGATTGGCATTGGAGTAAATACACTTTAACCACACACTTAGTATTTGAAAAAAGGAGAATTCTACATGCTTGAGGGATGCTGTGTAAGTGCTATAATCACATGCTCCTTTGGTTGTCAAATTTTGTGGTGTCAAAACCTGTATTTGTGTCGTGTGTTTGTATGTTGATTTATATATATTTAAGACACGGCCTTACAAGTGCTTCAAGTTAAATACATTGATCAACTACAAGTTAAGTCAAGCCATGTACTTTGTCAACATCTATAAGCATATATGTTCAAAGCTACTTTGATAAAGATTATAAGACTAAAGTACACTTCAAGTCTCACACTTCAAGTCTCAAGTGCAACTCAAGATGAAGTTTGGGTTTAAGCCTTCGAATATCTCAAGACTAAGTTACATCAAGTGCGAGGGCTCAAGCCTGATAAGGTTCAAAGGTCTACCTTCACTGAATGAATGAAGTTCAATGTTCATACTTCATGTTCTAGGTATGATAGACCTTAGATTGACCTTAGGGTAGGTCATTTTGAATACATAATTCAAACTTTATATTTATACATGATTTTGGTATGTTCTAAGACTAGTCCTGGACCTTGTTCGACTAGTCCTAGCATTGCCTTGACCAGTCCTAAAAATTTCAAGACTAGTCGTAAGTTATAAATTTTCAGAAATTTCTGGTTAAGCTACGACCAATCCTGGAGACTTTTCGACCGGTCATGTGAACAGTGTCAACCTGTCCTACGACCAGTCCTGTATCTACGATTCAAACTCCAGCGATATTTTTTGGAGTTCCTTTGACCGGTCGTGAGGGTCCTACGACCAGTCTTAGAGGGCCTACGACCAGTCGTAGACAACCTATGACGAGTCGAAGAACGATTTTATCCGATCGCGCCCAAATATTCAAAAATTCGTTCTACTTCGACTAGTCGAAGTGTCCTCAAGACCAGTCATAGATGAAGTTTCTACTACTATAAATTGAGCACGAATTTCAGAGTTTCATATAGAAATTCAAGTAAAATCAAGAATCCACTTTAAGATAAGTTCGTGTTCATTTTAAGCTACTTTGTGCATAATTAATATTCTTTTTGTTAGCTTATTGTTATTTGATTTTGATCTACATTCCAATCTGATTTGAAAAGGAGAAAATTCTGAAATTCCTTCTTCTTTGAATCAAAATCAAATACAGCTAGCCCATTTGGTTTAACTTAAAATCAATTAGAACAAAAACCATTTTAAAGTGAGTATTGGACTTTGAACTTCTACATTCAATCATCTACTCTAATTGGTTCTTCTGGGCTACAATGAAAGGAGAAATTCAGGTATTTTACATTTATTGTAATTTACATTTCTTTTTTGGTTTATTTTGAGATTGAGCTGGAAAAATCTCATTGTGTGGTTATCTGAGGAGAGCCAGAAAACTCAGACAGAGGAATTTTTGAATTGTGTAAGCCTAAGTCAAAAAGACACAATTGTGAGGGTTTTAGGTGAACCTGTGAAACCTATTTTGATAATGAACATTGATATCCCCTGTGTGAGGATATTAGGAGTGAAGTAGCAATCTGTGGGGCTGTTTTATAACAGTTGGTGTACACACAGGTGAACCACTACAACTCTTTGTGTTGTGTGGATGTGTGATTTATTCTTTCTATCTTTTATCATTCAAAACTGTGGAATGTACGTGTGGATGTGAATGTTGTAATTTTTTCATTTCAAGCACAGTGGGGAATGGTGTAATAATTTATATTTAAATTTCTGTAATTTATTTCAATTCCTTGTTATTTATTTATTCCTCTTTGATTTGAGTTTTTGATACAAAAGACATTCTAGAAATAAGGTTGTCCTGCCATAAACCCTTGGTTTTTATGGTGTAAGGTTGTCCTTAGAACTGAATTCTTATCAACCTCTCAATACTAGTTTATTAAGTTGCTTTTATTTCAGCTTTAAGAATTGAATTATCTCTATTTGGCTATCTCTTGGTTTTATTCCGCTGTAATACTTTTAATTTGGCATAGTCCTATTCACACCCCCCCCCCCCCCCTTTAGGACATATAGCTTGGCCATTTCATGCTGCCCCAAAGAGGGAGAGTGTCACTTGGCCAATAATAACATGGCTACCGCTGTCCCCACTTGGACTCCTAGCTTTAACAAGCCGTGTCCTCCACGCGTGTGGAGGCTCTATTATGAGGATTATTGTTTTAAGGTTTTGTCTTTTTCTCTAATTTATATTTTCACCAAGGCTGTTGCGTGCCCATTGTTTTTACTCGAAGTGCCCTTTTGGGTTTTCACTTCTCTCATTTTACTTAAGCATGCTTTCTTCCCTTATTTTATTTTTTTTCATTTTTCTTTGATTTCTGTAGCGACGAAGGGATCAGACTTCCATCCTTACCTGTCGACTGGTAGCTCTTCCTTCATAGTCTTGAGTCACGATGGATAAGCCATTGACTGAAGCTGAGATCGTCCTTAGGGGATGTGAGTGGGGATTGACTTCATAGTTTTTGTACTCTTGGACTATGCGCTTTTAAACTTTCTTGGACTACGCGACTGGTAGCTCTTCCTTCATAGTTTTTTTAAAACTTTCTTGGACTACACGCTTTTATTTTGTACTCATTTCTTTTTTTTTCTTTTCTTTTTCTTTTTGTTATCTTAGACCGCACGCTCTTATTCATTCCTTATTTGTTCTTTTTCTCTTTTTCTCTTTTTATCATTTATTTGTTCTTTCACCCTTCTTATTGAAGCACCTATTTGGGGATTAGAGGGACTAATTCTCACAATGACCAGCTTTGGTTAGTGGACTTCGACTTTACTATTGTAAACCTTAACATGGTTAGATAAACTTACCCATTATCATCGTTGATGGGGTCCGGATGATCCTCGCCCCAGGTTGGTGAGACGGAGGGAGCCTCCCGAAAGAACTCTTCTAATCATTAGGCCATCTCATGTGACCTATGAACTTGCCCCTTAAGTCTAATATCTGTAGCGGTACTTATTGCAAACCTAATATGAATTTTCTTTCTTTAGATTCTCTTCATGAGATTTCAACTTGAACTTGTAGGATTGATTTTATTTCATAAGTTAACTTATAAAGAGTTTCACCCGTAATTAAGTGTATAGATATATGATTGGCCTAAAGTGCAAACGAAAGTGACCCCATGTCTTCTAATTTTCTCAAGGAGCTTATCCATCTTTGGATTCACAAAGGGTGTCCTATTGTTGATGATGACGACATGTGGATTCTTGTAGTGGTTGATGATGGTGTTCTTCATGAGCGTCATCGTGTGAAACGCAAGACGCCGCCTCCATTCACTTTTTGCGAAATCATGACCATTATATGTTGTTGAGCTGAATTTTACATTGATATCAATATCATGGATAGAGGATGTCTAAGACCTTGCCTAGTTGTAGAGTTTTAAAGCACACATGTCGATCCAATAAAGGTATTGGTTGTAATTTGTGGGTTATGCTTCTTATGAAACAAAATTATGTAGAAAATCCTCCTTGTAGGATCCCAGGATCGGAACCTAGTATATGGGTCCCAGGAGCCGAGAATGGGGAACTACGGAGGCTGTCGGTGCCATATTCTGCGATCAGGAATTTTGTGAGCCCGATTTTCGAGTTTGGGGCGTGACATCAAGGGCCGGGATAAAAAAAGTGAAAAGGGTGAGCTCTTAGTCTTAGAGGGGGGTAAATAGGACTATACCAAATAAAAATTAAATGTGGAATATAAAGGCAAATAATGTAAATAAATTGCAACCTCTAATGCACTAGTCTTGAGAGGTTGATACAAACTTTGTTCAAAGGACAACCTTACGCCAAAAACCAAGGTTTATGGTAGGACAACCTGATGTCTTGAACTTAGTAAGGATCAGAAACTCAAACTAATACCAAAGGTAAATAAAATAAATCTAGCTATTACAACATTCACCACATGTACATGAAAATAAATACAACATTCAGCACATCATATACATCACCACTATCATCATCATCATCATCCAAACTTTGATAATTACAGTGGTTCGAGTGTACACCAACTGTTCTCAAACAGCCACCCTACTCCACTCCCAATATCCATAACCCACGGGATACCGGCTTTCACTAAGAAAGAAGATTTTTCAAGGTTCACCTTAAAACCTTTACAATTATGTTTTCAATGGGTTACCACATTTAAAAACCTCACACACTGAGATTTTCTAGCTATCTCAGTTAAAACCAAAATGAAATATTTTCTGGCAATCTTATAAACAACAATATAATCAATAAAATGTACTAATCTGAAGATTCTTCTTAGATGTAGCCCGGTAGAACTAGCTCATTGTAGACGAAGATGTTCAAAGTTCAATCTTGCAAATGAAAGAGTTCTAGGTCTAAATCAATTTTAATTTAAAATCAACCTTGGGCTAGCTTGATTTGATTTCTTAGATCTCAAAAGGGTAAAGCAAAATTCCCTTTTTAATAAGTAGAATTGAATAACAAGATATCAATAAAATCAAAATCAAAAGAGCTATAAAAGAATCTAAAATTACTGAGCAATAGCTTCACAATAGCAAGGACTTAATTCTCAGAGAGGAGGCTTGATATAGCTTGGAATGAATGAATAAAGCTGAGAAATGTCCTCTATTTATAGGGTGAAATTTGGTTCCCTCAACTGGTCTAAGGTCTACCTTGACTGGTCCAAGCAGCAACTAATTTTTAAAAATTCTAGTGCGATCGGATAAACCCGTCACTCGACTAGTCGAGTGGCCTTCTCGACTGGTTGAGCCTAGCATTTGACTGGTCAAGTGGGCTCAAAATAGCTTACTGGACTTCGAGTCGAGCCCTACTCGATTGGTCGAGCAAGTCTCCATGGCCGATCGAGCAGGGTGCTCGACTGGTCGAGTCCTCAACGGAAAATCTAAAAATTTTCAAATAATTCCTCGACTAGTTGAGAAAAATCTTGAACTGGTCGAGCCAGTGCCTGGACTAGTCAAGACTAGGACTAGTCAAAGCAAGGTCTAAATCAAGTACCATGACCCAAATTCTATATGCAATAAATATGACCTATTCTTAAGGTCTTTCTATGGTCATGTATACTTGAAATGTGAGCATTGAACTTATCAACTCGTTTACTTCGGTAGATAAAATACTTGAAGTACTTTGAAGCTTGAAACTTGTACACTTTGAAGCTTGAGCTTGAATGCTTGAACTTAAGCTTGAGCACTTGAGCTTGAGCTTAGACTTAAGCTTGTGTACTTATACTTGAGCTTGGACTTGAGCTTGTGTATGAAGTTGTACTTGCACTCTGACTTATGTATGATCTTTGGCAGTTGAACATGCTCTTCAACTTGAAGAAGTAGAAGCTTTATATTGTTGATGTAGATGACACAAAAATTCATCTTTGAATGAAGGTGAACTTTCTATCTTTTGAACTTGAAGCTGAACTTTTCATCTATCAAACAAGTCAATCACTCTCAAGTGGTTTGTCACTACAAAATTTGACAACACAAAGTGCTAGATTTAAAACATAGCACTTACAAAAAGGACAAAGAGACTAAGTCATATGAACCTCCAGTTTCGTTCCCATCTAGACTTTGGAACCCAACTGTCCCCATGAAATATCAAGAGGTGTTGGATGTGCTTCAAAAGGTTATTGTCAATATTCCTTTGCTTGATGCCATTGGACAAATTTCATCATATGCTAAATATCTCAAGGATTTGTGCACTGTAAAGAGAAAATTAAATGTGCACAAAAAGGCCTTCCTAACTGAGAAAGTGAGTGTTATCATTTAACAAAGGGCCGTACCCAAATATAAAGACCCGGGAAGTCCCACTATTCCTTATATTATTGGGAATTTTCAAATTGAGCATGCTTTGCTAGATTTAGGTGCAAGTGTCAACTTAGTACCTTATTCAGTTTACAAATAAATGGAGTTAGGCGAGCTTAAACTAATCATGATTATAGTCCAACTCGCTAACCAGTTTATTAAAGTACTAAGGGGAATTTTAGAAGATGTGCTAGTCCAAGAGGAGAAATTCTACTTCCCCATGGATTTTATTGTACTAGACATTGAACCTTATGTAAACGCTAACGCTCAAGTTCCCATCATTTTAAGCCGCTCATTCCTAGCAACTTCAAATGCAATCATAAATTGTAGGAATGGAATGATGAACTTATTTTTTGGTAACATGACTCTAGAGCTAAATATTTTCAATCTATGTAAGCAGCCCATTGACAATATTAAGATCCATGAGTTGAATTTTATAGACTGCTTGATAGAAGAAGGGGAATTGGAACCTAGTCTGACTAAGGAATTGATTCAAGTTTTTGGAGACTTGAAAAAAATATGATTTAGAAAAAGCATTTGCTGAAATTCGTGATGACAATGAGAGCACTACCACCTAGGACATTGGTATGTACCAATGGAGACCACACACTCAAATCCTATCTATCGAGGACTCGCGACCTCTGTCATCACTAACCAATGTTCTAAAGCTTGATTTAAAATTACTACCAAATGAGCTTAAGTATGTATACTTGGGTGAAAATGAAAATTATCCTATGATGATCTCTTCATTTTTAGATAAGGATCAAGATATTACATTGTTAAATGTTCTAAGGGAACCATATATACTTTGGACACCTTAGGAGATTAAAAGAAAACTTTATGCTAAGGTCTATAAATTTCTCTAGACATTCATGCTCCAGGGCATCTAAGCTCATTGCAAAAATAGCTTTTAGATGATCTTGTTAAGAAATATATTGAGAAATTTATCAAGATACTGGCCGGAGGAGGAACCTTCTGCATGATTGAGTAACTTTACCTGCTTTCCTAGTTTAAGATTAGAAATTATTGCTTTAATAAAATTTAGGATTAGGATAGTTTGCTTTTCGTTTGTTTAGTCTTTGTGCTCCCCCATCTTCATGTTGAGTTCCTTGGAAAAGCATCAAATCTTCATTCTTCAGGTACTATCCACCCTTTCTTTTATTTCTTTTATTCTCTGCATTACATTTTCATTACATTATGGACAATGTACGTTTTAAGTTGGGGGGTGTGGATAGTCATCCATGTGAGTTTTTTTAATTTAGTTTTAAGTTTAATTTTTAGGTTTATGAGATTTTTTTTTAATATTTTCAAAATAATATGTTTATATATAAGAATGTGAACATGATATTATACGAATTCCAAAGGCAAAGTTAATACTTATTCTAAGTTGATAGTAGTTGGAATTCTGATAACTGAAAATTATATACTTGAGTTTGATTTTCTAATCACTGGTTTAGAGTGAGTTGTAATTTGATATATTAAATTCACAATACACCCTAGCTAACTAAGTGAGGAATCTGATATGTGAATTAGAATAATAAATTTTGATTCAAACAAGGTTGAATGATCTAGTACCATTGACATATGCTTAAACAGAGAATATTGAAAGAAAAAGTGATCGAAAAAGAAATTGCCATTAAAGAGCATGAATGTAATGACCATAACAATCATGTTAGTAATCCGTATTAAGTATACCTAAGTATCCATTACTGTTACCATTACAATTACGATACCTAAGGTTATGAAGCAAAACCCAGTGGAAATCTTCATCTAAGGATGGTCTATAATAATGAGGATATGATGATAAAAGAAGAAAAATCATAAAGGAAATGAGATAACTAGAGATTTTAT
The DNA here is from genome assembly GCA_037074715.1 of Magnolia kwangsiensis. NCBI lineage: Eukaryota > Viridiplantae > Streptophyta > Magnoliopsida > Magnoliales > Magnoliaceae > Magnolia > Magnolia kwangsiensis. Next base: position 40,346,656 of record CM073583.1, on the reverse strand, counting down.
ATTCTTAGGATGATTGAAAGGAATTAGGATATGAAACATGCATATTTCTCAAAGTTAGACTATAGTGTCATCGAGCACTTAAGTATATTGGATCATAACTATTCTAAATCTTGAATAGATCTCTGCACTTAAGGATGTAATGGATTAGAAAATTGAGATTCTATCTAACTTTAGACTTAGGGTAAGTATTACTTTGTTTTGGAATTCATATGATGAATGGAGGCATAATTGTATAAATTTCTGAGTGTTGAATTATTTTTCATGTTTTTAATGTTTGTGGGCAATATTTCTAGAATCCCTCACAAGACTATAACTTGTCTACTAGGGAAAACCTAGGGGTTTAAAGGCTTGTTACATATGCTAAATGCAATCGAGATTACCTACGAAGGTGGGTGTAGTTAGAATTTTTATTTTTTATTTTTATTTTTCTAAAATTAGTTTTTATTTTAATTTTTCTTCACTTATTTTGCTCGAGATTAGCAAAATTCTGGTTAGTGGGTGTGTTGAGTGGCAAATATTGCATATTTTTTTCCATTTATATCTTGATTTTATGAACATGATAATGCTTAATGGTGTATTTTATACATGTTTATGTTGCAAGTTGAACTTGAGAGCTTAGAGTAAAAATAATGTTAAAAGCATGGATTTGATGCTCAAGAATCACCAAGTAAAAGAATGAATATTTGGAGACCAAGATTGAGATTTCAAGACCCCAAGAGTCAAGAAAACCAAGTGAAAAAGGAAAGAAATGTAGAAATTAGTGCAGGAATTTGAAGGATCTGAGCTTAGATTCATCGAAACAGTTTAGATGACATCGAGGCCAGTCTTCGATGACATCAAAGCCCTAAGATGACATCGAAGAATTACAGAAAAATCAAGTTTGGTTGCTGGACAAATTGGATGTTAGTTGTATATTCATCGAAATAGTTTTGATGAATCGAAGCCAGTATTAGATGACATTGAAGGCAGATCGGTGTCATCGAAGGGTTTATACGGAGCCTACGCGGAGTGAGTAGTTTTGAAGTGGTTTTTGATTTTTTTCAAACCAGTTTGAAAGAGAGAGTTCTCCACTTATAAATAGGGCTTTATAGGGCATTCTTAAGCATCATTCAAGGCATTCTAAAGCAAGATCTAGGGATTTTAGAGAGTTTTATTTATGATTTTTGAAAAGTTTCATAGTTTTAATTTATTTTTCTTTACAAGCTTTTTATTCTTTCTTGTTGCTTTTATTTTTGTAATTTAATTATGTTTTTCTAAGTTTCCTCTAGCCCAAGCTAGAAGGGAAGCACATTGGTTTAATGTTTTCATGTTATGATGATTGATTGTTTTAATGATGAGAAGAATGGTGTATGCATATTATCAATTGTTTAGGTTTAGTTTTTTTATCCTCATGTGAGATCCATATGTTTCCATCATATGAGATCCACATTGATGGATAGGCTTACCCTGAATCAATTAGAATTCCTAGATAGGAGAGGTTCTCAACCTGCTACATTTCTTTGATTTATTATCTCATGGATATTGAATGTTTAAAATCACTGGCACTTGGGAATATATATCAATGGTGAAAATTCATGATTTTTTAATCTTTTATATCATTTATTTAAAATGTTTAAACTATTTTATTTTTCAATTGGGCTGACCATAGTGCTCGTATCCTAGTTGTGTTATCCAAGTCATCATGATTTTGGAACATTAACCTATGTGTGGAACTTTGAAACTTAGGTGTTGTTTTAAATCAGTTGAATTACATCCATTCAAAACTTCCAAAATCAAATCATCAGTTTAGTTTTTATTATTTAGTTTGTTTTGCATTTGATTTTCTTCTTCTCGTAATTCATCTCCATGTGGGATCGACCCTGTATTCACGGTATATTACTTACAAATCTCTGTACTTGGAGGCAAGCAATCACATGTGAGACAAGGTATCCAGAGATACTTGAGTTTTCAGAGTGGATGATCATAGAGATTTTCTTCTCGTTGTCGATGGATGTCTTCATTTTGACAGTCATGGCCCGCCACCATCCAACGTAAGTAGACAATGACTCATCATCCCTTTGTCGATATCTTCTCTTCTCGGCACTATATTAAGATTATGTGAAATGATCAATAAAAGCTTGGAAAAATTATTCCCAGGTTTTGATTTAATGGTAGTTTAGTGACGTGTACCAGTCTAACACGTTGCTTTTTAGAGACTTCTGAAATAGGCGGATCAATGCTCTGTCATTGCCTGCCATGATATTAAGCTCTCTACAAAATTCTCTTACGTGGTCTACAGGGCATCCTGTACCATCATATTTTTTTAATTTTGGTACCTCAAAGCTTAGAGGTACCTTTACATCAATAAAGGGTCGAATGGGAGATCTACCCCACACTGCTTCTGCAGTTTTCACTCCTTCTCTTGCAATTGCACTCAGAGTTGCTTGGTTTCGAAGGGACCGGATGAGAGAAGTTTTGCCCCTTGCCAAGCCTGTCATATATCCTTCTCATAATAATTGACCTTATTAACACCCCTATGATTCCTACTTGGAGGAGGATAGACCTGGTGGTTGATCCCGTTATATAGAGTTTATTGAACTAGAACGAGAAAATGAGGCTGCAAATGTTGAAACTCAAATATTGCATATTTAGCACTTCAATTACATTAGTTTTCATGGCATTTATTTGATAATTTAATTTAATTATATACGTTTTTGTCATGCGAGGTAATTCGGAAACCTATGATGAATATGCGCTTAAAAGGAAGAATTTAGAGCTTAAAAGAAGATAATGAAGAATTATAAATTTAGAAGTCATTAATGAAGAATTCACATGCCAAAGATCCAAGGAAACCAAGGAATGAAAAGAATTGAAGATTTGAAGTGAAGAAAAGGAATCTTGAAAATTGGCTAGAAAAATCATATTCTTAAATTTCGAGTCTAAAATGAGAAATTTGTGAAATAATTCCAAAAATAGACTTCGATGGCGTTAAAGCTACTTCGATGACATCGAAAATTTCATGAATTTCAGGCTAAACTCCCTAGACAATTCTGGATGATTTTTGATGACATCGAATGTTTCATGAATTTTGGGTTAAAGTCGCTGGATAGTTCTGGACGATTTTCGATGACATCAAAGACATTTGATGACAATGAAGGTTCCATCTAAGCTGTGGTAACTGCGTAAATTTTAAGTCAGTTTGTAAACTTTTTTAAGGTGATTTGAAAGTTTGAGTCACAAACTATTTAAATGAGTCACTAAGCTATTCCAAATTATCTTCTAGGGTTTGGAAAGGGAGAGAAGGCTAAGGTGGAGAACCAACAATGTTGTTCTACTTCAATTTCTTCACCGGTTCTAGTAGATCTTTTTAGGTTTTCTTTTATTTTTGAGTTAACTATAACTAGCTAATCTCTTAGCTAGAGATAAGAGGGGAAGGTATAGTTTATTTTGACGTTTACTTTAGTTTGATTTAAGTACATGTTAGATTTTCATTAATTTTTTGCTTGAATAAAGGAATATTTTCAGTTTTTTATGATTTATTGTGACTGAAATTACAGTAGATATTGTGAAAGCTTTTGATATCTCCTTATATGTTTTGGAAGTGTGTGATCTGTAAAATTCATGATTCACCAGCGTCTATAGGCAAGACGGATGGTAGAATTCCATGTGATTATCACATAAATGCTTCATGAGAGAACTATGTTAATGGAAAATTCAGATTTTTGGTTTTTTTTTTTTTTGCTCTATCATCCAACTGAATAGGATAGGACTCTAATTCCAGATATAACTCTTTGAATCAAGTAAGGTAGCATCTTAATAGCTACATGTGAATCATTAGCGCTCTAGTTTCCCCTTTATTATTGATTTTTAAATCATTGATCTCTCAATTCTTTAGATTATTAGTTTAATATAGTTCATAGTTCTAGTTCTAGTTTATTTCAAAAAGACACATATATAAGTCCATGTGGATTCAACCTCAGCCTCACCGAGTTATCACTACAGCGTAACCCTACACTTGGGGTTGTGAACAACAAAAAAATCCTAGTTATGGGAGATTGTTTAAATTGACTGAAATTGTTGTAAGGGAGAGGATTTTGGAATTGACTAGGAGTCCAAGGTGTGTAATGATGGAACTGACTCTCGCTCATGAGAGTATATTGGGAGAAATTCCTTGAGGTAGATGGTTGTGCTAGCTGGATGTCTCCATTAGAAGGGTATCGAAAGTCTTGCGTGAACCTTGACTGTTGCGATTGTCGTGCTAGGCCAACTTGGGTGCTGGATATTGGAACTTACGCTGGTGTGATTGGACTAGATTACAGAAATAAATGCAGGCTTGGTCCGCTTGATGATTGGATTGAACCAACTTTTACACAAGCTGATCATGCTGGGGCCAACTTTTCAGATGGGTTGGAAAGTCCACACATAGGACAGAGTGGAAATTATCCTCTGATTGGATGGTAATATGTAGTCCAACTGGTTGAATGTGAGCATCTTAAACACAGACATGCACAGACACAGTCTATCAGGTTGGCCACCTTATGAGGAAAGTTTCTATCCCTATCAAGGTTTAAAGTATTACTGCATATGTACCTGTATCCCGTTGTGTGGTCCATGCCCCACCTGAGTTACATTGGTCGGGGGAAGTAATGCACATTTATGGTGGGCCCCACAAAGCACGTTTGTTCACTCCCCAAGTGCAGGGTTGTGATGTAGTAATAACTCGGTAAGACCGAGGTCGAATCCCAAGGGACTGAAACTTGTACGTACTCTAAAACTAAATAGAATTAGAACTAGACTAAGATGAATTCTAAATTAATTGAATTTGAAGGAATAATGGTAAAATATTAAATTAAAACTAAAAAGAAATCAGAGGTAGGGAAACTAGGGATTCAGAAGATCCACTTGTAGAGATCAGGAAGATCTTACGCCTGCTTTAATAATCATGGAAATTAACTGAACTATCATTGATCTAGTTTTCAAGAGATGAAAGGTATATGAATTAGAATGGATTCCATCACCAAACCATGCCCAGGAGACTATGGAAAACAACAGAATTAAACTAATTACCAACCAATCAACATGACATGAAGGTTAGGAAGGGTACCGTCATCCGACCATGCCCATGAGACTATGGTGAATAACAGGGCTTCCTGACGTCGTAAACATAAAGAAAAGGAACATGCTCAAAGCCATCGCAGACCCATTGTAATTTCAGTCACAACAGACCATTAAAACTAAAAGCATTTTCATAATTAACTAAAATAAAATATCAATTCAGGATAAACAAAAGGCATAAAAGAATCCTCCCATCACACTACAAGCTTCACCTCTTAGCCCTAGCTAAGAGGTTCAGCCCACCATGATGGGCCTAGATCTCATAAAATTAAAAAGAGAAAAAGAAAAGAGAAAATAACAAAAACAAACTCTCTGTCTCTCTCTCTCTACGTCTCCACGTCCACCCACAGCTTTCCCTCCATCTCCTTGATGATTTCTCTCTCTCTCTCTCTCTTCCTTCTTTTATAACAGTAGAGGTCGGTGGATAGGCCGGTGGCATGGAGTTGGTGCTGTATTTCTCTTTACGCAATAGAGTGCGTAACTCTTTCACGCACCCAGAAAACGGTGCCGTTTTCCTCTCCTTTCCCTCACTTTCTTTCTAAGAAAATAACATCCCCTGAGACGTTCTTGGACGAGGAATTAGATGGACGGGTTGGATCAGCCATCTGATTGAATGACGGTGGCCCACAAGACTTGGATTTTTTGGAATACGCGGACAGAGGTAACGCATGTCCGGACACTGTACTGATGGTGGGGCCTAGAATCGGTGTCAGGCGGGGAATCCACGTCGTCCATTGAATTGCTTGTGAAAAATCGGTTGGAGAGGACGTGTTACAACTCCGGTTCGGTGTGGCCCATCTGATCTTTCACCCTACCGTTCATTCCGAGTTTGAATGATTGAAAATCGATCTCTGCTACCAACTGAAAAACTGCCACCTAGGCAGTGGTAAGAAAGACCATGTGGAGCTAATGGACGGTCCAGATCGGACTTTGGATCAGTGATAGTGGCCCATAAGCGCTGACCGCAACTCTCTGTTGCGAAACAGAGATCGCGCTTTGCGTAACAAAGCCTCCGCTGTGAATTGGTGGAGCCCACTTCTTTTGGCGTCTGTAAAATCCAGTCCGTCCATCGAATGATGCTCGAAAAATCAGTCGGGTATGATGTTTTTGAATTAGATTTTGTCGCGGCCCATGGACTGATCCAGATCGCCATCCATCTTGGTTTTGAAGGGAGTTTTCTTGTGATCTGGTGCATGGGATGAAAATGTGACCTTGCTGAGAGTCATGGACATCTTCTGGAGTTATTGAGCGGTTCATATCATGCGAAGGAAGGACGAGTGGGGCCCACTAGTGAAAAACGGACGGACGCTGTCCGTCCGCTGCCTTATTTACGCATGGGCTCGAGTCAAAGTCGGTCAAACTGACTTTGGTTTGCAGTGTATGGCCGGTACACGTGCACATTGTGCACATGCAATATACATGGGGTCCATCATGATGTATGTGAGGAATCTGCTTCGTCCATTTGTCTTTCCGTCTAATTTGAAGCGTTGAGACTCAGATTGAAGCATATCCAGGTATCAGGTGAGCCCCAAACTAATGATTTATGGGCTGATCTAACTGTTGGGTCACTTCCACAGTGATCGAACGGCTGAAATTTGACGTGTACGGTTAATTTATGGTCCTCAGGCCATGTATGAAGTTTCGAGCCGAGCAGATGTTGGAAACCCTATAATCTTGCATTCTGGATCAATTTTGGGCCACTTGAGCTTCAGTTTCTCAATTTTTGCAGATCCCTGGCATGTAATTCCGTCGATCTTGATCCCTTGAAGTCCGTCCCTAGCCTTGGTGTCTTCAGATCATTAAATCCATGCTTTAAACACCTATTTTCAGTTCAAGCTCATAAAGACACCCTGCAACACAAACACGGTTAAAATGGGCTATTAAACAGTATCATGCTCGTAAATCCAGGTAATAAATGGGGTCTAATATGCAATATTTGACCCTCAACAAACTCCTATGGGATTCTCCTTAATAAACACTCTAGAAGTTGATAAACAATAGGATTTACCAAAAGAATCGGTGTCTAAAACCTATAGAATTCTTAAGATCATGATCTTCTTTATAAAGGAGCATGGAATGATCATTATAGAGAATAATCTCTACGAAGAAAGTATGAATCTCATTAGGATAGAGCATAAGAGGTTTGGTTGAGCTTGGAATGCACTAGATTCTCAAAAATGTAAAAATTCATGATTCGCCCAAAAATCCTAATGTAATATATATAACAAAAAGGCTCCAACGTCTAGGATCAATTAATGAAGCCTGGTCCTCGATCAATCAAGCTAGGATAAAAATGGTCAAATGAACTTGTTGAAATGTTTTGGCTATGTTCGATCAATCAAGCTTGATCACTCGAGAGGAATCAAAGATTCCTTGATCGATCAAGCTCGTGCCTCAAATGCTTAAACTAAATCATATTTAGGCCAGTACCCACTAGACGTTTTTGGTCACGTTTTGTCGATCTCTCCCCTTTCCCTCTCCGCTCTCTCTCACTCTCGTTATTGCTCTCTCACTCTCGTTGTCGCTCTCTCACTCCAGCCCTGTTGCACATCAAGTATCTCTCTCTCTCTCTCTCTCTCTCTCTCTCTCTCTCTCTCTCTCTCTCCTTATCTATCCATTTCATCAATTTGGGCATTTTTTAATCCTCAAGTAGTATTATGCAATGATTTGTGTATTGGGAATTTTTGAGTTTTCGAATCCCTAATTAGGGATTTGTAGTGTCAATTCCCTGGATGAAGGAAAACAGAAATAGCAGCTTGATCTAAACTTTGGTGGCCCACCACGTGGACTACCTTAATGTGTGATTCCATCCACACCGTCCATCTGTAAGGATGACAACAAGTTTTGTGGGCCCTAATCACAAGATATGTTTTATACCCAAACCGTTCATCCGTGGGGGGCCCACACGTGATGCATATCTACACCATCCAGTGGTCTAGACGATGGGAACCACCATGATTTATGTGTTTTACATCCAGGCCGTCCAGGGCCTAGACGATGGAGCTCTTCAAAAAAAATAATACAATAATAATACTTATATATTATAATATATAAATGTTATGGTGGGCCCCACGTGGGACCCGCCTGATGGGAAGCTGAATGGCAGTTGTACTTCACACCAACTATATAGCTGATGTATTGTAGTTAGCATGTTCTATGGGTCCCACATGATGCATGTATTTCACCCTACACCATCTGTCCACCTGGATGGGACCCACTGCATGATGTATGTGTTACATCCAAACCGTCCATCTGTTGGATGAGCTCGTCTTAAGGCTTGAGACTAAAGATAAGACAAATCTGTCTATCAGATGGACCACACTGCAAAAAAATAGTGGAGGATTGAACGTCTATCATTGAAACCCATTTTGGGTCACAAAAGTTCTGGATCAATATGGAATTTGTTTTTCCTCTTAATCCAGGTCTTTGTGACCTTATGATCAAATTGGGTGGGAAATAAACGTTATGGTGGGCCCTGTGACTTATTTAACAATGAAAATCATTATCTCCACTGTTATTTGTGCTATGGTCCAGATGATCTTTCGATATGATTCATTTTTGGGTAATAGCTATCTCGGCTTAGCCGACTCAGACTAAATTGAGTTCGATCTGGTTTAGCATCACGAGTCAACCTTGGATGTGGAAAATTTTAACTCTCTCTGACTCGGTGAGTTGACTCAGGACCAAGTGAGTCGTTTGAAGTCACTTGAGTCTTCAATCCATGCTCTTTCTCTAGTTAAACGATAAAACAATGTACCAGAAAGAAATGATGCAATTATTTGTATTACATTTATATGATTATTTGTGTGGATAACTCTGCCAACTTGGTCAGTGGACCCCACACCTGATCTATTTCAAGTGGATTCCACAGATAACAACTATCTTGTCAAGATCAGATGATCTCCCATGTTGGGTCCCACCCAAAAACCAATGGTTGGACTTTCTCTCATCAAGCATTAAATTTAAGGGCCCCAGGGCATAAATTGCAATGAAAAAGATAGTCATTTCACACACTTATACTGCTGTGGTTTTTAGCTTCTTTTTTTTTTTTTTCCAAATGCACTCATACTCACGTATTCACACCATAATGGGATTTCACCATGATGAGTACTATAGCTCGTGACCTTGGGTTGAAGCTCTTGTGAGTCTACCTCAGGACATGAGTAAAAACCTAGCCATTCATCAAGTGATCATCATTAGGATGAGCATATGCTTAAGATAGAGTGAAAGTAGTAGTTTTAGTGAAAATTTACATTTTCCTACTACCATATAACTCAGTGGTAATCTCACGAGAGTTTCAACCCGAGGTTATGAGTGAGTAACCAATGTGGTGAGCTAGTCTTAAGGCATGAGCCAAAAATTTTTAAATGCCTGAGTATCATCCACTTACCGTGTATCAAAGTTCTCCCTTTCGAAACATGCCTCATTCAAAAATTGACCTATCAAATGGGCCCTTATATGTCATGCTGAGGCTTGGGCCTGTGCCAACATGCCCATCCTGCACATTTGTACAAAGAAAAGCTTTGATACTCTTGTAAAGTGCAACTATTATACTTTCACTTAGTGATGCGTAATATGTATTACATTTTTTTCTTAAATTATTATTATGACTTGTTAGTTTATAGTTGTGACTTTTAATTGTGATTTGTAAGTCAGAGAATTAGTTTGAGGATTTCTATGAAGCCATACATAGATATGGTGTGTTTTAGTGGCATAGAAATCGCTCAAATTGTCCTATTTTGGACAATTCAAGGTTAGATGGATAATATGCTTTCATATAATCTATTTAAATGTTCATGCTTGATCTGTGATCCATATCCTCATTTCTCTCTAGATATGTTTCTTCCATTTCGTATCTAATGTCAAATATCTTAACATTGCTTTAGATATTTGGCATCAGAATATAACGTAAGATCAACTTATCTAAAGAGGCATGGGGATATGTAGCCAGATTTTTGGTGTGGACATTTAATGAAAATATGAAAGTATTACAATCTATCCAACCTTGGATGGGTAACTAATTTAGGATTTAATTATATTAGCTCGAAATTGATGGAACAGACCTAAATGTGCGTCGAAGCTATCCAGATATTGAGCGAGGGTCCTTGAAAGGTAAGAACCGCTGTTATGACCATGATGAAGCTGTCCATTTCTTATGGACAATAATATAGGTGTCCTGGCCATTTGGACAGGCTCGTGTTTATGTATTAGCTCATAATTGATGGAGCAGACCCAGATGTGCGTCGGAGCTATTCGGATGTTAAGCGGAGGTCCGTGGAAGGTGGGAACCGCTGTTATGACCATGATGAAACTGTCATTTTCCTATGGACAATAATATGGGTGGCCTGGCCATTTGGACAGGCCTGTGTTTATGTATTAGCTCGAAATTGATGGAGCAAACCCTAGTATAACCCTAAACTTAAACCTATACCTAAAACTAAACATCATGGTGAGTATAGTGCCCCCGACTATTGATTCCTTCTTGGGACTCGCCATGATGGTTATTTGAGATCCAACCTGTTGGTAAGTTCACACAGACCTAGCCCGGAAGAAGGGATAACTCAAATATCAGCTTGATCGAAAACTTTTATGGCCCCAATGAGTTTCGAGGTCCACTTGAGCTTTGAATCTACCTTATTCTTCAGCTCATGCCCTAAAATGATCTCTCCAAATTGATCGATGGTTGGATACAACATATACATCATGGAGGGATCCAAATCTCAGGGGGACCATAATACAGTAAACAACGGTCCATCGTGATTTATGTATTTCATCCACTCTGTTCATCCATTTTAACAAATAATTTTATGTCTCGAGATAATAAATGAAGTATATATATAAAAATCTTAAATGGATCTTTAAATGGTGTGGCCTACTATCAACAGGGCTGATCTAATATAAACGTTTCCAGAAAAATACACCACAGTGAGCCTTAGAGGGATCCTACAAAGCCGCATCCACCCAATCCAATACTCAAGTAGGCCACACCACATGAATCAATGAGGATGAGGGCACTCAACATTAGAACCTTTGTGGGTCCATTTAATATTTATATATATATATATATATATATATATATATATATATATATATATATATATAATCCCTAAATCTAAACCTACACCTAATCCTAATCTCAACTCTCTAACCCAAACCTAAACTTAAACTTGAAAACCTAAACCTAAACCCGATCCCGAACCCAAATCCGAATCCCTAAACCTAAACCTATTCTCAAATTCCTAAACCTAACCCTACACCTAAACCTAAACCTATAACCCTAACCTTAACCTAAAACTAAAACTAAACCTAAACCTAAACCTAAACCCTAAACCTATAATTTATAACCTTAACCTAAACCTAAACCTATAACCTTATCCTAAACCTAAACTTATAACCTATAACTTAAACCTAAACCTATAACCTATAACCTTAACCTAAACCTAAACCTAAACCTAAACCTAAACCTATACCCTAAACCTAAACCTAAACCTATAGCCTAAACCTATGACCTAAACCTAAACCTAAACCTAAACCTATAACCTAAACCTAAACCTAAACCTATAACCTATAACCTAAACCTAAACCTAAACCTATAACCTATAACCTAAACCTAAACCTATAACTAAAACCTTAACCATAACCTTAACCTATAACCTAAACCTAAACGTATAACCTATAACCTACACCTAAACCTAAACCTATAAACCAAACCTATATCCTAAACCTAAATCTATAACTAAACCTATACCTAAACCTATAACCTAAACCTAAGCCTATAACCTTTAACCTTAACCTATAACCTATAACCTTAACATAAACCTAAACTTAAAACCTAAACCTATAACCTAATAACCTTAACCTAAACCTATAAACTTTCCATAAACCTAAATCTATAACCCTAACCTAAACTTAAACCTAAACCTATTCTCAAATCCCTAAAATAAAACCTAAACCTAAACCTAAACTTAATTCACTTAACTTAAACCTACACCTATACCTAAACCTATAACCCTAAACCTAAACCTATAACCGAAACCTACACCTAATCTTAAACCTATAACCCTAACCTAATCTTAAACCTATTTCCGTAAAGGGAAACAATTGCGGATACTGATTTTGCAATGACAAGTAGTAGCCAAGATATTCCTCTTATGGGTGATATCGAATCAAAAAAGTTTAGTAGGTTGTTGAGGGATGCGCAATGTCCACTTTATCTGGGGTGTGAGAACTTCTCCAAGTTAAATTTTCTTACAAGGTTACTTCATTTGAAGACAATAAATCGTTGGAGAAATAGATCGTTCGACATATTACTTGACTTGTTGAAAGAAGTATTACTGGATGGTGAGACATTGCCTAAGTCTCATTACGAGGTAAAATCCTTGATGCGAGACTTGGGCCTTGGTTACATCCAAATACATGTATGTATAAATGATTGTGTATTGCATTAGAAAGAGCATAAAAATATTTAAAAGTGTCCAGAATATGAAGAGTCTAGGTGAAAGTATGACGAATCCAAGCGTAAGAAAATCTCACAAAAGGTGTAAGGTACTTCCCATTGAAACCCAGATTGTAAAGATTGTTTACATCTTACAAGAGGTTGAAGATATGAGGTGGCATAAGGAGAAACATATTCATGATGATAGTACACTGAGGCACCATGCAGATTCTGAAACCTGGAAAAAATTTGACAAGCAATATGACTGGTTTACAGAGGATTCTCGCAATGATCGACTAGGTCTTGCAAATGATAGTTTTAATTCATTTGGTAATTGAGTAACTCGTACAGTATGTGGTCAGTAGTACTTATGCCATACAATTTACCTCATTTATTATGTATGAAGGATTCATTTTTCATGATGTCATTACTTATTCTTGGATGCAGGTCACTCGGGAATGACATTGATGTATATTTGTAATCGTTAGTAGATGAGTTAAACGAGTTGTGGAGTCAAGATGTACATACGTATGACACATTTATAGGACAGACATTTTGATTGCATACAGCGGTCTTGAGAATAATAAATGACTTCCCCACGTATGAGAATTTATCTGGGTGGAGCACAAAGGGAAAGTTGGCTTGTCCTACATGTAGTATTGATACTTGTTCATTGTCATTGAAGCATGGTAAAAAAATGTGTTATATGGGCCATCGTCGCTTCCTTCTGGGCGATCATAGTTGGCGCAGAAAGACGATGATCTTTGATAGCAAACAAGATCGTAAGCTACCACCGAAGAGCTATCTGGAGAATATATGATACAAAAACTGAGTAACATCAGAGAAGTTAGATTTGGTAAGGCACGGTATTTGAAGAAGAGGAAACGTACAGTATTGGAGTATAACTGGAGGAAGAAGACCATTTTTTTAAGTTGCCTTATTGGAGTAATCTAAAATTGCAACACAACTTGAATGTCATGTATATTGAGAAGAATATATACGATAATGTCTTCGGAACATTGATGAACATACAGAAGAAAATAAAAGATAGTTTCAAGGCTTAATTGGATCTACAAGCAATGGGTTTAAGGAAAGAGTTGCACTTACAACCACATGAAAATTCATAAACTATACCAGAAGCCTGCTACACATTGACAAAACTAGAGAAAAAATATTTATGTGAATGGTTGAGATCGGTGAAGTTTTCTGATGGGTATGTGTCAAATATCTCTCGGCACGTAAACATTACGAACTGTAAGGTAACATGAATGAAAAGTCATGATTGTCACATCATTCTGCAACGTCTATTATCGGTTATGATTCATGAATTCCTGAGCAAGGATATCAGTGCGGTGCTGATTGAGTTGGGGATATTCTTTAAGGATTTGTATTCAAAATCGTTGAATATATAGGTTATTAAACGACTGGACAGGGACATTTTCGTAATCCTTTGTAAACTTGAAAGAATATTTTCACCTACATTTTTCAATGTCATGGTACACCTAGTGATTCACTTACCGCACGAGGTGAAGCTTGTAAGCCCAATACAATATCGTTAGATGTATCCGATCGAAATGTGGTTGAACATATTAAAATTTTTATTCATTCCATGAACTACACATAACTATGTTTTCATACGTATAACATAGTGGTTTTATGTATAGTTAGCTTCACACACTAAAATAATTTGTAAGGAATAAGGCACATCTAGAGGGATCCATTGCTAAGGCGTACATTGATAATAAGTGCCTGACATTTTCCTCCATGTCTCGTCGTAGCATAAAGACTAGATTCAACCGAGAAGATCGAAATGCCGAGGAAGGGAAGAAGCATGAATAAGGTCTCATATCTGTATTCGAAAATAACTTTTATCTTTTAGGATCCACGACGTTTCAAGATATGGACCTTGAAGATTAAGCAAAGGCGCGGTGGTATGTGTTGTATAATTGTAAAGAAATAGAGCGGTACTTACAGTAAGTCTTCCCTCGATAATTGTATCTCTACATACGATGATCTTAATGTTTCTTGTTGATAAGGTGTCAATTATGTGTAGTGAACACACCGAGGAGATGAAGTCCCAATACCCAACAAATTATGATCAAATGCATTAGGATCAGTTTCCAGAATGGTTCACAAAATGTTTAAGATTTCACCTTGTATCTTACCACACTTAGAATTTTGTTGCATTGCACAATATTTAAACCTAAGAAAATTCCTAAACAATTACATTATGTACATGATAATAGATGAAGACGTTGTGCTAGCAACTCGACGGATGTCTCTGATGCACTCTACTCACTGGCGTGTGGCCTTGATAGACGTGTATCTAGATATACAGGTATTGTAAACAGGATTCGGTTCCACACCAAAGAGCGTGAGAAGTATAGGACCACACAAAATAGTGGGGTGGTTGTGAAGGGATCACATGAGGTAAAAATTGACTTTTATGGCATTTTGACAGATATTATTGAGCTGAGTTATTGTATGAGAAAGCGAGTGTACTTATTTAAATGTGATTAGTGGGACATTAGAAATAAGAAGTTGGGAATACAGACTGACGACTACTTTACGAGCATAAATTTATCTCAGAAGTAGTTGAAGGACGGCCCATTTGTCCTCGCCAGCCAAGCCGAACAAGTATTTTACATCGCTAACACCAAGTTAGGTGGCTCTTGCCACGTTGTGCAGAAAATAAAGACCAGAAACGTATTTGACGTTTCCGAACCAGATGTTAAAGATAGCGAGTACAGGAGGAAATGAAACGTCTAGGGTTGAACAAGTATATCAAGAAGACACAATCTGGGGATAGAGGGACTGATCCAAATGTTGATATTGATGTGATGTAATTGGACAGAGATGATGTGCCACCTAATCATGTTGATGCCTCAATAATACATGACATTGCTAGAGATGATAGTGATTTCATTGATGACGACGTTGCAGATGATGAAGAGGAAATACTGATCAGCGATAGTGATGGTGAAAAAGAAATAGTCTTAAGCGATAGTGATACAGACGACGATTATTAAATGTACACATGATTTATATGTCATTTTTCAATTCAAATAATTTGATTATTACATGTATAAATGTTTTACAAGTCATGATTTATTCCTTTAATTAACTTATTTATAATCCACATTTGCAGTTGAGTCAATTTCTGATCATGTCCTCCTCAAACCGAAGCATAGCAGAAGTACACAGTATACTTCATCAGCTGTTGCAGATGGACTTTTCGGCCCTATCTTCTTCTAGTAGGGCCAAAGAGATACCCGATCTGGTCGATGAGTGTAGGGAGGAATATATCAATAATGACTCAGATGAAAGATTATACAATCTCAAAGAAATTCTGGACCTAAGGGAGGAATATAACCACTAAAAACTTCATATGGAAGATGTGGTTTTGTCACTTGCACATCTGAATGGAGTCCCGAGAGACCATATTTCTCATATTGTGAATAGTATGTTGGATATAACAATTTCAAGTGCTTCACACACATTAACATATACTTCTGCAGCGTACGATAACTTACACAGGGAGTACTTCGGATAGTTGATCCAAAATTGTTTCATATTACAATGAAATACATGTATTTAATATAGAATGATAATGTGTAATGAAATTTTTAAAGTTTACTAGAATGTTTACAGTTTTATTATATTATGCTTGTATTATATTGTAATAGTCTAATCATATTTTAATCATCTCTCTAAGCATAAGCACAAATTCATTTTACCATCAACACTACTTGTATGATGTTTTAGTATATTCCACTTGCATCGTAAAGTTTAATGTATTTATTATATTGATGTTCATATACTTGTACTGACATTGTTTAAATTTATAAGTTCGTACTTCGCACATATTTAGTCATGGCACCAGGTGGGAGATCATGTCGTTCGTGCACTAGATCTACCCCTTTCACCCGTGATGCGACGAAGACAGCATCGACGTCGCATGCTGCATCACAGACGTCTGAGCCCTCAGTTGAGCATACACCGGGCAATGCATGTAAGTGTAGATATATATTTCTTTTAGTGACTTCTATTTTTGTTTAGACTTACATTTTTTTTTTGTGACTAAATCATCGACCAGCCGACCAGGACGTGGACCCGCACGTGGGTTAGTTTTAAAGTGACTTACGCATGAGGGTAGGGTGACGATAAAGTTCCCACAGGACTACCTTAAACCTATTGGGGACAATGCCAAATTGTTTACGTCAGAGGTCGATGTCTTATGCCGATCTCTAATCCCCGTCACCACCCCCTGTTGGGCAGACGTGATAGATGATGTGCGGCAGTTCATCCATCAACGCCTTCAGGTAAATTTTAGTAAATCAAATTTTCTTTTTTAAAAGTTCATTTACGGTTAAGTTATTTTCTTAATAAGTTTATTGCCTTAATCTATTATTTACGAAACTGCAGAATAAATTTGTCTTAGATATGAGTGTTTCCCACATTTCCCATGCCGTCGAAGACATGATCAAGGAGTACTACGGAGAGTTAGTGCAAGAGCCACAAGGAGGTCGTACTTCCACACCGCCACAGGTGACTATAGACAACTGGCGGATATTCTGTGAAAGATTTTTGTCTAAGTCATTTCAGGTAATATTTACATATTTACGATATCTTAAGATAATAATTAAATTCGTAATTAATAACAATGTATTATGAATAATGCATACAGAAGATGAGCAGAATAAATTCTGTGAACAAGAGAAAGTTGGAAGTGAACCACGTAGCTGGTTCAAAGTCATTTGAACATCGTCATGACATAGTAAGAAATTTCTGGTGATTATTAAGTTGATATATTTAAAGTCATTTATATTAACTCTATTGTCCTTTCAATTGTGCAACGAGATTTCGTCACTAGCCAGGAGCTTAGACCAGTAGACTTCTACAGAGGGACTCACTGTCGGCAGGCTATGAGATCTTGCGTTCATCCTAGAGCCAGCAAGAATTGGATAAAAATGCTTACATTGTAAAATTTAATTGCATTGAATTATAATAAGGTCATTCGTTATAAAAATTCATATGTTTTCATTACAGGTGGCGATGGATACCATACACAGTCAGCCTACTGCCAATGGTAGTCAACGAAGTGAGCCAGATATCCTAAGTGAGGTGCTTGGAACCTGTTCTGGATATGTACGTAGGTTTGGCCATGGTACCAAGCTCATGCCACCCGCTAGACCTGCTTCCAGCTGATCCGTCGCTAGCGAGAGCGCCCTACACTAAGCTAATATCGCAGAGAGAGAGAGGTTCAGCAGCTATGAGTCATCGTCAATGAGATTAGAGAGTAGATGGAGTGGCAGAGGGATGAGGACGAGAAGCGACAGGAGGAGCAGGAGGGGAGGATCGAGGAGATGCGAGTGGACAATGAGCGACGGATGCAAGAGATGTTTCAGGTTCTCGCTGCACGCTTAACCACCGATGCCCCACCACCTCTGCCTTCATCTGATGCCCCACCACCTTCACCTTCATCTTTGTGATTTTTTTATTTTATTTATGATTTATTTTATATGAATGTTAAACTTATATGTATTTGTGCATGGATGAATATGATGTGGATAAGATTGTTTGCGTATGTATGTATGTGGTTTGTGTTTGGATGGATGTAGTTTGTGTTTGGATGGATGTGGATGTCAATACGATGAAAATGTATTATAACAGGTGTATATCAAGAATATTTTCCTGAATTTTGAAAAAAAAAGTGACTACTATCAACGAAATATTTCGTTGGTAATAGTATGTTGAAAACTTATACCGACGAAATATTTTGTGGGTAGAAATTAATATAAAAATTTATACCAACGAAATATGTCGTTGGTAATAGTAGGTTGAAAACTTATACTGACAAAAATTTTTGTAGCTAGAAATTAATACAAATAGTTTATACTAACAAAATATTTCATAGGTAAAAGTTTATACCAAGGATATATTTCGTAGGTAAAAGTTTAATCCACAGTTTATACCTACAAAATATTTCATAGGTAAAAGTTTAATCCACAGTTTTACCTACGAAATATTTCGTAGGTAAAAATTTAATCCACATTTTTTTACCTATGAAATATTTCATATGTTAAAAGTTTTTATCTATGACATATTTCGTAGGTAAAAGCATAATCCACAGTTTTTACCTATGAAATATTTTATAGATAAAATTTGAATCCACAGTTTTTCTCACGAAATATTTCATTGGTATAAGCTGTGTTTACCAACAAAATATATTATTTTTTCTACTAAAAGTAACATGTTTTGCTGTCGAGTTTTTTCTTTGATAATTGTTTTATCATTACCAACGAAGTAATATTTTGTCAAGAAAAGCCTTTAGCCACGGTCTTATCACGACGATAATTTCGACGACATATTTCGTTGGTAATAATAATTACCGACAAAAAAATATGAAATAACGATGAAATATATTGTCAGTAAAAGAGCAATTTCCTGTAGTGAATGTCGTAATAAGCTAGTATATGTTTCATCCACATAAGATGAGTATAGGCATTCCCTGCAGCAATGTATTTTGGTTTTGCAGTAGATAAAAATACTGAATTTTACTTTTTGCTCATCCATGATACAAGGCAGTTTCCAATATAAAAACATCCACCACTTGTGGATTTCCTATCATCAACATTTATTACTTAGTCTGCATCATTGTATCATGCTATTTGAGTAGATCTATCATGTGGATATCATAAACCCAGATTAGTAATACTTGCATCATATTTGATTATCCGTTTGACAACTAATAAATGTGATTCTTTAGGGTTAAATTGATATCTAGCACAGATGCCGACACTAAATGAAATATCAGGTCTACTGACAGTCAAATAAAATAAGCTACCAATCATGTTATGATAAAAAAAAAGAGAGAATAAACACTTTTACATGATTCATTTTTACATAATTTGAGTGTTGAACTCATCAAAGTATTGAAATTCCTACCATTTGTAAAACCGATCATTTATAATAAATTCAGTGCGTATTTAATCTAAAAGATGAAAATTTCATCTTCAAGTTGTTTAACTTAAAATCCATGAAAGTAATTTAGCTTGCCGACCATACTCATTTCAAATTCTGATTTCATAAGTTATGTAAACTTAGAAGAAATATCAACGTAAGTAGATCCATAGATAATATCATCAACATATATTTGTACAATTAAGATATCATCATTAGATTCTTTGACAAATAGAGTTTTGTCAACACTACCCATCTGAAAGTTATGACTAAGTAAAAATTTAGTTTGACATCAAGCAGTGCCTCTTTAAGATGGTATACATGATCAAAAAGTTTATAATCTTCAAAACCCTTTGATTATTCAACATATTCTTCCTCATTCAGGTCGCCGTTTAGAAAAGCACTTTTAACATCCATTAGGTATATTATAAAATTTTCGTAACAAGCAACAGAAATAAGTAATCTGATAGATTCAAGACGAGCAACTGGTGTAAAGGTTTCATCATAGTCAATTCCTTCTATTTGAATGTAACCTTGCACAACTAGTCATGGCTTGTTTCTAATAATGTTTAAAGTTCATTAGATTTATTTTTGAAAATTCACTTGGTTCCAATTATATGTTTATCAGAAAGTACGAAAATAAAATAACATACATTATTTCTTATGAACTGATCCAGTTCATATTACATAGCCAAAATCCAACTTTCATCAGCCAGTGCCTCATTTACATTAGTTGGTTCTAACTAAGAAATGAATCAAACATGATTGTAAATATTTTATAGTTGTCATCTGGTTTGAACACTAGTATGAGAGTTACCAAGTATTTGATTAGTCGGATGGTCTTTTACTAACCTTAACTCAATAATATCTATTTGTTTCGACAAAGAAACAAATGTATTTGATTTGGGGGATTGTCTTATTCAAACAAAACAGAGAGAGTACTAGGAACATTCATCGTATTTGATTAGTTACTGAGTTCATTTACATTCTGTTTACATCCCTTGATTCTAAGATAGATCATTTAGAAATAAAGAATTTGTGCTTTTAAACATCAAAAGTTCATTTCGTCAGCCTTCCAGCGCCTGATTCGATCATCTCCTAGGACTTAGGAGGAATGCCAACATCAAAAGTTCATTTTGGTAGCCTTCCGGTGCCTGATTCGATCATCTCCTAGGACTTAGGAGGAATGCCGATCCGATCGACGGGCCTTCAATGAAATAGAGATTTCAGCAGCATAACAACGCCTATTTCAACCATCCTCTGGGACTTAGGAGGAATGTCGATTAAATCGACTGATCTTTCTCCTTAGAACCCATGAAGAGGAGAAAACCCGGAGAAAGGAAGCCTGGGCCACGGACTTCGGCAGCACAACGGCTCTTGGACTTCACAGACTGCAGGGCAGTCCGATTGCGCGGATCTGCACAACTGATATCGATTGCACGGTCCTGCGCAACTCCCAGGAAACTTCGCTCCTACCTTTTGTCTTTCGCTCTACTTTACTCCTCTTGAAAATCTTCAATCCTCCTCAACGAAGGATGGGAGGGGGTATTTATAGGCCCTCGAGCTCATAAAAATCCCGATCTTACCGATGTGGGACTATTCTTTCAACACTTTGGACCTTTTGCAAAGGACGATTTCTGCTGCTTATTGCGAATCCTGCGCATCCAACATTTTGGTTGCACGGTCGCGCGTAAGGAACATCAATTGCGCGATACCCGCCAATCGATATTGATTGCACGGAACCGCACAAACACTTTAAAAATTGTCTTGTTCTTATTCTTTTCTGATGTTCTTCCTATCTTTCTTCCTTTCCTTGTTCGATTCTTTAGCCATTTTTTATGCCTCAACAGATGCCCCCTTGATCCTTTTTTGTTTTCTCAAGAAGCAAAAAATGATCAATAATCCTACTTTTCATCTTGTTTGCACGGACCAGCGCAACCGACCGTGTACGTACTTGACCGCGGTGGGCTATAAATACCGCACCCCCTTCTCTCTTTTTAGACTTCTCATTCTACGGTGAAGCTTTTCTTCTCTGTCGATTTTCCGCGTAACCGACATTGTCTACGCTGACCCGTGCAACGGATCTTCCGTCCACCCAATTTAGCTAAGTGTAGCGACACTCTGTGCAACTGATTTCGCTTGCGTAGACCCGCGCAACCTGGACTTGGTCATTTTTTCCAGACTTCAAACTTTTTTCTTTCTTGCAATCTCCTTCAAGTTTTTTAAACTTTCTCTCTTTCATGGCCCGAATCAAGAGGACCCTTCGTCCCGTAGACCCTCCAACTGACCATCCTTCTCATCCCGATGTACCTGATACATCTTCTCATCGCCCGTCTCCTTCCGCTGATCAGCCACCGACCAAGCGTACCAAAACTACCACTCAAACTCCCGCATATTTCAAAGAGCCGGTACTCCCAACTTTCGACTTCACCGACCGGATTGAATCGCTTTCCTCTCCCATTCACCGGGCTATAATCATGGGGAATATAGAACTGCCCCCAAAGCACGGCCGTGAATATGATTGGGAAGAATGGTTGAAGACAACCGCCTATATTCGCACGGATAGCGATAAACCCCCTGCCAGAGAAGATACCCCGCCTGCTTCTCGTTCCAAGAAAACTCGTCGAAATAGGGCGAAGGAGTTTGAAGAAAAGATAAAGGAGCATAATAAGAAGAAGCTCCAAAACTCCTGGGAATCCGTTCGAGTAATAGAGGGAGTCATGAAATTCGACAACCCTCATTTAGAAGGCATGACAATAATTCCCATCAGCGTTCATCGTCATCAGTCCATCCTTGAATGCGAACCCATAGATTACGTGGACGGAGAGAAATTGATGTCTACTGAATCGTGGGCGATGTGAGAATCCCGGATTCTCGAAGGAAAAATGCAGGCGCAGAAACCGCGACAGATCATCGGAGAAGCCCACCCCATGATCTTCCTCACTCCTTTTCATAGTCCACATAATCTCTTTCCAACATACTTCTATGAGACCGT
Source organism: Magnolia kwangsiensis (assembly GCA_037074715.1). Taxonomy (NCBI): domain Eukaryota; kingdom Viridiplantae; phylum Streptophyta; class Magnoliopsida; order Magnoliales; family Magnoliaceae; genus Magnolia; species Magnolia kwangsiensis. The sequence goes on along the minus strand of CM073583.1, from coordinate 40,324,169 downwards.
CCGACAATGGTACAAGGACTGTGATCCTCTTTGGGGATTGGAAGATTTTCGGACAAGGGGCCTGTTGACTTCCCACCGCTATTATTCAGACTGGGCAGAGTCCATATTGAAGAAACATGTAAGTATTCTTGCCAAAGTGGGCCTTTCTGATGCAGTTGAAGTCACATCCAAGTACTTTTACAAGGAACCCTCTGTGCTGAAAGGTTTCCTTGAATATTGGTCTCCCACCACCAATTCCTTCCACTTGCCATTCGGGGAAATGAGTATATCATTATGAGATCTTCATCGCATAGCAGGTCTCCCGCTTACAGGAAGATTCTACGACGAGTTTATCCCGACGAATGCAGAGTTGGCATTTGTATCTTCTCCCGACCGCAGGCCTTTCATCTCTGAAACCACCGTCGAACTTTTCAGAGAGATGGGAAAGTTTTTGAATTTTCACAAACTATCCCCTCTCCAATGGCTGTCTCATTTTTCTAGAGCGCTCAGGTATTCCAGACCCAGAGATTAGCATTTTCCTTTTCATCACACTCCTGCATAATAATTCCTTTTTCGTTCTGTAGATTCCGCGACAGTCGTTGCAAGGAACTAACGATTCTTCGCGACAATATGAAGGAACGACCAGATTATAGTTCCTTCGGGGAACTTGCAGCTTTCCTGGCTTACTGGCTAAGCATATTTGCTCTTCCTAGTTCCAAGTGGGCAGATGTTATTCACCCTACCACCTTCGTTGTCGCCGGAGCTCTGGCGGAAGGTCAGAAATTCTCCATTGCACCCCTCGTGTTATGTTCCATCTATTGAGCCTTTGGGAAAATCTCCACGCATGTCAAAACTCCCACTCTGGGATCTTCATCAGCATATACCGCCTGACATTACTTCACAGGATGGTTAGAAGTCTATTTTCCTTGGACTTTCGAGGCGCCAGAGAAGGTGTACGTCAACCCTTCCCATCTTCCTCTTTGGTTTTTTCAATAGAGATCCATGGCCAAAAGGTCGCATGAATGGGTAATCAATAAGATCCAGGACTTCGATCAAGTGGACTTCTTCCAGTTCCGCCTTCATCGCTATGTTCAAGACACATATATGGTGGATCAGGGGGCACTGACTGTAGCGGAAAGGGCCTTCTTTCTTTCTATCCGTTCTTGTAGTCTACCCCTCAGAGAAGGGACAGAATTTTGTAGAGAACCCTACTATCCCAGCCGTTTCGCTCACCAATTCAGCTATGACTAGGCTGTACCAGAAGACTGGGCTGGTTACTAAGAGAATGCGCTGCTATGGAACAGGCCCTCTAAACTGGGCTATGATATGGAAGTAACTATTGGGCGATCGTATTAACTCATCGTTCATCATCCCTAGCTACGAACGGACAGTCCGTACTTCTTACAGCTAGATGAGGTGGTGGGACCACCAATCATTTCTGATCAACAAACGCCTACCAGTGGACTCTCTTCTTTTTCTCCATCCACCTCAGCTTAGGGGTAGAAAAATTGAGAACGGAATTGGCTTCATTCTAGAGAAAAACCGTGCTCCTCATCACGGTGAAATTTGCAGAAAGATTTCGACGGAAGAGCCAATCCGTGAGAGAAAACCAATTAATACCTTAAATGGTTGGTTTGCTCATGGAATTTTGGTAGAATTTGAACATGTCCCCCACGACCTTGGTAGCCGAGCTTCAGAGGATATTGCAGGAGCATCCTCCCCTATCCCTGAAGAGATTGCTACAATCGAGGAGGGTCCAGCTCGAAATGAACCACCTGCCCTTTCTTCACAACCTCTCCCCCTAGCTCATCGTCCCCGATGACTAGATCACGAGTACGTCTGCAAACGCCATCACCTACTCCTCGAGAAGAGGCAAGAAAAGTTTCTTCATCTCCCTCGATTCCAGTTGGCAGGAGATCCCCAAGAGAAAGCAACTAGCCTGTCTCCTACAAAGGAAAACAAGTCATGGTTGCAGAAGCAGATGAGGAGGATTTGTTAAGCGAGAGCTCATCTTCTACATCAGGAGATTCCACTTCCTTGGGATCTGGCGATGATGATAACGATGATGATGATGGAAATAATGGAGCACAGGATGATGACTATGAAGAAGGGGAGGTCAACATAGACGACGAGGATACTAAAGCCCCCGAAGATGTAGAGGAAGAGCGTCTCCCCACGACTCCTGAAATTTTCCCTGCCACTTCTACTCCTGGCAAGCCACATGCGACAATTGAAGAGGACGAAGAACCCTTGGACTACGGGAAATATGGGTATTCTCCTGGTAAGGGAGCATGAATTCCTTAAATATTTACGTGCTTGCCTAGTGATCACTATCTTATCACCAACATCATTTCCCTTTTTCAGGTACTCATGTGGCTTGTATCGAGACAAGCGCTGCCCCCTCAGTGGACCTTCATCCTGCTATACCAATGGCTTCGCCACAGGTTACTTTAGCTCCTCTGGCAGCACCAAAAAGGGTAGTCCGTGAAATTATTTTCCCCATCGAAGCTACTGATTTACCGACTCCCGCCACTAGAGACTCAAGCACAGAAGTGAGGGCGCCCTCTCTTGCTGATATGTTGGAAGCTGGTACTTCCGCAGCCCCAGCAGTTCCCTCGCTTGCTGGTCACGCCTCTGCAGCAGGTATATACATTGATTTGAAGAGCCGTCAATGCTTTATCTTGCGTTGTTTACCCTAACTTTATCTCTCATCCATGTTATAGGAATTCTTCTATGTAGTGGGCGGCCAGCTCAGAATCTGTGGCCACTGTCTCTGAGCTACCATTTCCTTTAAAGATTCCTGCTCACAAAATGCTTCTGATGAAGAATTCTTTGTCAACGGTGATTCATATTTTCAAAGATCCTGAGCAATGGTCAGACTTGGATATCGCCATTGAGATTCTGGAGAGCTCTGCCAAGATGATAAAGATCAATATCTCTGTTTTGCGTGATTCCCTCTTCAGATTCCATGACTTGATAGTTTCTTTGGCATCAGCGGAAAATACCACAATAGCTCCAGAAGTCCTGGAATACGGGAAGCAGTTGACTCTTTCTAAAGAGAGTGCTTCACTTATTGCTTCTACTATTTCTGAATTAGACCAGGAGCGTTCGACTTTGCAAGAACAACTGAAGACCTTCACTGATGACAAGATACTTATTCAAGACCACGTTGCGGCTTTGAGAGAAGAGATTTCGCAGTTGGAACTGAGAGGTCGTGAGAAAGAACTGTCTATTCAGGAGATCAACGGGAAACTTAATGTCAATATTCAGTCCGCTGATGCTGAAAAGTCTGAACTGCTCAAGAGTAAGGAAATGATCATATCCCTGGAAGACAAGTTAGCTGGGCTTCCTGACCAAACAAAGATTATTCTTGAAGAGAAATCAAAGCATGAGGCAGCTCAGATTCAATTAAAGGAAAACTTGAGGCAAAATATGAATATAGTAGGCATTACAGAGAAATTATAAGCATGTAATCCCTCTCCTTTTTCTTTGTGTACACACTTTTGCTTCTTCCTTTCTTCTTTTCTTCTTCTCTCTTTTTTTTTTATTTGGATGTATATTTCCCTTTGACTTTCAATAGTAAATTTCAGTAACTTTTTCATGCACTTCTACATTATGCATTATTCCAGGCATATTGTCTACGCCATAATTTCAACATGAATTTGCTGCATTTTGAACATTGCACATAGTTTATCATGCCATTCTATGAAACCAATCATAAAGCACCAATATTTTATGCTTATTAGTATGGGATTTCCTATATGACCTCATTTGCTTATATTTTATTGGCGGTGCTAGGTTTTAATTTAGTCAGTTGTGCACATAGTTTAAGCTCATGAGAAGTGGAGCGAATTTACTTGGACTCTCGTCAGAGTCAGATCTCACGTGATGGTCTCTGTAACTCTCTAGAGTTCGCAGGACTCCTCACTGCCTGGGGAGTTCACAAGCCGCGGTCCATCAGAGGGGCCCAATGATGCTACCGGGGCGGTGAATTTGGTTGGTTTTACAGCACAGGGTTGGCCATGGTAACTCTCTAGAGTTCACGAAGCTCGCAAGGCTACCTTTGGGGGTACCAAATCCATGGTTGTCGATCCATCGATGAGTAGGTTTAAGCCCTACCTCATGAGTTAGTATCAGAATCGAATCACAAATCTGGGGGGTCTTATGCATGGTTGGCCTGTCCTGCGCACACTGCAGCCCTCATTTTCTTCGCCTGCAAGGTCGGGCCCATTCACGGGAGGGTTTGTCCTCCGTTCCCCGTGACGCTGCCGAAAAACTATACAGACGGCATGGGTGTTACGCTTAACTGGTCATTTGAGGACTTTGAGTACTTTGGCTTTTGGTCATTGACTCCGTCAGCTGCCCGCATAGGTATGCGGACGAGGGCCTTCACGGGCTTTTTAGGGCCACTGGCTTCTCACCGCTGCCCGAATGACGATCTTCATAGGTCTCATGTACAGTGGGCCATTGGCTTTTGGTCGTTGAAGACTTTGAGCTATTGGCCTGACTGGGCTGCCTTTTTATGATCATAGGTCTTATGCGTAGCCGGTCCCTTTCAAGATTTAATCCTTTCAGGATTTGGCCTTCTTTTTCTTTCTTTCTTTTTTTCTCTTTTTTTTTCGGGACTTGTGACTAGGCTGCCTTTTATGGTTGGCAGTCATCACTGTTGCCAATTTTATATAGTTGACTGTATGATTCATCATATGGTTAAATCAATAATTGACATCTCGCTGCTGTTGATGATGTCACGAAGACTTTTTTTTTTGCATCATGTTTATAGTAATGTGTCAGCTCAGCGATGATAGTAATTTTTATGAGAAATTGATTGGCAAATAGTGATAGTTGCTCTCTTTTCTTTTCATGATTCTTTTTATGATCATCGATACCTGATGATTTTAATTTTGATGGAGATTTTCTATTGGCGATGAGCGTCAATGCTTGATGGCGACCATCGGCATTCTATTGGCGATGAGCGTCAATACTTGATGGCGACCATCGGTGCTTTTTTCTATGTGCGATGAACGTCAATGCTTGATGGCGACCATCGGAAATTTTTCTATGTGTGATGAACGTCAATGCTTGATAGCGATCATCGGTGCTTTTTTCTTTGGGCGATAATTGAATATGCTTGATAACAATCATCGGAGCTTTTTTCTTTGGGCGATAATTAAATATGATTGATAGCAATCATTGGTGCTTTTTTCTTTGGGCGATGATTGAATATGCTATCTTCAAATGTTTTGGAAGACTGAAGACTTTTTGGCGATGATCTAACATGCTGTCATGAAAGACGAAGATAGGTAATTTTTCCTGAAATTATTTATTTGTATTTTCTGTCTATATTTTTATAATATACCAGCTTGATGGTGATATCAATTTCAGGCAGAATTTTGTAGAACTCTCTTGATGGTGCTCATCCTTTTCATCTTTCTTTATTTGTTATCATATGATCTTGATATGCTTTGTCATATGATCTTGATACGCTTTGTCATATGATCTTGATACGCTTTGTCATATGATTTTAATATGCTTTCGAACTTCTTCTTTATTCATCCTATTCGTCTTGCCCCCTTTTAATACAGAATTATTATCTTGGTAATGTTCTGTATCAAAATCGGTAGTGCCTTCGGAAGTGATTTCGTTTTTGTTGATGCGAGTATAGGCCATTGTATTTAGGACTTTGCTTTCATTAAGCATACTTTCTCTCATTTAGCTTTGAACGTGCCCCCTGGATATGATTGTTACTGTTGTTGGAGACATATTCTTTCATTCTTAGAGATATTGAGGCAGTATATTTCTGTAGAAGACTGCACGATTGATGGTCATATTTATCGACCAAGTTGCCCCCTTTTATCGTAGAATCATAACTCTAAAAATTTTTCGGAGCGAAATCAACAAATATATTTTTGGATGATATCTCTTAAGAAAGCGAGCGTTAACTGGTATACTGATTCCCAGTAAAGTTCTGAATGCTGTCACCTCTTCATCCTTAAGAGCTATCCAAATCTGATTATATCAAGCATAAGCGTCCATAAAGGACATGACAGTACACTGAGTTGCACTGTCAATTAGTAATTCGTTTATCGGGAGCGAAAAATCATCTTTTGGGGAGGCTTTATTCAGGTCTCTGATGATTCTGAAGGAGATTTTTGGCAGTCAATGCTTGACTGCTATCATCAATATTTAGTGGCTTAACAGCATTCATTAACGCTTGATAGCGATCATTTACGCTTGATAGCCATCATTTACGCTTGATAGCTATCATTTACACTTAATAGCCGTCATTTATGCTTGATGGCGATCATTTACACTTGATAGTCATTGATGATGACAATGACAGTTGTTAAATTTGGCGATTTTCATTTGGTGCTTCGCGTTAGGCGATTTGGCTTTTCATTTAGCGATTTTGGCGTCTTGGCTTTTCATTTGGCTTCGCATTTGGCGATGATTTGATACGCTTCAAAGCCTGCATTTTACTCATATACACAAAAGAAATACATGCTATGGTGAGAAATTCATTTCACAGCTTTTACTCACCCATCTTACCTTTCTTGCTCCCTTTTGATTTTGGAAGTAGAATCAAGATAGCGATCATTTCCTGAACTGGCAGGTATTGTAAAGCATGTCTGCAGCGAATGTGCTTTTTCGACGGGCGGCTATACGATTGCAATCGTATTCATTGACTAGCTTACCTCCATCCCTTGAAATTTTCTACACTTTTCCTAATCAACCCCAATGGGGACTTGAATTCCTTTCCCATGGTTTAATCCAACGGGTTCGTCATAATCAAAGCCCATATTTTTCATAATCTTCTTACTTGCCGGGCTATACTTTTGGAGGTCTTGCGGCGTCAGCCTACCTTGGTAGTCAGTATTTTGAGTTCCTTTGCTTGTCCTTACTGCTTCTGAAACATAGAACTCAATTGGAGTAGGATATTTTTCACTCGCCTTAACTTGAAATCTTGTCGGAGCGGCCGAAAATGGCTTATTTCTTTCAGCATACGGCAGTGGCACCGTATAATTTGGCTGTAAAAATTTTAGCTATTCGGATGATAGCAGAGTCAATGGCGGTTGCCCCGGTTGCCTTAAGTTTTTTGGCACAAAATAGAACTTCTTGCTTACTTCCGCGATTTCAGGGGGCACTGCCTTTTTTGCTATTTCCTTAATTGCACCTGCCTGATCATTCTTTAGGATGCCACTTTCATCCTTATTCGTCTTATCAATAGCGAATTCTTTATAATAGCTAGCATCCACAAAGGACTCAGCTTCTGTATACGGTCTTGCATCGGCTATCACTTTATGTTGTACCCCATCTTTGCAGTATTTGAAACACTGATGCAGAGTAGAGGGTATGATACTGTACTGATGTATCCATGGCCTTTCCAGGAAAAGGTTGTATGTCGTCATTACACTTATGATGTGACAAACAACGTCAGTAGTCAGTCCTTCTATTTCTAACGTTACCGTAATCTTGCCAAGTGCACGCTATCCATCCTGATTAAAACCTTGTATCATCATTCCGCTGGGGCGTAGTTCTGAGCAACGGTAGTTTAACTTATTTAGCATTGAGAGTGGCAGAAGATTCACTATAGACCCATTATCTATCATAATCCGTTTGACTTTCTTCCCCACGGATATGGCCTTCTATCATTAATGGTCTGTTATGGCCTCCTTCGCAGATCAGATCGTCATCAGAAAAAGAAATGACTGGGAGACAGTCTTCTCGTTCATCAAGTTCATCGCACTAACTCTGCCAGCAAGGTTTCTCTAATATCCTGATCGGACAATGCCTGGATCAGGCTCTGCCAGAATTCTTCTGACAGTTTTAGTGCGTCATAAACGCTTTATCGGGCTGGTATCCCCTTTAGATGACTTACCACATCATAAGTTACTCTCGTCGCCTCATTTTTCTCTGTTATTCTATTGTCATTGCTCGGCCTTTCAATCGTTTCTTTCTTAGTAACTTCTGATCTTTGCTTTACAGGGCTTACTACCCTTCTCCTTGATCGCAACGTAATTACTGCGACCTTCTTTGCAGTGTTACTGCTTCCTGCATTATTCACATCTTGGTTTTTCTTTTAGACTGTAGTCACATTTACAGTTGCCACGGAGCCTCTCTCTCTTTCTTTCCCCAATACTATCTCGCCTCTATTGATCAGGCACTATATTATACATTTCAATGTATAATAGTTTTCTGTTGGATGCCCCACCAGACGATGATGACGATAAAAATCCCTTTCTCTGGTTCTTGTCACATCTTCTGGGCGCTTAGGCTCTGGCAATACTATCGTGCCAGCTTTTAGTAATTGTTCCATCATAGGGGCGATATCTTCTTTTTCAAATGCGAACCCCTTAGAGCATTCAGCCTTCTAGGTCTCTTTCCGTCGTACCTATTTTTTGACTGATCGCCTTCTTCGCGTCGTTTCAGTCGTCTTTCTCTCGGGTTCTTTGCATCTTTTCTTCTTCTGTCATGATCGATAGCATTCATGGCTGTTCTGCCAGACGCTCTCCTAGATGTATCATGGTGGAATGCTGGGATTTTGCGAGTCATCAGTTCCAATATGTGGGCTTTAGTAGCCAGATCACGAAAAGTTCTGATGTCGGCGCTAGTTAGTCCGAACGCAATTCCTGTCCCCATGAAATTTAGGCACATTTTAACTTGTTCTTTTTCCTCCGGTAGCTGTCTACATGAATCCCTTAATGTTTTCCATATGTCTATAAATTTTTCTACTGGCTCTCCTTCTCTCTGCCGAATAGAGGCCAGCTCCGTAATACTGACGTCACGTTCTGAGGAGAAGAAGTTTGACATGAAAACTTCCTACATTTTTTCCCAGGTATGTATTGACCCAGGCGCCAAACTAGAATACCATCGAAATGCTTTATGTGTTAGGGATGAACCAAACAACCGCAAGCAGTACTGTGGTATCGTCAAAAAATTTCCCATACTGGTGATGAAGTGCATTAAATGCTCCTCCGGGGATCCCTCTCCATTGAACTTTTGAAAATCTGGGTGCTTGAAATTGGCCAAAAAAGGGATGTCTTCTACTTCCCTTGGATACGGCGTCTGGTACCGAAAATGTCCGGTATTTTCACATTCTCTTTCTGCTCTAACCTCCTCTTCGACCACTTTCCTCACTTCTTCCTGTGTCACAGTTCTCGCTGCGGGGATAGACCCTAGCGACCCTGGCCCTTGTGGTGGGAGGACATCAGGTTGATTTTCTTGCCCTTCCATTACATTCTGGGGAATCGCCATTCGGGCTATGTTATGTGCAAGGGTTGTCAGTGCTTCCCTGAGATTTTTTCATTCTTCCATTAATGCATTCTGGGCTTCTGCCATTTCATTAAAATGATCCTCTATAATTGTTCTATAGTCTGGATTTATTCCAGCCATGAATACTGCAGCTTCTCCACTTTTTGTTGAAGCAGCAGTCTAAGGAGAACAAGAGAATGCTGACGTGACAGGGCTTATAAAAAAGGGCGGGGACAGAGTTTCATCGGGCCTTTTCGTGTTCCCTGCGGCATCAATTGATTGAGAAAATGCCGATATCGGTGAAGCTTCACGGGATGGCATTGGCGATCTAATGACCAATGCTTTTCCCTTTCGTTCTCTTGCCCATTCAGTTATTGAAGCGTTTAAAGCCGGGAAGTCGCGTGCTATCAACTGAGGAACTGTTTACGCTGTTTGCGCTAGATAAATTGCCGGAGGGGCAAGTTCACGTTGCGCTGTTTGCACTGATGAGGATTTCTTTTGACTGCACTTGGCGTTACGAGCCCTCTGATTCTTAATGAAGGCTGATTCATTCCTGAATTTCGTAAGTTTTGTGTCTTGCCCTACGAGAGGTCACCATAGTCCAGTCTGCATTGTCTTCTGATGATTGGGGCGAAGCAGAAATGACCTCAACTGTTGCTTGAACCATGCATCCTTCACTTGCACGACTCGGTGCATATTCTATTATGAACCCTGTCGAGGTGAATCGGAAGTTCACTTTTCTTACGGGGGTCGCCATGAGTAACAAATCGTAATCAGATTTTAAAACCTTCGTCTGTCATGAAACATAGTTGTAATTAGTAATTGAACAATTAGAGTGATCTATCTTAGAGATGAAGGGGAGGACTTCCCACTGAGAGTCACCATTTTGGCCTCCATAGGACGCCAAACCGTGACGAATGTTCGTAACAACTTCACTGTTAGTATTTTAAATAAGAAAATATTCATTCAAGGTCCCCAGCAGAGTCGCCATTTTTTTCGATAAAGAAACAAATGCATTTAATTTCGAAAATTATCTTATTCAAACAAAACAGAGAGAGTACTAGGAACATTCATCGTATTTGATTAGTTACTGAGTTCATTTAAATCCTCTTTACATCCCTTGATTCTAAGATAGATCATTTAGAAATAAAGGATTTGTGCTTTTAAACATCAAAAGTTTATTTCGTCAGCCTTCTGGCACCTGATTCGATCATCTCCTAGGACTTAGGAGGAATGCCAACATCAAAAGTTCATTTCGACAGCCTTCTGGCGCCTGATTCGATCATCTCCTAGGACTTAGGAGGAATGTCGATCCGATCGACGGGCCTTCAATGAAATAGAGATTTCAGCAGCATAACAGTGCCTGTTTCAACCATCCTCTGGGACTTAGGAGGAATGTCGATTAAATCGACTGATCTTTCTCCTTAGAACCCATGAAGAGGAGAAAACCCGGAGAAAGGAAGCCTAGGCCACGGACTTCAGCAGCACAACGGCTCTAGGACTTCACAGACTGCAGGGCAGTCCGGTTGCACGGATCCGTGCAACCGATATCGATTGCGCGATCCTGCGCAACTCCCAGGAGACTTCGCTCCTACCTTCTATCTTTCGCTCCGCTTTTCTCCTCTTGAAAATCTTCAATCCTCCTCAATGAAGGAGGGGAGGGGGTATTTATAGGCCCTCGAGCTCATGAAAATCCTGATCTTACCGATGTGGGACTATTCTTTCAACACTTTGGACCTTTTACAAAGGATAATTTCCGCTGCTTATTGTGAATCCTGCGCATCCAACATTTCGGTTGCGCGGTCACGCGCAAGGAACATCAATTGTGCGATACCGCGCAATCGATATTGATTGCGCAAACCCGCGCAAACACTTTAAAAACTGTCTTGTTCTTCTTCTTTTCTGATGTTCTTCCTATCTTTCTTCCTTTCCTTATTCGATTCTTTGGCCATTTTTTATGCCCCAACACTATTTTACATAATAGTTCAGTTTGATTAACCATAATAATATCATTATCACCATCATCTTAGTCAAGACTGGGAATGATCAGTTGATCATCAATTACAACATTTATTGATTCTTGAATAACCCCAATTCTTTTATTTAAAACACGATATGCACGATTGTTCAATGCATATCTTAAGAATATCCCCTCATCACTTTTATGCATTAAACTTACCCAATTTTTCACAGTCACATAACATAGAGCATTTTCTTCTGAAAGTACAAAAATATTTTACACTAGGCTTTTTCTCAAACCATAATTCATAAGACATTTTATTTTTTTCAGCTCTTATTAAACACAATTAATTATATAACATGCAGTATTCAGAGCTCCAGCCTATAAATATTTAGCCAACTTTATTTCGTTTAGCATTATGCTAGTCATTTCCTACATAACTTTATTTTTTCTTTCAGTAATTCCATTTTATTATGGTGTTTTTGGAGCTGAGAATTCATATAATATGTCATGGTCATTGTAGTATTTCTCAAAATTAATATTTTCAAATTCAGTTCCATGATCACTTCTTATTCTGACTACAAACAGATCTTTTTTCAATCTGGATGCATTTAATAAGCTTTTTGACTTCGTCAAGAGCATCTGACTTTTCTCTTAAGAAAGATACCCATGAGTATCTTAGTGTAGTCATCAACTATGATTAGGAAGTATTTCTTTCCACCTCCACACTCCATTCTAGTTAGTTCAACCAAATCTATGCGGAGAAGTTCGAGAGATCTTATAGTGGCTAAGGAGTTCACTTTCTTATGACTACTCTTAATTTTCTTGCTTACTCGACAAGCACCACACATACTTTATTTTCCATATTTTTTTAATTTGGGTAAACCACGCAAGTGATATCTTTTGCTCAATTTATATAGATCTATATAATTTACATCTTTAAGACGTTGGTGTCATAATTCAGTCTCATCTGTTTGGACCATGTAACATGAATGATTTGTTGAGCAAGAGTCATCAATGATATAACAATTTTTAGACATTCAACGACTATTTAATATCACATGTCCTTTATTTATTATCCCACAAACATTATCAAAAAATTTCACATTATGATTGTTATCAAAGATTTGAGATATGCTCAGGGGATTATATTTTAAACATTCAACATATAACACATTTTCGAAGATAGGTAAATTGAGAAGATGTATATTACCTTTGCTGATGATCTCGCAATTACTACCATCTTCGAATGTAATTGAGCCGCCATCGGTATCCTATAATTCACTTTGGAATTAAACCTACCAGGAAGTGATCGCGATATTTTTACACAAACCTTGCTTTCAAGGATACTTTCAACAAGACCTCACATAGAATTGACTATGTCATTTAATTTAATATAGATATCCATAAATGAATCATTTTCTTCCATACGAATTTCCTTAAATTTGGTTGTGAGGATTTGGATATTAGACTTTTTTACAATATTAGCTCCTTACTGTGTCATTTTAAGTATATACCAAACTTATTTTGCCAAATCATAAGAAATGATTCTTTTGAAATCATCTGGTGATAGGACACAAGTTATAGCATTTAAGGATTTTGCATCTACACTACTTTCACTTTTCCGAGTAATCAACCATAAATTATAAGCGATTTCTCTCATGGACGTGGTTCTATCCTTAGCTACTACTGCTATTGTACGAGGGGGACCATTGAGTCACAGTGGCTTACCACACATTTTCATCAGTGGATTTGAGGAAGATCCTCATCTTGACTTTCCAATAAGAATAATTTAAGCTATTAAAGGAAGGTGACCTGGATATGGATAAATTCTAAAAATTTAACATCTTATAACTCTAGATTTAGCTCCAAGAGGTAAATCCCAAAAAGAGCAACATTGTTCTGATACCACTTTAAAGACGAGCTATCGATGTCATATAGGAGAGGTTGTGAGGGGGGGTGGGGGGTGAATACAACTAAATCAATTTATTATAATAAATCATGAAAAGTATATTCTCAATCACACAAAGTATTGAAACCTTAATTCCAATTAATTCGTAGAATAAATTTCAACTAAAACTTTAGGCAGGACAACCTTATTTCATGACGTCTTTGAAATCAATATGTTAAAACAATAAAGACAGAGAATAAAATAAAGCAATCACCACAAATACACAGAGAATTATAGTGGTTCAGTGTTCAACACACACTTACAACACTCCTAAAATTACTACCCACGTAATTTTGGCTTTCCACTATTTCAAGGTTTTCATAGGTTCACCTTAACAACCTCTTACAGTTCTTGTGATTTTTACAGGCTTACCCCAATAAAACCTCTTAGTGATTTTCACAGACTAACAACCAATCAACCCATTGAGATTTTCGAGCTATCTCAACAAACCTAAACAAAGTAATAAACTGAAATAAATACTTATTTTCAGATGTCGAAACATCGATGCAAACATACTTGATGAAGTCGAGTCTTCGATCAATGCAACTATCTTCTTTCTTAGATGATGATGAAGAAGTGTATGCACAACCAGAAAGGATCTAGAGATCTAATGTTTCTCAAAGTATAAAAACCCTAATAGCTGTGAATTTAATTCTCTATTATCAGGTAAAGCATAGTTTACTTTCTAATTGAATTTAAAACTAACTTGAGAAAGGGAATTGAATAAGCTAAAATAAAGTAAGAATTACCACACAATTAGCTTTGGAAGGACCTGAGTTTCTCTCTACTTAAGGATGATTTATTACTCTTTTTTGAATTGAAAATAATGAGAGAATGTCCATATTTATAGCTAAGGATTTGGAACTTCGGTCAGCATAAGAACAGCTTCTGCTGGTTGGACTTCAACGATATTATTCCAACGACTATCGGATTTCACGAGATAAGATATATCAAAAATTTAGCTGACCCGATTGAAAATTTGGTTGGCTGAAGCTAGAGTCAGGCTTGCCAAACTTACAATAGGTTTTTCAATTTATTGTTGTTGTAAACTTGGACGAGGCTGAGTTTAAGCTGGCTGGACCAAATTCGGTTGGCCGAACATCAACAATTTTACATAGTAAATTTTATCATTCTACCATATAAGAGCCATGTTAAAAAACCTCTAACCTAAGGTCTCGACCTAGGGTCATTTTACATAATGGTCGACATACACATTGATCTTTCATATCTTTCACTTGTAACCATACCGAATCTTCTATTATTGTGATGTTAAGCCACTCTTCATGAAGTGTCATAGATGATTGAAGTGTGTTAAAGATCCAACCATTATTTTGTCTACGAAATTTGACAACTACATGTGTGTTTCGAATACAAGCACTTACACAATGTGAAAGGGGACACTAACCCTCCAAATTATTTCTCTTTGTGTGGTCCACTTGTATCACCAATAGGGCTGATTTTTTTGCCTGTGCTTAAATTTTAGTATGGCATATAGCAGGTGGAGTGGATTTCATATAACCATCAAAGTGGGCCCTAAAAAATCAAGGGTTTGACATCTCTCCTCCAACCATTTCCTATGGTGTGGGCCCACATGAATCACATTTTAGTTTGATATATTATCACTAGATTTAGTTGGATGGATTTCTCGTAAACATCTTAGTGGGCCATGTAAAAATTGACGATTTGCATTCCTCTCCCAATTGTTTCTCTTCATATGCCTGCCTAAATCACGAAGTAGGCCAATTTTTGGGCCCCAAGGTAAAAATGGAGTGTTCCACTAGGTGATTAAGGTGGATTTCACCTACACACATATGAGGTATTATGAGATCGATCTCCCCGGGCTCACTGTGATGTGAATTAGACATCCACACTATGCATTTTTAGAATTCAAGAGGGCCACATATTTGAAACCATGTCAAATGATGCCTAGAACATGTAAAAGCACTTGTCGAGCCTCACCTTCAATATTGGAATAGACTAAAATTTGGCGTGACCCTTCATCCAAGTGGGACATAATGAATGAGTTGGATGTCCGAATGTGAACGCCTCCCCCCACATGCACGCACGAGCGTGGAGGTGCCATCGCTTGGTTGACATTTGTATTGATTTTTTCTATTATGGGCGATGTGTGCTATTGTCTCAGGTGTTGTAAAAATGAATTTGATTTGGAGTTGCCACTAGCCAAATGAAGCATGAAATCTACGGCTAGCTAGGAACCGTAGAATCGCTTAGGAGTTAAGAAATCTCAAGATTTTTCAACTCAAGTGACTCCTGCGGTTGGTCTGCAGCCGTAGATTTCGAGTAAGGGCTTCGGTGATGGAAAAAGAAGGGTTTAAGAGCCCTTTTCTATCCACAAAATGTACAGTCTCTACTTCACAAGATTTGTAATTTTTAGAGATTTAATGAAATTTTGACATTTTATACTTGGTCATGCTTCACATAACCCAGGTGGGCTGGGCAGGCAGAGATAAGAAAAAAAGGAGTTATCTAGCCTTACATCACAGATCCAAGTGGCCCTGGGTAGGCAAATAAAGTAAAAAATAGTTAATGGAAATAAATGCTAACTAGCCTTACTTCATAGGATTTAAGGTCGTGGGCAAGCAAATAAAGTGAAAAATGGAAGATGGAGAATGATGCAGAATAAAATGTGAAAGTGATTAATGCAATAGAAATGTGTGGAGTAGAATAAAAATTAAATAGAAATGGACAGATTATGAGCTTTTTTTATTCCTTTGATGACCAGTTTTACCTCCTGTGTTGGGCAGCAGTCGACACATTGGAAATATTTAAGATACTTTAGGTAGCACCTCCAGGCAAAATCCAACCCTCAGACACTCTATTTATCTCTCTATCTCTCTTTCTACTCTCTATTTTCTCTCTCTCCCTCTCTGTTTCTCTTTGCTTGTTTAAACTCTCTTCCCTAGCTTCTATCTTTCCTTTGATTTTTCCTTTTTGTTAATCCCCCCTCTCGTCTATCCCTGAATGCCTTATATAGGCAGCAGCCCATGTTGCGAACGACCATTGTACAGGGTCATGCTATGGGCGCCCACTCTTAATTGTGGGCGCCCGCCCTGACTGGCGGGCCCTGCATGTTATGTTGCACGTATTAAGACATTATATTATATTATATATATTATATAAATATATTTATGCATATAAGTTAAAGTATAATGATTGCTTTTTCTTTTATATATATATATATATATATATATATATATATATATATATATATATATATATATATATATATATATATATATATATATATATATTATGTATATATATAAGAAAAAGAAGTCATTATACCTTTTATTTTTTATTGCAAATGTTCAAACGCTCACATCTTCTTCGTTGCTTGTCTGTTTTTGGTAATCTTTATCTTGTTGAAAAGGTAATCAGGTAAGCTTTCTAACAAGACTAGGATCACTTTAATTGGACCTCATTTGATGTGGCAAAAATATGTCCATCCAATATATAAAATTGGTTACTTACAATTTGACCAATGGTCTGCCTTTGATGATATTAGGATTATTGGAAACATCGTCTAATAAGCTTTTCATTGTAACTGAAATCATCTCAATCAGATCTCATTTGACTAGTTTAAAGCACAGCCAAAGTTTTTTCCAATTTTGGTCAATCAACAATGTATGATTTTAATATACAGGTTAGATCTTCCTCATCATGACTCGGATTGGTAGAAACTTAAGTTTGTTAGGAAGATCATTTGACCATCTTTCCAATGAATCATAAATCATCCTAATTGGTTAGGATTTGCCTCAAATAATACCATGATCATTTCATATATCGGGACGACCGTATTTTTCCTTTGATTTTGAAGATATCACCTTTTAACCTCGACACAACGCTACCCGAAAAGACTGAATGATAAAAAGAGTGATTCGTGGGTAGAGAGTGTTTGTTTTATCCATTTTCGCCTGTCGGTTGCGTCATACAAAGAGTTTTAGGGGTTTTGTAGTTTGTACGCTCGGCCGTGACTGAATCACTACTAGATTTGGTGATAGTCAATCTAGTCCGTTGGTTATTTCCGGCGCGTGCTGAGTATACTTCCACCTTGATCCGTTTAAGTTTTCAATGATTTCTTAATCCGCAGGAGATAATTGATTGAAGTCAAGTTGAAGCTCAAAGAATGCTATATCCTTGTTTTTGGTGGGGTGTCTACAGATACCCTTCTTTGGCAGAGGTTGTGGGCAACCGAATGCTAAAGCAAGTGGATACTCTGCCTTTCGTATGTAGATGTGGTATAGTCTATTTCTACTGAAGTGTCATTATCGAAAGACTTGTCTAGTTAAAGAGTAATTCAGGTGTCTCATGAGGGTTGAGGGAAACGTTATGATTTGTCCTCGCACATTTTGTGACTTTACGAGGCATCAAATCACAACCTTTTCATGTCGTGATTGACGGTTTACATCGATAGATGTTTGTAAATATGATTTTTTGACTGGTTAGTGCCCCTGCGCTTTTCGCGGCCGTGCGAGGATCCGCCTAACATGTTTGATTTTGAAGAGTAATTCTCGATGCTGTGTAATCCCCCAGGACTACCTATAAGATTAGTTATTGTAATGGGCAGTTGCCTGTGCTTTTTGTAACTTTATCGATCTCCCGCATTACAATATATAGGATGACAAGTGTCCCGAACTAGAGTCACCTTAAGTTATTTCTTCGTCATTCGATTTTTCGAGTCTAACATTATGGTTGTGATAGTTTTTCCCACGACTTAAAGTATGGTTATGCTAACTTGGATATATTCAATTCGCATTATGAGACAATCAGAGTGACACTGAAAGTCCAGTCCGGCAGTCCCATGTTCCACTTTGATTTTTAAAAAAATTGAACATTCGGATAAAACTAAAATCAATTATTGCTATCGCATTGGTCCCCACTAGAAAGTATGAAGGACTTCCAGTGCTCGAATAACATGCGCTTCGTTTTTTTTTTAATATTTTTTTTCAGGCCATTTATTTTGAAAAGATCCTCTTGATCTAGCAGGGAGGCGACATTAGGCGGTTTTTATTTTGGCCTCTCTCTTTTTTTAAAAAAAATAGGTCTGACCGATCACTTCCATTGGGGATTTCGATAGTCCTTATCGAAGTCGGCTCTTATTGAAGCATGTTATCTACTCAGTGTCCAACTCCAAGTGTGTTGCTCATGTTAGTGTGTTGTTGAGGGAGCCTCAATTCCTATAAAGAAATATAGAGAGCTTAGTAGAACGATCAATGAGTTTAGTGCTAAGGGAGCGGAACTAACTTGAGTAGCTAGCAGAGGTTATTGTAGGGCCGGGTGTTTTGAAAAGGCGATCATAACTTCATGTTACAACCTACAAGAGTTTTTTTTTCTTCTTTCTTCTTCTTCTTTTTTTCTTTCTTTTTTTTTTTAAGTTTTTTTTTTAATGCATGAAAATAAAGAAAATGAATAAAATGGAAATTCTCTCTCCCCTTTTCTGTGGCCAGTCTTATCTTATGAGCATAGTTTATATTTTGGTCGGCAGGGATCAGACACTTGACTTTTCCATTGTTCATCGTATACGACTTTTGAATTGATTTTTAAAGATTTTTGAAATTATCTTCGAGAGTACGTAGTGAGAATCAATGTCTTTTGGCCTAGGCTATGCTTAATAATTCTTGAAACATCGCGGTCTTCATGTCTTTGACTTCGAATATGAATTTGTTGTCGTGACTGAAGTGTTTTGTTGTTCTTATTTTTTTTTCTTGCCGTTTTTACCCATAACGTTCTTACGACTTTTCGTTACGTCTGGCTTAGCCCATCATTTTTTCCCGTGACACCCTCTCAAGTTTTCACTATGTCCTGGATATTTTCTCTTCCTTACCCCTTGGCAGCTGTGCCTTTTTGCCCCTGGCGCCCTTGTAGGTTTTCGTTAGGTCTACTATGTATCTGTTATTTTTATCCGAGGTGCCCTTGCAGGTTTTCACCTCGCCAATTTTTCTTAGACACACCCCTTTTTTAATCTGAAAACTTACCAATATTGGCCGATAATGATTTCTAAGGTAACGAGAGGCTTCGGAATGCTTTCCAAGATCGAAAATTTTCTTGAAAACAGGGGGGGTAAGGCTGATGGATGTGTACCCTAGATTTTCTATTTGGTTCTTCATTCCTCTCTTTTATTGTGTTTTCTTTTCTTCTTCTTTTTTCTCTATTTTTTTTGCTCTCTTTTTTTGGATTTGGAAATTTTGAATCGTCATATGTACATGCATCTTTTTTTTATGTCCTACTTTGTTGCTAAGGGTAATCAGGTAGGGAGTTGTAAGATTCGATCTTAGGAAACATTTTCTTAGCTTACTCGTTATCCGTAGTGTAATTTGAAGTGATTGGCATTGAAGTGCTCAGCTAGATCCTATCCCTCCATGTTGGTGAGGCAGAGTGCACCTCCAAAGAGCACTTCACGTACAACGAATGGGCCTTCCTAGGTGGGTTTGAATTTTCCCCTTGGGTCAAGTAGATGAGGAGGTAGGATCTTCTTCATTACTACGTCTCCTATTCTAAATGTTCTTGTATGAACCTGCTTGTTGTAAGTTCGTGCAATCCTTCTTTAATAGGCTTGAGAATGACATAAAGCTCGTATGCACTTTTCATCTGTCAGATGCAGTTGATCGTAGCGATCTTGTAGCCATTCTCCCTCTTCCACTTCACTTTCTAACAGAATCCGTAATGAGGGAATTTTGACTCCAAATGATAGAACTGCCTCCATTCCATATGCGAGTTCGTATGGAGTGGCACCTGTTGTGGTGCGTATGGATGTTCAATAAGCCCAAAGTGCGTATGGGAGCATTTTGGACTGGTTATGATATGTTTTCACCATTTTTTCAAGGATATGAAGGAGTGTTTTGTTGGCTGCTTCTACCCCTCCATTCATTTGTGGCCGATACGGGCTGGATCGATGCCTTTTAACTTTAAATTGCTCGAGGAAGTTGTTCACCTTTCGGTTCACAAAAGGAGTCTCGTTATCTATGATGATGGCGTGTGGGATTCCATATCGACTGATGATGTTATTTTTTAGGAACTGTACCACGTGAGAAGCGTTGATGGTGGTAAAACATTCTGCTTCCACCCACTTGGTGAAATAATCAACTACTGCTAGGATATATTCATGACCATTAGAAGCTTTGGTGTTGATTTTGCCGATGATATCGAAGCCCCACATTGAAAATGGTCAGGGTGTGGTCAGGTTATATAACTCGAAAGTAGGCGCATTGATCCGATTTGGATGTTCTTGGCATTTATAACACATCCTGACGTGTTAGCAATAGTTGGTCTCCATAGTTAGCTAGTAGTATCCTAATTGTAGGATTTTCTTGGCTATCATGTGTCCATTCATGTGTGGGCCACAGATTCCATCGTGGACCTCGGACATGATTTTCGCAGCTTCCGCCTCGTCCACACATCACAATATGACCTGATTAAAGGATTGTTTGTATAAGATGCCACCGTTAATAGTAAACTATGTAGCTAATTGTTGGATCGTACGACGGTCCGTTGGCGTGACGCTTTTTGGGCATACCCGATCTTCTAGGTATTTCTTGATATCGGTATACTAAAGGTGCTTGTCAGGTGGTGCTTCAGCTTGTTCGATCTGCAGGTAGAATGCTGGATCTTCTTGTAGTTCGAATGTAAGTTCCCATTGTGCTACTCTCTTGGAAATGTTTAAAATAGGTGCTAATGTGGTCAAGGCATCAACAAATTGATTCTTGGGACGTGGCATATATGTAAAAGTGACTTTACGAAATTCGTCAATGAGATTCTTGAGATAAATGTAGTACAGAATCAGCTTCTCATCCTTCGTCTTCCAGTCACCGTTCATTTGATTGATGATGAGTTGAGACTCACCGTAGACCCTTAGCTTTTTCACCCCCAAAATGATTGCTTCCTTTAAGCCTGTTATACATGCCTCATACTCGGCTATGTTGTTCGTCCACCTGAAGGATAACCTTCTCAAAATAGGGATGGGGATGTCATCTGGAGATTAAAGGATTTCCCCTATTCCGCTTCCTTTAGCATTATTTGCACCGTCGAAATATAAGGTCCATTCATCTACCTCTGGTCCTTTTTCTCCCTCAAGGAATAAAATATCCTCATCAGGGAAGAAAGTCTTCAGTGGCTGATAGTCAGGCAGAGAGTGTGCTGCGAGATAGTCTGCCAAAGCTTGCCCCTTGATTGCTTTCTAAGTGACATAGGTGATGTCAAACTTGGAAAGTAACAATTTCCATTTTGTGATCCTTCCAGTTAGAGCCAGTTTCTCGAACAGGTACTTTAGTGGATCCATTCGTGCGAGCAGGAGGATTGGATAAGCAATCATGTATTGGCGAAGGCGTTGGGTGGCCCATACAAGGGTGAGGCATGTCTTTTCAATTAACGAGTATCGGGACTCGTAATCAGTGAATCGACGACTAAGATAGTGGATTGCTCACTCCTTTCTTCCTGTGTCATCATGTTGGTCGAGGACGCCCCTGATGACATTTGCAGTGACTGAGATATAGAGCAATATGGGCCATCCAAGCAGCGGTGGGACTAGCACTGGTGGATTTAGCAAATACTTCTTCATTCTGTCGAAGGCTTCTTGACAATCTTCGTTCCATTCTTTTGGCATGTTCTTACGGAGCAGCTTGAATATGGGCTCGCATATGGGCGTAAGCTGGACGATGAAACGACTGATATTCTGGACTCTGCCCAAGAAACCCCGAATTTCTTTCTCATTTTTAGGAGGCGCCATCTTTAGAATTTCTTTTGTCTTTGATTCGTCAACTTTGATGCCATCTTCGCTGATGATGAAACCGAGCAACTTGCCACTGGTTTCCCAAAAGACATACTTTTACGGATTGAGACGAAGCTTGAACTTTTCCAATCGGTCGAAGAGTTTTTTTAAGGTCTTTAAAATGCCCTTCAATGCTTTGAGACTTGACGATCATATCATCCACATAGACTTCCAGCTCTTTGTTCATCATGTCATGGAATAGTGCCATCATGGCTAGCTGGTACGTAGCTCTGGCATTTTTTAACCCAAATGGCATGACTCAGTTGTAAAATGTTCCCCACAACATAATGAATGATGTCTTTTCAAGGTCTTCGACAGCCATTTTGATTGGTTGTAGCCAGAGAAACCGTCCATGAAAGAGAAGATTTTGTAACCTACCGTATTGTTGACCAGAGTGTCGATGTGGGGCAGTGGAAAGTCATCTTTCAGACTGGCTTTATTGACGTTATGGAAGTCGATGCACATCCGAACCTTGTTGTCTTTCTTAGGAACGGGAACAATGTTGGCCAGCCATTCTGGATAGTTGGATACTGCCAGGAAACCGATGTTGTATTGCTTGATTACTTCTTCCCGTATTTTTAGGATCCACTCTGGTCACATTCTCCTTAACTTCTACTTGACTGGCTTGATTTCATGGATTGTGGGTAGATGATGTACCACCAAATCTTCATTAAGTCCAGGCATATTTTCGTAGGAGAAGGCTAAGTTTGACAGCCGCAATTTTGAAAAATCGATCATCATCTTCCTGTTGCTCGGAGATAAAGATTTTCCAATGTGTACTTCTCAAGGATTCTCGAGGGTTCCGAGATTAACCACCTCGAAATTGTCAGGTGCAACGTTGACTTTTGAATCAAACTTATTGAGGAGATGCTTAAGCTCGGGAGTTGGATCATCATTTCTCGTCCTTGACCTCTTCTAAACCCATGAGTTCGAAGTCTAGCTCTATGTCAAAGTCATAGATGTTAACTTCAGCTTCACGCAGCTCCTCAGATGATTCTGGCACTTTATTGCTTGTGGCTTTTGAAAAGTTTTCTGATTTTTGGGTATTTTGAAAAAAATTTGATGTTTTGGTTTTTATAATTTTTTTTTTGTTTTTAGGTTTTGTGGATTTTCTATTATTTTTTGTTTTAGAGGGTTTTCTATTGTTTTTTTTTTTTGAGGATTTTCTATTGTTTCTTTGTTTTTGAAGGTTTTTCAGATTTTTTGGTGTTTTAATTTTTTCGAATACCGATCAAGTTGGAGTTTCGAACCAGTGTCTATCATGGTCATGCCCGGGGTGTAAATGTCTATTTACAAGGACGTTTTTTTTTCAGACCGGCACTCTGAGAAGACTGACCGGTTGATTCAAGAGTCATGGGGGTGGTGAACCAGGTGGAGCCCTGCGCTCTCTCCCCTTGAGAGGCAGGGTTTTGGGATGTAGTGGGCTGATTTTCTCTATTGTGCCCAATCATCATGATGTAGCAAGGGCTAAGTTCTAACTCGATGTTAGATTCATCGAACCTTCCTTCATTCCTTGTGTCGTGGAGCTCTTCAGGTTGTTGTAGGTCTGGTGGGATCATCGTTGTGGTCCAATCAGGAGACGGTAGCTCCTGCCCCTTGCCGAGTTGTTACTTGGGCAACTCAATGAGAGTGGGACTATTATCATGACCTGGTGGATCAGAATCTAGATTTTGACTTGGATGGATGACTCCAGCGCTAACGAATTGGATTAGTGTAAAATGGGAAGGATGGCTCATCTCTTGGCCCTTCCACCTCCTCTCGGTATCTGCCTTTTCTAGTTTTTCTGGTGGAGGAGACTCATATCCCAATCCTACCCTTCCTACTCTTTCTTGAACCTCAATTACCTTGGCGGTATCTTGGTGTTTAAGGCGGTAGTTCAGGATTTGACGCTCAACTGGAGTGAAAATACAGTTTGATTTTAGAGGACATACTGATGGGATGTGATCCACTGCTTCAAATTGAAAGCTATAATATGGTTTGTGTCACACCCCAAATCCAAAAATCAGATTCACAGGAATTTCGATCACCGAATCCAGTGCCGACAGCCTCCGTAGTACCCCATTCTCGACTCCTAGTATTCATATGCTAGATTCCGATCCCGAGATCCTACAAGGAGGATTTTTTTTTTTTAAAACAATTAACTCATAATAAGCATAACCACAAGATTACCCAATTCACAAAGGTAACATCATCATCACATATCCACTAATATAATCATTTGAGTACAATACTGAAAGGAAAATACATATATCAAAATCAAGCTTCGAAAGACCACTGCACGCTCTAAGCTCGACGCTGCTGCAACCTAACTTTACCAGCACGCATCTATCGTGCATAAGCTTATAGAAAGCTTAGAGGGTGGTGTAAGTGTGTGCATAAGGTAAGTGTCACGTATTCAATACAGTGCCTTAATCATACAATACCGAAAATACTGATAATCCATAAATCATACAATGTCGGAATAAGCAGAAATACTGACAAGAGCAGAAATTATCAGAGTAAACCAAAATACAGACAAGATCATAAATCATACGATAACAGAGTAAGCAGAAATACGGACATGTCCATGAGTCAATTAATATCAGAATACACAATATAGGACAGCTATGCAAATGATGAGTCATAAATAATCAAATATCGGATGACAAGGATATAATGCAATATACGATTCGGAAGAGCTAACAAATATCATCACTCTCATCTAAGTCACAGGAATACAGAAACATAATAACCCAAAATGTCATATGCCGAGGATATAATGCAATATGCAATATGTGGTGCTAATGGAATGACCATGTTGAAGTGTGAAGTCGGGATGATAGTACGTAGTATCGCAGGCTACGGGATCCACCATAAGGGACTTCTATCCAAACCAGTCCCATGCCTAAATTTGGATAGTCAGACTCAATATGGTAAACTCTTGATCTCAGTTTAGTCGCACGCCCCAACCGAAATTATGGCCATTGCGAAGGCACACGTGACAAATAGTTGCATACCACCAGCTTGAGTGAATAGTGAATGAATGAATGAGTATGCAACTCCTGCTCACTAAATCCACATATCAGTATAGTTCATCTCGGGGATCATCATCGGGGTCTATTATACTCTACGCCAACTTGCCGCCCCTATCCAAGCGCATAACTAGGTAAGTGAAAGAGACCTCACTATCCTCCTGCCAATATCAGGCCCAGCTCGTCGATAGCGGACCCATTCCTCAAGCTGGTCAAACTCAACCTAGACATTGCCCCCTCACTCAGGCGGGTAAGGTCACACCCCTTTCCAACCGACCACGACACAGTAGGAGACGCAGTCTCCTGGTATTCGGCCCTCGTACACTCATATATCCACTCGGTCTCGACGTTGGAGTCATCTCCTGGCCACGGAGGTTTAGGGATTTTCACCCAGGGACATCTATGGCGCCCGTATGCTAGAACCAAATATTCCGATGTCCCATCTGGCCATCCACGATATGTATGTAGAGGCTACGACCCTGACGTCACTAGGGCGTATAACACACAATGCAAGATGTATGAGTTACATAATCCAGTCATGCATCAATCCTATGCATGTCGCGCGCTCATGTGAGGTAACCTCCGCCTATTAGGGAGTCTCATATCAACATATTCAATGACATATGCAATGATCAACCACATCTCATAACAAACATGCAGATGATGCGTATGGGCATGTATCATGATGCTATGCTGTCACATACTCATAGTCAATATCAACAATCGGCCTCAACAATGTGGACATTTAACCAATATTGCCCCAAGGAATGGCCCACATAGAGCCTAACATATAGTAGACCCATGGCCTCATACAAGAGCCAAATATACAACATCATGGGTCCCACTTAAGAGCTTAATACACACCACGATGGGTCTCTCACATGGGTCTCATATAAGGGTTACATATACATTATGACAGGCCTCATTATACAGGCTACAAATACATCACTATGGGCCTTATCAACTGGGCCGCAAATACATCACTATGGGCCGTTCACATGGGCGTAATATATATTTCATAGGTGTGCCCTGCGCATGGGCCTCATTCACATCAAGTGGGCTGCATCAATGGGCCGCACTAATATATCAAGATGGGCCATAAAAATATCATATTGGCCCTAACCACGGGCTGGATACACATCACAACAGGCCTCATACAAGGTCTAATATACATCATCATAGGTCATAATTACATCACATCGGGCCTCACTCGTGGGCTACATATACATCGTCATGGGCCTTGGCATAAGGGCCGTAATTGCATCTCATTGGGCTACTTCCACGAGCCTTAAATACAAAATAGGCGGGCCCTGTACATGGGCCAAATATACGTAATAGGTGGGCTTTGTTCAAAATGAAGATGGGCCTAAACGGCCTGTAGACTACAATATGGGCCTATCAGTGGTCCGTAGGGAGAGTGACAATGCGGACTTTGAACCAACATCATCCTTACAATGTGGACATCTAACCATCATTGTTCCCAAGGCATTACTTGTTATAAATGTCATTATATGCCATGGAGGGATCACGCATTGCAATGGACCTAGTTGTACTCAATTGGGCCTTAAGTACATCAATTGGGCCATATCAAATGGGCCTTACATTCATCAAATGGATCAGCTTAATGAGCCTCACCAATGGGCCTTAGGTCCTTTGCAATGGGTTATAACCCATGGGCCTTAGAATTCATTAAAAATGAGCCCAATCACATGAGCTTTATGTACATCAAATGGGCCTAATCACATAGGCCTTATATATACCAAGGTGGGCCTCAACAATGGACTACAAATACCTTAGGATGGGCCTCTCAAATGGGCCCATATATACCGGAGTGGACCTCAACAATGGGCCTATATACATGCAAAGATGAACTTAAATATATGGGCCCATATGCATTCAAGTGGGCCTCATGTGAGGCTTGCCATAATGTTTATTTTCACATCCAATCTGTTGAATAGGTCATAAAATTAGGGGGGTCCACCATAATATTTATTTTCCATCCATCTGTTCATAGGGTCAAGTGGACCATAGGCCCACTGAAAATGCTTATTTGCCATACAATCTATCCATAAGGTCACATGGACAGGGAGGGCCCACTATAATATTTATTGTTATCCAAACCTGTTCATAACGTCATGTGGCCAGGGGCCCACGTGATGGACGGTGTGGACACAATACATACATCTGGGTGGGGCCCACGGCCACACCACAGCTGGGCGCTGGCACGTTTCTAGCAGCATGGGCCCACTATAATGTTTATTTATCATTCAACCAATTCATGAGGCCACGGTTAGGGGCCCACCGCAAGGTGGTTTGCCAATCCAACCCACTCATTATGTGTGTCCCACCAAGCTGAGGGTCCAGACTAAGTTTCAGCCATGTCCAAATCTCAGGTAGGCCCCACCAAGTGCTATCATATGTTTCAGGAATGTCTTCACATGATTTTAAATGGTATGGCCCACCTGAGTACCGTATACGGTTGATTTTGGGGAACAGCCCCTATTCAAAGGGGACTTCTCAAATGCACGGTGCTGATGGTAGAACGCATCACGGTGGGGCCCACAACCGAGACCCGTGGGGCAACCCCAAACGGCCGCCCGCCTGGCGTCTGTAGCAGCAGCGTCAGACGCTGCTGCCTCTTTTTTTCTTTTTTCTTTTTTCTTTTTTTTTTAATATGGGGCCCACGAATAGATGATCCAATCCGTCTATTGTGTGTGTCCCACGTAGTGGACCGTTCAGTCCAAGTTTAGGACACATCCAAACTTCAGGTAGGCCCCACCAAGTGATTTTATATGTTCAGGCATGTCTCCACATGTTTTTAGACGGTACGGCCCACCTGAGAATCAGATTGATCCCAAATTTTGGCTCAATGCATAAAATAATCTGAGAAAGAGAATGGACGGCTTGGATCAAGAACATACATCAAGGTGGGGCCATGTTGGAGCAGCCCCTATTTCTCTTCCTTAACGTGGACGTCTCTAGACGTCATGGCATAAAGTCATGCCAATAAAAAAAATATTCTTTTTATCCTATGTGGGACCCACGTTAACTAGATCTATCCCGTCTATTGCATGTGTCCCACAAAAATAGGAGTCTAAAACAAGTTTCAGGTGGGTCCAAGCTTCTGGTGGACTCCAGAAATCATTCTTCCAAGTTTCAACGAAAAATACTACCATTCTTAATACCACGGCCTGCCAGATGATCGGATCGGTCTCATTTTTTGGCTTAACGCCTAAAATGATCCCGAGAATAGAATGGATGGCTTGGATCAAATATAAACATTAAGGTGGGGCCATGTTGGAGGGCCCACCATTTCCCTTCCTTTTCCTTTTTTTTTTTAAAGCTTGTAAGTACACACCCCTGACAGTACACACACTCCACGTTAACCTCTTCACTCCCATGCCTCTAGTCCAGCATCCAGGGACGCTGGATGGCATGGATGAACACATCATCATGGTGGGTCCCACGTGTACGTGGCCCACCATATACATATACATATATATATTTATATAATATTAATATAATAATATATATGTATATATATATATACATATATCATATCACCTAAAATGTGGTGGACCACACCATTTGATGAATGGAGTAGATTTAACATGGTTTGGTGGGGCCCACTGCATTCTAGGGAGAGAGAGAGAGAGAGAGAGAGAACTAAGCGGCTTAGATGGAGGGACCCCGCCACTATGGGTCCCTCATATGATTGAAACACATACATCAAGTGGGTCCCACAACAAGTGGGCCCTTAAAAATTGAAATGAAGGATGATCACCCACCTCTATGCCTCCTCCTTGCTCCCTTGGCCTCCAATGCTCCTTTGCTTGACTTTTAACGGTGGTAGATGATGGATCAACGGTTGAGATGAGAGATGAGAGAGTAGGGAAGGTGGGCCACACTTGGCATTTGGGAGAGGGAGAGAGAGCTTGGACGTGTGAAGCTCTTTTGCTTGAAATTTTTTTTGAGAATGAATGAGAGAGAGAGGGGAGTGATGGGTGAAAAAGGGTGATGGAGTGATGTGGTGTGATGGGTGATGGGTGGAGTGGTGTGTTGTAAGAAGGGATGGGTGGAGAGAGAGGTGAAGTGATGTGAGGGTTGACCTTGGGCTTGCTTGTGTAAGAGAAAGGTATGGGTTGTTGTACTTGGGTATGGAGTGACTTGACTTGTACTTGACATGAGTGATTGATTGATTGATGGGACATCTCGTAGAGATTTCCTCGTAATTCGTAACGCGTGGTGTTTCTTCAGAACGGACGCAGACCGTCATCTTTCAGCCTAGGTATCGGTTCAGTGCGCGAGTCGTGGCGTTAGAACCGCGGCGACGGCGCGGTTGTTAAGATATAGGTTTCAATTTTATCCGTCTTTGACATATAGGTCTCAGCTTAGGATCATGCGCAAACATCAGAAAGTGGTCGAGGATTGCCGAATTCGACCGGAAGGATCGCGGGAGTCGACAGAACAGTACGAACTAGGATACGGGTCTTACAGTTTGTCTTTGTCCAATTTTCATGCATCAATAACTGGGATGTTAGGCTCCCCCTGAAGATTTCTTTCAGAGGGAAAAAGTGGTTCAGGATCTGCCAGAATGCATAACACTTTATTCCCATGAATGTACTTGGCCCTCTGGTGAAGGGTTGATGGTATGTCCCCAACTTCGTGAAGCCAGGGCCGACTAATGAGAAGAGTGAATGATGAAGGGACGTCCAAAACCTGAAAGGAAATGGTGGATGTATCGGGGCCAATTTGTAGTTCAAGATCAATTCCTCCTTGTGCTTGTGTTCAGGAATTATCGAATGCTCTCACATTCATATTGTTTGGCCTGAACATAGATGGTTTTAGTCCCAAATATGAGGCAGTCTGAAGTGGACAAACATTCAAACTTGAACCATTATCAATCAATACCAGTGGGATGCTTTTGTCCTTATGACAAACAGTTATATTTAATGACCTGGCATGGTTACAGCCTTCTGGTGGCAACTCTCCATCTAAAAAAGTTATGGCTCAGGGCACAAGGAGTTACCCTATCATGAGCGCGACCATTTTTGGTGCAGCTTCTGGGGAAATATGCGCATCGTTCAAAGTTTTAACAAAAATCTCCCTGTGTGCTTGCGATGTACAAAGAGTTCCCAAATAGATATTTGGGCCGGGATGGTTTTAAGTTGGGCTGCTACATCGTATGTGGTGTTGGCCTTATGTGTCATTCCGGCCAAAGGTCCCTTGGGATCTCCTCTGAGTCCTTTTCGAAAACATATCCCATTAAAATGCATGTTTCCCACCTCAGAGCATTCTGGGTAATGCTAGGGGACTGGCTTGTTATCTGAGACCAGTTCCATCTTTCCTTGAAAAGCCAGAGGAGGTGAAGATTCTAAAGAAGATAGAGGGTTAGCGATAACAGATGTGTGTTTCAATGGTGAAGCCAACGGTGCCCCTAGGAGTACCAAGGGTTGTGAAGGAGGGCCTTCCTAGATTGTCCGTCCACATCTTGCGATTTCGTGTGGCACGCTGAACGGGAGGGGACGTCATTCTTGTGCATCAATGGGTAGATGGTATGGTACATGACTGGGCCTGGGCAATGGGGCCTTCCCCATAAGGATGACTGGTTGGTGGACTCTTGACTGGTGGGAGTTGTTGGTTTATGTTGACATAGGGGCTCTTCTTTATAAGATCAATGGTTGATCCCATGTTTTTTCTACGTGATGAGGAGGATTGTGATGAGGTTCATGGGCCTTCCCTTGAAGGACCAACAGAGGAGATGGTAATGCCCCTTGCAAAATGAATTGAGGAATCTCCATGTCATAGCTTTTGACCGAGAATGCTTGGAAAACATGGGGAGGATATTCTCCCTGGATGGCATTGACAGTGGGAGTGTTGGAAGTGTTCGGGCATTCTTAGTGCTGCGGCAAAGGATTTTGAAGTATATTATTACTGTTAGTAGCAGCTGTTTCAGGGGGCGTGACTGTGATTTGGTTCTAATCAATCGAATTTTGAACTGCATGTTTCAAGGAGAAACAACGTTCTGTGGTATGACCCCGCCTTTAATGGAATTTGCAATACTCATTTTCTTTGTAATTTGGAGATAATGGGTTTAGTGGCAGTCTAGGTTGGAGAGGTGTCAAGAGCTACCTTTGGATGAGTGTGGTGAGAATGTTCGTGTATGATTGGATCAATGGTGTAAATTGCTTAGACACCTGTGCCGCACCCGTTTGCCTGTTCTAGTTTGTGTATCGTGGATTCCACCTAGGTTGCTACTGCTAAGGGTGGTATTGTTGTTCCTATGGAGGATTTCTTTACATTCCTTGTGCGGAGGCAATGACATTGTTAGTTTTCAATAGACAAGGAGCCATATCTCTATTTCTTACTCCATATTTGCCTATATTTTCTTCAAGTTTTGCTTTTTGTACCGAGGTAGACTGGTGGGGCCATGGTGCAATTGTGCCGGTTCTTATTCCGGCCTCCAC
Source organism: Magnolia kwangsiensis (assembly GCA_037074715.1). NCBI lineage: Eukaryota > Viridiplantae > Streptophyta > Magnoliopsida > Magnoliales > Magnoliaceae > Magnolia > Magnolia kwangsiensis. The sequence continues at coordinate 40,292,767 of CM073583.1, read as the reverse complement.
TTGTTCCCCCACATGGATTAGCTGAGTAAAATTGGCATATGGGTATGAAATCAGATATCCCGATATATTTGGATTGGTCGAATAGACAATCATAAAGATCTGTTCTTCTTCGTCGATTGGTGTTTTCATTTGTGCGGCCATGGATCTCCATCGCCCCATGTATGTAGACAGCGTTTTGTCACTCCTTTGCCTAAGAGCTACCAAGTCTGACTTTCAGGGTGCTGTATTTAGATTGTACATGAAACTATCTACAAAAGCTTGGGACAATTTTTCTCATGTTCTAATCTTGTGATAGTCCAGAGACGTGTATCAATCTAATGCATCACCCCTTAGGGATTTTTGGAATAGACGTATCAATGCTCCATCATCTTCTACCATGGCATCAAGTTCACCATAAAATACCTTTAAATGTGCAATTGGGCTTCCTGTGCTATCGTATCATTGAAACTTGGGTACCTCAAAGTTTGCAGGTACCCTAACATCAGGGAATGGGTAAAGATCCCTGAATTTTGTAGATGGGAGTTCCACCCCATGTTGTTTTTTAAGTTCATTTCGCATTGCTCTTAGCTTGTTCTCGAAGTGTTCCTGAAGTCGATCAAATTCATTTAGTTGGGACAAAGGAGGTCGTGCTCCTTCTGGCATTTGGTTAGCCTCTTCTTCATAATGGTTGACTTCTTCGATGTTCTTGTGTTCCTCGGTCAGAGGGATTGAGTGCATGGTGTGGTGTGGGAGTTGGGATGCGGTCTTGCCGAGAGGGCAAGCTTGGATGGGTGGATATCTATGAATAATAGGTATTTGATGTGGTTGACTGGGTAGAAATTGAAATAAATTCCCACTAAGATAAGGTTGTTGGAATTGACCAGACTGTGATTGACTAGAATGTGCTGGTTGACTCCCATCAGGGGGAGGATGTGTTGGAGTTTGAGTTGCTGTGACTGGTGGGTTTTGAAAGTGAACCTGATTTCCGTTAAGAGGAATGGGTTGAAATTGATTGACAGTTGGGTCTAATAGACCTACATGGATGCTTGGTGGACGCATGTTTTGAATGAGTGGCATCATTTCTGCGTGAATGCGATTCACAATATTCTCTAACTTGTTTAAGCCGCGGGTTCGGATGATACTTTGATAGGTACGTGATGATTGTGCAGGATGACCAACCCGTAATCAATTTCTGGGCGCAATGGTTCCAGAATGGCCCGCTACTTCCTTGCAATGGGTATACCTTGCGATCACCTCTTTTTTTTTTTAGTATTTTCTTTTCTTTTTTATAAAAGGCAAACGTAAATGTCAAGAAAATACAGGAGGACCAGTGCACATTAGATTAACATAAAAGTAAATGGACCAGTGAGAACTGGATTGGAGTATGCTTGCGAGAAAGTAAAAGACACCAGTATAGACTGGAATGCAGGATGCAGGTAGGAAAGTAAATGAACCAGTATAGACTAGACAATTAGAGAATTAGTGCGTTAGTATGAGACCAGTATTTACTGGAATGTTATAAAGTATGATACGAATAGTAAATAAGACCAATATTCACTGGAGTGCAGGAAAGTAAATATACCGAATTTATAAAATCCCCATAAATTGAAAAAATCATGTGTTTCAAGTTGGGCCTAGGCTGGTAACTAGCACAAACCCCAATGGAGTCACCATTCTGTGAATGCCTCCCCCCGCACGCCGCACGAGCATAGCAGTGCCATCACTTAGTTGGCTTTCGTATTGATTTTTGCTATTGTGAACGATGTGTGCTATTAACTCAGTTGTTGTAAAAATGCATTTAATTTGGAGTCACAACTAGCCAAATGAAGCATGAAATCTACAACTGGCTAGGAACCGTAGAATCGCTTAGGAGTTAGGTAATTTCACGATTTTCCAACTCAAGTGACTCCCGCGGTTGGTCTACAGCCATAGATTCCGAGTAAGGGCTTCGGTGACGGAAAAGGAAGGGTTTAAGTGCCCTTTTCTACCCGCACAATGTACGGTCTCTATTTCATAAGATTTGTAATTTTTGGAGATTTAATGGAATTTCAGAATTTTATACTTGGTTATGCTTCACATAACCCAGGTGGGCTGGGCAAGCAGAGATAAGAAAAAAGGAGTTAACTAGCCTTACATCATAGAGCCAAGTGGCCCTGGGTAGGCAAATAAAGTAAAAACAGTTAATGGAAATAAATACTAACTAGCCTTACTTCACAGGATTTAAGGTCCTGGGCAGACAAATAAAGTGAAAATGGAAGATGAAGAATGATGTAGAATAAAATGTAAAAGTGATTAATGCAATAGAAGCGTGTGGAGTAGAATGAAAATTAAATAGAAATGGATAAATTTTGAGCTTTTTTTACTCTTTTGATGACCATTTTTGCCTCCTATATTAGGCAGCATGTCGACATGTTGGAAATATTTAAGGTACTTGAGGTAGCACCTCCAGGCAAACTCCAACCCTCAAACACTCTCTGTATCTCTGTATCTCTCTTTCTAATCTTTATTTTCTCTCTCTCCCTCTCTGTTTCTCTCCATCTGTTTAAACTCTCTTCCCTAGCTTCTCTCTTTCCTTTGATTTTTCCTTTCTGTTAATCTCCCCTCTCGTCTGTCCCTGAATGCCTTATATAGGCAGCGGCCCATGTTGCGGACGATCATTGTACAGGGTCATGCTGTGGGTGCCCACTTTGAATTGTGGGAGCTTGCCTTGATTGGTGGGCCCTGCATGTTACGTTACATGTATTAAGACATTAATATATATATATATATATATATATATATATATATATATATATATATATATATATATAAAGTCATTATACCTTTTGTTTTTTATTACAAATGTTCAAACGCTAACATTTTCTTCATTATTTGTCCGTTTCGGGTAATCTTTATCTTGCTGGAAAGGTAACCAGGTAAGCTTTCTAACAAGACTAGGATCACTTCAATCGGAGCTCGTTTGATGTACCGAAAATACGTCCATCTAATATATGAAATCGGTTATTTACAATTTGACCAATGGTCTGCCTTTGATGATATTAGGATTATTGAAAATATCGTCTAATAGGCTTTTCATTGTAATTAAAATCATCTCGATCAGATCCCGTTTAACTAGTTTAAAGCGAAGCCAAAGTTTTTTTTTTTAATTTTAGTCAATCGACAATGTATGATTTTAATAAACGGACTGAATCTTCCTCATCATGACTCGGATTGGAAGAAACTTAAGTTTATTAGAAAGATCATTTAACCATCTTTCTAATGAATCATAAATCATCCTAATCGGTCAGGATTTGCCTCAAATAATACCATGACTATTTCATATATTGGGACGACCGTATTTTTCCTTTGATTGTGAAGATATCACCTTTTAACTTCGACACAACGCTACCCGGAAAGACTGAATGATACAAAGAATGATTCGTGGGTAGAGAGTATTTGTTTTATCCATTTTCGTCTGTTGGTTGCGTCATACAAAAAGTTTTAGGGGTTTTGGAGTTTGGACGTCAGGCGTGACCGAATCGCTACTGGATTTGATATCAGCCAATCTAGTCCGTTGTTTATTTCTAGCGTGTGCCGAGTATGCTTTCACTATGATACGTTTGAGTTTTCAATAATTTCTTAGTCCACAGGAGACAATTGATTGAAGTCAAGTTGAAGATCAAAGAATGTCATATCCTTGTTTTAGGTGGGGTGTCTACACCGAACCACATCTAATGGGCCCTATAAACAATTGGGAAGGTTTGAATGGGTAGGCATCCACTTTTAACTGTTACCTATAGTGTGGTGTACCTAAGTCATGAATTGGCCTAATTTTTAGGCCCAAGGCCATCATGGAAGGGTGCATCTAATTGATATGTTGGATAGTTTTGGACATTTTTACCATGGGGATTAGCTTTTTAAGAGACCTCTTGACATAAGATATTGAAGAATGTAAGGGAATTTTCAACATAGTTTTTTATTTTTATTTTTTTTATTATTTTTTTTACACGCACACACACCCCCACACACTCATGCCGTAGTGAAATTTCATCACCTATGGTATTCGAACCCTTGACTGAGTGTTGAAACTCCTAACCCAACAGAGGTTGAGGTATTTTAGGCAATAAAAGTGTGAGTCATTAAAAAGGTCATTGTCATTTCAAAAATGCCTCGAGCCTTACTTCAGCGGCAACTTTTTCCACGGGCAACACACATGTCATAACCCTAATTTAACATAGACCCGGGCTTAAGCAAGAATTCTAATTCAGTTTCTATCCTCTACTGATAAATATCTTCACTATTTTAAATTAGCACAAAGGATGTGTTTATGCTATGTACTCAGCCAAGTCGGAAGGGGACCGTCCAATCTACTCCAGTCAAAAGCATACGTGACCATTTATTTGAAAGCAACTGATAAGGTGGTTAGAAAATTCGGTCAAAATTACCATTTCCCTTCATTTAAATGGCCAGGAATCCCATACCACAGCATAACTCTTTGGGGCCCTACATAAGGCACAAACTTAAAATTTGAGGTGCAAATTTACATTATTCCTGAGATGTAATCAAGCTGATTTGTATGTGAAGATTACTACCATAGGATGAACCGATTTATCACACAAACTTCATGGCGGCCTCGAAGAGCCTAATGTTTTAGCTGATGTGTGCAACAGACGACTCCAATCACAACCAAGGTAGAGGGGTAATTAAGTGGATGATAGCTGATTGATTTAGCGTGGATTGCTCAGTGACCATGCCATAGGATGAACCGGTTTAACATTTGTGGGACCTGGATTGCTGGTTCAAAGCCTTTCTGCATGAACTTCTTGGGAGGGAAAGTTAAGTGGGCCCTACTGTGGTGTCTGTGAGAAAGCTACTCATCCGTATTTTTTTCTTTTTTTTTTCCTCAGTTTACCAATAACACATGGGGCCAAAAATGAAGTCCACCCGAAGCTCATGTGGAATGTTAGACAGGCATGCGTGGGTGAGAAAGTACCTATCTTTAAAACCGTTCGTGTCCAATATGATAATTACACGCAATCTACAATGCTCATAAGGCCAATACTAAGGGTACGTTTGGGCGGTGGGATTTGAAGGAATTAGGTGGGATGGAATTGCATATGATCCTGTGCCAATTCCACTCCATGTTTGAGAAGAATGAAAAAGCTTGGAATTAGATTAGATGGAATTGCATGGGGTCCTGTGTCAATTTCAATCAATGTTAGCAAGTTGTGTAGGTCTCACCATGATGTGTGGGCTATATCCACACTGTCCACTCATTTTTCAAGATTATTTTAGAGCATGGGCCAAAAAATCAAGTGGACCCCACCATAGAAAGCAACGGGGATTGAATACTTACCGTTGAAAACTTCTTTGGGGCCACATAAGTTTTGGATCTGCCTCATTTTTAGGCACATGCCATAAAATGATGTTACAAAACAAATGGACGGTTTAGATATAACACGTGTATTATTCTCAGTAATTTCAAATGATGGTTGGTATTTCCATTCAATGTATCACCATATTATCAACTAAGCATGGAATTAATCTTATCTAATGACAACGGGGGACAATCCTTGCGATGGGTGATAATTTTGTTTTTTGAATCCCATCCCACCTAATCCCACCGCCCAAACATGCCCTAATAAGATGAGTTGGAAACACAAAAGTATTAACTAGGTCCAAAATTGTTGTGGCGCCACTTAATGGTCCAATGATAGGGATTCAATCCTCATGATTTTTTAATTGTGCGGCCCACTTATTTTTTTTTTATTTTTTTTATTATACTAGATTTTTAGGCTCATGTCCTGATATGGCTTAGAAAATATGACCTAGAAAAGTGAATGGAGAAGGTGGATTTCTCACAAGTATCATGGTAGGCCTTACATCATTGTAGGAAGTCTCGGCTACTAATCTTGGGGACATGGTTTGGGTTTTACCCCTTAGGATAGGTTAGACCTCAGAGTGGTTGCAATGATGTATAGGTTTTATTCACATTATTCAATCATTTTTCAATATTGTTTTAGGTTATAGGTCCAAATTGAGGCAAATATAAGTTTTGAGTAGACCACAAGATTAAATGGCCATTATTAAATTCCTTTCAGGAGCCATAGAAGTATTGAAGCAAGATAATATTTGTGTTTTTATCTTCATCAAGATCTTAGATCACCTTTTAAATAGGTTCGGTGACAAATAAACATCACAACGAGCTTAAAAAGATTTCAATAGTGGGCATCATTAGCACAATTGTTTCTTTTGGTGTGATCTACTAAACTCTTAGATTCACCTCATTTTTAGCTCAAAACTTCAAATGATATAATAAAACGGTTGAACGATATAAATGAAATCAATTAAGGCCCTTAGAGCCTTAGCTTGTCCTGAGCTGAGATGATTTGGGGTGATACTCAAGTGCATTGCTTGTTTAGTCATGAAATTAAATGGTATAGAATTGTTTTAGATGGAATTAACATCATTATTGCTTAATAATTACATGTCTGAAAATATATAGTATTTTGGCCATCCAATCTTTACCTTTAAGATTAAATTCTTTTTTATGAAAACAATACTACACTAAGTGAAACACACATCTTGTAGACTATAAAATTATAATCAATGGACGAAATTCATAAATGAATAACTTGAAAAGTCACGTAGGGAAAATGTATATGGATAAATAATATAGATTAAACACAAAATTTAAAGTAGGGCCATGGATATAATGAATTTTACCAAAAACCCACTTGCAACAATTGTAATTCCATCCCAAGTAATTTCTAATCTTGCAGGTAATGCAACGTAAGATGAAATGTGCAGGAATCAAATATAATTTTATCCTACCTCATCCCACATAAACCCATGTAACAAGTAGGCCGGCGTCTGATTGATCTGTCCTTTGCCACGTGTACCATGGACAGATCTCTGATGGGCGTCGGATTGATTTGGCCTCTTGCCACGTGGACCATGAACAGATCTGATTCCGTCTGTAGATGTATGAAGCAGGATTGGTAGGGAAAACAGCTCAGCAAGCACAGAAGAAGGGAATGTGTCGGTTGTCCTCTCGTCTCTCGTTTTGATCCTCTGACAGAGGGTGCATGACACGTACCAGTAAGAAACTGTACATGTGAGACAATGCTCGCACCAAACCGTCGAAACTGTGGGCCACCCTTTAGATGAACTCGCATGTAACCTAACTATCAAAATTAATGCAAATTCTACTCCTTAGGGTTGAGAAATAACCAACGGTCCCGATTCACTAAACAAGTCTTTAGCAAATCAGAGTTTAAAAGCAACTAAACCAGTTTTATTTTGGGATTAACCCCACCTACCTACAGTAGATCCCACAGTTTGATGGTTCAGTTTAAGTTAATTATGCCAAGTCTGCAATTTTAGAGCGCTTGAGTATCAAGCATCACACTCTCCTGGAGTATCAAAAAGTCTCACGTAAAACGCCAGAGTATGGAGCGGGCTGTTTGCTGCATCAGGGGGTTGGGTTTTCGGGGGTGGTGTGAAACTGTAAATGAAATTCCAACTGCAGAAGTTTGTGTCTTCTGGGTGTGAGAGAGAGTAGACTCTTGAGGGATCTGCTCTATCTATATCTCTCTCTCAAATCTCTTTGTTCTTTTCCTTTGTTGCTTTGTCAACCACTGTAGGGAGAAAGGTGGTGGTGGAGTTGCTTTTATCTTTATCTTTACTCTACCTTGAAAAAACAAAAGGAGAGAGAAAGATAGGAAGATATATTAATTAAAAAAGAAAGAAAGAAAGAAAACCAGAGGAAGATTCCTTCTGCAGAGTGGTTTCCTGGTTTTTTGCTCTCTTTTGGTCACTTGGGTCTCTCTCTCTAACTCTCTTTGACTGTGTTTTGGAGTGTTGAAGTGCTGCTTTTGGGGGTGTTTCATTTCCATACAGATACATGAATGCTCCTCTGTATTGTGGGTTCTGGGGCATCTGAGTTCTCTTTATTTTTCTCTTTGTAGTTTCATCAGTTACAGGGTCTTCTGGGGCTCTCTGTTTCCAGTTGGGTTTTTTATTCTTTGGGGTGTGTGTAGAGAGAGTTGGGTGTTTGCTTTTATAGAGGAGGAGGAGGAGGAGGAGGAGGAGAGAAATGGCAGGAGGAGGTGGAGGAGGAGGACAAGCGCCTGCGCCGAAGGCAGATGAGTTGCAGCCGCATCCGGTGAAAGAACAGCTGCCCAACATTGATTACTGCATCACTAGTCCTCCTGCATGGCGTGAGTTCTTTTCTCTTCTCTGCTTTTCTTTTTTCCTTTTTGAAACTCATTTGGGTTTTTGTGCTTTTTTTTTTTTTTTTTTTCTTTTCTTTTGGTATTTTGTAATGATTGAACTGAAACTCTTTTGGGTTTCTTCTGTTGTTGAAGTCCATTTGGATTTTTACCATGATTCTTCCATATATTTTCTTTGAAATTCATTTGGGTTGTCTGCTATTTTTATTCGTACTTTTTTCTGGGATGAATTATTCTCATATTTTCTTCTAAATGCATGTTTATTTCTTGGCTGGGAGAAACTCATCTTCTTCTTTTTTCTGTTTATTTATTTGGAGTGGATCTCATCTGATTTGGTGTTTCTCTGATTTTTTGTGTAAAATAATTTGATTGTGATTTGTATCTTTTAATTTTTTTGTTACTATATTTAGGTGAAGATCTTTTTGGTTTTCCCCTTGCATTAATGAAGAGAAATCACAGGTTCTGTTTATTTATTTGGAGTGGATCTCATCTGATTTGGTGTTTCTCTGATTTTTTGTTTAAAATAATTTGATTGTGATTTGTATCTTTTAAATTTTTTTTTAACTATATTTAGGTGAAGATCTTTTTGGTTTTCCCCTTGCATTAATGAAGAGAAATCACAGGTTCTGGATGCATCGTAGCCCATAGTTTGATGGTCCAGAACATTGCTCTGATGGCCTGCCGCCACCATATATTTTGGTTGTGCCCCAAATAAATTCCCAGATTGGGAGTTCTTAACAACATTCAACCAGTGGCCTGCAAAAAAAGATATGGTTAATAGATAAACACAAAAACTTTCTGGTAGAATGCATCAAGTAATGGATGGATGGATTTTCTTTTTGCCAATTCCCCGTCTGATCAGGCCCGATCAGTTCATTGGTATGGATCAACGAACCTGGCATCATCTGTATAGACTGAACAGTGATTACGCCCTTATGCATGACTACACATGGATATTTTAAAAACTCGTTTTGATATTCTTTTCTCTGTAATTATTTTAAATAAAAAACCTCTTGGTTTTGATATTCTTTTCTCCGTTCAGTTTTCATTAGAGATTTTTTCATTTATATATTCATTTGGGAATTTTAATTGCAGCTAAGGTCATTCTCCTCAGAGAATTTTCATTTATATATTCATTTGGGTATTTTAATTGCAGCCGAGGCCATTCTCCTTGGTTTCCAACATTTCCTGGTTATGCTAGGCACAACGGTTATCATTCCTAGTGCCCTTGTTCCTCAGATGGGAGGAGGAAATGTAAGTCTTCAAAAGAAATAAAATAATAGAAGGTTAAAAAAATAATTATAGAAAAGCTTCTAATTAATCCATGTTTATGTTTTTTTATATCACATGATTTTCTCATATTTCATATCCATGCAACTATATGATGTCCCATTGTCTTTTTCATAGGGTGAGAAGGTGAGGGTGATCCAGACTCTACTGTTTGTGGCTGGTTTGAACACGCTGTTCCAGTCATTATTCGGGACTCGCTTACCTGCCGTGATTGGTGGGTCATATACATTTGTTGCGCCCACCATCTCCATAATCCTGGCCGGTCGATACAGCAATGAATCGAACCCTGTAGAGGTTCCAATCCGACACCACCCACTTGACGGTTCTGATGTTTCTTGTTTTCTGGCGTTAAAGTTGACTCTAATCTCAGAACTTGGTTTCCTGTTTCTGTGCAGAAATTCAAGCGAATCATGCGTGGAATCCAGGGAGCACTGATTGTTGCTTCAACACTTCAGATAATCCTTGGCTTCAGTGGCCTTTGGCGCAATGTCACAAGGTTGGTTTCAAATCATGATTGCAGTGAGTTGACTGCGAAACCTTCTAAAGTAATGATGTTGATGCAGTGCATCTCTTTTGAATATTCATATTTGTTCAGGTTCTTAAGTCCACTATCTGCCGTCCCTTTGATTGCTCTTGCTGGGTTTGGGCTCTATGAGCTTGGTTTCCCTGGGGTAAGTGTTCTCTGGTTTTGGTTGGTTGGGAGTGCATGTGGCTTCTCTTGTGTATGTTTCAGCTTGGTGTATGCCTATATTATCCTTGACCAAAACAAAAAGGATTTTTTTTTTTTCCACCCATCAACTGTGGGAGTGGGGCCCACATTATGGTTGGGCATTGCCCATAAATCTCCTTTGTCGGATTGTATTAACTGACTGATTGATGGTTTTCAAATGGATGTATTACTCCATTATGGAACTTAAGTAAATAAAACGACCAATTGTACAGTTTAGGTTTTCTGATGCGGAATATATTGTTGGCGGCCAACTTTTGGTTGGGCATTGCCCATAAATCTCCTTCATTGGACTATCTTAACTGATTGATTGATGGGTTTCAAATGGATGGATTGCTCAATTGTTCAACTCTGAAGAAAAAAATAAAGACTGATCATATGGTTAGCTTTTCTGGCGGGGAAGATATTGTTAGGGCAAGACCCATTTATCATGGATGCCACCAGATGGTTGGCTTCAATTACAGAAAGGGTGGCCCTCCTGCAGTTTTATCTGTTTGAAGTTTGAACTAAAAATGCTATCTAGCGAAGCAATATTTTATACTTTCCACCTCTGATACTTCAGTTGATCACCATCTAGGATGGTCGATCCTGTTTCTAAGTGATATTGTTGCTCCTATCTTGTCGTAGAAGTTATCTCTGGGTGAAGCGGAACCAAGGTTTCAGGGTTCAAAGTTCAATGATAGGAATGACAGGATCACTTAGATAAATTTTGGAAAAGAAGAAGAAGAAGAAAATATTTTCTTCTAGTGGTAACTTTTACCTGTTTAGAACTCCCTCTCATTTACCATGATGCAGCTGAAACCTCATGCTTTTGTTTTTTAGGTTGCGAAATGTATTGAAATTGGGCTTCCACAGATCATTCTCTTGATATTCTTTTCACAGGTAAGGTGCCTTGATGCATGCATCTTGAATCTCAATTTTCTATTTCGTTTTACTATGCATAGAGCTTCTTTTCGTAACATCATCGCTACTTGCGATCATATTTCTCTTTCTGTTTCCTTTGTGTTTGTGGGTGTGGTGATCTATTTGTCCAGTGAGCAATCTCAAGCCCATTAGAACTTTCAAGTGTTAACGTCTTCCCATGTTGAAATTTGTGAGGTTCTTAATCGCCTGATGTACTAACATCTATTTTGAAATGCTTGTTTACAGTACATACCCCATGTTATACGCTCTGAGAGGCGTGTCTTTGAGAGGTTTACTGTTATATTTTCCGTTGCTATTGTCTGGATTTATGCACACTTGCTTACTGTGGGTGGTGCATATAAGGGTTCCCCACCAAAGACGCAAGACCATTGTCGTACTGATAGAGCTGGACTTGTTGGTGCTGCTCCCTGGTAAGTAAAATCCCTTGCTTCTTGAATCTTACCCCTGCATTGTTGGTGATGTTGGTGTCTTGAACCTCAGATCTAGACCATTTCCGTCTGATAAGATGCATGTATCCTATGAACCTTGGATATTCATATCGCAGTTTCTGAACTTGATTGTATCCTGTGCTTGCCACTAGAGCCTAAGGGATCAATTGGCAGCATGGATTTGGTTCAAAATCCAATCCATGATTTTCAAACCTGAGTTTTATGTTCTTTCAGTTGCATTTGGTAACTGAGATTTTCAATCTTGTGGAATTTCGAAATTATGCTTGTCAGCCTGGATTTTGTTTCTTAAAGAGGATGAGAGAGCAGTTATGATAGCTGGAGAGGATTGAAAATCCAGGTTTTTGCACCCCAACTTGTCTCCTCAATTTTAGAAAGGGCCCATTTGGTGATTTTCAATCCAAGTGGATTTGAAATCCAGGATTTTTGCGGTGCCAAATATGATTTTGATTGAAAATCCTGGATTCTAGTTCCTGAATGCCCAGAATCCATGCTGCCAAACAACCCCCAATTAACGACTTCAGGCCAATAGGACTTTGTTGCCATTTAGTGTGACAAGCAATGAAAGTTGCTGCGACCAAGATTAATCCTATTGATAAGCTCATTTACAATCTCTCTGTTCTGTGGCATGCTACAGTATAACCATGAAGCTTTTAGCAAGAACTTGGGAACATCAAAGTAAAGGTGGATTTTTATTCTATAATAACCATATTTCCTAAAAGGCCTGGTGGACCAGGATCAAAAGTATGATACAGATATGAGACACAACAGGATACAATTGTAGCTATATCCTACTATTTTTGTGACTACTAGGCAGTATGATATTTACAACATGTACATCTCGTATGTATTGACCAATACAGCCCCGTACTATACTTGTGTCTTGGGGGTCCCCAACATGATATTCATTCAGGTTACCCCAGAATTTGCAATGGACCGGCTGTTATGCACAGATTCACACCAATCTGGCTCATGTGGTGTTGCAGCCATAGCTAGGACTTGTAATGCATGGGTCCCACACATAGGTATAATGGTTTGACCCACATGTACACAAGGATTTGATATTATTGGAAAGTTGGGTTAGTTTAGGAGTACAATTAGGATATTCATTTATTTGTTTGCTTAATTAGAGAGAATTATATCCTAATCAGCAGATTAGGATAGAGTTAGTTATGGTTTCCTTCTTAGGGGAGAGTCCTCCCTCTACCAAGCTTCTCGGTGTAGAGAACTCTCAGAAAATAATATATGTAAGGCCTAGTGGAACATTTGATGATTGATTGCATGATATTGCTTTCTTTTCCTCTAAAAGTTGAGCCATTCTCAATTTCCAACAAAAGTATACCCTATTTGTCAAGGGCAAGTGTCTATTCAACCTGCTAAGACACTAGTGAAAAGTTGATGTTTTCAAAGTTGTGCTCCAATCCATTGTTGAGCTACTTACAGGGCCACGGGAGTTGTTTATCCGACAACAATTTTTCATTGCTTGTTATTGTCTTCTCTGCAATCCATACAGGTCATCACATTGACCTAAAAGGTCTGTGTCAATTGGTATTAGAGCAGTACCAGTCTCGACGTTGTTCCAGCATCACCCCCACCACATTCCCACCATTTTCATCCGCCATAAGCCCCATCACGATCCAATAAATAAAGGGAAAAAAAAAGAAAAGAAAAAGCAACGTGACTCCTAACTAAACACCCATAACAAAACTGCCTCTCCAGCAAGCCCTCGTCATTCTTGTTTTGGGCCATCTTTCCTCCAGAAAGTTAGTGTATAGTGTGTGTGGTTAGTGGCTCTTTTAATGTAAGTGCATGTGCACACTTTCCTCTTCTCCCGCAGTGTACTATATGCTCTATTCTAATAAAACATTAAGTGTTAGGGCATGTTGGGTAACACAACTTTTTTCCCAAACTCTTCTTTCTTCTTCTCTCACTCTTCTTCGCCTTTATCCATACTATAATCATCAAATCATCTTTTACTTGGTATCAGAGCATAGATCAAGGCATTCCGCATTCAACAAGTTGAGAGGCGACGCGTCACCGTGCTGACGTCAGCGTTTTATGGATGCATGGACTATGGTATTCAAATCGGTTATATAACGGTAACAGTCATAACCGTTACGCGTTATAGGGTTAAAACAACCGAAACGGTCGTTACAAAAAAACGGGTTGTAAAGGCCTCGTAATGGTCCAGTAATAGCATTTTTCAAAAAATAAAAAACGGCCGTAGCAGCCGATATTGGGGCTATAATGGCCGTTACGGCCCGTATCATAATGATAATGGTGGTGGCTGTTATGACCACCATTACCATTTTGGGACACTTTGGCATGGACCCCATTTGAGCTAAAAGTTTAGGGGTTTGATGGATCTTGATTTTAGAAGAATTATCATAATTTTTTCAGAATTTTTTAGACTTCCTTTCATGGTGTTTTGGCCGAAATAGAGAAATTAAAAAATCGGGTCCCTTATCCGTTTTTCTTTGATCTACTTCAAATTGGTAAGTTTTTCTTTAATCTACCTCAAATTGGTGAGTTATTCTTTAATCTACCTCAAATTGGTAAGTTTTTCTTTGATTTCTTTGCTCAAGATGGACCGAAATCTTCCTCTCAAGCTACTCATTGAGGATTTTTTTAGCTATGATTCATGTTCGAGTGGGTTTTAACCTCAAATGGACATGCAGCTGGGCTGTTTTTCACTCGGTTTCGTCAGATCTGATTGGATTTCTTGTTATTTTGGAGGATTACTACTTGTTTGAGGCTCATCTCTCATTCCCTTGAAGGATTGAGTGAGAAAGAGTTGTTTGAATCAATCCTTCTTACTTAGAGTCTCTCCTATGGATGACAAAGGGCCCTCATCTCTTAGCATGGGCTCTCTCGAATCCAACCCCTTGTAGATTACCTCCATTAAGTTGAATCGTAACAACTATCTTTAATAGACGCAATCTGTAAAAGTGTTCTTAGGAACCCGTGAGAAGTTATTGTATATTTTGGATGATCTTTCAAGCTCGACATATGCTACCTACATGTCTTGGACAAAGGAGAATTATCAAGTTATTGCATGGTTGTTGAATAGTATGGATTCTTCAATTAGCCACTCAGTGATGTTTTTATTCTCGGTTAAAGGCATTTGGGATATGCTTCATGATATGTTCTCGGAGTCTTAGAATTTTTCACGGATATTCCAGCTTATTCAATAAATTAGTTGGTTCCAAAAAAACTCAAGATCATTAAAAGATTACTATTAGACACTTCAGGGCATGTGGGATGAGCTGGACATGTATTAACCTTTTCCTACCAAATGTAAAGAGGATCATAAATATGCCCATAAGTAGCAAGATGATATTCGTATCATGCAGTTCCTAGTTGGGTTGAACTTCGATTATCTTCATGTTCGAGATCAGGTTGTTGTGCAGGATCCTCTCCCCCCATTAACGAGTCTATGCCATGTGCTATTGTCTCCGCTCCTTCCCATTCATTTGTGCTAATAGAGTGTTCGATACATCTTGCTGGTGATCAGTCTTCTCTTCTTCTCGGCCTTCGAGAACCATCTTTGAGTTCATGACGCATTTTTTGTTATGGTGCTGGTAGAGGCCGCGAGGGACATCGCAGTTAGAGGTGTACACGAGTCGAACCGAGTCCAGCTTGGCATAGCTCGACTTGGCTCGACCACTTGCTGACCCCAGCTTGAACTCGACTTGACTCGACTCGGTCCTCGAACCTGACTGGCTAGCTCAACTTGCTTCGGTTAGCAGCTCGGGCCAGTTCGAGCCAAGATCGAGCCGAGTTCACCTGTGCGGCATTTTCACAAACACATGGTCTGCACTTTCAAAATGTCACTATATATAAAACAGCAACAATGGTTTTATAGGTATTTTATCAAACACCTTGTAAACAATATGAAAATCAAGAAAAAAAAGGGTATTTGTTTCATATACGTACCTTCCTTGCCGTAAGCCACACTTCATTGAGTCATTTCATCACACACTTGGTGAGCAACAACAATATCAAAGTAACTGATTCACCAAACTGAATCGATCCAAGTTCGATTTGAGTTGGGTTCGATGTGAGTCGAGTCGAGCTTGGTTCGAAATTTTTTTGAGCTAAAAAAATTAACTTGACTCAGCTCGAACTCAGTTTTGAATCGAATCGAATTGAGCTTTTTCGAGTTGAGTCGAGCGAGTTACCGAGCTAACTCTGCTCGTGTACAACCCTAATCGTAGTCGTAATCTTTATAGTCATGGTGGACGTGGATGAGGACGTGATGGTTCCCGCATTTGTTTGCATTGCGGTAGAATCAATCACATTGTTAATTATTATTGTCAGCTTTAGGTCGATCCCTCTGTGATCCTCTTGCGAGTTAGGGGGAGCATGACTCTTATCATTTTTCTCTTTCTATTAGTGATCACGAGGAAACTCCTCTCCCCTCCGTTCAGCATCTTGTTAATGATTTGAGTGACCCTAATTCTCTATAGGTGTATCATCGTCGAGATAAATCTTCACATGCTCAACCATCTACCCATCCACTCACTCTGGATGTTGGCTCAGACGACTCTCCTATCTCAAGTTTGTATTTGCTTATTGCCTTGCATAAAGGGTCACGATCTTGTACTAAACACCCCATTAGTAATTTCGTTTCATATGATTATCTTTCACCGTTTTTTCAGTCATTTGCAGTTTCCCTTTCATCACAGACTATTCCTCAATCTCTCTCACATGCTCTTCAAAGTCCTGACTAGACGAAGGCGATAATAGAAGAAATGTTTGCTCTTAAGAAGAATCATACTTGGGAGCTTGTGTCTCTTTCTTTAGAGCATAAACTTGTTGGATGTCGATGAGTTTACATGATTAAGTTTCTTTTAGACGGCTCTATTGATCGCTATAAAGCCCGTCTTGTTGCTAGGGGCTACACGCAGAGTCATGGTGTAGATTACTTCGAGACATTCTCTCTGGTGGCTAAGCTTAATTGTATTTGTGTTGTTATCTCCTTGGGCGTTAATTTATTATGGTCCTTGTTTCAACTTGTTAAGAATACATTACTCCATGAGGACCTTGCAGAGAAGGTCTACATGCATCAACCTCCTGGCTTTGTTGCTTCCCATAATACTACGGTTGTATGTCGGTTGAAGAAGGCTTTTTATGGACTCAAACAATCCCTACATGCATGGTTTGAAAAATTTAGGTAGGCTCTCATGGAGTTTTGGTTTTGTTTGTGGTCATGCTGATCAGTTCCTCTTTACATGTCGTCGATCGACGGGGATCATGGTTCTCATTGTTTATGAGAATGATATTGTTCTGTTTGATAGTGATTATGTTGGAATGTAGGAGGTCAAAGAATTTTTGAAGACAAAGTTTGAGATCGAGAATCTTGGTCCTCTTTATTATTTCCTAGGAATTGAAGTTGGTCTCTTCTCATCTGAGTTGGTCTTGTCACAATGAAAATATGTGCTTGATCTTCTCATGGACACAGGCATGTTACGATGCAAATCCACTACCATCCCCATGGATACTTCGCGAAAGCTTTGGCCAGATGATGGCGCTCTCCTTTCTGATCCCAGGATGTATCGACGACTTGTAGGTCAGCTCATTTACCTGACTATTACTCACTTAGATCTCTCCTTTGTGGTGGGCATTGTTGGCCAATTTATGCAAGCTCTCCGTGCTTCACATCTTACGGCTATATAATGCATACTTTGGTATTTAAAATCAGCCCTAGGACTTGGCCTCCGCTTTCAGTCGCACGGTCATCTTCATCTTTCTGGCTATTCCAATGCTGATTGTGCAGGTAGTACTTATGATTGCCACTCTACATCCGGCTTCTGTACCTTCCTAGGTGGCAATCTTATCACATGGAAGTGTGTCCTCAGTTGAAGCAGAATATCGTGCTATGGCTCATGCGACGTGTGAGCTTGTGTGGCTTCGCAACTTTCTTGAAGAATTTGGCTATCCTCATTCGGCTCCTATTCCTCTTCATTGTGACAAGTAAACGGCCATCCATATTGCTTGTAGCCTGGTTTTCTACGAGTGAACCAAGCATATTGAGGCCAATTGTCACTTTATTCGGGAGAAAGTTGCCTCTAAGGAAATCATCATCTCTTTCGTTTGATCTGGGGATCTACTTGCTGATGTTCTTACAAAGTCCTTGAATCGAGATGCTCTTTATCGTGTTCGAGATAAGTTAGGCATGATCAACATCTATGCTCCAACTTGAGGGGGAGTCTAGAGAGTGTTAGTGTATAGTGTGTGTGGTTGGTGGCTCTTTTAATACAAGTGTATGTGCACACTTTTCTCTTCTTCCGCAGTATAGTATATGCCCTATTCTAATAAAACATTATGTTAGGGCATGTTGGCTAACACAACAATTCTCCCAAACTCTCTTCTTTCCTCTTCTTCTCTCTTACTCTCTCCTCTTTTCTCCACACTATAATCATCAAATGATCTTCTACTTTCCCATGCATGATCTACATCTACAATCAACAACCATTCATTAACATCTTCATTGGCCACTACAACACCTGTCGCTATCCTCTCAAACTGGCCATCACCACTCATCTTCCTTGGCAAAATCCATATGCATAACCATCTTCACTAGTCACCGGGCTTGGTCTTTCTCAACAATCCAATTGACACCCAACATCATTTCGATTGACTTTTTCCTTTTCGTGAGATGGGGTTTTCAACTATTCCCTATTGAACTTGAGCAAGAAAAACATGAATATGATCGATTGGAAAAGAAGCCATAAATCTTAAGCTTGGTAATGATTCGAGAAAATGTTTTTTGATACATCTAAAGATGGTTCTTTTATTTTTATATTATTTCATCAAAATTAGCGAGGAACCCATAAATCAGGCTAATTTTCAATGGGATTTGCTTAGATTTACATGATTTTTATAATATAGATCGACTTTTGTTTTTCTTTTTTGTTTTATTCTATTTCTTCTACTTTTTTATTCATGGTTTTGACTATTCATTATGTTTCAGCAATATCGGCCATTACATAACTATCTCGGTCACCCCCATTATGCGTAACGGGGGTGAATTGGTTTGTTAAGAAAAAATGGGTAGACGAATACAATGTTAAGGGCCCCATTTTCTATTGTTTTTCCACTTTTCTTCATTTCAACCATGAAGGAAGCTTAGAAACTAATTTTAGACTAGATTTAGGCCTAGTTTGAGGTTCAAAACTGTTGGGGATAGCGCAGAAGCAAACCTGAATTCAATCAAACACGGTGAAATCAAATGTAAGCAAAAGCACATAGAGATCATATGATTTTTACGTGGAAAAACACTTGCGGGAAAAAACCACAACATACAGCAACAAACGATCTACTATGAAACGATATTACAAGAGATTGGTGGACTTACCGATCCAAACAACCTCAAAATTCTTTCTCAAAAACCTAGTTGTGCTCTGGAACACCTTAGGAACGTCTTAGAATTCACTTAGAATACCCTAATCCCGATTACACCCGATATATACTGTCACAACCGGAATTAGAAACAAATCGCCCACTTACACAGTTCTGTGCACGTCGTCGGTGGGGACCTTTGATGGCATCGATAACCATCGAAGACCAGTCGTTGACATCGAAGCCAACCTTCGATGGCATCGAGTAGCTACTCTGAAATTGTCTAGTGAGCAACTGGGATTCTTTTGGATTTCCTCGATAGCATGGAGTGGCCTGTCGATGATATCGACGGACCCTTGGTCTTAGTAAGATTGAAGACATTTGATAACAATCTCGACCATAGATTGAATCTTCATGCTCTATTGCTCCACTGTCATTACCATGTCTAATCACATTTTATCATAGCTTCATCATTGCTTCTCGTGCATACTCCGTTTTCATCAAGCCTTCGCCAAGCCGAAAGAAGTCATACAGAAATTGAACTTCTCTGTGGGAACTACCTTTGTAAGCATGTCAGTTGGGTTCACGCTTGTATGGATCTTTTTTAAAGCCACACCACCTTCACGCACCTTCATAACGCACTTGCTCATGTGGCCTAGATGCACATGCCACAAACGTGCCAAATGCGGACTCGGCTACAGATGCTGCAACGCCACTTCATATGGTATTCTTGATCAACTTGTAAAGGTTACTGCGCCGTTGTACTTTCATTACTATGAGGCTCCTTTAGAAACTTAAGGACTTGATCAAAACTTTTGAACTTATACCCAAGTGCCTCTGATGCCCCAATAGAGATCAAGTTCTTGCTGAGGTCTAGAATGTATTACACATGTCAGAATACTCCCCACCCTATCGAACATCTTGATGTGTATTGAATCAATTTTAATCACCTTACAAGCAATGTCATTACCCATGAAAACCTGTCCACCATCACAGTCATTGTTGGTGCTGAACCAATCCCCATGAAAAGTCATGTGGTATGAGGCCCCCAAATTCGAAATTCAGTCGTTATTGAGGTAACCAGATTTAGATGCAGTCAAGACATCATCACCATTCACCTCCTCACTAGATTGTGTTGTTTTAGCCTTATTCGTCGCATTCTCAGATATTTCTCCTTTCTGTGTCTTGGGATTCCAACAATCCTTCTTCATGTGTCATGTCATCCCACAATTCCAACACTTCACCTTGCCTTCTCCCATTCAGAATTCCTTCCCTTGGAAACCAATGCATTTATAAAGGTACCCTGGCCACCGTCTTTCCTTCTCAACTACTTCTCATGAATGGCTAAGATGATGGTTTCAACATCTTTGGTATCCCTACCGTGGATCAGTGTGTCTACAAGATTCTTGTAAGACGGTGGAAGTGAATTTAACAAAATTAAGGCTTCGTCTTCTTCTTCGATCTTAACCTCTGCATTTGTCAGTTTGTAGAGTAATTCGCTAAATGTGCTTATGTGTTCATTGGTATCAAACCTCTCTGCTGTCTTAAGATTATAGAACCGTTTCTTAAGATACAGACAACTACCCATGGATTTTTTCATGTATAAACTATCTAGCTTTGTCCATATCTCTGTAGCGGTCTTTTGATCTAGGATATTATAGAGAACGTTGCCCGCTAGATATAATTGGATTGAGGTTGTAGCCCTCATCAAGTTCATCCCACTATTCTTCACTCATAGACGTAGGACACTTCGCCTTGCCAAGGATGGTGTGTTGCAATCCTTGTTGAACTAGAAGGCCTCTCATCTTCATATTCTATGGTTCAAAATTATTTCTACCGGTGAACTTCACTGTTTCATACATCACGGTAGACCCTTTCGTGGACATGTTTCAAATTAGAACTCGAAACCCCAATGTTAACTCTGATACCACTTATTGGGGATTGTGCGGAAGCAAATCCGAATTCAATCAAACAAGGCGAAATCAAACGCAAGCAAAATCACACAAAGATCACATAAATTTTACGTGGAAAAACCCTTGCGGGAAAAAACCACGGCACAAAACGACAAGCAATCCACTAGGAAACGATATTACAAGAGCTGGATGGACTTATCGATCCGAACAACCTCAAAATTCTTTCTTAAAACTCTAACTTTGCTCTAGAACACCTCAGTGATGTGGACATCAGTGGTGCACCCTTTAGAGTATGCCAGAGGAGGCGTCGCCGACAGAGGTCAAACAGAGGTAGTGAACAGTAGCCTAGGAAATTTGTTAAGATGTTTGGTTGGAGACCACCACAAGACCTAGGACACTGTTCTTCCCACAACAGAGTTCGCATATAATTCTTCAGTGAACAGGTCCAAAGGAATGAGTCCGTTTGAAATTGTTTCAGGTCTTAGGCCCCGAGCCCCCATAGATTTGATCCCCATGGGTACCCCATAGCGTCTGTCAGAGTTAGGAGAGTCTTTCGCCCATCATATACATGCATTGCATAGTAAGATCAGGCGAAAGATTAATTCAAGTAATGAACATTATAAACTTTCTGCTGACACTCATAGGAGATTTAGAAAATTTCAACCTGGAGATGACTTCATGGTTCGTATTAAGTCTAATTGGTTTCCACCCGCATCCATGAAGAAGCTTCATGCCCGTAGCATAGGCCCACATAAAATTGTGAAAAGGTTGGGGTCTAATGCTTATGTTGTTGATATCCCTGCTACCATGGGCATCAGTTCCACATTTAATGTAGATGTAGTTCCCTTTCACGAGCCATTACCTCTATCCACTGGTTCCCATGTTTTTTCCCAGACCCCCTCCCCCCCCCCCCCCAAACCCATATATGGACCTTGGCCACAGCCTGATCTTCCTGTACCCATCTTACCTTCTCTTCCACCTGCATTGAGAAGAGACGAGATTGAGGAAATTTTGGACTCCGAGGCGGTCCATGGTTTTCAGAAATTCCTAGTCAAATGGAGGAACAGGCCCATTACAGATAACTCTTGGATTACAGAGGTAGAGCTGTAGTGCATCGACCCTGATTTGCTCGAGAGATACAGGAGTTCACTTTTGCCAGGGCGAATTCTTCCTACCCGGGGAGAATTGATGTGGACATCAGTGGTGCGCCCTTTAGAGTGTACCAGATGAGGAGACGTCACTAACAGAGTACCAGAGCAGACGAGTTGATGTAGAAGGACGATAGGTCCATTAGACCCACTTTTTGACATGCTACGAGTGCAGGAGCGGCATGATCGCACCCCGACCATAGATCCATGGGTCGGATTTCACACCCTACCACACGGGTGTTCACCTCGACCATAGATCTATTGATCGGATTTCACACCCTACTACATGGGTGTTTTAGTTTTGAACTTTTTTTTTATTAATTTTCTTCTTTCAGGGGCTTTATTGTAACTTTCTTTATTTTTCGTCTTTTTATTATTTTTCTTGTTTCCAAGGGCTTTAGTGCACTTTTACTTTTTCCATAGCTTATATATACGTTGTGAGGAACCCTATTTTCATTATTATTGAATGAATAAGAATTCGTCTATTTTCTTCCAATTTATGCAAGAGATTAGGGTTTCAGGATTGACCCTTGGGTATTGAGGATTCCACCCCGATTTCGGGTTTCCCTCTTTCTAAGATCTTCGAGGTGCTGGAAAAGGTAAGAATCATCTTCCTCCTTTTCTTTTGATGACAAAGGACCTATACCTTTTTTATCTCGAACCTCTCATCCTTCATTCCTTTCGTTTCTCTCTAGATACTCCTTTCTAGTTTGAGAAAAGAGGGATGGTTAGTCAGTAGAATCATATCCAAGCTTACTCGTGGACTGACTTATGTTAGATCTGGGATATCCTCATATTCCGAGGTCCTCCTTTTTTACTGTTTACGTGGTCTTATGCTAAGGGGCATGATCTTGACGGAATAACCTCATCTTTGTGTTGAGATTTACCTAATCCCTTTGTTTGGAATGAGTTAGTTAATTGGTATATTTATTTGAATATTCTTTAACCCGATTATACATGCATCTAGGGTTAGGTTATCACATGTCCCTGCATCACTTAAGAATGTCTTAGAATTCATTTAGAATATCCTAATCCCGATTACACCCGATATATATACTATCACAACCGGAATTAGAAACAAATCGCGCACTTACACAGTTCCGTGCGCCCTGTCGATGGGACCTTCAATGGCATTGACAGCCATCGAAGACATCGAAGCCACCTTCGATGGCATCGAGTAGCAACCAAAACTATCCAGCCAGCAACTGGGATTCTTTTGGATTTTCTCGATGGCAACAAGTGGTCTGTCGATGGCATCGACAGATCCTTGATCTTAGTTAGATTGAAGACATATGACAACAAAAACATAAGATTTGAGTGGTATTTGATGAATTTAAGTGGAATGGACCATTTTGGGAAATATCTAAAAAGGTGTAAACCATCATTTTTTTTTTTTCATCGTCATTATGCTGTTTCCATATATATTGGGCCCTAATCCACTGAATCATGCTCGATTTCTGTTTGATTAGGACCTAATTGGTTGATTTTCTGCAGCTCAAGCTGGCAGACAACATTCTTCTCAAAGAATGATTTATTACACCATTGAGTATAAGTAAAAACTTTTGCATTTTTTAGGACATTTTCTCTGTTTCTTGTGTATTTGTAATTACTTTATTCATTAAGAGATCCCTAGATTTACATATCTGTTTCTTTCATTTGCAGCATGAATTGTTTATAATTATTGTATGAATTTCTACATTTCAATGATATGATTCATCTGACTATCCATTGTTGCCCATGTTCGTATGTAGACTTGTACAGCTGTAGTTCTACTCTTGTAGAAAGGTCGAATGGTAGTATGTATGTGTCACGTGTTTCTCTTTCGCACAGATATATATGATTCATGTGCTTAATTGATTACGAACTAATAGGCAGCATGTGTGATACATTCGAAGAGGAGATCATGAAGATTACTAATCTGCATGCTATGGTTGAAGAAGTTTTATCACCATATACATGGAAGACAACAGGATTTGGAAGTGGATTCAGCTCTATCGGGTTCTTTGAGGGACAATGTGCTTCCTTTGCCTTAGACTGGGTACCAATTCCCCCAAGGGTAGCAGCTTCTCATTGGACAGTGATTGCCATTGCCAACAAAATTCTCACCTCAGATCATTTCTGTATATCTGTTTTATGTGCAAAGAAGCAAAAGAATCAGTTGATCATCTATTTGTTGGATACAAAGCAGCTTCAGAAATTCAGGGCATTTTTTTCTTCACCTTTTGAGGTATCTAGGAGGGAGTGGCAAAAATTCTTACTAGTTGAAGGGGGTCCTCTCTAGCAAAGAGGCTAACTTTTGGAAATGCTGCTGGCTTGATTGTATGGAGCATTTGGAAGGAGTGAAATAGGCATATATGATATATCCAATGATAATGCTTTTGACGCATGGGGCCATAGTGAACATAAAAAGTCAATTGGTGGGGTTGACCATGATTTGAGATGAAGTATGTTGGCCCCACAATTGGAAGGACTTGCTATGGTCAAGTGCCCTTGATCAAGTAACAAACTTCTCTAGATGTGTGTTCCCAAGACAGAAAGATGGAAATTGCAGGTTTGCTTCAAAGGTTTTAAGACTCAAACTAGTCCCATGCGACTTGTCCGAGTCGACTCGGACCTGGTTGGACCCGATCCAGTTTGAGCACTTCGACTCAGAATTGAAAATAGGGGTTGACTTAGCCCAACTCGTCTGAGTTGCGGCTCAACGTAGGACCAAACAAGTCGGTCTGAGTCGCCGGATTAGTCTTAAGTCTCATGCAAAGGGTGCCGTTGGATTGGGGGATTTTATGTGATTATCAAAGTAACATTATGATGCAATGACATTTTGGAAGCTATTGCAATGGATCTTTGTGAAGGGCTACAGATTGCATTAAGTTTGTGGACTGTCAATTATTGTGGAAGGTTCTTCTTGTGATGTGTTGAACTAAGTGACTGAGTGTCAATGATATCTTGGAGCCGTGGGTTTTATCTTTGATGAAATCAAGGGTCTTGCAGCACAATCCTTTTAACTAGGTTCCACTTCTCCTTCAAGTTGTGCCTCAGACTCGCATTTCCGTTCATTAATAGAATCTTTGTTATAGGCTAAACACTTCATTCTGTAGCCTTAAATGGTTTCTTTGTGAGCCTCTCTTGTTCCTGTCAAAGGGACCTGAGGTTTTTATCAGGAATTCCCTCTTGTTGATGTAGTCTGATCTTTTATTAATAGAATTTTTGTTGTCCATAAGAAATTACAAAAAAAAAAAAGAAAAGAAAAGAAAAGAAACCCTTCAAATTCTATGATTAAAGTGAAATGGGCACCAATTTGTACTGCTTATGTGCGTGTGCGTGCGGGGGTGGGCGGGCAGGTGGGGCATATGGCCACCAATTTGTACTTCTTTCTTGCTAGCCATATGGGCGCTAATGCTGCTAGTTTTGACTTGGGTAGTAAAAATATGTTGGAAGGACATCCATGCCTATATTCACATCCAACAATTTTGGGAATTGCCGAGTCCCACCGGTGTTTACTTCTGCATCAATGTCTGACTCGTATCAAGATATCATGAGTTCCATTAGTAGTTATCCTCTTTCATTGCAGTAAATGATGGATACCTTCTTTAATGGACGTCTGTGTGTTCACACCCCAAGTATAGGGTTGTGATGTAGTAATAATCTCGGTAAGACCGAGGTCGAATCCACAGGGACTGAACCTTGTGCGTATTCTGAAAGTAACTAGAACTAGACGAAGATATAATCTAAATCAGGAAAAAGGAAGGGAATAATTGTGAACTTAATTAACAAAAATTTGTGAAATTCAATGGTAGGAAACTAGGGTGTCAAGGATCCACTTGTAGAGATTAGGGAGATCTACACTTGATTCATGAACACAACTGAAATTAGAGTCCTATCCTCATACAGATGGAAGATAATTCATTAAGATCAACTATGAACGTCCTTTTATCTAGTTATCAATGGATAAGATGTATGAGAATTAGAATTGATTCCATCACAAGGCCATGCCCATGAGACAAAGCAAACAACAGAATTTAGCCAATCCACATCTAATCTAAGGAATGTATAAATGTTAGGAAGGATTCCATCATCCAACCATGCCTAGGAGACAATGGTGAACAACAGGGTTCCCAAATTCACAAACCCTATGATGAAAAGAATATACTCAAAGCTATCGCAGATCTATTGTAATTTAAGTCACAACAAACCATTAAAAACTATAAATATTCCTTATAATCAAACTTAAATCAAAGGGAGTTCAACAACCATGAATCAAAGCAATAGAAAACCAACCATCTTACTACAAGCTTCACCTCTTAGCCCTAGCTAAGAGGTTTAGCCTGGCATAATCATGCTAAAATCTTAGAAAGGAAAGGAATAAACAAAGAAAAGAAAAGGAAAAGAAAAGAAAAAGGAAGAAGGAACTCCTGAAAACTGGCTTCACACCACTTCAAGATGCCTCCACGGCTGATACCCCTCACGTCTCACCTCTCTTTTCTTTTTATAGCCTTGCTGCAGGTTGGTGGAGAGCCTCTCTATGCCGTAGGGGCGGTGGAGAATGGTGGAAGTTTGTGGAAGTTACGCAGCAGTGCCATGCGTAGCGCCAGCGGAAGAAAAAATGCAAATTTCTTGCGTTTGACTGGAGTTTGGGATGGCTGACCGCCCCAAAACTCAGTTTGGAATTCATGGTTGCAGTCGTGGCCACCCTATCTCCCTTTTGAACGGTTCGGATCATAGATCTGACCGTGATCAAGCTCATACAACGGCCCGCGGAGGGCCGGTGCTCCGAACGTCCGTTTTTAGAAAGTTCTTACACTGAGATGCTCGGTGGGCCCCACTGTGGTGTTTTCGGGGAAATCCACCCCGTTCATTGAATTCTTGGCGAAAAATCAGTCAGGAAGGAGTGGTTTTTATCGGGTTTTGATGCGGTCCACTGTATCAAACCAACTCGCCATTCATCTTGCATTTTTCGATGATCCACGTGTGTGTGTGTGTGAATGGGACCAAACGGCCACCCTAGGCGAGGGTCAAGCCCCCCCTCTGGACCGAATGGACGGTCCGGATCATCGAGATACATGATGGGTGGGCCCCACTATTGAAAAATGGACGGACAACGTAGAGACGCTGTGCGTCTTTGGAAGCCCCAGTATTGAAAAACGGACGGACAGCGTAGAGACACTATGCGTCTTTGGAATTTTTAGGATTTTAGTCGGTCAGCGTGCGCTGACCAACGTAGTGGAATCCGGTGCATGGCTGGACTCCCTGCAATGTGTGCACGCCCATCAAGCGTGGGGTCCATTGAGATGTTTGTGAGAATCCACTCCATCCATGTGCTTTGTCACCTTATTCAAGAGGTTGAAACCAAAATTGAAGTGTATCCAGATATCAGGTGGGCCCTAGATTGACGATTTGTGGGTTGATCTGTCCGTTAGGCCACTTCCACAGGGATCCAAGAGCTGAAATTCGATGTGTACAGTTAATTTATGGTCCTCAGGCCAGATATAAAGTTTCGAGCCGAACGGATGGTGGGAACTCTGTGATCTTGCATTCAGGACGACTTCCAAGCCCCTTTGGACTCAATCGCTTGATTTTTTCGGATCTCTGGAGTGCAAATTCTTCAATCTCGGTCTCCTGAGGTCTGTCCCTTGCCCTAGTGATTTATGAGCATTAAATCCATGCTTTTAGTACCCTTTTTCAATCCAGGCTCCTAAATTCACCTTGCAACACAAACACGATTAAAATAGGCCGTTAAACAGTATCATGTTCGTAAAATCAGGTAACAACTGGGGTCTAATATGCAATATTTGACCCTCAACACTGTGCCTATTTTTTATACACTCAAAGGCTATGGTGACACCCACTTTAAATATATTTTTACTTGTATACTTGAATTGGGTTTGTTTTTTGAAATACCCATGAGGACCAGTTGGTGTTGTTACTTATTCGGTTAGTGCTGAAATCTATTTAATTGTTGCAGGATAAGAATTCCATATCCATTTCAATGGGGCACCCCTACATTCGATGCAGGAGAAGCTTTTGCGATGATGGCTGCTTCATTTGTAGCTCTTGTAGAGGTTTGTTCCCACGATGCCTATACAGAAACTGATATTGAGATTCCTTTCTGTCTGTGTTGATTATTTCCTCCAAGCTATTTTTTTTTAAAAAAATTTGTTTTTAACTTATTTGTTTTGTATTTCAATGCTTACGCATAATCATCATGCTGTTGTCCCAGCTATACGTGATTGGCTTGAGCTGTTTATGCATCATGGCTTATAATAAAGAACTCACTCAATGAATCTCCATCACTGCTTACACTATTTTTTCCATGATAATGCAGTCCACGGGTACTTTCTTTGCTGTCTCAAGGTTTGCAAGTGCTACACCATTGCCTCCTTCCATTCTCAGTCGTGGCGTTGGTTGGCAGGTAGTGGAAGTTCTAATGCCTTCTTCACTCTATCATGATGAGTTCAATATTTGGTGTTGGTTTCTGCTGGAAATAACTAGATATTTCTGACTCCAGGGAATAGGCATATTGTTGGATGGCTTGTTTGGAACTGTAAATGGGTCTACAGTATCTGTGTAAGACTAACGAGAAACTGCTCTCCTTTATAAGTAGCGTTGTTGCTAAATGGACATTTATCTGCCTCTGACGGAGGACTTTAACTAGTTTATCCTTCTACAGTGAAAATGCTGGTTTGTTAGCATTGACACGGGTTGGCAGCCGGAGGGTTGTGCAAATATCCGCGGGATTCATGATATTCTTTTCCATTCTTGGTAAGTTTTTGGCTACTCTAGCCCCATGCTATGAACTGCCATTGGGATTGGCTCACATGAACCTTGAGTAGGACTGTCAAAAAGTCTATACAACAGGAGAGTTCAACTTCATGTAGGAGATTGTCATGTAGAAGTTAAAGCCAATGGGAAAGTTGGATGTTACATTTCTTCCCTACTACCAGTGTTTAGGGGTGGCAATGGGTTGGGTCGGCCTGCCACAAGCTAAATGGGTAGTGGGTCAGGCTTGGGCTAGAAATGTGACCCATTTAAGTAAATGGGTCGGTCCTAGGTTGAACGAACCCTGCCCCCATATAAGTTATCAATGGGTTGGGCTAAAAAAAAAACAAAAAAGAAAGAGAGAAAAAAACAGAAAAAGAAAAAAGAATAGAAGTATAGTTGAATTTGTTTTATGCATGTATCTGCTGACTGGGCTAGTTTGTGGATAGCCTTAACCTTAATATTCCATTCTTAAACCTGTGATTGATCAAGGCGGGATGGATCAGGTCAGTCAACCTGACCCATTTACAATTAAATGGTCGAGTCAGAGGGTAATGGGTCACGGGTGGGGTTTGGGCTAGAACAAAGTTACCTGGATCTTGGGTCACTTTGGTATGTGGTATGGTAATGGGTACACAGTCTGCTACTTCCTCCTATATGCAGTATACTAGGGTTAGGATCATGTGCATCAATCCAATACATGCATTATGTATGCAATTTAGTTTTATATATGAATGCATACTGCAATTTATATATGAAATGATGAATGTGCATATGATTATTATAGATCCTACATGCTTAGTGTATATTATAGCTAAATGAGTAGAAGTATAAATCTGTACATTGTAAATGTAAATTGCATTAACTTCGTCAATAGTAAGAATAAAAAGCCATAATTTCGGGTCGCTAAATATAGCGATCTGGATCGCAAATGACCCATAACCTGGAATACTCAATCTGGAATGGAAGACATGGGGTGTTTCATGTTTTAGGTAGCACTGGGCTAGAATTCTTGTCAAGTTTAGTAAATGGGTATGGCTTGGGCTGACCCTGACCCGGCCAAAACCTGACCTGTTGCCACCCTTACCAGTGCTGTCTCTATTATAACCAATCACAAAAGGTAACTATGGCTGCATTTGGATGAACTATGAATTGAATTGCAATAATCAGTACAATAAAGTAGATTACCAAATTGCAGTTACCTTTACTGTGGGCAAGGCAGCAAACCGCAATTATGTTACTTTCAAGTTGGACAAGGAATGTATGTATGTAACCACTATTTGAGGCTACATCCTTTTTATGAATGCTAGGAAGGTTAGTTTAAATTTGGTCAATTCCTCTATATCGAACTAATTATGCAATTTAATTCATTAGTGCATCCAATTGTAGCCTCTCAATGATAAAAGTTACAAGAATTTGAAAGCAATTAAAACGTTTTTTTTTTTCTTTATCTTTTTTTTTTTTTTTAAAAATAAAAAAATAAAAAAAAATCTTGTTTTGAAAGGTGAAACTGAAACAGAATTAAATGGGGGAAAAATCCAAACTAGAATATCAGTTTAGTGGGAAGTGGAACATCTGATGCAAAGTAATGCATGTCGTATATCCATATCATGTTAGTTTTAAATTTGTGATGGACACAAGTAGAGGTTAATTTGCACCACAATAACAGCACGATTCACAGGCACATGTATGAGATACAAGACACTTATCGGTTGGGTCCTGCAGTTAACATGTCCTGGGCCAAATATCAGTCAGGTTGACACTCCACTCATTAGGTGGGTAGCACTTGGATTAGAAAAGCGAAAAAGAAGATGATCAATGGTCTGTAAACAACATACACTTGTTGCCATGGCACGCTGTGATGAGTGGTTCAGCTTGCTTTTGGGGACACAGTACGGTGGGCGCCATCTGACTAGCGCCCAGATTTTGCACATCCCAATGGGCCTGTCAGTGATTTTCTTCTTGTACGGATTGCTTTAGCATTTCACACTAATTGTACAAAGAATCTTATTTTGTAATATTTTTGGGTTACGGCTCGGACAATGATGGTGACGACGACAACAGTGATGATGATGATGATAATATTCTTACCTAACAAAGAAAATCCATTGGAAACTTTCCAATTTAGGTGCATTGATATAATCACAAGCATATGATCAGTTAGAAAGGTCATGAGTGATCTTGGTTCTCTTTGAAGTTCATAAGTGTATTACTGCTCGTTTCCCACTCTAGAGAACTGTTAGTAATATATATTTTAATCAACTCCAGTCTCTTCTTTGCTGCCTCGTTATTTCTGTTGTTTCTCCAATTACTTCGCATTACAAAAGTCAGATGCAGGGATATCTAACGAATGGCATTTTCCTTTCTTGTGGTGTCTTGACATTTCTAATGGAGTTATTTTTAAATATGAATCATGTTGTTAAATGTCAATTCAGGAAAGTTTGGAGCGGTATTTGCTTCCATTCCGGCACCAATTTTTGCAGCCTTGTATTGCCTCTTCTTTGCTTATGTGGGTATGTACTAATAACATTTAAAAAAGAAGGGGGGAAAAAAAAAACTCAGCTTTTTTATTCCCAGGCCACTTACAGTTGAAGTTACAATTTGTAGAAGATTATCACTTAAAAAAATCACTTTCTTTTTGTTGAATGATTGAACAGGTTCGGTAGGTCTTAGTTTCCTTCAATTTTGCAACTTGAACAGCTTCCGAACAAAGTTTATCTTAGGATTCTCCGTCTTCATGGGCTTATCAGTACCACAGTACTTCAACGAATTCACATCGGTCGCTGGTTATGGTCCAGTTCACACCAGAGCAAGATGGGTATGCATAAATTCCCTTACATTTTGGATTATGCCGTGGATTTGCCTATCTTGATGATTGGCGACCCACCATACTGAAACTCTCTCTTGCTTCGCAGTTCAATGATATCATCAATGTGCCCTTCTCTTCAGAAGCATTTGTTGCAGGCATTATAGCTTTCTTTCTTGACAATACCCTGCACAGGAAGGATGGCAGTGTGAGGAAAGACAGGGGGCGCCATTGGTGGGATAAGTTCCGCTCGTTTAAGACAGACCCCAGAAGTGATGAATTCTACTCCCTACCTTACAATCTCAACAAATTCTTTCCATCAGTGTGAATGCTCAACCATGTTACAGTTCAAAAGCACATGTGATATTATCCGTCCAGAGCTTTTCATATGCACACTAAGACATTTTTTTCTTTTAGGTCCAAAGACATGTTGGCATAAGTAAATGGGTCTCATTACTCTTCCCTTATATTTTTATATATCTATTTTTTATTTTTAATTTTCTGTATATTTGATTAGGTGAAATGGATTCAAGCAGCAAAAAAGCAATTTCTTATTGCCTATTCTTGCACCCGTCGTGTTTCTGCCCTTTATAATTCAATAATGCATGTTTCTTAGATCTATTATGTGAACCGTTGTTGGCCATTAGTTTAGCTCATGCCAATGCTAATGCTCTCTGCACTATCTGCTACTGATACACTACTTGTAAACCAAGAATCATCTGAAGATTGAGCATCTCTATTACCTTGATATCATTACTGCACCTAATGTGTTTTTTTTTTTTTTTTTTGGAAAGATGGGTTATCAACATCATCATCCAAGTTTTATCCCTAGAAATTGCGGTCAGGTACATGAATATTGTTCTTTCATTCTGCTCTATCAATGGTCATTACCTCAGACGATAGGTCTTCTTTTCTTTCTACCTCCACCTACATCCTTCTAGGCCTTCCCCTTGCACTATTAAAGCCATTGACTAGCACTGACTCAGTTCATGGTCCCTGACCAAACCATCCAAGTCTGTTTCCCCTTATCTTATCATCTAATGGTGCTACAACTAAGTTCCCTCGACTGATCTGATTGATTTTTTAATTCTATCTTTCCTCATCTTCGTACTCATCCATGATCCATCTCAATATCCTCATTTCAGTTACACTCATCCTATGAATGGGGTATTTCTTAACCGCCCAACAATATTGGTGAGATGTGTATTTCGCTGATAAATTCACCCACACTTTCTAGTTTTGGTAATAAATAATGTTCCGTTTGGGCAGGGATCCTTCGAAATTGATATCAAGCCTAATTCTGATTTTGGTAATCCCATGCTCTCCATGTTGGATTGTTGGTATTAAGGTGGCAGTTTCCTCCATTTAAGTGTAATTATGAAAGTTTTAAAAAACAAAAAATACCCATAATTGTAATTATGAGGAGAGCACAGCTTTGTTGTGGTGAATCCAACGATGAGTGGAGCCTTCCAAAATCAGGATTAGACTTGATCCTGATTATCCAGGATCCTCCACCCAAACAGACCCTAAATAGTGTAGTCCTATTTGTTATTTTTCAAGTAAAATAAAGTGTATTGCTTGTTTACTTATGCTTCTATATTTGATTTGAATCCCTCGTACCTTGGGTTTGTGCTTCCGTTTCCGCCCATGCTTCCTATACTTTTTCCTACTCCTAACATTTTGAAACAAACTCTTCGTTGATCTGACATGTGGTCGATGTGACTCTCAAATATGAGGTGGTCTGACCTGTGTATGGATGTGGCTCTCAATTATGAGGCACTTCGGTGAATCCAATGAATCCAAATATTCTCTACGGCATCTAAAGATGTTCGTCTGTCCTGAATCAGTTGGGAAAAAAAAAAGCCTAAAAAAGAAAGATAAAAATAGACAAGTAAGCAAATTTCTACTATTGGGCATGTTTGGATAGAATGCAATTAGTTTACATTGCAATGGATGCTCTAACTGTTGGGAAGTGTGAAAGTGTGAGCTCTCAAGATATGACGGTTTACACGATATGAAACTCTCACAAAGTAGAAGATTAATGCTCCAACGACCCACCTATCTACTACTAGAGCAGATGGATTTATTCACACCTCTGATCCTACGGTATAGAAGGCCTCGGATCACGATCTATGGATTAGATCATTGCAAGGACGAGCCAAAATAGATAAATTACTGTGCATACTATATTTTTATGTATATTCTCGGTATTTCTTATGATTGATGCTTTTTATGAGAGAAAAGTTCATTACTTTTTATAGGAAATGAAGGAGATGGGATGAGACCAGATTATCCGGTCTTCTCCCTATCTCCTAGCCAAAATCAAATTCAATTTTGAATTTGAAATCTTAATGGAAAGGAAGAGGCCGGAAGAAGCCTAAACTTATGAGACTTACCCACTAGTGATTGCTCACCAATGAGCCCCACTGGGATACGTCCAATATCTCCCACTCAATCACATTATGGAATAGGTATAAAAATTTGTCCATCTAACTCGCCTCATAACAATAAAAAACCAAACATCGCGATCAAAAGAATTAGAGGCTTGAGACCAGCTGAATTACCGTAATCATCTCACAGGTGCTTAAGTATTAAGTGATCACCTAACTAATATTCAATAACCCAAGCTTTGCAATGCATGTCCTAGTCCGCATAACCACACCGGATGGAGTTAACTCCCGATTTGGAGTACTCCACCAACATACGCACTTATCCAACTTATCGAGTTATTCTGAAAACTCGATTTTTTATAAACTTCGATTAAAATCAATTTTAAAGCAATACTTACATATATGTGCTTTTAAGAAAAAAATATTGTTTGCAAAAATCTATTAAAAAAACAACTAAATACTATCGGTGGATAAGTCTTCAAGTGCGTATTTATAGTTCTAGAAACTTAGTGTAGTTGTCACGGGATCTTCCCACGCAGATATGTAATTTAGAATTAATTAAGCCGCTTTCCTAGCGTAACTGAATCTGGCTAATCAAGGATCTTTCATCATAGTACATTAAAGTAGCGACGCTCAATCTCATTCTCATATACACAAGAGGGTAGCTAAGGATACAAAGAGTCACCTACAAGATTGGCTACTCGCACGTTGTAATGATTAGATCGAATCAAAGTAATCTGTAGGTAAAAGGTCCCAACACGTGGCTAAAATTCACATCGTAAAGTAGACAATACTAGGTGAATGTCGGGTCTATAATACGCAGGTCATTGTACATGAGGTACGATTCATCTCATAACCTTATAACCTCGCTATAAATTCAGGCTATAACATTGATCACATGAAACATGAATGGTGTGATTATGTTATTCGACTTTATCAGTCTCATCTTCAATCTTAAAAGATTGTAGGTAGACACGATTCGCTCATATCCTCATTCTTTATTATTCATAATAAAGAGAAGTTCATATCTCAGTGTATGAACATGACTCTAAATGTACCTCTCTTATACATTCAAGGTTGGTTAACTTGTGTGAGTGAGTGATCGGCCTGCTGACAAAAATAAAAATCCTACATTATCTCAAGGTAGATGCTGATGATCTACTTACTTAGTTTATATTAGTGTTCAATACTGAATAAATGGAATGTGTTATTCATTAATGAAAGATCAAATGTACTCTAAACAAGTACATCACTTAAGCTTTCCTCAATCCCATCTGATTGACGTGAACTTGAAATAGATATTTGGCTATAGGTTTTGTCATGGCATTAGCCATCATCTCTTTAGTAGGAATGTAGCTGAGGGCGACCTTCTTATCTCTTACTTGATCATGGAAGTAATGATACTTGATCTCAATGTGCTTAGATTTCTGGTGGTGTTTATGGTCCTTTGCGAAGTCAATGGCAGAAGTATTTTCTATCTTCAGCGATATAGGTTAACAAATACTCGGTACAACACATAGACTCAAAAGAAATCTACGAACCCATACACACTCCTAAATTGCAACACATGTAATGTACTCGGCCTCCATAGATGAAAGAACTGTGGATGTTTGTTTCTTACTCGACTATGAGATAGTTCCTCCTTCGAGTAAGAATACATATCCTGAAGTAGACTTTCCCTCGTTGGCGTCATTACCCCGAGCAGCATCAAAATATCCTTTGAACTCGAGACTTGTGCCTTCATAACACAACATGGGTCTTTTATTCCTTTGAGATAACGGAATATACGTTTGACGGCTTGTCAATAAAACTGTCTCGGGTTATTCTGATAGCGGTGACTATGCCAACTGCATAGCTAATATTTGGTCTAGTGCAAAGCATAACATACATTAATCTCCCTACTGCGCTTGCATAAGGTACTGAGGACATAGCCAATTTTTCGGGTTCAGTCTGAGGACATGATTTTCTTCTAGCTTGGTAGCTTTATCGATGGGGGTTTCAACAACTTTTGAATTTTTCATCTTGAATCGCTTTAAGATCTTTTGTATATAGGTGGTTTAAGACAAGTCTAAAAATTTCTTAGGGCGATCTTTGATGATTTTTACCCCAAGAATAAAGTTGGATTCACCGAGGTCTTTTATCTCAAAGTTCGAGAATAGCCAATTTTTAGTCAATATCAACAATTGCATGTCATTACCAGCTAGCAGGATATCATTTACATATAGAGATAATATCAGAAAAGATCTTCTAGACTGTTTTATGTATATACAATGATCTTTTTCACTCATTATGAATCTAAAAGTAGTGATGACTAGGTGCTCATAGATAGATTTCAACAACTTGCAGAGTATCTTTAGATGTTTTTTGTCAATATAACCCATGAACTGTTACATGTATATCTCTTTATCCAAGTCATATTTTAAGAATGCGGTCTTTACATCCATCTGATATTACTCTAAGTTTAAACTTGAGACAATTGACAAGATTATACGGATTGAGGAGAACTTTACAACAGGTGAAAAAGTCACCTTGTAATCAATGTCTTCTTTTTGTGTAAAATCTTTAGCAACTAATCGTGTTTTATACTTGTCTATTGTACCATCTGCCTTTCTTTTGATTTTTAGTACCCATTTATTACCTATCGCTTTACGATTGGAAGACAGATCAACAAGTTCCCAGACTTTATTATTTTCCATAGAAGCAATATCTTCGTCTATAGCATTCACCCAATCAGCCGAGTTAGAAAATAATAATGCATCCTGATACGAATTATATTTATTATCATCAACTACAACGTAAGAGAATGTTTGCCTCTCAATATTGAAATATATTTGAAAAATCAATCCTCTTTCGCTTCGACGTAACTCAAGAGCCTACCGAGATATCCTCCCACTGTCCTGACGAACTATAGGAGCATCATCATTTTGAGAAGTAGAACTCCCACTCTCCTAAGATACATCGGGTATTTCAAAGAATTCTATTGGAGCCTTTTACTTCATTCAGTTGGGGTATCTATCTTCGACGAAGGTTACGTTCCGGGATTCTATCTCAATCTAACGTTTATGGTCCTCATAAACTAAAACGTATCTCTTTGAATGCATGGGGTACCTTATGAACACGAATTCAATAGTTTTACTATCAAGTTTACCCGTATGCGGAGTAGGCAGCAAAATATATCCCGAAGATCCCCTCGGGCGCAGGTTGGCTAGAGAAGGAATCCTCCCAGACCACATTTCATATGATGTCTTAGGAATGGATTTAGATGTGACTTTATTAAGGACGTAGACGGCTGTTTACAGTATGTCTCCCCAGAATGTAGTAGAGAGATTGGCTTGTGTCATCATCGATTTAACTATCCAATAGTGTCCTATTCCTTCTCTCTGCAATACTATTTTGTTGTGGAGTGTAAGCCATTGTGTACTGTCGAAAAATGCCAACGTTTTCACAATATGATTTAAACGTTTCAAATGTATACTTGCCACCTCTATCAAATCGAAGGATTTTAATCTTCTTCTCAAGCTGATTTTTAACCACAACTTTATATATAAGAAAACAATCAAAAACCTTAGATTTGTGTGAGATAAGAAACACATATCTATAGCATGAGTAATCATTAATGAAATTGACAAAGTATTGACATCTATTTCTGGCATGTACATTGAAGGGTACATAGATATCTAAATGAATTATCTTTAGTGTGCCCTTGGACCTAGCCGTTTTAGGAAATGGTTTCTTCGAAGTCTTTTCGAACACACAATGTTCATAAAATGACAAATCAACTTTGAATAAGGAGTCTAACAGACCATAACGTATTAGTCTTGTCATACAATCATTTTCGATGTAACCTAATCTCACGTGCCATTTTTAAGATTTAGATACTACAATTTCATTTGGCATAGCAGATAAAGGAAGAGATGCATTATCACTATCTACGTCTAGAATAAATAAATCTAAAATTAAATTTTTTCATGCAAAGATGAGGTTATTTAGTTTCAAAGAAGCTCTTGTCTCGAAAAATCGAATATCAAAACCATCGAATAATAACCTACAAACAGAAATTAAATTCCAACACATCCCCAGTGCATAAAGAGTATCACGTAGGATTATCGTTTGCCCTATGCGCGTACGGAGATGAGAAACGCTAAAGTGCATCTTCGACAACATTATTTCCCATATACACTTTGTAACTTCCCTTGGGTACATGCTGGAATTCCTCGAGTCCTCGACGACTTCATGTCATGTGCTTTGTTGCGCCTGAATCCAAAATTAATTCGTTAGATATAATATCAACGAAAATGATTTCAGAACAAACGCTTACATACAAAGTATCTAGTGACTTAGGAATTACCGTCTTTTTATACGCACATTGCCGATTATAATGATAAGAATTTTCGCAGATAAAGCAGACTATATTTGTCTTTTTTTGCTTCTTTTCATTCCCCTTCTTGAAATTTGAAGAAAGTGTTGTGGACTTCTATTCTTGATTATTTTTTTCACCTTCTTGCGAGTTTCGAACCGTTTCTTATTAGTTTTTCACTTATGGGTCTCTACGACAAAGGCCTTCGCCGAACCTGGCTGAATTGCATTTATTTTAACCCCACGTACCAAGTGGTCACAAAAGTCTCTGAACGTAGTAATAAAATCAGTATGATTCAGAATTCTTTTGATTGGGGCCCAAGATTCAGGCAAGGAATGGTGCATTGCTATTATTTTTTGATTTTCAATCAATTTACACCCAACATTCCTAAGGGCACCTATCATCTACTCCATCTTACGGATATGATCTTTAATGGGGCAGCCGACAGAAATCTCATACTCTTGGAATTCAAATTTCATTACCTAAACTCTCGCATCTGACTTTTGCACATAAGCATTTGTCAGTGCTTTCCAGATTTCCTTAGCGGTGTCATGCACTTCATACGTAAGTTTAAGTTCTTCGTGCAAAGTGCTAATAAGGATATTAGGAGCTGAACGATTCTGTTTACACCACTTATTTTATCGGGTCATTGTAGCCCTATGTTCTCCTGAATTTTCGTTTTCAGCTAGTATGGATTCCTCTTGAACCTCATCAAGTATGTGATATATCGTCCTCGTTCGGAAGGCTCCGCACCGCGCAGGATCAGTCTTCGTAGTTGTTACAGTCAAAATATTGTCCTTTCAGCTGTTGAGCGATTAACGCTTTGGTGACCATTTTTATATTGTATAAGTATTACTACTTAGTTATGATCTAAGGTATTGACTCTAATCATCAATATTTCTACGTATTATATAAATTTTTAAAGTATAAAAATAGTCAACACATCTTAACGAGATCTGAAAGTCCGCATATCCAAATTGGCAGTGTAGAACAATTAAGTTCTCTTTTTAAGATGAAATTGATACTTTATAAAATTATATTTGTATAACGTGTAACATTCTATTGCATGTTATATGCATCATTTGGTGGAGGAGAATTAACTCCCACTCAGGTTATGCACAACCTATTTATATGTGTAGAGAGCATTCTAGCATTAATTTTTCTATATTCCGATGAAAAAAATGGCTTAGATCTGATCACATCAGGCCTAATTATATCACACATATGATCATTGTCATCAGATTAAAAAAAATTGAAGTGCATAGCCATGAAGAGAGTTTAATCATCACCTGTGATCATGACCATTAATGATGGATCCGATCATTACCGTTAATAATCATTATTGATGATGGATCCTTTCATTTATATTGATCATTATGGTTGATGATTATTTCAATCACTAATGATCTTTGGATCACTAATTCTCAAAGCAGATTTTATCTATGCTATTCATCCATTTTGCTAGCTTTTATAAGCATGAGCCTAAAATTGAAGCATATCAAAAGCTAGAGTGTCATTATAGACTTTGACTCAGCCGAACCAATTTCCCTTAGGATCATTTATGACAATGAATGTTGTGCATGTATATGTCACCTTCAACGTGGACATTTCATGATTTTGAGATCCCAAATCCATTACCGTTCATACATTTTGATGGCTCAGTTTAATTCATGATCCCAAACTTGAATAGGTGGACCATACCACAGGAAGCGGCTGAATCACGGTGTAGATATAAGACACATACAACAGGTGGGCCCTACAATAGGGTATCACACAAACCTCAATGGATTAGTGGATCCACGAAGTCGGGCCTGATGCAAGCTCGCTGAAGGTGAAATCCAACGGTCCACATGAATACCTATCTCACAGGTGAAATCTCACAGGTGTTCATAAGCAAGGCCTTACATAAGCTCGCTAGCCTACATGAAGGTGAAGCCAGGCACATCACACAAATGTGGGAAATCGGGTGGGCCATATGTCCATTGAAAAGCAGTCACATTTGACAACATGAAGAACACTTGTGTAAGATCCGATCTGTCCATCTAACTGAATTTTACCATCTATCCATGTGGCCCATCTGATCGAAAGATCAAATCTCGCACAAGTGTTCCATGTAGGCACACGTGCTTGTATGGGTGGATGTGAATGCCATAGCAAATCTCACATCCAAGATTACAACGGGCCATGCCACAGGGAACATATTTTTACAGTGTGGTCCACCTGATAATTAAATTTGTCTTATTTTTCTTTTCAAGCATAAAAACAAGTTCTCAAATGGTCTGACGGTTTGGAAATAACACATACCCCGTGATCAGACCTACAAGACTTGCTGACGTCAATAAAGCAGTTATATAGCTGGTGTGATGTACACCAGTCAATCTAATCCCTACGTGTACAACAGCTATATAGTTGGTATGATGTACACCAGCCAATCAACTTCCCACATGTACAACAGGTATATAGCAGGGTGCCTGACACGTCAATACAACAATTTAATTTAGTTGTGATGGGATACATCACCAGCAGCTATATTGATGGGCATGTCTACTGATTTAGTTGTGTTCGTCACAGTGGACGTATGGTGATCGGCTAAGAATAAAATATGGTGGATGATATACATGCACTTGGATGGGACAAAATGATCATGGGACCCATGTTCAAAATGAACGGCTAATAATAAACATAATTTCACAATTTCTATTCAATTTTGTACATGGCCCATGTAGATGATACTAGGGTGTCATCCACAATATCTATTCAATTTTGTATATGGCCCATCCACGTGATGGGTTACAAATCGACATCCATTGTCACAAAAAATGCATGATAGGCTAATTTGATTTTTTTTTTTTTTTTTTCAAGGAATCCATATCATCCTTATTGTCAAGCCATGGTAGTGGGTACTGTCCACAGTAGTCCCATCTAAGTCCAAATATTACACATGCACATACCATTCGAAAGCCATGATCAAGAATCTAATCCAAAAAAAGGGCCACTTACCTTTTTAGATGAAAATAATCAGAGATCTGTCGTTGATTGCTATAATACCACTATTGGAAAGCGTGAAAGTGTGAGCCCTCAAGATCTAACGGTCTACATGATATGGAACCCTCACAAAGCAGAAGATTAACACTCCAACGGCCTGCTTGTCTACTACTGGAGCAAATGGATCTATTTACACCTCTGATCCTATGGTATAGATGGCCTTAGATCACGATTTATGGATTAGATCGTCCCAAGGATAAGCCAAAATGGACAGATTACTATGCATACTATATCTCTCTGTATACTCTCGGTATTTCTAATGATTGATGCTTTTTACGAGAGAAAAGTTCATCCCTTTTTATAGGAAAGGAAGGAGACGGGATGAGATCAGATTATTCGGTCTTCTTCCTATCTCCTATCCAAAATCAAATTCAATTTTGAATTTGAAATCTTAACAGAAAGGAAGAGGCTGGAAGAAGCCTAAACTTATAGGACCCACCCACTAGTGATTGCTCACCAGTGGGCCCCATTGGCCTACGTCCAACACTAACAAAGTATTTGCATTTGCTTTCCCCTTTTAAATAAGAGAAATTTTTTTCTTGATTACAAAGTCAAATAAAAGAAAAAAATTGGCCACGCTTTAAATGACAATTTTAAAGGGAGAAAGGTTTCCTTGTGCTGGATTGCAATCCAAGTAATTGCAAATGCAGAATGAAACAAATTTTCATAAATTTGGTTTAGCAAAACAAATACATGCAAGGAGTTTGCTTTTCTTGATGCTAATGCCAATCTACCATTCTTTTATGCCATTTTTTTTTCTTCTTACATCCCTTTGTTGGACATGGGCCTATGGGTCTTATTCGTGGGCAACTACTAGTAGGTGAATTCCACATAGGCAACCCCTTTTTCTTGTGTCTTCTCAAGCTATTGAATTTTAAATTTAATATTGAATAAAAATTGGATGGAGAGACTACAAGATGAGATGAACCTTGCACCATCAAAACTGCTTCCCTCGCAGGTAAAAGAGGGAGGGATTCTCTCATTCAAATCATTTTGGAAACAAGTTCCTAGAAAAAAAATGGAGAAGGAACTATCCTTTTGTCCATCTAGCCTGCCTTTAGATGATCCAAGCCGTTGACCAGATCGTAGAAATCAAAAGGATGACAAGATCCTTTCTGCTTCCATAGTGAAAAGGGATGACAAGATCTTTTCCGTGGTAAAAAAAGGGAGGGATTCTCTCATTCAAATCATTCTAGAAACAAGTCCCTTGAGAAAAATGGAGAAGGAACTATTCTTTTGTCCATCTGGCGCCTCTAGATGATCTAGGCCATTAATCGGATCCGGGGGTCATTTTAACCCTATAAATCAAAGGGATGACAAGATCCTTTCTACGTCCATGGTGATTAAGGATGACAATATTCCAATATTTAGGTGAACTGTGTGAAGGTTCTAAGATCGTGTAGACTGTAAGATTCTGTTTTCCTATTAAAATAAAATAAAATAAAAGTAAAGAAGAAGAAGCTAAGATCAATGTAGACCTATTCCTCTCTCTCTCTCTCTCTCTCTCTCTCTCTCTGTTGTCTCAAATTTTTCGAGGAGATGACGCATTAGATGTCGTCAATGTCTTGATAGCACCAGTGCCAGGGTGACTAGTGAAATTGGGATCGTCATCTGGTTTTCTATAACATGGATGTTAAATGTTTTTTTTTTTTTTTTTTTTTTTTTTAAATTTTATTTTACATAGATCTAATGATCTTAAACATATTATTAACATCTTTCAAAGCTATGGTAGAATACAAATTTTTTTACTGATCATTGTATCAGTGATCAAGGAAAATGATGGTTTGGGCTATAGCTCTTCCTGAAATACTATCCACTGATAGACAGACAAAATTGATGAGTCATTCCGCCACATTTACTGCAAAGAGATTTCCGTTCTCATTCAACCACAGAGGTATGCTAGTAGTTTTCTACGACCTTTGACAGTCGTGGACAGGGGATATTGGTACTTTAATCTTTTGGATCTGGGGTCATGTTTTAATGCTCTAAACCATTTATTTGATGGGCCTCAAATTTTTTTCATTTAATATGGACCAATTTGTGATATTAAAGAGTTGAAATATTTCAAGCTGAGAAGCCTTTTTGGTTTTTGGTATGGGTGATCTTTCAATGGTCCAAGTTGTTTATATGATGGAACTCACCTTAGGCAGAGGACTGTGAAAAAATATGCAGTTAGATCTTAATATTCCATCCCTTTGACCATATGGTATGTTTACTTTGAATATAGACAGTCTCCTTAATATTTGAATACTTAAATGGTTGAAACCTTTCACTCTAGAGATTGTCGCGATTTGATCACATTGGAATTGGTTAAATAGCGTGATAGAAATACTGGAGTTTTGCACATGCCTTTTACTCTTTATTCAAATTGTTTGATTTTTTTTTCTTCCAAAACTTTGTTTGAAAAGTGAAACGTCTGAAAAATCTTTAATCCCACGTCACTTAGAGAGAGAACTAAAAGAGTTCTTTAATATTCTTATTTGGAGATTGGAGAGAAGGTGCCACATTGGCGTTGGCATATGTGCAATGCGGGCCTAGGCATGGAGGCAATGTGGTTGTAGAGGCGTTAGTGACGCACTTTGCATTTTACATTGTTTTGTGAGTTAAGTTGTGCCATAAAGGACATGACCATTTAGAACAGTTTCGAAGCAATTTTTTTAGAAATGCCTTGTTGTTCATAACTTCAAGTATAGGGTTGCGCTGTAGTAATAACTCGGTGAGACTGAGGTTGAATCTACAGGGAATGGGTAACATGGTGTAGAACTAATCTAAATCTAACTTTGTGGTTTGTGTTTTAATCCAGCGATGAAGAAAAAGAGTTTAAAACAATAAAAAGAAAATGCTAAGGATCTAAGAATCCACTTATAGCAATCTCAATATTGGTTTACTGACTTAACGATTATAACTTAATTGGAATCGAAGTCTTAATCTATCTAATTGGAAGATAGAGCGGTTAAACCAATCATAAACAATATTAAAATATGAATTCAATTGAACAATTTTCTCATGAAGCATTCGGACATCAATCGCAGAAAATCACAAGCATCCGAA
Source organism: Magnolia kwangsiensis (assembly GCA_037074715.1). NCBI lineage: Eukaryota > Viridiplantae > Streptophyta > Magnoliopsida > Magnoliales > Magnoliaceae > Magnolia > Magnolia kwangsiensis. Next base: position 40,248,378 of record CM073583.1, on the reverse strand, counting down.
ACACTTTTAGTATAATTGGATCAATCAATTATACAGATTGATTTATTCTCTAGGTTAAGGCTAAACAATTGTTAAATCAAGCATTCATCACACCCGAGTGCATTACAAATCAAGAAATGAACAACTCATAGACATTAAAGTAAAATTTAAATCTATTCAATCTAATATCATAATTCCAATAATTGTTTGCCGAATCAAATAAATTAACTAATGTAATAAACTACAAGCTTCATCTCTTAGCCTTAGCTAAGAGATTAGCCTAACATGACTAACATCTTAGAAGAAAAACTAAAAACAAACTAGAATTGAGGAGAAGAAGAAGAAGATGACTCCGTATAAGCTCTAACACCCCTAAGTCTCTTTCCCAAGCTCTAATTCGTATCTAAAATAACCAAGAAAACTCATTTAAATAGTAAAAGCTCGCATCGTCTTTCAACCAACTTCAATTTTCGCACTTTTGTTATGCTTTGGTCGCACTGAAGTGGCATCTGAAAAATATGTGTTAAATCTGTCAAATTTAAGTCCCACCTAAGCTGTCTTAGGTGGGACCAAAGTTGGCTCCGGTGGGACCAAATTGTGTCTAAAAATCACGATTTCCTGTTAGACTGTTTTGTACACTTTCGGTTGGACCAAACCGACCTTAAGTGGGACCAAATAGTCTGTTTTTTCTTCTATTTGAGTTTTGATTTTCTTATTCTTTTCTCCATCATTTGTACTTGGTTTTCTTGAATCTTTGGCATGTGAATTCTTCATTAACGACTTCCAAATCTTCAATTATTCACTTGATAATCTTTTGAGCATCAAATCATTACTTTAAGCGTCTTTTTCTCCTTAGCTATCAAAATCACATCACAAGAGAAAACATGTGAAAACAGATCGATTAAACAATCTATGTTCTTAAGACTAATGAATAACATGTGAAAATAGTCTGTTTTTTCTTCTATTTGAGTTTTGATTTTCTTATTCTTTTCTCCATCATTTGTACTTGGTTTTCTTGAATCTTTGGCATGTGAATTCTTCATTAACGACTTCCAAATCTCCAATTATTCACTTGATAATCTTTTGAGCATCAAATCATTACTTTAAGCGTCTTTTTCTCCTTAGCTATCAAAATCACATCACAAGAGAAAACATGTGAAAATAGATCGATTAAACAATCTATGTTCTTATGACTAATGAATAACAACGGGAAAATATGCAATATTTCATGCTCAACACTCGTCTTTTTTTTTAAACGTCTCTTTGGGAAAACGCACAACCATTCATTTTTTATAAAACCCGATGTAAATTGAGGATAAAACACATCTTGTATTGCTCTTTCCAAAGACATAATTCCTTTGTTAGAATCTCAAATTGTTCTTTCTTTATAAGCACATGAAGTGGTTTATCTGTTTTCACAACACACAAAGTGTGTTAGAATAAAAAATTGCATACTAAGTTCCTATTGCGGTATCTTCATGATTGTTGCACGCAGAACCACTAAGGCTTGTCATATCTTAGAAGCAGTTCACTAGTAACCTAGTAGCAATATCATATCAACGAGAGGGGGAAAATAATGCTTTAAAGAAAGTGTATTGATACATGCTTTGAGCTTGATTTGATCTTTTTGTTTTAGTTTTCCGTTATTATTATTTTATCAGTAGTTATAAAGCATTATTTGATGGAGATCAAAACAAGTATTGCATCCATCAAGTTGATGAACCAAGATCTAGTCAAACTTAACCGATTCAATGGCATGAATTTCACTGTTGTTGGCAAGACAAATTCAAGTTCTTATTGATGATGTTGAGTCTCTTTTTTGTACTAGATCCAAATCTGCTTACAATTCCTATATCGACTGATTCAGATTTTTAAGAATGAATTGTTGAAAGAAGAAAAAGAGGAGGATGAACTAATTTGCCTTGGACACATCATCCTCAACTCCTTCTCCAATCATCAGTATGATCTGTATACAGACACGATTTCAGCCAAAGACATTTGCAACACTCAAATTCAAATATAAAGCTGAAGAATAATGTACCAAGAAATTCCTCATCGCTAGGTATTTTGATTTATTTTTTATTTTTTAAATGGTAGATAACAAACCAATCTTACCTCAAGTGCATGAATTGCAAGTGATAGTTAATAAAATTAAGGCCTTAAAGATCAATATACCTAAATCTTTTCAAGTTTATGCCATAATCACCAAACTGCCTCCATCATAAAAGATTATGGAAAGAAAATTCAACATAAGTTTGGAGACTTCACCTTGGAATAGATTTAGTGACATCTTCAGATTGAAAAAGTGTCTCGGTAAAGATACAAGAAGGATGACACCACTTCCAATGGTGCATCTAAGGTTAATGTGATTGAAAGGAAATAAGAATAATCCAAAGAAGAACAAATCTTTGAAACCGAATAAGAATCAAGAGAAGTTCAAAAGGTCCCAAAAGAAAAAAAAGAAAAAAGAAACCCAAGGATTAGTGCTATATATGTGACAAGGACAGGCATTTCACTCATATTCGTAGGTTTCACAGGACACCTAAGAAAGAGACTAATGCAGTAGATGAAGACATAGTTGCCATGGTAATTGAAGTCAACATGGTTCAAGGTAAGGTAACCCGGATGGTGGTAAGACATTGGAGACACAATCCATGTCTGCTATGAAAAATCAGCCTTTAAAATGTATGAAGAATCACCAATGGATAAGATGTTTAAATGAGAAATGAAGGTCGATTCAAAGTCATCGGCATAGGAACCATAGAAATTTTCTTTACCTTTAGAAAGAAGATCACCTTAACCAATTTGCCACATATCCTTGATATGAGAAGAAACTTAGTTTCTAAAATATTTTCTATGTAAACCTTGTATTCGATTTATATTTGAGTCGTGCACATTAGTTTTGTTCACGAATAAGAACTTTATACGAAAGAGATACTCTTATAATGGAATGGTTAAGCTATATATTAATGAAAATAATTCTTCTATTTATATGATTGAGTATGTTTCATTATAACATGGTAGATTAACACATATAGGTTATAGTATCATTAAGCTAATCGTAAAGAGTGATTTAATCTCATGTGATGTAGATGAGAATGATAAATGTGAAGTATGCATAAGATCCAAAATGACTAAAAAATCATTTTTAAGTGTCGAGAGATACTCTCTAGTTTTAGACCTAGTGCACATCAATATATGTGAATTGAATTACATTCTTACTAGATGAAAAATGTACTGCATTATATTTACAGATGATTGTTCTAGATTTGTATATGTGTACTCTTCACCACCCCAAGTATTTGGTTGCAATGTAGTAATAAGCTTGGTAAGACCAAGGTAGAATCCACAAGGACTAAACCTTGTACGTATTCTGAAAGTAACTAGAAGTAGAACTAGACAAAAATGTAATATAAATTAGAAAATTTTAAGAGAATAATTATGAATTACTGAACTAAAACTTGTAGAATTCAAAGGTGGGAAACTAGGGTGCCAAGGATCCACTTGTAGAGATCGAGGAGATCTATGCATGATTCACGAACTCAACTGGATTTAGAGTCCTATCTCCATTCAGTTGGAAGATATTTCCTTAAAACTCAAATATGAACTTCCTTTGATCTAGTTTTTAGTGGAAGAGAGGGATGAGAATTGGAATTGATTCCATCACAAAACCATGCCCATGAGACAAAGTAAACAATAAAATTTAACCAATCCACAACCAATCTAAGGGAATTATGAACTTTAGGAAGGGTTCCATCATCCAACCATGACCATGAGACGATGGTGAACAATAGAATTCTCAAGTTCACAATCCTAATAATGAAAAGAACATGCTCAGAGCTATCGTTGATCTATTGTAATTTAAGTCACAATAAACCATTAAAAACTAAAAGCATTCCTTATAATCAAACTATAATCAAAGGGAGTTCATTAAACATGAATCAAAGCCATAGAAAATACCCCATTACATTATAAGCTTCACCTCTTAGCCCTAACTAAGAGGTTTAGCTCATCATAAACATGATGAAACTAAAAACTTTTAAAGGAAAAACATAAACAAAGCAATGAAAGGGAAGAAACTTTCTAGCCAAAGACCGGTCGCACGTCCTCCTCTCTTGTGCTCCACACATCCCATGATCCCTCCCTCTCTCTCTCTCACTCTTTCTCCTTCTTTCTTTTATAGGTAGCAAGTAGGTCGGTTTGGAAACAACAATAGGCGGTGGAATCTTACACAACAAGAGGCTTGCGCTGCGAGAAAATGCGAAGGCAGTCCTACGTCGGGTTGGCTTTGAGATGGTTGATCATCCTAGCTTTCTGTTCTGGCTTCATGGATGGGGTCGGGACCCACTTCTTGTGACTTTGGACGGTCAGGATCATTGATCTGACCATGAACATGCTCGCCATTCAGCCTGGGACGTCCGAATTTCTCAGACGCACGGCTTGCGAAAAAAGTTACGCTGTGATGATCAGTGGGCCCCTGATCAGCTTTGGTGAGGAAATCCACTCTGTCCATTGGATTCCTCTCAAAATTTCAGTCAGAAATGGACTATTATGGATTGGTTTTTGTGTGGCCCACAAAATCTTTTACTCTGTCGTCCGTCCTGCGTTTGAATAGATGGGAACCCATCCTCGCTATCTTTCAAAATTCCGTCACCTAGGTCTTGGTAAGACAGACCATGGGATTCTAATGGACAGTCCAGATTAATCATCTAGGCCATAATGGTGGCCCGCAATGATTGTCTGCAAACTATCTAACATCCGTTCGCAACAATGAACGAGATTTTCTGAGTTTCGAAAATCAGTCGAGTCAGCGCACGCTGACCAACTTGGTTTGTTCGGTGCACGGCGAGTGCACGTGTGCTGTGCACAAGCACACCACTCAAAGTGGGATCCATAGTGATGTTTTGGGAAATTTTCTCTGTTCATCCATCCTTCCATCCAATTTAAGGGGTTGACCCCAAGTTTGAAGCATATCCAAAGATCAGGTGGGTCCCAAATCGGTGGTTTCATGACTGATCTTTCCATTGGGCCACTTCCACAAAGATCCAATGGCTGAAAGTTTACATGTACGGTTATTTTATGATCCTTAGGCTGGATATAAAGTTTTGTGCCAAACGAATGGTGGGAACCCTATGATCTTGCATTCAGGATGATTTTCAGGCCTCTTTATCTTCAATCACTTGATTTTCTTGGATCTTTGGCGTGTGAATTCTTCGATCTTGATCTCCTAAGATATGTCACTTGCCTTGGTGAGTTTTGAGCATCAAATCCATGATTTTAGTACTCTTTTCAGTCAAAGCTCCTAAATTCACCTTGCAACACAAACATGATTAAATTATAACGTTAAGCGTTATCATGTATGTAAAACCAAGTAATAACTGGGGTCTAATATGCAATATTTGACCCTCAACATGTACATGTTAAGATCGAAAGATGAGACCATATATGATTTTAAACATTATAAAGTTGAAGTAGAAAATCTATTAGAAAAGAAGATCAAAGTTCTCAGTAATGACCGAGAAAGAGAATATTTCTCTAATGAATTTTCTAATTTCTATGAAAAACATGGTATAGTGCACCAATGCACAACACCATGTACACCTTAGCAGAATGGTGTGGCCAAAAGGAAGAACCGCACCTTAATAGAAATAGTAAATGCTATGTTGTTACATGCTAAATTGTCTTTTAGTTTATAGGGAGAAATGCTATTAGTAGCCTTCCATATTCTTAATAGGATCTTTTTAAGAAAATTGAAATCTCTCCATAGGAGATATGGAAATTAAAAAAAAAAAAAAAAAAAAAAATCAAACTTGGGATATCTCAAAGTGTGGGGGTGTCTTGTGTACTATAGAACTTTCGATCCTAAAAGAATTAAATTAGGTCCTAGTGCTATTAAATGTGCATTTGTAAGTTATGCACAAAATACTAAAGCCTATAGACTCTTATACTTAAAGTCTAATATGATGATTGAATCTAGAGTCTTTTAAAAACTCATTATCCGTAGAGTCTAAGAATATTGAGATCCAAACTCCAAGTTATAATGATATACATGAATTTCAATCAGAGAAATCTCCAAACCTATTTATTCTCCTAATAAACCTGGTAAAAGTCAATGGATTAGAAAAAATAAGAATCTAAATTCTTACCAAATGGATTCTCAATGCCTCTCCTTTTACCTTGTTGAAGGTGATAGAGAAAGAGTTATTAGAAATGTGAGTTATTAGAAATGTCCCTTTAGTGCTCAACATTAAGGATGATTCCAAGATCTTTAATGAAGTAATGTCTTTTAACGAATCTACTTTTTAGAAAGATGTAGAAAGATGCCATTAACAATGAAATAAACTCATTATATCAAATAAAACATTAGAACTAGTAGATCTACCTCTACATTCAAAATTTATTGGTTGTAAATGGGTATTTGGAAGAAAAATCACATTGATGGTAGTATTCAAACGTTCAAGGCTAGTGTTGGACATGAACTGAGCTAACTCGGTTAACTTGTTTGGTTTAACATGAAAAAAATCAATTCGGCTTGGCTCAAAACTGGATTCTTGCCGAGTCGAGCTGAATATTTGAGCTTGAAAAAATTTCGAGCCGAGTTCGAGCTTGTAAGACCCTAACCCAAGTATGCACACCGTTTCTTTAGGTCACGTGGTCCTACCGATCGAATCCCGACGACCCAAGACCTTTGGGTAGTATTTGCAGTCGTCCTTGAGTTCGGTCACGTTGACCCGACTCAGATCAACTCAAAACCTATGCCATCTTGTCCACATTGTCGCCACGGATCCGATGCTGCATCCTATGCGTCCATCCGAGTTGTAGATCTTAAGATGTGGGTTGTGCTTATTCTAGACCGTTGATCATGATTGTGGGGCCCACCTAGGATTTGGTGCAAATCCCTAGGCATAGGTTTCATCACCCTAGCCATCATAGGGTTGGTAGGTTAGACTAGGTCCCTAGCCCTACCTAACTAGCAAGTGATCATGAGTTCTCTATCTAAGAGAGCTCATTTTTCTATCTCCCATGCAAAAACTACTTTTCCCTCTTCCCTAAATTTGAAATTTTAGAATTTCTCTCTTCTCTAGAGAGAGAGAGAGAGAGAGAGAGAGAGAGAGAGAGAGAGAGAGAGAGGATCATATCTCTCTTTCCCAGCAAAACAATCATTATATTGCATAAAACCCTCTCTTGCTAGCAATTTCATTCATTTCTCTCTCTTCCTCTCTTCTCCTCATCTCTCCTTCTACCTCTCTACCCTTGGAATGTCCCACCCTTCTCCTCATCTCCAGCCCCTCATACCCTAAAAAACCCCCTCATCTAACCTTCCATCTCCAATCTTAGTCATTGATCCTTGAAGCTTGAAGCTTGAAGCATAGAAGTCCATTGGTAGGAGTTTGGTGATGAACTATTGAGGTGGGTGTTTTTAGTTTAGGATTTCTTTTCTTACTTCTTAGACCTTTTCATTCCTACCTTGAGGAGCTTGTGGGGCCCATAAAATGATGGTGGAGGTCCCCAAGTATTCATGGATGAGGCCTATGGCCAACCTTCTTGCATGCATGTTCCATAGATAGGGCCATTCTCCATGGACCCCGTCATGGCCTTTTTCTTTTGATCCATGTTCTTGAGGGGTCATCTAGATGAGGCCTATGGTGGAGGTCCCCAAGTATTCATGGATGAGGCCTATGGCCAACCTTCTTGCATGCATGTTTCATAGATAGGGCCATTCTCCATGGACCCCATCATGGCCTTTTTCTTTTGATCCATGTTCTTGAGGGGTCATCTAGACCCTAGACCTTGGTGGGGATGACATTCCAACCTTAGATCTGAAATTTTATTGCATGCATGTCTATGATGTAACTTGTGAATGAATATAGTGGAAGGTGTACCCTCTCTTATGGTTGGATTTTGCTTTCTTTCTTCCTTTTCTTCGTTTTCCCTATACTCATGACCTGATCTTTGAGGTGTGTGCCCCACTTAGAGGCCTTCTAACATCCAAGCCGTCCAAACATTGTGGACGCCCTGTGCTGTCCATACTTGGGATGTTGGTGCCCCATTTTCCTCATATGTGATGCACGCAATGGGTTTTTGGTTGGGGATATGGCTTGGATATTTGTGGGGCCCACTAAGGTGGACCATAGCACCAATTTTATGGGGTAATTTCCATTTAATTTGGCTCATATACTTAGCTTATTCCATGTATATGTTGCTGTCTAGAAATTCTCTGGACAGTTTCTGGTTATTTTTTGACTAGATTTTGGGATTGATTGGGGGACCTTTCATACCCCTCAAATATACTTTTCGTGAAGGTAGTGACCCCACCTAGATGTCCCCCAAAATTTAGCCCCATCTAATGTAATGCCTTGGAAATTGGGGGTCATGCATACACTCGACTCCCAAGTTTCCGAGTATCACTTATAATCAATTTTATTATTTTATGATTAATCAGGTTTAAATGCGCAGCATGAAATTACTTGAAACATGAATCACAATTCACAACTAGTCTACTGTAATAGAAAATGCTAAATGTTTACAAGTCCAAAAAAAAATATAACTATGGGCCGCAGAAGGCATTGCCCAACAAAAGTACCAAAATGGTACGTCTAAAAGAATGATATGCCAAGTCCCCTACTTAGTGATCCAAGTCTGCCCATAAAACTAGGGCGAGCCGCCCATTAATTGGAAATAGGACAACTCATCCTCCTCATCAATGCCAGCGCAGCTTGGCTCCTCGAACTCAGCGTCACCTGCAGCTATTGAAGAGTCTGGTTGGTGTTTTAAAACATCGTCCCAGAGTGGGAGTGAGTGATCAACTTAGTAGGTGCTATTAGTCTTAAGTTATAACAAACATCAATTGTATTATGAATTTAATGAAAGAAAAATATTCATAAATACCTAACTAATCTGGTTAATGCAGGTATATGATAAATGATATGATGCATGCCTTCACAACAATACTCCCTCGAGCGACTCCATCTAATGATCGCGTATGACCAACCACCCTCATTGCGACCTCAACTGCCGAGTCACCAACCTAACTAGTGTGATGCGGTCATGATCGTGTTAGCCATATTTTTAATTAAGTCCATTCAAATAACAGATTGGAAAAACTAGTACACCCCACGATGTCAATGTCCTAAACTGGTTGCGAGGCCAAGGCCCCCCAACTGTGAGGCCAAGACCCCGCGATCCTTGATCCCGTCAGGGTTTCCCATCTCCAACTTTAAGCACATGGGGAGTGCTGAAATGTGGGATCGCTAGCGGTCATTACAGGGAGGCTCGTCACCCCAGCGTAGGCCGACAGCTCGGACACATTGTCCCATTCTACCATGCCCGGGTCTCGAGTTAGTGGATCGGTTTCAAATGGTTGTCAATGGGCTCCAATGGTTGAAGGGTATTCCAGGTTCCATACAGGTATGGGCAAACATGATTAACAAACACGGTTGGTCAGTACGTGGACTAGACCTCATGAGTTCAGGGGAGTATATGACAGACGCCATCGAGTACAAGCGACCCATATAGTCCAACTACTGTCGTCCATACACACCGCCCAAATCCATGGGTTTATCCTCAGGATAGTCCTACTAATGGGACCACCGTCTCTCTCCTCAGATTCCTGACCAACCCAGGGGTTTGATAGTATTCACTAATACTTCAACAATCAGAGTTGATCTACTAACACAAGCGACATCATGCATTCATATTTCCAAAAATAAAATTCAGATTTTTCTACAATGCAAATGCTAACAATATTATGAAATAAAGGTGCATGTGGGTTGTGTGGGTTAGTGAGGAAGCTAAGCATTTCATATATGTCTTATAGTATAAAAGTATACAAGGGTTAGTGCATCCAACATGTTATGAGGAAATATCATACAAGAATCGAGTAAGAAATGTACAGGCAATCATCAAAATGCATACCCAATAATGTTGAGAAACATCAAACAATCCATAATCATTCCATATTGATTTGGGGAGGACCTAAAGTATAAAGTTTTATCTAAGTTTCTCTAAATTATCCAAATACATCACCCAACAAGTAAAATTATTAGATTTATACTAAAATTGGTGCTAGGCCACCTAAGAATAATAGTCCGCACCTAATTACGATCAGAGAGTGAAGAGGCGATCTTAACGGTGCCGGGTCCGTAGGCTTGAAGTAGCGGGGCCCTACATTGTGTAAAATGCATAAAGATCAAAGATAAAGCTGAAATTCATAGAAATTAAAGGGAGAATCACCACATTACCTTAATTATGGTGAGATCCCTCTTCCAATAATAAGAAATTTTGAGATTTTGAGGGAGAAGGGAAGAAAGAGGTCGGAATAGACGAGACCCGGCCACCGGGGTGCATGCAAGGTGGCAACTCCCACTTTCTCTCTCTAACTCTCTCTCTCTCTCTCTCTCTCTCTCTCTCTCTCTCCTTTTCTTCTCTTTCTCTCCTTTTTTCTTTCCTTTCTCTAGGGCAAATTCATATGGGGAGAGGGGTGCCCCAAAGAAGCCCTTTTATAATGTTAGATTTTGTGTGAATGGCCTTAAGGACTAAGTTTTTACTATACTAGCCCTATGAGAGAATTTTTCTAGCTTTTAAGGCCCACTACGGGGTGCATATATTGATATACACCGTAGGATAGTTATCCCTAATGATGATTTACATATGGACATGTTCGGCCAGCCATTTGGATGCGCCGATCGACAGATATGCTTAGAAGTCTGTTCAACGGTCACCGATGGTCGATCGGGGCCGCGGCTATACGGATATGAGAAGAAAAATATCCTTACTTCATTTGTGAAATTTGGTCGTAAACCGACAGTCCAAAATTCTCAACTTTGTAAAAAAATGGACGACCAAATTCACTTAAGTTTCATCTTTTTCCTTTAGGGTATTTGCACTTCTCATGCACTCGTCCTTTGGCTCAAGTTGAGCAGTTTTAGACAATACCCAGGTCTGACTCCCGCGATGGACGCTCAGTAAGACGGACATTATTCTATAGTTTTGTAACTAGTGACCCATTAACGAGTGGTCCAGAGCTTGTTCAGAAAATCGGGGCATTTCTGAAATAAATTAGGTATTGAGATTTCTCGTGGGCAATGATTAGGGTTTGGATTAACTATGTTCATAAGGTGGCCTATTTATAACTAGTGAAAGTGGATATTTGATTATGATTACTCTAAACCATCGGTTTTAGGCTAAAAGAGCAATGGGGTTGATCTGGTCTATTAGTCAAGATCCAGGCCTTATCTAACTCGACCACAGTTAGATCTTTAATTTAGTCATGATTGTCTTGATTAGTTAGCGATGGGTCGGTTACATTTGGGTCCTATGTGAGTAAATCATAGGACTACACCTGATGTTCAAGTGATTGGGCGGATTCGTTGACTTCCTATAGTTAATTAATCGGACTTGTGCGGTTCTTTACTGGTACCACTCTTGTATAAACTAACATTGAGTGCTAATGGTCATTAAGTGATATTATAAGTTAATTAATACAAAAAAATTTCAAGTATTTTTGGAAATACAAAACAGTGAAAATTCAGAACGTTACATCTGACCTTGATTGAGGTCCCAAAGGTATGACCTAAGTGGGGTGGACAGTCAAGATTTTCTGGACTGTTTAGCAACATGTTGTTTGGAAATCTGAAAATATAAAACAATTTTTGCATTAGTGGGCCACTTTTGTGGACCGTATCTTGTAGTATACATATGTGGGGATGTTAAAATTAATTTTTCCTAATTTTTGGAGATCCTGGGCCCACCCCATTGGGTGCTCAAAATAGGGTCAACCATAATTCTGCACTAACCAGATTTTTGGAAAGTTTATTTTCTCTTAATTCACAAAAATACTTTCCTAACTCAAAAAAATCTAAAATTTTAACTGAAGGTGGCCCACCCTTTCTAGGACCCACATACCAAATTTCAGGCCCAACGAACCACCGAGGAATTTTTGGCAAGGGCTGGACCAGCCCACCAAGCTGGAGGCCCAAGGCTGGGGCGTCTAGCATGGGCTGATCGTCCACCCCATTTTGTGGCCCACCATGATGTGTGTTTTATCCCTCTGGCCTTCCTTTGTGTGGCCCACTTAAGTATGGTTCATTCGAGTGTGGAGTACTCAGGGCAGGGCCCGCCTTTTTACTAGCACATGCACTAAGAGTCTAGCCCATCGGGACGCTTAGGCTCATGTGGGACGCCCCATGTGGACTACTTGTTGGACCTTGGTCCAGCAGTGTGGCCCACCTTTTTCCCTAATTAATGTGATGTAATCCTATGTGGTGGGGCGCTGTGACTTGATGGCTAGACTACTTGGACTGATGTCCTAATCAAATGGATCATTTTCTGGGCTCCAACAGGCCTACAAACCTGTTCGGTTAAAAATCCAGCAATCTGTTATAATTATGCTTGGCCTTAGGGCTGAAATTTTGAGAAGTGGGGCCCACCACATTATGAGTACTTAGAGGGAATAAATCATGCTTTAAATCCCCTAATTCTTGGGCTTAATTAGTGCATCTTTCAGGTCCACCATAGTTGGAGTTTTTAATGGGTTCATAAATGTAACTAGTTGTTGGACTCCTTCGGCCTTTTGGACCCTTGGGGCCATTTTTACTATATTATTGTGTTGGGTTTATGGGCTGGATTTCACAAGTAGTTGGGCCCTTGGTCGCCCACCAAATCAACTTTATACTTGGGCCGGGTTGTAGGCCTAACTCACTTGACTTACACACGAGAATTGCACATGTGGTTTGAGTAATGGATTGCCCACTAGGCCCACCAAAATATGTGGACTAATGACCTTTATGTTTGAGCCCAAACCTTACGTATGGGCCCACGATATTGCGTATGGGTTGGGCTATGTGTGTTGCTCACTGGACCCATGTATTGGAATAGGCCTTGGGCCTTGATCCGCAATTGATAAGAGATGGACAGGGCCATTCATCTATTTAGGCCCATGTTATTGTTTTCCTTAGCCTTGTGGGCTACCTCAAACTATTGGGCCATCACTAGAGGATGACTCCTTAGAGAATTTATTTAAATACCTAGACTTAGTCCCTCATTGGAAAGAAGGCGTATACTATGATATCATTGTCGTATGGTGCACCTAGTTCATCCTCATGACCCATGTGCATCATTATGTGATTTGATTGCATTATGTGTGGTCATTGGGCAGATGCGATAGTTTTCCAGAGGGATGGAGTTTCCCCTCTTATGCACGTTGAGTGCTTAGAGATGATACATGATTAGTACGCGTGACTCATGCATCCGACATTACATTTCATAGATATTATTTGCCCTTGTTTCATCAAGGTCGATGCCTCCACTGATATATCGTGGGTGACCGTTTGTGAATACTGAAAATACTATTTGAGCATTTAGAGTACATAAGATGCCCAGGGTGAAAGCCCCTAAACCTTCAAGGTACCGAGAAGACGCCTCAATACCGTAACCGGGTGGAAAACATGAGCGACTGAGTGCCTTACACCATTAGGCCGCGTCTTTCACTGTCGTGAAGTTGGTTAAGATGGTATGTAGCCTTATCCGCCTGAGTGAGGGGGCATTCCTAGGGTGAGTTTGACCAGCTCGTAAATGGGTCTGCTACCGTCGAGCCTTACTGTGATTGGCTGTCCACAAGTAGGTAGTGTGGTCTCTTACGCTCATTTGATTGTGCAGTTTTGGAGAGTGACAATCATCTTGCAGTACATTAGACCCCAATGATATTCCTTATGATAGAACTATATTGGATATGTGGACTGGATATGAGCACTGACATTACTTCGCATTTGCATTGTCATCGGCTGTTTAAGCCTTATTGCATTGCATAGCCTTGGTACGGCTCCTTGCATTATAGCTTAACCTCTGTAAGGCTAGCGGCATTAGTATTGATCATGTTTCCTGTAACATCCCAAAAATCGGGGGGTCGAGCAAAAACCCAACTCCCGAGTTCCAAAATGTTATTTATGCAACATAGATATGTATGATTAAATGTTGTCTGTGATAATGTATTAAACATGAGTGAGATTAAGCTAAAACAGCATATCACGCTCCAGAGACAGTTAAATTTACAAGCGGAAGACTGTGATAGTATGTATAACATATATAATCTGTTGTATGTCTCTAGAGTGTGAATATGTTACCGGGTTATATACATACATGTATACTTCAAAAGTAAACAAAAGAATATACATGAGTGCTCTAAAAATATAAAATGACAAGTGTCAAGGCATCTAATCAACCTCCCTGTAATCCCGTCGATCATAACACACATAAATGAGGGATCCTCCTCATCATCATCAAGTCCAGCTCCGCCTCGCAGGCCGCGCCATCATCTGCAATCACAAAAGGTCTGGTGGGTGTCCAGGAACACCGTCCCGTAACGTGGGAGTGAGTGGCTAACTCAGTGGAATAATAGAGCAAGGATTAACATGTTCTCAAATTAATCACGCGATAATAGTAAAGCAATAAATCAAACAATCCTAATACTGTTGTTAATGCAATTATGACATGACGTGATGTATGCCCTCACCGACGATCACCCTCATGCGGCAACATCTTACGACCGCGGCATGCCACACTCCCTAGAGTGCTCCACATCTTCCAGGCACATGCAATGCTATGGTGATATGATTACCGAGTTGTTATTAGTCCTTTTCATACAGCAATATTGGGAAACTAAGGTACCTCCCTTATATCAATCCCAACACAGATCCTGTCTAGGGTCGTCACTCCTAGTAGTCTCATACGATGTATATTTTGTAGGTCGCTGCAAGGGCTGCCAGGGCTGTTGCACGCACTCGTTGCTCCGCTCTCCCATCACCTTATCAATACAGGCCTACTGTACTCTACTGCTACGGAAGGGTCGTCGCCTCCCGTAGACTCAGAATACGCTCGCGGTCACTACAAAGGGCTGCCAGGGCTGTTGCTCGCACTCGTTGCACCGCTCCCCCATCACCTTATCAGTGTAGGCCGACAGCAAGAATATAGTGTCCCATACCACCATAATCTGCTCACGAGTCATAGGTGCTCACTGGTCACTACGGGGAGGTTTGTGGCCCCAGCGTAGGCCGACAGCTCGACCACGGTGTCCCATACCACCATGCCCGGCTCATGAGTCTTCGTGGATCAAGGTACCATGGTTAACAGGGTTTACAATGGTAAGTTCAGTACCCTAGGTTCAAGCAGTTATGACACATACAAGGTGAACATACATCGGCCAGTCGGGTTACTTGACGGGCTCGACTAGTGCGATCGCATCGTAAGTCGAACGACATGAAGTGCGTAAAACACTTCGCGTGGCCTAACCACTGCCGCCAACTCTAAACACGAATCACGTTCATCGACGCGTCGTTCGTGGCTATGACCAGTCAGCCACGAATTCGCTCGGTTACCGACTGCCTGGACTAAGTCTAGTCCCAAACACTTATGGAATCACGTCAACAAGTTATGTAAGAGCATTGGAATTGAAATACAATCATGTGAGCATGTTAACTCATGTCATAACATTCAACTTAAGCAAATCCTCAAGGACATAAATTTCATGCATGTAATGAAATCATGCATTTAGTCAACATGTAGAAAATCATTTAGGTCAGCATAATAATTGAAAAAAAAACAATCACAAACTATCAAATAACATCATTTAATTCAATACATACTAATACAAGCATTTATACAAACACATACACTACACACTTAAGTCTACATATAGTATGTCGACCCAAAGTGCGCAACTAGGCGAATCTCTTCGCCAAACTAATTATACACGCATTCCTAACTTCCTAATGCGACAACAAACCATGTCAATCGCATCAGCAAAATATGAATGTAAATAGTACTTCCTACAAATGACTAAAATGCCCTAAATCTCATATTCTTCGTTAGCTTACGAAACGGGAAACGGAGAGCATTTTGTACATGTCAAACGGCGATGCCGTCAAGAATCTACTATTAAACGACATTGAAAGCGTTGGAAACAGTCAATCAAAGCGTCTAATATCCGCACCTTATGTCTTGTAGACTCGGGAATTGAAGCGGAGCGTATATGCTTCGTCTACGGCGAGTAAGGAACCTAATACATAAGATCCATAAGCTACATCGCTATGGAAACAAGGAAAACTCAAATCAACAACTATTTAGGGTTTTTACTTACCTAGGATCGCGGTGGAATCGCCGGGAAAACGGTAGAGGAGTGTTGCTTAAGCACGTGCAACACGTAGCACAAGTGGCAGGAAGAACTCTCCCACTCTCTCACAATCTCTCACTCTTTTCCTCTCTCCCAAGCTAGGGCTTCTCTCAAATTCGGATGGGAGAGAGGAGTGAGGGTTTCAACCCCTTTTATAGCCTAAAACATGCCCAAAATAGGCTTGGGAACAATGTTTACTTGGTGCCTAACCAAATCGGGGCCGTTTCGGTCCAAAAGGGTATTTCTGAAGGTCCCCTGGCCAAATGCGGTCGGACTTAAGCTCGTGTATACTGGATCTAGCACGCATCCAGATTTCAGGCCGGTAGGGTTCCTAGATCGCACGTGGCGGCCCAGTTTCAGTTTAACGGTCACCGCACCAAGATCAGGCCTATAAGTCTCGTGATATGTAATAGAAATTTTTCCTGATCCAAGGGTGTAATTTGGCTGTATTCTGACGGTCAGAATGCTTAATACTGATGCGTCACATTTGTGTGCCAGATTTGAATTTGAAATTCCAACTATGTCCCTATTCACACTCTCTTCGGTCCGGGCTCAATGAAATAGCCTGTGATCGTCAGTTGGACTTGATATTCGAAACGATTGCCAAGCCCAGCTAAGTGGTCATAACGGTCTAAGATGGTAGGCATCTGACTTACGACGCGCGGTCTAGATCCAATACAAAGTTTCAAGGAGGTCTCGAGAACAAACCGGCTTAGAGTTTGATCCGAGGCTTTAGAGCATTATAGCACCCTTGGTTCCACTCGCTTTGGGCCTTGTATAACGTATTTAAAGTGATCAGGGACCATTTCCCAGCTATTCTAACGTTGCACTAGCTAACTTAGTCATATTTTCTAAAGGAATTGATTCTAAGTGGTTTCTTTGGCTATGGAATTGGGTTCTAAGCAATTTTTCAGGTGTTTTAATTGACCCATTGCCTAAGGACGTCAAATCTCAGATTGGCCAAAATCCGGGGTGTTACATTTCCCTTCTACATTCCCTATTTTCTCCTGTGCACTATTGTTATACATCTTCACCTCCCTCTAAACTTTCTATAAGCTTATGCATGATTGATGTATGCAGGAGATCCTAGGTCAGTGCAGTAGTGGAGGAACTGTGGATTTGGTTGGCACGAGCTAAGGCTTGTTGCAAACCTTTCCTTCCCTCTTTTTATATTATGTATTTCCTTTTGAGCCTTGTACTTGTAAAGTTTAAATTCATAGTGGATTTTGTAATGTGTTCCTTGGTTTATTTATGAGATTTTCTTGCTATGATCTTGGGCATGCTCGATTTGGTTTGAAATTGTGATATGAAAAATCCTCCTTGTAGGATCCCAGGATCGGAACCTAAGCTAGGAATCGAGAATGAGGTACTGCGGAGGCTGTTGCGGCCGAAACTGGCTATCGGATTCCTTGTGGGTCCGGTCACCGAGTCTAGGGCGTGACAAAGCTGGCCCGAGCTCGACTCAACTTGGATCAGTCTATAACTCAAACTCTGCTCAGATTAGTCTAACTCGGCTTGACTTGGTTAGTTTATATAAATATCAACTTCTAAAAAATAAAAATAAGAAATCGTATCCCCCCTTTATCTTCTCAGCTTGAACAAGCGTGTACACCCTCTCCCCAAGTAGCCGAGCCACTTGTTCGACTGTCTTGACTTACTGCCCTGCTTGCTCGCCCCCATTTCATCCTCCGTCGTCATTGTCGTGCTCTGCTCGCTCCTGTCTATCAATGCCCTGCCCGTCCGTCTGGTAAACATCAAACCATATCCCCTTTTTCTCATGATTTTTGGTTGGCCGATTATATATATATATATATTAAAAAATCAAACTCAGCCGGCTACCTCGCTGTCCATGGTAGTCCGACTACTGATCAGTGCAATTTTTTTTAATATATATTATATATTTATATTATTATAATTATATATATTATACATTATAATATATATTATATTACTTATTAAATAAAAATTATAAACCTTATATATTATACATAAAAAAATCCACACACACACACACACACACACACACACATATTAAAAATCCTAAAACTTTATAAAGATGGATGGATGGTTTGATGCACGGATGGATGCATGGATGGATAGATGGGAGGGATAGTTGGATGCACAGATGGATGGTTGGATGGGACGGATGATTGGTTGGATGGATGGATGTATATTGTATAATCTAATTTATATATATATATATATATATATATATATATATATATATATATATATATATATATATATATATATATATGTAGTATAATAAATATATTATAGTATATTAATATTATTATATATATTACTATTAGATTGGTAATGTTAGTTATGTGATATGTGAATGTTAATGTTAGAATTTAGATTGTTAATGAATTAATGTTATATTGTTATTGTTATAATATTATTGTTAGTTATCAATTATGTGATTTTAAATGTTACATTCTTAAATTAATGTTAATATTAATTTTATTTTTTTATTATTCAATTAGTTACATTATTATTTTCTTTTATATTTTATTGTTGTGGTATAGGATAATCAATTGCCCATTTGAGGATTTCTATATTGTTAGATATAGATTCAATGTATTTTTGAAATTATAGAAATTCTCAAATTGTCCCATTTTTTGGATAGTTAAATGTTGAATAGATAAGAATGATTTCATTTATTCTAATTTAAATGTATATGCTTATTTCAGTTCGTCTCTCCTATTTTCTCTTGATATATTTCTTACATTTATTTTCATTATAAAAAATCTACACTTTGTGTGGATAGTTAACGTGAGAAATGAAAGTATTACAATATATTCAACCTTAAATGGGTTACTAATTTAGACACTTAAGAAATTTTAGAAAATTTAAAGGACATTTAAGTAGACACCACTTTGTGTTGTTAAGTACCTAAAAGTTAGTTTCCTGTGAGATGTGTACTTTGCTGATAAATACACCCACACTTTCTAGTTTTTGGTAATAAATAAAGTTTTGTTTAGGCATTCATCTTTTGAAATTGATATTAAGCGTAATTCTGATTTTGGTTATCCCATGCTCTCCATGTTGAATTGTTGGCAGTTTCCTCCATTTAAGTGCAATTATGAAAGTTAAAAAAACAAAAAAATACCCATAATTCTAATTATAAGGAGAGCACACCTTTGGTGTGGTGAATCCAACGCCAGAGGACTTTTGCCTTAACATTTGTTTTTTTCATTTTTTTTTTATGAATATGGTGGAAAATTTTATATATATATATATATATATATATATATATATATATATATATATATATATATATATATATATATATATATATATATATTGTAATCTAAGAATTATTTTTTAACAGAAATTCAATGGTTTAATTGTACATATTTGTATCTAAGGCCCCATTTGTTAAATTTGAAGTCTAAAGCATGAATCTGAAATTTGAAGCCCAAATATGAAATCTGAAGCCTGAATCTGAAATCTGAAGTCAAAAAATTTGTTTGGTAACTATGGCTAAAGTCTGAAAATTAAGTACTTAATTTGAAACAATCTGTTTGTTAACAAACATCTGAAATGTCTGAAATATGTTAATTTGACACATTTGCCCCTATCTATCTCCTATTTGGAAATGCTTTACATTATAAAGAAATTATTTTTTATTAAATGACAATAAAACTATTCAATTTAATTCAAATAAACTATAAAGTACTTAATAGAAAATTAAAATATCATTATTCATAAAAATAGATAAAAAATTAATGATTTGCATGTATAAGTGTGGCGGCAATTTCTTCTCGCATATTGGATATAATAGTTTGTTTAAAGTTTCCAAATACTCATTCCACTTTAGGTATATCATTCTCTGATTCGATATTCATCTCTGAAAGAACATTTTCATCATTGTATTGTTGGAAGAGTGGATCGGAGATGGATTCTTTCTGATGTAGTTGTGTAGTGTCATGCATACAATAACTATGTCTCCATTCATCCGTTTTGTGAGATAATTTTAGGAGACTAGTCCAAAATTTAAGAGAATCCTAGACTCAAGTGGGCTGTATTAAAGGAAAAGGTATTTAGGGAAATTCCTACCATTGAAACCTCCCTGATTCAACAGTGATGTTTACATGCCATCCATACAGTTCATAATGTCATTCCTATTGGAATGAGCTGAAAACACAAATATTAGCATGATTCAAAACTTCAGTGGCCCCACGAATATTTCAACTATGGACATTTAGTTATCATGTTTTCAGCCCACCTGAGCATTAGATACGATTCATCTTTGGCCTCATGTCCTAAAATGAACTCACAAAATGGATGGACGGTGAGGATTTCTCACAAACATCCTAGTGGCCCCACCTGCGTTCCTAGCGCAGGAAATTCCTGCGAAAGGCTTTCGCAGGGATCCACGTCCAGTGATCCGCGTCAAGTCCAGAACGGAAACGGATTGACTACTCCCCCTAGCCACCGTGGTCAGTGCTCTGTTAGCCTCTCCATGATGTATGTGTTTCATCCATTCCGTTCATCTATTTTTAAAGATCATTATAGTGCTTCACCCCAAAAATTAGAGGGATATAAATCTCAGGTGGACCACACCATAGGAAAACAATAATGATTGGATATGCATCATTAAAATCCTCTTAAGGCCCACTGTACTATTTATTTGACGTCCAATCTTTTATTAGGTCATACAGGAGCAGATGAAGGGAAAAAATAAAGATCAGCTTGATCTAAAACTTTTATGGCCCCTAAAAGGTTTTTAATGGTCGATGCTCATTCAACACTATTTCCTATAATGTGGCCCAATTGAGATTTTGATATACCTAATTTTTTGTCCCATGCCATAAAATGATCTTAAAAAATAGATGGATGGCATGGATGAAACACATACATCATGGTAGGGCCCACAGAGCACCGACCACCAGCCACTGGCCGATGGCAGTGGGAGTAGCCAATCCATTCTGTAGGCAACGTCTTTAACGAGGACGCGGATTGCATACTACCCCCGCCCGTCCCTGGCTCCGAATGGGCAGTTCTATAGGCGGGACCACCGTGATGTATATGTACATCCAAACTGTCAATCCCTTTTCTCAGATTATTTTACGGCATAAACAAAAAAATGAGGTAGATCCAATGCTCAAGTGGACCACACCAAATAATAATCTTGGTTGCATTAAAATGCACTAGTTGCATTAAATGCAAGAGTCATCTGTGATGTGGTCCATTTGATTGTTGGATTTGCCTCATTTTTGTTTTGATGCCTTAAAATAATATGAGAAAAGGGATAAAGGGTTTGGATGTACAGATACATCACGGTGGGCCCGCTCACAAAACTGCCCATTCGAAGCTAGGGACGGGCGAGGGTAGTACGCAATCCGCGTCCGTTGTACGAATAGTTCAAAGAGATCAAAGTTACATGGGCCACTGTGATGTTTTTTTTACCATCCAACCTATTCATTAGGTCATGTAGACGTGGATGAAGTGAAAACACAAATATCAGCTTGATCCGAAACTTCTCCAGCTGTCAAGAAGTTTTTAATGGTGGACGTTCAATCCCCACCTTATGGTCCAATTAATCATTGGACGTACTTCTTTTATTGGATCACACCTTAAATTAGCTGAAAAAGTTGATGGACGGTGTGGATCAAACACATAAATCATGGTGGGACATAAAGAAGTTTTACAGGTTAAAGGTTGATTTTGTATTGCGTAGAAAAGAAAAAATTTCCATATAACTTGAAAAGGGGTACTTTTGGAAGTAAAAAATTTTTGTTTAATGAAAAATCATGGAGCGCATTCCGCGTTCACCATTAAGCCAGACTCCTATCACAGAAAGAATTCAGTGAAAAACCACTTACTGCTTTCCGTCTTTCGCGTTAACAACGCATTAACAAACACTACTAAACACAGAAAATTTTCCCCATTCCGTGTTAAGTGCAAAAATTTAGCATTAACAAACACAGTCTAAGATTATTTTTAAACAATTGATTGAATGCAACAAATTTTTTATTTTGTTTTTATATCAAATGAGTGGAAATTATTATTAATTTTTTTAATTTAAAACTAATATTTAAATGATTTGTAATATCACATGAAAAAGAATATTGAGAAGTTAAAAAAATTTAACAATGTTTGAGAAAAATTGAGATTTTATATATATATATATATATATATATATATATATATATATATATATATATATATATATATATATATATATATAACGTGATTTAATAAAAATATATTTTTTGGGAATAAAAAGAATATTGAATAAAGTTGATAGTTTTGAAAAAAGAAAGAATTTGATTTCGAGAAAAAAATAATATCCTGAAAAAGAAAATTAAAAAGATTAAAAATAATGTGAAAAATTTGACAACTTTGAAAAATGAAAATATTTTGAAAAAGAAAATGAGAGTTTGTATTTTGAAAAATAAAATAAAATTGTTTGATAAAAATTGACAAGTTTGAAAAAAAATGGAGAAGTTTGAAAGAATTGAAAATTTTAAGATAAAACAGTATTTTAAAAAAAAGATACTTTAACAAAAAATAGATATTTTGAAACGGAAAATAAAGAAGTTGAAAAAAATTGTGATATTGAAAAATAATTAAAAATGTTTAAAAATTGAAATTAAAAGAAAAAGTTATTTATAAAAACACTGAGATTTTGATATATATATATATATATATATATATATATATATATATATATATATATATATATATATAATTGAAACGTTGAAAAAAAAATGATGCTTTTGAAGAAAAAAAAATCGGCACTTTGAAATTTTTGAGAAAAAAAAATAAAATTTGAGAAAATTTTAGAGATTTTGAAAATAATTAGAATTTGTATTTTATTTTATTTTTTAAATAATCAGAATTTGTATTTTGTTAAAAGTTTTCAAAGAAAAATTAAGAGAATACATTTTGAAAAAATGTGATTTTTAAATGGGAATTGAGATTTACCTGTGAAAAAAAAAAGAAAAACTTTTTTTAATAAATTATTTGGCACATCCACTAATTGAACCTTTTACCGTTTTTGGACTATCTAATCAGTCCAGATTGAAGAGGAAATAACTTCAAATGTTTAAATCAAATTTCACTAAAATTGTTGATCAATATTGTATGCCCAATATCTTTCTCATATGTAGCCTGATCGGGGCGAGTAAGTAGTCAAATCAAGGGTGTTGATTAGTAAAATAGAGTGAATGGACCAGACATGTAAAATAGGCCAAACATTCTGGTCAAAATTGTAACCCAACTTACTGACCTCGTGAGAACCTAAGAATTGATGTTGGTAAATTTTGTGGGCCCCATCATGATGTGTGTCGAACATCAAAACCGTGCATTTGATGTGTCCCCTTTAGGTTATGAGATATCTCAAAAATTATCCATATATGAAACTCAAGTGGGCCATACCATCTAAAACTATGTGAAGACATCCTAAAAAATATAAAAGCACTTGGTGGGGCCCACATGAATTTTGGATGTGGCTGAAAATTGGTCTGACCCCTCATCCAAGTGGGACACATATAATGAGTAGGTTGGATATGTGTATCACATTTAGGCAGACCCAATATATGATTATGAATGTTTTAAGAAAACCCCTCTCTACTATATTATGTGGTGTGGCCCACCCAAGTCATGGATTAACTTTCTCCATACCATTCAACACTTTTCTCAAATCTTTTTAAGATATTAACAAAAAATGGGGCGGGTCCAAGGCTTAAGTAGACTACAAAGTGGGGTTTGAACGTCCACCATTTAAAACTTTTTGGGAGCTAGAGAAGTTTCATATGAAGCTAATATATGTGTTTTAACTTTATCCACATCTACATACCTTATGAATAGGTTGGATGGTAAAAAAAATATCATGCTGGCCCAAAGAAAGGTTTCAACCGTGGGTGTCATTATCACTACAACTTCCTTTAGTGTGGTCCACTGGAGCCCTTTACCTACCTCATTTTTTTGCTCATATCTTAAAATGAATTGAGAAAAATGATGAACTACGTGGATAAAATACTTACATCACAGTGGCCCCCAGGGAGCCCTGCCAGACTAATCCGTCCAAGGCTAAGGTGTCATTTAGAAGGAAGCAGATTGCATAATAAGTGTCTCAATAAGCTAAGTGTACTGAGTAAGTATCTCAATAAGCTAAGTGTACTGAGTAAACTCCGTGGGTCTCACTGTCATTCATGCATTTTTGGGATAAGTTAAGGTCTTTATCCCAAAAATGAAGCATATCCAATACTCAAATGGACCACACCACCTGAAAGAGTGTGAATTGAACATCTACCATTGAAAATTTTACGGGGCCACAAAAGTTTTAGATCAATACGATGTTTGTGTTTTCACTTCATTCATGTCTTTGTGATATTATGAATAGGTTGGATAACAAATAAGCACTACTGTAGGCCATATAAAGGTTTCAACGGTGGAAATCATTATTCCCACCGGTTACCTGTGGTATGGTCCACTTGAGCTTTAGATATACCTCCATTTTGGGCTGAACCACTAAATAAAACACGGATGGACGGAGTGGATAAGACAAATACATTCACGGCAATCCGTTTACCCAACCGAAACGGATTGGATACCCCCCCTGCCACCAGCCAATAGGTGGTGGTTGGTGATTTTTCAGCCCCACTATGATGTATGTGTTTCATCCATGTCGTCCATCTATTTTTACAAATCATTTTATGGTATAAGCCCAAAGTAAGGTGATTTTTAATGGTGAACATTCGATTACTATTATTTTCCTTTGGTGTGGTCCAGTTTAGATTTAGATATTGCTCATTTTTTCGTTCAAGCCCTAAATGGATCTTAGGAAATGGGTAGATGGCATGGATGAAGCATATTCATCATAATAGGGTCCACTTAGCACTTGCCACTCCCCACGTAACCAGTGAGCAGCGTCACGAGCCAAACCACGCAAGGAAGCTGATTGCGTCCTACCCCGCCCAAAGAGAAATTTCCCACTGGACGACCCTTTTATGGCCCACCAGCCATTTTAAGCCCGCTTCTTTTTAAGCTTCTAAGAATACGCCCCTGTATACGGACGACTTTAATTTCAACGGACCAAAATACCCCCGTCTTTCCTTCCTTCCGGAAGCCGATTGGCAGCTGTGCGAAGACGAGCGCTGACGCTCCTTGACATGGGCCCCACATTGATGTATTTATTATATCCACACCGTTCATCCATATTTCGAGATCATTTCAAAGAATTATCGGAAAAAGAGAATCACATCCAAAGATCAACTGGACCACACCACAAATAGCAGCGGGAAACTTGATTTTCACTGTTAAAAATTTCGGAGGGCCCACCATAACATATATTTTCCATCCAATCTATTCATAAGGTCACAAAGACCTGGATGAAGAGAAAAACAAATTCCATATTGATCCAAAACTTCTGTGACCCATAAAAGGGTTTCAATGGTAGACGTTCAATCCTCCACTGCCTTTTACAGTGTGGTCCACTTGATAGCTAGATCTGTCTAATTTTTCGTCTCAAGCCTTAATACGAGTTCTCCAAATAGATGGACGGTTTGGATATAATACATACATCCTAATGGGACCCACAAAAAGCAATAGGGATTACAACCGGGAAAAAAAACAGCCTGATCCGTCGACCCCAACTCACTGTCCTACCCGTGAAATTTTATTTATTTATTTTTTTTTTTTCTGCTTTTTTGAAATGTATTTTTTGTAAGGATAACTTTTTCCTTCCTATATTTTTCTTCTTTCTAATACATATAAGCATATAAAATTTTTTTCACTCTTTTTATTCATTTCTTTCTTTATTCAATTAATAAACATATCTTTTAAACTGAACCAGTTAAGTTACCTAATGTGCCATATAAGATTTGGGGGCAGGAGATGCTACTTTACCTAACTAACCTACTTATTTTCCAATATTCCATCAGGTTGATAGTCGAAAATCCATTTCATTCACTTCGCAGTGAATTAAAACGGAATCGCCAGAAATGACCGTGAAATGCATGGAAATGACCGTGAAGTGAAGTGAATTGACTGTGAATTGCAGGGAAATGACTGTGAAGTGAAGGGATTTGACCGTGAAGTGCATCGAAATGACCGTGAATCTAAACGGAATCGCTGGAAATGACTGTGAAATGAATGGAAATGACCGTGAAGTGAAGCAAAATGACCATGAAATGCGTGGAAATAACCATAAAGTGAAAGGATTTGACCATGAAGTGAATCGAAATGACCGTAAATCTAAACAGAATTGCCGAAAATGACTGTGAAATGCATGAAAATGATCATGAAGTGAAGCGAAATGACTGTGAAATGCATAAAAATGACTGTGAAGTGAAGGGAATTGACCGTGAATCAAAACGGAATCGGTAGAAATGATCGTGAAATGCATGGAAATGACCATGAAGTGAAGTGAAATGATCGTGAAGTGAAGGGAATTGACCGTGAAGTGCATTGAAATGACCGTGAATCTAAACAGAATCACCAAAAATGACCGTGAAATGCATGAAAATGACAGTGAAGTGAAGCAAAATGACCGTGAAATGCGTGAAAATGACCGTGAATCTAAACGAAATCGCTGAAAATGACCGTGAAATGCATGGAAATGACCGTGAAGTGAAGCGAAATGATCGTGAAATGTATGGAAATGACCGCAAAGTGAAGCGAAATGATCGTGAAATGCGTGAAAATGACCGTGAAGTGAAGGAAATTGACCATAAAGTGCATCCAAATGCTCGTGAATCTAAACGGAATCGCCAGAAATGACCGTGAAATGCATGAAAATGACTGTGAAGTGAAACGAAATGATCGTGAAATGCGTGGAAATGACCTTGAAGTGAAGGGAATTGACCGCAAAGTGCATCGAAATGATTGTGAATCTAAACGGAATCGCCGAAAATGATCGTGAAATGCATGGAAATGACCGTGAAGTGAAGCGAAATGCATGGAAATGACCGTGAAGTGAAGGGAATTAACCGTGATGTCATTTCGATGCATTTTACGGTCATTTCTGGTGATTCCATTTAGATTCACAGTTACTTCCATGCACTTCACGGTCAATTCCCTTCACTTCGCGGTCATTTTCACGCATTTCACAGTCATTTCCATGCACTTCACGGTCAATTGCCTTCACTTCACGGTCATTTCCACACATTTCACGACCAATTCGCTTCACTTCACGGTCATTTCCATGCATTTCACGGTCATTTTCGGTGATTCCGTTTAGATTCACGGTCATTTCCATGCACTTCACGGTCAATTCCCTTCACTTCACAGTCATTTCCATGCATTTTACGGTCAATTCGCTTCACTTCAGGGTCATTTACATGTATTTCATGGTCATTTTCAGCGATTCTGTTTAGATTCACGGTCATTTCCATGCACTTCACAGTCAATTCCCTTCACTTCACGGTCATTTCCACGCATTTCACGGTCAAATCGCTTCACTTCACGGTCATTTCCATTCATATCACAGTCATTTCCGACGATTCTGTTCAGATTCACATCATTTCCATGCACTTAACGGTCAATTCCCTTCACTTCATAGTCATTTCCATGCATTTCACGGTCAATTCGCTTCACTTTAGGGTCATTTCCATGCATTTCATGGTCATTTCCCGCGATTCCGTTTAGATTCACTGTCATTTCCATGCATTTCACTGTCAATTCCATTCACTTCACGATCATTTCCACGCATTTACGGTCATTTCCATGCACTTCACGGTCAATTGCCTTCACTTCACGGTCATTTCCACACATTTCACGATCAATTAGCTTCACTTCATGGTCATTTCCACGCATTTCATGGTCATTTCTGACGATTCCGTTTAGATTCATGGTCATTTCCATGCACTTCACGGTCAATTCCCTTCACTTCACGGTCATTTTTACGCATTTCACGGTCAATTCGCTTCACTTCAAGGTCATTTCCATGCATTTCACGGTCATTTCTGCTGATTCCTTTTAGATTCACAGTCATTTCCATACATTTCACGGTCAATTCCCTTCACTTCACGGTCATTTCCATGCATTTCACGGTCAATTCGCTTCACTTCACGGTCATTTCCATGCATTTCACAGTCATTTTCGGCGATTCTGTTTAGATTCACAATCATTTCCAAGCACTTCACGGTCAATTCCCTTCACTTCACGGTCATTTTCACGCATTTCACGGTCATTTCGCTTCACTTCACAGTCATTTCCATGCATTTCATGGTCATTTCCGGTGATTCTGTTTAGATTCACGGTCATTTTTATGCACTTCACGGTCAATTCCCTTCACTTCATGGTCATTTCCATGCATTTCATGGTCAATTTGGTTCACTTCAGGGTCATTTCCATGCATTTCACGGTCATTTCCGACGATTCCGTTTAGATTCACTGTCATTTCCACTCATTTCACGGTCATTTCCATGCATTTCACGATCAATTGCCTTCACTTTACGGTCATTTCCACGCATTTCATGGTCAATTCGCTTCACTTCATGGTCATTTCCATGCATTTCACGGTCATTTTCGGCAATTCCGTTTAGATTCACGGTCATTTCCATGCACTTCACGGTTAATTCCCTTCATTTCACGGTCATTTCCACGCATTTCATGGTCAATTCGCTTCACTTCATGGTTATTTCCATGCATTTCACGGTCATTTCCGGCGATTCTGTTTAGATTCACAGTCATTTCCATGCACTTCACAGTCAATTGCTTTCACTTCATGGTCATTTTCACGTATTTCACGGTCAATTCGCTTCACTTCACAGTCATTTCCATGCATTTCATGGTCATTTCCAGCAATTCCATTTAGATTCACGGTCATTTCCATGCACTTTACGGTCAATTCCCTTCACTTCACGATCATTTCCATGCATTTAATGGTCAATTCACTTTACTTCACGATCATTTCCATTCATTTCATGGTCATTTCCAGCGATTCCGTTTCGATTCACGGTCATTTCCATGCACTTCACGGTCAATTGCCTTCACTTCACGGTCATTTCCACGCATTTCACGGTCAATTCACTTCATTTCACGGTCATTTCCATGCATTTCATGGTTATTTTCGGCGATTTTGATTAGATTCACGATCATTTCCATGCACTTCACGATTGCCGAAATTGACCGTGAAGTGATGCTGGAATTGATCCCGAAGTGAAGCAAATTGATCATGAAATGTAGCGAATTGACTATTAAGTGAAGCGAATTGACCGTGAAAGTGAAGGGAATTGGCCGTGAAATGTATGGAATTGACCGTGAAATGAACTAATTAAAATTGACCGCGAAGTGAATGAAATGGATTTTCGATCATCGACCTGATGGAATCTTGGAAAATAAGTAGGTTGGTTAGCTAAAGTAGTATCTCCTACCCCAAAACCCTATATAGGAAAAAGTTCTCCTTAAAAAAAAAAAAAAATAGGTGGGATAGCGAGTTGGGGTTGAAAGTGCCCCGATTTGTCAATTAGCGTGAGTATTGAGTCAACTAGACAGAAAAGTTCCATAGGAAGATCAATCAACTTTCTGCCTCAACCGGATATGTGCCGAACTCGCCACAGGTAAATCTAAGCCTCACATCCCATGTCCCAAAACACCAGGTAAATAAAACCCTTAAAATTGGTTAGAACATTATAGGGTTTTTGGGTTAGAAAACTTTTATTATAAAATCAGAAAATCTTTAAGTTTTCTACCTCTATCGATTTATCAATAGACTATTCGATAAAATTGATATGTGCTATCTATGTCCTCGATGATCAATCGATACCATCGAAATGAGGACGAAATATGTCTAGCAACCACATATTCATCTGGACGAAATTCTCGAGGTATCGATACCCCTATCGATATTATATATATTTGAATCTCAAGTTTATCGAAGTTGACTCGATATAATCGACAACAGAGTATTTGTGACCCTGTTTTTATAAGAAAATCATGAAGATCTTCGATATATCGAAGTTCCCCTCGGTATCCTCGGAATTCAAATATCAATGATATCGGAAGAACTTCAATGATATCGGTCTTGGACACAGTTTTTCAGCAACATGTTTCAGGTTGTTTTTATCTTGGATCGAGGGTCACTCGATAGAATCAATATTCAAATATCAATGATATCGAGGTCAGATCGATGACAACGAGAATGGACCCAAACTGTCCAGCAAGCTTACTGAAAAATCCTTTGGATTTTTTTATGCATCGACACTACCTTCGATATCATCGGTATTCAAATTCTAATGATATCAAGTGTGTCACGTCCCGAACTCATAAACCGGGCTCACAAAATTTTTGATCGCCATATCCAGCACTGACAGCCTCCATAGATCCCATTCTCGGCTCCCGGCACCCATACACCAGGTTCCGATCCTGGGATGTTACAAGAAAGATTTCTAATCATCAATCTGATTCATAATGAGCATAACCACAAGCATAACCCACGAATAATAACTACAAGAACATCATCACACAATCCACTTTGATCAATAACTTTTTGAGTACAATGCGTCTGAAGAGAAATATAAAATAATGCAATAACAGAAACTCCTGAAGCTTGAGTGCACGCTCCTACTGTGGCGAGGCTATGGCTGTGTCCTGGCATCACCTGCACGTATCAATCATGCATAAGCTCATAGAAAGCTTAGAGGACGGTGTAAGTGTGTGCGCAATAAGAACGTGCTCAGAATACAAGGTCAGAGAAATACGGAATCATGCTGGTGAATACATGAATGCAATCAGTCGTACCAAGGCTATGCGGTGCAAGATATGAATGCTATCGGCCATATCAAGAACATGTGATGTGAGATGCAACTCAAGAATGCCAATCCTCATCATATATCTATACAGTTCTCATTCTGGATAATCACCGTGGTTTAGTACACTCCAAATGGCACTGCCACTCTCCTAGCCGCACAGTCTAAGTGAGCGTAAGAAACCTCACTATCCGCCTGACCAATAGTCTGCCAATACTTATCAGGCACGTCGATAATAGACCCATTCACAAGCTGGTCAGACTCAGCCTAGTATTGCCCCCTACCCTCAGGCGAGTAAGGCCACACTCCTTTCCAATCGACCACGACACACTGAGAGACGCGACCTTCTGATATTCGGCCCTCGTGCGCTCATATATCCACTCGGTCTTGACGTTGGAGTCATCCTTTGGTACCATCGATTTTATGAATTTTTACCCAGGGATATCTATGGCGCCTGTATACTAGAACCAAACATTTTCGGTATCCAATCCAGCCACCCACGATGTGTCTGTGGAGGCCATGGCCCTGATGTCGCTAGGGCATATAATAATCATAATCATACAAATGTAAATGAATGAATCACCCTACTAAACATGCAACAATCTTGCATGCACCGCGCGCTCATGTAGGGCAACTCTGCCTATCAGGGAGCCCATAAATAATCCGCCCGAAGGCATATGCTATGATCAGTCACTCGTCATATCAGACATACATATGATGCGTATGATCGTGACTCATGGATCTATACTAAACATGACATAAGATGACGGGATTTGCGCATAACGGATATGGGCCTAGACGACCTGCTCGCTACAAATATGGGCCTATCAGTGGGCCTTAGGGAGAGTGACAATGCAGACATTTAGCCAACATTATCCTTATAATGTGGACGTCAAACCAACATTTCTCCCAAGATATAGCCCGTTATAAAGATTAACACATATACCATGGTGGAATCACACTACAATGGGCCTTATGTACGCCTTATTGGGCCTCATCCCATGGGCCTTCAATACATCATAATGGGCCTCATAACATGGGTTTTCATATATATCAAAGTGGGCCTTACTGGGCGGTCCACAAATACATTAAGATAGGCCTCAACAATGGCCTTAAAATAATCTCCAAAATTGTTGGATGGTTTGGATGAAACTTATGCATCATGGTAGGTCCCATAGGGATGGAAAGTATAGATAAATCACATACTCCATGGTGGAGGTCCACACCGATGAAAGGTGTTGACACAATACATACATAAGTGGGTCATAAGTAGGACCCACCATACTGTTTATTTTTCACCCAACCTAGGGCCTAACATAATGTTTATTTTCCATCCAACTGGGGTCCAACATGATGTTTATTTTCCATCTAAACTGTTCATAGGTCACATGGGCCTAGGGCCCACCGTAATATTCATTTATCATCCCACCTATTAGTGAGATCACACGGATCAGGGGCCCACCGTACTGTTTATTTACATCCAATCTGTTGAGAAGAGCACGTGGGCCAGGGAAAATCTGGGGCCCACTGGAATGTTTATTTCCATACAACCTGTTGATAGGGTCACACGGCCATGGGGCCCATTGTAATATTTATTTGCCACCCAACCTATTTATAATAATATTTATTTGTCACCCAACCTATTTATAAGGCACGGTCGGGGGGGGGGGGGGGGGGGGGGGGGCACCATCATATTTATTTTTCACCCCAATCTGTTGATTGGGTCACGTGGACAGGGAGCCCACTGGAATGTGGTTCACAAATCCAGCTCACACATTAGGTGCGTCCCACTTGGCTGAGGGTTCAGACTAGGTTTCAGTTGCATCCAAATTTTAGGTAGGTAGGCCCCACCGAGTGATTTTATATATTTTAGGCATGTCCTCACATGATTTTAGATGGTATGGCCCACCTGAGTTCCGTATAGGGCTGATTTTTTGGCAGGGGGCCACTGCCCTAAGGCCCACGCAATGCACAGCGTTGATGTTCGAAACGCATCACGATGGGGCCCGCAGCTGGGGCCGTGAGGCCCAACACGTCTGTCCGCCCGCCCACACAGCCGCAGGCGCTGCTTGCGTCTTCTGTCAGTAGCAGCGTCAGCGCAGCTTCTTTTTTTTTTTTTTAAATCTATTTTCCTGTGGTTTTTCACAAGTGGGGTCCGCATCAAGTAAATTCGCCTCGCCCATTGTATTCCCTGGCTCGATACCGTCAAACAGAGTCCAATATGCAGTATGTTTTTGACAGGTAGAGACATCAGGGCAGGTTTTAATGGATTATAAAGGTGAAGATTGTTGTTTTCCATACTAGGGCCCACCAGAAAATCTGATTGAGTTCATCTTTCAGCTCAACGCCTAAACTGTCACGCCCCAAACTCAGAAACCGGGCTCACAAAATTCCCGATCACCGAATCTGGCATCGACAGCCTCCGTAGAATCCCATTCTCGGCTCCTAGCGCCCATTCACCAGGTTCCGATCCTGGGATGCTACGAGGAGGATTTTCAACGTCAGTTTGATTTGTCATAAGCATAACCAAAGGCATAACCCACAAACAACAACCAAAAACTCCATTACATTTCCACTATGATAAAAAACTTTACAAATACAATGAGCATAAAGGGAAATACAATGATGATGAATAAAACTCTAAGATAATCTGCAAAGCACTCCTGCCTCAGCACTACTGCGCCCCAATGTCACCTGCGCAACGGTCGTGCATAAGCTTCTAGAAAGCTTAAAGGGTGGTGAAAGTGTGTGCACAAATTAGTAATGTAATATCAGAGTAATACGGAATATACTGATGGATCCATAAATACCGTTAGCCTACCAAGGCTATGCGATGTAAAGCATGAATGATGTCGGCCATACCAGGGCTATGCGATGCAAGATGCACGTCAAGCATACAATCCTCATATAAGTCCACATATCAATACAGCTTAAATCTGGGATATCACCGGGGTTTAATACACTCTAAACTTAGATCACCGCCTCATCGCGCGCAATAAGGTAAGTGGAAGAGACCTCACTATCCGTCTGCCAATATCGGGTTCGACTCGTCGATAGCGGACCCATTCCTCGAGCTGGTCAGACTCAGCTTAGCATTGCCCCCTACACTCGGGCAAATAAGGCCATACCCCCTTACAATCGACCATGACACAATGGAGAGTGCAACCATCTGGTATTCGGCACTCAACGCTCATCTACCCACTCGGTCTAGACGTTGGAGCAACCTCTTGGTACCATAAGGGTTTAGGGACTTTCACCCAGGGATATCTATAGCACCCCATATAGAATAAAATTTAGGGTATCCAATTCTGCCAACCACGATGCGTCTGTGGCGGCTACTACCTCGATGTCGCTAGGGCATACAGTAATCATATCACACAATGCGAAATGCATGAATCATACTATCCAATCATGCAGCAATCTTGTGCGCACCATGCACTCATGTGGGACGCTCCGTCTCATATGGAGTCCCATAAATGTCTCGGCCCAACGACTTATGCGATGATTAAACATTCCTCATATCAAGCATACATATGATGCGTATGGGCATGAGTAATGAAATTATACTAAGCATGTTACAAAGTAATGAATTATCCTTACAACGCAGATGGGCCTAGACGGCCTACACACAACAATTACGGCCTGTCAATGGTCCTAGGGAGAGTCATAATGCGGACATTTAACCAACACTATACTTGCAATGTGGACGTCAAACCACCATTGCTCCCAAGCCATAACCCGTAGTAAACATCGTTACACAAACCATGTTGGTCTCACACATTGCAATGGACCTTAGGTACATCCTATTGGGCCTTTATTACATCAAATGGGCTACATAAGTGGGCCTTACGTTCATCAAATGGGCCGCATTACTGGGCTTCACCAATGGCCTTAGGTACATTGCAATGGGTCATAACCCATGGGTCTCAGAGTACATCATAATGGGTCTAATCACATGGGCCTTATGTGTCTTAAATGGGCCTAAACCCATAGGCCTTATATATCAAATGGGCCTAAACCCATAGACCTTATATGAATCAAATGGGCCTAAACCCATAGGCCTTATATATCAAATGGGCCTAAACCCATAGGCCTTATATATCAAATGGGCCTAAACCCATAGGCCTTATATGTCAAATGGGCTTAAACCCATAGGCCTTATATGTCAAATGAGCCACACCCAAACATACGTGGCCCACTTGATCATAGTTCCGTCTCATGCTTCAACTCATACCTTAAAATGATCTTTCCAAGTTAATGAATGGTCTAGATGCATCACATGCATCATGGCGGGTCCCACTGTCGCTGGACAGTGCGGACCAAACACATGCATCACAGAGGACTCCACCGTTCGCTGGTCGGACGGTGTGAATAAA
This sequence comes from Magnolia kwangsiensis, assembly GCA_037074715.1. Classification (NCBI taxonomy): domain Eukaryota; kingdom Viridiplantae; phylum Streptophyta; class Magnoliopsida; order Magnoliales; family Magnoliaceae; genus Magnolia; species Magnolia kwangsiensis. The sequence continues at coordinate 40,213,150 of CM073583.1, read as the reverse complement.
GCAAATGCATCATGGTGGGTACCACCATCCGCCTAGACGGTGGATGTAAAACACATACATCACTATGGGTCCCATGTGGGGCCCACCATGATGTTTATAAGCCATCCAGATCGTTAATAAGGTCACACGGACCTAGATAAATGAGAAAAACAAATTTCATATTGATTTGAAACTTCTGTGGCCCATAACAGGGATTTCAATGGCAGAGGTTCAATCCCACTGTTTCTTGCAGTGTGGGCCACTCGGGCGTCAGATCGGCCTCATTTTTGGAGGGGGGCCGCTTCAGTGAGGGGCCCGCCAAATGAACCGCGTGGATATTACATATACATCATAGTGGGGCCCAAAGCAGGGGCCGTGGGACGCTATCCGCCCGCCCGCTGCACGCAGCAGCGTGCTGCTGCTGCTGCGGTGTCAGAGAGGCAGAGGCGCTGCCTCTTACGTTTTTTTTTTTTGTTTTCTTGAGAAAAATCACATGTGGGGCCCACTCCTTGGAAATCCACTCCGCCTAAAGGATTCTAGTGCTCAAAACATGCCGAACAAGTCCAATGTTTGGCATTTTTGGCAAGTAGAAACAATAAGGTGGGTCCTAATAGTTTTGAACAATAAGAAACAGAGTTTTCTATAGTATGGCCTGCCTGATTATCGGATCAGCCTCATTTTTCGGCCCAACACCTAAAATGAGTTGGAAAAAGGGATGAACGGCATGGATTGATTACATACAACAAGGTGGGGCCTACACAATGGTCCACCCCCCCAACCAAGCTTATATTCGTGTTTTCCATTCAGCGTCCAGGGAACGTCCAACGTCCCTGGACATAATACATACGTTGAGGTGGACCTTGCTGAGGTGGGCCACCACTGATGGATGAACACATATAAGGTGGGCCCCACTTATAAGTGGCTTGGGTAGGATACAAGCCTCATGGTGGGGTCTATTCAAGTGGCCCACACGACCACATAAATAATACAAAGAAAAATAAATAAAAATGAGAGGGAGAGAGAGAGAGAAAGATAGAAAGGGACACGCATGATGGAGGGTCCCCGGCACTATGGGCCCTCCCTTTCATGATCTACAACATAAATCATTGCATATGGGCCCACCTAATCAAGAATCAATGGTGGAGATCCATTCTCCACGAAAATAAATGGTCTAGATGACCTTATTTACAAGCTAGGAAAGGTAAACATCATGATGGGGTCTATGGAGAATGGCCCCATCATGGAATGATATGGATAATCAAGGTGAGCCATCAGCCACATCTTAGGGTCCAAAGTGAGATCCACACCATTGATCGGTGGGCCTCACTTGACACATCATAGAAGCACCCACCGTTCGATCTTCTTGCTCCAATGGGTTCCTTAGCACCTTAGCTTTGATTCCAATGGATGAGATGAGGTATGGATGGTTAGGATGGAAAGGTGGGCCACACTTGGAGTTTTTGGAAGAGAGGGAGAGGCTCATACGTATGGAGTTTTTGCTTGGAGATATCTTTGAAAATGAGAAAGAGAAAAAGAGTTATAAAAGGAGAGAGAGTGATGGGTGATGGAGTGATGGATGTATAAGACACCTTTTTGACTTTGGTGGCCTTTTGTGTAAGAAAGGTATGGCTTTGTAAGAACTTTTTTGACTTTTATGGTTGCTTGGGTATGGGTGAAAGGTGATGTGTACTTGACATGTACTTGACATGTGATGTGATGGGATTTGATTGATTGATGAGATTGATGTGACACCTCATAGAGATTCTCTTGGGTTTCACAACGTGCTGTGTTTTCCTCTCACCGAACGTTGGCCCACATCTCTTGACTAGGGTATCGCCTCGACGCGCAAGTCGCGGCATCGGAACCGCAGCGATGGCGCGGTCGCTATGGTAAAGGTCTTCGGTTGAGTCGATATGAGTTGACGATATATGAATCAACGTTGCGTGTAAATATCGGTTAAGAGTCGAAGGTTGCTGGAATTCGACCGGTAAGACCGTGGAAGTCTACAGAACGGTACGAACCAAGATACGGGTCTTACATGGGCTGAGAAACGAAATGGACGGTGTGGATTTGATTTGTTCATCAGGGTGGGGCCTGCATGAGAAACACTCCCCAAAGCTCAATTATCCCCCTCTCTTTTTTTTGCTAGAAAGTACACATCCCTATCAGTGCACGCACTCCATGTTAGCCTCACTCAACGTCCAGCGTCTAGGGACGCTGGACGGCATGGATAAACCGAGGCATCAAGGTGGGTTCCACATGGACGTGGCCCACCATGCATGTATATATATATACACACACGCATATAATATTCATATAATATAATATATTATATATCGTCTCGCCTAAAATGTGGTGGGCTACACCATTGATGGATGGAGTAGATTTAATATGAGTTGGTGGGGCCCACTTCATTCTAGGGGAATGATAAAGAGAGAGAGAGAGAGAGGATGACATGAGAAGGGGAGGGACCCCGCCACTATTGGGCCCTCCCAAATACAATACAAATATCAAGTGGGTCCCATAATATGTGGGCCCTAAAAAAATAAAATTCAACGGTTGATCACCCACCTCTTACACTCCTCCTTAATCCCTTAGCCTCATATGCTCCTTGCCTTCTCTTTTGATGGTGGTTGATGGACTTTTGATGGTGTAGATGAGAGATGAGAGGGTGGGCCACACTTGGTGTTTTGGAAAAATCTTGGGAATGCTTGGACGTGTGGAGATTTTTGTTACTTAAGAGGTTTGAGAAATGAGAGAGAGAGAGAGAGAGAGAGAGAGAGAGAGAGAGAGAGAGAGAGAGAGTGAGGTGATGGGTGAAAAAGGATGGGTGAAGTGTGATGGGTGATGTGTTTGGTGATGGATGAAGTGATGTAAGAGTTGACTTTGGGTAGCTTGTGTAAGAGAGAGGTAAGGGTAGGGTATGGGTTGTTGTACTTAAGGTATGGAGTGGCTTGACTTGACATTGATTGATTGATTGATGAGATAGGTCGTAGAGATTCCCTCGAAGTTCATAACGTGCGACATTTCTTCGGAATAAATGCGGACTTACAACTTCTAACCTGGGTATCGGTTCGGTGCACAAGTCACGGCGTTAGAACCGCGGCGACGGCGGGGTCACTATGATACAGGTTTCGGTTCGAGCCAACTTTGGTATGCGGGATTCGGCTTAGGATCGTTCGCAAACGTCAGATATGAGTCGAGGATTGCCGAAATTCGACTAGAAGGACTGCGGAAGCCAACGAAATGGTACGGTCTAGGATATGGGTCTTACAACTCTCTCCTCTAAATAAAAATTTTATCCTCAAAATTTACACAATCATCGCAACCAGACATAACTCATAAGGAAGAAGGAACATCGCATCATCATATAGAATCGGAAACAGTTTACAATATATAACATACACTCATTCATCAAAGAGATGGGGACAACGCTCTCGAATCTCTGAGACGCCTCATCAACAGAATGGTGACCCCACTGAACTTTCACTAAGGGAATGACCTTAGTCCGGAGGACCTGCTCCTTCCGATCAAGGATATGAACTGGCTGCTCAATGTAAGAAGCGTTCTCTTGAACCTCCAACGGCTGACAATCAATAACAGGGACGATGTCTGATCCACACTTCCTCAGCATAGAGACGTGAAAAACGTTGTGGTCAACAGATAACTCAAATGGTAAGGCAAGCCGATAGGCCACAACGCCAACACACCCAGTGATCTCAAAAGGTCCTATGAATCTCGGGACAAGCTTGCCCTTCGCTCTAAATTGCACTACGCCCTTCATGGGGGAGACCTTGAGATACACATGGTCCCTTACAATAAATTTCAAGGGACGACTCCGGCGATCAACAAAACTCTTCTGCCTGCTCTGAGCTGTGCGCATCCTCTGCCTGATGATATCGATGGCCTTTGACGACTGCCGCATAAGCTCGGGACCTAAGAGATGCCGATCTCCTACCTCAGTCTAACAACTCAAAGATCTGCACTGTCTACCATACAATGCCTCAAAAGGAGCTATACCAATGGTCGCCTGATAACTGTTGTTGTATGCGAACTCAGTCAATCACAGATGATCATCCCAGCTACCCCCGAAATCAATCGCGCAAGCTTGAATCATATCCTCAAGTATTTGGTTGACCTTCTCGGTCTGGCCATTAGTCTGAGGATGATACGCGGTGCTGAGCCGTAAATCAGTGGCCATAGCTCTCTGAAAGCTCTTCCAAAACTGAGACATGAACCTCGGGTCTCGGTCAGAAAAGATCGAGACTGGAACGCCATGCAGTCTCACTGTCTCCTCAATAAATAGCCTGGCGAGCCGGTCCGTATGCCAAGTCTCACGGATTGTAAGAAAATATGCTGACTTCGTTAGATGGTCCATGACAACTCAGATAACGTCATGACCACGTTGAGTCCTCGACAAACCTATGATAAAATCGGTAGATACGTGCTCCTACTTCCACATCGGGATGCTCAACGGCTGCAACAGACCAAGAAGTCTCTGATGATCGGCCATAACATGTTGGCATGTTTCACACTCGGTCACAAAACTGAAGATCTGGCGCTTCATCCCCACATAAAAATACTGTCTCCTCATATCGCTATACATCTTCCTCGAGCTAGGGTGGATAAAAAACTACGATCAATGTGCCTCAGTCATAAGATCTCTACGCAACTCAGGAACATTTGGGACACATAATCGGCCTCTGAAGCGAAGTCCACCGTCAGAACCAATCTGCTAATCTGTCTGACTCTCAGCTACTACCTCTGCTCGATAATCCCATAACGACTCATCTGTCTGCTGAGCCTCGATCACCCTTGCGACAAGAGAGGGTTGAATCGACAGGCTCGATAGCTGAACGATAGAAGACTGCAGACCAAAATTGAAGTTGTACTCTTCTATATCCTCCAGCATCCTCCACTCCTGAATCATCATATGTGCCACCAAGCCTCATGGCTGACGGCTGAGGGCATCCGCCACCACGTTTGCCTTGCTTGGGTGGTACTGGAGGTCAAAATAATCCTTCAGAAGCTCCAACCAGCGTTTCTGCCTCATGTTCAGTTCAGACTAAGAGACTAGATACTTCAAGCTCTTGTGGTTGGAGAAGATCTCGAACCTAACCCCATAGAGATAGTGTCTTCGCACCTTCAATGCGAAGACGACTGCTGCCAGCTCTAAATCGTGTGTGGGTAGTTCAGCTCATGGACCTTGAGCTGATGAGACGCGAAGGCTCTAGGTTTGTCGTGCTGCATTAGGACAACATCCAAACTAATACGTAAGACATCAGTAAACACAACAAATCCATCACTCCCAGAGGGAAGAGTGAGAACAGGAGTGGATGTCAGACGGTCCTTCTGCTCCATGAATGCCTACTCACATGTGTCAGTTCAAATAAAATCTATGCCCTTCTGAGTCAACCTGGTCAACGGGGCTGCAATACGAGAGAAGCCCTCAATGAAATGTCGATAATAGCCTGCTAAGCCAAGGAAACTGTGGATCTCGGACGTAGTCGTGGGCTGACCCCACTAACGCATTGCCTCAACCTTCGAGGGGTCCACTGCGACACCCTCCCTCGTCACCACGTGACTGAGAAATCTCACCTCCTCTTTCTAGAACTCGCACTTCTCCAGCTTTGCATACAGCTAGTGGGCACGGAGGGTCTGTAAGGCGATCTCTAGATGCTGCATATGGTCCTCATGGGTCCTCGAATATATCAGAATGTCATCGATGAAAACCATAACATACTGATCAAGATTTGCATGAAAGATCTCGTTCATCAACTGCATGAAGACCACAGGTGCATTGGTTAGTCCGAAGGACATGACCTGAAACTCAAAATGACCGTAACGAGTCCTGAAAGCCGTCTTCGGGATGTCCTCCTCTCGGACTCGAATATGATGATATCTGAAACGCAGGTCAATCTTCGAAAAGAACTGTGCACCCTGCAGCTGGTCAAGCAAGTCATCTATCCTCGAAAGCGGGTACTTATTCTTGATCGTGACCCAGTTGAGCTCGCGGTAATCTACGCAGAGCCTCAACGAGCCATCCTTCTTCCTGACGAAGAGTACTGGCGCTCCCCAAGGTGAACTGCTCGGACGAATGAATCTCAACTCACTTAACTCATCCAACTGCAGCTTACACAACTCCATCGGTGCCATATGGTATGGGGCCTTCGAGATAGGTGCAGTACCGGGTACGAGGTCAATCTGAAACTCAATATGTCGACGAGGTGGCAACCCCAAAATCTCCTGAAACACGTCAAGAAAATCGCAAACAACTGGTAACCAGTCAATACATGCGATAACAGGCTCTTCAACAGCACAAGATGTTAAGCAAGACAATGGTTCTCCTCGCAGCTCTGCAATGAACTGAAACTGCGGCAGGCCTGGTATGCAAAATGTGACTGTCCTCGTGAAGTAATCTAAGATGGCGTAGTAATCGACAAGCCAATCTATGCCCAAGATAATGTCGAAGTCTGTCATTGGCAGCACGTACAAGTCGGCGGGCAAAAAGATATCACCAACTAGAACAGGGTAAGACAAACAAAAATGGCCTAACACTGTAGTCTTCCTCAAGGGCGTCGATACAATCAATCCCTCATGTCACGCCCCAAACTCAGAAACCGGGCTCACAAAATTCTCGATTGCCGAATCCGGCGCCGTCAGCTTCCGTAGAACCCCATTCTCGACTCCTAGCTCCCATTCGCTAGGTTCCGATCCTGGGATGCTACGAGGAGGATTTTCAACATCAGTTTGATTAGTAATAAGCATAACCAATGGCATAACCCACAAACAACAACCAAGAACTCCATTACATTTTCACTATGATAAAAAACTTTACAAGTACAATGAGCATAAAGGGAAATATAATGGTAAAGAACAAAAACTCCAAAATGATCTGCAACGTGCCCCTGCCTCAGCGCTGCTGCGAACCAACGTCACCTGTACGCAACAGTCATGCATAAGCTTATAGAAAGCTTAGAGAGTGGTGAAAGTGTGTGCCCAAGGTAGTAATATGATCATGCAATGTCAGAATAATGCAGAATATGCAGATAGATCCATAATATCATGAGCCGTACCAAGGCTATGCAATGCAAGACATGAATGGTATCGGCCTTCCCAAGGCCATGCGATGTGCAATGCAACTCAAGCATACAGATCCTCATCTATGTCCATACATCAATACAGCTCAAATATGGGATATCACCGGGGTCTAGTACACTCTAAACCAGATTGCCGCCACATCGCGCGCAATAAGGTAAGTGGAAGAGACCTCACTATCCGTCTGCCAATATCGGGCGCGACTCATCGATAGCGGATCCATTTCTCGAGTTGGTCAAACTCAGCCTAGCATTGCCCTCTACTCTCGGGCGGGTAAGGCCGCACCCCCTTCCAACCGACCACGACACAGTGGAGAGCTCAACCGTCTGGTAATCGGCACTCAACGCTCATCTACCCACTCGGTCTAGACGTTGGAACAACCTCTTGGTACCATAAGGGTTTAGGGACTTTCACCCAGGGATATCTATAGCACCCCATGTAGAAGAAAATTTTTGGTATCCAATCCTTCCAACCATGATCTGTCTGTGGAGGCTATGGCCCCGATGTCTCTAGGGCGTACAGTAACCATATCACACAATGCAAGATGCATGAATCACACTATCCAATCATGCAGTAAATCCTTACACGTATCATGCACTCATGCAGGGCAACACCGCCTAATCGGGTCCCATAAACAATCTGCCCGAAGGCATATGTTATGATCAGTCACTTCTCATATCAAGCATACATATGATGCGTATGATCATGAGTCATGGAACTATACTAAACATGTTATAATGAAATGAGCTATTCTTACAATGCAGATGGACCTGGACGACCTATACATAATAAGTACGGCCTAGCAATGGGCCCTAAGGAGAGTCGTAATGTGGACATCCAACCAACATTACACTCACAATGTGGACGTCAAACCAACATTGTTCCCAAGGCACGATCTTCTTAAACATCGCTACATAATCTGTATTGGGTTTACACATTGCAATGGACCTTAGGTTCATCCCATTCGGCCTTACATATATATCAAATGGGCCATATCTTCTGGGCCTTTTATTCATCAGATGGGCCATATAAATGGGCCACACCAATGAGTCTTATGTGCATTGCAATGGGTCATAACCCGTGGGCCTTAGATTGCATCAAATGGGCCTAATCTCATGAGCCATATACATATCAAATGGGCCTAATTCTGTAGGCTGTATATAAATCAAATGGGCCTAAACCCCTAGGCCTTATATAAATCAAATGGGCCTAAATTCATAGGCTTTATATAATTCAAGTGGGCCTGGTCTCATAGGCCTTGAGATATAACAAATGGTCCAATCCCATGGGCCTTACATCCAAATCAAAGTGGGCCCCAATAACTGTCACAATTACATTTAAGATGAGCCTCAAATCATACTAAGATGGGGTCCACTTGAACTGTGGCTCTGGCTCATTCTTAGACTCATTCCACAAAATGATCTTTAAAAATGGGTGGACAGATTAGATGCAGCACCTGCATCAATGGTGGGGGCCCACATGAAGGCCCACCATCGTGAACATTATATATTGTATAATATATAAACAACATATATAGTATGTATACAATATTATATATATATATATATAATATACATATATATAATACAATATAGTATATATATGTATATATATATACACATACATGCAGCACATACTCACGCTGTATGCACACACGCACACGCACCCACATGCACGCACGCACGCTCAGCCAGCTCCATCGTCCGCTGGACGGTGAGAGAACATACAATCATGGTGGGCTTCCACCGTCCGCCTGGACGGTGGATATTAAATGCATACATCAATGTGGGTCCCATGTGGGGCCCACCTAAATGTTTAAGTGGCATCCAAGCCGATCATAAGGTCATTCTGACCTGGATGAAGAGAACCCACAAATATCATCTTGATCCAAAACTTCTGTGGACCCCAGAAGGAGTCCCAATGGTAGATGTTCCATCCACTGTTTCCTGTGATGCGGGCCACCTGAGCGTTGGATCAGCCTCATTTTTGGAAGGGGGCCCACTGCTGGGGGTGGCCCGCCTTGTGGACCGGTCGGATGGCAAATGAGCATCATGGTGAGGCCCACGGCAGCAGCCGTGGGTGGCTGTCCGCCCCCCTGCTGCACCCAGCTGCTGCTGCTGCAGCACTTGTCAGAAACAGAGAGGCAATGCCTCTTGCAATTTTAGAAAAAACTCAATTTTTTAGGGTATTTCACACGTGGGGCCCACTTCAAAAAAATCTACCCCGGCCATTGCGTTCTTCAACTCGCAACCATTTCAACGGGTCTAATATAGAGTATTTTCTATGTTTAGAGAATAAAATAAATTGAAAAATGATCTTTTGAAAGGTAGGGATGCAACCCACAACGCTATGGCCCACCAGATCTCCCAATCAACCCCAACTCTTGTCTCAACGCCTAAAATTAGATGGAGAATGGGATGGACGGTGTGGATTTCATACTTACATCAAGGTGGGGCCTAAGCAAGTGGACCACCCCAAAAGTCTCTTTTTCCTTTTTTTTATTTTTATTTTTCATGCAGTGACGTCCAGCGTCCCAGACGCTGGACGGTTCAGTCCTCAAAATACATTATGTTGGGTCCTGTTGAAGTGGGCCACCACTGATGGATGATGTAGTTACAACATTTAAGGTGGGCCCCACTTGAAGAACACTTGGACACAATACCTCAAGGTGGGGTCCATTCAAGTGGGCCACACAAACCTATTACATAAAATAAAAATAAAATAAAAAGAAATAAAAAGGGAGAGAGACATGGAGAGTGGGACACGCTTGTGATGGAGGACCCCGACATTATGGGCCCTCCCTTAAAAGCAAATCATACAATCAAAAGGGTCCCTCAACACATGGGACCACCAAGATCGAGAATCAATGGTGGAGATCCTCTCTCCATAAAAATGGACGGTCTAGATGACCTTTTACAATGAAATAAACATCATGATGGGGTCCATGGAGAATGGCCCCATCATGGAATGATCATGATGATCCAAGTGGGCCATCGGCCTCATCTTAGGGTCCCAAGTGAGATCCAAACCATTGATCGGTTGGCCTCACTTGCCCCATCTCAAAAACAGGAAAAACTAGTATGATCTAGCACCCACCGTCCGATCTTCTTGCTCCTAGGGGCTCCTTGGCATCTTAGCTTGGATTTCAATGGATGAGATGAGGAATGGAGGGTTGAGATGGAAGATGATGGGGTAGGAAAGTAGGCCACATTTGGAGCCTAGGAAGCTTAGAAAAATTCCATACGTATGGAGCTTGGGATTTTGGTTGCTTGGAGATTTGAAATGAGAAAGAGAGAAAGAGAGAGAGTTGTAAAGGGAGAGAGAGAGAGAGTGATGGATGGATGTGGTGGTGATGGGTGTGTAAGAGCTTTTTGACTTTTGAGGCCTTTTGTGTAAGAAAAGGCATGGGCATGGAAGACTTTTGTAGCATTTGTGTAAGAAAGGTATGGGTTAGGAAGACTTTTATGGTTGCTTGGAAAAAGGGGTGAAAGTGATGTGTACTTGACATGTACTTGACATGTGATGGATTGATGGATGATTGATTGATAGGATTGATGTGATTGATGTGACACATCGTAGAGATTCTCTTGGGTTTCGCAACGTGCGGTGTTTCCTCGCACCGAACGTCGGTCTACAACTCTTGACCAGGGTATCACCTCGGTGCGCGAGTCACGACATTGGAACCGCAACGACGGCGCGGTCACTATGGTATTAGTCTTGGGTTGAGTCGACTCGGGTTGTCGGCATATGAATCAGGGTCGCGAGTCGATATCGGTTAAGGGTCGAAGGTTGCCGAAATTCGACCGGTAAGACCGCAGAAGTTTACAGAACGGTACAGACTAAGATACGGGTCTTACACCTCACCAGCAGACTCTGTCGGCAGTCCAATCGATCGGTAAAAATCCTCATACATGAATGAGTATGAAGCACCAGAATCAAACAGTATATGTGCGATGCATGAAGAGAATGGAAGTATGCCCTCAATGACTCCTCCAGAGGTTTGCGGGTCCTGCTGAGCCGCATAGAATCTAGCCTGAGCAGGCTGGGGAGGTGCCTGTCCCCTCGGAGGGTGCTGCTGCTGCTGATGTCACTGAGACACTCCAAACTGCTGCCTTTACTGCTGAGGTCTCGGAGGCTGGTGCTGATGTTGCTGCTGAGGGGGCCTTGGTGGTGGAATCTGCTTTCGCTGCTGTTACGGAGGCTGCTGTGGTGCTCTTAGCTGCTGTTGTCGAGGTCGGGGACACTCCCACCTATGGTGTCTTATCCCACAGCATCCATAGCAAGTGTCAGAAAGCTGTCTCTTAGGTGGTGCCGCTAGGGGTGCCGATAGTGCTACTGGTGCTCTGACAGATGGGTGGCTCCTATATCTCTATGGTTGTCGATGCTGCTGTGAGCTACTGGAGGGGGCCTACCTCTTCTAACCACTCCTATGATCTCGGTCGTCCTGCGTGCTGGCCCACTTAGTCTCATAAATCTGAGCCCTTCGTACTACTGTTTAGAAAGTCGGGAGCTCATGCCCAATGACATGGCCTCGAAGACTGTAACGTAAGTCGTTCTTGAAATGGTGGGCCTTCCGCCCCTCATCATCAACCATATACAGTGCAAACCTTGAAGCACCATGAAACGGGCCGCGTACTGCGCCACGGTCATGTCTCCCTGCACCAGAGTCTCGAACTCCAGTGCTCTCTTACAACGAATATGGATAGGGAAGTACTACTCCTCAAATCGGTCGATAAAGTCCCCCTATGTCCAAACATACTCAGGTCCTACAACGCGGGTGATGGAGGTCCACTAATGCCCGGCCTCACCCTAGAGAAGGAATACAACCAATCAGACTCGCTGCTCGTTCGTACATGCCATAGTATCGAAGATCTTCTCCACATCGGAGCACCACCTCTCAGCTGCTGTCGGATCTGACTCGCCTTGAAAACGCGGAGGATTGAGCTGTCTAAACTCACGAAGATGAGCGCTTGTGCGCTCCTGCTCTTCCTAGGCTGGAGAAATAACTGGGCGCCTACCCTGTCCCTGTAGTGCAGTCATCATAGCCTGTAACATCTGCTGTAACTGTGAGGCACTCACAGGTACGGTCGGCTCCTCACTGGCCTCAGGTGGAGGAACGTCATCCTCAAGTAGGGGAGCAGGGATCTCTGATGGTGGAACGGAAGGCGTAGGTGGTAAGGCTAGAGCTTCGGGTGGTGGAGTGGGATTTTCTTGAGTCGCTCTCCTGGGCCGCATGTCCTATAAGAAAGAATAATGACTCCAATCAACCTTAAGAATCACTCATTAGGGAACTCAATTGGAAGGTTTCGCACTCAGAACTTAATCGTCCTAAACTCATAGTAAACATGTGATGTTGTTCTCGGTTATTCTCAAGTTATGCTCTGATACCAACTTTTGTCATGCCCCGAACTCAAAAATTGGGCTCACAAAATTCTCGATCGCCGAATCCAGCGCTGACAGCCTCCGTAGTATCCCATTCTCAGCTCCCGGTACCTATACACCAGGTTTCGATCCTGGGTGCTACAAGGAGGATTTCTAATCATCAATCTGATTCATAATGAGCATAACCACAAGCATAACTCACGAATAATAACCATAAGAACATCATCACATAATCTACTATGATCAAAAACTTTTTGAGTACAATGCGTCTGAAGAGAAATACAAGATAATGTAATAACAGAAACTCCTGAAGCCTGAGTGCACGCTCCTACTGCGGTGAGGCTATGACTGCGTCTTGGCATCACCTGCATGTATCAATCGTGCGTATGCTCATAGAAAACTTAAAGGACGGTGTAAGTGTGTGCACAATAAGAGTATGCTCAGAATGCAAGGTTAGAGAAATACAGAATCATGTTGGTAAATACATGAATGCAATCAGCCATACCAAGGCTATGCGGTGCAAGATATGAATGCTATTGGTCATATCAAGACCATGTGATGCGAGATGCAGCTCAATCATGCCAATCCTCATCATATATCAGTACAGTTCTCATTCTGGATAATCACTAGGGTTCAGTATAGTCCAAATGACACTGCCGCTCTCCTAGCCGCATAGTCCAAGTGAGCGTAAGAAACTTCACTATCCACTTGGTAAATAGTCTGTCAATACCTATCCGGCACGTCGATAGTGAACCCATTTACGAGATGGTCAGATTCAGCCTAGTATTGCCCCTACCCTCTGGCGAGTAAGGCCACACCCCTTTCCAAACGACCACGACACAGTAGGAGACAGGGCCTCCTGGTATTCAGTCCTCGTGTGCTCATATATCCTCTCGGTCTTGACGTTGGAGTCATCCTCTGGTATCATCGCGTTTAGAAATTTTTACATAAGGATATCTATGACGCCCGTATGTTAGAACCAAACATTTCTTGTATCCAATCCAGCCACCCACGATATGTCTGTGAAGGCTATGACCCTGATGTTGCTAGAGCATATAATAATCATGATCATACAAATGTAAATGCATGAATCACCCTACCAAACATGCAACAATCCTACATACACCGCGTGCTCATGTAGGGCAACTCCACTTATCAAGGAGCCCATAAATAATCTGTCCAAAGGCATATGATATGATCAGTCACTCATCATATCAGACATACATATGATGCATATGATCATGAATCATGGATCTATTTTAAACATGACATAGGATGACAAGCTTTGCTCATAACGGATATGGGCCTAGACGGCCTGCTCACTACAAATATGGGCCTATCAGTGGGCCTTAGGGAGAGTGACAATATAGACATTTAACTAATATTATCTTTATAATGTGGACATCAAACCAACATTTCTCCCAAGATACAGCCCGCTATAAAGATCAACACATATACCGTGGTAGAATCGCACTATAATGGGCCTTATGTATGCTTTATTGGGCCTCGACCCATGGGCCTTGAATATATCATAATGGGCCTCATAACATGGGTTTTCATATATATCAAAGTGGGCCTTAGTGGGAGGTCCACAAATACATTAATATAGGCCTCAACAATGGCCTTAAAATAATCTCCAAAATGGTTGGATGGTTTGGATGAAACTTATGCATCATGATAGGTCCCATAGGGATGGAAGGCATAAATAAATCACATACTCCATGGTGAAGGTCCACACTGATGAAAGGTGTAGACACAATACATACATAAGTGGGTCATAAGTAGGACCCACCATACTGTTTATTTTCCACCCAACCTAGGGCCTAACATAATGTTTATTTTTCATCCAACTGGGGCCCACCATCATATTTATTTCTCACCTAATCTGTTGATTGGGTCACGTGCACAGGGAGCCCATTGGAATGTGGTTCACAAATCCAGCCAACCCATTACGTGCATCCCACTTGGCTGAGGGTTCAGACCAGGTTTCAGTTGCATCCAAATTTCAGGTAGGCCCCACCGAGTGATTTTATATATTTTAGGCATGTCCTCACATGATTTTAGATGGTATAGCCCACCTGAGTTCCGTATACGGATGATTTTTTGGCAGGGGGCCATTGCCCTAAGGGCCCACCCAATTCACCACGTTGATGTTTGAAACGCATCACGGTGGGGGCCCACAGTTGGGGCCGTGAGGCCCAGCACCTCCGTATGCCCGCCTACACAGCCACAGGCGCTGCCTGCGTCTTCTGTCAGCAGCAGCGTCAGCGCTGCTTCTTCTTTTTTTAAAAAAAATCTGCTTTCTTGTGGTTTTTCACAGGTGGGGCCTTCATCAAGTAAATCCGCCCCGCCCATTGTATTCCCTGGCTCAATACCGTCAAACAGAGTCCAATATGCAATATGTTTTTGACAAGTAGAGACATCAGGGTGGGTTTTGATGGATTATAAAGGTGAAAATTGTTGTTTTTCATGCTAGGGCCCACCAGAAAATCTGATTGAGTTCATCTTTCGGCTCAACGCCTAAAGTGGGTTGAGAAACGAAATGGACGGTGTGGATTTAATTTTTTCATCAGGGTGGGGCCTGCATGAGCAACACTCGCCAGTGCTCAATTACCCCCCTCTCTTTTTTTTGGCTAGAAAGTACATATCCCTATCAGTGCACGCACTCCATGTTAGCCTCACTCAACGTCCAGCGTCCAGGGACGCTGGACGACTTGGATAAACCGAGGCATCATGGTGGGTCCCACATGGACGTGGCCCACCATGCATGTATATATATACACGCGCATATAATATTCATATAATATAATATATTATATATCATCTCGCCTAAAATGTGGTGGGCCACACCATTGATGGATCGAGTAGATTTAACATGAGTTGTTGGGGCCCACTTCATTCTAGGGGAATAATAAAGAGAGAGAAAGAGAGAAAGAGAGGATGACAGGAGAAGGGGATGGATCCCGCCACTATTGGGCCCTCCCAAATACAATACAAATATCAAGTGGGTCCCACAACATGTGGGCCCTAAAAAAATGAAATTCAATGGTTGATCACCCACCTCTTGCACTCCTCCTTGATCCCTTAACCTCATATGCTCCTTGCCTTCTCTTTTGATGGTGGTTGATGAACTTTTGATGGTGTAGATGAGAGATGAGAGGGTGGGCCACACTTGGTGTTTTGGAGAAATCTTGGGAATGCTTGGACATGTGGAGATTTTTGTTGCTTGAGAGGTTTGAGAAATGAGAGAGAGAGTGAGGTGATGGGTGAAAAAGGATGGGTGAGGTGTGATGGGTTTGGTGATGGATGAAGTGATGTAAGAGTTGACTTTGGGTAGCTTGTGTAAGAGAGAGGTAAGGATAGGGTATGGGTTATTGTACTTGAGGTATGGAGTGACTTGACTTGACATTGATTGATTGATTGATGGGATAGGTCGTAAGATTCCCTCGAAGTTCGTAATGCGTGGCGTTTCTTCGAAATAAATGTGGACCCATAACTTCTTACCTGGGTATCAGTTCGATGCGCGAATCACGACGTTAGAACCGTGGCGACGGCGCAGTCGCTATGATACAGGTTTCGATTTGAGCTGACTTTGGTATGCGAGATCCAGCTTAGGATCCCGCGTAAACGTCGAATACGAGTCGAGGATTGCCGAAATTCGATCGGAAGGACCGCGGAAGCCAACGGAATGGTACGGTTTAGGATATGGGTCTTAAAGAGTGTACCTTGATCATATCCTTGACCTGAAATATTTCAAAGGCTTTGTCTCTCTCATTTTCATGTGTCGAGAAATTGAACCTCGTATCGATGCTATCGGAGTCCGAACTCCGATGATATTGACACCTGTTTCAATTTCCTCGACCAGCTAGCAAAAGGTTTCAAAAGCGTATGACATTTGAGTTTATGTCATCGAGCGGCCAGTCGATGCAATCGAGAGTATACTTTCGATGATATCGACCCTACTCGAGGATATCGAACTCTATCATAAATGTGACCGTTTTATATCCGTTAGAACTTTTTGCCTATATATAGAGAGCTTGTCTTTAGTTGCTGGTAGAGAAAGAAGAGAGTGCTTTTGAGTGTTTTACCTTAGATCATTTACCTGAAGCCCTTTCTCTCAAGGGAGTTCATCCTCCAATCCACCCTCATCATTGATATTTTATAGAGTGGATTAGGGAATGAACTTCCGTATTCAAGGATCCTTCAGCTACCACCTTAATGGCAAATCATTAAGCTGGGATGCCTTGAATGCATAGATGATTGGAATCACTCTATCTCCTTTATAGGAAAATATTTGAGAGTAGGATTTCATCATAACCTTGACCCAACCCGTCGCCATGCATTGGTATATCTTCTAAGTTGCGGTTCAAGGAAGTAGAAGACTCTTCTTCAACAAAGGAGGAGATCTTCATCAACAAGTTAAAAGGGACTTATCTGCTTATCTGTAAGTTATTTGAGTCTAGGGGACCCTTATGATCATTCCTTTGTAGGATTGGGTCTAAGGTGTTTCTCACCCCTTGCAAGTCCTCAAGGAGCTTCCGGTGGGAGTGTTCAGGGTGAGTGCCTTGTGTTGACCCTTTCTCTATGGAGAGCATAAATAGTTAGGGTCTTATGGAAGATCCTTGGCCAATGTGCTTAAAAGTGGGTACGTTGTGTTGACCCTTGCTCGTGAGAGCATAAACAGTCAGCCTTGGTGTAGGTTGTAATGGTTAAAGGTGAAGCTGAATTAAAACCTTGAGTTTGGGGTGAACTGTGGGAAACCTCCTTAGTAAAATCCAGTACACTCAAGGGTTGAGTGCGGTTACTGGGAGTGGAGTAAACAAGTAGTCAAACCACTATAAAAATGATTGTGTTTGAGATTGCTATTGTCTTTCATTTATTTGTGTGATTTCCTTTAATATTTACATATCTGATTATCTGAGATCACACCCCTCACACACACTCATAGTCATTTCCATCATAAACTAGTTTACATATTGTTCATCTCTCAAATAGTTTGTGATTGGATCCTCTACCAGGCTTGAAGCCAGTAGAGTTACTCTTGAGTAATCCTAATATATGCTTGTTGTTAGGATTAGAGTGATAGGATTTTAAATTGTCATAAAATTATTAAAAAGTCCTATTCACCCCCTCTAGGACATATTGACATATTCCTACTTCAACTAAAGCGGTCTTTACCGCAATTTCAATTCGTATCAGAGCGGGTCTCTCTTTAAGGGCTTCACTGCCTAGACAGTGATCTTGACTGAAGTTGGGAATATGGCCAAAGGAGAGAGCTCATCAGTCTCTAGACCTCCAATATTTGATGGATCAAATTATGCATACTGGAAAGCTAGAATGCATTACTTTATGAGATCCTTTGATCATGATGTTTGGGATATAGTTGAAAGAGGATATATGCTACCATCTGAACAAATAGTACTTGATAATGGCACAACTATCACCAAACCAAAATCTAAAGAGAAGTGGACAGCATTCGATAAAGAAAACTAAACTGCTGAGGCCAAAACTATGAATGTTATCTACTATGTTGTCTCCCAATATTTTTTCAATCAAATCAGTATGTGTGGGACATCCAATGAAGCATGAGATTTGTTGGAAACAACCCATGAAGGAACAAGCACTGTGAAGAGATCTAAACTGCAAGTCTAGACATCACAGTTCGAAAGTCTTAGATTGGAAGCGCATGAGACCTTTATAGAGTTTTTCACAAAGTTGAATATCATTTTCAACTCCATGGGTGGATTAGGAGAGAAAGTTCTGGTACCTAAAATTTGTAGGAAAATTCTAAGATCCCTACCGAAACAGTACAATCCTAAAGTAACAACCATTGAAGAATGTAGGAACATAGACGAAATGAATGTAGAAGACTTGGCAGGTTCCTTACAAACATTTGAACTATGCTTCAAACAAACCCAAAAATACAAAAATACTATCCTCAAAATTTCAAAGAAAACAACAAATGAAGACATTGAAAGTGAAAGAGAAGATGAAGATGAGGAAGTGGCTTTGTTGGCTCAATGGTTCAGGCCGTCCACTTAAAGGAAGAAATATAGACAACAGACCTTCTGCAGGTAAATTTGGTAAAAGACCAAAGAACCGCAATGTTATGCCTGTCAGAAGTTTGGACACCTATCTACTGAATGCTCAAACCAAAAAACTAAGGGAAAGAAAATAACTACCATATGGGATGATACAAAAGAGTCAAACTCAGAATCTAGTAACTCAGAGAGCAATGAAAACCAAAAATCCTTGAAAATTCTTATGGTATCCACTACTCCAATCCTTCCCATTGAGATTGAGAATAAGGAACTGCAAGCCACTGAATCATTTCCATCTGATAATGAGGAAACAGAGGAGGAAGAAGAGAAATAGGATAAACTACAAGATGCTTACAATCAACTCTATATTCATATCATCCATATCCGTAAAAGACTTGGAATGTCTGAAAATAAAAAAGAATTGCTGCAAAGAGATCTGGACAAAACCTTGGAAACTAACACATCTAATCAATGATTTACAGCAATATCATTCAGATAATGATAAGTTGGAAAGAATCAATCTATCCCTAAAAACAGAATCATCAAACCTTACTAAACAAGTTGAATTATTAGATGATAAAAATAAGCATCTCCAAAATGAGAATCACACACTCCGTTTTGACCTAGAGAAATCCAGAAAATTTGCCGAAATAAACTATAAATTTTCCCAGAGTGGTGAAAAGCTAGAAAAATTGTTAGGGATGGGAAGATGAGGAAAAGACAAGACTGGCCTAGGGTATGATAAAACTAAAACGAGAATTGGAAATGCAGCTCCAATAACTAAAAAATCGGGTGCTTCGGGTAGTAATATGAGAACTACTCCAGTTTTTCATTTATATGGTGATTTGGGTCATTATAAGTTTGAATGCTTGACACCTAGAAGGACTCCACATAAGTTTAAATGCTTGACACCTAGAAGGACTCCACATAACTCTGGTCAAAATCATATTGGTAAAATCAAACTGACCAAAGAAATACATAATGTCAAAAGTCCACCCAGGAGATTGGTTAAAAGAAATACTCATACATCACCACATAGAATGAATGACAGAATGAAGGAATCATTGGATCAAGTGGGTAAGATAAACATGAAAACTAAATCTACCACAGTAAAGAATTCTGTCTCAAAATGGATAGTGAAAGAAATGCTGAATTACTTGATAAATCACTCTATTCATATACCCTAGAATATTAAAGAATGAAAAGACAAGTCCAGGTCATGCATCGAGATCTGGATATTTTTACTAAAATGATGCAATTTTACTGAGCTTTTAATGATATATCTGAGGTTCCTCACCTCAATCTTTTTGTATATAAACATTTTAATGTCTATAATTTTGATTTGTACAATGCCTGTAAAAAATTTTGTTGTCTATAATATTGATTCATAGATATACTAAAAGTATACATGAAGGGTTGTCTGAATGCTAAGAATTGAAAATACTCAACTTCGATATGTCTATTGACAAGTCATGTGCATTCTCGATCAAATTGATAAACAGTCGATATCATCGACATCTCTTCAGAATTTGAAAATTCACATGAGTGAGACTGTTATCGAAGCCATTGTCGATAACATCGAATGAGGATCATCGATATAATCAAAACTAAGTTTGATGATATCGAAAGATGTAGCCTGATAAAAGGCGGTCGAGCGAAAAAAAATTTATTTATTTTTTTGAAAAGGGCGTTTCACTTTTCCCTGCTCATCCCCTCAGCCGGAAGTACATCGGTGGGTCCCGAAAGCTCCTCAAAAATTAGTATTACCCTTCCATTCTTTCCATTCCAAATTCTATCTTGCTTTTGGGTCGGGTATTTTCAGTTTTTTTTTTAAAGAGGAATTTTTTCTATTCTTCCCAAACCTGTCTTTATGGGTAAGGACAAAGAAAAGGTGTCTGGTCTTGGGGAGTCCTCTAGAGCCTCTTGACGAAAAATCCTTCCTTCAAAAGAGAGAGCATGAGCTCTTGAATGAGAGACCCCCACTCGTAAGAGGACACGACAAACTTCACATGGCGGGTCCCAATCCGAAATACCAATCCCTCCTCCGGCTAGAATAAATCTGGTTCCGGCTAAATATACCAATAGGAAGCTTATCCATGAAAGAAAAGTTGACAGGGATTGTTTAAAACTGTATAATCTAGAATCCCTGTTTGCTGCAATCGATTGGTTGCCTGTTCTCAACTTCAGTGGGCCGTGTTATCTTGAACGAACACACAACTTTCTCGCTGCTTGTCACTCACCCGTGTCTGATCCTCCTTCAATCGTGGTCTCTCTTGATGGTGATGATGGCTTGATCACTCCTGTTACAATGGTAAACATCCTCAGGATGAAAATGTCACCCGTCGGTCTCCCTGAAATGGACCTTGAAAATGTTGAAATTTGGTCCATGGTTACTAAATACCTCTATCATTGTAGAGACATTCCTTGGTACCAAAGAAATGTATTGAAATCTAAGTTCATGGAACTACGATTTTGGGTCTTGCACAGTATCTTTGCCATAAACATCTATCCTAGAAATACCAACTGCTCTGATCTCACAGGGTTCATGACCATGATTGTGTACTCAATAGCCAATGGGATAAAAATCTGCCTCCCGACTCTGCTTGTACACCAGTTGGTCTACGCTGTTTATACGTCCCGTGATCTTCACCTGCCTTATCCTTGGATCATACACATTGTGGGCAACGCCATCGACTTTTCGACTACAAATGATCTGGAACTTCCCCTCTAGGTCTTCAATAAAAATAACATTTGAAGGATGGATTTGAAGTTCCATAAGTATCCCGAGGATCCAAAGGAAGGCATTCATGAAGAAGCAGCAGGTGGTGAAGGAGATGCTCCCATGGTAGAGACTGAAATGGCTAGGGAAGAATTGCCTATGCCCCATCAAGCACCATCCACATCAGCGGCCGGGCATGCAAAGAGGTTTAAGCTGCATCAAGACAGAATTAGGGTGATACACAGCGATGTCACTCAACTGAAAGAGTCTGTGGATACACGGCTTACTGTCTTAGAATGCCTGGTCAACAAAGTGCAGCAAACCATGCAATAGTTGGTTGATCTACTCACTAGCCGGCACGATGACATGGCACCATCTTCCTCGGCTCCATAGTGTTGGTCTCTGGATGCTGTTACATACACCTCACTCTTATTTTCGTGTATGAACATTAGTATCTTTTTGGATGTTCTGCGCTCTCATGAGTGTATGTGATAACTCACTAACCTGCACAGTCTAAACAGTTTTTTTTTTTGTTGCCTATGGATGAGCTAAAAACTGATGGTTATTTTTGGGTGCCCATGAATGGGCCTGGTAACTATGTTTAGATAACTATTATTCTGCTGCCAATCTTAGGCAGTATGTTTTTTTTTTTTTAACATATTGGATTTGGCTGGATATAATTCACATTTTTACTGCCATGATCATGTTTTAATCTCCCCTGGTTTATCTAGTCTATGATCTGTGGAATGCATGTGATGTTTTTAATCATTATTCTATCTGCTTATATCACTGCTCTATTCGGTCTACTATGCATACATAGTCTCTAAAAATGATGTCTGATTAAATTGTTTGATCCTTATATATCTATCTTTTATTTATATGTGCTCTCTGAATGTTGGTTCTCTCAAATACTTCAAACTTCAATCAATATCAACTGCTATACCTTTGCCAATGATTGACAAAAAGGGGGAGAACAATTCAAACACCTCAAAAGGAAAATTGTATATCTACTTGAATTGTGAGATAGGTGTTAGAAGGAGCAGATGCATCAAGATAGGGGGAGAATGTTATTAGGGGGAGCAGCTACTACTGATTGCGTGTATGGTTTCACTAGAAATTATAAAATTGTGTAAATTACATGTACACACAATTTAAGATGTGTTTTGTCTAGATGTTGTTCTAGGTTGTTTTGGTATTTTGTCACGTAATTGACAAAGGGGGAGATTGAAAGTACCTTGGTTTGTCAATTAGCGTGAGTATTGAGTCAACTAGACAGAAAAGCTCCATAAGAAGATCAATCAACTATCTGCCTTAACCGGATGTGTGCCGAACTTGCCACAGATAAATCTAAGCCTCACATCCCATGTCCCAAAATATCAGGTAAATAAAACCCTTAAAATTGGTTAGAATATCATGGGGTTTTTGGATTAGAAAACCTATTTACAAAATTAAAAAATCTCTAAGTTTTCTACCTTTATCGATTTATCTATAAACTGTTCGATAAAATCGATGTGCTGTCGATGTCCTCGATAATCAATCGATACCATCAAAATGAGGACAAAAGATGTCCAACAATCACATATTCATCTGGATGGAATTATTGATATATCGATATCATCGATATTTGAATCTTGAGTCTATCGAAGTTGAGTCGATATAATCGACAACAAAGTATTTTTGTCCCTATTTTTTATAAGAAAATCATGAAGATCTTCGATATATCGAAGTTCCCATTGATATCCTCGGAATTCAAATATTGATGATATCGGAAGAACTTCGATGATATCGGTCTTGGATATAGTTTTCCAACAACATGTTTCAGGTTGTTTTTATCTTAGATTGAGGGTCACTTGATAGAATCGATATTCAAATATTGATGATATCGAGGCCAGATCGATGACATCGAGAATGGACACAAACTGTCCAGTAAGCTTAGTGAAAAATCCTTTAGATTTTTCGATGCATCGGCACTGCCTTTAATATCATCGGTATTCAAATTATGATGATATCGAGTGTAGATCGATCATATCCTTGACTTAAAATATTTCAAAGGCTTTGTCTCTCTCATTTTCACATGTCAAGGAATCGAACCTCGTATCGATGCGATCGGAGTTTGAAATTCGATGATATCGACACCTGTTTCGATTTCCTCGACCAGCTGGTAAAAGGTTTCAAAAGCGTATGACATTTGAGTTTATGTCATCGAGCGGCCAGTCGATGCAATCGAGAGTCTAAGCTCGATGATATCGACCCTGCTCGATGATATCGAACTTTGTCATAAATGTGACCGTTTTATATCCATTGGAACTTTTTGCCTATATATAGAGAGCTTGTCTTTAGTTGCTGGTAAAGAAAGAAGAGAGTGCTTTTGAGTGTTTAACCTTAGATCATTTACACAAAGTCCTTTCTCTCAAGGGATTTCATCTTCCAATCCACCCTCATCATTGATATTCAATAGAGTGGATTGGGGAATGAACTTCCACATTCAAGAATCCTTCAGCTATCACCTTAATGGAAAATCATTAAGCTGGGATGCCTTGAATGCATAGATGATTGGAATCACTCTATCTCCTTTATGGGAAAATATTTGAGAGTAGGATTCCATTATAACCTTGACCCAACCCATTGCCATGCATTGGTATATCTTCTAAGTTGTGGTTCAAGGAAGTAGAAGACTCTTCATTAACAAAGGAGGGGATCTTCATCAACGAGCTAAAATGGACACATCTGCTTATCTGTAAGTTATCAGAGTCTAGAGGATCCTTGTGATCATTCCTTTGTAGGATTGAGTCTAAGGTGTTTCTCACCCCTTACAAGTCCTCAAAGAGGCCTCCAGCGGGAGTGTACGTGGTAGGTGCGTTAACCCTTGCTCTGTGGAGAGCATAAACAGTTAGGGTCTTATGGAAGATCCTTCGCCAGTGTGCCTAAAAGTGGGTACGTTGTGTTGACCCTTGCTCATGAGAGCATAAACAGTCAGCTTATGTGTAAGTTGTAAAGGTTAAAGGTTAACTTGATTTAAAACCTTGAGTTTGGGGTGAACCGTGGGAAGTGAAATCCAGTACACTCAAGGGTTGAGTACGGTTATCGGGAGTGGAGTAGACAAGTAGTCGAACCACTATAAAAATGACTGTGTTTGAGATTGTTATTGTCTTTCATTTATTTATGTGATTTCCTTCAATATTTACATATCTGATTATTTGAGATCACAACTCTCACACACACTCACAGTCATGTCCATTATAAACTAGTTTACATATTATTCATCTCTCAAATAGTTTGCGATTGGATCCTTTACAAGGCTTGAAAGCCAGTAGAGTTACTCTTGAGTAATCCTAATATATTTTTTTGGTTAGGATTAGAGTCATAGGATTTTAAATTGTCATAAAATTGTTAAAAAGTCTTATTCACCCCCCTCTAGGACATATTGGCATATTCCTACTTTAACTAAAGCAGTCTTTACCACAATTTCAGGGGTCGACTGGGTTTGGACCCGGTCGACCCCAACTCGCTGTCCCACTCACTCGGTCTACCCCAACTCGCTATCTACCCTCTTGCAATCGGTGGGTTATGGCTACAGTTATAATCTATAACTAAAGGGAGCTAAGCTTTCACAAATCTAAAAGTTGAAAAAGCAAGGGCATTTTTGACCTGAGAAATGGGGCCGTACAGCTGTGGCTTATTCTTAGGAGCTCAAAATAAGTGGGCTTATTTTTTGGAATGGGCCATAAATGGGTCAAACAGTAGGAAATTTCCCCCGCCCAAACTATGATTCGGCCATCCCATGCTTGTGGGGGCACATCCTGATGTAAAAGTTTAATCCACGCTGTCCATCCTTATTTAGAGATCATTTTAGGGTGTAGAGCAAAAAATTAGGCGGAAAAAATGTTTAAGTGGATTGTAAAGTGGGGATTGAGCGGGCACCATTAAAAGCTTCTCGGTAGCTGCGAAAGTTTTGGACCAAGCTGATATTTGTGTTTTCACTTCATCCAAGTCTACATGACCTCATGAATAGGTTTGATCGTAAAAAATCATCACGGTGGCCCTTAAAAAGGTTTCAATAGTGGATATCATTATCACTAGTTCTTCCTTTAGTGTGGCCCATTGGAGTTGTGGAGCTGCCTCGTTCTTTTACAATACTCTAAAATGATCTAAGAAAAGCGATTAATGGCACGGATAAAATATTTAAGTAACATTGGGCCCCAATGTATCATTGTCTGTGGGTAAGACGCAATCCGCTTGCTCTTAAGCAGCTAATCTGCTTAGGCAGATTTCCTGAGAAAGCCTTTCCCAAGTTTGTTCGCAAGGAATCTGGATGGCTTCACTGCTATATTTGTGAGAAAGCCACTCCATCCATCTATTTTTATAGCTTATTTTAAGACATGGGGTAAAAAATAAGGTGTATCCAAAACTCAAATGGGCCACACGAGAAGAAATCGTGGGGATTTAGTGACCACCATTGAAACATTTACATTGCCATAAAAGTTTCGTATCAGTACAACTTTTGGTATTTTCACTTCATCCCAGTGAAAATGACCTTATAAATCGTTTGGATGGAATATAAACATTAAGGTAAAGCCTAGGAAGGTTTCAACGGTAGGTATTCCTTTCCCCACTTTTTCATCGCATATGGCCCACTTGAATTTTGAATCCTTCTCATTTTTTGCCGCTTGTCCTAAAATGAGCTCAAAAAATGGATGGACGGATTCAATTTCTAATAAACATCACGGTGGACCCATCTTACATTCCAGTGCAGGAACTTGCTGCACAAGTCTTTTGCAGGAAATCCGCATCCCTAATCCGTGAAAACGGATTGGCTAGCCCTGCAACCATGGCTGGTGGTCGGTGCTCCATTTGCCCCACCATGATGTATGTGTTTCATCCATTTTTATAGATCATTTTAGGGCTTTACCAGAAACATGACAAATATAAATCTTAGGTAGACCACACCACATGAAAACAATAGTAATTAAATATCCACCATTAAAATACTCCTAAGGCTTACTGTACTGTTTATTTGACATCCAATATGTTGATTAGGTCATACAGGCATAGATGAAGGAAAAAATCAAAAATCAGCTTGATCCAAAACTTTTATAGCCCCCAAAATGTTTTTAATGGTCACGATCATTCAACACTTTTTTCCTGTAATGTGGTCCGCTTGAGATTGGGATATATCTCATTTTTTGTTTCATACCGTAAAACAATATTTAAAAATATATGAACAGCATGGATAAACAAATACATTATGGTGGGGCCCGTAGAGCACCGACCACCAGCCATTGGCGGGTGTCTGGGGAGTATCCAATCCGTTTCCCTAAGCCGCGTCGGGAGCTCTCTCTCTCTCTCTCTCCGTAATAAAAAGATTCCCAAAATTGCGTGGGCTCTCTGCCCCCAAAATCCAAACCCCTCTCTCTCACCCCAAACTCAAAAAATCCCTAAAATCATGCGCTTTCTACTAGGGGTGCACATCGAACTGGTAGAACCGTGGAATCAGACCGGAACCGACCAAACGGTCCGGTTTGGTCCGGTTCTAAAGTGCATCGGTTCCGGTTTTGGTTCCAAAAATCAAAGAACCAATTATAACGATTCGGTTCTCAGTTCAGGGGTGTGTAGAACCGAACCAAACCGTGAACCGATCCGTAGAATTGAACCGTGGATTGCAGAACCAAATTGTGAAACCGAACCTAGAACCGAACTTGGAACTGAACTAAGAACCATTTGATTGTTTCCACATTTGACTTATGATTTATGATTTATAATGCACTGTTTGATTGTTTCCATAAATGTATTTTTGCATACCTTATATAATATATAAACTATTCATCAAATGGATCACAACACGAATGGACATAGGCTAGATTATAAAATAAAACATGTAATTGGGCGGGATTATAAAAAGCCTAGAACCATGGAATCGATCCAGAACCAAACTGGTTTTAATGGTTTGGTTCCAGTTCGGTTCTAGGGTGATAACGGTCTGGTTCTGGTTCCAAATATAGTACAACGTGATGGAATTTTTGTCCCGTGCTCAACCAGTCATGAGCCCTGCACGACCGGTCATGGGCTGGTGCTGGACCAGGCATGGGTTGTACGACTCAAAGTCCAATGACCTTGAGTTAATTTTCTTCGGGGTGCTCGACTGGTCGTGGGAGGTGCATGACTGGTCATGGGTGTGCTCGACCGGTCGTGGACTCGACACAACCAGCCATAGTTATGTAGATTCGTTTCACGATTTTACGTGGATTTCGTTTCGTAAGTCCTTTCACAACTGGGATGCGGAAAGGAGTTTCCTAAAACTATAAATAGGGGTCCCTAGGGTTTTTCTAGGGGGATGAAAAACACAAGAGGGCTATCAAAGGGGTGAGAGAGAGAGAGAAATAGAGAGGAAGCTTGTAGAGGAGGTTATGTTCGTGGAGGTGATCTACCATATCTCAGCACTCTACGTCCTCGTAATTGGTGAGATCTCTCAGTTTTCTTTGTTTCTCTTATTGTTTATCCACTCCTGCATGAGTGAAGGTTTGATCATAGCAAGGTGTGCTTGTGATCGGTTGAAACGTTCTTCTTCATAGTGGATTGTTTATTTGGACGAGATCTTGTGGTTTTTACCTCTTTGAGGGTTTTTCACCTAAAAACTCTTGTGTGGTGTGTGATTGATGCTTTGATTTATTTCATTGCTTTGTTATTCCATAACTCTGGTTTATTTTGGAGCACTAGATCCTAAGGTTTTGTGCAAGGCCCCCAACAAAGTTGTATCAAAGCTAAGTTCATTGAACGGGTTAGATCAGTTTCGAATTATGGAAGGAGGCTCATCAAGGATGATCATCCTCAATAGTTCTAACTGGACCATATAGAAGGCTAACATGAAGGACTTGCTTTATTGCAAGGACCTATATTCTCCAATTTTAGGTATATCAGCAAAATCCAAGGATATGTCTCATGATGATTGGAAGAAGATGGACCGAAAGGCGGTGAGGTTTATTAGACAATGGCTGGATGATTCTGTGTTCCACCATGTGTCTACGGAAACCTTAGCCGCTAGTCTATGGCAGAAACTAGAAGGGCTGTATGAGAGGAAGACAGCTGGTAATAAAAAATTTTTAATAAGGTGACTTGTGAATCTCAAGTTTAAAGATGGTGGTTCTGTGGCCAAGCACATGAATGAGGTCAGAAATATAGTGAACCAGCTCTCCACCATGAAGATGGTCTTGGATGATGAATTGTCAGCTTTACTATTGCTTAGTTCATTGCCTGACAGTTAGGAGACATTGGTAGTGTTTCTAAGTAACTCCACACTAGATGGAAAGATATCCATGGAACAGGTTACTAGTTGTCTCTTCAATGAGGAGAGAAGGAGGAAGTCTCAGGGGTTTACTCAGCAAGAGACTCTTGTGACACAGGAACAGGGGAGAGGAAAGAACAGGAAGGGTGGGAAGGTCCGAGATAAATCAAGAGGCAAGTCGAGTACTAGGAAGGATGTTGAATGCTGAAATTGTGGCAAGAAGCGCCATTTCAAACATGAATGTCGTAATGCTAAAACGATAAGAAAGGAAAAGAAAAGGAGAAGTAGATGAATTAGATTCCACTGTGGTCGCTTCAGATAGTGACGTCGTAGTTATTCTTTCTGCAGATCATGATGTATGTCTCATGGCTATGAGTCAGGACACCTACTGGGGATAGAATCGGGAGCCTCTTTTCATGTGACTCCATGCAGGGACTTCTTCACAAGCTATAAGTCAGGTGACTATGGGACCGTGAAGATGGGAAATTCTGGCGTATCGAAGACCGTAGGGGTCGGTGATATTTGTGTGAAGACCGATGTGGGCTGCACATTGGTTCTCAGGGATGTGAGGCATATCCCAGACCTTCTCCTCAACTTGATATCGACGGAAAGGTTGGATGATGATGGCTATGAAAGCCAGTTTGTTGGTGGGTGCTGGAAGCTCATCAAGGGTTCTTTGATCGCAGCTAGAGGAAAGAAGTGTTGCACCCTTTACAAGGTATGTCTCAGTGTGTTCAAGGGTGAGTTGAACACAGTGAAAGATTCAGCTATTGACATATGACATAGGCATCTAGATCATATGAGTGAAAAAGGGCTTTAGCTACTAGCGAGGAAGCGACTCCTTCCAGACGTGATATGTACGCCTCTCCAAACCTGTCTTGATTGTTTATCAGGGAAACAACATAGAGTTTCATTCGTTAAAACTGCTTCTCATGTTAATAAAGTGCTTGCATTAGATTTGTTTATTCTGATGTTTGTGGTCCTATGAGGACAAAAACCTTGGGTGGGGCATTGTATTTTGTTACTTTTACAGATGATACATCTAGGAGGGTTTGGGTTTATGCATTGAAATCCAAGGACGAGGTCTTTGGTGTGTTTAAATTGTTTCATTCTATGGTCGAGAGAGAGACAGGTAGATCATTCAAGTGCATCCACACTAACAATGGTGGTGAATACATTGGCGACTTTCATGAGTACTGTAAGTCCCTGGGTATACGACCTGAACAGACGGTTCCCAAGACCCCCCAACATAATGGTGTAGCTGAGAGAATGAATCACACCATTGTTGAGACAATCAGATGCATGTTATCCCATGCGAAGTTGTCTAAGACGTTCTGGGGAGAAGCAATGCACACGGGGGTGTATTTGATAAAAAGGTCTCCATCAGCCTCGTTGAATGGAGAAATACCTGAGAAGGTGTGGACTGGACAGGATCCATCGTACAGTCATCTCAGGGTGTTTGGATGTAGGACATCCGTTCACGTACCAAAGGACGAGAGGTCCAAGCTCGATATAAAAATCAGTCAGTGTATGTTCTTGGGCTACGGTGATGAAAAGTTTGGTTACAGATTGTGGGATCCGACCGAGAGATAGCTCGTCAGGATCAGAGGTGTGGTTTTCTTTGAAGATCAGTGTATAAAAGACATTGGTAAGCCAGAAAAGAACTAGCTTAGTTTAGGTGAACTAGAGGATATGGATCCAATTATTCCTCCCATGGTGCCTGATGATGGGGGAGTACAAAAAGGTGCAGAGGATGAGGGAGTTTCTATAAAAGATGGACCGGAGGAACAGCTCCCACTTGATCCACCTGTTGAGCCACAGGTGAGGAGGTCATCTAGGGATAGACAGTCGTCCAAGAAGTACTCGCTGTATGAGTACATTATGCTGACTGATAGGGGAGATCCAGAAGACTATTCTGAGGCCCTAGCCGATGAGCATAAGGAGGAGTGGTTAAAAGCTATACAAGACGAGATAGAATCCTTACATAAGAACTACACCTATGACATGGTGAAACTACTTAAGGGCAAGAAAGCTTTGAGCAACAAGTGGGTGTTTAGAAAGAAGGTTGAGCAAAAGAATTCACAGACGAGGTTTAAGGCCAGACTTGTGGTGAAAGGGTTTGGTTAAAAGAAAGGCATAGACTTCGAGGAGATATTCTCACCAGCGGTGAAGATGACATCCATACGGGTGTTGCTTGGGTTGGCAGCTAGCATGGATCTGGAGATAAAGCAGTTGGACGTTAAAACTTCTTTTCTCTATGGTGACTTGGAAGAAGAGATCTACATGCACCAACCAGAGGGGTTCCAATTCAAGGGCAAAGAGCATATGGTGTGTAGGTTGAAGAAGAGCTTGTATGGGCTGAAACAAGCTCCATGGTAATGGTACAAGAAGTTTGATTCATTCATGTTACAGCATGAATATGACAGAACGGAGTCAAACCACTGTGTGTTCACGCGCAAGTTCTCAGATGGTGATTTGTTAGTTCTGCTGTTATACGTTGATAACATGCTCATCATGGGAAAAGATATCAAGAAGATCGACAGGCTGAAACAGGAGTTGGACAAGTCGTTTGTGATGAAAGACTTGAGCTCTGCTAAATAGATCCGAGAATGGAGATAACCCATGATAGAAGCAGCAAGAAGCTTTGGCTATCACAAGAGCGGTATATTGAGAAAGTCCTAGAGCGGTTCAATATGAATACAGCGAAGCCTGTCAGTACTCCACTAGATGGTCACTTTAGATTAAGCGACAGACAGTGTCCCAAGACAAAGGCAGAGGTGGGAGAGATGTAAAAAATACCTTACGCGTCAGCCATAGGAAGTTTGATGTATGCTATGGTGTGTACACGCCTAGACATAGCATATGCAGTTGGTGTTGTTAGTCAGTATCTTACCAATCCTGGTAAAGAGCATTGGGCAGCGACGAAGTAGATACTACGGTATCTAAGAGGCTCATCCAGGTTGAGCCTATGCTATGGTGACGGTGAACCTGTGCTAGAAGGCTACACAGATGCAGATATGGCAGGCGACATAGAATCCAGGAAGTCTACATCGGGGTTCATGTTCACGTTTACAGAGGGAATGGTTTCTTGGCAGAGCAAGCTACAGAGGGTCGTAGCATTGTCGACGATAGAGACCGAGTACATTGCAATCACAGAAGCATGTAAAGAGATGCTTCGGATGAAAAGGTTCCTACAAGAACTTAGCCTGAAGTAGGAGGAGCACGTGGTCTATTGTGATAGTCAGAGTGTTATATACTTGAGCAATAATCTAAGTCAGCATTCCAAGTTGAAGCACATAGAGATTCGGTATCACTGGATCAGAGATACTTTGGAACAGAAGGTGTTACAGCTTGAGAAGGTCTACACGAATGATAATGGGTCAGACATGATGACCAAGTCTTTGCTCAAGGGCAAGTTTGAGGTTTGTAGAAACCAGGCGGGGTTGAAGAAGGTGAATTCCTCTCAGGTCAAAAAAGGGTAGATTTGATGGGATTTTTGTCTCGTGCTCGACTGGTTGTGAGCCCTACACGACCGGTCGTGGGCTGGTGCTCGATCAGTCCTGGGTTGCACGACTCAACATCCAGTGACTTTGAGTTAATTTTTTTCAAGGTGCTCGACCGGTCGTGGGTGTGCTCGACCGGTCGTGGACTCGACACAACCAGTCATAGTTATGCAAATTCGTTCTGTGATTTTTCATGAATTTCGTTTCGCAAGTCCTTTCGCAGTTGTGATGCGGAAAAGAGTTTCCTAAAACTATAAATAGGGATCCCTAGGATTTTTCTAAGGGGATGAAAAATATAAGAGGGCTATTAAAGGGGTGAGAGAGAGAGGAAGTTAGAAGAAGGGAGGTTATGTTCGTGGAGACGATCTACCATATCTCAGCACTTCTACATCCTCGTAATTGGCGAGATCTCTTAGTTTTCTTTGTTTCTCTTATTGTTTATCCACTCCCGCGTGAGTGAAGGTTTGATCATAGCAAGGTGTACTTGTGATCGGTTGTAACGTTTTGCTTCGTAGTGGATTGTTGATCTGGACGAGGTCCCGTGGTTTTTACTTCTTTGAGAGTTTTTCACGTAAAAATCTCTTGTGTGGTGTGTGATTGATGCTTTGATTTATTTCATTGCTTTGTTATTCCATAATTCTAGTTTGTTCTGGAAGGCTAGATCCTAAGGTTTTGTGCAAGGCCCCCAACACAACGGAATGGTTCGGTTCCGGTTTCACCCCGGAACTGGACCGAACCGACCCGTGTGCACCCCTACTTTCTACCCCCAAAATCCAGATCTCTCTCCCTCCCACTCTCTCTCCCCTCTCTCTCAGGCAATCAAATGATCATTGCCAGAAGCAGAGATCGCCCTATTTTGACAGCTACTATGGTATGACTGTTGACACACAGTGGTCGACGGAGACGGAGAAGAAGGGGCCGGAGATGGAAGATTTGTTTTGGGGGAGGGGTTGCAATGGAGATTGCCAGTTTTGAGATGAATGAGTAGAGAGATTTGGGCATCCGGTAGCGGAATGGCGTGCGGTTGGGTGAATTTCAGCTATCTAAAGAAGGTGTTTTTGTAACAGAGATGTGGAGATGGGTTGATGGTGATGCAGCAGAATGGCTTGATGGTGATGCACTAATGTAGAGATGGGCTTAGATGCCAAACTAGATCTTTAGATTCTCAATCTAATCAAGTGCATCTTACAATTTCAATAGTTCATCTTGTTACTTTTTCACACGGTTCTCTAATAAAATTAACCCGCAAAGCAATGGCTGATTCTTCAGTTTCTCTTTTCTCATAGGCTTGGATTATGATATATTTATTGTTTGAGTTATCTTCAGGTTAAGAGAGATTTACCTCGACAATGAGTAGACAGAGGAAGCAGTGCTAGGGTAAATTCTCAGTCTATCACTTGTCTGATAGTTACATGGAGGGGGCCCACCTATCCACTGGGATGTATAGATGATCCTGTACATAATGCATGTATTGTTTTGCAGGATTAATTTGTTAGAAGCATTCCCAATAAGATTGTTAAGATCATCCGTTCAATGTTATTATTATTATTTTTAATGTGGTCCAGCAACAGTGGAAGATAATAGTAAGGAGCACCAGTGCACCAAATAGATAACCTCCTAATTTGAAATGTTTTTTTTTTTTTTTTTTTTAGCTGAGCTATGGACTATGGAGTTATATAGATTTTGCATGTGTCCTTGATTTTTAGATATTCAAGTGTATGTTGGTGCAAAAGCTTGTAAACGTTTTGAAGCAGATCGATCCAAGAGACCATATTATAGGATTGAAATGACTGATTCACTGTTAGAAAAGTTGTGAGTTCTTTTTTACTTGATGAAGCATCAATTAGCATATGAACACTAATATTTTCTCGGCGATCATATTCTTTTATGTGTGGCAGTTTCTTTTTATTTATTTTTTTAATTTTCTGCTAGTTTTTATGTACAGAAGTCAATCGTGAGTTCCTGAAACAATTATATGAGTCTCTCTGTGCTGAATTAACTTGCTTGAATTAGAGAAGATCCTAACCCATGTGCTATGTGAATGCTCTAATATCACGTTCAGTCCATGTGACACATGGCATACGTGTATGATGGATGGATCATTCATCTGGCGGGCCTCATAGTGGATTGGTCATAACCCAAAATACATGTTGGATGGATGATCCTAACTGTTTCACCAGAAGCATCAATAGAGAAAAAGGGACTGTAAAAGAGTTTGACTAATGTTTTACTTTTGATGAATAAAAGTTCTCCTGCCTGTAAATTAGGATAATTTGGGGTGATTTTTCTTGGCAATCAGCAATCCATGCATGTTGGAGTCCTCGAATGAGCAACCTAGATATACATTTGAGGGGATGGCGACAGGCCAGGTTGGCCCATCACTTTTGCATTCCAACTCCATTAGTTGCTGCTTTGAAGAGCTCGAGCTCGGCAAACATTAGTAAGCAAGAAAATTTGCAGATGGTTCGTGCATTTTGAGTTCTTGTTCCTTGTCAGTTTGAGACTGAATCACTATGATAAGTGAGTTTCCTATTAACTTGCTCAAAATCTTAGTCAGTCAAGCTGACTATTGGTTTATGCCAGAAAATATCTGACATGGTGCCATTTTGTTTCTACATATGGTTTCCTTTTTTATCTTTTTTCCTTCTTTTCTTTCAGATCCTTCCCTGTTTTGCCTTTGCAAGGCCTTCAAAAAAGCCATGAAAGAAAGCCTTTAAGCTTTTTCCTAATGGTACTTGCTCTAACAACTGCTACAGTTCACAGTAAATATTTTGGCTATTATTTATGTGGGCATACTCTCATGTAGTGGAATATAGACCTCCATGTGGTCTAATGGTCCACCCAGGTTTAGCCTTTGATGAAGTTTGTTCTTTTGCAGGTTGTGTTCCGTCCTGACCATGATAAGTTCAACAAATTAATATCAGAATGTGCTGATTTCCTGAAGTGGGCAATAAAACTTGAATTGGGAGACATGAATCTGATGACTGATCAAGCTTGCAACTGGTAGGTAATTTTTATTGAACTGATCAGTTCTGTCTCTGCCTATATTCACTCCAAGTAACCATTGGAAAATTGTATTTGTTGTTCACCTAATCGTTACGTCTTTGATTATTATCTATTTGTTACCAATTTTACATGTTGATTTTTCAGGAGACGTCCACCTGTTTTATTATTCAATTAGCAGAAGAGTATACTCTATATATTGATATTAGTTCAACCAATCCAAGTAGCAGTATACGAAATGAAACTGGGATTATCATTAATTATGTCAGGTGCTGCACAGAAAGCATATCTAAATAAAGCCAAGATAATATTGATTGGATTCTGGTATGTGTATAATCATCACAAGGTCTTCTATGTTTTCATTTGGCTTAGGCCTCTGCCTGACTATAATATTACCCTAAAGGAAACATTGTATTCTTTCATGCAATTTCCTAGAGGATGTGTGGTAGAAGCTCCTTCTATTGAACAAAACTCCTTGCAGGTGCAGCCTATATTTTCAACTCTTGATCTGGATGCTTTTGAGAACATATTGGGAATGGACATGAACTTGCTGAAGAAATTGCTATCTATTCTAAGAGATATTGGTCCTGATAAATCGGTCAGTGATCAGCAATTACTTGATTACTTCTATCATGGTGTTAAAAAATGGTTTTTGTATGGTAGTGATGGTTGTTATGTACTGGTAACGGTGGTGCTCGTTTCGCGATACAGGGCTGTAAAGTCCAATTAGAAAAGAAAAAAGAAAAACAAAATGGCCCCAAGGGGCCATAACAGCTATTATGGGTCTGTAATAGGTGGATACGGGTCTTTAATAGGCTGATATGGGACCAATAAATTCTTCGTTAATTCTTCACTATTGGTGCACGTCTCTCACGTATCCAAGGGTTTTTTCTCTGGCTTGCTTATGCTACTTGATTTATTTGTATGCATTATTTTAGCTGAATTTTGATAGTAAGACAACTTGATGGAAATGCTTCCTTTGCATCACAGGTCTCAATCCTTCCACTTCATGCCACTCTTTACCATATTATTCTTGTCCGTGTAGCATGGTCGAAGTCGACACACTACTATTTCAGTCAAACAATCCTGTTGAATGTGTGTCCTAACAATTCCCGGGCTGCATGTACAAACATGTGCTCCAGAAGTATCAAATACCTTTTTTTTTATATATATAATGTTCATGCACCAAACACATTCATTATGCCTTCTTTAACTTGTTTGATATGGATTAATGTTTGCTTTTCCATTTTTCTATATGAGATGATCCTTGGCAGATTTTCTATATTGTGCACAAAATTCAGTGATCTTTAGACCATCCATTAGTAGCTGATTGTACAAACTCATGAGTAGAGTAGCAAGTATGTTTTCTTGTGATAAGCTGGTTAGAAATTTTCCATCATTAGGAATATTACATTTTTTGTTTGATTTAGAGTGCATACATTTGAAAACATTTTAGTAAAATATGGAAAGAAATTATTCCACCGCCACTGTGAACTTATAGTTGTCTCAAGATTGTGATAAGCTGCCATTGGAAATAGTTGATCTTTTCTCATGTCATTCTTAATCTTTTGTGCAACTTTCTAGTTGATCTATTTTTCTACAAGGGGTTGTTTTAATTGCCTCAACATCGAGATATTCTATAGTTAAGATGCTTATGCTTGCAGAACTGGAAAATGGAGTCTTCTTCATAGTTTTAATTTCTTCCTAATAATGGAAAATGGTAAGTAGACATTTTTTTAACATTATATATTTTGTTTTGAGCTAAAAGTGGGATGAGAACTATGGTATAGAACATAGAAAGATAAGTCCTCTGCCTAAGCTCTACTCTCACTATTAAATATAATAAAGCTTGAGCTTGTTTGATCCACTCTCATGTTTACAGTTCCATATTTACCTTGGAATTCGACTGCAACAAATGTTCTAAAACAGTATTACCTGTTTTACATGTTAGTCCTGCTGGTCTCATGGATGTCCGTATGCACACAAAATGGTATGCTCAAGCAATTATCCTCTGGTAGTATTGCTCATATGATGATCTATTATTCCACACATACAAAATTCAAAATATGACAAAAGCGTGCCACCAAGGGGTAGTTTGGATGGACAGAATCATTCACTTAAAGAATTTGATAGATACTGAAGGCTTCTGTAGTTTTGATGCCATAAGTATGGTGGAAAATGCCTTCCGTATAAATTGAGTATATCGACTTCCATGGAAACAACTAGCATACTGTTATCATCTGAAGGATTTCAGACAAGGTCCCGTTGAGATGTGGAGTCATATTTGGGGCCGTCTTTGACCGGTCATGAGTTGTGCACGACCGGTCGAAGGGTACTGCTCGACCTGTCGTGGACCGGTTTGACTCAAAGTCCAGCAAGCATCATTTTTTGGTCCCAAGGTGCTCGACTGGTCGTGACCCATTCACGACCGGTCATGGGGTCCTCTCGACCGGTCATGCTGTCTGATTGACCAGTTGTAGTTACGAATATTTGTTTTCAAATCCGATGCGAACTGCGGATTTTGGTGTCGCCTTTTGCCAAGGTGCGAAAGAGAAGTTGCCTAAACTATATATAGGTGTCCCTAGGGTTTTTCTAGGATATTGAAAAGTAATAGAAAGTTATTCTAAGGTGTGGACTAAGGGTTTTCTATATTCTTCCAAGAAAGAGGTTAGTATTTTGCCTTGTAATCTTCATTCTTCTTCATAATGGAAGTTTGCATCCGTGGTTTTTTACCCTAGTTTGGGATTTTTTCACGTATATCTTGTCTTATGGTTTGTTTTGATTGCTTTGATCTATTTCTAGTTTATATTTCTTCCTTTTTATCATTTGTGGGTGAGGCCTGAGATTGGATCTAGGCTCACTGCATTGTTGGCGTGTTGCACAGCAACTGGTATCAGAGCTATTGGTTTAATTGGGAGCGATGATGGAAGAAGGAAAAACTATAATTGAAAAGTTTGATGGTTCAAACTTTGCCTTCTGAAAGATGCAGATGGAGGATTATCTGTATCAGAAGGACCTCTATATTCCTCTAGGAGGAAAAGAGAAGAAACTGGAAAAGATGACGGATGATGAATGGCTTTTACTGGATAGGAAGGCTTTAGGAACGATCCAACTCTCTTTGTCCAAGAGCGTCGCTTTAACATATCCAAGATGAAAACTATAAAAGAATTAATGGAAGCCCTAACCACCATGTATGAAAAATCCTCTGCATCCAACAAGGTTCATCTTATGAAACAGCTATTCAACATGAAGATGTCAGATGGTGGGAGCGTGGCTAAACATCTAAACGAGTTCAATACTGTCACGAGCCAATTGGAATCCATTGGCATCGTTTTTGAAGATGAGGTCAGGGCACTATTGATCTTATCCAGTCTGTCAGACAGTTGGGATGGTTTAGTGATTGCTGTGAGCAATTCTTCAGGGTCGACAAGGCTAAAATTTGATGATGTGGCTGGTCTAATTCTCAGTAAAGAATCTAGAAGGAAGGCATCAGGAGTTTCAGAAAATGCTCTAAATGTTGAAGGAAAAGGAAGATCGTTGAATAAAGGAGGCAATAAACATTGCGGCAAGAAGGGGCACATGAAACGTGATTACAGGGCGCTCAAGAAATAAGATGGAAGCTCTCGAGGCAGGAAGGATTCAGTGAATCTGTTGAGGAGAGCGACACAGAGGCATTGATCTTGTCTCCTGATGTGAGGAATGAGTCTTGGGTTATAGACTCGGGTGCTTCGTTTCATGCTACTTCATGTAAGGAAGTTTTGCATGATTATATGTCAAATGACTTTGGGAGAGTCTACCTGGGTGATGATGAGCCATGCAGTATCGTTGGAAAGGGAGACGTTCAGGTCAATCAGAAAGATGAAACGATTTTTAAATTGAAGAATATTAGACATGTACCGAGTTTGAGAAGGAATCTGATCTCAGTGGAGCAGTTGGTCGATACCGGTTATGTGACGACATTCACCAGTGATTCTTAGAAGATCACAAAAGGTGCCTTAGTGATATCTCGAGACAAAAAGGAAAGTACTTTGTACGTGACCTCATGATCGTATAGTTAACTCACAGTCGCATCAACTGGAGTGAATGGACAGTTATGGCATCAGAGTTTGGGACATATGAGTGAGAAGGAGATGAAGTGTTATTGTCAAAATGGAAGCTACCAGGGATGAAGTCTATTGACTTGGAATTCTGCGAGGACTGCGTGTGTGGCAAGCAGAAGAGGGTAAGCTTCAAGAAGACAGGACGTGCTCCAAAGACGCATCTGTTGGAGCTTGTACACATTGATGTGTGAGGACCTGCACAGGTATCATCTCTTGGTGGCTCACGTTATTTTATTTCTTTTATTGATGATGCTAGTAGAAAATTGTGAGTTTCTTTCTTAAAGCATAAATTTGATGTATTTGATGCGTTTAAGAAGTGGAAAGTTATGATAGAAAACGAGACAAATAAAACAATAAAGTGTCTCAGATCTGATAATGGGGGAGAGTATTATGATAAGAGGTTTGAGGAGTATTGTGTAGCAAGTGGAATCAAACATCAAAAAATGATTTCAGGGACACCACAGTAGAATGGTGTGGTTGAGCGCATTAACAAGACCATCCTTGAGATCGCCAGGAGCATGAGATTACATGTAGGGTTGCCCAAGACCTTTTGGGTAGATGCTGTGAATAATGTCGTATATCTTATCAGTAGAAGTCCTTCAACACCATTGGATGGTGGGCTACCAGAAGAAACATGGACTGGGAAAGAAGTGAACCTTGCACATCTCAGAGTGTTTGGTTGCACTTCATATGTTCACATTGATACAGAGTACAGAAACAAGATGGATGTGAAATCCAGGAGGTGCACGTTTATAAGCTACGGGCAGCATGATTTTGGCTACAGGTTTTGAAAAGCAGAAAATAAGAAAATCATCATAAGCAAGGACATAGTCTTCAATGAAAAGTGATTCATAAGGACAATGTGCAAGAAAATAAGGTCGAGGAAAAGAAATTAGTAGAGTTAGAAGAGTTACCGGACATGGGTGTTACAGCTCCACAGGATGGTCATGCACAGGAGCATTATGAGGCAGAGTCGCATACACTAGTTGTGAGGAGGTCTAGTTGGGAGAAGAGACCCATGGTTCGATACTCACCCTCCTTACATTATCTATTGTTGACAGATAATGGTGAGCCAGAATGTTTTGAAGAGGCATTATAGTCAGATACACGGGTTAAGTGGGATCAGGCCATGGATGATGAGATAGACTCTCTTGAGTCTAATCATACATGGGAGCTAGTCACTCTACCTAAGGGTAAAAAAGCTCTTCATAACAAGTGGGTTTACAGATTGAAGGAGGAGCATGATGGTTTGAAATGGTACAAGGCTAAATTGGTTGTGAAAGGGTTTCAACAAAAGGCACGTATAGATTTCACTGAAATATTTTCACCTGTGGTGAAAATGTCCACGATTCGTATTATCTTGAGTATAGTGGCTACAGAAGACTTACATTTAGAGCAGTTAGATGTTAAGACAACCTTTCTTCATGAAAAACTTGAAGAAGAAATATATATGCATCAGCCAACAGGATACGTGGCACCAGGAAAGGAGAACAAGGTGTGCATACTGAAAAAGAGTCTATATGGCCTGAAGCAGGCCCCGAGGCAATGGTATAAAAGGTTCGACAGTTTCACGTCGAGAAACGATTTTAGGAGATGTCATGCAGACCACTCTTGTTATTTGAAGAAGTTTGATATGTCATACATCATTCTTCTTCTGTACGTTGATGATATGCTTGTGGCCGGTTCAAGCATGAAGGACATCTCAGATCTCAAAAGACAACTGTCTAGAGAATTTACCATGAAGGATTTAGCAGTTGCAAAACAAATCCTAGGCATGAGGATAAAGTGTGACAGGAAAAATAAGAAATTGATTTTGTCACAGGAAAAGTACATAGCCAAGGTACTTGATCGATTCAATATGGGAGATGTTAAGCTGGTTAGTACTCTATTAGCCAACCACTTCAAGCTATCTAAGGAGCAAGGGGCAAAGGAGCGGGAGGAACGGGACTACATGGCCAAAGTCTCATACGCATCAGCTATTGGGAGTCTCATGTATGCTATGGTGAGCACGAGGACAGACATTGCTCAAGCTGTGAGAGTTGTTAGCAGGTTCATGGATAACCTCGAGAAGGAACATTGGGAAGCTGTGAAGTGGATCCCTAGATACCTGGTAAGTACTAAGGATGTAGGGCTATGTTATAATGGATCGAAAATCAAGCTACAAGGCTATATGGATTCAGATTTGGCAGGATATCGATAACAGAAGAAGCACTACAGGTTATGTCTTTACCTTAGGCAGTGCTGCAGTCAATTGGGTCTCTCAGTTATAGAAGATAGTATCTATCAGTATGACAGAAACAGAATATGTTGCGGCTACAGAAGCATGCAAAGAGATGGTGTGAATGCAAGGTTTTATGGAAGAGTTGGGTAAGAAGCAAGTAGATTGCAAGTTGTATAGTGACAGTCAGAGTGAAATACACTTGGCTAAGAATTCAGCCTTTCATTTAAGGACCAATCATATTGTCATCAGATATCACTTCATACGTTCGTTACTGGAAGATGGATCGATTGTTATGGAGAAGATTCATAAAGTGAGAATCTTGTGGATATGCTGACCTAGGCGGTCACATGGGAGAAGCTGAAGCTCTGTTCAGCTTTGATTGGTCTTCAGACTTGAAGACGGGGAGGTGGTGCACTCCGAATGAAGAAGATAAAGGTTTATGGCGATGTGTCTCCAAATGGGAGATTGTTGAGATGTGGAGCCACATTTGGGGCTGTCTTCGACCGGTCGTGGGTTGTGCACGATCGGTTGTAGGGGCCCGCTCGACCGGTCTTGAACCAGTTCGACTTAAAGTCCAGCGAGCATCATTTTTTGGTCCCGAGGTGCTCGACTGGGGTGACCAATTCACGACCGGTCGTGGGGTCCTCTCGATCGGTCTTGTTGTCTGCTCGACCAGTGGTGACCCATTCACGACCAGTCGTGGGGTCCTCTCGACCGGTCATGCTGTCTGCTCGACCGGTCGTAGTTACGCAGATTCATTTCTGAATCCAATGCGGACTACGAATTTTGGTGTCGCCTTTCGCAAGGGTGCAAAAGAGAAGTTGCCTAAACTATATATAGGTGTCCCTAAGATTTTTCTAGGGTATTGAAAAGCAATAGAAAGTTATTCTAAGGTGTGGGCTAAGAGTTTTCTATATTCTTCTAATGGAGAGGTTAATATTTTGACTTGTAATATTCGTTCTTCTTCATAGTGGAAGTTTGCATCCATGATTTTTTACCCTAGTTTGGAGTTTTTCCACGTATATCTTGTCTTGTGGTTTGTTTTGATTGCTCTGATCTGTTTCTAGTTTATATTTCTTTCTGTTTATCGTTTGTGGGTGAGGCCTGAGATTGGATCTAGGCTCACTAGGTTGCTAGTGTGCCGCACACGGGTCCCTCTGATCTTTCCTACTGCAACCGTACTCCAGCAGATGCAATCCAATTATATGTGGCTCGAATTTCAGGAGAGCATATTCACATTGTAGGACTGCTGGATCTTTTGCATGTGGCGACGTTGGTACAGGTGTTATGGCTATTTGAATTTTTCGATCATAAACATGACTTCTAGAAGCTTTCATCCAAACGAAAAGCCTGAAAATCCATTGAACTCCAATCTGGGCATCCACAGAAATGAGAAAAAGAAAAAAGAAAAGGAAAAACTAGAATCCTTTCAACCCCTTGTTGAGAAGCTAGAGATCCACCATGAAACCAAATTACCCCTAGGCCCTAGGAAACTGTATACAAATCCAAAAACTCATCCATGATTTATGTTATGCCCCTTGAATCCAGGCTTATAATGCCTACACTTTTGCATTAAGAGAGTGGCCTCCAAGAAAGAGTCAGCCCAATATGCACTGAAAATATTCAAAAATTCTTGAGTGCATTCTAGCCTTAGAGCTTTATTTGAATCCAACAGACTCGAAAATTGATAATTTGGCCCTGCCTTTATCATTACTAGTTCCACCCTACAAACCAGCCTAGATATACAATCTCCATTGGCCCACATTGCTTGATGGGGTTCTGGAGCAGTATCAATTTAATGCTGGAAAGGTAAATTATAGTTCCGCATTTGCATGCAACAGATGCAGGGTAATCACTAATTTCTTTCTTCTTTTTTCTTCTTTTTTTGTTACTCTGAATGATGCAGCTTTGGTTTCCCCTCCATTCAGTTCTTCATCGTCAACCTACTAGTAACATTGTTCGTGATAATCTATCTACCATTCAAAGGCACGTGACAACTCCATTATTCTATTTTGGTAAACTTGCTTGTTTGACATAATATATGACACAAATTAAGATTGCCGCTTGGAGGAGTTTGTTCAAACAGCCCGTGTAGGAGAATTTAAGAAACGCCTCGAACTTGTTGCTTTTCATGGACAGCTCAATACCAGTATCCGCTTGAAAGCTCATTCAAGGTAAGGTTTAGATGTCCAGACCATTCCTTCTACAAAATACCCATAACTGAAGCCTCAGATTCATCTTTACAATTTATATAGAGAAAACTCATTGTCACGCCCAAGACTCGGTGACTGGACTCATAAGGAACCCGATAGCCAGTTTCGGTTGCAACAGCCTCTGTAGAACCCCATTCTCGCTCCTGACACCAGGTTCCCATCCCGGGATTCTACAAGGAGGATTCTCATATCATAAATCTAATATAATAGAGCATACCCAAGATCATAACATAGTAACCACAGATAATAACTATAGGAACACATCCCAAAATCTACTGAGATTAAAACTTTTATACAATGTACAGGGCTCAAAAGGAAATATATAATCAGGACAATAGGCAACCCCAAAAAGGTCCTCACACGCTCCTTGCTCAGCTACTGCGGCTGCCTAGAATCACCTGTACACATCAATCGTGCATAAGCTTATAGGAAGCTGAAAAGGCAGTGTAAGTGTGTGTAATACCAGTGCTAAAAAGAAATATCAGAGAATGTAGAAGCTCGGCATGAACCATGATCACTATTAATGCCACTATCCATACTAAGGTTAAGCTATGGTAATCATGAATGTAGTAAGCCGTGCCAAGGCTATGCAATGCAATATATGAGTACTAGGCGCCATACCAAGGCGATGCACAAGAGGCCTACATAGCCAATGCCATATGTAAAGTGCAAATGCAATCATGTCAGTCCTTATATCCAGTCCGCAAATCATATACAATTCCACTATAGGAAAACCACCAAGGTCAAATACACTGTCAGACGACTGCTACTCTCCTAGCCGCACAGTCTAACGAGTATAAGAGACCTTACTACTTGCCTGTGGACAACCAATCATCAGCAAAGCTCGATGGTGATGGACCCATTCACGAGATGGTCAAACTCAGCCTAGCTATCGCCCCTAACTCAAGTAGGTAAGGCCACACCCCCTCCTAACTGACCATGCTACAATGGGAGTCATGGTCTAATGGTATAAGGCACTCATGCGCTCATGTTTTCCACTTGGTTTCAACATTGAGGCATCTCTTGGTACCATGAAGGTTTAGGGGCTTTCACCCAAGGACATCTTACGTGCCCTAAATGCTCAAGGGGTATTTTCGGTGTCCAATAACAGTCATCCACGACGTACTAGTGGAGGCATCGGCCCTAATGAAGCAAGGACAAATAATATCATGCAATGCAATGTCAGATGCATGAATCACGCATATCAATCATACATCATCTCCAAGCATCCAACGTGCTCAAGAGGG
This sequence comes from Magnolia kwangsiensis, assembly GCA_037074715.1. Classification (NCBI taxonomy): domain Eukaryota; kingdom Viridiplantae; phylum Streptophyta; class Magnoliopsida; order Magnoliales; family Magnoliaceae; genus Magnolia; species Magnolia kwangsiensis. The sequence continues at coordinate 40,168,365 of CM073583.1, read as the reverse complement.
GAATTTCATTCATCTGGGAAGCTATCATATAATGCCCAATGGCATAACCATGACCATACACATAATGTCAGCCATGCATACAATGATGTACACTCTTACCCAAGAAGGGACCAAGTCCAGGTACTTAGACAATTTTCCTAAAGAATTAACCTCCAGTGGGGGCCCAATCTGAGCAGACCACAAAACTAAGGAGAACAATGATATGGGTCTAAATAGATGAAATGGTCCTAGCAAGGATCTAAAAACCCATAGGCCTACCTTAGAGCCACCGATGTGGACATCCAACTACAATTGGTCCCTAAGGGGTAGCCCATCTCTAATAGATCATGGATCAAGGGCCAAGGCCCACATAACATTAGGAATAAGAAATGGGCAGCCATAATCATATCACATACACTCATGTTGGGATTTGAAAGGCGGCCCAAGGCCTATCCAAAATATGGGTTCAAGGAAAACACACATAGCCTAACCCATATATAACACTATAGCCCCAAGAGAAAGGTTAGGGTCCAACATAAAGGCCTCTAATCCCATATATTTTGGTGGGCCTAGTGGGCAGCCCATTGCTCAAACCAAATGGGCAAATCTCATGTTCTTAGTCAAGTAAGTTGGGCCTACAACCCGGCTCAAGTATAAAGTTAATTTGGTGGGAAATTAAGGGCCCAACTACTTGTGTAATCTGGCCCATTACCTCAATACTATAGTATGGTGAAAATAGTCCAAGAGTCCAATGGGCCTATCTAGAAATTTCCAGCCCATTTGGGCCTAAAGAGCCCAATGACTAGTTACATTCATGGACTCAAATAAACCCAACTATGGTGGGCCTGAAAAGTACACTAATTAGGTCTAAGATTTGGGGGTTTAAGACATGTTTTATCCTAGAAGGGTTCTCACAATATGGTGGGCCCCCACACCTTAAAATCTCAGCCCAAAAGAAATGTAAAGTTACAATATGTTACTGAAATTTCTATTCTACGAGTTTCTGGGCCTATTGGAGCCCAACAAGATGATTATCTAATTTACACAAGGACTTAGGGTGGTCCAGCACTAAATATAGGGGCCCCACCACATTGGGAGCTCACCAAAATCATCAGGAAAAGGTGAGCCACACTGTTAGACTAAAGGTCCAGTAGCAGTCCACATGGGGCGTCCCATATAGGCCTGGGCGTCCCAGCCCTATGCAATGACTAGAAGGTGGGCCCCACCTTGGGTACTCCACACTAAGGTGGTACCTAGACAAGTGGGCCACACAATGGATGGCCATTGGGATAAAACACACATCATGGTGGGCCACAAAGTTAGGTGGATGGCCAGTCTATGTTGGATGTCCCTACCATGGGCGTCTAGCTAGGTGGGCCATTCCAGCCCTCGGCATAAATTCTACAGTGGCCCATTGGGCCTGAAACTTGGTAGGTGGGTCCCAGCATGGGTGAGCCACCTCCAGATAAAATTTGAGAATTTTTAGAGCATGGAAACTATTTTTATGATTAAGACAAAACAATCTATCCAAAAATCTGGTTGATGCAGGAATTATAACTGTCCCTATGTTGAGTGGGCCTGGACCCACCCAAACCCCTTGGAAATTTGGGAGAAAGGTGGTCCTACATCTAGTCAACAAGTGGGGTCCACTGGGGTGGACCACTTCTTCTGAAATTTCAGGTGAACCATACTACATTGCTAAACTGTCTAGAAAATTCTGGACAGTTAGCCATCTTTGGCCCAACCCATGGGTCTCAATCATGGGAGGTAGGGTGTGGGTCCCATCCCACATCAAAGTGGGTTCCACATACTACAAATCCCCTAAAAAAATTTGGAGAAAAAGAATATGAAAATGGGCCTAATACCCAAAACACCTACTCTAACTAGGCTGAAATCTGGACAGCAACAATGTTTTGGCCCATGCATAAAATCAAATGGCCCATGGCCCTGATTTAACTTATGGGTTCCACCTTGACATGCCAACAAAAGTCCAGGCCCTTGGTTTTATTCAAACCTCCATAAAAAGGAAAGTTTGGAGATCAACTAAACCATGCATGCATAGTTGGGCCTGGACATCCATTCAAGTGGGCTTGGACGTCCACCCTACTAGAGTCCTGGGAGGTTGCTGACCTTCATTGGTGGGCCTCACGTCATCAGGAAACATGAAAGGAAATTACAGAGAAATGAGAAGGAGAAAGAGTGAGATTCTGCCATAGGTGGGTGGTCCCACCACTAATGGACCACCCACACACCATCCGTATCATTACTATCCTTATGAACTTCATGCATGACAAATTACATGAAAAATAAAGTGCTGGATAGTGGGGATTCCTCTCTTCACATGCATGCAAGGCCTATATGGCCTTTGATGTACAAGAAATGGGAAGAAAAGCCTCATGGTGGGTCCATGGAGAATGACCCCCCATGGCTAGAGTTATGCAAGATCTAGGCTATTAGCCCTACCTAGGAGCCATGTAGGGCCTCCATCATGGATTGGTGGGCCCTACACACTTCCATGCATGAAGCAAAAGAGAAAGGAAGAAGGGAGGAAGAAGAAGAAGAGAAGGAACCAAGGAGAGCACCCACTTGTAGAGATGGCCATCAAAACTCCACCATTATGTTCTAGGCTTGAAGGAGAAGAGGTTTGAAGGTGGGAGATGGATTTCTAGTAGTTGGATTGAGGAGGGGAGAATGAAGAAGGGACTGAAAATGGAGAAAGAGGGTGGGGACATTTTCTCTCTTGCTACGGGAAGAAGGGAGAATAAGAAATGAGAGGAAGAGAGAGAGGGTGTATAAGGGAGTAATCATGACTCTTCTAAGAAAAGAGAGCAAGAGCATGATGATATTTCTAGGGAGTGCTACCCAATGCACATGATGACTCTCTAGCTAGCTAGCTAGGTAGAGTAGGTTAGTAGGATTAGGTAGGGTGTAGGCTAGGCTAGGGTGTAGGTTTCTAGAATGAGAGCCTAGGTGGGGCCCACCATGGGTAAATGTGTGGGCCCCATGCACATGGGTCCCACGCAATGATGAATGACTGATAATTGCCAGGGCGATAACATGAGATGTACATGTCGGATCTGAACATGAGATGTGGCATTGGAACCGTGGCGCCAAAGCGGTCACAATGACATAGCTTCTGAGTCGATCCAAGTCGAGTCTACCTGACCGAGATTGAGGATGACCGCAAAGACTATCCATAGGTCGCGGGCTACCGAGATTTGATCGATAAGATCTAGAGACCTAAAGGAATGAAATGCACACATGGTAGGGTCTTACAACTTAGTTGTTGGTATCAGGGCATAACAAGTAATCTACAAAATAACTTAGGACAACATCACTTATTTGTTGCATGCTTAGGACAAGTCATGTCCCGAGTGTGTATCCCTTATTTTCATTTGAGCCTTTAAGATTTTGATCTTAATGCATCCATCGTCCTTATTGTTTTGTAAACGATGTCGCCTAGACGTGGCGCCCGTTGTCATGGTTCTCATTCCATTCCCACGACCCGAGCATATCCTGCTCCACCCGTTGCGGACCCTAGTCCCCATCCTATACCTGAGGTCACGATTTCACCCTCATTGACACCTGTACCCCGACCTGAGCCTATCATACCTGTTCCTGAGGCTCCACAACAATTGTGCCTCTGCCTGAGGCCAATGCCGCCCTCGTATTTTTGACGATTCTGGTTGGGGCCGAGCATTTCCAACAGATGATGCGGGCTGTCACTGCTGCTCTTCAGACCCGTCAACCAGTTTCTGAGATCCCTGAGTAGTCTCAGTAGTTGCGAGTGAGCGCACTACTTTGAGACTTTAGGCAGCATGTTCCCCCATGGTTCTGGGGTGAGTCGGACCCGTTTGTAAGAGAGTTATGGCGCACTGAGGTGGAGAAGATATTCGACACCACGCAGTGCACCAGTGAGCAAAGAGTTCCATTGTCCATTTTCCTTCTTCAGGGCGAGGCCCGTCATCAGTGGACGTCAATTTCAAGGATGGCTGGATGTGATTTTGTGTGGACGTGGGAGGATTTCATTGTCTGTTTTGACCAAAAGTTCTTCCCAGAGCATATTCGTGAGCAGAAGGCCCTAAAGTTCAAGACCCTAGTGCAGGGTGAAATGACGGTGTCTTAGTATGAGGCCCGATATGTTGCGCTGTCTCATTTTGCCTCCTACCTCATCGATGATGAGAAGCGGAAGGCTAAACATTTTGTGAAAGGCTTGCATCTCGCCCTTCGCAGTCACATCGTGGGACATCTATTAACGACATTTGATGAGGTCGTGCATTGAGCCTTGGTTTATGAGGAGGATTGGGCCTTGTCCCAGAGGACTAGAGAGTAGAGTTCCAATGGAGATCGGAAGAGGAAGGCAGCCTCTGGTAGTTCCTGTCAACACCGACATTAGAGGCACAAAGGCTGTTCTGGGTTTAGGCAGCCCCCAGCACAACTAGCTTCGTCGTCGTCACAGCCAGCAGCTCCTTTCGGGCCTTAAACTAGCATATTTTATGGTTGCAAACAGTCTGGGCATTGTAGGTGTGAGTGTCCTCATCCCCTGCAATAGTAAAGGCCACTGCAGTTGCCCCCGCCCCATCCTTCACAATAGCAACAGCAACAAAGACCCCAGCATTAGTCTCTTAAACCTCCTCCCCACCAGCAGAGGAAACAGAGTAGGCCACTATAACGGCCACAACAGTAGCAGAGACAGCAGTAAAGGGGACAAATACCTCCCCCATAGGCCTTGGGTTGAGTATGTATTGCCACACAGCAGGTGCAGAGTCAGGATCTGCAGTCTTCAAGCTTCCTTCCCTTACCAGCTCAAGACCGATTCTACGTAGCCCAGCAGGACCCACAGTCATCTTCTAGAGGAGTAGTTGAGGGTATCCTTCTTATTTTTGCTTGTGTTGCTTGTGTTTTATTTGATTATGGAGCATCTCATTCATTTATGGTCGAGGAGTTCTACCAACCGACCGGACTTCCTTCGGAGTCCGTGCCTGAGGCTTTAGCCATTTCGACTCCCTTAGGGAAGTTTGCAGTTTTGAGTTGTCACTGTTCTTCTTACCTTATTTTAGTTAGTGAGATATTCCTACCCACCAATTTGTTTATTCTACCGATGGCTGAACTCGATATTATCTTGGGTATGAATTGGATTTTCGATACCATGCCGTCTTGGACCGTGCCGCGAGGACAGTCACATTTCATATTCCTGGCTTACCGATATTCTAGTTCATTGCCGAGCCTAAAGGAGAGCCGCTGTCGAGTTTGTTGGCTTGTATTGTTGAGGAGTTTGTGGTAGGGTGTATTGAGCAGCTACCAGTAGTTTGTGAGTTCCTAGATGTGTTCTAGGAGATGTCGGGTTTCTCACCGTATCGGCAGATAGAGTTTCAAATTGATTTGGTGGCCGGTACTGCACCTATTTCAAAGGCCCCCTGCCGGATGACACCGATGGAGTTGAGGGAACTGCAAGAGTAGTTGGATAAGCTCAGGGAGTTAGGTTTTATTCATCCCAGCAGTTCACCGTGGGGAGCTCCAGTATTGTTCGTGAGGAAGGATGGCTCGTTGAGGCTCTACGTGGATTAACGCGAGTTCAACAAAGTCACTATTAGGAACAGATACCTGCTTTTCAGGATTAATGATTTGTTGGACTAGCTGTAGGGTGCTCAGTTCTTTTCCAAGATAGACTTGAGCTCTAGTTATCATCAAATTCGAGTCTAAGAGGAGGACATTCCGAAGAAAGCTTTCCGGATGCGTTACGGTCACTTCAAGTTTCTGGTCATGTCATTTGGGCTGACCAATGCGCCCGCCATGTTCATATAGCTAATGAACGAGGTCTTCTGCCCCTACCTCGATCAGTTCGCAGTAGTATTCATTGATGATATTTTGTGTATTCGAGGACCCAAGAGGACCATGAGGAGCACTTGCTAATTGTGCTCGAGACCCTCCGTGCCCACCAGCTGTGTGCGAAGCTAGAGAAGTGTGAGTTTTAACAGGAGGAGGTGAAGTTCCTCGGTCACATAGTGACGAGGGAGGGTGTCACTGTGGACCCCTCAAAGATTTTTGTAGTGCATTAGTGAGGCCTGCCTATGAACACGTCCGAGATCCGTAGCTTCCTTAGTTTAGCGAGATACTATCAACGATTCATCAAGGGTTTCTCCCGTATTACCGCACCGCTCACCCAATTGACGCGGAAGGGCACCGAGTTTGTGTGGAGTGATGCTTGTGAGGAGGCATTTTTGGAGCTGAAGGACCGCCTCACGTCCTCTCTTGTCCTTGCTCTTCCTGATGGGAGTGATGGTTTCATTGTTTATACTGATGCCTCCAGAGTTGGTTTGGATGCTGTTCTGATGTAGCACGAGAAGCCAGTGGCGTATGCCTCGCTCCAGCTCAAGGTTCTTGAGCTGAATTACCCCCATGCATGATCTGGAGCTAGCAGTTGTTGTCTTTGCACTGAATGTGTGGAGGCATTCTCTTTATGGGGTTAGGTTCAAGCTCTTTTCGGACCATAAGAGCTTGAAGTATCTGTTTTCACAGTCAGAGTTGAACATGCGACAGAGGTGACAGATGGAGTTGTTGAAGGATTATGACTTCGACCTTCAGTACCACCAGGGTAAGGTGAACGTGGTGGCGGATGTGTTCAGCCGTTAGCCACGAGACCTGGTGGCATAGATGATGATTTGTGAGTGGCAGATGCTCAAAGATGTATCGGAGTTCGACTTTGAGTTCAGTCTGCATTCTTCCATAGTTTAGCTTTCGAGCTTTTTGATTCAATCCTCTCTAGTTGCTAAGGTGATCGAGGCTCAACAGACGGACGAGTCACTTCAGGGATACCGAGCAGAGGCAACATCCATGGAGTAGTCAGACTAGCAGATTGGTTCCGATGGTGGACTTCGCTATAGAGGCCGATTGTGTGTTCCGGACGTGCCAAATTTACGTAGAGATCTTATGATCGAGGCACACCGATCGAGACTTACGATCCACCTGGGCTCTACGATGATGTACAAAGATATGAGGAGGCAGTATTTCTGGCTGGGGATGAAGTGTCAAATTGCTAGTTTTGTGGCCGAGTGTGACACTTGCCAGCATGTTAAGGCCGATCACCAGAGACCCCTTGGTCCCTTATAGCCGTTGAGCGTTCCAACATGGAAGTAAGATCATGTATCGATGGATTTCATCATGTGTTTGTCGAGGACTCAGCACGGTCACGATGCTATCTGGGTTATTGTCGATCGTCTGATGAAGTCGGCACATTTTATTCTGATGCGCGCCACTTGAACATTGGACCAGCTTGTGAAGGTATTCATTGAGGAGATAGTGAGACTGCACGACATTCTGGTTTTGATCATTTTTTACTGAGACCCCAAGTTTACGTCTCAGTTTTGAAGGAGCTTTCAACAGGCGATGGAGGCTACCTTGCAGCTCAGCACCGCTTATCATCCACAGATAAATGGGCAGACCGAAAGGGTCAATTAGATCCTCTAGGATATACTTAGAGCCTGTGTGATTGACTTTGCAGGTAGTTGGGATGAGCATTTGTGCCTTATTGAGTTTGCGTACAATAACAGTTATCAGGTGATTATTAGCATGACTCCTTTTGAGGCACTATATGGTAGACCATGTAGATCTCCTAATTATTAGATCGAGGTTAGAGAGCCTCGTCTCCTAGGTCCTGAGCTTATGCAGCATACATCAGATATTATTGATATTATCAGGCAGAGAATACACACAATTTAGAGCCGGTAGAAGAGTTTTACTGATTATCGGCGTCGACCCCTCAAGTTTGCAGTTGGAGACATGGTGTATCTCAAGTCTCGCCCATAAAGGGCGGGTGCATTTTGGAGCGAAGGGCAAGCTTGCCCTGAGATTCATTGGACCTTTCGAGATTACCGAGCGCGTGGGTGTTGTGGCCTACAGGCTTGCCTTACCTTCAGAGTTGTTTGGGATCTACGATGTATTCCATATATCGATGTTGCAGAAGTGTGGGTTGGATATTATTCCATTGATTGATTGGTAGCCCCTTAAGGTCTGTGAAGATGCTTCCTATATTAAGTAGCCAATTTGTATCCTTGATCGAAAGGAGCAGGTTCTCAGGACCAAGGTCATTTTCTTGGTGAAGGTACAATGGGATCATCATTTGGAGGCAGAGGCATCTTAGGAGCGCAAAGCTGAGGTTCGAGAGCGTTATCCCCATTTGTTTGATGCTTAATTATTGTATTATTTGATGTATTGCCTTCTCTTATGCTTATTAATATATATCATAATGTTTATGCATGCTTGTCATTCTGGTTTTAGCAATTTCGAGGATAAAATTTTTTTGTTGGTGGGGAGAGCTATAAGACCTTACTCGAGTGTGCATTTTTTTCTTCTAGGTCTTACAGTCCTATCGGTCGAATCCCGGCGGCCTGCGACCTACAAATAGTGTTTGAGGTCATCCTCAAGCCCGACTACGTAGACCCAACTGGGATCGACTTGGAACCCATGTTATTGAGACCGTTTCAGCGCCGCGTTTCTAACGGCGCGTCTCATGTTCAAATTCGACATGTACATCTCATGTTATTTCCCTGGCAATTATCGATCATTCATCATTGCATGGGACCCATGTGCATGGGGCTCACATGTTTGCCCATGGTGGGCACCACCTAGGCTCTCATTCCTAGAAACCTACACCCTAGCTAGCCTACACCCTACCTAATCCTACTAACCTAGCCTACTAAGTTAGCTAGTTAGAGAGTCATCATGTGCATTGGGTAGCACCACCTAGAATCCTCATCATGCTCTTGCTCTCTTTTCTAGCAAGAGTCATGATTACTCATACACCCTCTCTCTCCCTCTCTTCCTTTCATTTCTCATTCTCCCTTCTTCCCTTAGCAAGAGAGAAAATGTCCCCACCCCCTTTCTCCATTTTCAGCCCCTTCTTCCTTCTCCCCTCCTCAATCCAACCACTAGAAATCCATCTCCCACATTCAAACCTCTTCTCCTTCAAGCCTAGAACATAGTGGTGGAGTTTTTGTGGCCATCTCTACAAGTGGGTACTCTCCTCAGTTCCTTCTCTTGTTCTTCTTGCTCCCTTCTTCCTTTCTCTTTTGCTTAATGCATGGAAGCATGTAGGGCCCACCAATCCATGGTGGAGGCCCTACATGGCTCCTAAGCAGGGATAATGGCTTAAATCTTCCATAACTCTAGCCATGGTGGGCCATTCTCCATGGACCCACTATGAGGCTTCTTCTTCCCATTTCTTGTACATTAAGGACCATATAGGCCTTGCATGCATGTGGCAAGGGGAATCCTCACTATCCAGTGCTTTATTTTCTTTGTAATTTATCATGCATGAAGTTTATAAGGATAGTAATGGTGTGGATGGTGTGTGGGTGGTCCATTAGTGGCGGAACCACCCACCTATGGCTGAATCTCACTCTTTCGCCTCATTTCTCTATAATTTCCTTTCATGTTTTCTGATGAGGTGAGGCCCACCAATGAAGGTTAGCAACCTCCCAGGCCTCAAGTAGGGTGGACGTCCAAGCCCACTTGAATGGACGTCCAGGCCCAACCATGCATGCATGGTTTGGGTGATCTCCAAACCTCTCTTTTTATGAAGGTTTGAATGAAACCAAGGGCCTGGAATTTTGCTGAAATGTCAAGGTAGACCTCACAAGTTAAATCAGGGCCATGAGCCATTTAATTTTTATGCATGGGCCAAAACATTATTGCTGTCCAAATTTAGCCCAGTTAGAGTAGGTGTTTTAGGTTAATGATTAAGCCCATTTCTATATTCTTTTTCTCCAAATTTCTTTAGAGTATTTGTAGTGTGTGGACTCCAATTTGATGTGGGATGGGGCCCACAGCCTACCTCCCATGATTGAGGCCCATGGGTTGGGCCAAAGATGGCTAACTGTCCAGAATTTTCTGGACAATTCAACAATGCAGTATGGAAGAAATCATCTTGTTCACCTGAAATTTTGGAAGAATTGGGCCACCCCAGTGGACCCCAATTGTTGACCGGATGTAGGACCACATTTACCTCAAATTTTCAAGGGGTTTGGATGGGTCCAGGCCCACTCCACATGGTCCCAAACATAGGGAGGGTTATAATTCCTGCATCGACCAGATTTCTGGACAGATTGTTTTCTCTTAATTCATAAAAATAGTTTCTATGCTCAGAAAATTATCAAATTTTATCTGGAGGTGGCCCACCCATGTCAGGACCCACCTACCAAGTTTCAGGCCCAACGGGCCACTGTAGAATTTATGCCGAGGGATGGACTGGCTCACCTGGCTGAACGCCCATGGTAGGGACGTCCAACATGGGCTGGCTGTCCACCCAACTTGTGTCTCACCATGATGTGTGTTTCATCCCAATGGCCATCCATTGTGTGGCCCAATTGTCTAGGGCCCACCTTAGTGTGGAGTACTCAAGGTGGGGCCCACCTTGTAGCCATTGCATAGGGCTGGGATGCCCAGGCCCATATGGGACGCCCCATGTGGACTACTACTGGACCTTTAGTCTAGCAATGTGGCCCACCTTTTCCTAATGATTTTGGTGAGCTCCTAATGTGGTGGGGCCCCTATATTTAGTGCTGGACCACCCTAAGTCCTTGTGCAAATCAGATAATCATCTTATTGGGCTTCGGTAGGCCCAGAAACTGGTAGAATAGAAATTCCAGCAACATATTATAACTTTACATTTCTTTTGGGCTAAGATTATAAGGTGTGGGGGCCCACCATATTGTGATAACCCTGTTGGTATAAAACATGTCTTAAACCCCCAAATCTTGAGATTAATTAGTGTACTTTTTAGGCCCACCATAGTTGGGTTTATTTGAGTCCATGAATGTAACTAGTCATTGGGCTCTTTAGCCCCAAATGGGCTGGAACTTTCTAGATAGGCCCATTAGACACTTGGGCCATTTTTACCATACTATAGTGTTGGGTTAATGGGACGGATTACACAAGTAGTTGGGCCCTAGTTTCCCATCAAATTAACTTTATACTTGGGCTGGGTTGTAAGCCTAACTTACTTGACTCAGAACATGACATTTGCTCATGTGGTTTGAGCAATGGGTTACCCACTAGGCCCACCACAATATATGGGATTAGTGGCTTTCATGTTGGGCACTAACCTTTCCTTTAGGGCCCATAGTGGTATATATGGGTTGGGCTATGTGTGTTTCCCTTGGACCCATATTTTGGATAGGCCTTAGGCCACCTTTCAAAGTCCAACATGAATGTATGTGGTATGATTATGGATGCCCATTTCTTATTTCTAATGTGATGTGGGCCTTGGGCCTTGATCTGTAATCTATTAGTGATGGGATACCCCTTAGGGACCAATTGTGGTTGGATGTCCACATTGGTGGCCCTAAGGTAGGCCCATGGGTTTCTATGGGTGGTTAAAGGTCCACCATAGACCCTTGCTAGGTCCTTTTCATCTATTTAGGCCTATATCATTGTTCTCCTTAATTTTGTGGGCTACCCCAGACTATTGGGCCCCCATTGGAGGTTGATTCCTTAGGAAAATTATCTAAGTACCTGGAGTTGGTCCCTTCTTGGATAAGAGGAGTGTACATCATTATATGCTTGGTTGACATTATGTGTGTGGTCATGGTTGTGCCATTGGGCATTATATGATACTTCTTAGAGGGATGGAGTTTCCCTCTTGAGCACGTTGGATGCTTGGGGATGATGCATGATTGATACGCGTGATTTGTGCATCTGGCATTGCATTGCATGATATTATTCACCCTTACTTCATCAAGGTCAATGCCTCCACTGGTACGTCGTGGATGACTGTTATTGGACACTAAAAATACCTCTTAAGAATTTAGGGCACATAGGATGTCCTTGGGTGAAAGCCCCTAAACCTTCATGGTCTTAGGAGGCACCTTAACACCGAGACCGAGTGGAAAACATGAGCGTACAAGTGCCCTATACCATTAGGCTGCGACTCCCACTATAATGTGGTCGATTAAGAGGGGGTGTGGCCTTACCCGCCTAAGTTAGGGGGCGATAACTAGGCTGAGTTTGACTAGCTCGTGAATGGGTCCACTACCATTGAGCCTTGCTAGTGATTGACTGTCCATAAGTTGGTAGTGAGGTCTCTTACGCTTGTTAGACTGTGGCTAGGAGAGCAGCAGTTGGCTGACAGTGTATTTGACCCCGGTGGTTTCCCTATAATGGAACTGTATATGATTTGTAGACTAGATATGAGGACTGACATGATTGCATTTGCACTTTGCATATGACATTGGTTATGTAGGAATCTTGTGCATCGTCTTGGTATGGTGCACAGTACTCACATGTTGTATTGCATAGCCTTAGCACGGCTTACTGCATTCATGATTATCATAGCTTAGCCTTGGTATGGCTAATGGCATTGATAGTGATCATAGTTCATGCCGATTTTCTGCATTTTTTAATATTTCTTTCTGGCACTGGTTTTATGTACACTTACATCGCCCTTTAAGCTTCTTATAAGCTTATGCACGATTGATGCATGTAGGTGATTCTAGGCAGCCGCAGTAGTTGAGGAGCGAGGAGTGTGCCGAGGACCTTTTTGGGGTTGCCTATTGTCTTGATTATGTATTTCTTTTTGAGCCCTGTACCTTATATAAAAGTTGTAATTCTTAATGGATTTTGGGATGTGTTCCTATAGTTATTATTTGTGGTTACTATGTTATGATCTTGGGTATGCTTTATTGGATTAGATTTATTATATGAAAATTCTCCTTGTAGAATCCTAAGATTGGAACCTAGTGTTAGGAGCCGAGAATGGGGTTTCACAGAGGCTGTTGCTGCCAGAACCGGATATCGGGTTCCTTGTGAGTCCAGTCACTGAGTCTAGGGCATGACACTCATACAGTTAAGAAATGAATGCGTTGTTAACTACCCAAAAATATGAGAGTTTCGTCTGCTTTTTTCTTGATAATCATGGTTGTGCTACATGAAGAAGGTTCAATTTTGGTTAATCTCTTATTATGTTTGTGCTTATCATCCTTGGTAATCAGATCAATGTACTTGATCCAACTTTCTTCAAATATTGGTTTGTGGTTTGGGTTTCATACATCGTGGATCCTCACAAAACATGTATCTTTTAATTTTATTTTTCTATCCATAGGTGGTTGTTGATTTTATTGCTTCATGGTGTGGGCCATGGCGTTTCATTGTCCCTGGCTGAGCTCGCCAAAAAATTGCCTGATGTTATTTTTCTGAAGGTAGATGATGTCGATGAATTGAAGGTAAACTCCATCATTCCTTCTCTTCACAATCAGATAAATACTGTTCTTATCCTCGTATTATTTTCTGGCGCAATGTATTCTGTGCTATGAATAATTCAACAATGACTGTAATATTTTCTATGGGTAAAGGAGGGTTGATTAAAGGTAGGAATCCAATCATTAAAACCTATCAGAAAAATCTGAGAAGCCGACCCTTATTAGCTAGGAGAAGGCTATGATTTGATGAGATCATTTGATAAGCCACTTATCATTTTTTCACTTTGTCCATTCTATTTGGATTCCCTCTACCCAAAGGAAAACACTCCTCATTGAAGTCGTCTTACCATACAATATCCTATTACGCCATTGAAAGATTTCATTAGACTTCTTGTGAGGACAGCTTCCAAAGGAATTCCCCAATGATAGATTTATTTTTTTTGAGTACTATGTAGGTGAAGGTGGTGAAGGCGATTGGGTTTGAGATCTTGAAGGATCAAAATACCAGCAATCTAGACTTTGGACAGATTTGGGCCAATCGTCAAAATGGAATGCTTGTTAGTTTCCTTATGCAAGAAGGTTTCTCATTTTATCTTGAAACTAATGGTGTTTTATGGAAATATAAATTGTATATGTTTGGAATTTGGATGATAAATTCGATTTTGATTTCTTCCTTTTTATTGTGTAGACTGAATTTGGCTATTTACTATATATTTGGTTCAGTTTCTTTTAAGGCTTAATGAGCATCGAAACACATTAATATTTAGTCCAGATTTATATTCAGCCCAATGTTTTGAATCTCGTGAATGTGATTCTTATTAAACAATCATGTGAATTATTTTTTGAATGACTATCAGGTGTAAGATTCAAAAAAATAAAAATAAAAAAAATCCGATTATATGTTTATTTTTTAACATATATTTTAGCGACGAACCAAATCTGTCGCTAATTTCTAAACAGGTTGAAATTGACAACGGATTTGAAGTCCGTCGCTCTCCTTATCCGTCACCAATATTTAAAATGAAGAATAATTCACGTTTTTCGAATTTCAGTGATGGATTTTTTTAATATTTTGCGACGGATCTTATCCGTCAGTAATCTGCTTTTCCATTAGGAAAAAATAGCCTAGTAAATAGCAACGGACCAAACGACGGATGAAATCCGTCGTTTATTTGATTTTACGACGATTTGATCCGTCGCAAATCCACAATTTTAGCGTAATGATAGACACTTTGTTGGTCTAACATGTGTCGATGTGGCTCTCAAATATGAGGCAATTTGACCTGTGTGTGGATGTGGCTCTCAAATACGAGGCACTTTGGTGAATCCAAATTTTCTCTACGGCATCTAAGTTGTTCTTCTGTCCTAAATCATGTTAAGCTCAATGTTGGAAAAAAAGCCTAAAAAGGTGATAAAAATAGACAACTAAGCAAATTTCTATTATAGGACATGTTCGGATAGAATGTAATTAATTTGCATTGCAGTGGATGCTCTAATAAGTGTTTGCATTTGCTTTCTCCTTCTAAATAAGAGATTTCTTTTCTTAATTACTAAGTCAAACAGAAGGAAAAAATTAGCTAAGCTTAAATGACAATTTAAGAGAGGTTTTCTTGTGTAGGATTGCAATCTAAGTAATTGCAAATGCATAATAAAACAAATTTTCATAATTTTGGTTTAGCAAAACAAATTCATGCAAAGAGTATGCTTTTCCTCATGCTAATGCCAATTTACCACTCATTTATGTCATTTTTTTCATCTTACAGACCTTTGTTGGGCATGGGCCTGTGGGTATTATTCGTGGACAACTACTAGTAGGTGAATTCCACATGGGCAACCTCTTTTTCTTCCGTCTTCTCAAGCTATTGAATTTTAAGTTTAAAATTGAATAAAAATTTGAGGGAGAGATTTCATGAGATGAGATAAACCTTGCACCATCCAAACTGCTTCCTTGGCAGGTAAAAAAGGGAGGGAATCTCTCATTCAAATCATTCTAGAAACAAGTTTCTAGAGAAAAATGGAGAAGGAACTACCTTTTGTCCATCTAGCCTGCCTCTAGATGATCTACGCCATTGATCGGATCTGGGGGGCCATTTTAATAGTAGAAATCAAAGGGATGACAAGATCCTTTCTACTTCCATAGTGAAAAGGGATGATAAGATCCTTTCTACTGTAAAAGAGGAAGGGATCTCTCGTTCAAATCATTATAGAAACAAATCCCTATAGAAAAATGAAGAAGGAACTATCCTTTTGTCCATCTGACCTACCTCTGGATGATCTAGGCCATAAATTGAATCCGAGGGTCATTTTAACAGTACAAATCGAAGGGATGACAAGATCCTTTCTGCGTCCATAGTGAGTTGGGATGACAAGATTCCATAGTGATTAGGTGAACTGTGCGAGGGTTTTAAGATCGTTAAGATCATGTATACATTAAGATTCTATTTTCCTATTAAAATAAAATAAAATAAAAGAGAAGAAGCTAAGATTAAGACTTATTCTTCTCTCTCTCTCTCTCTCTCTCTCTCTCTCTCTCTCTCTCTCTCTCTCTCCATCTCTTTTGTCTCAATTTTTTCAGTGAGATGACACATTAGATGTCGTCGATGTCTTGACAGCACTAGTGCCAAGGTGATAAGTGAAATTGGGACCGTCCATCTAGTTTTTGGTAATATGGATGTTAAATGCTTCTTTTTTTTTTAAAATACATGGATCTAATGATCTTAGACATATTGTTAATATATTTCAAAGCAATGGTAGAATACAAAAATGTTAGTGATCATTGTAACAACGATCAAGTAAAATGATGGTTAGGGTTGTTGCTCTTCTTGAAATACAATCCGCCAATAGATGATCTTGATTTTTGAGTCATCCCGCCACACTTACTGCAAAGAGATTCCTATTTTCATTCAACTATAGAAGTATCCTAGTTTTCTATGACCTTTGACAGTTGTGGACAGGGATGTTGGTACTTTAATCTTTTGGCTTTAGGGTCATATTATTTTTAATGCTCTAAACCATTCGTTTGATGGGCCTTAGTTTATATCGATGATAGTTGAAAAATAACCAGATTGTAACATTCATCCCCTTAATTAATTGTTAATTTTTTAGTTAATATGGACTAAACTACAATATTAAAGAGTTGAAATATTTCAAGCTGAGAGGTTCTTTTTTTTTTTTTTTTCCTTTTGTATGGGTGATCTTAACGTTTTCATCATGTGGGGTGATTTGATTTAATTATATACGTTTTCATTATGCTATAAAGAATTTCAACTTCAATCTTGATAAAGATGGCTTTTTGCATAAATTACAACTTATGAACTTGAAGAGAATCAGAATGAGGCATTCTAGAACTCTCGGATATATAAGAACATGATGGTGTTCTGTGACAATAACATTCTTCAAAAAACTTTTGAACCAAATTAGAAAGTCCTTCTGTATAACTCAAGAATTCATCTTTTTCTAGTAAATTGAAATCTCATTGGACCAAGCCTTTTAAAGTCAAAATGGTTTATCCTCATGGGGCCATCAAGATAGAAAATCCGGTGAATGGTAACATTTTTAAAGTAAATAATCACCACCATACACCATTTGGTGAAAATTTTAATTATGAGGATATGTCCATCCCTCTGAAAGATCCTGTCTATCAGGACTGGCCTTCTAGTATGATGAAGATCCATTCATCAATTTACTACTTTCTTAGGACTAGGATAGAATAGTTTATGTTTTGTTTTAGTTTGTTTTTGTCTAGTGGAGACTTCATGTCATCCCATTAATCTTCAACAGATACTCTCTCTTACTCATTCCTTTTTTATTTTCGTTGTCTCATGATATGATTCATTGCATTTTTTTTTTACATAGAGGATAATGAAGATTTTAGTTTAGGGTGACATTAGATGGAATTAATCAATATTTTCATAGTTTTTGAGCAAAAAATTTTAAAAATATTTAATTTTTAGATTTCAAAACTCTTTTTAAAGATTGATATTCTATGTATCTGAATATATAAGTGTAAAATGATACGATATAAAGTAATTTTTGAAAGTATACAGTCTAGTTGATTAGTGGATTTTTGAACAAAATTCTTTTTAATAAATTGATTGATAGAAAAATTTAAACATTAATTGAGCCTAGTTCACAACTTACATCTAACTCATATTCGATAAAGTTAACTTGAACTCCTAGCATTTTATCTTGATGATTACTCAAGAGCGTTAGGAACCAAGTCTGGATATGCTTATCTACCTTGGTATGAAAAGAATAAAAATGATCAGCTAAAAAAATAGTTGGAATCGAAAAAATGGCTACTTATTGCATGTGCTTAAATGAGAAAACAATAAAGAAATTGTAAGCCCCGTATCCTAGATCGTACCGTTCCATAGACTTTCACGGTCTTACCGGTCGAATTCCGGCAACCTTCGACCCTTAACCAATATTTACGTGTGACCCTGATTCATATGCCATCAACCCGTATCGACTCAACCCAAGACCTTTACCATAGTGACCGCGCCGTCGCTACAGTTCCGATGCCGCAACTTGCGCGCCGAGGCAATACCCTGGTCAAGAGATGTGGGCCAATGTTCGGTGCGAAGAAAATGTCGTGCGTTGCGAAACCCAAGAGAATCTCTACGAGGTGTCACATCAATCCCATCAATCCATCACATGTCAAGTACATGTCAAGTACACATCACCTTTCACCCATTCCCAAGCAACTACAAAAGTCAAGAATCTCTTACAAGCTCATACCTCTCTTACACCAAAAGCCCTCAAAGTCAAAAAGTTCTTACACCACCCATGCTTTTCTTACACAAATGGCCACAAAAGTTAAGATTTTCTTACACCTATCACTCACCACATCCATCACCCATCTCTCTCTCCCTTTACAACTCTCTCTCTCTCTTTCTCATTTTCAAACTCAAAAAAATCTAAGGAGAGAAATATCATACGTATGAGAATTCTCCAAGCCTCTCCCTCTCTTTCAAAACTTCAAGTGTGGCCCACTTTCCTACCCCATGATCTCCCATCCTAACCATCCATTCTCCATCTCCTCCATTGGAATCAAAGCTAAGGTGCTAAGGAACTCATAGGAGTAAGAAGATCGAACGGTGGGTGTTCCTCTAGATGTAAAAAAATCTAATTTCTATAGCCTAAATGTTTTCTTTTTTTCATGAGGAAAGTGTAGGACCCACCAATCAATGGTGGAGATCCCACACAATCCCATGGTTGTGCCCTAATGGCCTACCTTATGCATGCAAGATCCATGTATGGGGCCTTTCTTTATGGGCCCCATCATGGTAGTTTTATTTTATATCATATTATGTTTGGGTCATCTAGACCTTATAACCATGGTGGGGATGGCATCCTCACCATGCATTTTAATTATAGGCCATGCATGTGCAAGATCCATGTTGTAAATGTAAATCTAGGTATGATGTGCAGGTGTGATTGACCTCGCGAGGGCTCAATAGTGGTGGAGCCCCTTTCCCTATGGCCGGATTATCCTTCTATCTCTCTTTTCTCTCATTTTATTTTCTGATGTGTGTGGCCCATTAATGTATTTCTCTTTTTATTTAACTTATATAATAAATTTTATCTAAGTACATGTTGTTGTCTAGAATTTTCTGGACAATTTCTGGTTATTTTTGGACCAGATTTTGGGACTGTTTGGGGGACTATTCATACCTATTAAATATATTTTTCTGAAAGGTGGGGATCTCATCTTGATGTCCCCCAAATTTCAGCCCCAACTGACCTTCATTGGGGTCCCAAAGGTGTGGTCGAAGTGAGGTGGACAGTCTGGATTTTTTGCACTATTCTATCAACATTCCACCATGGACAGTTGGATTTTTAAAATTTATTAAAATACCTATGGGTGTTTAAAAATTATAAAAATTTTTAGAGGGGTGAACTACTAATTTTAGGACCCACCTACAAAATTTTGGGGCCAATGGACTCCTGTACACACCATGGTGATGGCGAGACCGGCCCATTATAATATGGTGTCCAGATCAGTCCGATTTTCAGGACAGATTGAATTATGTAAATGAAGTAAAATATTTACAGATGTCCAAAAATTTTAAAATTTTTTTAGGAGTATGGTCCACTTATGTTAAGACCCACCTACCAAATTTCAGGGCCAATGGACCCCTGTACACACCGTGGTGAGGGCCGGACTGGCCCACCACGTTGGGACGTCCAGGTCTGTCTGATTTTTCTGGACAGTCTGTTTTGTTTAAATTAATTAAAATACTTAAATATATCTAAAAAATATGAAATTTTGTGGGGGTGTAGCCCACCTATGGAAGTATCACTCTGTAAAATTTTAGCCTCAAGTGACCCCTTTTGGGTATCCAAAAGAATGGGCCAAGATGATTGGACTCCCATATTTTTTCTGTTGTGCAATCCAGCAATATGCCTTGATAAAAAACCATAATTCAAAAATAATTCTTCTGATGGTGGGCCACCTTTTTGGGTTTCCTCTCATTGTATGCTTGATTATGGACCTTGGCCCTCAATTTTTAGAGTTTTAGAGGCCTTGGACCCACTCCAATGGAGTGCCCAAATTTAGGACAGCAACATTTTATAATTATGCTGGCCTTGGGCTGAAATTTTGAGGAGTGGGGCCCACCATATTATGAAGATCTTAGAGGAAATGATTTATACCTTTAGTTCCTTAAATGTTGGGCTTAATTAATGCACTTTTGAGGCCCACCACAGTTGAATTTAATTGGGTCCATGAATGTAGCTAGTTGTTGAACTATTTAAGGCCCATAGAGTGGATCCATTTGATGTGTTCTAAGGCCCATGGGATTAGGCCCATTTGATGTAATTTAAGGCCCATAGAGTGGACCCATTTGATGTGTTCCAAGGTCCATGGGATTGGACCCATTTGATGTATTTTAAAGCACATGCGATTAGCCCCATTTGATATGTATAAGGCCCATGGGTCGAGAACCATTTAAAGCAATCTAAGGCCCACGGGTTATGACCCATTGCAATGCACATAAAGCCCATTGGTGTGGCCCATTGATGTGGCCCATTTGATGAGTAAAAGGCCCATATGACATGACCCATTTAATATATTTAAGGCCCAATGGGGTGTACCTAAGGTCCATTGCAATGTGTGATCCCAACCTGGTTTACGTAATGTTATTCACTACAAGCTACACCTTGGGAGCAATGTTGGTTTGACGTCCACATTACAAGTATAATGTTGGTTAAATGTACGCATTGTGACTCTCCCTAGGGCCCATTGGTAGGCCCGTACTTGCTGTATGCAAGCCGTCTAGGCCAGCTGCGTTGTAAGGATAGGGCATTACTTTATAACATGCTTAGTATAACTCCATGACGCACAGCCCATTTGTATCGGTCCATTTGATCGGCCTGCTCGTATCAGCCATTTGATTAATTTATCCCATATGATTGATTAGGCCCATCTTGATATATTTGTGGCCTGTTGCTAAGGCTATATATGAGGCCCATTGTTGAGGCCCACCTTGATGTGTATGAGGCCCGTTGTTGAGGCCCACCTTAAATTTATATGAGTCCCATGTTGCAAGGCCCATTGTGATGTATGCAAGGCCCATGGGTCATGGCCCATTGCAATGTATGTAAGGCCCAATTGGTGCGGCCTATTCGATATATTTATGGGGTCCATGTCATTAGGCCCATCCTGTTGTATTGGTGACCCGTCCATTGAGGCTCACCCGTTGTATATATTTGAGGCCCATGTGTAGGGCCCACCTATTGTGTATTTAAAGCCCATGGGTTGTGGCCATAGTGATGTATATTAGGCCTATGTGATGTAGCCCATACTGATGTGTATTAGACCCAGGTATGTGACTCACCTGCGAAGTATATTTGAGGCCCATTGTGATATATCTGAGGCCCATGGGTGCGACCCATCTTGATGTATTTGAGGCCTATGGGCAAGGCCCATTGTGATATGTGTTAGGCCCATGACCAGGGCCCACCTTTTTTGTATATTTGGCCCTTGTGTGAGGCCATGTGCCCATTATATATTTGATTCTATGTGGGCCATTCCTTGGAGGCAATGTTGGTTAAAAGTCCACATTGTCGATGCCGGTTATTGATACCGTTTATGAGTATGTGACATCATAACATCATGATACATGCCCATTCGCATCATCTGCATGTTTGTTATGAGATGTGATTGACCATTGCATATGTCATTGGGCAGGATGATGTGAGACTCCCTGATAGGTGGAGATTATCTCACATGAGAGCATGACATGTACAGGATTGATGCATGATTGGATTGTATGACTCATGCATCTTGCATTATCTTGTGATTACTGTACGCCCTAATGACATCAGTGCCGTAGCCTCCACAGGCATATCGTGGATGACCAGATGGGACACCAAAAATCTGTTCGAGCATCGGGCCGCATAGATGGCCCTGGGTGAAAATCTCTAAACACCCTCTTGGTTCCAGAGGATGCTCCAATGTCTAGACCGAGTAGGTAAATGAGCATTGAGTGCTGATTACCAGATGGTTGCGCTTTCTACTGTGTCATGGTCGGTTGGAAGGGGGTGCGGCCTTACCCGCCCTAGGGAGTAGGCATGGCTAGGCTGAGTTTGACCAGCTCGAGGAATGGGTCTGCTATCGGTGAGCCCGGTAGGTATTGGCAGACTACTGACAGGCAGATAGTGAGGTCTTTTTCACTTACCCAGTTGTGCACTTGATTGGGGCGGCAGGTGGTGTGAAGTGTAATAGACCCCGGTGATTTCTCCAGAGAGGAACCGTACTGATATGAGGACTGACATGATATTATGACACCCCGTCACTGTTGTGTATGTGGGCGGGCGCAGTGGGCGGACGCTGATGTGGGCGGGTGTGATGTGGGCGGGGATGAGGCCTGGGCGAGCTACCACACTGGGCGAGCTACCAGCGGTTAGTAGGCTACTGTGCTGACAGGCTACTGAGTAGGAGTTGCATACTCATTCATTCATCCATTCATTGTCTACTCGGGCTGGTGGTGCGCAACTAATTGTTATGTATCTTCGTTATGGTAAGGATTTTGATTAGGCGCGCCACTAACCTGAGATCAGGAGTTTACCACATTGAGTCAGACGATCCAAATTTAGGTATGGGACTGGTTTGGATAGAGGTTCTTTGTGGTGGACCGCGTAGCCTGTGATACTACGTACTATCATCCCGACATCACACTCTAGCATGGTCATTCCATTAGCACCATATACTGCATATTCCATTACATCTTCGGCGTGTGACATTGTGGGTTGTTATGTTTATGTATTCCTGTGACTTAGATGAGAGTGATGATATTTGTTAGCTCTTTCGAATTGTGTATTACATTATATCCTTGTCATTCGACATTTGATTATCTATGGCTCATCATTTGCATAGCTGTCCTATATTACGTATTTTGATATTGATTAACTTATGGACTTGTTCATACTTTCGCTTATTCTATTATCGCATGATTATAATCTTGTCAGCATTTCTATTTACGCTGATAATTCCTGCTCTTATCAGTGTTTCTGCTTATTCAGTCATTGTATGGTTTATGGATTAATAGCTTTCCGGTATTATATGATTATGATATTGTATTGAATACTTGGCACTTATCTCGTGCACACACTTACACCACCCTCTAAGCTTTCTATAAGCTTATGCACGATATATGCGTGCAGGTGATGTTAAGTTGCAGCAGCATTGAGCTTGGAGCGTGCAGCTATTTTCTGGAGCTTTGATTTTAACATATATATTTTTCTTTCAGCATTGTATTCAAATGATTATATTAGTGGATATGTGATGATGATGTTGCCTTTATGATTTGGGTAAACTTGTGGTTATGCTTATTACTAGTTAAATGTATATAAAAAAATCCTCCTTGTAGGATCCCAAGATCGAAAATCTGGCATATGAATGTTAGGAGCTGAGAATGGCATACTACGGAGGCTGTCGGCACCGGATTCGGCGATCGAGATTCATGTGAATCCGATTTTCGGGTTTGGGGCGTGACAAAAATAATGAAAGAAAAAGAAATAAGAGACGATATTGTGAAAGTCATCAATTAAAAAATTAAAACGCTGGAAAAGTAAGTGATAAAAAAGATGGGTTCGGAATTACTAACTTTTATTGTTTTGTCCACTTTAAGGTAGCTATCATGTATAAAATTATAGAGAGAAGGATGACTCTTATGAATTATAAGTTGGAATTCACTAAGCACACTAGGAATTTGATGATGTTTGAATACATTCTATTAATTGATTGATGAAAGATAATTTAGTTTAATGGTTTTCTTGTGATATTAGGTTCCAGACTAAAAATATTTCATCCTTATATCTTTAAATTATACTTGCATATAAGATTGCACAAAATATTATTTTTTTTCAGAGAAATATTTGAAATTTGGGTTTCGAAGATTAGTTATTGCATGTTTTGCTCAGAACTACCAAAATGTTATTTGGGGGTGCGTTGAGTATGAAATATTGTATATTTTTTTCCTTAATATGCATTAGTTTTATATGCATAAAAGTATCTAATTGATCTATTTACATATGTTTTTATATGCGATGTGATTTGGAGAGCTAAGATGAAAAGAACGTTTAAATAGATGATCAAATACTCAAAGAATGACCAAGTAAAGACTTGGAGATTTGGAGGTGATTAATGAATAATTCAAGTACTGAAGATCCAATAAAACTAAGTGCAAAAGAGAGAGAAAAGACTAGAAAAATCACAAAATACATTAACAAAAACAATAGAATGTTCAGTCCCACCTAAGGTTAGTTTAGTTCGATCGAATGTGAACAGAACAGTCTAGTAAGAAATTGTGATTTTTAGAGTTAATTGGACTCGACACTTAGGTGCAATCAAAGCCTTGTTCAGTGTTATTGAATGAGAATTTAGTGCAACTTAAGGAAGACAAAGACTTCATATCCATTTTTGTGAAATTCGGCTACAACTGAGATCAATTTGGTGTGATCGAAGGTATTTTTGGCTGCAATCGAGAGAAAATTTGGTGTAACCAAAGGTATGTTCGGCTCCAACTGAAGGTGACTACTGGTGCAACCGAAGTGTAACATAAGTACATAAAATTGAAGTCAGTTTCAAGTCAGTGCAAATTTTTTTCTATTTAAATGGGTGAATCTAGCCTTGCTAAACATGAATTAGGATAGAAGAGAGAGAGCAAGGAGTTGCAGAGCTTCTACGGAGTCCTTCATCTTCTCCAATCCTTTAATTCTTCTTTGATTTTTATGTTTTTCTTTTGAGTTTAGTTCAATGATGTCTATGGTTGGCTAAATGTCTTAGTTAGGATTAAGAGGTGAAGCTTGTCATTGTTTTAAATGTCTTAGTTTACTTTGATTCATATTATTTATTTATTGTTGAACAAACAATCTATATTGATTTGAATGAAGCTTTATTTTAATTTACTTTGATTCATTGTCAACTCCGAACACATTGGACGCCTAAGAAAGATATGAGTAATTTCTTATCTATTTTGCAAGGGATTGATATGTAAAATCCATTAATCTATCGTAGACTAATGGCACGATAAATGCTTTGAATTTCCTGCGATCAATACTTTGATTTTTTATGTGGAAACCAAGTCAATTGAAGTTCAAATTTATGTTGGTATTTGAATGATGATTTTACTACTCAATTATCTAGTTGGATAGGATAAGACTTTGATTCTAGTTGAGTTATGTGATTAAATCTAGTGAATTAAAACATTAAAATGGGTATAGGTGGATCATTGGTACTCTAGTGCTTTATCTCATTGATTTCCTTCTCAATTACATCGTTACTTCTTAAATTAAAATCCATAAGTTATTTCTAGTTCTAAAATGTTTCAAATTTTGCATAAATAAAAATCTATGTATGTTCGACCTCGGTCTCATCGAGTAAAACTACATCACAGCCTTGCATTTGGGGTTTTTTTATATCAATAAGCTCAATAAATGAAGCAAAAAACCCTCTAATTTACTTATAATCATAAAAAATAACTATCTAATCTAAAAGGTGCACACTCTAATGGATATCCAAGGATCATTAAATCTATTGGCATCTAATGGTTTAGTTAAGATATCGACAAATTATTTCTCAGTAGGCATATAATATAGCATAATAGTTTGCTCCTTAACGAGCTCTTTGGTAAAATGGTGCCGAATATCAATATTTTTCATCCTGGAATGTTGGACAGAATTCTTGGATATGTTTATGGCACTTTTATTATTACATAATAGTGTCATCGTACCTTGCTTGATCCCATAATTCGTTAACATTTTCTTCATCCATACGAGTTGGGTGCAACAACTACCAACTACAATTTACTAAGCTTCCATGGTGGATAGAGAGATTCAGTTTTGCTTCTTATTATGCCATGATACTAAGTAGTTCCCAATATAAAAACAAACGTCACTAGTGGATTTCATGTCATCAATGTTCCCAGCCTAATCAGCATCTGAGTACCCTATAATTGTTATTATAGTAACAAATGAGTACTAAAGGTCAAAATCCATAGTCTTGGCCACATGCCTAATAATTCTTTTCACAGTAGTTGTCACGCCTAAAACTCAAAAACTAGGCTCATAAAATTTTTGATTGCCGAATCTGGCGCCGACAGCCACCATAGTACCCCATTCTCGGCTCCCGGCACCCAAACACTAGGTTCCGATCCTAGGATTCTACAAGGAAGATTTCAAACATGATTTTGATTCGTAATAAGAATAACCATAAGCATAACCCACAAATAACAACCAACAACATCATCACAAATCCACTATGATCAAAAACTTTAAGGTACAATGTGTATAAAGGAAAATACAAGATAATAATAATGGAAACTCCTGAAGCTCGACTGCACGCTCCTACTACGGTGAAGCTACAGCTGCATCCAGGCGTCACCTGCATGCATCAATCGTGCATAAGCTTATAGAAAGTTTAAAGGGTGGTGTAAGTGGTACATAATATGAACGTGCTCAAAATGCAATATCAGAGCAATACGGAATCATGCTGATGAGTACATGAATGCAATCAGGTGTACCAAGGCTATGCGATGCAAGATATGAATGTTATCGGCCATATCAAGACAATGCGATGCGAGATGTAACTCAAGCATGCCAATCCTCATCTGAGTCCACATATCAATGCAGCTCATCCCTAAAGCATCAAATATCAATACAGTTCTCACTCTAGATAATCACCAGGATTTAGTACACTCCAAATGACACTACCCCTTTCCCAGGCGCACATTCCAAGTCTGTCAATACCTATCCGCTTGTCCAATAGTCTGTCAATACCTATCCGGTACGTCGATAATGGACCCATTCACGAGATGGTCAAACTTAGCCTAGCAATGCCCCCTACCCTTGGGTGGGTAAGGCCACACCTCTTTCCAACCAACCACGACACAATGGGAGACATAACCTCTTAGTATTCACCACTCGGGTGCTCATGTTTCCACTCAGTCTCGACGTTGGAGTCTGATGAGGATCAAATATTGCATATCAGATCCCAATTATTGCTTGAATTTATGTACATGATGATGTTTAATGCCATATTTTAATCGTGTTTATGATGTAGGGTGTAATTAGGAACTTGGACTGGAAAAGGATACTAAAAGTATGGAATTAACGCTCTGAAGTCACCAAAGCAAGGGACGGACCCCAGGGGACCAAGATCGACGGATTTACATGCCAGAGACTTGAGAAAATCGAGAAACTGAAATTCAAATGGCTTGAAATTGATCCAGAATGCAACATCACATGGTTCCAACTATCCATTTGGCTCAAAACTTCATACATGGCATGGGGGCCATAAATTAACCGTACACGTAAAATTTTAACCATTGGATACCTCTGGAAGTGGCCTAATGGACAGATCATCCCCTTAATTCCTTAAGCGGGGCCCACTTGGTCTCTGGATATGCCTCAACTTTGGACTTAACACATTATATGAGGAGACAAGACGGATGGATAGAGCTGATTTCCCAGAACCATCATTGTAAACCCACCTGAGTTGGGTGTGCATAGTGCACAAGTGCACTAGCCGTGTATGGCAACGAGCCTCCTTCCTAAAAACGAAAACTCTCTTTTTCTTCTAGCGTGCATAATAGGGACTTACACTGTGATCTTTGTGGGCCAACACCGTGCATCAACGATCTGATCTGGATCGTCCATGAGACTCACAAGGCCCCTTTCATTCAGTCCTAGGTGGCGGTATTCCAAAATACAACGGATATCGGATCCCAGCTGCTCAAACAGACAACGGATAGTGGCTTTACAGATTTCATGGGCCACATCAAAGGATGGCCAAAAATACCCTTTCCCAACTGAAATTTTGAGTAGAAGATAATGGACAGTGTGGATTTTCCAACAGACATGGATCATGGGCCCCACCACCATCACTAGGTAAGGCCTGTTACGCAGCCTCTATTTTAACGTCCAAAATTGACAATCTTTGGCCGATTGTACGATCATGGTCGTTGATCAGATGGCAAATCTGATCCGTTCATCATGAATGTCTTCCAAAAACATCCCAAGGGATGTTGTCCTTTTAGAAAAAAAGGGAAGGAAGGGAATGTTGCTCCATTTTCTTGGTGCAAAAGTCTTTACGCACAACAACCACCTTCTGCTGCATAGACTTATGCATGAATCTGAATTTCTCACCGCCTCTTTCTGCGAAAATCTCCTCTCCACTGCCCTTTCATGCTTATAAAAGAACGAGAACAGAAAGAGAGTGGGGGATTCAATCTGGAGCTAGAACGTGGAGCAACTTTCTTAATAGAGTTTTCTTTTCTTCCTTTTGTCTTGTGTTTTTTTTTAGCTTAATCATGTTTAGATCAGGCTAAACCTCTTAGCTAGGGCTGAGATGAAGCCCCTAATTTGAATAATTCTTGTTTATTGTTAATTTCATTAGTAATTGTGATTGATTTATTGATTGATTTATTTCTTTCTCTGGTGTGATTAAATGAAAATTTCATACCTCTTTAATCTATGAGCTTAACCAAAGTCTAGAAGTGGATGTTGTTTGGAATCTTATTCTAGGTGTGCTTGTGTCTGACTATGAATAGGTTTCCTATGGAGAAAGAAATAGGAATCTACATCTATTCATGCCTGACCATGGATGAA
Organism: Magnolia kwangsiensis; assembly: GCA_037074715.1. Taxonomy (NCBI): domain Eukaryota; kingdom Viridiplantae; phylum Streptophyta; class Magnoliopsida; order Magnoliales; family Magnoliaceae; genus Magnolia; species Magnolia kwangsiensis. The sequence continues at coordinate 40,140,079 of CM073583.1, read as the reverse complement.
AAGATGTAATCCTTGTGCTTCAAGGGAATTACACAGCCTGTGTGCCTAACCAAGGACACAGAGTGTGCTTTATTTAGTAAATTTATATCAATCTAAATTGGGGTGAATCAATAGGTAAAACAAGGGTTATGATAATTAAGGGTGGATTCAAAAGTCCTAGTGTTCTCCTTGATTGAATTTTTCTTCTTGTTCTCAGTTGCTTTTTCATTGAATTTTTAGTTTACTTAATCACTAGATAAAATATTTGTTGGATTAGTTAAGAGGAATCATAAAATTCAAATTGTGATAACCAGTCCTCATGGGAATGATCTCGTAATACGTATCGTATCTACATCTGATTCGTATACTTGCGAGTTTAAAATCATTTAAATTAGATTAGTTTAAATAAAATATCAGAGTCTTCCTCTAATACCATCGAGTTTAGGGATTTTCACCTAGGGACATCTATGGCGCTTCGATGTTAGAAACAGTATTTTTGGTATCCAATCCAGCCATCCACGATGTGCATATAGAGGCTACGATCCTGATATCGCTAGGGCATATAGTAATTACTATCACACAATGCAAAGTGATGAGTCACACAGTCCAGTCATACATTAATCTTGCGCATACCGTGTGCCCATGTGGAATAACTCAGCCTATCAGGGAGTCCCATAAACCGCCTATGCTATGGTATGTGCAATGGCCAATCACATCTCATAACGAACATGTAAATGATGCGTATGGGCATGTATCATGATGCTATGTTGTCACAAACTCATAATTGGCATCACTAGTCAGTATCAATAATCGACATCGATAATCAACCTTAACACAAAGCGAGGTCCGTAGATGGACGACCAATAATAGATCAGGCAATATCAATGGGGACCAATCGTTTGGGTTAACCCACTAGAGAATGATGAGGATGGTCCTAACAAGGCCTAAGGGAAGGTCACAATGTAGATGTTCAACCATTATTGTCAATCAATGTGGTCATTTAACCGACATTGCTCTCAAGGAGTGGCCCACATAGGGCCAAACATACAGTAGGCCCACGACCTCACACAAGGGTCTAATATACATCATCATGGGCCTCAATTGCATCAAATGGGCCGAATCCGAGTCAAATAGGCCGAGTCAGGCAGAATCAAATGGGCCCAAACCAGCCACACCATTCACCTATTGCTAGAGATCATTTTAGAGCATTATTTAAAAAAATGAATCATATCTAAAGTATCATTTGGACCATACCACAAATAATAGTGGTGATAAGGATTTCCACCGTTAAATTCTAGTGGGCCCACCATAGCATTTATTTCCTATCCAGTCTATTCATATGGTCACAAAGACCTGATCTTAGAGGAAAAAAAAATATCATATTGGTTCAAAACTTCTATAACCCAAAGGGGTTGTGATGGTAGACGTTCAATCCCACTGTTTCTGTACTGTGGTCCATATGATACTAGATTTGTCTTATTTTTAGTCTCAAGCCTTGAGACGAGCTCACCATATGGATTGATAGTTTAAATGCAACACATACAGCAGCAGGCCCCACAAGACTGCTGACGTCATGGGGCCCACTGATGGGCGGCATGGATGAAGCACATATATCATCGTGGGGTCCACACACATGGCCAACACATCAGAAGGATGGATGGTGTAGAAGTGGGTCCACATCCAGACCGCTGGACGGCCTAAATGAGATGGATGGATGGTTTTGAATATATGCAGCAAGGTGGGCTCCCACGTGGATGTGGCCCCACTGCAATACACATATATATACACATCAGGTGGGTCTTGCATGGAGCCCACCATAATATATTATAGTTTATATATATAAGGGGGAGTGGCTACCCCAGATCCACTGTCCAGATCCATCTGGACAGTACCGATTCACATGGGTCCCACATGGGAGTGGCCCGCCATAATATATTTTTATATAATATTATATATCATATATATATATATATATATATACACACACACACACACACACACATGTGTGTGTGAGAGAGAGAGTGAGGGCTTCCAGCGCCCAGTGTCCAGAGATGCTGGATGGTGGCCTGGATGAAAACTCATCCATCATAGTAGGCCCCACATGAATGGATGGTCTGGATGACTCCATGCAACTCGGTGGCCCCACGTCCAAGGGGCCACGTTGTGGAACAAGTTAATTTTTTGTGTTTTTGCTTCATCTAGGCCCGTCCATTAGATAGGCAGCGAGGTGGGGCCCAACACATGGACGGCCTAGATCAGGTGGGCCACATACACCATTATCACAAAAATAAAAATAAAGGAGAAAAAGTGAGAGAGAATAATGTGAGAGGGGAGAGACCTCGCCACTAATGGGCCCTCTCTTATACAATGCATACATCATGGGGGTCCCACAACAAGTTGGCCCTAATGTTCAAAATCAATGGTGGATTACTCACCTTTAGCCTCCTTCTTTAGCTCCTTGGACTCCTATGCTCCTTGCTTTCAATTTTGATGGAGGTTGACGAAGATTAGAAGGTTAAGATGGGAGATGAGAGGGTGGGAAAGTGGGCCACACTTGGCTTTCGGAGAGCTTGGAGAGCTTGGCGTTGGGTGTTTCTCTTGGGAGTTGGAGAGTGAAGATAGAAATGAGAGAGAGAAAGAGAGAGAGAGAGAGAAATGAAGGATGAAAAAGGATGGATGGAGTGGTTATTGTAAGGGATGGGAATGTGAAAGCATGGGTTGGGTTGAAATTTATGTAAAGGTGGAATGGGTGGGGGGAGAGAGAGTTGACTTTGGGAAAAAGAGGTAATGTTGCTTGTACTTGTGGTAGGGTGAGGTGGCATTGGGTATGGAGGGTATACTTGATTGATGGTACATGTTGTAGAGATTCTCTCAGAATTCGCAATGCGCGGTGTTTCTTCAGAATGAACGCGGACCCACATCTCTTAGCCCAAGTATCGGATCAGTACGCGAGTCACGGCGTTGGAACCGTGGCGATGGCGCGGTCGCTAGGGTATAAGTTTCGAGTCAAGTCAACTCTGATATGTAGGACTCTGCTTAGGATTGCACACAAATATCAGATACAGGTCGAGGGTTGCCGAAATTCGACCGGGAGGATCATGAAAGCCTATGGAATAGTATGGACTATGATATGAACCTAATAGTAGTCAGATGTGATTTTTTATTGTCAGTTAGAAATCGGACACAAGCCCCTACACTAGACGCTATGTCTGGCCTGTTGGCTGTGAGATAAATGAGACTGTCGATCTTACTTTGGTACAAGTGTCAATTCACTTTTTCCTTATATATCTTTAGATAACTTTAGTGTGATAGTCATAGGCATATGATGAGTTCAATCAGACAAAAGACAAAATCATTTTACTAATTCCTTAGCGTATTTGGTCTGGCTAACAAAAATGCCATTTCCAAGCTGTTTGACTTGTGATCCTAGGAAAACAAAATCAGCTCACCCACCATGCGTATTTCAAACTCAGACTGCATCAAGTGGGAAAATTGGTGAGCTATCTCCTCACATGTGGAACCAAAAACTATATCATCCACATAAATCTAAGATATAAGAATAAAAACCTTGGTCTTTTGAAAAAAAGAGTGTTTTATCCACACTCTCTTTTGAAAGATCATGGCCGATCAAAAATTGAGACAAACATTCGTGCCATGCACGTCGAGCTTATTTAAGACTATAAAGCACTTTCTTTAATCTATATACCTATTAAGGATATTTAGAGCCGCTAAACCTTTTTAGTTGTTCTACATAAACTTCTTCCTCTAGTACACCATTCAAAAATGCACTTTTAACATTCATCTAGAATAATTTAAACTTTAAAGCACAAGTTATAGACATAAGGATCTTGATTGATTCAACTCACATAATGTTGAGTGTCAAATATTACATATTTTCCCCCATTTATATCTTGATTTTATGAACATGATAATGTTTAATGGTATATTTTATACATGGTTGTGTTAAAAGGTGAATTTAAGAGCTTGGATTAAAAAGAATGCTAAAAGCATGAATTTAAGGCTTAAGAATTGTCAAAGCAAAGAATGAATCTTTGGAGATTAAGATTGAAAATTTCAAGACCCCAACATCCAAGAAAACCAAGTGGAGAATGAAGGAAATTGAAAGGAAAAAGTGCCAAAATTCACTTCATTATTTGTGTCATCGACCACAATTCGATGACGTTAAAACCATCGTTCGATGACATTAAACACAGGTCGATGACATCAAATTCTTACATGAAAATCAAGTTGGTTGTTGGACATATTAGATGCAATTCTCTATGGATCGAAATCCTATTCGATGACTCGAAGAGATGCTCGATGACATCAAAATCTGTTCGATGGAATCGAATTTATTGAACAATTTTGAAGCAACTCACTGGACCGTTTTGGACACTTTTTCGATTACTTGAAGATTAATCGATGACATTGAAGTTCTGTTCAAAAACATCGAAGGTGTACTCGATGACAAGAAAAGTTATGCAACGCGTAAAGGCGCGAATTCTAGAATTCGACTTACGTTCGATGACATCGAAGGCTGTTCGATGTCATCAAACACATTACGCAGAGTTGCACAGACTGCGTAAATTGAGGCAATTTTGTGAATCTGAACGAACTAGACTATAAATATGGGTTTCCTAAACACTTTTTAGGATATCTAAGGTTTTGAGGAGTAGGGCAAAGGGATGGAGCCGTCATCCATGAATTTTTTCTCACTTTCTTCTTAGTTTTTAATGCTTTCTTTTAGGGTTTTGATTCCAATCATGTTTATGGTTGGATTAACCTCTTAGCTTTTGTGAATGCTATATTGTAAATCTAGCACCCAAGGTTGTCAAATTTTGTTGTGCCAAATCATTTAGAATCTATATCAAGTATTGATGAGATAAATAGATCAACTTTGTGCATTTTACAGTTGTCCAAGTTTTCATCAAACTTCTCTACGTATTCAAGTTGAAGAAGAGTTGTCGAAGTTTAAGATTTCAAACTCAAGTAGAAGTTTCAAGGCTCAAGTTCAAGTTTAATCTTCAATTTCAGTACTTTAAAGACTCAAGAACTCAAGTCTTTACTCAAGCACAGGTTCAAGATTTAAAGACAAGCTTCAAGTATTTCAAGTGTATGAGTTAGCAGAGTGAACTATGGTTCAATTATTCAAACTCATAAATAAGGTATGGATGACCCTAGATTGACCATAGGTTGGGTCATATTCATTACATATAATATGTGCATCATTTCATAAGTTTATAGGTCTTTTTCTCAACTAATCCTAGTCTTTGTTCGACTAGTCCAAGCTCTAGCTCAACCAGTCTAAGTGTTTTTTGACCAGTTCAAGATTTGTTACAATTTTTCAGAATTTTCTGTTAGACCCTAGACCAGTCGTGGAGATTGCTCGACCAGTCGTGGAGACTGCTCGACCAGTCGAGTGAACAGTGCTTGACCAATCGTGCAGGCTGGATTCAAAGTTCAATAAGGTATCTTTATCCCACTCGACTAGTCGAGTGCATTGCTCGACCATTCGAGCAGACCACTCGACCAGTCAAGTAACGACCTTATCTTATCGTGCTAGAAAATATGAAATTTGGTTGGTCCTTTGACTAGTCGAACCGACCCTTAGACCAGTCGAGAGAACAATATTTTCACCTATAAATAGAGGACGAATCTCAGAGTTTTTCATTAATTTCAAGCGATATCAAACCATCACTCTAAGAGATAAGTTCTTGCATTTCTTAAGCATATTGTGTTCATTTTAAATTCTCTTAAACAGCTTTTTTATATTTAGTTTTTTGATCTCCATTTAACTCTATTTCATTAAAGAAGGGAATTGTGATTTTACCCTCTTTGAGATCAAAATCAAATCAAGCTAGCCCAGGTTGAATTAATCTAAAAATCATTTAGATTTAGAGCCTGTCATTTATGAGACTGGATATTGAACATCTTCGTTTACATTGGATTGGTTCTACTATGCTTCTTCAGAAGGAGATTTTTCAGATAAGTACCATTTATATATTGTGTATCTTTTGTAGTTTGTGAGGTTGTGCCAGGAAAATCTTATTTTTAGTTTTGTCTGAGGTAATCTAGAAAATCTCAGAGTGTGGGGTTTGTAATTATGTAAGCTCATTTAAAGACACAATTATGAAGGTTTTAAGGTGAACCTTGGAAAACCTTTTTCATAGTGAAAGCCAATATTCCATGGGTGTAGATATTGGGAGTGGAGTAGTTATGTGGCTATTTTTTAATAGTTGGTGTACACACAAACGAACCACTATAATTCTTAGAGTAGTGGTGGATGATTGGATTTGCTTATGTGTGTAAATGTTATAATTTACTTTATAGATTTGTAGTGAATGGTGTAATTTACTTTATGCACTTGTGGTGAATGTTGTAATAACTTAGTTTATTTCCTTTGCGTCTTTATTGGTTTGAGTTTTTAATACTTACAAACGTACTAGTAAGGTTGTCTTGCCATAAGCCTTTCGTTTTTAGTGTTAAGTTGTCCTTAGAACTTAGTTTGTATCAACCTCTCAAGACTAGTGCATTTGAAGTTGCTATTTACTTGTCCTACTTTATTATTTGATTGTGCTATTTATCTTTATATTCCGCATTTACTTTTTAATTTGGCATAGTTCTATTCACCCCTCCTCTAGGAATTTAAGCTCGGCCTTTTCAAGTGGTATCAAAGTCTAATAGATCCTTTTTATTATTTGGATTTATTTCCTAAGCTAACCGATCTGAGCTTACAAGATGTCAAATTTTGATAGCCTCTCAATTACTAGGCCTCCACCTTTTAATGGCTCCCATTATGCCTATTAGAAAGATAAAATGAGGATCTTTTTAAGGTCCATAGATGAGAGTGTGGCATGCCACATTGACTATATGGAACCCACCCACACCTGAAGTTCTAGGCACTAATGGAACTAAATCTGTTAAAGTTATACCTTATTTTTCATGGACCAAACTTCAGAAAAATGAGAGTAGTGTCAATGCAAAGGCTTTAAATGCAATCACTTGTGCACTATTACTGGATGAATTTAAAAGAATCATATCTTGTGATATTGCAAAGCAAGCCTGGAACATTCTGAAAATGACACACGAGGGTACAACTATTGTTAAGAAATCTAAACTTCAAATCCCCACCACTTGGTTTGAGGAGATACATATGAAAGAAAGTGAAACTTTTATGGACTTCTATACTAAGTTAAATGACATAGTCAACTCTATGTGGGGTCTTGGTGATAGTATCCCAGAAAGTAAAGTCTGTGCAAAGATATTGCGCTCATTGCCTGATAGGTTCAATTCTAAGGTCATTGTCATTTAGGAACTTCGTGATACGGATAATATGAGAGTTGAAGAGCTTGTTGGTTCTTTACAAACCTATGAGTTAAATTTTAAGGCTCCTAAAGGTAAGTCCACAACCCTTAAGTCTTCTAAAAATATTTTTCATGATAATGCTAGTAATTCTGATTGTGAAAACTTTAAAGATGATATGACACTATTAGCCAAGAAGTTTTATAAACTTTTCAAAAGCAAAAAGAGGGTAGATTTTCAAAAACCTTCTGAAAAGAAAAGGACTAGATCTAAAAATTACTGTGAATACTCTGACAAACAAATGTCCAAAAAGGGATAAACCTAAGAAGAAAGGTATGTTGGCCACATGGGGTGAGTCATCTTGCTTTGAAGCTTCTTCTAAGTCTGATGATTTTGAACCCGAGTCTACTAATGAGGTCAAGGCCTTAATGATTTTAGCTAGAGTCACTTCCTTAGACAGTTGTAATTCAACTTATGAGGAAAATCTGAGAAGTGATCCTAAAAATGATGATGATTTACAAGATGCTTATAATGCCCTATACAAGGAAAGTTGCAAGATAGTTGTAAAACTAAAACTTCAAAAAGAAAAGTTTTTAAAGTTAAAAGAAGATTTTGATAACTTAGTTTTAGAAAAATCGTATTTTTCTGATTGTTTTGAAAAAGCTAAGTGTGATTTAGATTTCAAAACATCTCAAGTTGAAAACCTTAAATCAGAAAATGAAAAACTAAAACTAGAAGTCTCTTCTCTCTTGAGTTTGAAGGATACTTGGAGGTATGCCTAGGGTGATCCTAAATTAGAAAGATTGCTAACCGGATCAAGGAAATGTGGTGATAGATCTGGTCTGGGCTACGATAAGAATATACCTCCTAAAAGTAAGTCCACTCCACCTAAGTTTGTTAGAGTGAAGTCCTCTAACTCAAAAGGAAAAAGTCTGAATCAAAATTGTTGTAAAAATCTAAAAACTTTTTAGGCTATGAAACCTAAAAGCAACCATATCAATTATAGAAATCAGAATCATAACCTCTTAGCTGAGAAAATTGTAGATTTACTAAAGGAACTTCTAAAATCTAACTCAAATGGTAGAATACATAACAACTACAAGTGTAAAAAAACCAACTATGCTCCAAAACCCAAAATAGTAATGAAATGGATCCCTAAGGTTACTTGTCTAGTTGCCCACACCACTTTCAAGGCTTCGAGTCAATCAAAGTGGTAGCTAGACAATAGTTATTGTAGACACATGATAGGGGACAAAGATTTGTTCACCAATCTCAAAGATATGACTAATGGTTCAGTCACATTCGGTGATGGTAGCAACTGCAGAATTGTTGGCCAAGGTACGGTTCAACTCTTTAATCTTTCTCCATTTAAGAATGTTTTATTCGTAGAGGGTGTAAGACTCGTATCCTAGATTGTACCATTCAATAGGCTTCCACAGTCCTCCCAGTCGAATTCTGATAACCCTCGACCTATATCCGATGTTTACGCGTGATCCTAAGCTGAGTCTTGCATATCAGAGTTGAATCGACTCGAAACTTGTATCCTAGCAACCGTGTCATCACCGCGATTCCAATGTCATGACTCGTGCACCGACCGATACCTGGGCCAGAAGATATGGGCTTGCGTTCATCTTGAGGAAAACGCCTCGCATTGCGAATTCTAAGAGAATTTCTACAACATGTCCCATCAATCAAGTCAAGTACACCCTCCATAGCTAATGCCACCTCACCTTATCACAAGTACAAGCAACCATTACTTCTTTTTCCACAAGTCAATTCTCTCTCTCTCCCTACCCATACCTCCTTTACACAAATTTCAACCCAACCCATTCTTTCGCATTCTCATCCCTTACAACAACCATTCCATCCATCCCTTTTCATCCATTATTTCTTCAATCTCTCATTTCTATCTTCACTCTCCAACCCCAAGAGAAATACCCAACGTCCAAGCTCCCCAAGCTTTCCTAAAAACTAGGTGTGGCCCACTTTCCCACCCTCTCATCTCTCATCTCAACCCTTCATTCTTCATCAACCTCCATCAAAATTGAAGGTAGGAAGCATAGAGTCCAAGGAGCTAGAGAAGAAGGATGATAGGTGGGTGATCCACCGTTGATTTTGATTTCTAAGGGCCCACTTATTATGGGACCCACTTGATATATATGCATTGTATAAGGGAGGGCCCATTAGTGGCGGGGTCCCTCCCCTTTCACGCCTCTCTCTCTCTCTATCTATCATGATGGAGTGGGCCCCACAAATATGTGTTATATATAAACTATCCATCAGATGGTGTGATCCATCTAATTGCAGGTGGAGGTCCATACCATCCACTGTTAGGATGATGGAGATCCCCACGCTGGAATTGCATTCCGCATACATATGATATAGTATATATATATATATAATGTATTAGCATATATATACATTAAAAATATATAGTGGGCCCCACATGGTGACCCACCCGTTTGGGATCTGCATAAAGGACTGGCGTCCTCACGTCAATGAGAATGTGTGGCCCCCATCTAGCATCTAGACTCTCTGGACGCTGGCACTCTCACATTACACATATAATAATATTATTATTATTATTATTATTATTATTAATATTATTATTATTATATGCATGCATATATGTATTCGGTGTGCCCCACGTGGGACCCACCTTATCATATGCATTGTATCTGCACCATCCAGCAAGGGACGGTGTTGGATCATGGTGTAGTGATTATTGTATCCTCACCGTCCATTGCTTGGACGGTGGGACCCACCTTACATGTGGGGCCTATGTAATGCAAATAGATTGGCTATTGAATCTCACATAACTAGTAGCTTTTATACTGACATTAGTCAGTTCAGTGGGTTTAATCATGAAGTGGACATTATATCTAAACCGTCTATCTATTTGGGTGTGGACCTCACACGTATGGTCTCACCTGATGAGATCCACACTGTCCAGACCCTGGACGGTGGGTCCCATGTAGCTGGAAACTTGCTTTCAGCAATCTCTTTGGGTTTCATCTAATGTATGTGTTATATACTGACTATCTAGCTAGGATGTGGACCCACCGCTGATGCGTGTATTACATCCAAACTACCCATTCAATCGGTGAGCTGGTCTTATGGCTTGAGACTAGAAATGAGACAGATCTAATATCAAGTGGACCACACTGCAGAAAATAGTGGTGTTGAATGTTCACCATTGAAACGCCTTAGGTTACAGGGTTTTGAACCAATATGATATTTATTTTTCCTCTATATCTAAGTCTTTATGACCTTATGAACACACTGGATGGAAACTAAATACTATGGTGGGGCACACTGGAATTCAACAGTGAAAATCATTATCACCACTGCCATTTGTGGTATGGCCTAGATGATCCTTTAGATATGATTCATTTTGTGATAATGCTCTAAAATGATCTCTAACTATAGATGAATAGTGTTGTTGGTTTGGGCCCATTCGACTTGGCCCATTTGATTTGGCCTATTTGATCGGCCCATTTGATTCGGTCCATTCGACTTGGCCCATTTGATTCGGCCCATTTGATACAGCCCATTCGACTTGGCCCATTTGACTTGGCCCATTCGACTTGGCCCATTCGACTTGGCCTATTTGATTGGCCCATTTGATTTGGCCCATTTAATTCGACCCATTCAACTTGGCCCATTTGATTCAACCCATTTGATATGGCCCATTCGACTTGGCCCATTTAATTCCGCCCATTTAATACAGCCCATTCGACTTAGCCCATTTGATACGGCCCATTCAACTTGACCCATTCGACTTGGCCCATTTGAATCGGCCTATTCGACTTAGCCCATTTGATTTGGCTCATTTGATTCGGCTCATTTGATTCAGCCCATTTGGTACAGCCCATTTGATTTGGCCCATATGGTACGACCCATTTGATATAACCCATTTGATTTGGCCCATTTGATACAACCCAGTTGATATAATTAGGGCCCATTTGGTGAGGTATGATGAGATATACTCGGGGCTCATTTGGTAAGGCCCGATGTGATATATGAGGCCCTTGTAAGAGGCCCAACTTATTGTATTTGCGGAGGCCCAACGTGATGTATTGCGACCCATTTGAGTAAGGCCTAATACGATGCATATGTGGCCCATGAGTGAGGACCATATTGATGTGCATTAGGCCCTTCTGTGAGGCCATGGGCCCACTATATGTTTGGTCCTATGAGGGCCACTCCTTGGGAGCAATGTTGGTTAAATGTCCACTGATGGGAGATGATGGTTAAATGTCCACATTGTGACCTTCCCTTAGGCCCTTTGTTAAGCCGATTACCGATTCTGATAATCGAGGCTGATTTCGATTGTCAAGGTTGATTCTGATTGTCGAGGCTGATTGTCGAGGCCGATTCCGATTATCGAGGCCAATTTTGATTGTCGAGGCTGATTCTGATCGTCGAGGCCGATTCCGATTGTTGAGGCCGATTTCGATTGTCGAGCCCAGCAACAATTGTGGAGGCCAATTCCGATTATCGAGGCCAATTCTGATTATCGAGGCCGATTCTGATTATCGAGGATGATTCCAATTATCGAAGACGATTCTAATTGTCGAAGCCGATTGTATAGGCCGATTATCGATACCGATTATCAGTGGCGGTTATCCATACCGATTATGAGTATGTGATAGCATAGCATCATGATATATGCACATACGCATCATCTGCATGCTTGTTATGAGATGTGGTTGACCATTGCATATTTCATTGGGCAGGTTGTTATGAGACTCCCTAATAGGCGGAGATTGTCTCACATGAGCGAACGGTATGCACGGGATTGATGCATGACTGGATTGTATGACTTATGCATCTTTCATTGTGTGTTGTGATTACTGTACGCCCTAGCGACATCAGGGTCGTAGCCTTCACAGGCATGTCGTAGATGGCCACATGGGACACCGAAAATCTTTCACTAGCATCGAGCTACCGCAGATGGCCCTAGGTGAAAATCTCTAAACCGAGAGGATGCCCCAACGTCTAGACCGAGTGGATATATATGAGCGCATAAGGGCCGTATATTAGTAGGTCGCGTCTCCCACTATGTCGTAGTTTATTGGGAGGGGGTGTGGTCTTACCTGCCTGAGGGAGTAAGCAATACTAGGCTGAGTTTGACCATCTTGAGGATGGGTCCGCTATCGACGAGTCGGGCCCGATATTGACAAGCAAATAGTGAGGTCTCTTCCACTTACCCAGTTTGCACTTGATGGGGCGACAGGTAGCGTAGAGTGTACTAGACCCTGATGATGATTCCAAAGATGTACAGTACTGATTATGGAGCAGGAGTTGCATACTCAGCATTATATTCATTCATTCACTATCCACTCGAGCTAGTGGTGCACAATAAATTGTTATGTGTACGTTTACAATGGCCAGGATTTCGGTTTGGGAGCACGACTAACCTGAGATCAGGAGCTTACCACTTTGAGTCTATTTATCCAAATTTAGGTATGGGACTGGTTTGGATAGAAGTCTTTTGTGATAGGCCCCATAGCCTACTATACCACTTACTATCATCCCGACTTCACACTGTAACTTAGTCATTTCATTCGCACCCCATATTGTATATTGTATTACATCCTTAGCATATGGCATTTTGGGTTGCTATGTTTCTGCATTTATATGACCTAAATGAGTCTGATGGTATTCGTAGCTCTACTGAATTGCATATTGTATTGCATCCTCAATATCTGATATCTGGTTCATTATGTTTCTGCATTATATAGCTAATTTACATTATTTTCTCAGTATATGACATTAGCTTGCTATGTCTTTTCATCGCATATCTTAGATGAGGTTAATGATATTTTTATGGACTTGTCAGTATTTCTGCTTACTTTGATATTGTATGGTTCGTGGTCTTACCAATATTTTCATTTACTCTGATATTACATTCATAGTACGCATATATTTCCCACACACTTACACCACCATCTAAGCTTTCTATAAGCTTATGCACGATAGATACATGCAGGTGGCGTTAGGTTGCAGCAACGTTGAGCATGGAGCTACAGCCATCTTTTGGAGCTTTGATTTTTGATATATGTATTTTTTTTTCAGCATTGTATTTAAATGTTTATATTAGTAGACATGTGATGATGATGTTGTTCTTGTAATTTGGGTATACTTGTGGTTATGCTTCTATGAGATAAATTCCTCCTTGTAGGATCCCAGGATCGACATCTGGCGTATGAGCACTAGGAGCTGAGAATGGGATACTACGGAGGCTATCGGCACCGGATTTGGCGATCGAAAATTTTGTGAGCCCAGTTTTCAAATTTGGAGTGTGACAGAGGGCCCTAAGCAAAATCTCTTAAGCATTTCTCAAATTTGTAATAATAAAAATAACATCAAATTTACCAACCAAGGGTGTGAGATTTCTAATGAGAATGGTTCTGTGATATTAACTGGTCACAAAACATCTGAGAACTGCTATATAGTCAGTGATTCAAGCTCGTCTAAGTTATCATATTACATGATCCAAACCAATGAGACCGATCTATGACATAAACGCCTAGAACATGTACACTACCATAATCTTTATAGACTGAGCAAAGGTGAAGTATAAGAGGTCTACCCAAGTTAAAGAAAATGGATAAAACTTATGGCTAATGTCAAATTGAAAGAAAAAAAAAAGGAGTGTTCACAGGAAAGTGAACTCCAGTGCCACATCCAAACCCTTTGAACTCCTTTACATGGATCTCGTTGGACCTAGTAGAACAGAGAGTCGAGGCGGTAAGAAATATATTCTGGTAATAGTAGATGATTTTATCTGGTGTACATGGGTAGTTTTCATGAGAGAGAAATCTGAAACTCTCGATGAAGTGAAAAGGGTACTCAAGCATATCCAAACTGAGAAGGAATCACATGTCTCTAAAATCTGTAGTGATCATGGTTCTGAATTTGACAATAACAATTTTGAGAAGTTCTGTAGCGATCATGGTATATCACATGAATTTTCTGCTCCTAAGACACCTCAAAAGAATGGGGTCGTTGAAAGGAAAAATCGTGTGCTTCAAGAAATGGCTAATGTGATGTTAAACAACATGAAACTTCTTAAAAATCTTTGGGTTGAAGCAATGAGCACGGCTTATTATATTATTATCCGTGTTTGTATTAAAAAGTCAAATAATAAGACTGCATATGAACTGTGGTTCAATAAGAAGTAAACCATCAAATACTTTTCGAGTTTTTGGCAGCAAATGTTATATTCTACATGATCGAAAAAATCTGAAAAAATTCGACACTAAAAGTGATGAGGGTATTTTCCTAGGATATGTGCTAAATAGTTGAGCGTTTCTTGTTCTCAATAAGAGGACCTGTGTTATTTAGGAATCCATTAATATTGTTATAAATGATCACCTAAATACACCTGTCTTAAGTTCAGAAGATGATGAAGTCTCTTTATTTGATAAATCAGACTCTTCATCTAGTCAAAATGACACTGAACTGCGCGGTCAGTTAAAGACCATCCAACTGATCAAATTCTTTGGAACCCTCTCACTGGTGTGAGCACTCGTAGACAATTAAAAAACATTTATAATTATGTGTGCTTCACATCCTAGATTGAACCAGCCAATGTAAAAGAAGCACTTGTTGATGAAAACTGGATAGTGGCTATGCAAGATGAGCTTAATCAATTCGTAAGGAATGATGTATGGTACTTAGTTCCTAGATCTAATGATAAACATATTATAGGAATGAAATGGATCTTTAAAAATAAGTAAGATGAATTAGGTAACATTATAAGAAACAAGGTTAGACTAGTTGTACAAGGGTACACTTAGATAGAAGGCATCGATTATGTTGAAACCTTTATCCTAGTAGCTTGTCTTGAATCTATCAGACTGTTCATATCCATTGCTTATTTTAAAATTTTTAAAATCCATCAAATGGATGTTAAGAGTGCTTTCTTGAACGGTAATCTGTATGAGGAAGTATTTGTAGAACAACCTACTGGTTTTGAAGACCATAAACATACTGATCATGTTTGTCGCCTGAAAAAGGTACTCTATGATTTAAAACAAGCTCTCAGGGCATGGTACGAGAAATTGACTAAGTTTTTACTAAGTCATAACTTTGTAATGGGGAGTGTTGATAAGACACTGTTTGTAAAGAAACACAATGATCACATACTGATAGTACAGATATATGTTGATGACATTATCTATGGATCTACTTGTTCTGACATGTCTGTTGAGTTTGTAGATTTGATAACATCTAAGTTTGAAATGAGCATGGTTGGAGAATTGAATTATTTTTTAGGTCTACAAGTGAAACAGCTTAAAGACGGGATCTTTATTTCTCAAACCAAGTATGCTCTAAAGTTGGTGAAAAAGTTTGGATTCGAGGGCGGTAAAACTTTTGATACTCCTATGAGTACGACACTTAAGCTCTCTAAGGATTTAATAGGTAAGAGTGTAGATCCTAAGTTATATCGCAACATGATAGGTAGTTTATTATATTTAACTACGAGCCGACCTGATATTGCATTCAGTGTAGGTATTTATGCTAGGTATCAGTCTAATCCTAAAAAATCTCACCTAATTGCTGTTAAGCGTATTTTGAGATATGTCGCAAGTTCAGCCAATCTTGGTCTTTGGTATCCTCATGATACTAATGTTCAATTAGCTGGTTATACAAATGTTGATTGGGCTGGTAATATTGATGACCTCAAATCTACCAGCGGTGGATGTTTTTATGTCGGGAATGTCTAGTTTCATGGCATAGTAAGAAATAGAGTTCTGTATCGCTATCCACAGCTGAGGCTGAGCATATTACAGCTGGTAATGCATGCACTTAACTTGTGTGGATGAAGATGATGTTAAATGATTACAGATTTACGCAAGATTCTATAGTTCTGTGTTACGATAATTCTAACACAATCAACATTTCTAAGAAACTAATCCAGCATTCATGAACTAAGCATATTGACATTAGATATCATTGTATTTATAAATTAGTAGAAGATAAGATTATTTTATTGGATTATATTCAAACTGAAAATCAACTTACAGATATTTTCATAAAACCACTTGACAAAAACAAGTTTGCTAAATTGAAATTAGATATTGGTATGTGTAATGTGATCTAAGTTAATTATGTTTTCTTGTACTATATTGCATGTTTTTATTTATTTAAAATTTTAAAAAAACATAAATTACTGAAAAATGGAAATTTTTTTAGGTTGCAGACTAGTCAAGTACACATTCAACCAGTCGTGGCATGACTGGTCAAGTATGTTCTCGACTAGTCAAGTAGCTCGAGTTTGGGGGTTTTAAATGTGCAAAAAGTACTTTTTCTTCATTTCTCTCATCTTCTCCAACAAGCCCTTCCACGACCGGTCGAACCCACCTTTGATTACTACTTGGTTAGTGCATCTTTTCCATTTTCCTTTTGGATTTAGGATCTTTACACTTCTATTTCCTTGATTTTGAGGTTTATTTCAAGTTTTCTTATGGTTTCTTTGGTTTTCTAGCATAAAATCTGATTTAGGAGAAACCCTTCATTCGTTTCTTATATTCCTTTTGTGCATTGTGTAATGGAGAGTAGATACAAGAAGTGATCCTCTTGTGGTGCTTCTTCTTCCTGTTTCTCATCGATTATCGTGCGTACTCTTTGACCACCCAAAGAGGACCCCGAATATGTGCAGGATATTCGTCTCCGCAATGTAATTGTTGAGCAGACTGTTAACTCCAATCATTTGAGTCCTTTCAACATTGTTCCCCTCCTTGAAGCTGTAGGATGGGCTAACATATTGAATTGGGGCGGTCCTGCATACCGGTCCACTGCACGGGCCATGTTTACTTGTATAAGTGACTTTCTGTTAAAAATTTAATTTTTACTATGACAACTAGAGAAGGTCCAGTTGAAGTTAACTGTCACTTGATATCTGGTTTTATGGATATTCCTATGAATGATGACGGGAGAGCTATATCTATGTTAGTTGCGAGACCGTCTGAATCTGAAAAATGTATGCTAACTAGAGTGTTATGCAACATGAATGTGCAATGAAATTTTGGTATTGAGCTTAGTTCCAAAAATATGTTACCCAAATATACGATTCTTCATCATATTTTCATTTCTAATGGGTATCCTTGGTCTAGTAATAAAACTGAGTTAACTTCTTTCATGGCTCGCATACTTCACTCAGTTGTTTCTAGTGTTCGAATATGTCTTCCGTTTCTTATTTGTTATATCATTATTCAGTTTCGTCTCCATCCTGGACATAGTAATATTCCTTTTACATATCTGATGACCACGCTAGCTATTCATAGTCTTGTGGTTATGCCTGTTGAAGAAGCTCCAATTTCCCATTTACCTTTTAACAATTCTAACATTAACAAGATGAATCTGAGGTTGGTACCCGGCCAAGTTGATAGGGATGATGTAGGAACTGTTGAAGAAGCTAGAGAGGAAGATGCCTTACAGCTTGATGATATGAACATGGATGATTTATTTAATGAATTAAAATCTGATTCTGATGAGCGTTTGAGAACCCCAGAGGAAAAGGGGGAAGGTTTGCATGTATCCCAGGAGAATCAATTCAAATATATGCGCAAATACCTTAGGCACATTAACAAGGGTTACATTAAATAGATCCTTCTATTCCTGATCCTTCTTCTGGTTCTGATTAGACTCTTTTCATTTTGGGCATGTATTAACTATTATCTTTATTTGTGCTTGGATAATGTTTGAGCCTATATATTTATATATATATATATATATATATATAGAGAGAGAGAGAGAGAAAGATATATATATATATATATATATATATATATATATATATATATATATATATATATATATATATTGTGAACATGATTTTATTATTCCTGAATATATTTGTTGAACATGTTTATGTTATTTTTCCTTTGTCATATTGTGACAAAAAGGGGGAGAAAATGTTGATTTTGTCGAATGATTTTAATGTTATATGATGATTGTTAGGATGTGTGATTGTAGAATATGGTGTATTTTTTTTTTGGACTGGACATGTATTTGATTTATATAGGTTCTACATATCACCTCGCTTGGATTGAGGGGGAGCAATGGATTGAGGGGAAGAGTAATTGTTGCATATTTGTTACATGATTCTTTATTTGGTTTTGTCATAAATTTGACAATGGGGGAGATTGTAAATGCTATATTGTAAATCTAGCACCCAGAGTTGTCAAATTTTGCTGTGCCAAATAATTTAGAATTTGTATCAAGTATTAATGAGATGAATAGATTAACTTCATGCATTTTAAAGTTGTTTAAGTATCCGTCGAACTTCTCTACGTATTCAAGTTGAAGAAGCGTTGTCGAAGTTCAAGATTTCAAGCTCAAGTACAAGTACAAGTTTAAAGGCTCAAGTTCAAGTTTAATCTTCAATTTCAGTACTTTAAAGACTCAAGAACTCAAGTCTTTACTTAAGCTCAAGTTCAAGATTTGAAGACAAGCTTTAAGTATTTCAAGTGTATGAGTTAGCAGAGCGAACGATGGTTCAATTGTTCAAACTCACAAACAAGGTATGGATGACCCTACATTGACCATAGGTTGGGTCATATTCATTGCATATGCTATGTGGGTCATTTCATAAGTTTATAAGTCTTTTTCTCGACTAGTCCTAGTCTTTGTTCAACTAGTCCAAGCTCTGGCTTGACCAGTCCAAGAGTTTTTTGACCAATCCAACATTTGTTGTAATTATTCATAATTTTATGTTGGACCCTCGACCAGTTGTGGAGACTGCTCGACCAGTCAACTGAACAGTGTTCCACCAGTTGTGCAGGCTAGACTTAAAGTCCAATAAGATTTTTTTAGTCCCACTCGACCAGTCGAGCAGGCCACTTGACCAGTCGAGTAAAAACCTTATCTTATCGCGCTAGAAAATTTAAAATTTGGTTAGTCCTTTGACCAGTCGAGAGAACGGTAATTTCACCTATAAATAGAGGATAAATCTCAGAGTTTTTCATTCATTCCAAGTGATATCAAACCATCACTCTGAGAGATAAGTTCCTACATTTCTTAAGCTATATTGTGTTCATTTTAAATTCTCTTAAATAGCTTTTTATATTTGATTTTGTGATCTACATTCAACTCTATTTCATTAAAGAAGGGAATTGTGATTTTACCCTCTTTGAGATCAAAATCAAATCAAGCTAGCCCAAGATGAATTAATCTAAAAATCATTTAGATTTAGAATCTTTCATTTTTTAGAATGGACATTAAACATCTTCGTTTACATCGGATTGGTCCTACCGGGCTTCTTTAGAAGGAGAATTTTCAGATAAGTACCATTTATATTTTGTGTATCTTCTGTGGTTTGTAAGGTTGTACCAAGAAAGTCTCATTTTTGATTTTCTCTAAGGTAATCTAGAAAATCTTAGAGTGTGAAGTTTTTGTAATTGTGTAAGCTCATTTAAAGACACAATTGTGAAGGTTTTAAGGTGAACCTTGGAAAACCTTTTTTATAGTGAAAGCCAATATCTCGTGGGTGTGGATATTGGGAGTGGAGTAGTTGTGTAACTGTTTTTAACAGTTGGTGTACACACAAACAAACCACTATAATTCATGGAGTAGTGGTGGATAATTGGATTTGCTTGTGTATGAATGTTATAATTTACTTTATGCATTTTTGATAAATGATGTAATTTACTTTATGCACTTATTGTGAATGTTATAATAACTTAGTTTATTTCCTTTGCCTCTTTATTAGTTTGAGTTTTTAATACTTACAAACGTTCTAGTAAGGTTGTCCTGCCATAAGCCTTTAGTTTTTAGTGTTATGTTGTCCTTAGAACTCAGTTTGTATCAACCTCTCAAGAGTAGTGCATTTGAGGTTGCTATTTACTTGTCGTACTTTATTATTTAATTACGTTATCTATCTTTGTATTCTGCATTTATTTTTTAATTTGGCATAGTCCTATTCACTCCCCCCCCCCCCCCCCTGGACTTTAAGCTCGTCATTTTCAACTAGGGCTAAGAGGTGAAGCTTGTAGCATGTTGGGATGTTATTCTTATTTTGATTATTGTTCTTGTTGAACTTATTTGATTCTAATTAGATATTTAAGGAATATTTTTAATTTTTAATAGTTTGTTGTGACTCAAATTACAGTAGATCTATAACAGCTTTGAGTATCTTCTTTGTTTTATTTTGAAATTGTGGGATTGGTAAATCCTATTGTTAGCCATTGTCCCCAAGGCATGGTTTGGTGATGGAATCCCTTCTAAACCTCACAATTCTCCTTCATTGAGAATTAGGTCAATGAAAGTTCAAATTTGATTATATTGATTACAACTCATCACTCCACCCATCACACCCATCCCTCACTTACACAAGCCATCCCTAAAGTCAACTCATCCTTACAACACCCATCCCTCTCATCCCATATTTCTTACAACATCATCCCTCTCTCCCATCCATCAATCCATCCCATCTCATTCTCCGCCATTTCCCAAGCTACCATGAGAGAAAAATTCTAAGGAGAGAAAGAAGCCAAGGCAGGACCCATCTCCCTACCACCTAATCTCACCATCCAACCATCCAAACTTCGTCATCCACCATTAAAGAGAAAACCTAGAAGCTAAGGAGTCCAAGGAGCTAAAGAAGAAGACCAACGATGGGTGATCTTACGATTTTCACCATTAATCTTGATGATTTGAGGGCCCACATGTGGTGGGACCCATTTGATGTATGTTTATATCTTGTAAAGGGACTCGATTCTCTCTCTCTCTCTCTCTCTCTCTCTCTCTCTCTCTCTCTCTCTCTCTCTCTCTCTCTCTCTCCCTTGATTTGATGGCCCACTATTGATATTATATGATGATCCATGCCATCCATTTAAGCGGGCCAACCCGTTGTACACATTCGGGTCCACCTTGCTGCCCGTTTTTGGGCCGGCCATGGACGAAGGGAAAATACAAATATCAGCGGATCCAAAATTGTTTGGGCCACCCACATGGACCCCACTGTGATATACGGGTTTTACCTGCACCATCCATCCAACTGGCTCGATCCAGCAAGTCCATGTGGGCCAAGAGCTACTGGACGGCCTACTGTCCAGATCGTCCAACAAGCCTAAACGCTGGATGAATACAAAAATATCAGTTTGGTCCATGTGGTCCCACCTGATAAGATCCACACCGTCTAGACCCCAGACGGTGGGTCCCACGCAGCCTCACAGCTGTTGTATTGATGTTTGAAAGTTCTATGGACCATGAGGTATGTGTATATCCATACTGTCCTCCATTAATAGCCACATGGGACCCACTCCACACGTGTTGCACATGTGAGGGTGGGGCCCACGTTGATGTATGTTGTCTAAATCCACACCGTCCATTTGAGGACGGTGCTATGTGGGGCCAAATGTGATGTATGGGTCTTATCCACACCGTCCATCACCCTGGACGGTGGGACCCACCCCAATATATGTGTTGTATATTCATGTCATCCATCTGCAGGGCCCACCCTACACGTGTTTACCAGCACCGTCCAACACGGCTTGAACAGTTGGCCCTGGCATGATGCATGTGTTATATCAACGCCGTCTAGACCATGCGGCCTATTGTGATATATGTGCTTTATCCACCCTGTCCGTCCATGGGACCCACATGATGTATCTGTTTTATCCATACCATCCAGTCTAGCTGGACGTGGACCCCATTTGCATGGCCCATCATGATTTACGTATTATATCAGCACCATCCATCCTTGGACGATGGTGCGTGGGCCCACCATATTATACGTGTTTTATCCAAGTTATCCATTTGATGGGGCCCATTTAGAATGTGCAGGGCCCACCTCAATGTGATGTATATGTAGCCCATTTAGTAAGGCCCGATGTGATGTATGAGGCCCATATGATGAGGCCCGATGTGTTGTATATGAGGCCCGATGTGATGTATATGAGGCCCCTATGAAGAGGCCCAATGTGTTGTATATGAGGCCCATATGATGAGGCCCGATGTGATGTATATAAGACCCATATGATGAGGCCCGATGTGATGTATATGAGGCCTATAAGTGAGGCCCAATGTGATATATTTGAGGCCCACGGAATGTAGCCCATTGTGATGTATTTGAGGCCCATGGGATGTGGCCCATTGTGATATATTTGAAGCCTTTGTATGAGGCCCAATGTGAAGTAGGTGAGGCCTTTGTGGGAGGCTCAATGTGATGTATATGAGGCCCATTGTGATGTGGGAGGCCCAATGTAATGTATATGAGGCCCATAGTGATGTGTGATTCCACCATGGTGTGTGTAATGATGTTTATGATGCCCATTCATCTTCCTAGTTGGATCTAAATGGGTCATGCCTTGGGAGAAATAATGGTTTAAAGTCCACATTGTAAAGGTAATGGTGGTTAAATGTCCACATTATAACCCTCCCTAAGGCCCATTGTTAGGCCCATTCTCATCTTCCCTTAGTGGGCTAACCGTACCGTTGGGCCCTCATAATTGTTAGGCCCATTCTTGATATGAGTAGGTCGTCTAAGCCCATCCTTAATATGAGGAGAGTACATCATCATCATCATATAACATGCTTAATATAGCCCCATGATCCATGTCCATGCGCATCATGTGTATGCTTGATATGAGGAGTGATTGATCATGGCACATGTCATTGGGTGAATTATTTATGGGACTCCCTGATAGGTGGAGTTAACCCACATGAGTGTGCGGTACATGCAGGATTGCTGCATGACTAAATAGTGTGATTCATGCATCTCGCATTTGTGTGATATGATTTCTATATGTCCTGGCGACATCAGGGCCATAACCTCCACAGGCATATCTTGGATGGCAAGATTGGACATCGAAAATACTGTTACTAGGATTGGGGCGCCATAGATGTCTTTGGGTGAAAATTCCTAAATCCGATGGTACCAGAGGATGACTCCAATGTCGAGACCGAGTGCCACATGAGCGCACGAGGTTCATATACCAGTAGGTTACGTCTCCAACTATGTCATGGTCGATTGGAAGAGGGTATGGCCTTATCCGCCTGAGGATAGGGGGCATAACTAGGCTAAGTTTGACAAGCTCATAAATGGGTCCGTTATCGACGTGCCAGCCGATATTGGTAGGCGGAGAGTGAATTTTCTTCCACTTGCATGGTTACACGTCCAGTGGGCGGTGATCTAGTGTATAGTGTACTAGACCCTGATTTTATATATATATATTCCAGAGATGAACTGTATTGATATGAGGATTCAGATGAGATTTGGTATGCATGAGTTGCACCTCGCATATGACATTGGCCTTATGGGCCTTGCATCGTATAACCTTGATATGGCCGATAGCATTCATGCCTTGCATCGCATAGCCTTGGTATGGAAGTTAGCATTTAAGGACTTGCCAGTATGTTTCTGCATTACTCTGATATTGCATCCTGAGCTCGCTTATTGCGCACACACTTACACCACCCTCTAAGCTTTCTATAAGCTTGTACACAATTGATACGTGTAGGTAACGTTAGGCCATAGTTGAACAAGAGCAGAAGCGTGCCACAGAGCTTCTGGAGTCTTGTTATTATTATCATTGTATTTCCCTTATGCGCATTATACTTAAAGTTTTTTATTGTGATCGCGTTCTGATTTTTGCTTGTGGGTTATGTTTGTAGTTATGTTGAAACAAATTTATATTGAAAATCCTCCTTATAGGATCCCAGAATCAGAACCTGGTATATGGGTGCCAGGAGCCAAGAATGGGGTACTCCGGAGGCTGTCGACGCCATATTCGGCGATCAGAAATTTTTTGAGCCTGATTTTTGAGTTTTGGGGCGTGACACTAGTCCCCTTTAGATTATTGAAATTCCATTCACAATTACTTCTTTATTTCTAGATTTCTAATTTAGATCTTTACCTACTTCTATTTCTAGTTACTTTCAGAATGCACACAAGATTTGTTCCTATGGATTCGACCTCGGTCTTACCGAAATTATTACTACATCGTGACCCTAAATTTGGGGTTGTGAACAAGTTTTTGGTGCCATTGCCTGCGATTAACGGTTGCATTTTTCTGACATTAACTAGCTTTGGAATTAGGTTAAGATTAGGGTTTATTTACTTTTTATTTTTTGGTTAGAATTTTCCTAATTTTTTTTTAAAAACTAACTTGTTTTTATGTTTTGTAGGATCTTAACATTGAAATTTCCAATCTGGTAACCTCTTTCCAATTCTCTCTCTTGTTTCTTTTCCACCTTTCTTATTTGTTTTAGTTTACTTCTCTTTTAAGATTAGGTTAGATTCTAAAATTGAGGGATGAGAGTGTTTCATACCCAAGTGGGTCTGTGATAACACTCGATGTCCCTGAAGTAAAGGAGGATTAGTCGAAGTTTCACACCTCAAACTCAGAAATCGGGCTCACAAAATTCTCGATCGCCGAATCTGGCACCGATAGCTTCCATAATACCTCATTCTCGGCTCCTAACACCCATATACTAGGTTCCGATCTTGGGATCTTACAAGGAGGATTTCCAATGTACATTTATTTCGCAAGAAGCATAACTATAAGCCTAACCCACAACAACAACAACCAGAAACATCACCATATATCCACTATAATAAAAAAAATTAAGTATAATGCATAAGGGAAATATAATATAAATATTAAAAGCTCCAGAAAATAGTTGCATGCTCCAGTCTCAATGTTGTTGCACCGTCCTAGCATTACCTGCACACAATAATCGTGCATAAGCTTATGGAAAGCTTAGAGGGTGGTGTAAGTGTGTGCGTAAGGTATATGCCAAGTATGTAATATCAGAGTATGCGAAAGAATGCTAGCAAGTCCATGAATGCTATCAGTCGTACCAAGGCTATGCGATGCAAGGTATGAATGTTATCGGTCATACCAACGCCATGTGATGCGAGGCCTACATAGCCAAATGTCATATGCGAGATGCAACGTGAGCATGTCAGTCCTTATCTGAATCCACATAACAATACAGCTCATCTGTGAAATATCACCGGGGTCTAGTACATTCTATATCAGATCGTCGCCTAACTAGACGCGCAACTATGCAAGTGGAAGAGACCTCATTATCCGCCTGGCCAGTAGTCTGCCAATATCTATCCAGCACGTCGATAACGGACTCATATACGAGCTGGTCAAATTCAGCCTAGTCTTATCCCCTACCCTCGAGTGGATGAGGCCACACCCCCTTCTAACTGACCATGATACAGTGGGAGACACGGCCTAATGGTATTATGCACTTGTGCGCTCATACATCCACTCGGTATTAACGTTGGAGCATCCTCTTAGTACCATAAGGGTTCTAGGACTTTCACTCAGGGACATCCATAACGCCCTAGTGCTAGAAATAAGTATTTTCAGTAT
Organism: Magnolia kwangsiensis; assembly: GCA_037074715.1. Lineage (NCBI taxonomy): Eukaryota > Viridiplantae > Streptophyta > Magnoliopsida > Magnoliales > Magnoliaceae > Magnolia > Magnolia kwangsiensis. Next base: position 40,114,454 of record CM073583.1, on the reverse strand, counting down.
CCAATCCTATCATCTGTGCTATGCCTATGAAGACCACAGCCCTGATATCACTAGGGCATATAACAATCGTATTACACTATGCGAGATGCATGAATCAAATAATTCAGTCATGCGTGAATCCTACACGTATCACACACTCATGTGGGACAACTCCATCTCTCTGGGAGTCCCATAAATAGTCTGCCCAATGGCATATGCTATATTAACCACTCCTCATATCAAACATATGTATGATGCGCATGGGCATGAATCATAAAGTTATACTAAGCATGTTATATGATGATGATGAACTCTCCTCATAACAAGGATGGGCTTAAGAACAAGGGAATGGACTTCCTTAGTCATTCCATGATATAGTTAACTGGGCTTCCTATTGGCCCAATAAGTACAAGGTGGGCCCTACAATGCACGGTGGAAGCATAATCCATAATGGGGGCCCAACGATTTGGGTTAGCCCAATAAAGTGAGATGGGTCATACTAATAACAGTGGGGGCCCAACGATTTGGGTTAGTCCACTAAGAGGAGATGAGAATGGACCTAACAAACGGGCCCTAAAGAGGATCATAATGTGGACATTTAATCATCATTACTCCCAAGGATTGGCCCATTACAACCTATCCTATAATGGGGTTCATGGTCTAAAATGGATAGATGGCGTATATATAACACTTACATCATAGTGGGCCTCCTACAATCGCAATGGGCCCCACATACACCACATTGGGGCCTCATACACAGGCCGCATATACATCACAATGGGCCTCATATATGGGCCGTATATACATCACAATGGACCTCATACCTGGGCCTCAAATACATTACAATGGACCTCATACCCAGGCCTCAAATACATCACATTGAGCCACATCCCATGGGCCTGAAAACTGATGGGTGGCAAGTATAAAACATATATATCATGGTGGGTGTTGGCCCAGCTACTACTGGATGTTGGTCCAGCAGCAGATGAATCTGTTGATTGCTCTGCTGGGCCTAGCCGTTGAGGCCCAGGCCCTAAAATGATCTGAAAATTGGTGGACGGTGTGGATACAACACCTACATCATGTGGGTCCCACTCTCGACATGTGGACAGCGTGGGTGGAGCATGTACATCAGGAGTGGGCCCCACAGATGGACGGTGTAGATAATACACTTACAACATGGTGGATTCCACTATCTTGATGGATGGTGTGGTCACTGACATCATGTCGGGGTTTAACCGTCCCATTTGCTGGATAGTGTGGACACCACACGTGCCAGGTTGGGTCCCACCTTTCAAACAGTGAACGGTGTGGATTAAAATACATAAGTCATGGTGGTCCCACGTGGGTGGACCACACGTGTTGGATCAAACTGATATCTGATTTTCAATTACCATCCAGGCCTACTAGATGTCTCATGGATAAACGGTCTGGACGGAACACCAACATCTGGTGGGTCCCATGCATACATGGCTCACCTAGTTTGGATCAAACTGATATTTACATTTTCCCTTCAAATAGGGCATGCCTAAATGGGTCACAAGGTGGATAGTAAAGTTGTTAGGCCAGAGTCCTAGTGACCATTCTGTTCCTTAGGACCTCATGGTCCTCCTAGTCAAATTTAGATAACTTGCGACCTATAGATAACATTTTCATGCAACCCTAAGTCGCATCCCGTAGACCTAAGTCGACTGGACTTGAAACCTATACCCTAGCGACCATGCCGTCGCCGCGGTTCCAATGCCGCAACTTGCGTATCGATACAATACCCATGTCAGGAGTTGTGGGCCCGCGTATATTTCAAGAAAATGCCACACATTGAGAATTTTGAGAGAATCTCTAACCAACCTATCACATCAATCAATTAAGTATAAGAAAGTACAACCCATCACTCCACCTATCCCTCTCTTAGACAAGTCATCCCCAAAGTCAACTCTTTCTTACATCACCCATCCCTTTCTTACACCATGCCATCCCTCTCTCTTATCCATCATTCCATCCCATCCCAATTCTCTACCCATTCCCCAAACAACCTAAGGAGAACAACCATCCAAGCAAGAGAAGCTCTAAAATTTGTCAAGTGTGTGGCCCACTCCCTACCCCAAATCTCTCATCATAACCCTTCAACCTTCATCATCTTCCATCAAAGAAGGAGCCAAGGAGCTTAGTAATCCAAGGAACCAAGAAGGAGTGAAATCGGTGGGTGATATTAGGATTTTCACCCTTGATTTCTATCTGAGGGCCTACTTGTGGTGGAACCCATTTTGATGTATGTGTTGTAAACCGAGAGGAGCTCATAGTGACGGAGCTCCTCCCTCACACATACGTGTCTCTCTCTCTCTCCTTGTATGATGGCCCACCTGATGATGCTTGTATGGGACATCCACCACCCAGTTGGTGGAGCCCACCTTGCTGTCCCTTTCGGGACAAGCTTGGATGAAGGAAAAATACAAACATTAGCTAATTTAAAGCCTTGGTGGACCACCACATGGACCCACCTTGTTGTATTCATGTATATCCACACTGTCCAGATCCTGGATGGTGAGGCCCCACGTGATGTATATGGATCATCCACACTATCTGTCCAACGGGCAGGCCCTGCTGCTTGTCTGTTTGGACGGGCCGGGGCAAACAAAACATAAATATTAGTTTAAGCCAGTGGGTGGGCCACTCTTACGTGGACCCACCTTGATGTACATGCCATCCTCACCATCCATGGATAGTGGGACCCACGTGAGGTATGTGTTGCATTTCACACTATCCCTCTAGAGATGAGGCAGATGCAAATCTCTAGTGGAGCTCACCACCATCTAGTCCATGGATGGTGGGATTGTACTTGATGTATATGTGCGTGTAAGAAAGGGATGGATGGAGAGGGAGAGTCGACTTTGGGGATGGCTTATGTAAGTGAGGGACGGGTTATGTACTTCACTAGTACTTGATTGATTGATGTGATGGATTAGGTAGAGATTCTCTCGGGATTCGCAATGCATGGCATTTTCTTTAAAATAAAAATAGGCCCACAACTCCTGTCCTGGGTAACGCATCGGTGCGCAAGTCACGGCGACGGCGCAGTCGCAATGGTACAAGTCTCGGGTCGAGTCAACTCAGATATACAGGATGTAACTTAGGGTCATGTTCAAATGTCGATTACAGGTCATGGGTTGACAGAATTCGACGGAGAGGATCACTGGAATTTAAGGAATGGTACGGATTAGGATATGAGCCTTACACGAAGGGTTGCTTATCCATCACCAGATTAGACACCGCTCAAGATCCTTAGAGTTAACTAAGTTATGGCCTCAAATCAACCTATAAATCCTTCAAATCCTCCTCAACCTCCAGTTGAGGAAGCTCATGATGAGAATGAGGTGCATCAAGTACCCCGCCTCATACTTTACGAGATTATTTACTGAAAGTGCCCTTGCTAGTGCCCTGGTTTGTCAATTAGCGTGTGCGTTGAGTCAGTCGAACTGCAGAGCCTCACAGGAAGATCTATTCAAGTGTTTGCCTCAACCGGATGTGTGAAAGCTTGCCATAGGTAAATCTAAGCCTCACATCCCATGTCCCAAAACACCAGGTGATTAAAACCCTTAAAAATAAGTTAGAACATATTAGGGTTTTGGCTAAGAGAACTTTTTCAAAACATCAGAAAATCTCTAAGTTTTCTTGCCCTGTCGATTATATCGATACCCATCTCGATATAATCGACCTACTCTGTCGATGTCCTCGGAAGACCAATCCATCAAATCGAATGAGGACTTAATGTGTCCAGCAACCAAATACATATATGGACAGGATTATTGATGTATCGACACACTTATCGATATTTGAATCTCGAGCCCATCGAAGGTGGCTCTATAATATCGACAGGCAGTACCGGTGCCCCTGTTTTTACTAAGAAAAATCATATATGCTTTAATATATTGGAGTCCTCCTCGATACCATTGGAGTTCAAATCTCAATGATATCAGAAGGCTCTCGATATTATTGGTCATGGGCGCGAAGTTCTCCAGTAACATTTTTCAGGTGTTTTTCAATTCTGATCGAGGGTCACTCGATAGAATTGATATTCTAAATATCGATGATATCGGGACCGGATTGAGTGCATCGAGAATGGACAAAACTTGTCCAGCAAGCTCACTGATAAAATCTTTAGATTTATCAATACATCGACACGGCCGTCGATATCATCGACATTTAAATTTCGATGATATCGAGTATCCCCCGATCATATCTGTTGACCTAAAATTTTCAAAGCAAGTTTCTCTCATTTTTTAAATATCGAGGACTCAATCCTTGTATCAATAAAATTGGAGTTCAAAATCCAATGGCATCGACACGAGTCTCGATTCCCACGATCAGTTGACAAATGGTTTTTCAAAAGCGTATGACATTGAGTTTGTGTCATCGAGCGGACCATCATACAATCGAGAGTATATGCTCGATGATATTGAACTTTGTCATAAATGTGACCATTTTATATCCGTTGGAACCTTTTGCCTATTTAAAGAGAACTTATCTTTAGTTGCTTGTAGAGAAAGTAGAGAGTACTTTTGTGTGTTTAACCTTATATCATATACCCAAAGCCCTTTCTCTCAAGGGAGTTCATCCTCCAATCCACCCTCATCATTGATATTCAATAGAGTGGATTGGAGAATAAACTTTCGCATTCAAGGATCCTCCAGCTACTACCTTAATAGTAAATCATTAAGCTGGGATGCCTTGAATGCATAGATGATTGGAATCACTCGTTGCCTTATATTGGTATATCATTTATTGTGGATCAAGGGAGCTGAAGACTCTTCGTCAACAAGGAGGAGATCTTCGCCACTATGCTGAATGGGACTCATCAACTTATCTATAAGTATCTAGAGTCCAAAGGACCCTTTGATCATTCCTTCTTAGGATTGGGTCTAAGGTGTTTCTCACCCTTGAAGTCCTCAAGGAGGCCTCCGGCGGGAGTGTACGTGGTGGGTGCGTTGTGTGGACCCTTGCTTTGCGAAAAGTATAAACATCTAGTTAGAGGTGAACCAGTAAAACCTTCAGTTTGAGGTGAACTGGGTAAAACCTTGGGTTTGAGGTAAACCGAGTGAAACCTCCGTTAGGGTCTTAGGGAAGATCCTTGGCCAGTGTGCCTAAAAGTGGGTCGTTGTGTTGACCCTTGCTCGTGAGAGCATAAACAGTTAGCCTCAGTGTAGGTTGTAAAGGTTGAAAGTGAACCTAATTTAAAACCTTAGGTTAGATGTGAACCATGTGAAACCTCCTTAGTGAAATTCGGTACACTCAAGGGTTGAGTGCGATTACAGAGAGTGGAGTAGACAAGTAGTCGAACCACTATAAAAATGACTGTGTTTGCGATTGCTATTCTCTTACTTAAGTGATTTTCTTTAACATTTTAATATTTGAATATCTAAGATCACACCTCACACACATACACAGTCATATCCATCATAAACTAGTTTACATATTGTTCACTTCTTAAATTGTTTGTGATTGGATCCTCTACAGGGCTTGGAAGCCAGTAGAGTTACTTTTGAGTAATCTTAATATGTGCTTAATGTTAGGATTAGTGCAATAAGATTTTTAAATACATTGTAAAAACTTTAAAAAGTCTTATTCACCCCCCTCTAGGACGTATTGGCTTATTCCTACTTCAACTCAAGCGGTCTTCACCGCTATTTCATTTACAACCGGCGGGGTGAGCACACCTTCCTGTATGGTTTTTCCAAAAAATATAGAAAACATGGATATTAAGCCAGGGGTGATCCAACTCCTTCCAAAATTCCACGGACTTGAATATGAAAATTTATATTTACACTTGAAAGAGTTTGATGAGATCATAGCCACTTTATATTTTCCTAACGTGTCTGAGGACATGGTCAGGCTGAAACTCTTTTCATTTTCTTTAAAAGAGAAAGTTAAGACGTAGTTGCACTCACTGCGTCTATAATTTATTGGTAGATGGAATGACATAATAAGGGAGTTCGTAAAGAAATTCTTCCCATACCATAAAATGAACATCCTTAAAAATTCGATCATGAACTTTGCCCAAAAGGAAGACGAAACATTTGTTCAATGTTGGGAGAGGTTCAAGGATCTTGTCAGTTCATGCCCACAACACGGTTTTGAAATGTGGCGCATCACAAACATCTTTTATGACGGACTGACATCTTCCATGCGCCAATTGGTTGAGATAATGTGCAATAGGGAATTCATGAACAAAAATGTCGACGATGTGTGGGACTATTTTGACATATTTACTGAAAACGCACAATCATGGTACATCTCCCCAAAACCTTGCACCACTTCTAAGCCTACTCAATTAAAGGAGAGGGGCAAAATATATCTTCTGAAAGAAGATGATGATATAAATGCTAAAGTGGCTAATCTCACAAGGAAACTTAAGGCCATGGAACTTAAAAAAGGATAAGGCTAAGGAAACTGTTTACGGTATGTGTGCTTGCAATATTTATATAACTAAAAATTGTCTAACAATACCTGCTTTTCAAGAAATTCTGAATGAGCAATCGAATGCCGTAAACAATTAGCAGAGGCCTTTCAAAGGACCCACCTCCAATACTTACAATCCTAGTTGGAGAAATCATCCAAACTTCAGTTGGAGGAATGGACAAACTGCTAGTACTCAAGGATTCCCTAATTAATTTCTAAATCAAGGGAAACCTCAAGAGGATCCGGTCCTAAAGCATCTTCAAAATCAAGAGCTTTTCAATCAGGGTATGCTACAAACCTTTCAAGACCTTACAAAGGCCATACAATGGCTTAAGATAAAAAATTTGATTGGGCAAAAAGGAAGCCTTCCAGCTCAACCCCTTCTCAATCCAAAACAGCAATATGAAGTCAATGACCCGAGCTCTTCAAATCAAATGGAGCAAACTAAGTCTATCACCACTCTCAGGAGTGAAAAAATAATTGATAAACCTATTTTGGTAATGGTTGAAAAGTTTAAGGACCTGAAAGAGGACAACAATGATAAATCTAGCACTACTCCACAAGAGTTAGATCCGGAACCTTAAGGAAAGTCGATTACTCCTTTTTTTCCCAACGGTCGATTACACCAAAACCCCTCTCTAATGCTCAGGACATTCTAGAGGTACTGAAACAAGTGAAGGTTAATATTCCTCTACTAGATGTCGTTAAACAAATAACTTTATATGCCAATTTTTTGAAAGACTTATGTATAAGCAAAAGACGACAAAATATTTAAAAGAAAATCTTCCTGGTAGAAAAAGTGAGTACCATTCTAAAGCAAGATGTGCCACAAAAGTATAAAGATCCTGGTAGCCCAACCATCACTTGTGTAATTGAGAACTACCGGATTGAGCACGCACCTCTTGACTTAGGAGCGAGTGTAAATCTAATTCCTTACTCAGTCTATCAACAACTAGGTCTAGGTGAATTAAAACCCACCCAGACCACATTACAACTTGTCGATCATTCAGTCCGCATAACGAGAGGGATAATTAAGGATGTGTTAGTCCGGGTTGACAAATTCTACTACCCAGTAGATTTTATTATCTTTGATACTTAACCCATCGTGGACATGAGTACTCAAATTCCAGTCATTCTTGGTCGCTCATTCCTTACTACATCAAATGCAATAATTAATTGTAGGAATGGAGTCATGAATTTATTTTTTAAAAATATGACATTGGAGCTCAATATGTTTTTCAATATGAGCAAACAGGTAGAGAATGATGATGATGCCCACGACATTAATATGATTGACTCTTTCGTGGAAGATAGAACTCTTCTAACCTTATCCTTTGACCCTCTAGAGACGTGCTTGGAACACTCTCCTAATTTGGATGATGATAAAATTAGGGAGATGGATGTCATGCTTAATACTATGCCGGTACTTGAAGTTAACCGGTGGAGGCCACAATTTGAAGAATTATCCCAAACTAATGTAGTGCCTATACTGTCTAGCTTCAAAGCGTCGAAGCTTGAGCTAAAACCTTTACTCTCTAATTTGAAATATGTCTATTTATGAGACATATCCAATGGTGATTTCTTCCTACCTTGAGTAAGAACAGGAGAACATGATTATCTCTACTCTCATTAAACATAAAGGAGCCTTTGGGTGGTTAATTTTGTACCTCAAAGGAATTGACCCTTTGATTTGTACTAACAACATTTATCTAGTGGATATTGCGAAAACCTCCCGACAACCACAACGTAGATTAAACCCAAAAACATAAAGGAAGTGGTTAAGGCTGAGGTACTTAAACTATTGGATGTGGGTATCATATACCCTCTATCCGATAGTCAATGGGTGTGTCTAACTCAGGTGGTTCCTAAAAAGTCCAGATCACCATAGTAGCCAATGCCAACAATGAACTCGTACCAACTAGAGTTACTACCGGTTGAAGAATGTGCATTGACTATAGGAAATTGAATACCATCACAAGAAAGGACCACTTTCCTTTGCCCTTCATTGATCAAATTTTAGAAAGTTTAGTTGGTCACTCATACTATTACTTCCTAAATGGGTATTCAGGCTATAACCAGATAGAGATATCCCTTGAAGATTAGGAAAACACTACATTCACATGCCCCTTTGGCACATTTGCTTACTGAAAGATGGCAATTGGATTGTGTAATGCCCCCGCCACTTTTCAACGATGCATCATGAGTATTTTTCTGACATAGTGGGGCAATATCTAGAGGTTTTCATGGACGACTTCTCTGTCTTTGGTCCATCCTTCAGCGATTGTTTGGAGATTCTTAAATGTGTGTTGAAGCGATGTGAGGAAAAGAATTTAGTACTAAATGGGGAGAAGTGTCATTTCATGGTTCGTAAGGGAATTATTCTTAGACATATCATCTCGTCCAAGGGAATTGAGGTAGACAAGGCTAAAATTGACCTTATCTCTAACCTACCTCCACCCAAGAACATATGTGATGTGCAATCCTTTTTAGGACATGCAGAATTTTATAGGAGATTCATAAAGGACTTTAGTTACCTCTCTCGTCCTTTATGTAATCTATTTTAAAAGGATGCATCATGCAAGTGGACTGAGAAATGCCGAGAAACTTTCTCTAAGCTCAAGGGCATGTTGAGTACCGCACTTATCATGCAGCCACCCGATTGGAGCATACATGTTGAAATTATGTGTGATACATCTGACTATGTTATTGGGGAAGTGTTAGGCCAGAGAGAAGAAAAGAAGGAATATGTTTTCATTATATAAGTAGAACTCTAAATCCTGCCTAAGTGAATTACTTTACTACGGAAAAGGAACTCTTAGTCGTGGTATTCGCTTTGGACAAATTTAGATCCTACTTGATTAGATCTAAGATCATCATCTACACTGATCATGCAATGCTCAAGTATCTTCTTTATAAGAATGATGCTAAGTCCCACTTGATAAGATGAATCCTCATATTGCAGGAATTTGATTTAAAAATAAAATATAAAAATGGAGTAGAAAATGTAGTGGCTAACCATCTTTCATGCATTGATCTCCATAACTCCCTTAAGACGACACCTATAAATGACATGCTCCCTGACGAACAACTGTTTAAACTCTCTCACTGACCTTGGTTTGCTGATATTGTTAATTATCTTGCCACAGGTTTCATGCCAACACATTAGACTGCACAAGATAAAAAGAAATTCTTCACCGAGGTACACAAATTCTTCTGTGATGATCCGTATTTATTTAAATATTGCCCAGACTAAATTCTAAGGAGATGTGTGTTAGACAATGAACACCACAGTGTCATTCCTTCTGTCACTCTCGGGCCTGTGGTGGTCATTTTTCTGCTAAAAGGATGATGACCAAAATCTTGCTGTGTGGCTTTTACTACCCCATTATGTTCAAGGATACTCATGAGTTTTGTAAAGCTTGTGTGCGTTGTAAAAAATTAGGTGCATTGTCTCGTTGAAATATGATGCCTCTGAACCCCATTCTGATCATTGAAGCATTTGATTGCTGGGGCATCGATTTCATGGGACTGTTCCCCCAATCCTTTGGAAATTTATGTATTTTGCTAGCAGTAGGTTATGTCACTAAATGGGTCAAAGTGATCCTGTGTCAGAACAATGGCCATCAGACGGTCATTAGATTCTTAAAAGAAAACATTCTTTCCTGGTTCAGAATACCTCGAGCTATCATTAGTGATGGAGGTTCACATTTCTGTAATAAGCCATTTGGAAAAATAATGAAAAAATATGGCATCTCTTATAAGGTGAGCACTCCATACCATCCACAAACAAGTGGACAAGCTGACATTTTCAATAGAAAAATTAAACATATTTTGAAAAAAAAATTTGTTAACCCTGACTGTGAGGATTGGTCAATTCAATTTACCAATGCTTTATGGGCTTACTGTACTTCTTTTAAGACCCCCATTGGAATCTCTCCCTTTAGAATCGTATATGGGAAAGTTTACCACTTGCTTGTGGAATTGGAACATAGAACCTACTGGGCTATTAAAAATATGAACTTTGATTTAGACAACGCTGGCTCACTGCGCAAACTTTAGTTAAATGAACTCGAGGAAATCCGGAATGACATATACGAGAACTCGAGAGTTTATAAGGACAGGATGAAGGTGTTGCATGATAAGAATATCCTTCAAAAATCATTCTTGAGTGGTCAAAAAGTCTTTTTGTACAATTCTCCATTACATCTCTTTACAGGTAAACTTCGATCTCGTTGTACCGGCCATTTCACAGTTACTAATGTCTATCCTCATGGGGCTATTGAGTAACTAATCTGAACAATGGCAATGCTTTTAAAGTAAATGGACATCGGTTAAAGTCATTTGTTGAGAATTTTGATTCAGAAGACATGTCCATGCATCTGATTGATTCCTTTTACCAGGATTGGCCTCCTAGTCTGACGGAGGTGTAGTTAGGTTTATTGCTTTCATAGATATTAGGATTAGGATAATTTGCTTTCAACTTGCTTTAATATTTTGGCTAAACCATCTTGATGTTGAAATCCTTGGAAAAAGCCTTAAAATTCCTTCTTTAGGTAATATCTTTCCATCATTACCCCTTTCTTTTCGTTACCTCTTTTGCATTACATGCTTATATCTTGTACATTGAGGACAATGTAGATTTTAGCTTGGGGGTGTGAATTAGGTAAACTAATCAGTACATTCTTAGTTTCTGAGCAAAAAAATTGTTGAAATCTTTTGAATTTTTTTTAAATAAAAGTCTGTTTGGAAATAAAATTTTTTGTACTTGAGAATGCTTTGAGTATGATGATAAGGTAGAAAGTGAATTTTAAATTGTTGGAGTTTGATCAACTAAGTAATCTATCATCTAAATTTCTTGCATTTAATTGACTATGAGGAAGCTTAATATCATGTTAATCTAAATCACAAAACACATTCAATTTAGCTTCTGTAAGTCATGCTAGAATTTTTGATTGATAGTTTGTGAATCATTGATAAATAGAGAGAATCAAGTCTAGAGAATTTTATCCACCTTAAAAGAAGAAAAGAACCGGTTAAAAAATAGCGAGATTGACAAAGAGGTCATAAAAAGAATAAAAAAAAGAATAAAAAAAAAATTGTAAAAGAGTGGAATGAAAAGAATGAATGAATACAAATGACCATCGATATAAAATCAAAAACTAAAAAAAAAATGAGATAAGTTTAGAATCAGTACTTGAGTTTTTAACCAACATTGAAATGATGAGCATGGCTAACATTATGAAAGGATAGTATTATTATGGGAAGTAAGTTGATTTTCACTCAGCACATTGAAAAACTTGATATATGAACTTATGCTCTGATTTAATCGATAAAGAACCTATTTGATTGATTACTTATATGAATCGGTTCTAAGTTTTATAAATCTCACTTTCTCACCTTAATTTTACTCATTCATACTTCATTGTACAAAAGATTATTTTCTGAAAAAGGGTTTTGAGCTTGAGATTGAAGATTATTTTATGCATGTTTTGCTCGGGACTAGCAAAATGCTAGTTGGGGAGTGTACTGAGTGTAAAATATTACATATTTTCCCCCATTTATATCTTGCTTTTATGAATATGATAATACTTAATGGTATATTTTATACATGTTTGTATTACAAGGTAAGTTTAAGAGCTTGGATTGAAAAGAATGCTAAAAACATGAATTTAAGGCTTGAGAATTGCCAAAGCAAAGACTGGATCTTTGGAGACCAAGATTGAAGATTTCAAGACCCCAAGATCCAAGAAAACTAAGTATATAAGGAAGGAAGTCGAAAGGACAAAGTGCTGAAATTCACTTCATTATTTGTGTCATCGACCACAGTTCAATGACATCAAAACCATTGTTCGATGACATCGAACACAGGTCGATGACATTGAATTTTTACATAAAAATTAAGTTGGTTACTGGACATATTGGATGCAATTCTCAATAAATCGAAGTCATATTCAATGACTCGAAGAGATGCTCAATGACATCAAAGTCTGTTTGATGGCATTGAATTTATTAAACAATTTTGAAGTAATTGCTGGAGTATTTTAGAGACTTTTTCGATTACTTGAAGACTGATTGATGACATCAAAGTTCTGTTTGATGACATCGAAGGTGTGCTCGATGACAAGAAAAGTTACACGATGCGTAAAGGCACAACTTCAGGAATTTAACTTACATTCGATGACATCGAAGGCTGTTCAAAGTCATTGAACGCGTTATGCAGAGTTGCACAGACAACATTAATTGAGGCAGTTTTGCGAATCTGGACGAACTAGGCTATAAATATAGGTTTCCTAAACACTTTTTAGGATATCTAGGGTTTTAAGGAGTAAAGGGGTGGAGCCGTCGTCCACGAGTTTCTTCTCCCTTTCTTCCTAGTTTTTAATTCTTTCTTTTAGGGTTTTGATTTTAATCATGTTTATGGTTGGCTAAATCTCTTAGCTAGGGCTAAGAGGCGAAGCTTGTAACATATTGGGATGTTATTCTTGTTTTGATTCTTGTTCTTATTGAACTTCTTTAATTTTAATTGAATATTTAAGGAATATTTTCAGTTTTTAATAGTTTATTGTGACACAAATTACAATAGGTCTGCAATAGCTTTGAGTATCTTCTTTATTTTATTTTGAAATTATGGGATTAGTAAATCCTGTTGTTAGCCATTGTCTCCAAGGCATGGTTTGGTGATGGAATCTCTTTTAAACCTCAAAGTTCTCCTTCATTGAGAATTAGGTCAATGAAAGTTTAGATTTGATTCTATTGATATATCTTCCAATTAGATAAGATGGGACTCCAATTCCAATTGTGTTCCTTAAATCAAATAAGTAAAGATCCTGATAGCTATAAGTGGATCCTTGGAACCCTAGTCCCCTTTAGATTATTGAAATTCCTTTCGCAATTGCTTCTTTATTTCTAGATTTCTAATTTAGATCTTTCCCTAGTTCTATATCTAGTTAGTTTCAAAATACACACAAGATTAGTCCATTTGGATTCGACCTCGGTCTTACCGAGATTATTACTACATCGCGACCCTACACTTGGGGTTGTGTACACATAACTAAGATAAATGTCTCATCGAAACCAATACCATCAATCTTAAAGTAGCCCTACCAAGTAACCTTGCCTTATTTCTAATTACATTTCTGAAATCATCAGATTTTTTCTTGAAAATCCATTTAGTTTTGATAACATTTGTATCATGCGGCCTAGGTACCAAATGCCACGCCTCATTTCTTTTGAATTATTACAGCTCTTCTTGCATAGCTTGTATCCAAAATTCATCTTATAAAGATTCTACAACATTCATTGGTTCCATTTTAGGTGAAGCAAAGATGATTGTATATGGTCTCAAGTTGTCTCCTGGTTTTCACACTAGTATTAGGATCTCTAATGATTTGATTGAGGAGATAATCCTTAATAATCGGTAAGTCAACTGAATGTTGAGACACTTTAGGAGAGGAGGGTTTTTCATTATATGAACCTATCTAGCTTGGACCCTCATCCACATCCACATTAATTACATGACCTGATTTGTTTGTGGGTTGGTCATCAACAACTTCATTGACTGATTCTTAAATGGCCAAGGTCCTAAGATTATAAACTCTATATGCACAACTATTAAATGAATATCCTAGAAAGATTTCTTCGTCGCCTTTAGAATCAAATTTTCCTAAGTTTTCAACACCTTGAAATACTTAACACTCGGTGGCTTCCTATGCCATAATTTGTTTGTTGTTTCATCCAGTCATGCTCTTAAATAAAATTGAGTAATTATGTAGCAGGTTGTGTTAATCACTACAGCCCAATAACTTTTTTATAAATTTTTACTATTGAGCATAATTAAGGCCATTTCGTGAAGCACCCTATTCTTCATCTCAACTACCCCATTTTACTGAGGCATTTTAGGACTGAGAACTCATGTGGGATTCCATGTTCATCATAAAATTTCTTGAACCAATCATTCTCAAATTCTCCACTATGATCACTCTGAATTCTATCAATCATGTAACCTTTCTCATTTGAAGTTGCTTCACAAGTTTCTTGAATTCATTAAATGTATTTAATTTCTCCCTTAAGAAGGTGACTCAAGTGAACTTGAAGTAATTAACCGCAACTACAAAAAATGTCTCTTACCACCCTAGCTTTGTACTCTGGTGGGACCGACAAGGTCCATGTGTAAAATCTCAAGGAGCACAGATGAGCCACAGAAGATATATTTTTGTGGGTGACATTAATTTGTTTTCCTTTCTGACAGATCTCACGGACAGTCCTAGGCTTTTTCCCAATCTTAAGAAGCCCTCTTACCAAATTCTTAGAGCTAAAGCGAGACAAATTCCTCTAATGGATATGGCCGAGTCTTTGGTATCATATTTCAGTTTCATTGTCTCAAGCCATCTAGCATACAACTAGAGAAGCAGGCTCTCCACTGCTTTCAATTACATAACAATTATTACTAGTGCACGGAACTCTCATAATTAGTTTACCAATAGAGTCTTAGATCTCATACATCTCCTTTAAAAATTTTATAGAATGCTCTCTGTCACAAATTTGAGATATGCTTAGGAGGTTATGCTTCAAGCCCTCTACACAGAGAACATTCTCAATCTTAGGCAACCTTGGCCCAGCAATAGTTCCTTACAACAATCCAATCGGTGCTCCCACCTCCAAAAGTGACTGACCCACCATCAAAATCAATGCATTGGCAAAAATGGGTCCTGTCACCCGTCATGTGTCTAGAGCAACCAGTACCCAAATACCATCTGGCATTACTACCAAGCTTGAGACTTGCATGAATTACTAGACAATTTATTTTATTCTTTATGACCTATTTTTATACAACTTTTTTGGGCCCAAATTGTTTCTTGGAGAGAGTTTCTTTCTTAGACTCATCTTTCAAGGGAGGACATCTTTTAGGAGATTGAATTTTCTTGTCAGACTAATCATTGCCCTTATTCATATGGATCATCATTTTCTTTGTATTTTCATTCAACTGGGCAACCTACTTGACTAGCTCCTTCATTCTTTTATCCATCTTAGGAGGAGTGAGAAACTTTCTCCTCATATTCTCCTTCTTCTGAGGTGATTTCTTAGGAGGATTCCTTACTGAGTGTAATATTCTCCCAGTTGATATAAATTTACCTACATTGCTTGAAACTGGGGTGGATCGTGAGTTTCTAAATGTTAGACATTCAAATATCAATTGACCCATGTCACCACATGCACGACAAACAAGAGATGCTCTCAGCTTACTTCCTGAAGCAATTGAGCCATTTCTAATCACAAGAGGAATAGAGGTTGAACTATTTTTGAAGCTGTCATATCTTATAACTCTCTTATCCCTTGACCTCTTACCCATACCTAGTAATTTTTCTTCACCTTAGGTAAACTTGTAATGTATGTTGGCATGAGACTTCAGTTTGTCAAGTTCTAATTTCAGACCATGATTAATATATTTTAAAATTTTCATCTTTGTTTCAAGGTCTTCATTTTTCTTTGTTAGTTTATCCACCTTGCTTTTATATCTTATATTTTTCGCAGAGAAGTTTACATTATCTCTTATTAATTCTTTACCCTCATTAGCCAATTGTTCTTTTCATCATTAATTTCTTCAAGTTTATTGCTCAATTGTTTGTTTTCAATCTTATCCTAACCAAGCTTCTTGGGGACTTTATAGTTTTCAGTGTATAGTTGGCCATAGGCTTCTTGTAGACCATCATTTCCATCTTCTTCCTCTTCTTCATATGAGTAAGTAGCATCTTTCTCTACTTTCTCATGATCATCATTATCTCCCATGTCCTTTGATTCTGGAGAGTTGTGGTGGTGGAGGCCATAAGTATTCCCAATGAGCCTTGGTCTTCATCACTCTAGGATTCATCTGAGTCTGAATCTAAATCCTCGGAGTCATCCCATGTGGCAGTCATTGCCTTCCCTTTTGATTTGTTTTTAATGGGACACTTGGAGGCAAGAGGACCATAACCTCTACAATTATAGAATTGGGGATCTCATGACCTTTTAGGAGATTTACCTATTTGGAACTTTGAGTCATATTTCTTCCCCTTTTGTAGAAGTTTTTCCCTTTGGTTTTTGTTGAAGAATTTTCTAAATTTCTTAGCCAAGAGTGACATTTCTTCATCATTTTTCTTATCATCATTGTCTTCCTCAAATTCGTGTTTCTTTCGAAATGTTTTCAAGATAGTATTTTTGGACATAGTGGGAGTCTTAAAATGTAGTCCATATGCTTGTAAGGAACCTAATAGTTCTTCTACTTTTATATCATCAATGTTTTTACATTCCTCTATTATTGTTACTTTGGAGGAGAATCGTTCTGGTAATGATCTCAGAATTTTTCTACAAATGCGTGGTATCGAAACCTTCTCACCCAACTCCCACACGGAGTTACATATTTCATTTAGTTTTGTATAAAACTCCATGAAGGTCTTATGTTCCTCCATCTTAATATCTCAAATTGGGTTATATGAACTGGATTTTTGATCTCTAAATAATGTTAGTCCCTTCGTGGGTGGTTTTCAATAAATCTCACACTTGTTTGGTAGTTTCACACATACATATGCATTTGAACTCTTCTTGAGAGACTGCACAGTAAATTGCATATAGTGCTTTTATATCATAACTAGATATTATTTTGTCATAATTAGTCCAAAAATATTTTGGTTTGGGTTTTGAGGTGGTAATACCATCATCAAATATCATTTGTTCTATTAGTGCTTGCCACCCATTTTTAACAATATCCTAAACTGCATGTTCTAAGGATCTAAGGAAGATTCACATTCTTTCTTTCCAATATGTATAATTAGATCCATAAAAAAATAGTGGTCTAGAAACCGACATCCCCTCGGTCTTAGACATATTTTCAAGCTCCAACTAGGATCTTCCTCTAGGTTTTTAAGCCCTTTAAGAGGAACCCGCTCTTATTCCAATTGAAATTGCAGTCTAATTTCAATAGCCGCTACGATAGGAGATAGAAAGTAAGCCTAAGTCCTAGAGAGAGGTGAATAGAACTTTTTAAACTTTTTTTAAATTAAATAGCTAAGGTCCACCTCCAATACCACAATCAATTACACAAGATATAGATATACTAATTTAGCTCAACTTTAAAAAATGAATATAGTGAATCATCGTGTGTGCAATTCATCAAACATGTTGGCTACAGTAAGGATATGCAGTCATGAATATTCATAAAAAATGAAACCAACAATATATAAGATTCATTCAACCCATTGCACTATATGTATAGTGGTTTGGCTATGTGCCTGCTCCTCTCCCAACTAACATACTCTCTCCTAGAGTATATTAGTTTTCACTATCATAATGGTTTTAAATTAGGTTTACCATAAACCTTTATAACCTACATGTAAGCCCCGTATCCTAGACCGTACCGTTCCATAAACTTTCGCAGTCTTACCGGTCGAATTTCGGCAACCTTCGACCCTTAACCAATATTTACGTGCGACTCTGATTCTTATGTCGTCAACCCATATCGACTCAACCCAAGACCTTTACCATAGCAACCACGCCGTCGCTACGGTTCCGATGCCGCGACTTGCGCGCCGAGGCAATACCTTGGTCAAGAGATGTGGGCCAACGTTCAGTGCGAAGAAAACGTCACGCGTTGCGAAACCCAAGAGAATCTCTATGAGGTGTCACATCAATCCCATCAATCCATCAATCCATCACATGTCAAGTACACATCACCTTTCACCCATTCCCAAGAAACTATAAAAGTCAAGAATCTCTTACAAGCCCATACCTCTCTTACACCAAAAGCCCTCAAAGTCAAAAAGTTCTTACACCACCCATGCTTTTCTTACACAAATGGCCACAAAAGTCAAGATTTTCTTACACCCATCACTCACCACATCCATCACCCATCTCTCTCTCCCTTTACAACTCTCTCTCTCTCTCTTTCTCATTTTCAAACTCAAAAAAATCTAAGGAGAGAAATCCCATATGTATGAGAATTCTCCAAGCCTCTCCCTCTCTTTCAAAACTTCAAGTGTGGCCCACTTTCCTACCCCATGATCTCCCATCCTAACCATCCATTCCCCATCTCCTCCATTGGAATCAAAGCTAAGATGCTAAGGAACTCATTGGAGCAAGAAGATCGAACGGTGGGTGTTCCTCTAGATGTAAAAAAATCTAATTTCTATAGTCTAAATATTTTCTTTCTTTCATGAGGAAAGTGTAGGACACACCAATCAATGGTGAAGATCTCACACAATCCCATGGCTGTGGCCTAATGGCCTACCTTATGCATGCATGATCTATGCATGGGGTCTTTCTCTATGGGCCCCATCATGGTAGTTTTATTTCATATCATATTATGTTTGGGTCATCTAGACCTTATAACCATGGTGGGGATGGCATCCTCACCATGCATTTTAATTATAGGCCATGCATGTGCAAGATCCATGCTGTAAATATAAATCTAGATATGATGTGAGGGTGTGATTGATCTTGGGAGGGCTCAATAGTGGCGGAGCCCCTTTCCCTATGGCCAGATTATCCTTCTATCTCTCTTTTTCCTCATTTTATTTCCTGATGTGTGTGGCCCATTAATGTATTTCCCTTTTTATTTAACTTATATAATAAATTTTATCTAAGTACATGTTGTTGTCCAGAATTTTCTGGACAGTTTCTGGTTGTTTTTGGACCAGATTTTGGGACTGTTTGGGGGACTATTCATACCTATTAAATATACTTTTCTGAAAGGTATGGATCTTATCTTGATGTCTTCCAAATTTCAGCCCCAACTGATGTAACACCCTGAAAATCGGGGGTCGTGTATAAACTCAACTCCCGAGTTCCAGACCGTCACTTATGCAACAAAAATGGTTATGATTCAATGTTGTCTGATTTAAAGCATTCACATGAGTAAAAGTATACCAAAACTGCAATTCATACTTCAGATCCAGTGATAAAAGCAAGCGGAAGACTAAACAATGTATATATCACTGTATGGAAAAACAAAGTAATCTCATCTGTCTCCAAAGTATGACTACATCTCTGAGTTTCATGTACATATACATAACAAAAGAATAATGTTCAAAAAGGAAAGTCCCACTGATGTCCCCTCGATCCAGGTCGCCTACGGAAAGCCGTCATGATACTGCATATACGAGAACTCATCCTGGTCCTCGTCAATCTCTGGCTCCACCTCCTGGATCTCGTCCTCACCTGCAACTACAACAGGGTCTGGTGGGTGTTGCAAACACCATCCCGTAACGTGGGAATGAGTGATCAACTCAGTGGAATCATAGAGCAAAGATTAGCATGTTCACAATTCAATCACGCGATAATAGTAAAGCAGTAAATCAGACAGTCCTAATACTGTTGTTAATGCAAGATGATATGACGTGATGTATGCCCTCACCGACGATCACCCTCATGCGGCAACATCTTACGACCGCGGCATGCCACACTCCCTAGAGTGCTCCACATCTTCCAGGCACATGCAATGCTATGGTGATATGATTTCCAAGTTGTTATTAGTCCATTCAAACAGCAGGATTGGGAAACTAAGGTACTTCCCTTGTATCAATCCCAACACAGATCCTGTCTAGGGTCGTCACTCCTAGTAATCTCATACGATGTATATTTCGTAGGTCACTGCAAGGGCTGCCAGGGCTGTTGCTCGCACTCGTTGCACCGCTCCCCCATCACCTTATCAATACAGGCCTACTGTACTCTACTGCACGGAAGGGTCGTCGCCTCCCGTGGACTCAGAATACGCTCGCGGTCACTACAAAGGGCTCGTCGCCTGATCAGTGTAGGCCGACAGCTAGAATATAGTGTCCCATACCACCATAATCTGCTCACGAGTCAAGGTGCTCACTGGTCACTACGGGGAGGTTTGTGGCCCCAGCGTAGGCCGACAGCTCGACCACGGTGTCCCATACCACCATGCCCGGCTCATGAGTCTTCGTGGATCAAGGTACCACGGTTAATAGGGTTTACAATGGTAAGTTCAGTACCCTAGGTTCAAGCAGTTATGATACATACAAGGTGAACAAACATCGGCCAGTCGGGTTACTTGACGGGCTCGACTAGTGCGATCGCATCTCGAGTTGAACGACATGAAGTGCGTAAAACACTTCGCGTGGCCTAACCACTGCCGCCAACTCTCAATACGAATCACGTTCATCGACGCGTCGTTCATGGCTATGACCAATCAGCCACGAATTCGCTTGGTTACCGACTGCCTGGACTAAGTCAAGTCCCACACATCTATGGAATTACCTTAACACTATATACAAAGGTATTGGAATTGAAATACATCATGTGAGCATGTTAGCACATGTTATAACATTCAACTTAAGCAAATCTTCAAGGCATACTTTCCATGCATATTCAACTTAAGCAAAACTTCAAGGCATACTTCCTATGCATGTAATACAATCATGCATAAGGTCAACATGTAGGAAATCATTTAGGTCAGCATTTTAATCATGAAATCAATCTCAAACTACTACATAACATCATTCAATACAATACATACTAATACAAGCATTTATACAAACACATACACTACACACTTAAGTCCACATATAGTATGTCGACCCAAAGTGCGCAACTTGGCGAATCTCTTCGCCAAACTGATTGTGCAAACATTCCTAACTCTCTAATACGGCGACAAACCATGGCAATCACGTCAGCAAAATATGCATGTAGACCGTACTTCCTACAAATGACTAAAATGCCCTAAATCTCATATTCTTCGTTAATTTACGAAACAGGAAACGGAGAGCATGTTGTACATGTCAAACGGCGATGCCGTCGATAATCTACTATTAAACGACATTGAAAGCATTGTAAACCGTCAATCAAAGCGTCTAAAATCCTCACCTAGTCTCTTACGGTCGCGGGATTTTGAACGGAGCGTGTACGCTTCGTCTACGGCTGTAAGAGAACCTGATTTATGGATTACGTTAGCTAACATGCCCTGAATCTACATAAACCCTAAATCAGCAAGTTTTTGGGGTTTTTCTATACCTGAAAAAGGGTAGAAATCACCAGCCAGGTGATTGGAATGAAGTGTTGAAGCAGCAACTGTCAGGGGTCGGAAGCGGAAAAAATCTCCTCTTCCCTTTCTCTCAAACTCTCTCTCTTTTTCTCTAGGGTTTGTGAAATTCGGATGGGAAGGAGAAATGAGGGTTTCAACCCCTTTTATAAGCTTGAAATTGCCAGAAATAGGCTCCGGGACGAAGTTTACTTGATGCCTATCCATTTCGGGGCTGTTTCGGTCCAAAAACTGATTTCTGGTGGCCCCCTGGTCGATTGCGATCAGACTTAAGCTCATGTGTACCAGATGTACCTCGTATTAAGTTTTCAGTCTGGCAGGGTTCGCAGATCGCACATGGCGGACCAGTTTCAGTTCAGCGGTCACCGCACATAGATCAGGGCTGAAAATCTCATGATAATAAATATAAATTTTTCCTGATCCGAGGGTGTAATCTGGATGAATTCTGACGGTCAGAACGCTTAATACTGACGCGTCAAGTCGTGTGCCAGATTTGAATTTGAAATTCCAAATTCGTCCCTATTCGCGGTGTCTTCAGTCCGGGTTCAACGAAATACTCTGTGATTATCGGTTTAACTTGATTTTCGAGATGATTGTCAAGTCCAGCGGGGCGGTTCTAACGGTCTAAGATAGGAGGTATCAGACCTTCGACGCGCGGTCTAAATCCAATATAAAAATTCAATGTGGTCCAGAGGACAAACCCGCTTAGAGTTTGATCCGAGGTTATAGAGTATTCTAGAGTCATTGGTTCTACTCGATTTGGGTCTTGTAGAACGTATTTAAAGTGATCAGGGACTGTTTCCCAGCTACTCCAACGTTGCGCTAGCTAACTTATGCTTAGTTTCTAAAGAAATTTATCCTAAGTGGTTTCTTTGGCTATGGAATTGGGTTCTGAACGATTTTTCAGGTGTTTTAATTGACCCACTGCCTAAGGACGTCAAATCTCAGGTTAGCCAAAATTCGGGGTGTTACAATCTAACCCCCTTAAAACACAATGTCGTCCCCGACATTGGCGAAGGGCAAGGAGTACTTTCTCTAAGGAAGGTTCAAATCCTATTTAATAACCTAATCGTACATATAACCTAAATCAAATGTTTCGATCCTGGGCCAGTGGGAAAGAGGCCAACCACTCTTCCGCTGCGCCACACTGATCGAACGGCAGTGTTGACTAATCCTAACTGGATTGGACTTAATACGTTCTACCCCCCTTAAAACTTGGTTCTACTTAAAGTCTAAGAATCGTTGCATCGATCCGTATATCGGAACGGGGCGTAACTTAGGGGCTATCCTTAACCTTTCTCTACATGGTTTTAAGTCCTTGCCATTTCCCAAAGACAATGTGATCCTGTTTAGTTGTAGATGGTTGGGCCATCACAGAAGAAAGGTTGTGTAGTGGGTCTAAGCCGGATACGTTGAACCTTCTGTCTAATCAGGACAGAAAATGTGTTGTATCAGTTCTTAATCCAAGTCGATGCCGATCCTCTGCTTGATCAGAGCATTGGATTCATTGGTAACCACTAGGAGTAAGAAATCGACTCAAACCGCGAATACATCGCTTACATGTAGTTCCTTTACTCTGCGTTCCCGAATGCAATAAGTCCTTGGGAAAGGCAATTCTAAGGGGCGTGCTAGTTCATTCTAAGTTCAATCTGAGGGAGTTATAAATGTTCCCTGAGAGTGTATGGTTCCTTCCTATGGGCAACAACAGGAGTCTATAAGTCATAAGGGGATCTATCCAAGGAAGGGAGTCTCATTCCAATCAAAACTAATCTATCATTCCTTAACATATACAGGCGTTACCCTACTCTAGGTAACTAGTAGGCTAGTCTGTAACTCAGTAGCTATAATCTAAAGCTTAAGATTATACGGTAAATGGCTTTCCATACCATTTCTACTACAGTGAGTTGTTCTATCGCTTAGGGTCAAGATTGTCTAAATGGAATTGGATTTCTTATGTCGTCAGACTCTTCAAATCTAGGAGTGCTAACTCTAGGACCAAAACGCCAAGGGCCTATGTGGCCAGTAGCATTCAGTTGTATTAAATAGAACCGCGTTCTTAGTCCCATAGTGGGATCGGAAGTGGCATGCTTGGTAGGAGGGTGGGGTGGGATAAAAACTAATTTGTAGGCTGAATCCCGGGAGTTACAATACTCCCGATCCAGGGACAATACCTTACAGTGAAATGAGACGGCATGCACTCCATTTCATAAATTTTGGCTACATTAAGCCCAAACCACAACACAAACATTCACATAACAAGTCGAAAAGCATCATGCATTTCATTAAACCAAAATTGTCATAATACAAGGGATATCTCCCTATAAGTATCATGACAAAAAGTACATGGGAGCTATGTCAGTCAGCTACTACAGCAACATAGGTAAACTACCAGCCTTATCAGGCTTACAAAACACAACTTAAAACAGAAAATGACTAACTACTAATAATAACATCAAGGATCGCATCGCTAGTCGGAGTCTGGTGATGGAGGAGGAGCACCCTTATCCTGTAAGCAACACAGGATTGCCTTCAAGGTGCGAGTCACCTTGCCAAACTTCTTCTTTGTAACGGCCTTGGCATCAGCGACTTCTGCTCAAAGTTCTTGGACTTCCCTACGCAAAGCGGTCTGACTCTCCTCCATCCGAGCAATGCGGTCGTCGATAGTAGTCTGATGGTGGGCCACCTTTTTGGGTTTTCTCTCATTGTATGCATGATGAGGGACCTTGGCCCTCAATTTTTAGAGTTTTAGAGGCCTTGGACCCACTCCAATGGAGTACCCAAATTTAGGACAGCAACATGTTATAATTATGCTGGCCTTGGGCTGAAATTTTGAGGAGTGGGGCCCACCATATTATAAAGATCTTAGAGGAAATGATTTATACCTTTAGTTCTTTAAATGCTAGGCTTAATGAATGCACTTTTGAGGCTCACCACAATTGAATTTAATTGAGTCCATGAATGTAGCTAGTTGTTGAACTATTTAAGGCCCATAGAGTGGACCCATTTGATGTGTTCCAAGGCCCATGGGATTAGGCCCATTTGATGTAATTTAAGGCCCATAGAGTGGACCCATTTGATGTGTTCCAAGGTCTATGGGATTGGACCCATTTGATGTATTTTAAAGCACATGGGATTAGGCCCATTTGATATGTATAAGGCCCATGGGTCGAGAACCATTTGAAGCAATCTAAGGCCCACGGGTTATGACCCATTGCAATGCACATAAGGCCCATTGGTGTGGCCCATTGATGTGGCCCATTTGATGAGTAAAAGGCCCATATGACATAGCCCATTTAATGTATTTAAGGCCCAATGGGGTGTACCTAAGGTCCATTGTAATGTGTGATCCCAACCTGGTTTACGTAATGTTATTCACTACGGGCTACACCTTAGGAGCAATGTTGGTTTGACGTCCACATTGTGAGTATAATGTTGGTTAAATGTCCGCATTGTGACTCTCCCTAGAGCCCATTGGTAGGCCTGTACTTGTTGTATGCAAGCCGTCTAGGCCAGCTGCATTGTAAGGATAGGGCATTACTTTATAACATGCTTAGTATAACTCCATGACGCACAGCCCATTTGTATCGGTCCATTTGATCGGCCTGCTCGTATAGGCCATTTGATTAATTTAGCCCATATGATTGATTAGGCCCATCTTGATATATTTGTGACCTATTGCTAAGGCCATATATGAAGCCCGTTGTTGAGGCCCACCTTGATGTGTATGAGGCCCGTTGTTGAGGCCCACCTTGATCTGTATGAGGCCCGTTGTTGAGGCCCACCTTGATCTGTATGAGGCCCGTTGTTGAGGCCCACCTTAATGTGTATGAGGCCCATTGTTGAGGCCCACCTTGATGTGTATGAGGCCCGTTGTTGAGGCCCACCTTAAATATATATGAGGCCCATGTTGCAAGGCTCATTGTGATGTATGCAAGGCCCGTGGGTCATGGCCCATTGCAATGTATGTAAGGCCCAATTGGTGCGGCCTATTCGATATATTTATGGGGTCCAGTCATTAGCCCATCTTGTTGTATTGGTGACCCGTCCATTGAGGCTCACCTGTTGTATATATTTGAGGCCCATGTGTAGGGCCCACCTATTGTGTATTTAAAGCCCATGGGTTGTGGCCATAGTGATGTATATTAGGCCTATGTAATGTAGCCCATACTGATGTGTATTAGACCCAGGTATGTGACTCACCTACGAAGTATATTTAAGGCCCATTGTGATATATCTGAGGCCCATAGGTGCGACCCATCCAGATGTATTTGAGGCCTATGGGTAAGGCCCATTGTGATATGTGTTAGGCCCATGACCAGGGCCCACCTGTTTCGTATATTTGGCCCTTATGTGAGGCCATGTGCCCATTATATATTTGATTCTATGTGGTCCATTCCTTGGAGGCAATGTTGGTTAAAAGTCCACATTGTCGACGCCGGTTATTGATACCGTTTATGAGTATGTGATATCATAACATCATGATACATGCCCATTCGCATCATCTGCATGTTTGTTATGAGATGTGATTGATCATTGCATATGTCATTAGGCAGGATGATGTGAGACTCCCTGATAGGTGGAGATTATCTCACATGAGCGCATGACATGCGCAGGATTGATGAATGATTAGATTGTATGACTCATGCATCTTGCATTGTGTTGTGATTACTGTACGCCCTAGTGACATCAGGGCCGTAGCCTCCACAGGCATATCATGGATGGCTAGATGGGACATCAAAAATCTGTTCGAGCATCGGGCCGCCATAGATGGCCCTGGGTAAAAATTTCTAAACACCCTCTTGGTTCCAGAGGATGCTCCAACGTCTAGACCGAGTGGGTAGATGAGCGTTGAGTGTCGATTACCAGATGGCTGCGCTCTCCACTGTGTCATGGTCGGTTGGAAGGGGGTGCGGCCTTACCCGCCCGAGGGAGTAGGCATGGCTAGACTGAGTTTGACCAGCTCGAGGAATGGGTCCGCTATCGGTAAGCCGGGTAGGTATTGGCAGACTACTGACAGGAGGATAGTGAGGTCTTTTCCACTTATCCAGTTGTGCGCTTGATTGGGGCGGCAGGTGGTGTGAAGTGTAATAGACCCCGGTGATTTCTCCAGAGAGGAACCGTACTGATATGAGGACTGACATGATATTATGACACTCCGTCACTGTTGTGCATGTGGACGGGCGCACGTGGGCGCATGTGGACGGGCGCATGTGGGCAGGTGTGATGTGGGCGGGGTTGAGGCCTGGGCGAGTTACCACACTGGGCGAGCTACCAGCAGTTGGTAGGTTACTATGCTGACAGGCTACTGAGTAGGAGTTGCATACTCATTCATTCATCCATTCACTATCCACTCGGGCTGGTGGTGCATAACTAATTGTTGTGTATCTTCGTTATGGCAAGGATTTCGGTTGGGCGCGCGACTAACCTGAGATCAGGAGTTTACCACGTTGAGTCAAACTATCCAAATTTAGGTATGGGACTGGTTTGGATAGAGGTTCCTTGTGGTGGAACCCGTAGCCTACGATACTACGTACTATCATCCCGACATCACACTCCAGCATAGTCATTCCATTAGCACCATATACTGCATATTCCATTACATCTTCGGTGTGTGGCATTGTGGGTTGTTATGTTTCTATATTCCTGTGACTTAGATGAGAGTGATGATATTTGTTAGCTCTTTCGAATTGTGTATTACATTATATCCTTGTCATTCGACATTTGATTATCTATGACTCATCATTTGCATAGCTGTCCTATATTGCGTATTCTGATATTGATTAACTTATGGACTTGTTCATACTTCCACTTATTCTGTTATCGCATGATTATAATCTTGTCAGTATTTCTGTTTACACTGATAATTCCTGCTCTTATCAGTGTTTCTTCTTATTCAGTCATTGTATGGTTTATGGATTAATAGCTTTCCGGTATTATATGATTATGATATTGTATTGAATACTTGGCACTTATCTTGTGCACACACTTACACCACCCTCTAAGCTTTCTATAAGCTTATGCATGATAGATGCGTGCAGGTGATGTTAGGTTGCAGCAGCATTGAGCTTGGAGCGTGCAGCTATTTTCTGGAGCTTTGATTTTGACATATATATTTTCCTTTTAGCATTGTATTCAATTAATTATATTAGTGGATATGTGATGATGATGTTGCCTTTATGATTTGGGTAAACTTTTAGTTATGCTTATTACTAGTTAAATGTACAAAAAAAAAAAATTCTCCTTGTAGGATCCCAGGATCGAAAATCTGACGTATGAATGTTAGGAGCCGAGAATGGGGTACTACGGAGGCTGTCGGCACCAGATTCGACGATCGGGATTCCTGTGAATCCAATTTTCAGGTTTGGGGCGTGACACTACACAAGGTCTACATGTTTTGCATCCATTACACAAGGTCTTAGTATGCTTAAATCTCAAACTTGACAAAATGTCCTACACAAAGATGATACACGTATGCTCCCGTCAGATGCCTACACAAGGACTGGACAAGTATGGTCTATCTAATTTTGAAACCCAACTCTACACAAGAATCAGTTTTCAGACAAAATAAACTCATAAATAACTTTCTTACTCAAAGTGGATGAGCACCCATGAACACACCTTATTGAAGAGCTTCCTCTATCATCAAAGCTTCTTCTTCAGCTCCTTTAAATAACAACATTTCAATAGATGTGCCTTTGTAGTGTCGAGGTAAGGGAGAAAATGACGCGAGAATCTTCCTAAATGATAGGGCTTAGAGAAGATGGAAGGGATTCACCTAGCTCAACATTCATTGGCCACAATGATAAAAGATTTTCCTGATAAGGTCAAGGCCATTAATGAATGCATTGAGTTCATCATTCAATCCGAGGTTTGAATGCTCATTAATATTCTTATAAATACAAGGATTACATGATGAACTCAAAACATTAAACCTTGGAAAGAAGCTTTTAAGCTAGGAAAAATACTCACACAAGACTAATGGATTCTCCTCAACTTGTCCAAATGTTCATTTCCACATATATAGATTATTTTGCAACAAGTCAAAAACAGGCAAATAACGGCTGCTCAATTGATCGAACTCAAGATATATTTAACTCAGAAGCTTTTTGGACATTTCTTATGATGCTCGGTCAATCGAACTCGATCGCTCGAGAGAAATTGAGGACTCACTCGAGAGTGATCGAGGACTCCCTCGATCGATTGAACATCAGCTCGACTGATCGAACTAATTTGTTTTTAGGCTAGATTGTTTATTGGACATTTTTAATGACGTTCGGTTGATCAAAATCAATTACTTGAGAGCAATCGAGGACTTCCTCAATCAAATGAACATGAGCTCAAGTGATCGAACTAATTCATTTTTAGGCTAGATTGTTTGTTGGACATTATTTGCCATGTTCGATCACTCGAAGTTAATTAATAGAACATGTATTTAATTCCTCCTCGATACAGAGCTCTATCAGAATGCAAATGCAAGGAATTTTGAAGGTTGGATCAATGCAATCATTCGAGGTCCAAGTGGTTTTATTGGACAAGGTTTTAAACACTTGAAAAATGGTTTTCCTAGCAAAGGATAGGCCAACCATATCTATATAGATTTTGAACTTTAAACGGACATAAATTTTGGAAATAAGGAACTACCATATATATCTTTTTTCAAATAACCTTATAATATTGTAGAGCTTCAAGTCTTCAAAACTTCTATCTTGTTGGGGATCACCTAACTCGACGACTCACAACTCATTCTAATTAACAAATATGTGTACTTATATTTTTTCAGAATAAAATAAAAAAACTTACCATGAAATTTCAAACGTGGATTAGCTACCGATAGGTTGAGTATAGATACTTTCTGCTAAAGTAATGTCACCAAGTTCTGTCGCACCCCATACTCAGAAACTGGGTTCACAAAATTTTTTATTGTCGAATCTGTCACCGACAGCCTCAGTAGTACCCCATTCTCGGCTCCTGGCACCCATATACTAGGTTTCGATCCTGGGATCCTACATTTATCTCGTAATAAGCATAACCAAAGGCATAACCCATGAACAATAACCAGAACTCCATCACAAAATCCACCATGATAAAAAACTTCAAAGTATAATGCGCATAAAGGGAAATGCAATGATAATAATAATAATCTCCAAAAGCTCGACTGCATGCTCCTGCTCCTGCTAAGCTACGGTTGCGTCCTGGCGTCACCTGTAGGCATCAATTATGCATAAGCTTATAGAAAGTTTAGAGGGTGGTGAGGGTGTGTGCGCAATATAAGCATGCTCAGAATACAACATCAGAGTAATGCGGAATGTACTGGTAAGTCCATGAATGCTATTAGCAGTACCAAGTCTATATGATGCAAGGCATGAATGATATTGGCCACATCAAGGTCATGCGATGCAAGGCCTATATAGCCAATGTCATTTGTAAGATGTAACTCAAGCATACCAATCCACATATCAATCCAACTCATCTCTGAAGCATCATATATCAGTATAGTTCTCTTTGAATAATCACTGGGTCTAATACACTATACACTACATTACTGCCCTATACTGGATGCACAATTGTATAAGCGGAAGAGACCTCACTATCCACCTAACTAGTAGTCAGCCAATTCTATTCGGCACGTCGATAGCGGACCCATGCTGATCATACTCAGCCTAACAATTGCCCTTTTCCCTTGGACGAGTAAGGCCACACCCCCTTCCAACCGATCATGACATAGTAAAAGACGTGACCTCCTGGTATTTGGTCCTCGTGTGCTCATGCATCCACTCGATCTAGGCATTGGAGCATCTTTCGGTACTGTCAAGTTTAGAGACTTTCACCTAGGGACATCCTTCGTGTCCCATGTAAAGAGAAGATTTTTTGATGTTCAAACCTAACATCCACAATATGCGTGTGGATGTCATGGCCCTGATGTCGCTAAGGCATATGGTAATCACAACACACAATACAAGATGCATGAGTCACAAGATCCAATCATGCATCAATCCTGGGCATATCGTGCGCTCATGTGGGATGACTCCGCCTATTAGGGAGTCTCATAGATAATCTACCCAATGGCATATGCAATGGTCAACCACATCTCACAACAAGCATGAAGATGATGCGTATGGGCATGTACCATGATGTTATGCTGTACATACTTATAATCGGCCTCGATAATCGGCTATATGGAAGGCGGGATCCATAGATGAATTGTCGATCTAAACCATAATATAAAGATTAGCCCTCGGTCATAGATATACCGAATCCGATAGCACGGATCCATTCATCTACGATGATGATGGACTATGCAACATCGATGGGGCTGATTGATTTGGGTTAACCCACTAAGAGAGTGATGAGAATGTGCCTAACAAGGCCTGAGGGAAGGTCGTAATGTGAACATTTAACCATCATTGCCCATAAATGTGGACATTTAACCAACATTGCTCCCTGGGAATGGCCTATATAGAGCCAAACATATAGTGGGCCCATGGTCTCACACAAGGGCCTCGTACATAACATAATGGGCCTTACACAAGGGCTTAATATACATCACAATGGGCCTCCCTCAAGGGTCTAATATGTATCACATTGGGCTTTACTCATGGACCCCATATTCATTATTTCGGGCATCACACATGGACTACATATATATCACATTGGGCCTCATTATACGGGCCTCATATACATCTCATTGGGCCTCACTCATGGCCCTCACACACATCAGATTGGGCCTCACATAAGTGCCACAAATGTATCCTTTTGGGCCTCACACAAGGGCCCATGGGCTAGGCATAAGGGATGAATAGAGAGCTTACAATAAATACATCAAGGTGGGCCTATTGCATCACAAGGTGGGCCTAATGGGAAGCCCATAACCTAGGAAAAATAGATAGGTAGTCTGAATCATACACCACGACAGGCCACACAAATGGTCAGCATAGATATGCAAAACATACATCATGGCTGACCGCACAAATAGATGGCATAAATATACAATACATGCATCACGGCGGGCTGCACAAATGGATAGCATGGGTATACAATACATGCATCACAGTGGGCCACAAAATGGACAACGTAGATATACAATACATGCCTCAAGGTGGGTCTCATCCCACACGTGCAGCACGTGTGGGGTGGGCCCCACATGAGCTAAAATGGATGAACGATGTGTATAAACACATACATTATAATGAGGGTCCACACCACTGTCCAGGACATGTGGATGGAGTGGATATAGAACAAATACATCACGGTGGGTCCCACCCCCACACGTGTCACACGTGTGGGGTGGGCCCACATCCATGACAGATGGATGGCGTGGCTACACAACATACATCATGGTAGCCCACATAACTTGTTGACGTTAGTCAGTAGTGGGACCACCGTCCAGATGGATGGTGTGTATAAAACAAATACACCAAGGTGGCTCCCACCCACATGTGTGGGGTGGGCCATGTCCTGGATGGACAGTGCTGATATAGCATATACCTCATAATCAGCCCACATAGCTGATGTTAAAGCAACTGTCATGGCTGCTGGCTATCCAACAGATGGACGGCCCAGATGAAAACACACACACACACACATATATTTATATATTAAGGTGGGTCCACATGTGTGGGACCCACCAGCTTTGGATGGAACTGATACTTGTATTTGCACTCCATCCAGATGTCCTGGACGTCTAGCAGATGGACGGTCTGGATGGAAGGAGTCATCAAGGTGGGCCCACATCTGGCTAGGGATGGATGGCATGGATACAACACACGCATCAAGTGGGTCCACACATGTGGGCCATCCCTCTCCTATCTAATAGAGATAGGGGTCATCTTCCCATTCAAACAGTTCTAC
The DNA here is from genome assembly GCA_037074715.1 of Magnolia kwangsiensis. Classification (NCBI taxonomy): domain Eukaryota; kingdom Viridiplantae; phylum Streptophyta; class Magnoliopsida; order Magnoliales; family Magnoliaceae; genus Magnolia; species Magnolia kwangsiensis. The sequence goes on along the minus strand of CM073583.1, from coordinate 40,082,143 downwards.
AAGCCCAGCCAGCTATGCAAGCCTTCAATGTCTAGCAGCATAGTCCATTTGTTGGACTGAAATAGATGAAGTACATACATCAAAGTGGCCCACTGAGCAAGAAAATCAAGCTAATATCTATGTTTTCTTCCCCATCCAAGCCTGTGCAACTGACTGACCACACAGGCCCAAATATGGGCAGCTACATGGGCTGATTTACTGGACAATTGACATCCCACTGCTTGACTGTTTGGGTAAGGTACATACACCATTAAGTGGGCCATACATATCATCAACACCATAAAAAAGAAAAGAGAGAGAGAGAGAAAGAAAGACCAGCCAAAGGGAGGGGACCCCACCACTATAGGCCCCTCAAAAGATCCAAACCATACACCATGATCATCTTAAGGGTCCCATGCATGCATGGGCCCTCTAATAGAAAATATGAGGTGGGGATGCCATACGCACCATGCAATTCTAGGGTCTAGATAACCCATCAATGAACTAAATCAAATAATACATCATGATGAGGTCCATGGAGGATGGCCCCATCTGGCTTGTGCACGCAGGCAAGGTGGGCCATTAGCCACACCTAGGGGGTAAAATAGGATCTCCACCATTGATTGGTGGGTCCTATATGCCCTCAAGAAAGAATAAAATAAAGATCAATGGAGAAAATGAAAGAAACTACACCTAAGATGCACCCATCTTCAAATCTTCTTATCCTTCTTCCACTAATGGCTTCCAAAGCTCTAAGGAGTGAGATTTAAGGGTTGAGATGAAGTTTGGGGGGTTGGATTTGGGGGTGGAGAGTTTGCAAAGGGCTGGAATTTTTGGGAGCTTCTCTTCTCTCTTATAATGGAGAAATGGAGAGAATGGGAGGGAAAGAGGGAGATGAAGGAGAGAGAGAAATGATTGCCTAGCTCTCTTAGCTAGGCAATGATGATGGTGTAAGACATGGGGAAGAAAAATAATAATGGACTAGGAGGTAGGGTGGCTAGGATAGCTAGGGTGGCTAGGGTATGTAAGTGAGGTCATCCTCATAATAACCTAAGAAAATATGTCATGGGTTAGGTGGGTCCCGCAACGTGTGGTCCACGGTCATGATCACTAGACGTCAGATTGGTGCACGAGACGTCGCATAAGTGGCATAGGTCTCAGGTCGAGATTACTCGAGATTAGAGGATGTGACTCAGAGTCACGTGCAAATGAAATCAAAAGGTCGCAGGTCACCAAAATTTGACCAAGAGGACCACGGGATCCTACAGAATGGAACAGACACTAGGACATGGACCTGACAAGTTCTGTGGGCCCCACCATGATGTATGTGTTGTATCCACACCATTCATCTATTTGGAGAGATCATTTTAGGACATGAGCTAAAAAATGAGTCAGATCTAAAGCTTGTGTGAAACCCACCATATAAATAATGAAAATTGAACGCCTAACATTAAAAATGTCCAGGGGCCACAGAAGTTTTCAATCATGCTGATATTTGTATTTTCCCATCATTCATGTTTGTTTTAACTTATGAACAGGTTTCTCAAATAAGCATGTTCACAACCTCAAGTGTAAGGTTGTGATGTAGTAAAAATCTCAGTAAGATCGAGGTCGAATCCACAGGGACTAATCTTGTGTATATTTTGAAAGTAACTAGAACTAGAACTACAGAAAGATCTAAATTAGAAATCTGGAAATAAAGAAGTAATTGTGAAAGAAATTTCATTAATCTAAAGGGAATTAGGGTTCCAATGATCCACTTATAGCTATCAGGATGTGTACTTATTTGATCCAAGGAACACAATTAGAATTGGAGTCCTATCCTATCCAATTGGAAGATATATCCATAGAATCAAATCTGAACTTTCATTGACGTAATTCTCAATGAAGGAGAATTGTGAGTTTGAAAGGGATTCCATCACCAAACCAGGCTTTGGAGACAATGGCTAACAACAAGATTTACCAATCCCATAATTTCAAAATAAAACAAAGAAGATACTCAAACCTATTGCAGATCTATTGTAATTTGAGTCACAACAAACTATTAAAAACTGAAAGTACTCCTTAAATATCAAATTAGAATCAAAGAAGTTCAAGAATCAAACAAAAAAAATATCCCGACACACTACAAGCTTCACCTCTTATCCCTAGCTAAGAGGTTTAGCCAACTATATGCATGATTGAAATCAAAACCCTAAAAGAAAACATTAAAAACTAGGAAGAAAGGAAGAAGAAACTATTGGATGACGGTGCCACCCCTTTGTTCTGCTCCTTAAAACCCTAAATATCCTAAAAAGACTTAGAAAACTCATATTTATAGGCTAGTTTTTACAAAATCACAAGATCGTATCAAATTTACGCAGTCCGTGTAACTCTTCGTAATGCCTTCGATGTCATCGAAGGGATTTGAATCCGAAAGTCACGCCTTTTCACCTTTCGCACTACATAACTCTTCTTGCTATCGAACCTTCTTTCGATGTCATCAAGCATATCTTCAAGTCATTGAATAGGTCCTCGGGTAATCGAAAAAGTGTCTAAAATAGTACAGTGAGTTGCTTCATAATTCTTCAGAAAATTTGATGCCATCGAAAAAACTTCAATGTCATCGAGCAACTCCTTAATGTCATCAAGAGAAGCTTCAAGTAATCGAGAATGGCACCCAATATGTCCAGCGACCAACTTGATTTTCATGTAAAAATTCAATGTCATCGAACAGTGGTCGATGACACATACAATGAAGTGAATTTTGACACTTTGCTCTTTCGACTTCCTTTCTTCTTCACCTAGTTTTCTCGGATCTTGGGGTCTTGAAATCTTTAATCTTGGTATTCAAAGATTAATTTTATGCCTTAGAAATTCTTGAGCATTAAATCCATGCTTTTAGCATTCTTTTCAATCCAAGCTCTTAAACTCAACACAAACATATATAAAATATACCATTATGCATTATCATGTTCATAAAACCAAGATATAAATGAAAAAATATGTAATATTTAACACTCAACACACTCCCCAACCAGCATTTTGCTAGTCCCAAGCAAAACATGCATAAAATAATCTTCAATTTCAAGCTCAAAACCCTTTTTCAGAAAATAATCTTTTATACAATGAAGTATGAATGAATAGAATTAAGGTGAGAAAGTGAGATTTTGAAAACCTATAGTCGAATCATATAAGCAATCAATCAAATAGTTTCTTTATTGATTAAATCAGAGCATAAGTTCATATATCAAGTTTTTCAATGTGCTTAGTGAAAATCAACTTACTTCTCATAAGAATACTATCGTTTCATAATGTTATCTATGTTCATCATATCAGGAGTAGTTTAAAAATTCAAGTACTGATTCCGAAGTTATCCCCTTCTCCTTCTTTTTTCAATTTTTGATTATATCGACGGTCATTTTTTTTCATTCTTTTTCAAATTCTTTTCAGAATTTTTCATTATTTTTCGAACTCTTTCTATTCTTTTCATCATACGTGACCTTTTTGTCGATTTCACTATTTTTAAACTGGTTTTTCATCTTTTAAGGTAGATAAAATTCTCCAGACTGAATTCTCAACATCTACAACTATTCACATACTAACCATTAGAAATTCTAGCACACTCTCAGAAAGTAAATTTAATGTGTCTTGTGGTCTAGATTAACAATGATATTCAAACTTCCTCTTAATCAATTTAGTGTAAGAACTGTAGGTGATAGACTACTTAGTTGTTCAAACTCCAACAATTTAAAATTCAATCTTTATCTTATCATACTTAAAACATTCTTAAGTACACAAACTATCACTTTCCAAATAAGTTTTAAATTTGAAATTTTGAAAATTTCAAATTCTTGCTCATAAACTAAGAAAACGCTGAGTAGTTTACCTAATCCACACCCCCCAACCTAAAATCTACATTATCCTCAATGTAAAAGAAGTAAGCATGTAATGCAAATGAGGCAACGAAAAAAGGGAAGTAGTGATGGAATGATAGTACCTAGAGGAAGGAATTTTGAAGCTTTTCCACCAATCTCAGCATAAAATGGGTTAACACAAAAATTAAACAATTGATATCAAACTATCCTAGTCGTAAATCATATGAAAGAAATAAACCTAACTACACCTCCAGCAGACTAGGAGGTCAGTCCTGGTACACAAAATCAATCAAAGACATGAATATGTCCTTTGAATCAAATTTCTCAACAAATGGTTTTAACATATGTCCATTTACTTTAAAAGCATTGTAGTTGTTCGGATTTGTTATCTCAATGACCCCATAAGGATAGACATTAGTAACTATGAAAGGGTTAGTCCAACAAGATCAGAGTTTTTTCAAAAATAGATGTAACCGAGAATTGTACAAAAGGACTTTTTGACCAATCAAAAATGATTTCTAAAGGATGTTCTTGTCATGGAACACCTTCATCCTGTCCTTGTAAATTCTCAAGTTTTCATATGTGTTCACACCCCAAGTGCAGGGTTGTGATATAGTAATAAACTCGGTAAGACCGAGGTCGAATCCCAAGGGACTGATACCTGTACGTAATCTGAAATTAACTAGAACTAGAACTAGAATGAGATGAAATCTAACTCGAATGTAAATTGAAGAATAATTGTGAAATAATTATCTAAAACTTGAGGAATTCAGGGAAAGGACACTAAGGAATCAGAGGATCCACTTGTAGAGATCAGGGAGATCTTATGCCTATTTCAAGAATTCAACTGGACTTAGAGTCCCCTCTTCATCCAGTTGAAGGGTGTAACCATGAAATCAAACTAAACTTCCTTTGATATAGTTTTCAAGAGATGAAAGGTATATGAATTAGAACGGATTCCATCACCAAACCATGCCCAGGAGACAAAGCAAACAATAGAATTAAACTAATTACCAACCAATCAAAGGTGTATGAAGGTTAGGAAGGGTACCGTCATCCGACCATTAAAAAACTAAAAATACTCCCTCTAATTAAACTAAAATCAACATCCATTCAGTTCATAAATTAAATTAAAGGCATAAAATAGAGTCTCTCATCTCACTACAAGCGTCACCTCTTAGCCCTAGCTAAGAGGTTTAGCCAACCAAAATCATGATTAACTAACAATCTCTAAAAAAAATTAAAGAAAAAAAATAAACAGAAAATAAAGAAAAAGGAAGGAAACTTGAAGCCTTCTAGCCCTTTCTCTCTCTTCCACCTTCTTCCCTTCCAAAAAAAAGATCCCTTCTCTCTCTTTCTCTCTCCCTTTTATAAACGTCAGCAAGGTCGGTGGAGAGCTGCGGAAGTTTTACGCAGCAGGGAGGTTGGTCAGCTAGCAGAACCGACCTCTGTTCTTTCTCAGTGAGAAACACACCAACAGCTGCGTTTGGAATGAGATTACAGTGCGAAATCAACACATCCGTTGGTTCTGACACCTTGGCTAGGGTTATGGCCACCTATTGCAATATGTGAACAGTCCAGACTATCAAAAATATCAAAGATAGTAGGCCACAAAGCCCTGGAATTTTTGGTTTTCACGGACGCACGCCATTCGCACGTCATCGTGCTGACGTGTTCAGTAGACCCCGCAGTGATGTTTTTGATGAAATCCACCCCATCCATTAGATTCCTCTCAAAATTTCGATCGGAATGGACTAGTTTTTGTCGAGCTTTGATGCGGTCCACTGTTGTTTTGCTTCCGCCATTCATCCTGTGTTTTCTGACGATTCACGTGCGTACACGTGCATGGGACCAAAAGTTCACCTTGATGACGATCATGACCACTCCCTGGAGTGAGTGGACGGTTCGGATCATCCGATTGGATGATGTGTGGGGTCCACTATCAAAACTCAATCGGAAGACGTCCGTTGCTGGCGTTTTTCATTTTTTTTTAAAGTAGTCGGTCAAACCGACTTTGACCAAGGCCCCTGGACCGGTGCACTGCAAGTGGACGTGCACTGTAAGCATGCCAATCACATAAGGTGGGTCCTAACTTGATGCTTTTAGAAATCTACTCTGTTCATCCTCTCCTCCATCTTTTTTACAGCGTTGAGACCAAAATTGGAGCATATAAAGTTATCAGGCGGGCCCTAAATCAGGATTTAATGGGCTGATCTGTACGTTGGGACACTTCCACAGGTATCCAATGGCTAAAATTTGAAGTGTACGGTTAATTTATATCCCTTAGACCATGTATGAAGTTTCGAGCCGAACGAATGGTGGGAACCCCGTGATCTTACATTCTGGACCAATTTTAGGCCACTTGAGCTTTAGTTTCTCAATTTTTGTGGATTTCTGGCATGTAAATTCATTGATCTTGGTCCCATGGAGTCCGTCCTTTACCTTGGTGTCTTCAGATCGATAAATCCATGCTTTTAGAGCCTTTTTGCAATTCATGCTCTCAAATACACCCTGCATCACAAACACGGTTAAAATCGGGCGTTAAACAGTATCATATTCGTAAATCTAGGCAATAACTGGGGTCCGATATGTAATATTTGACCCTCAACAATATGCGTCATTCCGGATGTTCATTTAATTGAAGTTTGCATAGCGAGCAAGCGTTGTCCAGGTTAAAGTTCAGGTTCTTGACAACCCAGTAGGCTCTATGTTCCAACTCCACAGACAAGTGGCAAGCTTTCCCATAAACAAGTATAAAGGGAGACATTCCAATGGAGGTCTTAAAGGTTGTACAATAAGCCCATAAAGCATCAGTTAATCGAATTGACCAATCCTTACGGTTAAGGTTAACCGTTTTCTCCAAAATGTGTTTAATTTCCTTATTGGAAATATCAACTTGACCACTTGTTTGTGGGTGGTATGGAGTGCTCACCTTATGAGAGATGTCATATTTTTTCATTAAATTTTTGAATGACCTATTACAGAAATGTGAGCCTCCATCACTAATGATGGCCCGAGGCATTCCGAACCGGGAAAGGATGTTTTCTTTTAAGAATTTAATGACCGTTTGATGGTCATTATTCTATCACAAGATCGCTTCAACCCATTTAGTGACATAGTCTACTGCTAGAAAAATATATAAATTCCTAAATGATTGGGGAAATGGTCCCATGAAATTAATGCCCCAGCAATCAAATGCTTCAATGATAAGAATTGAGTTTAGAGGCATCATATTTCGACAAGACAATGCACCCAATTTGACAACGCTCACAAGCTCTGCAAAACTTATAAGTGTCCTTGAACATAGTGGGCCAGTAAAAGCTGCACTGCAGAATTTTAACCATGGTCTTTTTAGCAGAAAAGTGACCACCACAGGCCTGAGAATGACAAAAGAAGATGACACTTTGGTGTTCATTGTCTAAAAACATCTCCTTGGAATTTGGTCTGGGCAATATTTAAACAAATACGGTTCATCCCAGAAAAATTTGCATACCTCGGTGAATAATTTTTTCTTATCTTGCGCAGTTCAATGTGTTGGCATAAAACTTATGACAAGATAATTAGCAATATCAACAAACCAAGGTGAGTGGGAGACTTTAAACAATTTTTTGTCAGGGAATATGTTGTTTATGGGTGTCGTCTCAAGGGAATCAGGCAAATCAAGTTGTGAAAGATGATCAGCCACTACGTTCTCTACTCATTTTTTATCTTTTATTTCTAAGTCAAATTCTTGGAGTAGAAGGATCCATCTTATCAAGTGGGGCTTAGCATCATTCTTGGCGAGAAGATACTTGAGTGCCACATGATCAGTATAGATGATGATCTTGGATCCAATCAAGTAAGACCTAAATTTGTCCAAAGCAAATATGAAGATTAAGAGTTTCTTTTTCGTAGTAGAATAGTTCACTTGGGTAGGATTTAGAGTTTTACTTGCATAATGAATAACGTATGGTTACTTTTCTTTTCTCTGGCCTAACATCGCCCAATAATATAGTCGAACGCATCACACATAATTTTAAAAGGAATGTTCCAATCGGATGGTTACATGATAGCTGCGGTAGTTAGCATGCCCTTGAGCTTAGAGAAAGCTTCTTGGCATTGCTCAGTCCACTCGTATGGTAAATCCTTTTAAAGTAGATTCTATAAAGGATGAGAGAGATGACTAAAGTCATTTATAAATCTTCTGTAAAATTCAGTGTGTCATAAGAAGGATCGCACATCTCGTATGCTCTTTGATGGAGGTAAGTTAGAGATAAGATCAATTTTAGCCTTATCTACCTCAATTCTCTTAAACGAGATGATATGTCCAAGAACAATTCCCTTACGAACCATGAAATGACACTTTTTCCAATTTAGTACCAAATTCTTTTTCTCATATTGCTTCATCACACATTTAAGATTCTCCAAACAATCACTGAAGGATGGACCAAAGATAGAGAAGTCGTCCATGAAGACCTCTAGATATTGCCCTACCATATCAGAAAAAATACTCATCATGTATCACTGAAATATGGCGGAGGCATTACACAGTCTAAATGGCATCGTTCGGTAAGCAAAGGTACTAAAGGGACATGTGAATGGTCTTTTCCTGATCTTCACAAGTTATCTCTATCTGGTTGTAGCCTGAATACCCGTTAAGGAAGCAATAGCATAAGTGACCAGCTAGCCTTTCTAAAATTTGATCAATTAAGGGCAAAGGAAAGTGGTCATTTTTTATGGTAGTATTTAATTTCCTGTAGTCAATGCACATTCTCTAACTAGAAGTAACTCTAGTTGGCACGAGTTCATTGTTGACATTGGCTACTATGGTGATTCTAAACTTCTTAGGAACCACCTGAGTTGGACTCATCCATTGACTATTCGATATAATGTATATGATACTCACATCCAATAGTTTAAGTACTTCAACCTTAACCACTTCCTTCATGTTTAGATTTAATCTACATTGTAGTTGTTGGGAGGTTTTTGAATTATCCTCTAGATAAATGCGATGAGTACAAATCAAAGGGTCAATTCCTTTTAGGTCTGCAATTAACCATCCAAGAGCTCCTTTATGTTTAATGAGAGTAGAGATAATTACACTCTCCTATTCTTGCTCAAGGTAGGAAGAAATCACCAATGGACATGTCTCATCTTGACCTAAATAAACATATTTTAAATCAGAGGGTAAGGGTTTTAGGTTAAGCTTCGGTGCTTTGAAGCTAGACGGTAGAGGCACTACATTAGTTTGGGATAATTCTTCAAAGTTAACTTCAAATACTGGCATAGTATCAAGCATGACATCCATCTCCCTAATTGTATCATTATCCAAATTGGGGGAGTGTGCCAAGTACGTCTCTAGAGGGTCAAAGGATAAGGTCAGAAGAGTTCTATCTTCCACGAAAGAGTCAATCATGTTAATGTCGTGGGCATCGTCATCATCCTCTGCCTGTTTGCTCATATTGAAAAAGATATTCAGCTCCAATGTCATATTCCTAAAAGATAAGCTCATGACCCCATTCCTACAATTAATCATTTGATGTAGTAAGGAACAGACGATCAAGTATGACAGGAATTTGAGTACTCATATCTATGATGGGTTAAGTGTCTAAGACAATAAAATCTATTGGATAGTAGAATTTGTCAACCTATACCAACACTTCTTCTATTATCCCTCTCCGTACACGAAATGAGCGATCAGCGAGCTATAATGTAGTCTTAGTGGGTTTTAATTCACCAAGGCCTAATTGTTCGTAGACTGAGTAAGGAATTAGATTTACGCTCGCTCCTAAATCAAGAAGTACATGCTCAATCCGGTAGTTCCCAATATGCAAGTGATGGTTGGGCTACCGGGATCATTGTATTTTTGTGGCACATCTTACTTTTGGATGGCACTCACTTTTTCTGTCAAAAAGATCTTCTTTTGTATGTTTTGTCATCTTTTGGTAGTGTATAAATCTTTTAGAGTTAGACAAAGGTTTTAGTGCGACCAACCATTAGGGGAATGAAGCAATTGGCTTACCTTGAGGTTCCAATTCTAAATCTTATGGAGCATTACTAGATCTATCATTATTGTCCTCTTCCGGGTCCTTAGGCTTTTCAATCCTAACCAAAATGGTTTAGTCAATGGTCTTCCTACTCCTAAGAGTGGTGATACATTTGGCTGGATCCATCTAATATGAAGAGCTTAAGTCACTGACCTCGTATTGTGGTTTTGGATTGGGGAGAGGCTGGGTTAGAAAGGCCCCCTTTTCCCTAATTGATTTGTTTGCCTCAAGCCCTTGTATAGCCTTTGTAAGGTTTTGGAAGGCTTGGAGCATACCGTGATTAAAAAGCTCTTGATTTTGGATATGTTAAGACCGAATCCTCTTGAGGTTTTCCTTGATTTAGGAATTGGTTAGGGAATCCTTGAGGAGTAGCAGTTAGTCCATTCCTCCAACTGAAGTTTGGATGATTTCTCCAACTAGAATTATATGTATTTGAAGTGGGTCCACTGAAAGGTCTTTGGTAATTATTCACGGCATTAGATTGCTCATTCAGTACCTCTAGAAAAGTAGGTATTGTTGGACAATTTTTAATTGTGTGAATGTTGCAAGCACAAATACCGCAAACAGTCTCCTTAGCCTTATCCTTTTAAAGTTCCATGGCCTTGAGTTTCCTTGTGAGATTAGCCACTTTAGCATTGATATCATCATCATCTTTCAAAAAATATATTCTGCCCCTCTCCTTTGATTAAGTAAGCTTAGAAGTGATGCTAGATTTTTGAGATATGTCCCATGATTGTGTGTTTTCAGCAAGCTTGTCAAAATAATCCTATACAGCATCGACCTCTTTGTTCACGAATTCCCCATTGTGCCTTGTATTGACCATTTGGCGCATAGAAGATGTCAACCCATCGTAAAAAATAAAAAATAAAAAAATAAAAAAAATGTTATGCGCCACGTTTCAAAACTATGTTGTGGGCATGAACTGATAAGATCCTCGAACCGCTCCCAACATTGGAAGAATGTTTCATCTTCCTTTTGAGCGAAGTTCATGATTGACTTTCTGAGGGTGTTCGTTTTATGATATGTGAAGAATTTATCTATGAACTCCCTTGTCATGTCATTCCATCTACCAATAGATCATGGACATAGTAAATGCAATCATGTCTTAGCTTTCTCTTTCAAAGAGAAGGGAAAGAGTTTAAGCCTAACCGTGTCCTCGGACACATTGGGAAAATATAAAGTGGCTATGATCTCATCAAACTCTTTCAAGTGTAAGTATGGATTTTCATATTCAAGTCCATAGAATTTTAGAAAGAATTGGATCACTCCTGGCTTAATATCCATATGTCCTGTATTTTCTGAAAAACCCATGCATGAAGGTGTGCTCACCCCCGCCAGTTGTAAATAATCTCATAAAGTACGAGGCGGGGGTTCTTGATGCACCTCATTCTCATCCTGAATTTCCTTAACAAGTGGTTGAGGTTGAGTTGCGGGTTGACTGGTCGGTTGATTGGCAGTCATCACTTAATTGACTATAAGGATCTTAAGTAGTGTCTAATCCTGTGATGGGTAGATAACCCCTCAACTAATCCTCATTCACTCAAGAGACATAGAGTGCTATCACGTACCCACTTAGGCATGAAACACTCTCACCCCTCAATTTCAGAATCTAACCTAACCTTAAAAAGAAAGAAACCTAAAGCAATAAGAAATCTAAAAAGGAAAAAGATAGAATTAGAAAGAAGTTACCAAATTAGAAGTTTCTATATTAAGATCCTACAAAACAGATAAGCAAGTTAGTTTCTAAAACAAATTAGGAAAATTCCTAACCTAGAAATAAAAAGATAAGTTAGTTTCTAAAAATAATTCAAAAAAAACCTAACCTAGATATAGAAAACAATTAAACCTTAGCCTTAACCTAATTTCAAAATTAATCAATTTCAGAAAAAACACAGTCGTTAGTCCCCAGCACCAGCGCCAAAAACTTGTTAACAACCCCAAGTGTAAGGTCACGATGTAGTAATAATCTCGGTAAGACCGAGGTCAAATCCACAGGAACTAATCTTGTGTGTATTCTGAAATTAACTATAACTAGAACTAAAGAAAGATCTAAATTAGAAATCTGAAAATAAAGAACTAATTATGAAAGGAATTTCAATAATCTAAAGGGAACTAGGGTTCCAATGATCCACTTATAGCTATCAGGATGATTACTTATTTGATTCAGGGAACACAATTAAAATTGGAGTCATATTTTATCCAATTGGAAGATATATCAATAGAATCAAATCTAAACTTTCATTGACGTAATTCTCAATGAAGGAGAATTGTGAGGTTTGGAAGGGATTTTATCACCAAACCATGCCCTGGAGACAATGGCTAACAACAGGATTTACCAATCCCACAATTTCAAAATAAAACAAAGAAGATACTCAAAGCTATTGCAGATCTATTGTAATTTGAATCATAACAAACTATTAAAAACTAAAAGTATTCCTTAAATATCAAATTCAAATCAAAGAAGTTCAACAAGAATAAGAATCAAATAAGAAAAACATCCGAACATGCTATAAGCTTCACCTCTTAGCCCTAATAAAGAGGTAGAGCCAACCATAAATATGATTAGAATCAAACCCCTAAAAGAAAACATTAAAAACTAAAGAAAGGAAGAAGAAACTCTTGGATGATGGCTCCACCCCTTTGCTCTACTCCTCAAAACCCTAGATATCCTAAAAAGACTTAGGAAACCCATATTTATAGGCTAGTTTTCACAAAATCGCAAGATCGTATCAAATTTATGCGGTCCACATAACTCTATGTAACACCCTTGATGTCATCAAAGGGATTTGAATCCGAAAGTCGTGCCTTTTTGCCTTTCGCACTGCGTAACTCTTCTTGTCATCGAACCTTCTTTTGATGTCATCGAGCATATCTTCATGTCATCGAACATGTCCTCGAGTAATCGAAAAGGTATCCAAAATAGTCCAGTGAGTTACTTCATAATTCTTCAAAAATTTTGATGCCATCGAACTGACTTCGATGTCATCGAGCAACTCCTCGATGGCATCGAGCTAAGCTTTGAGTAATCAAGAATGACACCCAATATGTCCAGCGACCAACTTAATTTTCATGTAAAAATTCGATGTCATTGAGTTATGTTCGATGTCATCAAACTCTAGCTTCGATGTCATCGAACAATGGTCGATGACACAGACAATGAAGTGAATTTCAGAACTTTTTTCTCTCGACTTCCTTTCTTCTCCACTTGGTTATCTTGGATCATGGGGTCTTGAAATCTTCAATCTTAGTCTCTAAAGATCCATTCTATACCCTTGTAATTCTTGAGCATCAAATTCATGCTTTTAGCATTCTTTTCAATCCAAGCTCTTAAACTCACCTTGCAACACAAACATGTATAAAATATACCATTAAGCATTATCATGTTCATAAAATTAAGATATAAATGGGAGAAAATATGCAATATTTGACACTTAACAAAGCATTATGGTGGACCCTAGAAAGTTTTCAATGATAAGTGTCACTCTCCCCAATATTTTTTGTAGTGGGGTCCACTCGAGCTTTGGAGTTGCCTCATTCATTGGCTCATGCCCTAAAATGATCTCTCCAAATGAATGGACAGTGTGGATATAAGACATACATCATAGTGGGTCCACAAAACTTTGTGACGTCACTTAGCTAGTCTGGCTACTCCACTTTTTAGTAGCTATGGGCCTCTGAAAATTCCTCACAATTGCCCTTTTTAGGAGAATGGCTTGAAATTTCATATTTTCGAAAACATGCCTAAATCTGCCCTCATTTTGAGAAATAATACCGAAAATGGAATAAGCGTGGACATTGGTGATATGTTGATGTGATAAAGTTTTGTGGGGACTACCATGGTGTATTTGTTATATCCTCACCATCCATCCATTTTATGAGATCGTGTTAGGGAATGAGCTCAAAAATGAGGCAAATCCAAACCTCAAGTGGACCACACTTTAAAAAGGAGTGGGGATTGAATGCCTATCATTAATTAAAAACCTCTTGGGATCCATAGAAGTTTTGGATCAAGTTGTTATTATAATTTTGTTTCCCCTTCATATAGACCCATGTATGGATAGGTTGGATGGCAAAATAAACATCGTGGTTGATCATAGGAAGATTTCAACTATGGGCATTAGGTCCCCGCTATTTTTGTGTTATGGCCCACTTGAGATTTGGATCTGCCTCATTTTTAGGGTCATACCCAAAGATGATCTCACATAATGGATGGAAGGTGTGGATATAACACATACAGCATGGTGGACACCCCATAACTTTTCCAAACACATTATCGAGGGAGATTTTTCCGACTATAAATCTTATATTTCATCCACCAGCTTTTCTAAATGCTCCTAAACTTTACTTTCCATAACTAAACCACTGTTGTATGTATTAACTCTTGGTAGACCAAAATGCCATTGCTTTCACGATGGCACCATGATATCCACGGCGGCACTGTGGGACTCTGTCATGTCCACGGTGGCACTGTGGATATCATGGTGGCACTGTCCACTACCAGAAAAAGGGCTAAAGGCCGTAGCTAAAGACATATGGCTATGGATTATAACCGTGGCAAGGTCATAGCCATTGGTAGTGTACCCATTGCTTCATTAAATTTGTAGCCAATAGCTTTATGGCTACGGATCTAATTTATAGGCATTACTTCTATAGCAAAAAGTACTTATAACTACAGATAATTGAGCGAGCCTAACATGAAATTGAGTGACCTTTGCATGATATTGAGTGAGCTTCAAATGAAATTGAGCTAGCTTCATATGAAATTGATCAAGCTTCACATGAACTTGAGCGAGCCTAACATGAAATTGAGTGAGCTTCAAATGAATTTGAGCGATCCTAACATGAAATTAAGCGATCTTTAAATGAATTTGAGTGATCTTCACATGAAATTAAGCAAGCCTAACATGAAATTGAGAGAGCTTCAAATGAAATTAAGCAAGCTTCACATGAAATTGAGTGAGCCTAACATGAAATTGAGTGAGCTTCAAATGAAATTGAGCAAGCTTAACATTAAATTGAGCAAGCTTCAAATGAAATTGAGCGAGCCTAACATGAAATTAAGCCAGATTCAAATGAAATTGAGCGATCTTCACATGAAATTGAGTGATCTTCACATGAAATTGAGCGAGCTTTAAATGTCTATATCATCCTATGAACAGGATGGATGATAAATAAAACATCACTGTGAGGCCTAACCAGGTCTCAACGGTGGAAATGATTATCCCCACTATTTCTTATGGTATGATCCACTTCATCTTTGGATATGCTTTGATTTTGGGCTCAACCCCTTGAATTAGATGGAAAAACGAATGGACAGCGTGGATAGACCACATACATTCACGTGAACCTTAGTTAATTTCATGTTAAGTTCGGTCAATTTCATGTGAAGCTCATTGAATTTCATGTGAAGCTTGCTCAATTTCATATTAGGATGTAACGCTCGAAAATCGGCACCTGATTACGTAGACTTTGATACCGAGTTCCTAGGTGTTAACTAAATCAAAAAGCACATGTGACTTAATTTAGATTCACATTCATTTTACATACGAGCAATCAGAGTAGCGCAATTCAAATTAGTGGATCCAAAGCGAGGTAAAGATAACGAAAGATTCAAAAATATAAGGCTAACAGTAAAAAATGCAATTCCAATAGTGGCAATCACTCAAAATGGGAATTATACAAGCCACAATATACATACCCAAGACGATTAAAGTGTAAAGCTTTCAATTTATGCCCAATTCTCCAAAACATAACAGCGGTGGCACAAGCCGATCTAAAGTTACCTGTTTGAGGTCTCGCTAGTACCCGCGTAAATAATATTGTCTGGTTGGTGTTTAAAACACCGTTCCAATTGGGAGTGAGTAGCTAACTCAGTAGTTCCATTGGTCCTAAGTTACACATGTTATTGACATAATTAACACAGTTAATGATAAACAACCAATCAAGCATTTTCTAAATATTGTTGTTAAATGTACATTTGAGATTATGAAATGATGCATGCATCTTACAATCTAACACTCCCTCACACGCAACTTCAATGTCGATTTCGCAAATGCCAACACTCTCTCATCATGTGACCACACAAGACCCGTATCTTAGTCTGTACCATTCTGTAGGATTCTGCAATCTTCCAGGTTGAATTTTAACAACCTTCAACCCTTAACCGGTATTTGCGCGTGACCCTGAGTCGCATGCCATTAACCAGAGTCGACTCAACCCGAAACTTGTACCTTAGAGACCGATGACTCTAACCAGGAGATGTGGGCCCACGTTCAGTTTGAGAAAAATGCCGCGTATTGTAAAACTCAAGAGAATCTCTACAACATGTCACCTCAAGCCATCAATCAATCCCATCAAGGGTCAAGTACACATCACCTTTCACCCATTCCCAAGAAACCCCAAAGTCAAATAGATCTTACACAAGCCCATACCTTTCTTACAAAAATTATCTCAAAAGTTAAAAAGTTCTTACACCCATCACTTACCACATCCATCACTCCATCACCCATCTCTCTTTACAACCCTCTCTCTCTCTCATTCTCAAACCACTCTCCCAAGTAAGAGAAAGCACCATACGTCTAAGCCCTCCCAAACCTCCATGAGAGAGAGCCTTGTGTGTGGCCCACTTCCTACCCCTCATCTTCCATCTCAACCATCCAAACTCCATCTCCTCCATTGAAATCAAAGCTAAGGAGCAAAGGAAGCCTATGAGAAAGAAGGAACGGTGGGTGATCTTATGTTTTGATTTTGTGATTTAAGGGCTTACTTACGGTGGGACCCATCTTGATGTATGATTTACATTAAAGAGGGGCCCCCATCTCAACCATCCAAACTCCATCTCCTCCGTTGGAATCAAAGATAAGGAGCAAAGGAAGCCTATGAGCAAGAAGGAACGGTAGGTGATCTTATATTTTGATTTTGTAATTTAAGGGCTCACTTACGGTGGGACCCATCTTGATGTATGATTTGCATTAAAGAGGGGCCCATAGTGGCGGGGCCCCTCAGCTACTCCGACTTCTCTCTCTCTCTCTATCTCTATCCCTCTCTTTTGTGATGACCTATATCCCACCTAATATTTGATCCAGACCATCTACCCGTGGATCCCACCTTGTTGGCGTCCAGTGGTTGGTTGGATGGTCCAGCAGCCCTCTATAAAGGAAACACAAATAGCAGATTGATCTAATGTGGGGTCCACCATCTTGACGTGCTGCATCAGCACGTGGGACCCACCATCCTGGGAGTGGATCGGCTAAAGCACCACACGTAGCTATAGCTGTTGATGTTGAGACGTCAACAAGTGTTCTGGAGACACCCCCCTTCCTTTAGTATTATAATATAATGTGTTATATATTTGGTGGGGCCACGTGTGTGGACCCCACCACAAAGTCTATATTATTCTCACACCGTCCATTCATTTAACTGGACGGGCAGGAGCTTTCAGTGGCCACCAAGGTATATGGTTTCACCTAGCCATCCGTACAGTGGACCCCACGTTGATGTATATGTTTCAATCCATGTCATCCACCGTCCAGGGTTCTGGACGGTGGAGCCTTACCACACGTGTGGCATCCTCACCGTCCAGCAAGGACGGTGGGATCCATCGTGATGTAAGTGTTTTATCCACGCTGCCTAACAGCTATGGCCCCACATGTGGGAACCACCATGAGGTATGTATTATATGTAAACCATCCATAATGACGGTGGGACCCACTAATGCGGGTGTACTATCCACCGTCCATTCATCTTGACGGTGGGGCCTGACCTGATGTGTGCGGTTGAGTCCACACCATCTAGCAGCCTGTGGATGGTGCTGGACCCACATTGAAGTATATCCATGTCGTCCATTACCATGGACATGGGCCCATGTAAGTGTTATATCCAGACAGTCCAACTGTCTGGACGTGGCCCACCTTAATTTATTTATCTATTGTTTTCCACACGTGTGGAACCCACCTGATGAAGGTGTTGTGGCTAGGCCATCCAGCAAGGACGTGACCCACATTGATGTATAATCCACACCGTCCAGTAGGTCTAGACGGTGAGATCTGCTTTGACGAGTTGAATTCACACTGTCCGTCCATTCTTCTGCATACGTGGGACTCTCCTACGGTGGAAGAAGATTCAGCTACATAACTGCTATATATATAATATAATATTATATATAATATACTATATCTATATAGCTGGTGGGCCCTACATAGGACCCACTAGATGTAAGTATTTTATCCCTCCCATCCACCGTCCAGTGGATTAGAGGGTGGATAATCCACCATGATGTATGTGTATGTCCAGGCCATCCATGGCCTGGACGTGGTGATGTATTGAATATAATAGTAATATATATATATATATATATATATATATATATATATATATATATATATATATATATATATATATATATATATATATATATATATATATCCTGTACATTTATGAGGGTGGCCCTACGTGGGACCACCTCTTCCTTTTAATACAGAAAAGCTGCATGTACAACAACTGATTTTTTTTAAATATATAAAATATATGTGTTTTACATTGCATATTGTGGTGGGCCCTATGTTCGTTTTAAGGCGGCAAGCTGCTCCCTTGATGTCAGCTAGGTCCGTGGGACTTATTGCACGTGAGGATACAATCCACACCGTCTAGCTCTATGGTCCCATTGCTATTCCACGTGCATGCCCTACCAGGATGATGTGTTTTATCTTCACAGCTCACTATTTAGGTGATGGGACCCACCATGATACATATGTTGTATTCATGTCGTTCAACCATTTGTGAGATCACTTTACGGCATTGGAAAAAGAATGAGTCAGATCTAAAGTTCGGGTGGACCCCACCATTCAAATAGTGGATCGTGACATCCACCGTTCAAACTTCTAAGGACCACAGTGATTCCCACCCAAACTGATATTTAGTTTTCACTTCATTTATCTCTGTGTTAATTTATGAATTGGCCGGATCTCAAATATACATGAGGTTGGGCCTGATTTGATATAAATGAGGCCCATTGGTGTGGCTTATTTGATATATGTGAAGCCTGTTGGTATGGCCCATGTAGGCGGCCCATGTGATGTCGCCTGCATGACATAAGAGGCCCATTGTGATATATTTTCGGCCCATATGATGAGGCCCATGTGCAGAGCTCACCTGTTACGTATATTAGGCCTATGTGCAGGGCCGCCTGTTATGTGTTTGTGGCCCTTTTTGGCATGGCCCATTGAGTTGTATTCTAGATCCATATGATGCGGCACACTTAATGTATATTGGCCCATATAGTGCGGCCCATTTGATGTATATGAGGGCCATATAGTGCGGCCCATTTGATGAATATGAGGTCTATGTGTTGTGGCCCATTGAGATGTATTTTCGACCCATATGTCGTGGCCCATTGTGATGTGGTCGAGGCCCATGCGATATGGCCCATCATGATGTGTATTAGGCCCATGAGATGCGGCCTACCGTGACGAGTATTAGGACCATGTGATGCGGCCCATAGTGATGTGTATGTACCCCTTATATGAGGTCCAATGCAATGTGTATTAGGCCTTCGTATGAGGCCATGGGCCCACTATATGTTTAACCTATGTGGGCCACTCCTTGGAAGCAATATTGGTTGAATGTCCACATTGATGGGCAATGATGGTTAGATGTCCACATTATGACCTTCCCTTAGGCCTTGTTGGGCCCATTCTCATCATTTTCTCAGTGGGTTAACCCCAATAAGTGGGCCCCATTCGCCATAAATGGATGATCCGTGTTATCGAATTTGATATAACCACGGCCGAGTGTTGATCTTTATACTATAGTTGATCGGCTGATCATATATAGACCCTGTTTTATTTATCTGCTGATTATCGGTGCGATTGACGTGACTGATTACTGATTCCCATTATCGTGACCGATTGCCGATTCCGATCGACGTGACCGATTTGCTAATTCTTATTACTGATTGATTTCGATTATCGTGACCGATTGTCGATTCCGATTATCGAGGTCGATTATCGATCGATTTTGATTGTTGTGGCTGATTGCCAATTCTGATTATCATCACCGATTGATCGATTAACGATCGAGGCCGATTATCATTACCAATTGCCGATTCTGAATATTGAGGCCGATTATCGATCAATTCTGATTTTCGTGGCCGATTTACGATTCTGATTGTCGGGATCGATTTCGATTGTCGTGGCCAATTGACAATTCTGATTGTCGTGATCGATTCTGATTACTGAGGCCTACTCCGATTCTGATTTCAATTGCCAAGGCTGATTGTCGAGACCTATATGATGTATATGCAACCCGTAGTTGAGGCCCATTGTGATGTATCATTAGTCCTTGGGCAAGGCCCACTGTGTTGTATATTAGGCCTTTGTGTGAGGCCGTCGGCCCATTATGTGTTTGGCCCTATGAGGGTCATTCCTTAGGGCAATGTTTGTTAGATGTCCACATTGTCGAGGCCGATTGTTGAGGCTGGTTATTGATACTGATTATGAGTATGTGATAGCATAACATCATAATACATACGCATCATCTGCATGTTTGTTATGAAATGTGATTGACCATCGCATATGTTATAGGGCAAGTTATTCATGGGGCTCCCTGATAGGCGGGGTTACCCAACATGACCGCATGGTATGCACAGGATTTATGCATGATTGCACTGTGTGACTCATGCATCTCGCATTTGTGTGACATGACCACCGTATGCCCTAACGACATCAGGGTTATAGCCTCTACAGGCATATCATGGATGGCTAGATGGGACACTGAAAATCTGTTCTACATGGGGTACTATAGATATCCTTAGGTGAAAGTCCCAGAACCCTCTTGGTTCCATAGGTTGCTCCAATGTCTAGACCGAATGGATGCATGAGCGCATGAGGGTCGTATACCGTTAAGCCTCGTCTCCCACTGTGTCGTGGTTGGTTGGAAGGGGGTGCGGCCTTACCTGTCCGAGAGGAGGGGGCAATGCTAGGCTGAGTCTGACTAACTCAAGGAATGGGTCTGCTATCGACGAGTCGGGTCCAATATTGCAGGCGGATAGTGAGGTCTCTTCCACTCACCTTGTTGCGAGCGATGGGGCGGCAATCTGGTTTGGAGTGTAATAGACCCCGGTGATTTTTCAGAGATGAACCGTACTGATATGTGGACTTATTGAGTAGAAGTTGCATGCTCATTCATTCATTCATCCACTATCCACTCAGACTGATGGTGTGTAACTAATTGTTGTGTATATTCGTTATGACAAGGATTTCGGTTGGGCGTGTGTCTAACCTAAAATCAGGAGTTTACCACGTTGAGTCTAACTATCCAAATTTAGGTATGGGACTGGTTTGGATAGAAGTCCCTTATGGTGGACCTCGTAGCCTGCAATACTACGTACTATCATACCGACTTCACACTCTAGCATGGTCATTTCATTCGCATCGCATATTACATTATATCCGAAGGCATATGGCATTTTGGGTTACGATGTTTCTGCCTTATATGGCCTAGACAGACTTAGCAGAAGTTTTGTATTGCATTGCATCCTCGGCATCTGATATTTGGCTCTTTATGACTCCTTATTGCATAGATGTTTTATATTGTGTATTCTGATATTGATTGACTTATGGACTTGTCCATACTTTTGCTTACTCTATTATCGTATGATTTATGATCTTGTCAGTATTTCTGCTTATTCCGATAATGTACGATTTATGGATTACCAGTAATTTCGGTATTTATGATGATAGCATTGTATTGAATACTTGACACTTACTTTGTGCACACACTTACACCACCCTCTGAGCTTTCAATAAGCTTATGCACGATAGATGCGTGCATGTGATGTTAGGTTGTAGCAGTGTTGAGCTTGGAACGTGCAGCGGTCTTCTGGAGCTTGATTTTCGATTTATGTATTTCTTTTTCAGCATTATACTCAAATGATTATATTAGTGGATATGTGACGATGATGTTACCTTTATGAATTGGGTAATCTTATGGTTATGCTTATTATGAGTTAAATGTGCCCTAAAAAAATTCTCCTTGTAGGATCCCAGGATCGAAATCTGGCATATGGACGCTAAGAGCCGAGAATGGGGTACTACGGAGGCTGTCAGCACCGGATTCGATAATCGGGATTCCTGTAAATCCGATTTTCAGGTTTGGGGCGTGACGGACCATAACACCTAAATCACCACAACCTAAACTAATGCGATGAATGTTCATGTTAGCCGAGTAATTATTAATTTCTATTCATCCAGTATATTGGCGAAGCTAAAATACCGACGTTATATCACGAGTCATTATCCTGATCACGTAGGTCGTTACCGCACGTAGCGGCTCCTTACCAGTGTCCCTTGATCTAACTGTAGGTATCATCCATTTATCTCACCCATCAACTACTTCAAAGGTACGGCATGATACCCAAAGGTATGAGGATCAACTGGGTATGGGTCATCACCCAAATATGGAGTATGATCACTCTGTTCTGAGGTGCGAACTTGTCACATAAAACCAAATCACCACAAAGGAAAGGGCTCGTCATGCAATTCCATTCATGCCTAGGTCATTCGAACAGTACTCTGGCATAGAACCATCAGCTGGGTAATTGACGGGAGCCATTCGAACAACAATATCTCACCTCCATCAATGTTCACGGGTCACTACAGGGAAGCTCGTCATCCTAGCATAGGCCGACAGCTCAGACACGCTGTCCCATACCACCATGTCCGACTCATGAGTCTTAGTGGGATCGCATCGTACTAACGGTTATGAATGAACTCATCCACTGGGAATGGGGTATCTTAGATTCAATTTAGTTATGTCATACATTATGAACATACAAGATCAGTCTGCTAGTGGACTAATTTGATTAACCTGGGAGAACCCCGGCGCAACTAGCATTGGGTACAAGCATCCCATGTAGTTCAGCAACTGTCGATCTTCCATGTTTAACCTAAGTCCATCAAACAGGCCTAGGGTGACCGACCTAACTCGGGTTGGCCATTAGTTTAAGTGATTTACCGTTAACCCAACTTCTTAAGCAATTCTAAACATTGCTAAGGACTAACAATTCATCAAGCAATCACAACAATATTTCATATGAAATCTAAATTTAACAACACATCCACCTAAGCATTTCATCGAACATATGAGTATCAATAACATATTACCATCACTTACGCATTTCATCGACCATGTGAGCATTAATAAAATCACACATTCATCTAGGCATTCTGTCAAACATGTGAGCATCAATAAAACAACACATTCAATCACTTGGACATTTTATCAAACATGTGAGCATCTATAAATAAGTAAGCAAACATGTTGTAATTAAATTGAAATGTGAATATGTTAGCATGCACCAACCTATTTATAAACAAAAAATCATTACCTGAGACCCTCAAGGGTTAATAAATGATAACCTAGAGATAATGCTCCGCACCTTTGCAATGATTCGTTCGACTCAAAGCACTCATAAGATTAGGGTTATAGAGAAAATCTATCAAAGCCTAAACAATCACACAAACCATTGTAAAGACTAGAAAACCTAACCCAAAAGACTAGATTAGATAGTAGATTCTATTTCTTACCTCCAATCGCGGTCGAGAGAACTCCATAAAGAATCTGAGGGTGACAATGTGGCCATAGAGAGGGATAAGAGGGTGAATGTGCACAAACCCTCGCACTTCCAAGCTCTCTCTCTCTCTCTCTCTCTCTCTCTCTCTCTCTCTCTCTCTCTCTCTCTCTCTCTCTCCTCTTTCTCCTCTCCTCTAAGGCTAGGTTCAAAATTCGTATGGGGAGAGGGGGCACGAAATGAATGGGCATTTATAGCACTAGAAGTGGTGCAAATTGCCCTAATAATCCTTTATTCATTATATTAACCATAAGGGAGGTTATTTTCCACTAATGAGACTCGACAAAAGGCATATGAGTCAATCTAAGCTATCGAATAGGTGTCCAACACTGCAATCTCAGTTTGGACACAAATATATGATGAACAGGCATACCGATCAATCGGGAAGGCCATAACTTAAATTGACAGTCACCGATGATCAATCGAGGCCATGGCTATATGGATATGTGTGGAGAAATATCTTTAATGAGTACCCCAAATTTGGCCATGAACCGATGGTTCAAAAGTTACAACTTTTCGAATGGGTAATGGGTTAGTTTCACTTAAATTTCAGGTTTTTAGTTAAGGCATTCACACATCTCATGTACTTGGCTTGTGGGTCCAAGTTGAGCAATTTGAGATGCGACCTCGGCTCGATGTCTCGCGATGGACGTCAAGCCCACTAAGACGAAGTCTTTCTATAGTCTCCAGTTTAATGGCCCACTAACGAGCGGTCTAGAGCTTATTTAGATAAATAGGATATTTTCAAAATGAATCGGGTGCCTAGATTTCTTGTGCACAATGATTAGGGTTTGGATTAGCTAAGTTAATAGTGTGGCCTATTCGCAACTAGAGAAAATAATGATTCGAACATAATCATCTTAAATCGTTGATTCTAAGGTTAAAATGATACAGGGTCAGATTGGTTTGTTAATTAAGATCTAGCCCTTAGTTGTCTCGGCTTTAAGTAGATCTTTATTTAGTCATGGTTGTCTTGATTAGTCAGTGATATGCCGGTTAAATTTGGGCTCTATGTGAACAAATCATGAGGTGAAGCCCAATGTTTAAGTGATTGGGCAGATTCGTTGGCTTCCTATGGTTGATTAATCAGATTTGGGCAGTTCTTTACTGGTATTACCTACGTATAGGCTCACCTCGAGCGTTAAGGGTTAGTCAGTGACAACGTAAACTAGTTATATCGAAAATTTTCAAGGATTTTTTTGAAATTCAAAATAGCAAAAATACAGGACATTATATAGGCTTGCTCAATTTCATGTTAAGCTCGCTTAATTATCCATAGTTGTATGTAGTTTTTACTACAAAAGCAATGGCTATATATTAGATCCGTAGCCATACAACTAATGGTTACGAGCCTAATGAAGCAATGGTTATGCTACCAATGACTACAACCTTACTATGGTTATAATCCATAACCATATGTTTTTAGTTATGGCCTTTGGTCCGTTTTTTGGTAGTGGACGTTGTCATCGTGGACAAGACAAAGTCTCACAGGTTGCACCATGGATATCACAGTGCCACCATGAAAGCAAGGGTATTTTCATTTATAAAAATCCATACGGCAGTAGTTTAGTTACGGAAAGTAAAGTTTGGATGATTCAAAAAAGCCAGTGAATAAAAGGTGACATTTATAGTGGAAAAAATCTCTTATCGAGGCTAGTGGTTTGACACACCACGCAATCCGCTTTGAAAACTGGGAGAACTTTACTAAGCATAAACATATGTACACATACATGCCACATGTGCATGCATGGCACATACATAACAGATCAAATCCATCTATCAGATTAGTCCGACCTTGTACATATTTCCTCCAAAAACAAATCTGGTTTCGTTAGCTTGTGGGCCCAATATTGGAACATAGATGGATGGGTTGGAAAAAACCTTATCTGAATACTTCAAGCTGTGTATTTGTTTTGCAAATTGTAGCCCACTTAGTAGGTGGATTAATTTAATTCTTGAACAAGAGAATCAATATAATAGTACTGTTCTAATGGATGGTTGGACTATTTAATTTAACTACTTGTGTGCCACATGAAATTTTTAAGTGCTTACATGACTGTGGTTTCCAGATGGGCCTTCGGGCTTGGCCCTAATTGGGCCAGGTTTGGGGTGGTATATCAAGCCTGAGGTCGGGCTCAGGCTTAAATCAGGAGCTCAATTGTAAATCAGGCTTGGTTAGGGCTTAGCACCCCAAAAGCCTATAAACCTGGCCAGCCCGATAAGCATTTTCTAAACCCTTTTTTTTTTTTTCTTATTCTTTCATTCTCTCCCTATCTCTTACACATGAGTAGGGCTATACACGAGTCAAGCTAGCTCGAAAAGCTCGCTCGACTCGGCTCGAGTCAACTCGGATTGACTCGGCTTGAAAGGCCAACTTGAAGCGAGTCAAGTTTGTTTACTAAAGCTCAAGTTAAGTTCAAGCCGAGTTCGACCATGGTGTATTTCAGCTCAACTCGACTCGACTCGAATCTCGAGCTCAAGTACGACTCGGCTCGAGTAATATATTTTATATATATAAGTTTAAAAAAAAAAAAAAAAAAGTTAAAACTTAAAAGCTTTTACTAAAAAACTCTATCCAACCTTACCCGTTCTCATTCCCTCTTTTTCTTTCCCATATCCTACGAGGTAAACTCGACTCAAAAGCTTTGGCAAACAAGCCAAGCTTCAATTTTGAGCTTGAGGGCGAGTTCAAACTCGAGTATATCATGGACGAGTCAAGCCGAGCTTGGCCCACCTCAACTCGACTCGGCTCAGTGTACAGCCTTACACATGAGGCAAATATCATTCATCCATGAAGATATTCAGGGCTAGATGAAATCAAGTCAAGCTTTCTGTAAATGTCTGGGGCTGGATTCGGGCTGGACTATTTTTGCCCGTCGCAGCCCCAGTCTAGATTTAGACTTGGGTTTAGAATGGCAGGCCAGGTTTGGACAGAGCTCGGCCCAGTCCTAGCCTGGCCCATTGACAGCCCTATGCCTGTTGCCAAGGTTTCAAGGATTGCCTGTAATATAATGTGGCCCAAGCTCTCTGGAACTCATGTGATGTATGTGTTTTATCCACGCCGTTCATCCATTTTGGCAGCTAAATCTAAGTATGAGTCCAAATTTTATGTAGACATAGAGCTCAAGCTAACCACACCAACGAACAATGAATTGAACGTTGGAACTCATGGACTGATGATCCAAACTATTTATATTATAGGATTACGTGCATTGTTGGGTGATCCATTACTAAGATTGCTGTGGATGTGTGGGACCGTTATACGGTGATTTGGACGGTAGTTCCGCTAGCACCTCGAATTTGTGACGCCCAAAATTCTTGGATTGAAAGACAGCTCTTCAATATCTAAAGCATGGGCCTGGAAGAAAAGGGAGGCCATTGATGCACACCGCATATTTTCCAACGTGTCAGGATAGGTTAGACTAACCCAATGGATGGATTAAATCTCACACGTATGTACCATGTTGGCACATGTGTGGCATCTACACGAGTGTTAATACACACGCACGTGTGTATATCAAAAGTTTTTTTTAATCACTGTTCTCAGGACGTGGATTGCGTACTACCGCCACCGCTCCCTACCTCCGAACAGGCAGTTCTGTGGGCGGGCCCACCGTCAATCCTTTTTTTAAGATTATTGACAGCATGAGCACAAAAATGAGGCAGATCTGACGCTCAAGTGGGGCACACCGAATAATAAGCTTGCATTAAATGTCAGTTGCATTAAATGCAAGAGTCACTTATGGTGTGGTCCATTCGACCCGATGGATCTATTTTATTTTTGTTTTAATACCTTAAAATAATCTAAGAAAAGAGATAGACAGCTTGGATGTACAGATACATCACGGTGGGCCACCCACAGAACTGCCCGTACCGAGCTAGGAACGGGCGGGGTTACTACGCAATCCGCGTCCCTCTCCTCCCCGTTTTAACTGGAAGCGTATTGGCTGGTGAACAAACCGCCGACCTGGCTGGTGTAGGTACGTGTCCTGCGAGAGCGCTAACGGTCTTCGAGCTCGAAGTTGTATGAACGATTCAAAGGAGATCAAAGTTACATCGTCCCTAAAATGATGTATTTATTATATCCACACCGTTCATTCATTTGGAGAGATCATTTCAGAGAATGATATAAAAAATTGAGTCGTATTCAAATTTCAAGTGGACCACACCACAAATAGCGTAACAATGATTCTTACTGTGAAAACATTTGTAACGCCTGCCATAACATTTATTTTCCATCCAATATGCTCACGCGGTCACACACGGATGGATGAAAAGTAAAAACAAATATCATATTGGTTGTCCATATAAGCTTTCAACGGTAGGCATTAATTCCCGCTACTTTTTGCAGTGTAGTTCACTTTATCCTTTGACTTTCCTTATTCTTTGAATTAAGCCTTACAACAAGTTTATAAAATGAGCACACGAATCAAATATAATACATACGTAATGGTGGGACCACTGAACGTAGTGAAATTAACACACAAACATGTGATACACCAGCCAATATACTTTGCTTGTGTACCACACAGCACCGATGTGACTGGTGTGTTGGCATCATTACGTTTTGTGGTCCATCGTAAAGTAATGTCTTATTTCCAGACCGTCAGCTCATTAGCTGAGCTAGAGAAAATGACCACTGTAGACAAAACCTTTTACGGTCTTTATCGAGGAATATAAACTTAACAACTTCGACTAGCACATGCGGACAGCGACTTTGAGGATGAAACTACCCCTCCATCCGCTTTTTACTGCCGCTGCTTTTCTTCTCCCTTTAACCAAAGACACATGCGCTTCTTTTCAACTAAGTTCCATTGCAACAGAAAATCAGCGCACGGCCGTTTTTCTTACCATTCTTCTTACTAAAATTTGAACGTTATCATCTCCATATTATTATTCTACATTTGGTATTTTCCATCTTGATGAGGGTTACGTAGAATCCTCCAAAGTGGTTGCATCTCCAATCTTCAAAAGGGTTTAAATTAATCCCTCACTTGAAAGCATCCGTCCTCAACTTGCATTGAGCGAGGCTATGGTCGTTGGAGGTATAGATATTAAAAAAAAACCCTAGTGTGGTTTATAGATACTTTCCTTTGTAGTATTGAACAACGATTAACTAAGTACCTGTGAAAATTCAGCAAAGGTGCTTGGTCAAACTTAGCCATTGCACACTTTAATTTGAAGAAAGAACTCACCGAAATTGAGACGAGCGGAATTCAACAACAATTGATCAACTACTCGTCGAATTTTATGTGAAGTTCGGTGAATTTTATGTCAGGCTCTTACAATTTCATTTGTTAGGTTTAGTTAATTTTATGTGTTGATTGTTCAAATTCGTGTGAAACTCGGTTAATTCCATTTGAAGCTCACTCAATTTCATATTAGGGCTCAGTCAATTTGATTTTAGGGTCACTCAATTTCTTGTTTTCCCAGCTCAATTTAATGCTAGGTTTGCTCAATTCAATGTTTGCCCATCTTAATTTCATGGTAGGCTCACTCAATTCAATGTTTGCCCATCTCAATTTCATGTT
Source organism: Magnolia kwangsiensis (assembly GCA_037074715.1). Classification (NCBI taxonomy): domain Eukaryota; kingdom Viridiplantae; phylum Streptophyta; class Magnoliopsida; order Magnoliales; family Magnoliaceae; genus Magnolia; species Magnolia kwangsiensis. The sequence goes on along the minus strand of CM073583.1, from coordinate 40,053,123 downwards.
AGGCTCTCAATTCAATGTTCGTCGAACTCAATTTCATGGTAGAATTGCTCAATTTAATGTTTGCCTAGCACAATCTCATGCTAGGCTCGCTTAATTTTATGTTTGCATTGATAAATTTCATGTTTGCCTCGATGAATTTCATTCTTGTCTCACTCAATTTCATTTCTGCATTGCTCAATTTATAGTTGCCCACACTCAATTTTCAGTTTTCCATGCTGAATTTCAGCTTTCCTCGCTCAAATGTCAATTTGCCTCGCTCAATATATACTTTACCTCGCTCAATTTTCCCATCTTCTCTCGTCGAATTTCAAGTTTGCCTTGTTGAAAATTTAGGTTGCGTCGCTAAATTTTTAGGCTTCCCTTGCTCAATTATTTCTTTTGCGTCACTCAAATTTGAACTTCCCTCAATCGATTTCTAGTTTGCCTCGCCCAATTTCTAGCCTGTCTCGTTGAACTTTCACTTTTCCCTATTTGAATATCTAGTTTGCCTCATTCAATTTATAGGTTGCATCGCTGAATTTCTAGTTTGCCTCGTTTAATTTATAGGTTATGTCGCTAAATTTTCATGTTTGCCTTAATCATTTCCATGTTTGCCGTGCTTAATTTTAGTTGAAGTTTATTCCATTTTTTCCAAAGCTCGCTCAAATTTATCAAGTGCTTGATATTTAGTATTAATGTATATGATGTAATGCTTAAATTCCTATTACTCTAATTCTAATTAACTATGTGTAGAGAATTTATCCTTATATCCCCTTACGGTACATTTGTGATTGCCTAAATATAGGTATATTTCTAATAGATATGACATGAACCGTCAAATTACATTTTATTTTGTCTTATAAACTATACAATGTGGAATACTTGTTGAATGTTGAATGAACTTTTAAATATTCCAAATTACTTTACCATAGTTGAGATTGATATGACATGTTTGTGGGCCGTCATTTGAGCTTTAGAGGAATTATAAGAATCCATGTTAAATTCATGTGTTGATGTTTAATATCATGATATGATTATATGTACAATTTAAAGAGCAATCTGGCCAAAATTTAAGGGATGTACGTGGGTATCATGATGCCATGATGCATAACATCCACCCATGACATACGAGCTTTACCGGCTGCTCAATGTAAGCCACATGTTGCACCAATTACTAGAATAACTAATTGAACCTATATAGAATTCCCTCAGAAGAAGGAAAATTGCGAACCTAGAGACAAAAGTTTAGGACCCTTAGGAAATTTTAGATTTAGTTGTTTGAACGTAGAAATGAAACTTAGGTTCCCTTGAAATCATTAGAATAGTCATTCAAACTTGGTTGGAATCACTTTGGAATTATGACATTTGAGAAGATAGAGACTTAATATTTTAAGTTCTCTAGGAGTTTTCCTACATAACCATGAAACCTAACATAGGTCCCCATTAAAAACCTTTAGAATGATTGTTTGAACTTACAACTAAACTTAGGAATTATGGGAGAACAAACAAACTGCTATGATGTATATTAGACTAAACAAGAATGTTCCTTGAACTTGACCTCCAATGAACTTCTTAGCAACTTAGGATTTGAATTTTACCATAATTTTCCTTAGTTGAAATGACATTGCAAAGACACTCAATAAATAGTAGGTGAAACGAGTTTAGGCATTATAAGCAGTTCCTTACCCATTACATTGTACATTAGATCAAATTTAAGCACTCCCTACACTTAAAACCTGCACTAGGAGTTAAAAATAAAAATTCACTAAGAAATCTCATTAGTTAGAAATGATATTTCTCGTAATTTTTAGCAATTAGCACTAACTAGAAGTGAATGTATAAAGGTTTGAGAAAAAAATTCCAGCTCTAAATGGAACATATTGAGACTAGGATTTTGTATTTCGAATCCTCAAATACATCTCGTTGATCAGAAACAACATCTCTCGTATGTTCCAACAATTAGAAATAATTAATAGTGAAATTTTGGGTGAAATTTCAACCCTATACTCTGCTTGTTGAGACTAGCTTTGAAAATCTATGTGAGTTTAACATATTTTAAACTCAAATCCTCATGTAGAAATGTTAGGTTTGTATATATTTTTTTTGAAAGTGTACTAGGCCATCATAGAATTGTCCCTTGTTAAAATAGAAGACCATATGGATATTCCATGATAGATAGCGTCGCTGAATTTAACAAGCATCACATGAAATCATTCCTATCTCTGAATTTGTAATCTATATAAGCTCTTCTTATTTATTTAAAAAAAAAAAAATTAACGCATTGCTTACATTTTACTTCCTTAAGCTATGTATCATCGTTATCTATTATGTAATGTGAGTACTCGCTCCTTTATTATTTAATCGAGTTTTGTCTTATGGCAAGCTTCCATTGCTTAATGATTCACTAATATAATATCATTGTATTGGTTTTCAGATAATGTCTACGAGAATCATCTGCTGTTATGGCGGGGAGATTGAATATGAAAACAAGCGATACTCGTACACTGATGGGGATTCGAAAACTTTTTCGCTACGTGTTGAGACTACGTATGAGGAGCTTCTATCTAGAATTTAAAGGATTATTAAGAGTCAACCAACAAATTGTGATATTAGGATGAAAGTAATGTATCCTTACACAAATGAATCAATCCCTCTAGCCGTAATCGCAGACGTCGATGACGTGCGAGAGTTTCAGGCAACACAGTTGGAGCATTCGGATAAATTCATTCCCTTAGTCATCGAGACAACGCAACACATTAATAGGACAACACACATAGACAGTTTTCCTGAGGAGCATGGCATGGAATTTCAATACAGAGCATCTCCATTACAAGTGGTAGTGAGCAACGATCAACTGCCCAAGCCGCCTTAAACATCAAACTTTGTGAGTAGCTAAGTCAGCTGGGCACGTGACCTTAACCTCACTGATGAGTACAAGACACCACCTTTAGCAACAACAGTAAATCTGCCATCATCATCCACCACCCGAGCTATACGTGTAAGCGACATTCCGCTTCCAGACCTTACTGAAAGCGGAAACTTCATCACTCGTCAAGTTCCCATGCCATTTAATGATGCTGCATTCACCAATGCAGCACTGCTAGAATATACAGATTTTTTGGGTGAACCGATCGATATAGCTATTGAACAAACGTTTAAGGATAAGAGTCGATGCAAGTATGTTCTAAGCCAATTTGCAATTTGTAATAAATTTCAGTATAGGGTACTGTACTCAAATTCTAGCAGATTTAGCGTGGTGTGCTTTGAAGATAAATGCGACTGGAGTGTTCATGCAACTCGGGTGAATGATATTGGGATATTTAAGATATAAAAATATACTTCAGAACACACGTGCGGCATGTAGTGGATGAAGAGTGATCACCGGCAAGCAAGCAGTAAGTTAACGTGTGATCTGATTGTTAGCCGCATTGAGCAACGGCTAAGTTTGAGGCCACGTGATATTATCTTCGCTATGCAAGAGAAATATAATGTTCTTATCAATTATAGGAAGGTGTGGAAAGCTAAGGAGCTTGCAATTAATCAGGTGATGGGGTCTTATGAAGACTCTTACAATCAACTCCCCTTGTATTTGCATGAGTTGAGGATGGTTAACCCGGGGACGGTGACTTTCGTGCTTGTTAACCAAGAGACTTTGAGGTTTAAGAGGTGTTTTGTAGCGCTTAGACAACGTGTTTGAAGTTTTTAGAATTCTATGAGGAGGGTATTGGCCATTGACGGGACACACTTAAAGGGTAAATACAAGGGTGTTCTATTCATCGCCACAGCCTTAGATGGGGATAATCATATATTTCCAATTGCGTTTGGCATCGGGGAATCGGAGAACAGCATGAGTTGGAATTGGTTCCTTACCTACCTTAACGATGTGTTAGGGTATCTGGAGGGTCTTGTGATTATTTCTGATCGATATAAAGGTTTAATGAAAGAGGTTCTCCAAGTATTCCCACATGCAATTCATAGGTATTGTGCATACCATATTTATAGAAACTTGGTGGACACTTTTAAAGATAAGTCATTGAAGATATACTACTGGCGGGCAGTGAAGACTTGCAGGAGGGCTAAATTTGAAAAATTAATGCATGATATTGAAATGGCCAACCCCCCAGTACATGCATGACTGACAGAAATCGGCTACGAAAGATGGGCATCTTCATACTTTCCAGGTAAAAGATTCAACTTGGTCACCACAAATATATCCGAGTATGTTAACGCCCTCTTCAAAGAAGCACGGGAATAGCATGTTACTAAATTGATAGAGGCAGTAAGATGTAAGATACAGGAATTGTTTTACAATAGAAGAGAATCTGCAGCCTCATTTATAGGTCCGTTGACACTATGGGCAGAGCAACAGTTAAAGGACCTTATACAGAAGGCGCGAGATGTTTGTTGTCATCCGATTTCTCGAGATAAGTATTATGTTGTGGGAGATTATAATGATACAGTCAAGCTCAACTCGCTTTCATGTACATGTCGCGAGTTTGACGTGAAGAGGTACCCTTGTATGCATGTCCTGTCAGCATGTATAAACTACAATCTTCATCATTACTCGTACTGCTCCCCATTCTACACAGCGCAAAATTACTTAAGAACATATAATGAATCGGTGTACCCAGTACGTAACAAGAGCGAATGGGAGATTACAGATGGCTTCAAGGAGTATTGTGCGAAAATTAAACCCCTGGGACAGAAGAGGCCATCTGGAAGACTAAAAAAGTTAAGAATTCCCTCGCGTGGAGAAGAATCAATAATATTAAAGTGTGGTCAATGCAAACAGACCGGCCATAATCCCCGAACATGCAAGTTTCCTATACCTGATGTATAGCATACTTTGTATTTTATTTAGTATTTTGTTTGATATATGTTGTAATATATTTTCTCTCATGCAATAATCTTTTGGTTGTCTCGCTCAATTTCTAAGTTGCCTCGCTCATTTTCAGTTTGTTGTACTAAATTTTTTATGCTGCTCACTTAATTTCTACTTTGCCTCACTCAATTCCTCTGTTCTCTCGCTCAATTACTAAGTTCCCTTGCTCAATTTCTAAGTTGCCTCGCTCGATTCCTAAGTTCCCTCACTGAATTTTTAGGTTCTCTCGTCTAATTTCTAGGTTGCCTCGCTCAATTCATCGGTTCCCTCACTTAATTCCCAGGTTCCCTCGCTGAATTGAAGGGTTCCCTCGTTAAATTCCTAGGTTTCCTCGCTCATTTTCTAGGTTCCCTTGCTCAATTCATTGGTTTCCTCGCTCATTTCTAGGTAGCCTCGCTCAATTACTACATTCCCTTGCTGAATTCTTAGGTTCCCTCGCTCATTTTCAAGGTTCCCTCGCTTAATTTTTAGGTTCCCTCGCTCAATTTCTAGGCTGCCTTGCTCAATTACTAGGTTCCCTCACTCAAGGTAGTGAGGTAACAGATCAACATGCTCCTCAACAACTGCATGTAGACCTGCATCCAATAATATTGGCTTTGTACTCAATGACTGCACTGCCTGTTACTCATTGACTACAACTCAGCATTGTAACCTAGTTGTTGTTAGTACCTCACTGGTTTCAAATGCCTGCTTTGAATTTAGAAGTAAACCCAGGGCAATTTGACAATGAGCAAGTTACAACTTCCACAATCACAACACAACAAGAATTCTGGATAGGTTAGGTGAGGTTGGTACAATCACATGTACTTCAGTCAGTTGGATTGATGCTATTTGTTTGGATTGCAACAACATGAATTCCCACATTATAACCATTCAGTTCATTCCAGTAGCATTTTTCTATTGCAATATGAAAAGTGGCAGTTGCGATTTGAATAGCATTTTTCTAATGCAAGATGAAAGCAACATGAATTTGCGAATCTTTTCATTCAAAATCATGCATCATGATGCATTCGTCTTGCATTTGGGCATCAAATACAATGGGGCAAATTTCATTACAAAATCATTCACCTATGAATCTAAACACGTATTAAACAATCATTCTTGTAAAATAACAATCTTAGAGAGGCAAAGAACAAGAAGCAATCAATTTCTTATAGAAGAAAATGAAAAATGATCCAAGGAATTCATATGGATTGACAGTACAAGTAAATCCAATTTCTTGTATATGGATGTTGGTCTTCTTCTTCTTCATGCGATTGCCAAAAAAAAGCATGCACAACATTGGACATGTATATTAACCATCTATATTAAGTCCAGGTACCTTCTGCATTAGTTATACTCATCCTTCGTATACGTGGCATAAGCACATGCTGGTTTGAATTTAAATGCTGCTCAACATTGGACCCACTGTGAATAGAACATAGTTGAATCAAACTAATGGATCAAAAGGGGCAAGAACTTCAGAGGATTTAGACTCCTCTAGGATATTGTGATTGGTTAACTTCTAACAGAACCCATATACTATCCTAGAGTCCTATACAATCAAGTTTTGGTTTGTTTTTGGATATTCACTCCTTCCTTGATTAGTTTTCAAGTAGGAGGACTGCATTAAAGCGAGTTGATCATCAAGCCTGACCCGGTCGACCGGATGTACCGGGTCGACCCCGGCACACTGGACAGTGGACCCGGTCGACCCCAAAACGCTGGAAACTACCCATGAGGCCCCGCATCCGGCTGATTCATAGGACCATTAGGTTTTTAATGATAGGTGTTCGATCACGTCGCTTTCTATGGTGTGGTCCACTTGAGCTTTGGATCTACCCCATTTTTTTGCTCATGCCCTAAATTCAGCCAGCATAACAAATGAGCGGTGTGGATACGTCACATACATCACGGTGGGCCCCACATCGATTTTGTAAATTTCTCAATTTAAGTGTTAAAAAAGTAAGTCCTCACATCTACATTGGGAAAGATGTAGTAATTACCTAGGTAAATAATTATTACCCATTTACATGGTAATTACAGTTGAGCCCAAAAATCAAACAGGCCCTAACTTTGTCTGGTATTTTAACCCCCTCAATGATTTTCTGAAAGCCAGAATGTACCTAGGTTTTGATACAGCTTTAGTTTTCTTTTAACATTACTGAAATTCTTGTGCCTACCAAAAGGACTGACGGATTGTTTCTTTCTCAGGTATGACAAATATTATCAAACTCCCCGTGTGTGGCTTATTGGATATGATGAGGTAGCTCTGCGGTTCCAGCTTAATTATGTATTTCCATTTATTTTCATCTTTCAATATGTGTGGGTTCATTAGAAGTAATAAAATGATTTGTTTTCAGATAGTGCCACCTTTTGAAATTCATATGTTCTTTAAGTTTACTAGCATTACATGTGCAGATTCCTTCCAAATTACTGTGAACGGAATCAATAGATTACCTTGTCAAATTGCACGGCAGAGACCAACTACACCCCATCTTTGGGCATGAGATGCACCGTCCCCAAGTTTGTATGGAAAGAAAACACATTCCAAAGATTTCATTGTTATGTCATTCTCTGTAATTTGACTTTCTAAAGTTTGTTGTTTGTTCTTACATTTCTCCTGCGAGTATTTTGGCTTTGGTCAAAGTCTGTTTTGTTAGAGTTTGATTTACAGAATTTCAGTATAATTATCAGGAAGATCCTAGCCTGTAGAAATTGGATTCATTACTATCCTTTTTTAAAAAATTAAAAAAATTCAACATGCTACTGCTGCTATCTTTACAGTAATTACTCAGTGATTTCTGGAAATCACTAAAACTATCTGTAGTACATTACAGCAATTGATTTCTTGTCATATGAAAATCTAAGAAAAACAAGGGATAGTTCTTTTATTGTAAAATATGGGGATTTCCGGTGCCTTGATTGAAGTTTTGGTGAAGTGGCATGATTAGGGGTCCTTTTTAGCAAAAATCATTTCTCCTCATCTTTATTGATAACTGTGCGAAAGTTTTGCTGAAGTGGCATGATTAGGGATCCTTTTTAGCAAAAATCATTTCTCCTCATCTTTATTGATAACTGTGCAAAAGTTCTCTGGGATGGTATTACTTCATGGGAGGATTATCAATAGATATGGTTGTTTGACTTGTTCAAGCATATGGCTCTTATTGAAGTCCTTTTGGTTTTCTGTGCAGTCAAGGATGCCTTTACAACCAGAGCTCATACTCGAAGATGTTAGTCAAGACCATGCACACAAAACGGTGATGTCCTTCAACTGGCTTGTTGCTTGCATATGGGGTGGCTCTTGTTATAGAAAAGTAGCTTCAGAATTTATCTTTATCAGATTTGTCAATTTATCAATGTAATGGAAATAGATATCAACCATCTATATTACACTAAGCTTTTCTTTTCATTATCTCATTATATATTTGCTGATGATTTCCACCAACCTGCACTTTTATGAGAGGTAAGGTCTGGATTGGTATGTTCAGGTGGAAAGCTAAATACTTGGTTTGATTTGGGAGGTTTAGCTGTTTCAAACTTTCAATTTTGTTAGTGAAATCCTTGCTAAATTTTCGTTATCTTCGTGGAAAAGATATCACAGTGATGATTGGGGATCTCCTTCAAAGAATCAAAGCCTTGTTTTGACTACAAATGCAGTTTCAAGTGAACCCAGATTGCACAAAATGCAGACATTGGGAAGGATCATTCCCTTTTTGCAAAGATTGTCAATCATGAGCATCCGATTCTTCCAATGAGCCATGCAAAAGTCACAACTTTGGGAGGAGATGAGAGGATGATCTCCAAACCAGGGGTCAACCCAAAACCTTACTCTCAAACCATTGCCAATGAAGAAACTTGTCCATTCGAAGATAGAAGGAGCTATTCTAGCAAGGCTTTTGTGGTCTATTTCAGGCTAAAGAAATAATTGCTATTTCAGGAATAAGAGTGTCTCGGCTTCTTTATTATTAGGGAGGGCTATGTCATATGTAAAAGAGTGAGCCTGTGATCTGAATACTCTGGCTGACTCTCTTTCGTAAAGGGGCTGGGATGTCATTTGCAATAGGGTGGGCTTTATTTGTTGTTTTGGCGCTTTTAGCACTTTTTTCTTAATAAATTTTCATTGCCTTTCAAAAAAAAAAAAGAGGAAAGAAAAGAAAAGAAAAGAAAAAAAAAACCATGTTAATTTGAATTAGGTAGATATTCAAATGGGAAGCATTTTAAAACAAGGTTTTTTTTTTTTTTTAAAAGCAAAAAAGAAAAGAAAGAAAGAAAAAGAAAACAAAATGTGGAAACTCTCAAAAACATATAATTTTTTGGGAGTAAAGGTTTTCTTTTCTTTTCTTTTTTTGGTCATGGATACAAAAGTTAGAATTTCACATTCCCTTTTTCTTGTAGATTTTGATCACCCATTCTAGGTTGACTGATTGTGAAATTAACCCATAAAAGGTATTCACATTAGCTAATTTTTCATAGTATCACATAGATTTATGGCTCATAAAACTTTTCATGTACCACATTCAATGCTGCTATTTTTTCATTTCTTTTTTTTCTTTGGTGGTAAGTTGTTGTTGTGGATACATGAACCTTCATATGACTTGCAAGGGGTGATGTAATGGCCGTTACATAACAATAATGGCAGGAACCATTACACATTACAAGGGTTAAAATGGCCATTGTGGAGAAAAACAACCTGTAAGAAACATTACAGCCCTGTAACGGTCCATTACAGGGCCGATACAGTTTTTTTTTTAGTTTTTTTTATTTTATTTTTTTGTATTGTCCTGTTATCCACACCTTAATTTTTCTTTCTTTTTTGTTTAGTCAAGAATTTATAGCTGATTGCATTGTTTTATTGTCAAATACTGGTAACCATTGAGGATCATCCTCATTTGCCTGGGAAGCATGCATCTGCACATCCATGTTGGCATGGACCTATGATGAAAAAGATCATTGATGTTCTAATGTCACGTGGAGTTGAACCTGTACTTTAAGATGGCTGAGTCAACTATGGCTAATTTAGATACACTGTCAAAACATGCCTTCAGATGTTAAATTCCATTTTGAGCCAAACATCAGTTTAAGAAGTGCGTTTGAATGTACTTTTTTAGATGATATTTTCATATCATTTTAAAAATCTCACTCATCAAAAACCAACTAAAGAGATAACAAAGAAAGTTGCAGAAGAAGGCTTTGGCAGAGGTTGTAGTCCAAAAGACCCTTAAGGCCCACTTGGATGCACTTTCTCAAAAGGGAGTTCCATAAAATGAAAAAGGGTTTCAAGCCTGCATTTTAGGTTTACATGGCAAAAAACTAAAAAAGCACTGTGATTGATTTTTCCAAGCCTGGTATTTTTTGTGCCATTTTTTTATAAATGAAAAACTGGCTCGGGGTCAACCGGGTTTACCCGGTCGACTGGGTGAGTGCAGTGTGGGCAAAACCCGATTAGTGTGGGCTTCAACCAATTCTCTTTTGGCTTTGGCCTTTCTTTCAATACAATTATTGCAGTTCAAAAAATACAATCATACATTAATTGCAGTTAAATTAGAATTCCAGAGAATCGAAGATGCTTCATCTTGATAAGAATGGAGCACATCGACTCAAGTCCTAAATATATATATATATATATATATATATATATATATATATATATATATATATATATATATATATTTGATGGGTTGATTTCATGATGAATGGTAAGATAAAAAAGATAGAAGTTATCATTTATTTGATAATCATTAATCCTAGTCTTAGTCTTTTTATTAATGTTGGTCCCAGTACCTATATTGGCCTAGGCATCAATATCGATATTCTTTCTAGGAAAAAAAATGATAATTCTCCACTCCAAATATTTTCTATCTGGATTTTTCCCATATCAATGATAGACGCTTCCCCTAGATAATCATTGATAGCCATACCCCTAGGTACATAAAATGATTCGGGTTTAGGCCTATTGTAATTATATGGAATCTCATATTCTACTCTAACTAGGTGGCATATCAGCTGTGCTGGCTAGGGATGGAAATAGGTTGGATAGAAGTGTGGGTTAACTTGCTCGATGCCCTTCATGGGGTGGTTAGAAATGTGGGCCATTGAAATAAATGGCCCAGGCTCAGGTTGAACCCTTACTAGATAATTTATTTATTTTTTATTCAAATTCAAGGAAAATTTGTGCATTTACTCTGGGAATATTAATGGCACGTAGAAAGATATCCATGTATATTCTTTCAATGAAATATTTCAAAAAATATTGCTGACCTATCTCGTTAGGAACCCATATAGCTTAACAATGGGTCAGACAAATGACCCGTCCTGACCTGGCCAACCTGTTGAAGGCGACAAGTATAGATACATTCACAAGATGCATGTATCTATTAGCAGGGCTGGCATATCTTTAGCCCATATTCCACTCTTAAAACTTTTGTGCAGCCTTGCTTTGTTGGGTCAGGTCTGTTGAGCTTGACTCTATTACAATTAATTGGATTGGGTATGAGCTGAGGCCTGATGAATATTAAGTGGGTTCAGTCTGGCCACAGGGGAGAGGTCCATGGGTCTAGTTCAGTATGGAATTCTTGGACTGTTAAATAGTTCTGGTTTGGGCAGACCCTGACCTGACCTGAAGCCAACCCATTGTCACCTTAGTGCCGGCCTAGCCCGGCATTGCCCGATGAATATTTTGACAGTGGGTCCAGTTACCACCTTGTAGCAGCAAATCCTGCTAGAGTTCTTAATCCTTCTTCAACGGTGGGTCCAGTTACCACCTTGTAGTAGCCCGGAGTTCTTCTTCCACTACCCATCCATAGGTGGCCATTCAGGTCCATATTCCCAATCATAGTACACATTTGCCACATGTACTACAAACTGCAGTTCATTACGAGTGATACAATACTCCAGCAGCTTGTGATACTTGATATGGAAGCACTCAAAAATTGAACACATGGCATACATTTACCAATACTGAACTGACCAAATTCTGGGGCCCATTATCAGTGTTCCAAAATTAGATTGATTCCACAATAGTAACCTCTGAATCATAGATGCCTGTGTGTTGAAAAAGGACCATTGGATATATTTCAATTTAACCATCCAATAAGTCTCATAATCAAATAAGTTTCAATAGATACCTGTGGTGAAATCCCATTGTGGTGTCATGGGTTTAAGTACCCATTGCAATGAAATCCCATTGTGGTGTGAGTGTGTGGGTTCGTGTGGGGTGTGTGTGCATGTTAAAAGGAAAAAAGTATTTCACCTATGTTATTTCTGAGTGCCTACGTAGCTCTGCCAGAATTTCAAAGTTTTTCTCATTCATTATATCTTTTTCATGGAAATAAGCTCACCTATAATTATATTATAAAAGAAATTGCATATTCTAAATCAGGCATCACTGGCAAAACTAAGACAACCATCTATTGCACAATGACCATATATGATAAAAAGACATGAAACAAAAACCATGGCAGTCTTATCAAAAGCCTCGTTTTCTAGACCAGAGCTCTGGTTTGTGGGTCCCCCATCAATGAACCCAAGGACTAAAATGTCCTCGAGTACTTTCTGATCTCGTACATTATCAACGATATGGAAACCAGATCCTTGTTCAGCGCATTGCCGCCTACAATTCTCTTTATGCAATCCGTCAGCCTGGTGTAATAAAGAAGCAGCTGCATCAGTGCGGCTCTTAAAATCTCCATGCCACACAAGAAGTTGCTGAAAGAAGTAATGACATCTTTGTGTATTAGCTCTATCCCTGCTTTCCATCAGCTTGCGAAATCTTTGACCAGCAGTTTGACATCAGCGACGGTGATGTGCTTCTCTAAGCTAGAACTTGGGTCTTCGGTTGATACAAACATCATGTAAATAAGCTTCTCTCTATGGTTTTATTTATTTATTTATTTTAATTGAATGTGCAGGATTTAGCTGTAAGGTTTTGTTTCGATGCTTACAGGCACGGGTCTTTACAAATTTGATAAGATCATTGAAATGCTCCAGCAGCAATTCTTCCTGAAAGGAAAATGGATCAAAAAGTTATGGACAAAAATGTGAATTGCAGAGGGAAAAAAAATTGAAAATCACTTGCATCACAGAGAACTAGCTGATGAACAACGAGCCAATTAATATGAAAACGATGACACTCAGTACAATCTTAGTTTCCTAATTAATGCACTTTTTTTTTCTTTTTTTCTGTTGCATGTGAGTGTTTGAGAATTTTATTTCTCAACCATCAATTTGAGCTCCACCAATTGGATGGTGAGGAAGAGATGCACACCGTCACAATGCTGAGGCACGCCAAATGGTTCTGATCATGCATCCATGCGTGCCTGTTTATAGACCACCTGAGCAACAAATATTCATCTTAATTAACACAAAATAAAGCCACAAGACTGAAAAACAAGTGGGCCCCACATGTACAGTTTATTAGGCCAAGAAAATGCTCAATCGAAAATTGTTATCCTCCTCATATATACTCAGGAAGAAACCGGACGTCATCTGTCTCCAGGAAACGAAGGTCTCGTCTTTCTCACAGTGTCTATTCAATTCGATATGGGACGAACAGGACACCAATTTCGTTACGCTTGATGCCTCTGGATCCTTGGGTGGCATCCTTCTCGCGTGGAAAGCTTCCAAATGGGACCATCAGCTTTCCATAACAGGGAATTTCTCTAAATATATTTGTTTCACTTAGCTAGCTTCCAGAAATCGAATCCTCGCAGTGGATAACCTCATGAAAAAAGGTTTGCAACTCCCCAACATTTGTCTCTGCTGTATGAACAGCACGGAATCAATCGATCACCTTCTCCTTCACTGCCATCTTGTTACTGAGATTCGTCAAGATTTTATATATCGGTTCAACGCAGTTGGTTGTACCCCTTCTTCTGCAGCCTCTCTTCTCGCGTGTTGGCATGGATTTCACATGGGGAAAAAAATAAAAAAATCTTACTCCATCTTCCCACAGAAGAAACATTATCTTGCTTGAAAGTGATATGGCATTTGCCAAAAGCTGGAAATCCTCAAATGACAATGCTTCTCAGCAGAAACAATATACAAAAATACATACCACAAAAATAGCGATGTTGGTCTTCAGCAGATCTTCAAAATACATCTGCACCTTCCCAGCTTCTGTACCTACTTCCTGGGAAATGAAATTTCACTAAAACAATTATAGAAGTGCACAGATGCTAGCAACATACATGACCAAAATTTAAATGAATTCATGAGAGAAAACAATGAGCAATCACAAAATATCTGATTCTCACCTTTAACACAGCAATAGTCATATCATAATTGTTTATGAGGAACACCGTTTGCAGCTTTGGCCTGGTGAATGTTTTGGAAAGCTTGATAAGAAACTCATCAACGGCCATTCGAAGTCGATCCAGATTCAATTCAAGCTACAAATATCATTCAAGCAAAACTATATAATTTCATATGCTAAAGATATCGAGGGATGGAATACCAGCACTTTGATTAATTTTGCCAAGCCTGGTATTTTTTTGTGTCATTGTTTTACAAATGAAAGACTCGCATTATATCGTAGGGCCAAGGAAGGCATCAAGCCTGACCCGGTCGACCGGGAACACCCGATCGACCCCGACACGCTGTTTAACTTACCCGGTCGACCGGGAATACCCGATCGACCCCGACACAGCTTTGTTGTCCAGAGGTGACTACAAGTCTACAACCCACCCCACCTTAAAAGAAATGCCGAAAACAAATGAATATTATCATGTCAAACATCTAGCAACCTACTGTTAAAGCTTGCAATTTAAGTGGCCTGTATCATCAAGCTTATATCTATGTATGCTGCTTTCTGAGCTTCAAGAAATAAAATAGATATAATACAAGGTAGAAAACAATTTCATCAATAGATAGTGATAGATGACAGCTCAAATGGTAAAAAAAAAAAAAAAAAAAGAAACACATTAAGAAGAGCTCCACTAATTCTAGTGACAAGAAGTGATCTATTCTCACTGAATGTGACTAACATACGAGGAGAAAATGGTGAAGAAATAGGAGTGACTAAGAACTCTAAAGATGAAGGCAACTTTAAAGAAACAAAATCCAAGCTTCTAAAGAGAAAGAAACACTTGCACAGATATAAACAAGCATATGCAGCACAATTTACCTACAAATATTTTGTAGAAAACAGATTCTTATACAAAGAAATCATCACAGAAAAGATATCTGTACCACAAAGGAGAGATCATTATCTGCAGTCAAACTAGGGAAATAACTAATGGCATCTTGCATATAAAAAAATAGTAAAAGATAAAGAAAACTATTGAGCACTCTGAAGTCGCAGTATACATCAGAAGCTTATGCAAGCTCCTAAAGAGAACTTCATAAGGGTACTTCAGAGAGCTAGTTTCAGCTATATGTGGAATCAATGCAGGTTGTTCAATTTCCTAAGAATAGTAAAAGAGTTTAAATCAAGCCTCTGAACCTGGTCCTTCATGGAAAGAATAGAAGGAAAAAGTTTTTCTGATTTTGCAAACTCCCAATGCTCAAAAACATCTTCTCTTCAAGTCTTTTGAGTTTTTATGTTTACTTAAAAAGATATCTAGTGACTAGTTATGGATTTGCATAGTGTGTGAGCTGGATTTGCTTACATCTTCATCTATAAACTCTATATTGAAGACTTGGCCTTCACCTCTCGCATTCTTTTGCTTTCTAAATTGCCCATAATACTGTAAAAACTGAAAGTAGATCACCCACTGAAAGAGATCTAACATGCCCATAAATATTAATATTCTTTCAAGAAAAATTCCACATTGGACTGTCTATTAGTACAACACTGCTGAAAAAGGAACTGAAGCATGGAGACTCACTTTCCATGTTGTTCTTGCACAATCTGAGCAGCAGATTTAGTAATAGTTTCCTGCTTTGGCTTCAAAACAATTCCTGTTTCTTCTCTTTTTTATTTCAGTCTTGATCTCCATTTCGAGTACAGGAGAAACGACTTCACATTTTGTGACAATTAAACACCTGAAATAAGGTTTCCCCTGTCTTTGAGCATGCCATAAAGGTCCTATCCCGTAAAGATGATGTATCTAATACCAGGTAATATATGTGTGATCTATCTCAATCACGAATTGCACAATGAAATCTATTATAGTAGCTTGAACTGGTTAACCTTTCAGCTGTATGGAATGTGGTGATCTAATATGCTGATTCTGTTTGAGGTAAACTGATGCTATAACATAAACTGACACAACAATGGTAACTAATGTATATTCTGTTTGAGGTAAAATCATTTTTCAGTTTTGTGGTTGGTCTGCTCGTTTGTAAATCAATCAATGGAAGCTTTTCTGATTATGAAACTTTTATAGGTCCTGTAGATATTCATACTTCAATTGAAACTTTTATGAGTAACCTGCATATCTGATTTGTTGACTACCTTGAACTTGAGAATGCATACAATATTTTCATCTTGAACCCCAAGCATGACATAAAATCACCTAAATATGGTTACTGGTGAGTGCATGATTTTGTTTTTAGATCTTAGCTAATAAGTTGTTTTGATTTTTACAACCAATGTGGCTATTTCCAACATAATGAAAATGGCCTTTTGGTAATATTCTGCATATCCAATGCAGTTTGGCTGTATTCTTTAATCATTTCTGTATTTTAGAGTATTTTCTCATTTTCATTTGTTGAACCTCTTCTTTTATTGGAGAAGCTTATCTGAATCAGAAATAGATTTTCTTAAGGAGGTACTATTCAGCTTAGTTTTTTAGCTTTGTTCCTTTATATATATCTGAATCAGAAATATATTTTTTTTAGCAGACAACTTTGACAGAGAATAGCAGACACAATAAGAAGTTTGGCATATGATTTTTTAAAAGCAAGAAGAGGGGGTGATAGCAGATAGTGGAAAGAAAAGAAGACAAAGCTGGTCATGTGTTGGAAGACACCACCTTTTAGAACACAGAAAGTCAATTGTGATGGCAGCTTGATTGGTCTATCTAGTATTGGTTTACAAGGGAGAGATCAAAACGGTCCTTTCAAGGTTTGTGTGTATGAATTGGATTGGATGAGCTCCTTTAATGAGGTGGATATTTGGACCCTTGTGGATGCATTAGGAAATTTGATACCAGATTACCAGTATGATTACTTTCAGTTTAGATACAGGTTATGTAAAAAGGAATTTTCTCTCCTTCATGTGCAATACCAAAGTGGTAGATTCATGTACTATGCATTTGAACTAAGCAGAGTAATTTAACTCTTCTGAAAGTTTTAAAAAAAGTGAAATTTATATGCCACCGGTGCAATTAGCTACCAACTGTGATGTGAACACATATTAGATGTGTTCTTGAAAGTTTAATGAAATGCACTTGTTCATCCTCATATCCATGTCGTCACTGCGACTTACATCAGGGATTTGGAGAATGTCATTGGAAATTACTAAAATGCTAATTTCTTTCCAACTAAAGGGCCGCAATCATTGGCGGATGAGATGACGAACATTGATTTTGAGGGGGAAATGTACTGGGTGTCCAGACATCGAGGGGTTCGTAAGCATTCCATATTAGGTTATTAAGCAGAGAAAGTCGAAAGAAAAACAGAAATTACATTGCATCGTTGTGCATAGAATCCATACAATGTGTAACATCGAGACATTGAACTCGATCTACTAAAATTACAGAGTATGCTATACATCGAAACTTGTACTTTGGTGAGTATGCAAAAAATTTTCCAAGTATATGCATTTTAGTCCGAGTTCTTTCTCTAATCACGATAGACTTGAGAGGAATTCGGATCAACCCTCCCACGGCTATCGTGATTAGAGAAGGAACTCGGACTGAAATGCACATACTTGAAAATTTTCAGCACTCCAAAAATACTGTAAACCTCAAAATAATACATTCTTACAAAATCTTTCTCCCACGCACATTGCACAAATATCACCTCCTGACTACAGTCAAGCAATCATATGCTATTGTCCTCCTCCATTCAGCAGTGAATTTTTGCATGTCTATTCCTTCCAAGGTGAGACCACTACACAAAATGTCAATGAATTTCATAACGAATATGCCGCAATCATAACCATTCTCCTGCTTCAGCGTGGATTCATCGAATCTGACGGTCCATTTCTTCCCTTCAAGCACAGTACTATCTCCAGTGGCATGGAAGAGAACAGAGAGTGCATCGGTCATATTCTTTATCTTATGCTTGGACTTTGGCGTTAGATATGTGTATAGGCTATCCACAACAATGATTTCTCGTTCTCTAGGATAGATGACAAGCAAAAATCAGTGTGAATTGTCGTGATTTATTGGAGCATAGACCTGTCCATGATTCATAAAATAATATATTTGTCAAAATATGATAGAACATATAACAATAAAAGATGACGTTATGTGACGAGTGCATTACCCGTTCATAACACCAAATCGCTCTGGCGTATGGTTTATCTTGCCACCTGGAAATTGCGTAGGCCGTGGTTAGCTGGCCTATTAGCGACGCCGTTCTGACGCCGAATTGGAGGCCCGATATACGATCAAAACCGGCAAACACCCCTCAAGGCTTTGCTGTTACAAACATGATTAAAGTTTAATGCATGTAATAAAATAAGATTGAGAGGTAATTAAGGATTGCCGTAATAAACATTTACCATAAAATACGTAGGACAAAACTTGCAATCCTGAGGATATGCTATTGAGTGGACATTATGCCTTTTTTCAAGGAACTCGATGTATGTGTCGATGGCCTAATCAATAGGATAGTACAATTTCGTCATAGATTCATATAACAAACTGAGGACTTGACAATCGATGCATATAGAGAATAAATTAGTAATGCTTACCTCGCTATCAACCCAGGCATCCTTCATCCATATCGTACTAAACCATTTCTCCGCTGGCATGTCCTTGTTTGCTTCATACCAGTCCTCTGCTTCTTTCACCTCCTGTGTGGATAGTATCCTGAAAGGATCCATCTGATGAGGAAATGGTATCGGAGATGTAGCAAAAGCTGCAACTTGTTCGAGTTTTGAAACCGCCCCAGGGGTTGTATCGAATGCAGATAGGGACAAGTACGGAGAAACTTTGTAAAATGACGGCTTCGGTACCCTTTTGGTTCTCCTTTCATAAACGGGATGAGAAATGGATACATGTCCAAGTTCTTTATCTTCGATATCATTTGCTTCGACTATATTCCTCAACTTCTCATCCTCGACCTCCATCATAAAATGTCCCCTCTGTTTAGGACTACCTTCCTTCTCCGTATTAAACTCATTCTTCTCATTCTCCAACTTTCCCTTATCCTTGAAGAACCATTCCTTATCCGCCTCAGGGGTTGTATCGAATGCAGACAGGGACAAGTAGGGAGAAATCTTGTAATAGGACGGCTTCAGTACCCTTTTGGCTCTCCTTTCATAAACGGCATGAGAAGTGGATTCATTTGATACATTACCTTTGACATTATTATACGATTGCACATTCATATCCATACGTCCAAATTCTTTATCGTTAATATCATTTACGTCCACTCCCTTCCTCAACTCCTCAGCCTCCTCCTCCATCACAAAATGTCCTCTCTATGTACGACTACCGACCTTCTCCTTATTAAACTCCTCCCTCTCATTCGCTAACCTTTCCTTGTCCTTGAAGAACCATTCCTTGTCCACAAAGAACAACTCCTTCTCCCTCTTCAGTAACATTTTCCTGTCATCAAACAGTGCTTCTTTCCTTCTCATCTCTGCCCTCTCTTTCCTCAATTCGTCCCTCTCATTTTTCAATTCCTCTCTCTCCTTCCTCAACTCTTCCCTCTCATTCCGAAACTCCTCCATAAGAACCACATTTTGTATACCCCCCCTCAGTTCTGATCCCTCCACGCCTTTCTCATCGCTATCATCCTCCTCGCGAGCAATCACATTACCCTCCTCATCATCTTCCTGGGTCTCAATAAGCTACAAAATACATAGATGGATATGTAAGAGTAAGGATAACTTTACAATGGCAGACATGAAATTATAGTTTATCTTCCGCAACATCTCACCTGGAAACTGTCTTGCACTGAGCGAACGGTATCGTAGCGTTGGTTCTAATTTCATTACTACTAGGGTCTACAAAAGAACAAAGAGTAATGTTAAGGAGTTGAGCATATATGTCAAGTTAAGCAAAGTAAATGATGGGGATATATATATATATAAACTTACAGCTTTACTCTCGAAAATAGCATGTATGTTGTTATACCTCCAACCCTTCCAGCCTCGATATTGAATGAAGCGTGGAATTTGATGTGAAACATACGAAACAACACAATCTTGTAGGACCGGTAATATCTCTACTGCCCAAACCTGTCATAATAAATTTGCACCGGGTTAAAGATCCATAATTGACTATAGAGAGAGGACATGTACAAAGTAAAAGGTGTTCTTACTTGTAGAGGAAAGACACAACCACATACTGTATACCGAGGGAAACTTGATGCAGCAACGGCAGATTCGATTCCTTGTGACATTGTATAGTATCTCAAACTACCTCAGGGATACCTATAGAAATCATCTAGCGACTCCACCAAGTAAATATAATCCATCTTGCACATGGTTTTCGGTTCGGTTCCCCTAAGAAAGTGCTCCACAACCAGAAGTAGGGCAACCTTCATGACGTCCTCAT
This sequence comes from Magnolia kwangsiensis, assembly GCA_037074715.1. Classification (NCBI taxonomy): domain Eukaryota; kingdom Viridiplantae; phylum Streptophyta; class Magnoliopsida; order Magnoliales; family Magnoliaceae; genus Magnolia; species Magnolia kwangsiensis. The sequence continues at coordinate 40,032,666 of CM073583.1, read as the reverse complement.
GCTTATTAGTGTCAACTAATCTCTCAAACACCTCCATTAGTTGCTTCTTTAATACTGGATATTCTTTGAAGTATTTGTCTCTTAATGTACTCGTAGTGCAACAATTCTTCGGTACAGTTAGATCTCCAAACTTAGGTCCGGTAATGAGGGCGAAGTCCATCTCGGTAAAGTACAATCGCCTCTCCCTGATCTCAAATACTAGATCACCTTTGTATTTTACAAAAAGAAGGTGAAATAGAGCTCCTAAAAATCTAAAGGATGTAACGTGTAATAGAAACAAGAAAGGAGATTGCCTAAACAAATTTAGGCGAGTATCATGCTTCTTCACTCCACCCTTCACCTTGTCAAACCACCATGTGAGTGTACACCTACTTGTTGGGTTGGGGATCTTTGCAGAATATTCATCGCCTGCAAAGATGAATTGAAAAACATATCAAACATGAAATTCAGAAGATAAACGTTGTGGGCAAAATCAGAGTACGTTGAAACTGCAATAGCATTTCATTAATTTTTCCAAAGCTTCATATGAATTGAAAATAGAACTGGAACGAGAAATACCAAAAATATGAACAGGGCAAATATGAACGGGTTTGGATCAACTGGCCCAACTTCAAATGGGGTCAGGTTCACTCAGGTTGTCACGGTCTTGAGCGGGTAAATATGAAATTGACCTTATCTACCATGAAATTAAGCTGGGCAAACATTAAATAAGCCTCGATGAATTTGATTGAGGCAAACTTTTAGTGTTTGTATATAACGGTTATTTGTTATCTACGAAGGTGATGTGAAGAGTTTATCTAAATTACTTGTCTTCCTTTTTTAGCAACCAGCCAAGAAAAATGTACCTAAATAAGATTTTTATTTCACTACTAAACTATGGAGTTGTCTCAAAAGAATATTTGATGGATCTTCCGAGGAATGCTTTGAATGATGCTTGAACTGTTGGTTTCAATACGCACATTGCATTGATAAGTATGTTTTCTACTTAAGACTTCTTAGATGTGTCGTTGGAAGCGGGATGAAATGCACTTGTTCATCCACTTATTCCAACTGAATAACCTAAAAAACTGTTCTTTGGACAATTTGTTCTTTTAAAAAATATTTTTGACACCTTCTATGTTAAATTTCACTAATTTCTAGTCCTTATAATTGTAGCTGCATTGAATACCTTTGACATGGATGATTTTCTTGCATTAAAAATGATTCTCTATGGAATTCCTCTTGATGAACCGTATTTGAAAGCTCACTTGTCAGTATTAATGAGAGAAGAATTGAAAAGTCTCAAGGGAGGAAGGCTTCATGCACAAGTCTTTGGAGAATGTTGTTGTAAACATGAAATTGAGCGAGGGAAACATGAAAACAAATCATTATGCCCACTGTTTTCCATGGTATGATTTACAATCTTATTTTGATATGTTGGGGCTCAACTGTTAAAATTAGATGAATGGCGTGGATATACTACATACATTCAATGTGGGCCCATCTAAGTGTAGGTTACAGGTTTAAGTTAAGGTTATAACTGTCGGTTATAAGTTTAGGTTTAAGTTAGGTTATAGGTTAAGGTTATAAGTGTCGGTTATAGGTTTAGGTTTAAGTTAGGTTATAGGTTAAGGTTTAGGGAACTGAAAATAGGCTAAGGTTTACGTTTAGGAAATCGGGTTCGGGACCGGGTTTAGGTTTGGGTTTTCAAGATTACGTTTAGGTTAAGGAGTTGAGATTAGGATTAGGTGTGGGTTTAGGTTTAGGGATCTAAGAATACATTTAGGTTATGGGTTATAAGTGTAGGTTATAAGTTTAGGTTTAAGTTAGGTTATAAGTTAAGGTTTAAGGAATTGAGAATAAGTTAAGGTTTAGGTTTAGGGCTTTGAGAATACATTTAGGTTATAGGTTTAGGTTTAGGTTTTAAGCGGGGGAAAACATGAAATTGAGTGGGGGCAAACTAGAAAATCAGTGGGTTGAAAATGAAATTGAGCGAGGGAAACATGAAATTGAGCGGGGCAAACTAGGAAATGAGCAGGGCAGGCATGAAATTGAGCAGGGCAAACATGAAATTGAGCGGGGCAAACTAGAAAATGAGCAGGGCAGGCATGAAATTGAGCAGGGCAAACATGAAATTGAGCGGGGAAAACTAGGAATTGAGTGGGGCAAGCATGAAATTGAGCGGGGCAAACACGAAAATTAGTAGGACAAGAATGAAATTGAGCAGGACAAACTGGAAAGTCAGCGGGGCAAACATGAAATTGAGCGGGGGAAACATGAAATGAGCAGGGCAAACTATTAAATCAGCAAGGCAAACATGAACTGAGCAAGGCAAACTATAAAAATGGGATTGAACTAATGTGAACAAAATCTATTTGATAAAGAAACAATTGATGGAAACCCTATGAATAACAAATAAGTGATTCTTCACTCACGCCATCAGAATTACAAAACCTTTAAATGTTTATAAATAAATAAATAAATAAACAAACAAATTCGAATACATAAGCTTAATACATGCGGAAAAGATGTGACCAAAGTTTGACATTGGCTGCCAGCCTGAAGCAAACCACTTCCTTTATCCAGGCTTGGGATTGGCAATGGGGGCATAAAATTCCCTCTGGTAGAAGTTTGTACTCTCATTGCCCAAAAGAATGTTGGTAGAGAAAGAGAAGTAAGAAAAGATTTGATGACCTATGATTTAACTGGGTATATGGTCCTTCAATAAAGAGGAATCGCAGAACAAGATTCATGTAGCCAACCCCAATTAGTTTGGGATAAGGCTTGAATGACAACAATGACGATGATGAAGCTTAAACTACATAGCGGTTCATTAGTCTTGCTTGTGAATGCCATTTTTCTTTTTCTATTTTTTCTTTTAGAGTTTGCTTGAGAATGCCACTAAAATTGGGAGGATCATCAATACAAGCATGCCCAAATTGTCAGCTTTGTGGACAGAGCATAGCCCAAACAACACACTGGTCGAATGATCTTAACCATCTGATACTGACAGTGAAATTTGGACAAATGGAATGAAAACTTTCTTTTGAACTGTCCATCTAAACGCTGCCAATTGGGTGGTTAGTATTTCTGAATCAGTTGATTTTCCACATATGCTCCATCCCAAAGGGACCATGGTTTGGATGGTCTGTATTGACATACATTTGCCACATTACATTGATGAGCTACCAACAGTTAAGAAGTGGTGGAAAACTGCACATATTAGTCTAGTCCCTGACCTTAACGTTGATTCTATGAACCCCAGAAGGAAAAACTGTTGCAATTGAAAATGCAATGTTCATTGCACGATCCTCTATCCTACTACTGTTAGAAATATCAAGATGGAGATGTACTTGGTAAACTCTATGTGAACTAGTTGGGTCTGGCAATGCTTTTTATATTTACTTAGTGTTCTGGATAAACAAATCATGATGCTAGAGGTGAAACAAGACAAGTCAACTAGCAGTCCAGTGGACAACCCACAGCTTCTGGATCAAAGTTCTCGGACTAGAAGTGGTTAATGCAAACTACAACTACATAGTAAAGCAATGACACTGTACAGATAGGGAGATGAGACAGTGGAGCCAGAAGAACCAGAATATGGTAGAGCCATCTCTCTACAATACATGCAGTGATGTGCAAATCAGGTCCACCATATGCAAGGTCCTAGCATGGATGGTCCCTAGAGATTGTAACCTTTAATATGAAATTCAGCGGGGGAAACATGAAATTCAGGGCAAACATGCAATTCAGCGTGGGAAACATTAAATTCAGCGAGTGTGTACTGACATGGTGTGTACTAACAAGCTAACCCCCCCAAAAAAAAAAGAAAAAAGAAGGAAGAATGCCATAGAGATTGTAACCTTTAATATGAAAAGTTAGAAATTTATGAAATAGAGATTTTCATTCTGGAATTTGAAGCTCTAGTTGCCTATGCAAATGGAAGAACGCCAAAAATTTACCTTTACAACAACTTTTTTGCCATCATGCATGTGAGCAACATGAACCTTTGCGAGGGAAGTACTTACTAGTAGAACAAGATCAAACTCAACAAAAATTTGTTCCATTAAAAGATTGTTTCATTCAGTTGGCAAGTTTTACACCAATTGAGCATTTAACCAATCTATAAAACTACTCTTCACGGCAAAAAAAAAAAAAAAAAATCAAACACAAGAGCAGGGAAGTTTTGGCTGTGTATTTCGGTGAGAAAAAAATATTAACGATAAAAATGTATAATAGAGTTTGGGAAAAGATTCGGCAAAGAGCTGGGTCATATCTTATTTGAGCTAAAGTATAGTTTGTTAGACTGCTTTCAGTCAATTCTCTTTACTCTGTACCAAGCAAAGGGACAAACTAGAAAATGATCGATTGCTGATTATATGGTTGAAATGGCTATTTTAGAGTTAAAGATAGTTACTTCTCCTATGACATCTATCACTTCCAATTGCAACTGCAACTATGGCATCATTTCAGAACTTGATTAGGTTAAAATCAAACAAATGTTAGGTCTAAGAAGGGTAGATAAAAAGTAGGATTGATCCAAGGTTAGAAGGACCCAATCAGTTGCATCTTAAATTTCAAACATGAAATTCAGCGTGACAAACTAGGAAATGAGCAGGGCAAACTAGGAACTGAGCGGGGCAGGCATGAAATTGAGCAGGGCAAACATCAAATTAGGTGGGGCAAAGTAGGAATTGAGTGGGGCAAACTAGGAATTGAGCAGGGCAAGCATGAAATTGAGCGGGCAAACTAGGAATTGAGTGGGGTAAGCATGAAATTGAGCGGGGCAAACTAGGAATTGAGCGGGACAAACTGGGAAATCAGTGAGGCAAACATGAAATATATTGACAAAAAATGAAATCAGCGGAGCAAACTATAAAATCAGCAGGGCAAACATGAAATTGAGCGGGGAAAATATGAAATCAGCGAGGCAAACTAGGAAATCATTATGCCCACTGTTTCCCGTGGTATGATTCACTTGATATTATGATAGGCTTCAATTTGGGGCTCAACCGCTAGAATTAGATGGACGGCGTGGATATACTACATACATTAAATGTGGGCCCATCTAAGTGTAGGTTATAGGTTTAGGTTATAGGTGTAGGTTATAGGTTTAGGTTTAAGTGTCGGTTATAGGTTAAGGTTTAGGGAACTGAGAATAGGTTAAGGTTTAGGTTTAGGAAATCAGGTTTGGGACCAGGTTTAAGTTTGGGTTTTCAAGTTTAGGTTTAGGTTAAGGAGTTGAGATTAGGATTAAGTGTAGGTTTAGGTTTAGGGATTTGAGAATACATTTAGATTATAGGTTTAGGTTTAGGTTATAAGTGTTGGTTATGGGTTTTGGTTTAAGTTAGGTTAAAGATTAAGGTTTAGGGAACTGAGAATAGGTTAAGGTTTAGGTTTAGGAAATTGAGTTCGAGATCGGGTTTAGGTTTGGGTTTTCAAGTTAAGGTTTAGGTTAAGGAGTTGAGATTAGGATTAGGTTTAGGTTTAGGGATTTGAGAATACATTTAGGTTTTAGGTTTAGGTTGAAGGTTTAGGTTTATGTTATAAGAGTGTCGGTTATAGGTTAAGGTTTAGGGAACTGAGAATAGGTTAAGGTTTAGGTTTAGGAAATCGGGTTCGAGACCGGGTTTAGGTTTGGGTTTTCAAGTTAAGGTTTAGGTTAAGGAGTTGAGATTAGGATTAGGTGTAAGTTTAGGTTTAGGAATTTGAGAATACATTTAGGTTATAGGTTTAGGTTTAGGTTATAAGTTTAGGTTTAGAATAAAAGTGTCGGTTATAGGTTTATGGAACTGAGAATAGGTTAAGGTTTAGGTTTAGGAAATCGGATTAGAGACCAGGGCAAACTATAAAATCAACAAGGCAAACATGAAATTGACCGGGGGAAACACGAAATCAGCAGGGCACACTAGAAAATCATTATGGCCACTGTTTCCCGTGTTATGATTCACTTGATATTTTGATATGCTTCAATTTGGGGCTAAAATTATATGGACAGTGTGGATATATTACATACATTCAATATGGCCCATCTAAGTGTAAGTTATAGGTTTAGGTTATAAGTGTAGGTTATAGGTTTGGGTTATAAGTGTAGGTTATAGGTTTGGGTTATAAGTGTCGGTTATAGGTTAAGGTTTAGGGAACTGAGAATAGGTTAATGTTTAGGTTTAAGTTAAGGAGTTGAGATTGGGATTAGGTGTAGGTTTAGGTTTAGGGATTTGAGAATACATTTAGGTTTTAGGTTTAGGTTGCAAGTTTAGGTTTAGGTTATAACTGTCGATTATAGGTTAAAGTTTAAGGAACTGAGAATAAGTTAAGTTTTAGGTTTAGGAAATCAGGTTCGGAACCGGGTTTAGGTTTGGGTTTTCAAGTTTAGGTTTAGGATAAGGAGTTGAGATTAGAATTAGATGTAGGTTTAGGTTTAGGGATTTGAGAATACATTTAGGTTATAGGTTTAGGTTTAGGTTATAAGTGTCGGTTATAGGTTTAGGTTTAAGTTAGGTTTTAGGTTATGGTTTAGGGAACTGAGAATAGGTTAAGGTTTAGGTTTAGGAAATCGGGTTCGGGACCAGGTTTAGGTTTCGGCTTTCAAGTTAAGGTTTGGGCTAAGGAATTGATATTAGAATTAGGTGTAGGTTTAGGTTTAGGGATTTGAGAATACATTTAGGTTTTAGGTTATAAGTGTACGTTATAAGTTAAGGTTTAAGTTAGGTTATAGGTTAAGGTTTAGGGAATTGAAAATAAGTTAAGGTTTAGGTTTAGGAATTTGATAATACATTTAGGTGTTAGGTTACAAGTGTACGATATAGGTTTTGGTTTAAGTTAGATTATAAGTTAAGGTTTAGGGAATTGAGAATAAAAGGTTTAGGGAATTGAGAATAAGTTAGGATTTAGGTTTAGGGATTTGAGAATACATTTATGTTTTATGTTTAGGTTTAAGTTTTAGGTTTAGATTTAAGTTTTAAGCGGGGACAAACACGAAATTGAGTGGGGGCAAGCTAGAAAATAAGTGGGGCAAACATGAAATTGAGCAAGGGAAACATGAAATTAAGTGGGGCAGACTAGAAATTGAGTGGGGCAAGCATGAAATTGAGCGGGGCAAATTAGGAAATGAGCGAGGTGGGCATGAAATTGAGCAGGGAAAACATGAAATTAAGTGGGACAAACTAGGAATTGAGTGGGGCAAGCATGAAATTGAGTGGGGCAAACATAAAATTGAGCGGGACAAATAGAAAAATCAGCGGGGCAAACATGAAATTGAGTGGGGAAAACTTGAAATCAGTAGGACAAACTATAAAATCAGCAAGGCAAACATGAAATTAAGCTGGGGAAACATGAAACAGCGAGGAAAACTAGAAAATCATTATGCCCACTGTTTCCCGTGGTATGATTCACTTGATATTTTGATATGCTTCAATTTGGGGCTCAACCCCTTAAATTAAATGGAAAAACGGATGGACGGACAGCGTGAATATACTACATGAAACGGATTGGCTACTCCCCCTGCCACCAGCCAATGGCTGGTGTTCGGTGCTCTGTGGGCCCCATAATGATGTATGTGTTTCATCCATGTCGTCCATCTATTTTTATAGATCACTTTATCATATTATACAAAAATTGAGGTATATCCTGATCTCAATTGGACCACATTACAGGAAATAGTGTTTAACGAACATCGACCATTAAAAACTTTTTGGGGGTCATAAAAGTACTGGGTCAAGATGATCTTTGTTTTTAGCCTTCATTTGGGTCTTTATCACCTAAAAAACAAATTGGATTTCAGACAAACAGTACAGTGGGCCTCAGGAGGATTTAAATGATGGATTTCCAATCACCATTGTTTTCTTCTAGTGGGCCACCAGCCAAATTTTCATCTAATTTGGGGCTCAACCCCTTAAATTAGTGGTGGGGCCCACAGAGCACCGACCACCGGCCACCATGGTGGAGCCCACAAAGCACAGAGCACCGACCACCATGGTGGGCCCCACTGAGCACCGACCACTAGCCACGTACATTCAATATGGGCCCAAATGAGTTTAAAATATACCTTTGTTGTATGCTTTCTTCGCCGGACCGACCATTTTCAGAAGAAGACAGACGTTGATAAGAGGGCCCATAAAAAGGATATTTTTATCTTTCTAATCGGATGAAGAAAAGGGACAAAAGCAATGGCAGGAAGTAGCAGTGGATAGGGAAAGGGAAACGAAACAGTTGAAAGTAAAAAGGAAGGGTAGTTTCATCCTCAAAGCCGTTGTCCGCACATGCTAGTCTAAGTTGGTAACTTAAGTTTGTATTCCACGATAAAAACCGCTGGGTAAAGGTTTTGTCTACAGTGGTCATTTCCTCGGTGAGCTACTCGTATATAGATTCAAAGTTTAAGTAGACCACAAGTAGTAAAGGATTGAAGTTTTAGATCAATATGATATTTGTTTTTCTTCTGCATCCAGGTTTGTGTGACCTCGCGAATGGATTTTGGATGGAAAATAATCGTTACGGTAAGCCTTATTTATTACAAATGTTTTAACAACGAGAATCATTGTCCCATTACTATTTGTGGTGTGGTCCACCTGAACTTTAGATATAACTTATTTTTGGGCTCCTGATCTAAAATGATATTGCCAAATGCACCAACAGTATAGATACAAGAGATACATCATCGTGGGGCCTATATAACTTTGATCTACTTTGAGCCGTACCTACGACTCAAGAACTCAAGACTTCAGGTCCTTACTCTTACCCGGGTGGTAGACTCCCTGAAGTTTCAACACCGGGTCAAGGGTTCGAGTACCCATGGTGGTGAAATCCTACGGTGCGCGTGTGTGGGGTGTGTGTGCGTGTGGTGTGACTGTGTGTGTAAAAAATAATAATAATAATAATAATAATAATAAAGAACTCAAGACTTCGCAGGACACACGTACCCAAACCAGCCAGTTCGGTGGTATGTGTTACACCAGTCAACCGGTTCCTGTTTATCCCCAAGCATTTTCTCGGAAATTGGGAGGAATTTTCGGGTAAATACCCCAGTGAAAAAAATCCAACTTTTTATTTTGTAAAAGCCGTTGTCCAAAGCCATTGCAAGTTCCGACATCAACAGCGCAGCAGCTAAAAGCCTGGTTCAGATAGCTTAGCCTTGTTTCCTTGTCAGCGTAGAAAGATGGAAAGGGGGGCTGATCAGCGCTCAGATCCCGTTACGCGACTGTCTTCTTCAAAAGCTGATGATCGTGATTCTAGTCGTTTTAGACTAGAAAACATCCCTGAAATTGCCAAAATAACAGACAAAGGAGGACGCTATGAGATTGTTAGACTGGAAAGCATGATTAAAGCTGAAATTGCGAAAATAACAAACAGAGGGCTTATAAACACTGAAGGGGTTGAGAAATTGGTGCATCTCATTCAACTTGATAGATCTGGGAAGAAGATAGGTATGCTGTGCCAAATAATGGTAGCAGATGTGGTTGCTGCCACAGACAGGTTTGATTGCCTTGAACGGTTTGTGCAGCTGATGGGCGTTTCTGTCTTGGATGATTGGCTACAGGAGGCACAAAAAGGGAAGGTCGGTGATGGTGGTAGCCGCAGGGAAAGAGACGTATCTGTTGAAGAACTTCTCTTCGCTATCCTTGTTGCACTTGGTAAATTGCCTGTAAATCTTCACGCCCTACAGATTTGTAATGTTGGTAAGTCTGTTAATCATTTGCGCAGTCATAAAAACTTGGATATCCAGAAGAAAGCCAGGAGTTTGATTGAAACATGGAAGAAACGAGTTGAAGCAGAAATCAAAGGTGGTGTGCATCCCAAAGATGATGATGATAGGGATTCTAGTCATTTTAGAATGGAAAGCATGATTGAAGCTGAAATTGCTGAAATAACAGATAAAAGAGGGCTTATAAATAGTCTAGGGGTTGAGAAACTGGTGCATCTTATGCAACGTGATGGAGCTGAGAAGAAGATGGATATGATGGGCCGAATAATGGTAGCGAATGTGGTTGCAGCCACAGATAGGTTTGAGTGCCTTGATCGGTTTGTGCAGTTAAGGGGCGTGGCTGTCTTCGATTATTGGCTCCAGGAGGCACACAAAGGGAAGGTTGGTGATGGTAATAGCCCAAAGGAAGGTCGCAAATCTGTTGAGGAACTTCTCCTGGCTCTCCTTGGTGCACTTGATAAATTGCCTGTAAATCTTCACGCCCTACAGATTTGTAATGTTGGTAAGTCTGTTAATCATTTGCATAGTCATAAAAACTTGGATATCCAGAAGAAAGCCAGGAGTTTGATTGAAACATGGAAGAAACGAGTTGAAGCAGAAATCAAAGGTGGTGTGCATCCCAAAGATGATGATGATGATAGGGATTCTAGTCATTTTAGAATGGAAAGCATGATTGAAGCTGAAATTGCTGAAATAACAGACAAAAGAGGGCTTATAAATAGTCTAGGGGTTGAGAAACTGTTGCATCTTATGCAACGTGATGGAGCTGAGAAGAAGATGGATATGATGGGCCGAATAATGGTAGCGAATGTGGTTGCAGCCACAGATAGGTTTGAGTGCCTTGATCGGTTTGTGCAGTTAAGGGGCATGGCTTTCTTCAATGATTGGCTCCAGGAGGCACACAAAGGGAAGGTTGGTGATGGTAATGGCCCCAAGGAAGGTCGCAAATCTGTTGAGGAACTTCTCCTGGCTCTCCTTGGTGCACTTGATAAATTGCCTGTAAATCTTCACACCCTACAGACTTGTAACATTGGTAAGTCTGTTAATCATTTGCGTAGTCATAAAAACTTGGAAATCCAGAAGAAAGCTAGGAGTTTAGTTGACACATGGAAGAAACGAGTTGAAGCAGAAATGATGATCAATGAGGTGAGGGGTGGTGTGTATCCCACTGCATCCCGCTGATCAAGCACACACACGGAGTAAAGGGAATCACCTGGATTCACTTTGATTCTCTTCAGGTTGTTCCCTAGGTTTAGGAAGTTTGAATAAGGGAATCAACTTTACCATGATTCTCTCTTTAGATTGTTATATTTAAATTTAAAGGTTTTTATTTCAGTTGCTACAAGATATGAATAGTTAGAAGTGGAGAATAGAGAGTGCTGTATTTCTGAGAAAGCCATTAATGAAAATATCAAAGAACTGAGGAGGCCCACCACCCTCAAAGTGGGGTTTTTACCCCTTTCTTCTTCTTGTTTTTCTATATTTTCATGAGATAGTTATGTAAATCAGTGATATGAGTTGAGCATCGAATCAATTTAGTATCAGAGCAGTAAGGCTTTGGATATTCAATCATCACACTGCTATGCAATGTAGATCAATGCAAACTTGTGCGAGAAGTCAGCAACTTACACAAACAGCTTGATGAGGTGTTGCATTGATTCAATCGTATGCAGAAAGGAGAAGGAATCGAATAAAAATAGTCCCGAGTCAAAAGGGCCGTCTAAATATCCAGCATACCATGCATCAGTAAAGCATGATTTTTCCAAGTTTGATGGTGACGACCCTGCCAGTTGGATCTACATGGCTGAACAGTTTCAAGAGCTTGATCACATTCTTTCTTTCTGTTTTTTGACAGATAACGAGAAATTTTACAGAGAGGAAAAAGCAGAGAAACAAAAGGGTACTCACCAGCTGAGATAGCCGATCAGTTGCACCCTAGAAAAAGCAAATTACAACCCTTAAGCTTTTCAACAGCAAAAGCCCGTTCAACTATAAAGCATATAACCCTGCTGATCGTATCCTCTATCGACTTCGAAGTGTCGTTAAAACACCTCCCATTTCTTTCTTCCCACACAGCCCACCAAACGGCCAAGATGGACATCTTCCAGAGTTTAGACCTTTGTTTACTGTACATAACTCCCTGCCAGGCCTTCAACAAACTGCAAACCAAGTCCGGAAAAAACCCATTGAAGCTGAAATCGAGACAGAATTTTAGACCATATCACATTCTGAATGATCAAATGATAGGACTCGCTGCTATCCACGTCAATATATTGGTCACCGATGTTAAGTGTTACAAGGGTGAACTAGTCAGTTGAGAAAAAAATGGGCAGCACAAATACAGGTTCAAAGGTCCCATTTGTTATTTTTTAAAAAAAAATTCTATTGCTTTCCCACTCCATTCTTCATTTCAACCATGAAGGAAGCTTAGAAACTAATTTTAGGCCTAGTTTGAGGATCAAAGCATATGATTGAAGTCATATTCGGCGAATCAAAGCAGATTGGACCATTTTGAGAAATGTCAGAAAAGGGGTAAAACATCATTTTTTTTTTTTTTCATCGTCTTTTTGTTGTTTTCATATGCATTGAGCCCTATTCCACCAAATCATTCTTGATTTGTGTTCGATTAGGGCCTAATTGGTTCATTTTCTGCATCTCAAGCTGGCAGACAACATTCTTCTCAAAGAATGATTTGTTACACATTGAGTACATGTTAAAATTTCAGACCCTATATATATATATATATGTATATATATATATATATATATATATATATATATATATATATATATATATATATATATATATATATATATATATATATTCCTATGTTTTACATTTTTCCTGGTTTCCATTATTTTTTCCAAATGCCTTTATTCAAAACATTGTTTCAGCACACACGCACACACATACAGAGGGAGGGAGGGAGGGAGGGATTTGTTAGATGTGAAGATCGGCATAGTGTCGCATATATCTTTTTTATTGTGAAGATCTGCAAAACCTTTGGCATTTTTTAGGTCAATTTCTATGTTCTTGTGTATTTGTAATCTCTGTATTATTTTGATGGAACATATTACTACTTATATTCATTAATAATCCCTAGATTTACATATATTTGTTTCTTTCATTTGTAGCATGAATTGTTTATGATTATTGTATGAATTTCTACATTTCAATGATATGATTCATCCGACCACCTATTGTTGCCCATGTTCAGCGATGTAGACTTGTACAGTTGTAGTTCTACTCTTGTAGAAAGGTAGACTTGTAGCATTTATGTGTCACGTGTTGCACTTTTGAACAGATATATATGATTCATGTGCTTAATTGATTACAAACTACTACGCAGCAAGTGTGAAACATCATGGAGTTTATTAATCTGCATGCTATGGTCGAAGAAGTTCTATCACCATATACCTGGAAGACAACAGGATTTGGAAGTAGATTTGACTCTCAGGTTTGTTGAGGGACAATATGCCCCTTTTGCCCTTAGACTGGGTACCCATTCCCCCAAGGGGTCATTTGGGAGGGTGTATTTGATATGCATTGAAATTTATGTGGATTGGATTGGTATCATAGGGTCTTGATGTGTTTTCTAAACAAGAGGCTTTTTGGTCTTTTTTGGTATGAATTGGATTCCAATTCACACCAAATGCACTCTCCCAAACGCACTAACTTTATTGATTCACACCAATTACTACCGAATACACACACTCCCAAACAACCCCCAAGGGTGGCAGCTTCTTGTTGGACAGTGATTGTTGACAACATTCTCACCTTAGATCATCTCCAATGTTGTCATCACCACCTTCCGAATATCTGTTTTATGTGCAAAGAAGGAAAAGAATTAGTTGACCATCTATTTGTTGGATGTAAAGCAGCTTCAGAAATTCGGGGTGTTTTTTCTTCACCTTTTGAGGCATGTTGGGTTGTTCAGGAGGAAGTGGCAGAAATTGTTACTGGTTGGGAGTCCTTTCAAGGAAAGAGGCTAACTTTTGCAAATGTTTGTGGCTTGATTGTATGGAGCATTTGGAAGGAATGAAATAGTCATATATCCAATGATAATGTTTTTTTTAAGAAGCATATATCCAATGATAATGTTTCCAACACGAGAGGCCATAGTGAACATTAAAAGTCAATTGGTGGGATTGGCCATGATTTGAGATGAAGCATGTTGGCCTCTTCTCCAATTGGAAGGACTTACTATGGTCAAGTGCCCTTGATCCTGTAACAAACATCCCGAGATGTGTGTTCCCATGACAGAAAGGTGGAAATTGCAGGTTTGCTTCAAAGGTTTTAAGACTCAAACTAGTCCCATGCAACTTGTCCGAGTCGTCTCAGACCCTGTCAGACCCGATCCAGTTTGAACACTGGGAATCAGAATTAAAATAGGGGTTGACTCAGCCCAACTTGGCTGAGTTGCGGCTCAACTTAGGACCAAACGAGTCGGTCCAAGTCACTGAATCTTAAAACTTTGTACTTAAGTCTCATGTGCCTTTGGATTGGGGGATTTTATATGATTATCAATGTAACATGATGATGCAATGACATTTTGGAAGCTATAGCAATGGATCTTTGTGAAGAGCTATAGATTGCCTAAAGTTTGGGGGTTGTGTCAATTATTGTGAGAGGATCTTCTTGTGATGCGTTGAACCAGGTGGCTGAGCGTCAATGATATCTTGGAGCCATGGTTTTATCTTTGATGAAATTAAGGGTCTTGCGACTAGGCTAAAAACCTTAGTTGCACAATCCTTTTTAACTAGGCTCCATTTCTGCTTCAAATCGTGCCTCATACTTCACACTTCCTCTCCCACTCTCCTGGAAACATTTTGAAAAAGACGCTCCCCTGCATTTGCACCCGAATCTATTACTGCTGTGCTTCATGCTTTGTGCAACTATATGCTAAACACTTTTTTTCATTGGCCTCAAAGGTTTCTTTCTGAACCTCTCCTGCTCGAGGTGTCACAGATGCCTGGGATTTTTATCAGGACTTCCCTCCTGTTGATGTAGTTTGATATTTTGTTTAATAGAATTTTTGTTATAGGCTAAACACTTCATTCAGTAGCTCAATGGTTTCTTTGTGAACCCCTCTTGTTCTTTGAAAGAGGTGTCATAGAGACCTGGGGTTTATCAGGATTTCCCTCTTGTGGATTAGTCTAATTATTTATTAACAGAAGTTTTGTTGTCCATAATAAATTATTTTAAAAAAATCCTTCAAACTCTACAACCAAAGTGAATTGGGCACCAATTTGTACTGCTTATGTGCATGCATGTGTGCGGGGGCAGGTGGGTGGGTGCAGCATATGGCACCAATTGTACTGCTTTCTTGCTGGCCATATGGGCACTGATGCTGCTATTAGGGACCTGGGTAGTAATGTATGCATACAATATGAAACAATAACGAGATGAATATTACGTATTTTTCTTGCCTGGCTTTTTATTATATTTTTTAACAGTTATCTTAATGATCTCATCTTCAAACCTATATAACAATATGTTGGAAGGACACCCATGCCCGTATTTGCATCCAACTTTTTCGGGAACTGCCGTGTTTGTTTCTCAAAATACGCATCGAGGACTAGTTGGTGTCATTACTTAAATCCGTTGACTAGTGTTGGACTCCATTTAAAGGTTGCAGGATAAGAGTTGCATATCCACTTCAATGGGGCACACCTGCATTCGATGTAGGAGAGCTTTTGCGACGATGGCTGCTTCATTTGTAGCTCTTGTAGAGGCCTGTTCCCACTATGCATATACAGAAACTGATATTGAGATTCCTTTCTATCTGAGTTGATTATTTCCTCCAAGCTATTTATATGTAGTCATCATACTTTTGTCCCAACCAATGTTCGTAGTATCGGTATCGTGTTACATATTGCACTCTTGGTATACAGATACATATCGGTTATTGCATGGGATATATCGTTTGTATCAGGTAATGTATCGCACTTTTTTAGAAACATGAGGAAATATTGCGAAATTGGTTGAAATTTTTCAATGAAACTTCGAGGATTGTTAAAAAATACCTTAATACACTTTTAAATCATATCATCTAAAAAAAATGAATATAATAGGTTTTCTTTGTAAAGGGTGCTCAGCTATGAATTATTTGACTGAACTAATGCAACTGTATTCAAAGTGAATTCATAACATTTATAAATATAAGAAGACATTTATGAAAACACAATCAATTCATTCAAAAGCAAAAGAGGAATTGGCTAGAATATCGGTGGATCCAAATATTTTGGTTGCTTGTTGCTACTCTTTCATTGGAAATGAGGTGATTTGAACCCCTTTATGCAGAAGGAATCTGTTGGAAAAATAAGAAGAGATGCTCAAATTGTTGAAATTGCTTCAAAAGATATCACCACTGGTTAAAGAGGGACTCTATGGTGTAGATTAGAGAAAAATCTAGCAAATTCTCTGTTAAATATTTTTATACCCTCATTTATGAGCCTTCATCAGATAGACAAAATAGCCATACGACATTTGCGTGGGATTATATGGCTCCTCCCAAAGTGGTAGCTTTGGCATGGCTAGTGGGAAGGAAAAAAGTATTAACCATTGATAATCTTCACAAGAGAAGGATGATGTTTCCAAACATATGTTTGATGTGCATGCAAAATGAGGAGTCAGTCAATCTTTTCCTTCATTGTTCATTTGCTAAACAAGTATGGAGTAGGTTCTTCGAAGTAGTTGGGAGCAGTGTTTTAAATATCAATGATATCAACCGATACACCCACGATATATCTTGTATCCCACCTGTGTGATGTGAAACGCATAGGTAGTGTTGATCCCACCTATTCAATCCAGTGAGCATTTTCGATTTTCAATCCATTTTTTTTATGTAAACAAGGTATTCCGTAATGGTAATGTGGCCGTAATGACCACCACCATTACCTTTACAATATAGGGTGTAACGGCCATTACGGCCTCTCTTTTTTTAATTGAAAAAAAAAATCTGAGAAACGTGTATCGGCCCAATAATGGACTGTTATAGGCTGTTACGACCTTTACAGGTGGTGTGATGGGTCGTTATGGGGTTATAATGGCCTTTACGGGTCATTTTTTCCCGTAATCGCTTTTACGACCCTGTAACATATAACGG
The DNA here is from genome assembly GCA_037074715.1 of Magnolia kwangsiensis. NCBI lineage: Eukaryota > Viridiplantae > Streptophyta > Magnoliopsida > Magnoliales > Magnoliaceae > Magnolia > Magnolia kwangsiensis. The sequence goes on along the minus strand of CM073583.1, from coordinate 40,015,879 downwards.
TTGCCACCATTACCTTTACATGACGGCTTTTAAGACACACCATGGCTGTAAATCACATTAAATTAGTGTCAAATTGTTACAAATTTATGATTCTTCATGTTTTCTATGAAAAATCGTGAATTTGAAGCTTTGATTTCGAGATTTGGGAGAGATTGACCAAGTTGCGAAAAATTGGGAAGAATTGAAATTTCTCAATTTCTCTCAAATCAGTTGCAATCTTTGTATCCAAACACAAAATCAAACATATATGTAACCTGATCTAGTGATACTTCTTTTTCTTTTGAATGTATTTCTTGTGTTTTTATAGATGTCTTCTTATGTTTATAAATTATGTGAAAAGATTTCGAATATACTTGCATTAGGTTAGTTGGACAATGCATATAATAGGACCCGCTACAAAGTAAACCCCTATTTATGTGCACTTTTTTTAATGTTTTGATTTCTAAGTGTATATTAATGTCTTTTTCAACAATCCCTAGAGTTTCATTGAAAAATTCGATCAATTTCCCCATGTTCCCAACAACAGCGATACATTACGTGATACAACTGATATATCCCATGCGATAACCGATATGTATCTATATCCCAAGGGTGTGATACATTACGCGATAACAATATTTAAAACATTGGTTGGGAGTATCTTGGGTCATGTCAGAATCCATTGATTTTTATTTTTTATTTTAATTTAAATTTTTTTTTTATTTTTTTATTTTTTTATTTTTTGTGCTTGGCATGGGGAGGTTTAGGGAAGGAAGGGAAGGCAAAATGGTGAATATCACTGTTGACCGGAATCTGGACTCTATGGGAGTAAAGGAACAATAGGTATTTTCAGAATCACAACAATCGGGTAGTGGATGTATTCAATTAGGGCTAAAGCATGTGTAATGAAATGGGCGAACGCTTTTTGAAACTGTAAGATAGTTTTTAATCATTTTTTTGTTGCTGTAAATTGTATTCTTTTTAGGCTTCGGCCTTTATCTAATAAAATCGTCGCCTTTCAAAAAAAAAACGTGATGCACGCTAGTAGAGTTGAAGTTGCACCATAATAACAGCATGACTCACATGTATGAAATACAAGCCACTCATCAGTGTGGTCCCACTGTTAACATCTCCTGGGCCAAATGTCGGTCATGTTGACAGTCCACTCATTAGGTGGGTAGCACATGAATTAGAAAAGCAAAAAGAAGATGAACAAAATAGTCAACATACCCTTTCTGTCATGGCATGCTGTGTTGAGTGTTCAGCTTGCTTTTTGGGACACAGCACAGTGGGCACCATCTGACCAGTGGCAGTGGCACAGATTTTGCACATCCCAAATGGGCCCATCAATGATTCTCTTCTTGTGCGAATTGTTTGCGCATGTCACATTAATTTTACAAAGAATCATATTTCATAATATTTTGGGTTACGACTCAACAACGACGACGACGATGATGATGAAGAATTTTATTCCATAATATTCTTACCTAAAAAGGAAAATCTTCGGAAACTTTCCAATTTTGGTGCATTGATATAATCACGAGCATATGATCATTTAGGAGGATCTTGAATGATCGTGGTTCTCTTTGAAGTTCATAAAAGCATATCACTGCTCATTTTCCACTCTAGACAACTGTCAGTAATATAAATTTTAATCAACTTCTGTCTCTTCTAACTGCCTCGTTATTGTTGTTTCTCCAATTACTTCGAGTTGCAGGATTCAGATGCAGGGATACCTAACGAGCGTTTACCTTTTCTGTGTTGTCTTGACATTTCTAGTGGAGTTATTTTTAAATACAAATCGTTTTGTTAAATGTCAATTCAGGAAAGTTTGGAGTGGTATTTGCTTCCATTCCATCACCGATTGTTGCAGCCTTGTATTGCCTCTTCTTTGCATACGTGGGTATGTACTAACAAAATTTTAAAAAATAATAAATAAATAAATAAACTCGGCTTTTTATTCCCAGGCCACTTAAAGTTGCAATTCGTAGAAGATTGATTGAGCAGGTTTGGCAGGTCTTAGTTTCCTTCAATTTTGCAACTCGAACAGCTTCCGAACAAAGTTTATATTTGGATTCTCCATCTTCAGCTTATCGGTGCCACGTTACTTTAACGAATACACTGCAGTTGTTGGGTATGGTTCAGTTCACACCAGTGCAAGATGGGTATGTATAAATTCCCTTATGTTTCTTATTGCTACATGGAGTCGCCTATCCTGATGATTGGCGACCCACCATACTGAAAGTCTCTCTTGTTTGCAGTTCAATGATATCATCAACATGCCCTTCTCTTCAGAAGCATTTGTTGCAGGCATTGTAGCTCTCTTTCTAGACAATACCCTGCATGGGAAGGACAGTGCAACAAGGAAAGACAGGGGCTACCATTCGTGTGATAAGTTCCATTCATTTAAGACAGACAGCACAGTGATGAATTCTACTCTCTACCTTTCAATCTCAGCCAATTCTTTCCATTTGTGTAAATTCTCAACCATGTTAAGGTTCAAAATCGCATGTGATCTTATCCATCCCGAGCTTTTCGTATACACACTGACGTTTCTTTTAGGTCCATGGACATGTTGGCAGTATAAACAGGTCTCTTTAGAGGACACTTTCCTAATATATTTTATATATCTATTTTTTCCGTATATGTGATTAGGTGAAATGGATACAAGCATCAAAAAAGCAATTTCTTACCGCCTATTCTTGTACTCGTCATGTTTCTGCCCTTTATAATTCAATAATGCATGTTTCTTCAAACTATTATGTGGATTGTTACCGGCCATTAGATCAGCTCATGTCGATGCTAATTCTTTCTGCATTAACTACTATTGATACACTGCTTGTAAACCAAGCGTCATCTGCAGATTGAGCATCTCTATTACCTTGATATTATGACTCCACCTAATGGATTGATAGCCTTTTTCCCGTTGTTTTTTTAATTTTTCAGTGGGATGAGTCATCATCATCATCATTTAAGCCTTATCCCAACTAATTGGAGTTGGCTAGACGGATCCTATTCTGTCATTTTACTCTGTCAATGGCAATAACTTCAGTTAGACCATAGATCTTTTTTTTCTTTTTTTTTTTTACTACCTCCACCCACATCCTTTTGGGCCTTTCCCATGCACTTTTAAAGCCTTTGACTAGCAACTCTCTTAACTGGCATAGTTCATGGTCTCCATTTCACATGACCAAACCATCTAAAGACAACACCCCCTTGTCTTATTACCTGTTGGTGCTACTCCGAAGTTCCCTTGCATGATTTATTTTTAATTCCATCTTTCCTCATCTTGTAACTCATCTATCTCAATATCCTCATTTCAGCTACACTCGTCCTAAGAATATGTTTTGCCTTAACCTCCCAACGTTGTGGTGAGAAGTGTATTTTGCTGATAAATTCACCCACACTTTCTAGTTTTGGTAATAAATAAAAGTTCTGTTTGGGCAAAGATCCTACAAAATTGATATTAAGCCTAATCCTGATTTTGGTAGCCCCATGCTTTCCACGTTGGATTCTTGGCAGGAAAGCGGCACTTTCCTCCATTTAAGTGCAACTATAGAAGGAAAGAAAAAAATTTAAAAAAAAAAAAAAAAAAAAAAACACACTTGGGAGTATCTTTGGATCAGCCTGATATTTGTGACATGCCTTCATCATAGTGTGTTTCATCTGATGAACGGGAGGGATGGCATATATACATCATGGCAGGCCCCACAAATAATGTGGATGTTTTCTGTTGTGGGTCCCTATCCCCCAACTGATCCCCGTAGTGTGGCCCATCTAAGTTTTGTATCAGCTTGTTTATTGAGTTCATGGCAAGTTTTTAAATATTGGTATCCATGCCACCTGATCAGTCCCAAAAACAATGCGGCATGTGGCATTATGGATTGTCATTTTAATTTAGCCATATTGGCTTCTTTTTCTTAGAAAATATATATATATATCAAGAAAAGAAAAAATAAAATGTAAAACAAGGGATGTCTATCTTTTAGTATTTTAACATGCATTTAATAGGGAATTATACTCTTTTTTATGAGAATGATATATGCCGGACTTGCTGAAATTCAAGTAAATAATAATCTTGAATCTAACACAAATCAAGTATGGTTCTCCTAGATTCGTCCACTCTTTATTTGTTCCAACCAAAACTTGTGTATTTGATCCTCAAAATCGGCTTAGCTTTGGTCTAAAGTGAGTTTTTAAGCTTTTTCCACATGAAATGAAGAAGAAAATCAGCCTAGCTTTGGACAAATGAGTTTCTAAGCTCTTTCCACATAAATGAAGAAGCGGGTAGAATGAGAGTATTTAGAAAGGGGCTATATGGTTGTATCGGTCTATTAACCTCATGAGGACACAGCCTGTATCAACTTGCATCAGCCAGTGAGAGAATACGACTGTTTTTTCTTCTTTTTTTAATTAGATCGTTCAACTCCACATTGTGCAGAGGCAGAGGCGCACCTGATGGGTGGGGTGGATGTCATGCACATCAAGTTGGGCACAGTGGAGCCCAAACACCTCAATTATATGGTAACTTATCATGGAGTCAGCTCCATGTGATCGGGTGGAGCAAATATCATACACATATCACAATGTGCCTGACTGGGCCCCACACAGCTTCACTTCATGGCAACTTAACATTTTTTATTATTTTTTTTTACACACGCACACACCCCACACACTCACACTAGTGGAATTTCACCACCTATGGATACTCGAACCCTTGACCGGGTGTTGAAACTCCTGAGAGTCTACAACCTGAGCAAGAGTTAGGATCCTCATGGCAACTTAACATGGACTAACATGATGAGATAATCCCCCATTCATGATAGTTGTTAACCCTTCATGGACCCAACTTTTTGGAGTCGGGTCCATGTGGTCATTCCCCTTCAGGCACCCATCATTCAAATCTCATGACCACCTCGCCTGCGTAGTTTGCTTCCAAGCAACAAACAAATTGTCACCCTATCAGCTGTCTTGCCTACGAAGTGCGGTTCCAAGCAACAAACAAATTGTTTGTCTAATAACGACAATCTTGTCTATGAAACTTAAATTTATGATGAACATATTATTGAAGATCTGTCCATCATCCAATCCTGCGAACCATGATTTTCTTGCTTATGAAATTCAGTCAAGCGACGAACATATTATTATGGCCAATAATCGTTTGCCTTCAAAGCTTAGATAAATAACAAACAGACCATTCTACCTGACGATTGTGTTGCCTGTGAAGCCTGATATCACTTTTCTTTTTCTTTTTATTTATTTTCACACCAACTATAAGCCGTCCCTCTAATAAAATACTTTTAACTTATGATTGTTTCCTTCTCATTAATATTCGAAATCATTGAATCGTACAAGTTATTATGTGCTAAATTAAAACTCATTTTACTACAAATGTAAAAAGAACTCATCAGAAGGATAAACTCTCCCTTTGGCAAATTGCCTGATTCTCTATAATAGATGGTTGAATAGATGACCCATTTCATAGGGAACTCTTATCTCTCAGTCTATTTGATGCCTAGGGTCACAAGGCATTTAGTTCGATTTGAGAGTCACGCCCAGCATGTACACATCATACGAATGACGGGATTTGAGTGAAACAGTTAGATGCGGGTGAACTCTCAGTGCCATGGTGACCATTGAAATTGGGACCGTCCAATGGTTTTCTGTGCTACACATGAGAGTTACGTAGCCTCCTTGCCATTTCTGCACATGCAGAATTTATGGACAAGATCAGAACCATTCATTCAATGTGTCCATTCGTGATTGTGCCATGCAGTTTCGAGTTGGTGAATGTCGATGAAATGCAAACAAAGATTTGAACGGCTATTAAGTTAGTTATCAAAGACAATGATAATGATGTTGTTTACTGAAGATGGGCTGCAATGGGTTTTTGATAGATCCAGGAATTTTTGAGAATTGAATATAATGGTGATGATACAACAATGGTGGTGTTGGTGGTCGATCTCATATTTGGTAAACATGAGATAAAAGTACAAAGATTGCTAGAGAAGATTTGAGTTCATATAATGTATTGTACAATGGCCAAGATGTTTCCAATACCATGATAAACAATGGGTTGTATTGTATTGAGAATATTTTTAAATAATATAGGACTGAGTAGAATATGCATGTGTAATTTCACAGATATTTATTTTCCAATCTAATTACGTGGACAATTATAACACAACTCGCTGTTAGCCCTATATTTTGAATTCTTGGATCACATTAATATCCTGCAGGATGCATTGTATGAATGGTTGAGAAGCACAATTATGGCATGGTCCTTGCACTCGTGCAAAAAATGAAAATTATTTGTTAGAATGAGTTCAAAGAGCACTGAAATATACAATATGCTCCTTTTTCAGATTGTTCAGGTAAACCCATGGTTCGTTGACCCAAAATACTGGTTATTCTTTTTTGTCAACCCCACCATGGATTTAACCCCATAAGTTTCCTTGATTGGAAAAATAATCCTCACTATCGTAATTTTGTCAAGGCTATTGGGAGTTGGTTCTACTAATCATGTTTTGTTAATTAATTGTAAGGCTCTGTTGTCCATTTCCTTTAGGATGGATTCATAAGAATGTACATATCCAAATAACAAAAAAACCTAACTTGAATGATCCTATATTAAGAGTAAAATTGACTAAAGGGACAAGGCATAATTATTATGGAGAACTCGCCCCCAACTATCCTCTTTTCATGCACTTATGGCTGAATTAAAGTTCACCTCCTTGCAGGGAAGCGGATTGCATCCTGCTCCACCTGGACGGAATCAATCCAGGAAGGGCTTCGTGGGGCCACCATATAGTATGGTTTTCATCCATGGGCACTGGAAAATAGGCGCCTATGCGTTCCTATCAGAACATTGGTGGTTGTACATGCGAATGATGGTTATATAATAGAGTAATAAATATAGGACGAGGCACACTCGAATTTTTTATGTGACAGGACTATGATTTCGGCAAGTCATAAAACATATGTCGAAAGAATGTGTAGAATGCAATGAATGATAACCAAGCTACCACAAGTTGTTTGATGAGACAGGATTCAGAATTCTAGTAAGTTGCAGAGCTTAGATTCAATGGAAAGCTAGCCAATAGGGGTTAAGAAGGGAAGTAACGATTTCATGAATGCCACTCGCATCACGTGCACTCCACTCATTTCCTTCGACGTGATGCAATACCTTTTTCAAGGTTAACAAAATGGCTTGTCTAGGTATTTCGAGCACTTTAGGGGTTACCACTAATCAGAATAAGGCTTTAGAAATCATAGTTGGCTACAATCTGTAAAATTATTTGGAGAACGAGAAATTCAAAGAATTTTTTACTTGAGCAACTTTTGAGTTGATCTACGCCATGGATTCTGAGTAATGACCCCAGTTATAAAAAAAAATGAAGGGGTTAGGTATCCTTTTACAACGTGCAAAGCACAGCCTCTGCTTTACAGAAATTTATGGTTTTTCAAGGAATTCGGCAAAACTTCAGCATTATTGTATAAATAAAAAGAAAATAGATATTCAAAAGTACAATATAAATAGAAAAGTGAGTGTGTGTGTGTGTGTGCTGGAGAGGTGTTTAGGATGTATGGACGGGAATGCAAGTTTATTGACATGTGAGAAGGAAAATGGAAAACCCGACATCCTTTTTTGCAAAAGGAATGGTCAGATATCCCCAATCCCAACTCTACTCTTTTGACATTGGCATTATATTAGCTTTTGACTTCTTAATTCAAACAAACAGAGATAGAATGGAAGCATGGAGCATCTCCCGACAGAAACTAATTGAAATGGTTTGAAAAGGGAAGAAGCAATGAAGGTTGCACACAATTCTGGTCTTTTGTATTGCAGCTGAATGTCAGAGTAGCTTTCTGCTTTGCCTCTGCCTCTGGATCTCTCACTCTTTCCTGTTTACTCTTGACTCTGCCCCTGGCGCTCACTGTTTTAGAAAAAAAAAAAAAAATCGTTCTGTTTTTGTGAGTGCAGGGCCCCTTTAAATAGGCATCATGAGATGCTTTAGTAGTGACACTTGGGAGTCCAAGCAAGCTGAAGTTAGGTTTGGTTTTGCCGAACCTCAAACCAAGTATAAACCAAACTTCAAATCAAGTATTGTCAGCTCAACTTAAAGTCAACTTCAGCAAAACCAAAGCAAAGTGGCCAAGGTGTGAGGCTGTGATTGGTCCAACATATGAAATGATCAAAATCGGCCATTGTATAAACGGCTTTAACCAGAACCAGCCATCCAGTGGTGGGTTATAAGGTTTTCACCAAAATTGGTCATTTAAGGGCTGGTTTTGAGCAAAACTAGTCATGCAATGGATAGCTTTGAGTGTGGACTGATCTGCATCCGTTGCCCTCTGAATAGGGCATAAGTGAAGTCAATAGCCAAGATTTAGCTTTGTTTTAATAGCAGGGTGTCTACATCATCCATGTCATTTATCTATTTTTACCGATCATTTTAGGTCATAGGCCTTAAAAATGCGGCATATTCAAGGCTCAAGTGGATAACGCAGTGGTGATTCAAAGTCCAACATAAAAAATTTCATGGAGGACACCAAAGTTCTGGATCAAGTTGAAAGTTGTCTTTTACCTTCACCCAAGCCCATTTAACCGTATGAACAGGTTAGATAGCAAATAAACATCACCATGCCCTATGAAGGTTTCAACAGGTGGGCATCATTATCATTGTTGCTTCCTGTGGTATGGTGCACTTGTATTTATCTAATTTTTGGGCTCATAGCATAAAATGAATGAAAAAATGGATAAACAGCATAAATAAAACCTTTACATCACTGTGGGCCCCACAGAGCCCCTTCCTAGACCGATTTCCATCCAAGTGGTTCAATTCATAATTTAGGGTTGGTAAATTTAAAAGTTCTGTTTGAATACTTCTATTCAGATGGGTGATTGTTAATGCACCCATCCATAGCTTGTCTTGCAATCTACTCTCATTAATCCATGACATCACCACATATTGATATATAGGATGGCTGAGGACTATAGTTGGTGGTTCTGGGTATTTTTTTGGTAATCAAAACCATTTATGCAGACGACTTCACTGTAGCTCAAGTATACCCAATAATGGAACTATCGTATGCATTAATCATTTAAATTTTTTTGTGAATATGGACCAACAATTGCTTTTTGGGCCACTGATCAAATGTCTAGGATCTTCTGGAATCATCCACCTTCATCCATGTTTCTCATCAGATCCGAATCACCCAACCTGACCCAAGAGATCCACCGGCGGCACTGCCGGCCTACTCATTTTCGCAGGCTCTTGAAAGTAAACTTTCCAGTGTGGCAGTAAGGACGATGATTACAATCAGCTGTTACCATTCATCCTCCAAGCAACATTATTATTATTTGCAGCTAGTCACATCTATGGGTGGGATCCCATACTGCCAGTAGGGGTGTACATCGAGTTGAACCGAGTCGAGCTGGCCTTAGCTCGACTCAGCTCAGCCACTAGCTGACCCCAGCTCAAACTCAACTCAGCTCTGTCTTCGAGCCTGACTGTCCAGCTCGGCTCGGTTCGGTCAGCAGCTCGGGTCAGTTCAAGCCGAGTTCACCTGTACAGCATTTTCACAAACACATCGACTGCACTTTCAAATTTTCACTGTATGTAAAACAGCAGCAGTGATTTTACAAGTATTTTATCAAACACCTTTTACGCAACATAAAAACCAAGAAAAAAAAAAGGTATTTGTTTCATAGACATACCTTCTTTGCCACCAGCCACACTTCGTTGAGTCATTTCATCAAGCACTTGGTGAGCAACATCAATATCAAAGTAACTGAGTCACCGAACTGGTTTGATCCGAGTTCGATTCGAGTCGACTCAAGTCGAGCTGGGGCCAGCTCGAACTCGGCTCGAACTCATTGTCGAGCTCATAAAATCAGCTCGACTTGGCTCGAACTCAGCTTCGAACCAAGTCGAATCAGGCTTTTTCGAGTCAAGTTTTTTGAGTCGAGTCGAGCGAGCTAACCGAGCTAGCTCAGTTCATGTACACCCCTAACTGTCAGATTGAGTGCCTTCTTTTTTATGGACCACAATATTAGAATTGTAGCAAATTGATCTTCCTAACCAACTCTAATAAATAGCTTGGACAGCTGAGAAGATTAATTGACAAATAAATATTGGTAGGCCTGGACCGTGCAAATAGGCTAAGCGAGTCTCATGAGGCACATTACGTGATGAATGGTCCGGGTTCCTAAAATTCATTACACAACAGTCATCTTATTTCTTGTGCCAGAGAATTCTGACCATGGACAAGAGTAAAGATCACCATATGGAACCAACATATCCAAACTGCCAACTGGCTTGTCCGTGTAAAATAATTTTCCTTTCCAAATAGGTTCCATGTGTGGAGAGAGAGAGAGAGAGAGAGAGAGAGAGAGAGAGAGAGAGGGTACAGAACAGAAGAACAGCACATTTTCTAGGGGCCAACAAAATTGGCAGCCCCACCATTCAACGATCCAAATTGTTCGAACAGCTGGCACAATAACAAATGCTCGGTGCTCTGTAGAGTCTAATGATCCCATTTCATTGGCAGGCGTGCTACCGTTGAAAGCACAACAAAGATTGAGTCGTTTCTAGCCGTTCTACAAGCAGCTAATTGGACCATTACAAACTTTTCTCATCATTTGCCTTGTCAAAAGTATAAAGATGCTAGAGTATCATGAGAGATGTACATACCAAGATAACAATAATGCCAACCAAGATAATCTGCCACCAAAATGCTGAGCTTGACTCTCCAGTTTCATCACTTTTTCAGGTGGGTTCTATCAGAAGCCTATAACTTCTCTGAAGAAGCCATCACTGGCCGGGAGCGCGAGAATGCAATCTCTTCCTTTCCAACTCAAGCTGCACACATAACAAAACAGATAAATAAATGGAGGGATAGTTCCCATCAAAGTATTCAATATGGGTTCAATAGCTTGATTTCCTTTATTCATTTTGTTAAATGCTTACCACTTTCTTCACCCGATCATTTGCAGCTGGAGTTCCTCCGCTTACATTTTCAGGGAAGTATGGACTGCTCACACGCACTTCATTCATCACGACTATGACAGTCTTTTCCCAACGAACTGGAAGCCTGAACAAATAACATGCAGACACTGGCTTAAGCATTTGATTGTAAGAACTGAAAACACCAGTTACCTGGAATGAACTGTAAGGGGTCATTTGGGAGCATGTATTTGGTGGTAATTAGTGTGAATCAGTAAAGTTAGTGCATTTGGGAGAGTGTACTTGGTGTGAATTGGAATCCAATTCACACAATTCACACCAAAAGCCTCTTGTTTTGAAAACACACCAAGACCCTGTGATTCCAATTCACATCAATTCCAATTTGTATGGATTCCAATGCATATCAAATACACGCTCCCAAACGACCCAAAAGAGACCCGCAGGGTCATCTTCACATGATAACAGAGTACAAAGATACATAAGCACGAAGCTAATGGAGACGTGGCATATATGCATGATGCATTCAACGGCAAACACTCCCAATATAGACCATTGAGGATGGAAAAAAAAAAAACCCCAATCACCCCAAGTGCTGCCTACACCCATCAAATGGATGGTCGAATTAGGAATAGTCAATGGTCCAAGTTCAACAAACAATGTCCACTGTGTGGATGCTAGCTTTGTCCAATCAATCAAAATTTTGGTACACATCCGTCCAAAGTGGAGCCTGATATTTGGATGGGCTGCATCGATGTACATATGTGTCTGTTTGCATGCATATGGATCATTTTCCTTGGGAAGATGCATAAAAGTTATCAAGAGTTGATGTTTTTTTTCCCAATTTATATAAAAGAAACTCAATGATTAGAGAATATTAGCAGATGCAGGTCATTAAATTAAGAAGGTTCAGGTTTGTGAAGATGGAATTACAAACAAAAAAAAAAAAAAGGAAGCAGCAGAAGGTTTAGGCTTATAAAAATGAGATAATAAGTATCTCAGATGCCAATAAACATCAATTTCCTGCATGGGGCATATTTTAAAAAGCTAAGAATCGGGAAAATTTTCCTACAAGCTATAATAAGAAATCTGAAAAACTCCAATGTCCTTTATCCTCCTCTGCATCATCAAGATTTGAGACATTTTAAAGGTTGAAATTAACTTATAGCACCCTACATTTGAAAATGGTCATATTCCTTTCACAGCTGATTGACAGTTCTTATAGAAATCAATGGTAGAGAACATGGTTTTAAGCATACGTTCCAAAGTGCAATTCACCCAAACATCGAAACTGGAATGAGTCGCCTGACTCATTCTGACTCAGTCGAAAATTTTCAGACTCAGTCTGACTTTGGAATGTGACTTGCAAATGACACATTCTCCACCAACATCAAGTCGACTCAATACGAATCAATATTTAGAACCATGATAAATAAATAAATAAAGTTGGAGAGCAAGTTGGGACTAGTGGAGATACCGCAACTGGTAGACTGAGTGGAGATACCTCGTTTCAACACTTGAGGTCTTGGTATCGATCCCTAGTGGGGGTGGCTTACATGGAGTGTGTGTACTGACATGGATGTGTACTAACAAGCTAACCCAAAAACAATAATAATAATAAATAAATAAATAAATTTAAAAAAAAAAAGTTGGGACTAATATTGTCCAAATCGTTACCAAATCACAAATCGTAATAGGGGGTTAAATCGTAGCGAATCGCAAATTGTATCATAAGTCGTAAGATTTTTTTTATAATTTTCTTAAAGAATTGAAAAATATATGAAAAATAAAAAAAATCAGGAAAAATAAAAAAACTCATCAATGATTGCCATCAATATGCACCAAGTAATACCATGTCATGATAGTATTAAAAGATTCTCATATTGCCCTTATTTTTGACTTTCAAGAAATTTCCCTTAAAAAACACACAAGGATCCTTTAATAATTTAAGCTCTTGTTAACTTTCTTGAATGTAGAACCACGTTGCAAAAGCGGCATTTGATATTGTAGACCGGCAAAAACAGAGATTTTGATCTCTAAACATTCAACAATATATATATAAGTATTCAACAATATATATAAGTCAACATGATCGTAACCATCCATAAAATCATTCCAGATAAGTCACACATCGAGTTGGTGTTTCGGACAATTATGAAGAAATCATATATATATATATATATATATATATATATATATATATATATATATATATATATATATATATATATAAAAGCTCCATGATTTAACATTGAAGAGAATATATAACATTTAATCTCTTATAAAGAACGAATAAAACATACAATAACTGAGTTAGATCTCCCAGAGATAAAAGACTGGAGGTGGTTTTACATCTTTTCTTCTCAGAAAAAGCCTGGTTCCATTGAAAAGCAAGAAATTGTAAGTTTACGTCAAGTTCGGGGTCTAGAGATGCTCCATATCAAGAAATGGTTACCACGACACGTCTTCTTGAATTAAGATCACCTTTATGGGCCACAAGTTTGTTTTTTGTTTTGTGAAAAGCATACTGCCCTTACAGTTACATGACCGCAAATTACATCTTTTATTAGAGGATAAAGCATATTGGAGCATATTGCCACTTCACCCCAAGAAAGCAACAAGTGGGCGAAACCAGAACAACACCTATATCAGCTTGCAAATGTGGTCACCAAGGCTGCAGAAAGAGAGATTTTACCTTCTCATAAGCAAGGCGGATTGTGTTTCACCGACGGCCATCACTCCTATGATTAGGGGTGGCAATTGGTCAGGTTTGGCTGGCATCAAGCAAGTCCAGGCCCCAGCAGAACACATAAGACCCTTGGCTCAAGCCCAGCATTGGCCTAGCATAGTAGGCCCGAGACCGGCAAAAAATTGGTCCATCCCAGTTCAAAAATTGATAAAATCCCAATTTCCTACTTGAATGTTTCTAAACTATTTGTTGATCAAGTGGTCCCCATATGCACAAGGAATAAACACTTGAAAGAAAGACACCAATGATCTTCATTCAAGATCCATGATTGCCTAATCAAGGATTGGAATGGCATTTTTGTAGGATATAACACATGTACATATGACATCAGGTCGGGATGGGTCAAGCTAAAATTACTTGAGACCAAACTCAGCCCGAAAATTGATTGGGCCATGCATGTCATGCCCAATCCCAACCCATAGGCCAAGGTGGGGTCCAGCTCATCAGGCCATGCAAGCCGCTTGGCTCATTGCTCTTATGATGTTCGTCCACCATGCCATAGCAAGGGTGATGCAGGCACATTGACCTTGGTTTTTTCATTAGTTGTTGGAATTAAGAAAAAAACAAATGAGGTCAAGTCGACCATGGAAGGTGTTGATGATGTTGATAATACTATTTTGGTCAATTTTGTAATTTCGAGTTTAAAGGGGTATTTCCGTGATTTCCTTGTTTGTTATTGGATTGGTTGTTAGTTGTTAGCTAGGGAGTTTCAAAGGTTATTATATTATTTTTGGCTAGGTAATGGTTAGTTTTTATTAGCAGCTAATTACCGTGATGAGTCAGGCTTGGGTTAGTAGTGAATATTCTTAACAAAAGGCATGAAATTCTCATTTAGATTTAGTTTTGAGCTTTGCAAGAGAAATTTGAGAGATTTTAGAGGATTTCTTCCTTGTGAGAGTGTTTGGATCGCCAAATCACAATCCAACCTCATTTTCCCAAGCTCCCCTTCCTCTTCTCCTTTTCTCCTTGCAAGCAAGACTTGAGATCATTGATATGAGGTTTCATTAGGTGACAAACCTGGTTAGAGAAAACTCGTCCTCAAGTTGTAGAAGTCATTCCCACTTGTAGAGTTGTCACTATATGATATGTTCAATATTGAATGCAATTGTCAGAGAAATGGAGGTAATAGTTGGATCTTATATCTTTGGAGTTTCGTCATTGAGTTTGGGTGTCCGATGTTGCCTAGGGCCAAAACATAAAGGGCTCCACCATCATCCCGAATGAAACACAAGGCAAACCTCCAAAAAACTCGTCAAAATAGGCCATGGTTGCAACATTGACAAAGGTAAGAGACAAGATATAGTTTATCTCAACACAATGATTGCCTCTCCCTATCAATGAGGGCTCGCCTCAAGCCTTTTATAAGGAGGAAGCCACCAAACAACTTAAACATCCGTTGAACTTAAGTGATAAATCATATCATTCTTGCTACACAAGACGGTACATCGTTAGAATGTACCATGGAATGTAACGGCCCAACCAACATAACATGGAATGTGCTCATGATTGTTTCGCCACAATACATCGTTAGAATGTACACTTTGCTAATGGTAGAGGACATGGCCTAGAGACCATTCATGCATGTAGCCCAAGGCACAAGCAGGCCTCTCCTGGTGGTCATTTGTCCATCACCTGTCGGCTCTTGTGGTTGAATCTTGCTCGTAGCCAATGGACATGTATCAATTACTACCAATATAAGACCTTTGTCAACACACAACAACTTGTACAGAAATCATGCCACAATCATATCGGTTGCAAAAAAACATTGTCAACAGGGCAGGTTTGGCAGCATTTTGAATTGTTCGAGCCAAGCTAATCCAATGTTTTGCATTTCCTAGGCCTAAAGCCTAGTTCATTCACAAACCCTCAATGCAAAGATGGTTGATTCATCTGATTGAGAGCCTCGAACTTCTGTCTTCATGCTCGACTTTCTCGGGAATGCTCAGATCACCCAATATGCTAGGGAACCCGTCTAGAACTACATTAAGGATTGTGTTGCCTATGATGTCGCAAGGTTCTACCAGCTCCAAGCCATAGTTCAGTTAGATGCTTAGAACATGTTAAGCCCAGTTCATTCACAACCCTCAATGCAAAGATGGTTGATTCATCTCCTTGAGAGCCTCGAACTTCCGTCTTCATGCTCGGCTTTCTTGGGAATGCTCAGATCACCCAATATGCTAGGGAACACATCTAGAACTACACTAAGGATCATCTTGCCTATGATGTCACAAGGTTCTACCAGCTCCAAGCCATAGTTTAGTTAGATGCTTAGAACATGTTAAGACTCTATTGGCTCCGGGTCATCGCTTCAACAATGTCTAGAAACTCAACCGTCTCATCATTGAAACTTGGGCATCATCACACACTGCAAGATTCCCCATTAGAAACCAAATCACAAACAGTGTCATGCACATGTCTGAAAATCCTGTTGCAAGCGTGGCCCGTGCCGACTTCAATCCTCTAAAACATATCTCCCATGTTATTTCTCGATTGAAACAGGGATCAAAACCTTGTGAAGACCCAAAACAGCTGAAGGGCTAGCTACTTCCATCATCTCTAACGTCAATGCAAAAACCATAAACCAGCTCAACAAAGCAACTATGGACCTTCAGAAATTCAGCATATTCCCCCACTAATGGCCCCCAATGCTATAGAGCATGGTCGAATGGTCAATCTTGTAACAAGCTGGATGCCTTGGCCGCCACTCATCCGACTTGGATTGGTTGCAAACTCCTACAAGAAGTGTGGCAATATGATATGGAGCCTAGCACAAGGGTTGCGAGGAGTCTAATAGAGAGAACTTTTTTATCATCAAAAGTTGTAACTTTGACCACGTCGAGATATTGGTTCACACTTGACACTTCCGAGCATGGTGAGTTCATTCCCACCACACCAACGTGCAGCCGTTGAATCAGAATGTCACCGATCTTCCGGCACGCGGTTGAAGTCAAGCACTCACTCAACCTCATCGAGCCAGTTGACAACATTGTCGGAATGGAGTCATCAATGGAACTTCGGAATCTCAATGTTGATGCTAAAATCAAAACGACGGTCTTCATTCCTCCACATTTCCCTTCGATCTTCCCTCCCATACACCCACGCAAAGGCATGCGATGTTGAGAAGAAGAATCTAAATCATCCAACATTTTTTAATATGCACTTCCACAAAACAATGTTTTACTACGCACATGGCACTCCTATAACACTTCAAGTTGAGACGTGATCACGATTTGTCATTGTAGATGCTCAATCTCTACATCTTTAAGCTCAAGTTGTTGATGGAGAGAGACAAATTCCGCATCATGAGGGGTCTACCTTGACCTCCTCTTATGCTACTATGCGCTTATGCCCCCTCTTGCAAGATGGCATCGCAAGAAACCTTGCAATCCTCAAGAATCTTCAGGATCCCAAACACACACGCCACAACACTCCGTGCTACACAAATGCTTTTCCCACATCTGCAAATGATAGACGGTCATCACACGAACCACCAACACCACTTCTACGAAGCCTCCACTCCTGTCAAAGAGCCCAAACAAAGATTTATGTCGAAATCCTGAGTAATACCACTTAACAAAACTTTGGATTGGTGATCTTGAGAGAATACAAAGGAGTCTTGCTTACAAGGAGAAAAGGAGAAGATAAATGATGGGGAACTTGGGGAAAATGGGGTTGAATTGTGATTTGACAATTCGAGCACTCTCACAGAGAAGAAATCTTCTCAACGTACAAAGCCTAAAACCAAGTACAAATACAAATTTTATGCTTTTCTGGACTGAACACAACTACTCATAACATATTTCCAACTAACCAAGCTTAAACCAACTAATTATGGTGATTAATTGTTGAATTCAAACCAAAGCTAACTTTAACAATTTTTATAACTTCCTAACTAACAACTAAGGACCAAACCAATAATATAAAATAAAATTTTAATAAAAAAAAAAAAGTAAATTGCAGAAATACCCCACCAAACCCAAAAGTACAAAGTTGCCCAAATTTTTTGCTACATCATCAACAACTTTAATGGCCTAGTTGACATCCTCATTTGATTTTTATTTTAATTCCAATGGATACGAAAAAATCGAGGCCATGCACCTGCATAAGATCGATTATCCAATCGAGATTATATCTCACCATTCAGCTTTGTCAATGGCCCAACCACAACCCATTTGGAAATGTGTTTTCAGACATTAAAACTCGTGTTTGACCCTCATGGAACACCTCCATTTCTTAATTCACATCCACCCACATTTGCGTTCAACATCAAACATCTCATATGATGGCAACTCTACGAGTGAAGACAACAAGAACGCAAGGACTAGTTTTCTCTAAGGGAATTTGATGCATGCACATTAGCCTCAGCTTTTTCTTAGTGCTTAGAATCAAACAAAGACCAAATGAAGAGGTCTCCAAGGGAATTTAATGCATGCGCATTAGCCTCAGCTTTTTCTTAGTGTTTGGAATCAAACAAAGACCAAATGAAGAGGTCGATTAGGCCCTCAAGGATGTTGATGATGTAAAGAATACTATTTTGCGTAATTCTATAATTTTGGGTTTGGGAGGCTTTTCTGTAGTTTCATTTATTTTATTATTGGTTTGATTGTTTCTTGTAAAGAGCTAAAAGGGTTGTTAGAGTTAGATTTGGTCAGTTGAGAATTAGTTGTGATTAGAGACTAATCACACGTTTAGATCAGTGTTTTCAGTAGCATTGTAGCGTAGCGCGTAGCATACGCTATGTAGCGTAGTGTAGCAAAAACGCTACGTGGCGTACGCATGTAGCATAATTCCCTGGTCGCATAAGCTACATGGTATGTAGCGTAGCGTAGCACAGTGTGTAGTGTGGATAGCGTAAGCTACCTGAAATCTCTTTTTTTCAAGTGTTTTTTCTATGTTAGTTAAACACCTATTTTAAAATGGTGATGACTTATACCTATGACATATGGCACTACATTAAACTAATCCGAACCATGTAAATTGTGGTTCATATCGTAGATAGAGCACTTGGATCAATCCAGACCATCCAAATTGTGGTCTATATCATGAATTTGTGATGTTTCAATAAATAAAAAAGAAGTCATACATAGAGATGTCTAAAGAAAACGAGAGGGGGATTTTGCACGGAAATAAGTGATTGATGATCCAAATTCGTAGTCAAGAACTCATAGAAATTATGCATGTTGTAAATTTTATCATATGTTCGATTATTTTAATAATATTAAGGATTGTGTAGCTTACGCTACATGCTATAGAGGGCCAAACGCCACGCTATTTAAAACACTGGTTTAGATTAATTACGCTTGGGTTAATTGGGAATTTGTTGGAATTGATTATTTTGAGTCTATAAAAGGCATGTAATTTTTATTTACACCCAAGTCTTTACTTCGCAAGAGAATTTTGAAAGAATTTTCAGAGTATTTCTTCATTTGTGAATGTTTGAGATATTTGGATTGCCAAATCACAATCCAAACCACAGATTTCCAAGTTCGTCATCCTTTGTCTTCTCCTTTTCACCTTGTAAAAAAGATTCCTTACGATTCCATTGAGATAGTTGATCTAGAGTTGCGATAAAGGGTTTGAAGGGCAAAATACTCATTGCAGTTATTTCATATAACAATTAGTTGTGTAGGAAGGGTATCATAATGGACTGCATCAAAAGATCACTACTTGACCAATGGCAGTAGTGTGTCTCATATAATTTGATGAGGATTGGACCATAGCAAGAAGAAATGGATATCAAAATCATGGGAGGTATATGGGAATCAAACAAACTTGCAGTAAACTTCTAGACTTTGGCCATTTGAAGAACATCTAAGAGCATATCTTAGTTACAGGATCCTTTTAATTAGATGTCACTCCCGGCTCCAGCTTTAGACTCATGCTCCCACTTCCTAGCCATTTATACTTGTTAACAGTTTAAAAAAGGCGCTTCCCCGCTCCTAAACTTGTATTTATTACCACTTTGCTTCACGCTTTGTGCAACTATAGAACATATTCTCATTTATTGTGATTCCCTTAAAGCTCATATGGATTTCTCACCAGTAGTCATTTTTAAGCAGTGGTCATCACTCAAAAATGGGCTACCATTGTAATATCTTCTCTTTAATGTCCATCACTCAAAACAAGGAACTCTAAATGGCCTTTACTGACTTGGAGAAATATATGTAGGGTCCCAAGAGAGTTAATCTAGTGGGTGTTGAGAAATAAAGAAGTTTCAAGACGATATATTGATGTGATTAAGGATATCCATGAGAGAGTGGTAAAAATGTGGGGAACACGTGGAGACAGAAGTGAACTCCTAATTACTATACGCTTGCACCATGGGTCAACATTGAGCCCGAAACTTTTTGCATTGGCTATCGACAAGTTAACGAGGCATTTGTAGGAAGAGTTCCCATAGTGTCTGTAGTTTGCGGATGGCATAGTTTTGATTGAAAAGATGAGGGAGGGTGAAAACACAAAGCTAAATTTATTGAGGGATGTTTTAGAATCTAAAGGATTTAAAATTATTTGGACTAAAACAATGTGTATGGAGTGCAATTTTAGTAACAATAGGAGTGAAAACGAGGAGGTAGTTAAGATTGCTGACCAAAAATTTTCCCAAAATGACCACTTTCGATACCTTGGATCAATTATTCATTACAGTGGAGGGATTGAGAAGGATGTTGCCCATAGAATTCAAGCTAGGTGGAAGTAATGGAGATGTGCTCCCTCAAATCTCTCAAATTTCTCAAATTCTCCAAAATCTATGAAATATCTACCAATCTATGTAGATTCTTTGCCGAAATCACCACTCCTTTCGAAATCTTTCATCTATTCGAAAAAGACAGAGAGAGAGAGGAAAAATCGAGGTTCTTTTTTCCTACGGAAGAACGGCGGACAGCTTTCGACGATCGATCGATTGGTGTGCTACCTCCAAATTCTAAATCCTCTTTTAAAGGTATCGAAAATATCCTCTTACATGGATCGAAAATATTTTTCATTTTCTTCATTTTTTTTTGTATTTTCACTCTCCTAAAATTTTCGGTGGGTTAGCGACAGCGAATTTATCATCGATAACTTTATTTATAGCGAAAACAAAACATTTCACCAAAAAATCGCTGACAATTGGAAGAGATACGAAACTAGGGGGTTTTGGTGTCACTGGCTTGGCGACACCAATATTATCGGCAATATTATCAATTTTTCGCCGACAATTTGAACATTGGTAGTGCTACTGGTTGTGAGAGCAATTGGAGCACTTTTAAGCAAGTGAGACATTATTGAATTCATTACTTAACTTATGAATTCGCCATGTAGTGACCAATAACCCTATGCTATTACGTTCATTGGCTTGCAGATACATTCAAAGAAGAGGAATAGACTCAAGCAGCAGATATTGAATGTGCTTGTCTTCATATAATATAATCTCCAGCTCGAAGTTTGTCATGTAAAGAGAGAGGACCAAGGGCTTGATCCTATATGCTAATCAGTTATGGAATCTAATAATGAATGGATCACGAAGAAAGAGGATCTTGCACTTCCTACAGATAACACCTGGATGGACATAGGTGAATGTTTTGCTGAAGGATTGGAGGATGTGCAAGGTGTAAGCAGACCCACATCGAGACTAGATGGGCGATGTAGTATGAATGCATGTCGTATGACACGTATTCTTATTATTTAGTCTTGTAATCTTATAATTATTAATTAATAGTCTTATTTTATAATGTATTATGCAAAAACTATTTTGTAGGTCCTAGAAAACTTGCTTTTGAAGTAAAGCAAAATGACGGAAGAGGAGGAAGATGAGTTTATTTCGACATCAAATTCTGAAGATGAAGATGATGTTGATAATGTTGACCTCATTGGTGATGAGGATGATGAATAGATTCGTTTAGACTTTTTATTTCCTTTTTCACTTATAGAAACAAGTGAATAAAGAATACAGTTACGACCCATACCATGAAAACTTGACCAAGGCATGAGACAGATGTATGAGAAAATCATACTTGGGAGGTCTAAACTGAAGTTATTTATCTACTAGACAATTAATGGAGAAACACAGAGAGGAGGATCTCGACATGGTCTTTACTGACTTAAAGAAAGCATACGATAGTATCCCCAAAGAGTTAATCTGGTGGGTGTTCTGAAAGAAACAAGTTTCAAGAGGATGCATTGACGTGATTAAGGATATGTATGAGAGAGCGTTAACAAATGTAAGGACCAATAGTGGAGAGACAAGTGAGTTCCCAAATTTTATAGGCATGCCTCGGGGGTCAACATTGAGCCCATACCTTTTCACATTGGTTATGGATGAGTTCACGAGGCATTGCGAGAAGAGATCTCATGGTGTATGTTGTTTGCAGATGGCGTAGTTTTGATTGAAGAAAAGAGAAGGCATAAATATAAAGCTAGATTTAAGGAGGGATGCTTTAGAATCTAAAGGATTTAAAACTGGTTGAACTAAAACAGAGTATATAGAGTGCAACTTTAGTAACAACAGGAGTGAAAATGAGGAATTAGTAAAGATTGTTGACCCAGAAGTTTCCCAGAAAGACCATGTTCAATACCTTGGGTCAATAATTCATGGGAGTGAAGAGATTGAGAAGGATGTTTCCAATAGAAATGAAGCTAGGTGAAAGAAATGGAGATGTGCCTCTGGAATTTTACGTGATCATCGTGCATCACTCAAACTAAAAGGGAAATTTTATTGAATAGCTATAAGACGGGACCAGCCATGCTTTATGGGGCAAAATGTTGGGCAGATGAGGAACATGTTCATAGGATGAGTGTAGCTGAAATGATTATGTTGATATAGAAGAGTAGCAAGACAAGGACAGATAGAATTAGAAATGAATGCATTTGAGGGAACTTAGGAGTAGCACCAATAGGTAACAAGATGAGGGAAAGTAACTCAGATAGTTTGGTCATGTGCATTGGAGACCAAGAACCACGCCACTTAGGAGTGAATTGGTACAAGTTGAAGACTTTCTAAAAGGGCAAGGCGAAGGCCCTAAAGGATGTGAATGGAGGTAGTAACAAAATAATTGATGACCAATGGTCTAGCTAAAGGTCTAGCCTTGGATACAATGGAATGGCAGAACAGTATTCACATAGCCAACCCCAAGTTATTGGGATAAGGATTAGATGATGATGATGATCCCCATGTAGATCAAGTCACCAATCTCCCAATCAAACCCCCTGGTCCTCGAGCCATTTCTTCCCCATTTCTCCACTCTCAACGTCAAAACTCACATCCACCAAATACTTTGCTAGTGATTCCATTTTACTTTCAATTAGGGGTGTCAATAGGCCAAGCTAGCCCATTAGGCCTCCAGTTGGGTAGATCATCTCGGCCAGGAGTCCAGGCCCAGGCTTGAAAATGTAGCCCATTTATTAATTGGGCTGGAACTAGGCTATCCTTTAAAACCCATTGGCCCGACCCATAAAAACAAGTGACTATTTAATATACCAGTGGTATTTTTGTAATTTTCATAGCATAATAAATATTAAGAAAACTGTAATCATCCTACTCTTCCCCTTCCCCAGACACTCATCAAACTATCTTTCTCTCCTTTCTATCACAGATTACAATGAGTGGACCATTTCCCCCTTTATATGTCTAAAGGCCACGGATGGGGCATCCTGAGCATTACTTTTTTTTTAATTACGATGACCACCATCAAATGAATGATGTGTTGATGGCAAGCCACTCTCCACCATTGATCTGTTGGAATAGCAACTGCAAATGGAGCTATTGTATATTAGAGAAGTCATGTCCATGGTGAGGCCCATCAAATCAATGATGTAAATCACAAGAATAACGATCCCACACATAGAAAATCCCGCGAAGACTTGAAAATGCTCTACAATTTTTCTTACACCGGGCCCTAGGCGGGCTTTGGCTCCAGCCTACCATTTTCAAAATGAGTTGGCTCGGGCCTATAAATCTTGGCCCAATATGGGCCCAAGCCAGGGTTGAGCCTAGGATTTTTTTTTCACAGGCTAGGAGTGGACAGACCCCAGCCCCGGCCCAAACCCAACGCATTGAATGACCTACCTTCAGTGTCCAATAGCCAAATACTCAAAAGTGTAATTCACCATGCATCTTGAAGACTTTTCAGCCTTATCCGAACCCCATTTTTGTTTATCAATCCAAACAATCAAGATCATGATTTACAAAATCTGGTTACCATTTTTTAACCTTCTTGCAACCTCGGGTAGCATCATTCATCCTAAGCAAATTTGGCCCCATCAAACTTGCCACTACTTCCTCAATTTTAAGGCATCCAATGCCAATGTTCAAGAGCTTCGTTGAACTCCCTAACCTTTTGGGTAGTGTTACCACGATCATCCCAGTTTCACTTGACATGCATCCATTAGGTCCACATAATACTCCACTTGCCCTTTTAAACCTCACCAGCAGAAAATGAAGCTAGGCACCTTCTGTTATTTTAGTGACAGAAAAAAGATACATCCCCATTCTCATAGGATTTCTTATCAATAATAAGTATTTATATTGAATGAATGTTCACTGTGCAAGTCAAATGTATATTTGCCTGGAAACAATGCCAGCTAATCTAGAGCCTGATGAAGGAGTCAGTTGATGTCAGGAGGGCAGCTGGTTGTAGAACTTTTGCCCAGCAATGATATGATAATTTCTGACCAGTATATGATCGACAAATTAGGATTCTTAAAGCAACCCCAAATAGCTAAGACAGGGCAATGACGATGCTAGTGCTTTATATTAAAAGGGAAAGATATATTAAAATGATCGCAGTGAAAACCTTAAGTGAGGGTATAATGGTAAATAGATATATTAAAAGGGAAAGATAAGCATGCCCTGATAATGATAATGTGCAAAGAAAAGATCTCCCAATGCATCCATCTACGAGCGACATGCATTCAGATCCAACTACTAAGGAGATCCAATTGGATTGTGGGGCCCAAGGGTCTGATTGTATCCTTGGAAGCAATTTCCAGCGCATGTGGACCATATCCAGAAAAATTATTCCATTTCCAGCAGGATGCACCAATCGGATCCTATTTTTAGAAGTTTACAGTCAAGCACAGCTAGTCAATCCTCTATGAGATCAGCAGAAATATTTCAGCCAACCACAATGTATTTAAAAGCCATTCCACTGTGGATGGAAGTCCATAGTTGCAGTATATGCTGATTATGGAAAGTTTTGTTTTTATTATTTACTAATTAATTAGGATAGAGTCCTAGCGCTTTTGGCCATCTTTAGATAGATTTGATTAATAAGGGATGATTGATAGGGAAATTAGACTAGAGAAAGATTTCGAGGGGCTATATGCAGCTTTATATAGGGTTGCAATCCATACATTTGGGAGAGAATTGATTTTGGATAAATAAGAGATTCTACATGTTGCCCTTGTCTCTTATAGAGTGGTGCTTAAACCCGGCATGTGTTGCTGAAAACTTACCACTAGCATCCGTTGCTAGGGTGATTATCTGTACCAACAGCCCTTACCTCCTATTCTCTCAATTGCGGACTGTTTGTCAAGATCTGGCTTCTCTAACCAGGTGCATCTGAGAGGAGATTCATTTATTCCAATTCGGATTTGCATCAGATCATCTTCATTCTCAGTGCACTACGTCAGACCACAGACCAATATTTCTTCAGGTTCAGATGGAAAGCTGGGGTCCCAAAACATTTAGATTTGAACTTCTATGGCTGGAAACAGAGGGTTTTTATGATCTGGTGGATAGCTGGTGGTGCTCCTTTTAAGTCTCAACGTCTGCAGGATTCAGACTACATAAGAAACTGAAGTTCCTTAAAGAAAAATTGAAGGTTCGAAATAAACAAATTTCTGGGGCAAAGGAAATCGAAATGGCTGATTTGCTAGAAGAAATTCTTAACCTGGATCTGAAAGAGGAAGGGGGCAGGTTAGAGACTGATGAGTTAGAGAGAAGATCTGTTCCTCCGTCCAAATATGCCAAATTTAAGGAGGAGATCAAGTGGAGGCAAAGGTCGAGGGCATTGTGGTTGAAAGAGGGAGACAAAAACAAATTTCTTTCATGGAAAAGCTTCGGCAAGAGCCCGCATTACTAGAATCAGTTCTCTTATGGTGGAAGACACTAGAATTGACAAAAAGATCACTTGTGCGAAACGATAGTGGGATATTATAAGAAGCTCATTTCCAAAAAACCATGGAATCGTCCTTAGCTAGACTTTCTAATGAGGACATCACATCACATACACCCTTACATACGTATCAGAGGAGGCGGGCCACATTGATTTCCCTGTGACTAGGCGAGTACCCGTGATCGTGCTGAAGACCCCATATGCATGTGCGAGCATCTGAAAGACCTCACACTGGGAATATAAACATGGGCTGCTTTATGGAGTAATCCAGACCGTTGGGTTGGAGGGACGCGATGATCGGGCCATTGGATCGCATGGATCACATGATCGGGCCATTGATTGTTGATTGTCCACATCAGTTTTAGACTTTATCATATTTTAAGATTTAGTTTTTTATTATTTTATATTTAGACACATTATGAGTGTTTTAGTTGATTTTATTTAGACTAGGGCTATTTTCGTTAAAATTCACAAGACGGGGATTGTTGTAATTTTTTAAAACTTCTTGGATCTATAAAAAGAGGGAGGC
Source organism: Magnolia kwangsiensis (assembly GCA_037074715.1). Taxonomy (NCBI): domain Eukaryota; kingdom Viridiplantae; phylum Streptophyta; class Magnoliopsida; order Magnoliales; family Magnoliaceae; genus Magnolia; species Magnolia kwangsiensis. The sequence continues at coordinate 39,989,563 of CM073583.1, read as the reverse complement.
GTGTAACCTCTCCCCCATTGGATTTTGTGATTTTAAAGAAAGAGAGAGAGAGAATAATGGGGACATCACGCGCACATGCGTACTCACGTTGCCCCCTACGCATGTATGCCAGAAGGAGGGCCCCACTGTCGATATGGATCGATGACGACGTCCAGGGAGAGTCTCCTAGTTAGAAGACGGAGTTTTGGTTCAAGAAAGTGGACTCGATAGCCAAGAAAAGCCCATCATGGGATCTCATGATCGTGGCCCACTAGTCGGATTGATTTCATATTTTAGGTTTTGCTTATTTATGTTATTTAGAACATTGTGAATGCTTTAGATTACTTTGATTGGTTTTTATTTTAGTTTACTTCATCGCCAAGTAATAGGTTGCACACATGGTGCGAGTTTTGGGGTATAGAGTTTTCCCTATAAATAAGCACCCCTTGTAGTTCTTTTGAGTCATTGAAGATTAATAAAAATTCTGTGTTTTCCTGCTCTTTAAGTTGTGAAGCCTAATTGGGTGAAAAGCTCTCCCTTCTTCAAAGGGTTAACTACCGTGGTATGAAGTCACATCTATCTCAATTCACCTCCATCCATCGCCATATCTATTACCCGTCTTATACCATCCACCCTTCTCATTTCTCATAATCATCTGCGCTACAAATCTATCCCTTATTGCATCAAATTCCCTATCTTCAATAGATTTGCAAAATCTGGCCCTACAAGAGGGCTGAAACTTCGACGGAGCACCACGCCCAGGCCGTATCTCAGATCAACGTGAAATTTGGGGATTTTGAAGCCCAAGCCTGGCCGACCAACCCCAAGGAGACGATTTTTGGGTACGTGGGCCCCATACATGTGCGGCCGATCACCAGCGCACGTGCGTCAGGTCCCACTCGTGGTCCGCACGTGACAGCTGTCTTCTAGTTCAGGGTTCCTTCTCTTTTACTCTCTCATATTTATTTTTCATAAACCCTAACCCTAGATGGTCCTAAATCCCCAAATTCTATCCCTATTCTCACCCTAGGATTTCCTAAATTGAAATTGGTAAATCCCTTGGATTAGGGGCCGATTACTATGCATGTGTGGATGATTATTTCTTATCTTTGAGCATCGTTTGGTTCATAAATTTTATTGATCCAACCCTATCATGTGTAGGCCTGGACCTGCATAGATTCCCCTTAATTGAATGTTTGAACTGTTGTGTGGGATATGGAATTTGTGCAATTGTTTATGAACTAACATGATCTTAAGCCTGAAATCTTACACATCATATCTAAATTTCATGTCCTGCATCAGAAAAGCTCGTGCTTTCTTCTTTCATCCTCATGCAATTTGAAGGTACTTCCATGCAATTTGAAAGGAAGACTGGTGCAAGGCTAATCTTCATCAACGGAGGTGTGAGGTCTCCACTTATAAACACGTCATGTCTCCATCTATCCCCACATCATCTTCTCTTTTCTTCCCCATTCAGGTATTTTCTTCAGATTCTTCATTCTCCCCATCTCAGATCTTCGTCTTCTCCCAAACCCAACTTTTCCATACCCATCTACAATCCAAACCCTAACCGACCTAAACCCATCATCCCACGCCACACGTGTGAATCCCACTCGCCCCTTTTGATTTCCCACCATCATTATATCAAAGCCCCATTCTTCCATCCTCAAAACCCTAACCCTAAACCTAAAATTCCTAATTTTCATACTTTCTCAAATTACCCAAACCCTAATTTTCACCCTACGTTGTATTAGGTTTCCTATTTTGAAATAGACTATACCAAATGCTAATTGGATGTCCCTACATCCATTAGATCCTAGTTTCTTTTTTATTTAATGATCTTGTGTTACAATGTTGGTAGCTTAGGATAGGATTATGTATGATGCTCTTTTGAGTTTTCATGATTTTTTGACGATTATAGCGTTGTTTGTTTTTTTTTGTTAAATATCTTAATTTGGCTACTTGATCTCATAAGTTAATTGGTTCATGCATCGGTCATGCATCACTTTCTCCACTTTTAGTCTATTCTGAAAGATCTTGTTGATTGGCTAGAAAGACTAATTTCTGAAATCGAATTCAAAGAAGCAGTGGACAATTTGGGAAGAGAAAAAGCACCCGGGCCCAACAGAAAGGGGATGTGTTAGAGTTCATACGGGAGTTTTTCAAACAAGGTCGGTTATCTTCAGAAATGGGAGCTTCCTTCATAGTTTTAATTCTCAAGATTGAAGGCATGGAGGAATTGAAGGATTTTAGGCCGATTAGCCAGTTAGGGAGTCCAAATAAAATATTGGCTAAAATCCTGGAGACACGATTTAAAGTGGTTCTAGGAAAAGTTATTTCTCCTAATCAAGGGGCTTTTGTGGGAGGTCGGCAAATTTTGGATACCACCCTAATAGCTCATGAATGCATTGATTCTCTCGATTTAAGGATAAGAAGCCATGTATACAACCATGTAGTATGTGAATTTTTAGATTACATGTTGGAAAGATTGGGATGCGAGGATAAATGGAAGAAATGGATTCAGATTTGTGTCAGATCATCTTCATTCTCAGTGCTTGTGAATGGATCCTTGAAAGCTTTCTTCAAACCAACTAGGGGTTTAAGCCAAGGGGATCTGTCATCTCTTTATCTTTTTTGGTCATTGGGCAGGCTTTCAGTCGTATGTTAGTGAAGGGCCAAGAGACAAGTTTATTCAGAGGCTTCAAGGTGGACCAAATGGGGGATAGTATAACCCATCTTCAGTTTGGCGATGACATTATTATCTTTTGCGAAGCATATCCAGGTATGATAGACGACTTGCGCAAAGTGGTTATATGTTTTGAGGCAGTTTCCGAGTTCAAAATTAATATGGGAAAAAGTGAAATGCTAGGCATTCATTTATCTAGAGAAGAAATTAGGAGGTTGGCCTCCATTTTCAGTTACAAGGATGGCTCCTTTCCCTCTCAGTACTTGGGGCTTCTGTTATGCATAGGAAAGTCGGCTAAGCATCTTTGGGACAAGGTGATTGAGAGAATAGCAAGAAACTTAACCAAGTGGAAATGTTGCTATCACTCGTTAGGCGGTCGCTTCACTCTTATCAAGTCTACTTTTTCCAACATGTCGGTGTATTTCATGTCTCTCTTTAGGTGTCCTCAATTGGTGTGCCAAAATAGAAAAGATGAGAAGAGATTTCTTGTGGCGGGGATCAAAAGGTGCTAACAAATTTCACTTATTTAAGTGGGAAGAGGTGTGTAAACCTTTCAACCAAGGAGGGGCTGGTTTGAGGGTCTTGAATGGGATGAATATTTCCCTTCTCAGTAAATGGTTAAGGCACTTCAAGTCCAAAGAAGGAAGTTGAGAGATAATTGATAGGAAGTATGGGCTTCAGGAGGGTGGGTGGGAGACGAGACATTCATCTATTTACCAAGCATCTCATATATGGAAAATTGTAACAACAGTTAGAGCAGAATTTTGGCAAGGTATTTTGTTTTTTGTGGGAGATGGCTCGAGGATTCGCTTCTGGAAAGACATTTGGTGTGGTGATACCATGTTGTAAATGGAGTTTCCAAATTTGGCAAGGTTAGCCGCATCAGAAAATCTCAGATTTTCTGATTGTTTATCTTTTTAGCGGGTCCTCTTTGTAGGAGAGGCCTATCGGATAGCAAAATGGAGGAGTTCCTTACCCTTTTGGAACATTTGAAGCTTGTTTGGCCTTCTAGGGATTCTGATTCCATGTTATGGAGGGTGCATAACTCCGAAAGGTTTTCAGTTAAATCCTTCTGTAAGTTTTTCAGGTTGGAGGATCACACGTCCAAGGGGGAGCATGCTTACCGTTTTTGGTCGTATGGTGCACCACCCAAAGTAGTTGTGTTCACATGGTTGGTGTGAAGAAAGAGGGTGCTGAAAATGGATAATCTTCGAAAGAGATCCTTAATCATCCCAAACATGTGTTGCATGTGTAACCATGATGCTGAGACCATCGATCACTTGGGTCCTTACTCTTACCCGGGTGGTAGACTCCTTGGAGTTTCAACACCGGGTCAAGGGTTCGAGTACCCATGGTGGTGAAATTCCACGGTGTGCGTGTGTGGGGTGTGTGTGCGTGTGGCGTGAGTGTGTGGGGGTGTGTGTGCGTGTGTAAAAAATAAAAAATAATAAAAAAAGAGACCATCGATCACTTCATCATTTTGTGCCCGTTTGCTTCCAAGATTTGGAAGTATTTTATAGCAGATTTTGGGGATTCGTGGGTTATGCCAACTTCAGTTCAGGGCCTTTTGTGAGCTTGGCATGGAAGCACTGGAGGGAAGAAAGATTGACACAGTTGGCACCTGGTTTTGCAAGCCATTTGGTGGGCGATTTGGGGTGAGCAAAACAAGCGTCATTTTCGTAATTCTTCTAGTTTTGTCAACACTGTCTCGGAAAGGATGAAGCTCTTGGTTTCCGATTGGAAACGCTTGTGATTTTTTCGCTTCTTGTTGTTTGGCTTCGTGCCAGTTGGGTTTTCTGTTTTTTTTTTTTTTTCCCCTTGCTTTTGCAGCATTTTAATAAAATTCTCTTCACTCTTCAACAAAAAAAAAAAGAGTTGGTATCAGAGCAAGTTTTATTCTTCGGAACCAAAGTTCTCCTCTCTTTCTTATTCATATTTTTCTACCCTAAACCCCTACTCACTGTCTCACATCCAAAGCCCCAACCACCACCCGCCTTCCATCCTAAAACGCTAGCAGCCACCCTCCTTTCCTCCTAAAGCCCTACCTGCACCCTCTTACACTAGAAACCTAGCCTCCACCCTCCTATATCCAATAAATCGTGGCTGTCCAAGTTGGAACCCTTAGATCTATCCTTGATCCTAACCATGCGTAATCCCCAATTTTTAGATCCCTAGCTAAAACCCTTAGATCTAGCCTAGATCTTGGCATGCGAATCCCCAAGCATCTCAAACCCATGGTTCTACTTTCCATAACCCAAAACTTTGTATCTAGACCCAATTTTTGACGTTACAAACCTGTAACTCCCAGATTAACCTTCCCAAATAAAAGTCCAACCCACTCACCCACCAAAACCGCAAGTGTACAATCCTTAGCTCTAAGATTCACATCCCCAAAACAAAAAATCCAGTCGTTATCCACCAATTGTACACCCACAATCCATTTAGATCCATATATCCAAGCCCTAATCTATCCCCCAAAATTACACAAAATCCCCAAATTTCCTCAGATTTAGCCATCCCTAAAGTTGTAATCCATTGCATGTTTTGAATGAACCAGCCAATTCTTCATTGTGGAGATGTACGATTATTCCTATCCAAACCCTTGTCCCTATTTGGCTATCCTTACCCTCCGTACGATCCTTACCATAGTTATCCAGACCATCATAACGTCCTTCCTTGCGCCCCAATCATTCCTATCTTCCTATGATTATTACGGCGTGCTGTATGGCCCATAACCTAATCCCTCTCATCACTATGAAAGTAGACCACAATACACTAGTTATTCGGAAGCACATGTCATAAGAAGGCATCTGAGGAATCAAATAAAGTAGAGACGATGCAGGAGGAGGAGATGAAGAGAAATCAAGGAAAAACTCAATGAGCTAAGAATGTTACTAAAGAAGTTTGGCCAAGATTCCATGGATCATTAGGAAAGATCCCAGGGATGACACATTTAGCGAAAGCATTGCCATTCAAGATGACACATGACAAGAGTCCAAGGTTGGACCAATTCAGGATTACATCATGGATCAAAGGATGGATTTGCTAAAGGAACAAAAAATGGCCCAATGGACAGATTAGTTGATGGGACAAATGATAGATCAATGGTTATATTGACAGAAAAGCTGATCAACAGCTCAATAATCATATTGTCAAACCCTATGGAGTTCGTCAGAGTTGAGATTATGCATTAGTCCCATACTAATGTTAATTGGAGTATGCAAATCAGAGACTCGTGCCAAGAAAGACGACGTGGAAAAGTCATGAAGATGATCAAGAGCATGAGAAGAAGCCGCAACTGATGAGCTAGAATCCAAGCAAAGCAACTCCACTACCAAAGAGGAAGTGAAGCCAATGCCCAAGAAAGGGAGAGCACAAAAGCAACGAAAGAAGTGGCATGATCTACAACGACATCCCACACAACTGAGGTCAATGAGATGATCAGGTCTTCACGGTCAACTTCCACCAAGGACGAAAAATATTCAACACCAAGTTGCATCGGATTAGAGGAACAATGCTGACTATCTGCTCAAGGACGAGTTTTTTGAAACCGAGTGGAATTGATGCATTCTGGGACAAACGTGTGCAAATCCAACTTCTACAGAGATCCAATTGGACTGGGGGGCTCACATGTCCAAGCAGACAGCTCTATTGACCTACCAATTAGATTGTGGGGCCCATGGGTCCAGTTTTGTCCTACTTTAAGCAATTTTCAAGATCTGTGGGTCATCTCTAGCAAGAAGATTCCATTTCCAGCAGGATACACCAACTGGATCCTATATTCGAGGAGTGTTGCAATCATACAAAGCTAATCAATCCTCGATGCAATCAGCGGGGATGATGTGGGAAAAAGAAATCCAGTTAACCATATGGTATTTAAAAGCCAATAGGAGTCCATAGTTGAAGTATATGTTGATTATGAAGAATCATGCCATTCTCTATTCATTGCTTAATCAGGAATGCATTCCTAATGTTTGTGGATAAGATTTGATTAATAAGGAATAGCCAATATTACAAGTAGATTTTATTGCTCCTGATACATCAATAGATAGATCCCTCCGTCCATCCTCCTACGATCCATCAATAGATCCATCCAGTAATTCTTTGGCCAGTCAGGTCATTGATCCATCTGTGTCCCAATCAACAAATTCCTCCTTTGATCCTTCCTTATGTTCGTCCTTCAATTCCTTTTATAGTTCTTCTAAAGACTTCATAGGACTTGTAATCGTCTTAGTAAGTGGCTTCATGATTAGGACATGGACAACCAAATGCTGATGAATTAGGCTGACATACTTGTTGATGAGTTTTAGGGAGGATTAGAGCGTGGAAAGGGACCCAAAGATCTTCCATAATGGACCAAATCCATAGATCCATCAATGGGCCATTCATTATGACACCTATTGTACACTTTTTGGTTCACAAAAAGATCTTTTGGTGGCATTCAAGTTACAAATTTTTTCTTCTTTTTTACGAATTTTGGTTTATTTCTGTTTTGCTTATGCCTCACTTAAGTAGACAGGGTTAGTTTAGTCCTTTTTTCTTCAAATTAAGATTGTAGGGCTAAGAATAACATCGATCCCATAGTTTATGCTTGATGTACAGTCTAGATTAATGCAAGGCTTCTCATTGTTTTCTTTTTTCTTTTTTTCTTTTTTTTTTTAAAGGGTGCTTCTCTTTGTTTTCCTCCATATAAACTCAATCAAGACAAAATGTCCAGCAGCTTTTAGGACATTTTTCTTCTCTTTAAACCTTGGGAGCCAACCCTTTCCTAGAGTTTGCACAAGTGTATGTTTTTCACAAGTAGGGCATATGATCTAGACCATCATAGTAGTAAGAATTTTGATTATTCGTTGGTTATTGCATTGATTTCCCTTTCCTTTCAAGTGGAAGAATCTCTATTCTTGGATTAGGTGTGTTAGGGTGTGATTTGGTGCTAGGTTTTGATATAGTTGTGTGCGATTGACAAATCTTATTCGTTGGCTAAACCAAATTTGGTATCATAGCCTCCACTTCCACCATTGTTTCATTCTTGCATGAGCTTCTAATTCTACAATCATGCCGTGTAGAGTCCACGGCCATGGTGCATGAGGAATTGATGAGGAGGACACAAATCCAATAAAAAAAAGATATTTTCCATGTTAGAGAAGCAAATGGAGACCATCTCCCAACAACTCGCTATGCTATTAGCGAGAAATGAACCACGGACTCAAGAAGACGACGATGATGAGTCGAGTGGGAGTGAAATTAACCCGTTCCATCGTGAAGCACCTTTTTGTTGAGCTGCGACGAGTGGAGAAAGAGAGATTATTATGATCAAAGTCGGAACTAAAGGTGGAAGTCCTTGAATACTATGGTAATATGCATGAGAACATTTTTTTAGATTGGATTGATGCAATGGAAAAGATCTTGATTACAAAAATATGAACAAAACAAATAAAAAAAAGGTAAAAATAATTGCCATGAAATCGAAAGTTAGAGCTTCAGCATGGTGGGAACAAGTTTAAGGCCACCCGAGAAAAGTGGGGACAGTCTAAAGTAAAAACATGGGAGAAGATGAAGCCTCTCATGAAGGAGGCTTTTCTACCCACAAATTACGTGCAGTCCCTCTTCCAGTGATTGCAGCATATCCAGCAAGGGGATATGACCATAGAGGAGTACGCGGAAGAACCCCATCTTCTGGTGGCTCAGAATAATTTATCTAAGATCGAGATCGAGAGGCTGGTCATATGTTTCATGGATTGGTTGTGACCACTATCGTAGATCTGTTGGGAATTCAGCCGGTATTTACTGTTCTAGAAGCGTATAGGCAAGCCTCATTGGTTAAAAAGAGGAATAAGGATACATATGGTTGCATGGAGGCCTCTAATTGATATAGTGGTAATTGGAGCAATAGGAGTAAGCCTGCAGGGGACCTAGGCTAGGCCAATTGCCAAAACCATCACTCCAATGTCTAGGTCACGAGTTTGGAACGACGGGGCAACAAGACGAACAGGACAGTAAAACATTTGGTGAGGCAAATGCAAGGAAGTTGGGATATTTCCACCGAATGAAGCGACAAGTAAATTTAACCAGCAATTCCAAAGAAATTGTGGAGGAATAGTCAGTCGACAACAAAGGTGAGACCACAGAGGGAATGGATGATGTAGAATATGATATTAATGGTGGAGAAAACGGAATATATGGTGATGGTCCAGAGACATTGGTGATCCAAAAGGCTCTTCTTACACCCAAGTCGCCTAAAGAAGAAGATTTGTTACAAACTCATATCTTCTACATGGGCTGCACAATTAATAGCAAAAGTCTGTGGGGTGATCGTTGGCAGGAGCGGCCATGAAAATGTCATCACGGAAGGGATCGGAGAAAACCTACAATTGAAGACCGAGAAGTATTCGGTTTCATAAACTTGTTTAGTTTAAGCAACGTAGTGAGGTAAAGGTTTCTTGTCGTTGTTTAACTTCATTCATTATCAGTAAAACCTATCATGACAATGTATAGTGTAACTTGGTCGAAAGGATGGACGTGTACCACATTTTGTTAGGCTGACCATGACAATATGATCAACGAACCATTCACAATGGTTGGAAAAATACATACACCTTTTTTTTAAGGTAACACTACTAGGGATTGAACAATGGATCTCTCACACACACTACGTTGTCTCTACCAGCTCATCTAATGAGCAAGAGATAGGCTAAAATAGTATTAAAACACAAGAGAAAGGATCTAGGCAAAACTTGCAACTACGAGAAGCATCAGTCTTCTATCCCATGCAAGGTTACTTGATGGGGGCATCATGTGCACGCCCCCCACCCTACACACATATTCAAGGAGGAGGAGGGCCCCACCATCGATTTAGATCGACGATGAAATCTTTGGAGGGCCTCACAATTAGGGGTTATGCTATGGAGCATTCGAGTGGACCCGATCATCATATGGATTCTACCATCAGATCTCATGATCATCGCCCACTACCCTAGATGATCTAGGATTTTGAGTTTTGACTATTCTCGTTATTAGAAACATCATGAACGGCTTTGATTGCGTAAATTAGTTATTATTTTATTGACTTCAACTTTTAAGTATTAGTGTGAGCACATGGCATAAGGGTAAAATTGTCTTTTAGGGTATAGGGTTTTCTTATAAATAATCAACCCCATGTAGGTATTTTTCAACGAAGTTTATGAACAAAAATTCTGCGTTTTTCTTCTTCTCTATCTCTTTAGCTTGAAGAATCAAATTGGGTGTGAAACCCTCCCTTCCTCAAAGGGCTAACTACCGTGGTGCAAAGCCATAACCATCCCAAATCATCCCCGCTTCTTTACACCCCACATCCATCATCTTCTACGTCCCTCCCATCTTCAGATTCACCCTTTCTTCTACCCAAGTTCTCTTCTACAACAAATTTTCAGATTTTGGCCCATCAGAGGGACTGAAACTTCGGCGGAGCACCACACACAAACCGTGCATCGAATCGACATGGTATGGAAGCGGTCCTACCCTGGCCAATCCTAGCCTAAGAGTCGCTTTCCCACTTCGTGGGCCCCACACACGTGCGGACGAGGGGTCACGCATGTGCGCCCAAGGCCAGTTGTTGTCCATGCATGTGGCTCATCACAGGTTCCATCTTTCCTCTATTTTCCTCCTCTTTAGCCTTAAATCCAGACCCTTAACCCTAGAGAATCCCAAATCCCAATTATTCCCAAATTTGCAAACCCTATATTTTCCCCCGAATTGAAACACGGTGAATCTCTTAAATTGGGGAACAATCCTTTGCAAAAACGGACGACTCTTACACTCCTTTGGGCTTGTTTGGTTTATAATTTTATTTGATCCAGCCCTAAACTTGTGTAGGCTTAGACCCCCATAGATTCCCCATTTGGAATATTTGATCGTATGTAGGATGCGGAATTTTGTGATTGTTTAAAATTGGTATGATCTAAAGCTTGAACTCTTGCATATCATATTTAATTTCATGTCCTGCATCAAATTTGGTATCAAAGCATAGGTTTTTTTTATAGGCGAATGCATTGCATGTTTAGGGTTCAGTTTATTTATGTCCATTATGCATCAATTCTCCTCATATAGGGCTGTTTAAGACCCATAGTTCCCAATATGGGCTACTAAATTTTCTGTTAAAAAATTATTTGGATAGTTATATTGCTGGAATTTTAGTAGCGTTGGGTAGTTTCCTTCATATAGTCCTATAGGATCATTTAGTCTCATTTAGACGCATATAGTTGCATTAGAGGGTCTTTGAGTTGAGTCAGTGGTTGTATGCCCCAGTGTTCGAAATATCGGTTATCGCATGGGATATATTGGTTGTATCGTATAATTTATCGTTGTTGTTGGAAACATTGGAAATTTGCTTGAATTTTTCAATCAAACTTCAGTGACTATTAAAAAAGACATCAATACACACTTATAAATCAAAACATAACAAAACACAAGTGTACACAATAGGTTTTCTTTGTATGGGGTCCTAATCTATACGTCGTCTAACTAAATTGATGCAAGTATATTCAATGTCTATTCATATAATTTATAAATGTAAGAAGACGCGTGGAAACACAAGCAATACATTCAAAAGCAAAATAAGAATCACTAGATTAGGTTACATACATGTTTAATTTGATGTTTGGACACAAAGATTGCAAACAATTTCCGAGAAATTGGAAAATTTTGATTTTTTTTAAATTTTTCACAACTCGGCCCATCTCCTCCAAATCTCGAAATTGAAGCTCCCAATCCATGATTTTTCATGATTTGTAACAATTTGATACTAATTTAACATGATTTACAGAAAATAAAAGAATCAAAATTCAAAAATTCTCATCAGATCGAACATGTGGGATATATCGCAGTACTTGTGTGATATATCGTGGGATATCTCGACTGATATCATCGATATTTAAAACACTGGTATGCCCACACGTACTAGTCATGGTTTTGGTTTGTACCCTACACTAAACATAGAGCAATTGCAAGAGCCTATGAACAACATAACCCGGCAGTTTGAGTCTTTAGGTAGGCGCCTGGAACAACATGTGCGTGTTACCCAACTAGAGACCTCCACCCGAGCAAACTCCGCTATTGGGGAAGATGCACAATCTCAGGCAGGTGGTCAGGATGATAAACAAGGGAATGATGGTGGTCAAAGAAATGGTCATGGGCGCGCACCCGTGCACCTACCCCACGAGGGGCATCATGATCATTATGACCCGGATGCACAACTCCTCAAGGGAGTTAAAGTAAAGGCCCTTACATTTAATGGCCACTTGGACCCTAAAACTTTTCTAAATTGGTTGGCGGATATGGACTACTATTTTGAGTGGTACGACATGTCGGATGCTCGTCAAATCCGATTTGCCAAAATGAAGCTTGTGGGCCAAGCAAAGAGGTTTTGGGCTACTGTAGAGCGAAAGAAAGAAAGGTTGAGAGAGCCCGGTGTGAAGTTGAAGAGGATCCCATATTCACTCTTGCTCGATTTAGGACGGGCCTCCATTCTGACATTAAGAAAGAGTTGCTCACCAAGGATATGACACTCTTGAACAGATGTATCAAGTAGTGTTGGCGGTCGAGTAATACCTCAAAACATCTGTGAGAAGGTGGTTTGAGTCTCGTGATTCTGGCATTAAGGCTAACCCTTCTAGGGCTAAGCTTGGCACTAAATATCAATACAAGCATTTCAGTAGTTCTCAGTCTAGGCCCAAGGATGATAAAGGTAAAGGAGTTATCGTGTCTAGCTCGCGCAAAAGCAATGCAACTAGGTGTTTTACATGTCGGGGGTTTGGTCACTTTGTCCACCAGTGTGGCACAAAATAGGGCACCAAGGTATTCCTTATTGATGGGCAAGTAAAAGTAGTACCCCCAGAAAGTGATGGTGAGGAGGAAGAATATGAGCCAACAGAGATCCTTATTGATGAGGAAGAGGGAGCGCAAGAGTCTGCGACCCTTGCAGTTGTGCATTGCGCCTTTGCCCAAACAAAGAATATCGACGATTGGCGCCGCAACACGATTTTCTATACCTACACAAAATGTAGTTATAAGATGATGCAAGACATGAAATTCAAGTATGATGTGCAACATTTTCAGGCTTTAAATCACGCTAGGTCAGAAACAATTACATAAAATTCCACATCCCACACAAAAGTTCAAACACTCAATCAAGGGGGACCTTATGCGGATCTAGGCCTACACATGCTAGGGCTGGATCAATCAAAATTATAGACCAAACAAGAAACAAAGGAGGGTAAATTTATCCACACATGCACAGAAATAATTCCTCAATCCAAGGGATTCAGAAATTTCAATTCGGGAACCCTAAGGTTGAAGAAAGGGTATAAAATTGGGGATTTGAGTAATTTAAGGTTAGGTTTAGGGATTTTGGGTGAAAGAAGAGTGAAAGAGAGAAGAGAGACGAACTAGAGAACTATCGCACGTGTGGACAGCAGCAATGGCCCAGACGCACGTGCGTGTGATCCCGACCACAGGTGTGTGGGGCCCACTATTCAGAAAAATGCCACCTTGGCCTTGGTCAGCCAAGGATGGAGTGCAAAACCCCCAAATCTCAACTCGATCCGATGCATGGTTTGTGCGTGGTGCTCCGCCGAAGTTTCAGTCCTCCTGCAGGGCCAGATTCTGAAAATCTGCTGTAGAGAGAAACGCCTGCAAATAATAATGGATTTGCAAATGGAATGCTTGTAGGAGGAGAGAAATATAGATGGAAGAAGGTAGGGGCGAATCGGGATAAGTGTGGCTTCGCACCACAGTAGTCAGCCCTTCGAAGAAGGGAGGGTTTCACACCCAATTGAATCTCTACAACTCAGGAATTTAGAGGAGCAAAAAAACGCAACAATTTTATTAACCTTGATCAAGAAAAAAAAAAAAGCTACAAGGGGTGCCTAATTATAATAAAACTCTATACCGCAAAACTCGCGCCATGTGCGCAACCTATTACTTAGAGACGAAGTAATTAAAAATAACAATTAATCAACGCAATTTACACCATCCATGATATTCCTAATAACAATAATAAGCAAATCCCAAAGTACTAGATTAATTAGAATAGTGGGTCACGATCATGAGAACCCATGGTGGGATTCACATGACTATCGGGACTACTCCAATGAATTAAAATGTAGTCCTCTAACTAGCAGGCCCTCCCTACACGTCGTCATGGATCCAGATCGATGGTGGGGCCCTCTTCCTTGCGTACATGCGTAGGGGGCGTGTGTGTGCGCGTGATGTCCCCATCAACTCTTCCCAGCTACGAAGATTACGCCACTTCCGAAACAAAACTCCTGAACTGCTCCAAGATGTCTGGATCAAGTCTATGTAGCTCCTCGATAAGCCACGTACTGTCTGAAGCTAGGCAAGACTGCCACTTAACCAGGTACTTCTGAAACCCACCATCCGACGTAGATATTATCTGATGGTCCAGAATATCCTCTATCTCAACTCCGGGTGTGGGAAGGGTAGGTATAGGAGGTAGACACTGAGAAAATAGGTCGGGAATAATAGGTATAAGAGGTAGAGGCTGGGACGATGGGTCAGAAAGGGTAGGTATGGGAGGTAGAGGCTAGAAAGATGAGTCAGGAAAGGGTCATGGATCAAGGGAAAAGTTTGGAGAATCAGGATGGTTAGGCGAAAGGCTAGACAATGCATCAGTGGCCCCCTGAAATGCAACTAGATCCTCCACATTGAATGTGAAACTAATTCCCATGGAGGGTAAAAGATCTACCACATACGCATTGAGACCGTTTCGTTTTATAATTTTAAATGATCCAGCGCTACGGGCATGTAATTTACGAACAACTCCCTGAGGGTACTACTCTGGCCTGATGCGAACCATCACAGAGTCTCTTACATTGAATTCCTTGAAATGTTTATGTTAGTCTACAGAATGTGTAATGTTCATTACTAGTCATGATCTTTTGCCCGATTTTTTGATGCCATGAATGAATGTGATGCACAAACGACTCTACAAACTCTAATGGCCTAAGGGATAATGACATAGGGACAAGATCAATAGACTTCCTAGGAACAACATTACACCAAAATGTGGCTTTATATGACCCAAACTGAATAGAAACAAAACAACAGCGCCAACTATCGGCATTATTTGCTTGTGTAAAGGTGCAACACACAACTGCAAGGGTCGCAGACTCTTGCGCTCCCTCTTCCTCATCACTAGGGGTTTCTGCTAGTTCATATTCTTCCTCATCATCATCACTTTCTGGGTGCACTACTTCTACTTGCCCATCAATAAAGAACACCTTGGTGCCCTCTCTCATGCCACATGTGACCAAACCCTTGACACTTAAAACACCTAGTTGTTTCACTTTTATGCGAGCTAGACCCGATAACCTCTTTACCCTTATCATCCTTGGGCCTGGACTGAAAACTGCTGGAAGGTTTGTCTTAGTATCCAATGCTAGGCTTAGCCCCAAAAGGGTTGGCCTTAGTACTAGAGTCGTGAAAATCAAACCGCCTTCCCACAGGAGTTTTGAGGTATTGCTCGACCTCTAACACTACTTGATACAACTGTTCAATAGCGTCTGTCTTTGGTGAGCAATTCTCGCCTAATGTCAGTACGGAGGCCCGTTTTAAATCGAGCAAGGGCGAGTATGGGATCCTCATCAACTTCACACCTGGTCAAGTACTCTTCAAACCTCTTAATGTATTCCACCACACTCATGGAACCTTGTCGAAGAGACTGTCATTCATGAATCAACCGTAAGTCGAAGAGACTGTCATTCATCAATCAATTGTAAGCGATAAGATAAAGGGAGGTACTTCTCCTTAAGAGTTTTTTTCATTTCTCCCCATAGACTATTGGTAGCTCTCTCACTCTTTCTTTCTTTCGCTCTACAGTAGCCCAAAACCTCTTTACTTGGCCCACAAGCTTCATCTTGGCAAATTGGACTCGACAAGCATCCGACATGTCATACCACTCAAAATAGTGGTTCATATCCGCCAGCCAGTCTAAAAAGACTTTAGGGTCCAAGTAGCCATCAAACGTAGGGGCATCTACTCTAACTCCCTTGAGGAGTTACACATCTGGGTCATATTGATCATGATGTCTCTCGCGGGGTAGGTGCACGGGTGCGCGCCCATGACCAATTCCTTGGCCACCTCCATTCCTTAGTCTAACCTCCTGATCGCCTGCCCGAGATTGAGCATCTTCCCCAGTGGTGGGGTTTGCCCCAGCAGAGGTCTCTAGTTAGGTAACGCACACATTAAACTGCTCAAAGTGTTGGTCCATACATTGTTCCAAGCGCTTACCCAAAGACTCAAAACTGTTGGGTCAGCTTGTTCATTGACTCCTACAATTGCTCCATGTTTAATGTAGGGTGCAAGCCAAAACCACAACCCGTACATGTGGGCATACAACTATAACTTAATCTAAGGACCTTCTACTATGACTATATGCGCCTAGATAGGACTAAATGCTCCTACAGAACTCTATATGGAGAAAACGACACAATACTACTCAATTTCCAGCAACATATCTGTCCAAACAGTTTGTTAACAGAAAATTCAGCAATGAAAATTGGAGAATTTCTGACAATAGAAAAGTCAGCAGTCTGTTGTGAATGATGGATCCTAAACAGCCCTATATGATGAAATTTAATGCAAAATAAACGCGAATAGACTAAACCCTAAACATGCAACGCAATCCCCTATGAAAAACCTAAGCTTTAATACCAAATTTGATGTAGGACATGAAATTCAAGTATGATGGGCAAGATTTTCAGGCTTTAGATCACACTAGTTCAGAAACAATTACACAAAATTCCACATCCCACACAAAAGTTCAAACATTCAATCAAGGGGAACCTTATGCAGATCCAGGCCTACACATACTAGGGTCGGATCAATCAAAATTATAGACCAAACAACAATCAAAGGAAGGTAAATTCATCCATACATGTACAGAAATAATTCCTTAATCCAAGGGATTCAAAAATTTCAATTCGGGGAAACCTAAGTTGAAGAAAGGGTATAAAATTAGAGATTTTGAGTAATTTAGGGTTAGGTTTAGGGATTTTGGATGAAAGATGAGTGAAAGAGAGGAGAGACGAACCAAAAAAGTGCCGCACGTGTGGACAACAGCAATGGCCCAGACGCACTTGCGTGTGATGCCAGCCGCACGTGTGTGGGGTCCACTATTCAGAAAAAGGCCACCTTGACCCTGGTCGGCCAAGGATGGACTCCAAAACCCCCAAATCTCAACTTGATTCGATGCACGATTTGTGCGTGCTACTCCGCCGAAGTTTCAGCCCTCCTACAGGGCCAGATTCTTGAAATCTACTGTAGAGAGAAAAACGCCCGCAAATATTCATGGATTTGCAGATGGAATGCTTGTAGAATGAGAGATATGGATGGAAGAAGGTGGGGACAAATCGGGATAGGTGGGGCTTCGCACAACGGTAGTCAGCCCTTCGAGAAAGAGAGAGTTTCGCACCCAATTGAATCTCCACAACTCAGGAATTTAGAGCAGAAAAACGCAGCAATTATATTAATCTTCATTAAGAAAAAATGAATACAAGAAGTGCCTATTTATAATAAAACCCTATACCCCAAAACTCGCGCCATGTGCGCAAGCTATTACTTGGAGACGAAGTAATCAAAAATAACAACTAATCAAGGCAATCTTAACCGTCCATGATATTCCTAATAACAATAATAAGCAAAACTCAAAGTACTAGATTAATTAGAATAGTGGGTCACGATCATAAGGACCCATGGTGGGATCCACATGACTATCGGGTCCACTCCAACAAACTAAAATGCAGTCCTCTAATTATGAGGCCCTCCCTGGACGTTGTCATCGATCCATATCGATGGTAGGGCCCTCCTCCTTGCGTACGTGCGTAGGGGGGCGTGCGTGTGCGCGTGATGTCTGTATCATAAGAGTTGCGAGATGATCGTGGATAGTGGTAGTTCTGTCAATGTGGCATCAACTGGCACTGTGAGCCGTTTAGGCTTAAAGCTTGAAGCCCATCCTCAACCTTAAGAGTGTCTTGGGTTGTTAAGACTTCCATTCCAATCTGGCACCGTTGTCTTGTTCCTATTTGGGTTGGATCATACAAAGACACTCTGGTGTGATGTTGTTCCCATGGATGTTAGCCACATCATTTTGGGTAGGCCCTGGCCCTATGACAGGGATGTCACCATATTTGGTCATTCGAATGTGTGTACATTCTAGTTTGAGGGCAAGAAAGTCAAGCTAAATCCTCTCCGACCCAAGAACACGATTGGAAAGGAGTCCACCACAAAAAGTGGTGTGAGCGGCTCAAAAGAATTGAAGGAATCGAAGTTCAAGTCTAAGCCTCTCCATATTTTAAATGCCAAAGACTTTGAGCGAGAGACTAAGTCGGACCTGATAGTGTACGCTCTTGTGGCTACAGAGAATGCACCAGAGGCTAGTGTAGAGTTACCCACTGAGGCCATTCCGGTAGTGGATGAGTTTATTTCTTTCCTAATGATCTACCGGATGAGCTCCCCCCTATGAAGGATATACAACACGCCATTGATTTTAATCCCTGGGGCGACTCTACCAAACCTCCCTTATTACAGAATAAACCTAAAGGAGCATGCAGAGTTGAAGAGGCAGGTTGATGAGCTCCTAGAAAAGGGTTTCATTCGAGAGAGCATGAGCTCGTGGGTCTTGCCTGCCCTTCTTATACCTAAGAAGAATGGCACATGGAGGATGTGTGTTGATAGTAGGGCCATCAACAAAATTACAATCAAGTATCGGTTTCCCATACCGTGTCTTGATGACATATTAGATATGATGGCTAACGCTATTATCTTTTCGAAAATTGACCTCAAAAGTGGTTATCACCAAATCCGTGTATGCATTGACAACGAGTAGAAGAAGACCTTCAAGACGATGGATGGGCTATACGAGTGGCTAGTCATACCTTTTGAGCTGACTAATGCCCCAAGTACCTTCATGCGTGTGATGACCCAAGTGTTAAGGCCTTTCATGGGGAAGTTCCTGGTCATCTACTTTGATGATATCCTGATTTATAGCATGACCAAGGAACAACACCTCAATCATTTGATGCAAGTTTGTGAGATCCTTAAAAGCCGAAAATTTGTACGCCAACCTAAAGAAGTGTACGTTTATATCTAGCAGTGTTATCTTCTTAGGTTTTGTTGTGTCAGCTGAGGGTGTGTCGGCGGATCCTGAGAAGGTCAAGGTCATCATCAATTGGCCTGAACCGCACAATATTCACAAGGTGCGCAGCTTTCACGACTTAGCCACCTTCTATAGACGGTTCATTCGAGGCTTCAGTTCCATTATAGCTCCCATCACGGATTGTATAAAAAATGAGAGTTTTAATGGACGAAGGCAACCTCGAAGGCCTTCAAGGAGATAAAGGTAAAGATGACCGATGCTCCAGTTACGCGACTTCAGGATTTTTCGAAAGTTTTTTAAGTCGCATTCGACGCATCAGGAGTCGGCATAGGAGGAGTACTTAGTCAGGAAGGGCAACGCGAGTGAGAAACTGAATGAGGCGAAGCAAAAATATTCCACCTATGACAAAGAATTCAATGTGGTAGTGCAATTGTTGCGCCACTGGCGTCATTATCTATTGCCGCAAGAATTCTTCATGTTCTCAGATCATAAGGCCTTGAGATATCTGAACTCTCAGAAGAAATTAAACCCTAGGCATGCCAAGTGGGTCCAGTTCCTTCAAGAGTATACTTTTATGCTTAAGCACAAGACCGGTGTAGAGAATAAGTCTGCCGACACGTTGAGTCGTCGAGTCACGTTACTCAATTTTAAATGAGTATCGAAGTCACAAGGCTAGAGCGTGTTAGAGACGATTATTCTAAGTGCACAGATTTTGAAGTTGTGTACGCATCGTTGTTTGAGAGTCCATTAGGAGTTAATAGTGAGTATTTAATATTAGACGGATATTTGTTTAGGAGTGACCGTTTGTGCATACCTCGCACCTCCCTCTGCGATTTTCTTGTTTGGGAGTTACATTCAGGAGGGGTCGCGGGTCATTTTGATCGAAATAAGACCATTGCCCTAGTGGAGGATAGATTTTATTGACCAAGCCTCAAGTGAAACATGGCCAAAATTATAAGGCAGTGTCGTATTTGTCAAGTGGCAAAGTAGAAAAAGCAGAATACAAGGCTATACACACCTTTGCCAGTTCCATTCGCCCATTGGCAGGACATCAGTATGGACTTCGTGCTTGGGCTCCCCAAGACTACTCAAAAACACGATTCTATATTTGTTCTCCTGGACCGTTTTTCTAAAATGGCCCATTTCATCCCTTGTTCGAAGACCTTTGACACATCTCATGTTGCTAAGTTGTTCTTTAGTAAGGTTGTCAAGTTTCATGGGTAACCCAAAACCATAGTGTTTGACCGTGACGTGCAATTCATGAGTTATTTTTGGAAGACACTATGGCATATGACGAGTACTAGGCTACGATTTTCTTCTGCCTACCACCCTCAAACCGATGGTCAGACTGAGGTGGTCAATAGGAGCTTAGGAAATTTACTCAGATGTTTAGTAGGGGAGCACACCAAGACGTAGGACACTCCACTACCTATCACCGAATTTGCGTTTAATAGTTTTGTCAATAGATCCACAAGTTTAAGTCCTTTTGAAGTCGTTACTGGTTATAAACCTAGGAAACGTATTGATCTTGTCCCTATATCCCTTGTCCCAAAGGCCATCAGAGTCTGCAGAGTCATTTGCACATCATATTCATTCATTACATCAAAAAATCAGGCGAAAGATCAATACTAGTAATGAACATTACAAAATTTCTGCAGACCAACATAAATGATTCAAGGAATTCAATGTAGAGGACTCTGTGGTGGTCCACATCAAGCCAGAGCAGTACCCTCGGGGAGCAGTTCGTAAATTACACGCGCGTAGCGCTGGACCATTCAAAATTATAAAACGAAATGGTTTTAATGTGTATGTGGTAGATCTTCCACCTTCCATGGGAATTAGTTTCACATTCAATGTGAAAGAGCTAGTTGCATTTCAGGTGACCACTGATACATTGTCCAACCTTTAACCTAACCATCTTGATTCCCTAGACCTTTCCCTTGATCCATGGCTCCTTCCCGACCCATCCTCCCAGCCTCTACCTCTCATACCTACCCTTCCCACACCCAGAGAAGAGATAGAGGATATTCTAGAGCATCAGATAGTATCGACGTTGGACGGCGGCTTTCAAAAGTTACTTGCCAAGTGAAAGCCACGCCCAGCTTCAGACAGTATGTGGCTCACTGAGGAGCTTCAAAGACTTGATCCTGACATCTTGAAGCGGTTCAGGAGTTTTGTTTTCCAGTGGCGAAACCTTTGCAGCAGGGGAGAGTTGATGGGGACATCATGCGCATGCCCCCCACCCTACGCACATATTGAAGGAGGACCCCACTATCGATCTGGATCGACGACAACATCTTTGGAGGGCCTCACAGTTAGGGGTTGTGCTATGGAGCATTCGAGTGGACCCGATCATCATATGGATTCTACCATCGGATCTCATGATCATGGCCCACTACCCTAGATGATCTAAGATTTTGAGTTTTGACCATTCTCGTTATTAGAAACATCATGAACGGCTTTGATTGCATAGATTAGTTATTATTTTATTTACTTCAGCTTTAAGTATTAGTGTGCGCACATGATGCAAGGGTAAAATTGTCTTTTAGGGTTTAGGGTTTTCTTATAAATAAGCAACCCCATGTAGGTATTTTTTAATGAAGTTTATGAATAAAAATTCTGCATTTTTCTTCTTGTCTATCTCTTTAGGTTGAAGAATCGAATTAGATGCGAAACCCTCCCTTCCTCGAAGGGCTAACTACTGTGGTGCGAAGCCATAACCATCCCAAATCATCCCCACTTCTTTACACCCCACATTCATCATCTTCTACATCCCTCTCATCTTTAGATTCACTCTTTCTTGTACCCAAGTTTCCTTCTACAACAGATTTTCAGATTCTGGCCCATCAGAGGGGCTAAAGCTTCGGCGGAGCACCACGCACAAACCGTGCATCGTATCGACACAAAATTTGGTATGGAAGCAGTCCTACCCTGGTCGATCCTAGCCTAGGAGTCACTTTCTGACTTTGTGGGCCCCGCACACGTGCGGGCGAGTGGTCACGCACGTGCGCCCAGAGCCAGTTGTTGTCCACGCACGTGGCTCATCTTAGGTTCCATCTTTCCTTTATTCCCCTCCTCTTTAGCCTTAAATCCAAGCCCTTAAGCCTAGAGAATCCTAAGTCCCAATTATTCCCAAATTTGCAAACCCTAGATTTTCCCTCGAATTGAAACATGGCGAATCTCTTAAATTGGGGAACAATCCTTTGCAAAAATAGATGAATCTTACACTCCTTTGGGCTTGTTTGGTTTATAATTTTATTTGATCCAGCCCTAAACTTGTGCAAGCTTGGACCCCCATAGATTCCCCTTTTTGAATATTTGATCGTATGTAAGATGTGGAATTTTGTGATTGTTTAAAATTTGTATAATCTAAAGCTTGAACTCTTGCATGTCATATACTCATATTTAATTTCATGTCCTGCATCATTACTGGAGGAAATTGAGGGACATGATGCGATTTATATGTTGATTGAGAAAAACGCTAGTGATATCACCCATATAAGTAAATCGATCGAAGACCTACTTAATGAATACAAAGATGTATTCTTCGATGAGCTACCTCCGGGAATACCACCAATGAGGGGTATCCAACATTGCATTGACTTGGTGCCAAGGTCAAGTTTACCCAATCGGGTAGCCTACAAAATGATCTCGAAAGAGCATGATGAATTGAAACAACAAGTCACTGAGTTAATAGAAAAAGGAGCATTAGGGAGAGTATAAGCCCATGTGGAGTCCTGGCTCTACTAGTTGCTTAAATGATGGCACATGGGGATGTGCATTGATAGTAGGGCCATCAACAAGATCACCATAAGATATTGGTTTCCAATACCCCAATTAGATGACATGTTGAATGTGCTTCGGGGCATGAAAATCTTTTTTTAAGATAACACCTGCGGAGCGGATACATTAAGTTCAGATCCGAGAAGATTGCATTCAAGACGTGAGATGGGTTGACGAATGGTTGGTGATGCCATTTGGTCCCAAGCACATTCATAAGGGTGATGAACCAGGTGCTATAGCCCTAAGTTGAAAAGTTCGTAGTGGTATATTTTGATGATATCCTAATTTACAGTCCACATATGCGCACCCGTATGCATCATCTACAAAGTGTGCGTGACACTTTAAGATAGGAGCAATTATGCGCCAAGACAAAATAAAAAATAAAAAAAATAAAAAGTAGTTTGGGGACGGATCGGGTTGTGTTCGTTGGCATGTGGCGAGTGTAGATGGCAGTAGTGTGGATCATGTAAGGTATGGGCAGTACAAGAATGGTCCATGCCCAAAACGATACATGATGTACAGAGTTTCCTTGTATTGGCTATTTTCTATTACCGATTCATTAGAAATTTTAGTACATTGGCAGCTCTCTTTAACAAAATGCTTGAAGTAAGAACATTTTGGATGGTCTACGGTGACACAAAAGAGTTTTGAAGCTAAGAAGAAAAAGTTTGCAAAAGTACATGTTTTAGGCTTGCCAAACTTTGATAAGGTGTTCTAGATATATTGTGACAATCTTAGATTGGCATCGAGGCAATACTCAGCCAAGATAGCTGATACATAGCTTTTTAGTTAGAAGCTAAGTTGTCCCAAGATATAGTACTCTACATATGATGTGAAGTTCTATGCGATTGTACAAGCTCTCCGTCATTGGAGGGATTACTTGGTGCAACGCAAGCTTGTATTGTTCTTCAATCACGATGCTTTGAAATATTTGAATGGCCAGCATAAATTTAAATGCCAGCAAACAAAGAACTCACCTTCACTCTGAAGCATATGGCAGGCACACACATAATTAGGTAGCAGATGCATTGAGTCGTGAGAGGACTTAATTAACTATCCTGCAAGCCAAGATGGTTGTTTTAATTGCTTCGTGTATATGAATATCAGCGATCGGAATTTCGGATAGATTTGGGCCAGATTGGAGAGTGGGAAGAAAGATGAATATACTCTACAGGATGTTTTCCCTTTCAAGGCACAAGATTGTGAACCCCGGAATGTTCTTTTCGGGAAAAATTGTTGGTAGAGATCCATGCAAAGTCATTGTCAGAGAATGAAGGCTAAGATCAAACTCTTGCGGTGATCAAGGACAAGTACTATTGGCCGCAATTATGAAAAGACGCGGCTAGGTATGTAGAAGATATTGGATATGTTAGACAATTAAGGGGCATGCGCAAAATGCAGGATTATATATGCCATTACCTATTCCTTAGGAACCATGGGTGGACGTAAGCATGGATTTCGTATTGGGGTTGTCTCGTGCATGGCATGGTAACAATTCTACTTTGTTCCGTGCAGGAAAACAGGCAATGTGTACTAATTGTGAAGTTATATTTTTAGTTAATAATGAAGCTACATATGGTACCTTAAAGTATCACTTCAAACCGTGATAGCAAGTTCGTCAGTCATTTTTTGTGGACATTATGAAAGCAATTGGGCACTCGTTTATGCTTCAATGGCCCCTATCATCCACAAACTGATGGGCAGTTTGAGGTAGTAAACTAGAGTTTGGGCAACTTATTCCGGTATGGGACAAGTCGAAGTAGTGGGACTTAACATTGCCACGCATACAGTTTACATACAATCAAACGAAGAATGGGACTATTCAAAAGAGCCTGTTTTGAGTGGTCTATGGTAGCTGCTAACCCTTTGAACATGAATAGTCTTATACCAGTACCCAGCATAACTAAGGTGCCCGATTGATGGGGACATCACGCGGACACACCCCCCCCCCCCCCCCCCCTCTACGTACGCACGCAAGGAGGAGGGCCCCACCATCAATCTGGATCAATTACGACGTCCAAGGAGGGCCTCCTAGTTAGAGGACTTCGTTTTGGTTTGTTGGAGTGGACCCGATAGTCATGTGAATCCCACCATGGGTTCTCATGATCGTGACTCACTATTTTAATTAAGCTAGTATTTTGGGTTTTACTTATTATTGTTATTAGGAATATCATGGACAGTATAGATTGCTTTGATTAGTTGTTATTTTTTATTACTTCGTCTCCAAGTAATAGGATGCACACATGACGCAAGTTTTGGGGTATAGGGTTTTATAAATAGGCACCCCTTGTAGTCTTTTTTTCTCATTGAAGATTAATAAATAAATAAATAATACGTTTTTTTCTACTCCTCTGAGTTTATGAGTTGTGGAAATCCAATTGGGTGTGAAACCCTCATGGTGCGAAGCCACACCTATCCCGATTTGCCCCCACCTTCTATCATCTATATTTCTCCTCTCACAGTCATCTACACTTCAAATCACTCCTCTATTGCTGTCGTTTTACTCTTTTCAGCAGATTTCCAGAATCTGGCCTGTAGGAGGGCTGAAACTTTGGCGGAGCACCACGCACAGACCGTGCATCGGATCAGGTTGAAATTTGGGAGTTTTGCAGTCCTCCCTTGGCCAACCAGACTTAAAGAGCTGCTTTCTGGATTCGTGGCCCCCACGCACGTGCGGCCAAGCCCATGCGCACATGCGTCAGGTTTGGCCCGCTGTCGACATGCGTGGACCGCTATCAGGTCCCATCTTTTCTCCCCTTCCTATCTTACTTACGTTCTCTAACCCTAACCCTAGATTGTCTTAAATTTCAATTTATTTGCCTCTTTTTCTAATCCTAGGGTTCCCCGATTTGAAATCTGCGTATCCCTTGGATTAGGAAATTATTTTTGTGCATGTGTAGATGAATTTACCCTCTGATTATCGTTTGGTCCATAATTGTGATTGATCCAGCCCTAGCTTGTGTAGGCCTGGGCTTGCATAGATTCCCCTTGATTGAGTGCTTGAACTTTTGTGTGGGATATGGAATTTTGCGTAATTGTTTCTAAACTAGTGTGATCTAAAGTCTGAAAATCTTGCACATCATATTTAATTTCCATGTCCTGCATCAAATTTGGTATCAGACACAAGGTTTTTATAGGGGAATGCATTGCATGTTTAGGGCTTAGTTTATTTGTGTCCATCATGTATCAAGTATCATCGTATAAACCTGTTTAGAGGTCCATAATTCCTGATATAAGCTGCTGAATTTTCTGCTATCAGAAAATCCCCATACCCCTTTGCTAGATTTTCTGTTGACAAATTCTTTGGGTAGATATATTGTTGGAAATTGAGTAGTATTGTAGGAGCATTTAGTCTCATCTAGGCGCATATAGTCATATTAGAAAGTCCTTAAGTTGAGTTAGTAGTCGTATGCCCACACACACGGGTCGTGATTTTGGCTTGCACCCTACACTAAACATGGAACAATTGCAGGAGTCGATGAACAAGCTGACCCAGCAGTTTGAGTCTTTGGGTAAGCGCTTGGAACAACATATGGACCAACGCCTTGAGCAGTTTAATGTGCACGTTACTCAACTAGCGACCTCCGCCGGGGCAAACCCCACCATTGGGGAAGATACTCAATCTCAGGCAGGTGATCAGGGGGTAAACCAAGGAATGGAGGTGGCCAAGGAATTGGTCATGGGCATGCACCCGTGCACCCACCCCGCGAGGGACATCATGATCTATATGACCCAGATGCGCAACTTCTCAAGGGAGTTAAAGTTCATACCCCTACGTTTGATGGCCACTTGGACCCTAAAGCCTTTTTATACTGGCCGGCAAATATGGACTACTATTTTTAGTGATGACATGTCGGATGCTCGTCGAGTCCAATTCGCCAAGATGAAGCTTATGGGGTAAGCAAAGCGGTTTTGGGCTACTGTAGAGCGAAAGAAAGAAAGAGTGAGGGAGCTCCCAATAGTCCACTGGGGAGATGAAAGAAACGCTCAAGGAGAAGTACCTCCCTTTCTCTTATCACTTACGGCTGATTGAGGAATAGCAGTCTCTTCGACAAGGTTCCATGAGTGTGGTGGAATACATTGAGAAGTTCGAAGAGCACTTGATCATGTGTGAAGTTGATGAGGATCCCGTACTCACCATTGCTCGATTTAAAATGGGCCTCCGTTCTGACATAAGGAGAGAATTGCTAGCCAAAAACATACACACTATTGAACAGTTATATCAAGTAGTGTTGGAGGTTGAGCAATACCTTAAAGCATCTGTAGGAAAGCGGTTTGAGTTTCGCGATTATGGCGCTAAGGTCAACCCTTCTAGGGCTAAACCTAACACTGGATACCAAAACAAACCTTCCAGTAATTTTCAGCCCAAACCCAAGGATGATAAGGGTAAAGAAGTTAATGGGCAAATAGAAGTAGTGCCCTCAAAGAGTGACGGCAAAAAGAAAGAATATGAGCTAGTAGAAATCCCTAGTGATGAGGAAGAGAGAGCGTATGAGTCTGCGACCCTCACAATTGTGCGTTGCGCCTTTGCTCAAGCCAAGAACACTGACGATTAGCGCCGCAACACCATCTTCTATACTTATGCAAAGTGTGGGAAAAGAACTCTAAGATGATCATGGATAGTGGTAGTTATGCCAACATGGCATCGACTAGCACTATGAGTCCTTTGAGCTTGAAGCTTGAAGCCCATCCTCAACCTTATAGAGTATCCTGGGTTAATGAAACTTCCATTCCAATCTCACACCGCTGTCTTGTTCCTATTCAATTTAGATCTTATAAAGACACTTTGGTGTAATGTTGTTCCCATGGATGTGGGCCATATCATTTTAGGTAGACCTTGGCTCTATAACAGGAATGTCACCATATTTGGCCGTTCGAATGTGTGTCATTCTGGTTTGAGGGCAAGAAAGTCAAGCTAAATCCACTTCCACCTAAGAACACTACTGGAAAGGAGTCCACCACGCAGAGTGGTGTGAGCGGCTCAAAAGACTTGGAGTCGAAGTCCAAGTTCAAATCTCTTCATATTCTAAATGCCAAAGACTTTGAGCGAGAAACTGAGGCGGACTCGATGGTATACGCCCTTGTAACTAGGGAAAGTGTGTCAGAGGCTAGTGTGGAGTTACCCACGGAGGCCATTCAAGTAGTGCACGAGTTTCGTGATGTCTTTCCTAATAATCTACCGAATGAGCTTCCCCCCTATGAGGGATATACAGCATGTCAATGATTTAGTCCCTGGGGCGACTCTACCAAACCTCCTTCATTATAGAATGAACTCAAAGGAGCATAAAGAGTTGAAGAGATAGATTGATGAGCTCCTAGAAAAGGGTTTCATTCGAGAAAGCATGAGCCCGTGTACCGTGCCCGCCCTTCTTACACCTAAGAAGGATGGCACATGGAGGATGTGTGTTGATAGTAGGGCCATCAACAAAATTACAGTCAAGTATCGGTTTCTCATACCGCGTCTTGATAACATGTTGGATATAATGGTCAATGTTACTATCTTCTCAAAAATTGACCTCAAAAGTGGTTATCACCAAATCCATGTACGCCCTGATGATGAATGGAAGACGGCCTTCAAGACGAAGGATGGGCTATACGGGTGGCTAGTTATGCCTTTAGGGTTAACTAATGCCCCAAGCACTTTCATGCGTGTAATGACCCAAGTGTTGAGGCCCTTCATGGGGAAGTTTCTAGTCGTATACTTTGATGATATCTTGATTTATAGCATGACCAAGGAACAATACCTCAACCATTTGAGGCAAATTTATGGGATCCTTAAAGCCGAGAAATTGTACGCCAACCTGAAGAAGTATGCGTTTTTATCTAGTAGTGTTATCTTATTAGGTTTTAAGGGCGTATCAGCAGATCCCGATAAGGTCAAGGTCATCGTCAATTAGCCTGAATCCCGCAATATTCATGAGGTGTACAGCTTTCACGGCTTAGCCACCTACTATAAGCGATTCATTCGAGGCTTCAGTTCCATTATGGCTCTCATCACGGATTGCATAAAAAATGGAGAGTTTCAATGGACAAAGGCAACCTCGAAGGCCTTCAAGGAGATATAGCTCAAGATGACCAAGCTCCAGTCACGCGACTTCCGCATTTTTCAAAAGCTTTGGAAGTCACATGTGACGCATTAGGAGTCGGCATAGGACGAGTACTTAGTCAGGAAAGGCACTTTGTTGCCTTTTTTAGTAAGAAACTGAATAAGGCGAAACAAAAATATTTCACCTATGACAAAGAGTTCTATGCAGTAGTGCAATCACTGCGCCATTGGCGTCATTACCTATTACCACAAGAGTTCGTCTTATTCTCAGATCACGAGGCCTTGAGATATCTGAACTCTCAGAAGAAATTAAACCCTAAGTACACCAAGTGTGTTCAATTCCTTCAAGAGTACACTTTTGTGCTTAAGCACAAGGCTGATATAGAGAATAAGCTTGCCGACGCATTGAGTCGTCGAGTCACGTTACTCAATTCCATGAGTGTCTAAGTCACGGGCCTCGAGCGCATCAAAGAAGATTATTCCGAGTGTCTAGATTTTGGAGTTGTGTATGCATCGTTATTACAGAGTCCGTCAGGAGCTAGCAAAGAGTACTTGATTTTGGACGGATATTTGTTTAAGAGTGACCATTTGTGCATACCTCGCACCTCCCTCCACAATTTTCTTGTCTGGGAATTACAATCATGAGGGCTCGTGAGTCATTTCGGTCGAGACAAGACCATTGCCCTAGTGGAGGATAGGTTTCATTAGTCAAGCCTCAAGCGAGACATGGCCAAAATTATAGAGGCAATGTCGTACTTGTCAACTGGCAAAGCAGAAAAAGCAAAATACAGGATTATACACACCTTTGCCAGTTCCATTCATCCCTTGGCAGGACATCAGTATGGACTTCGTGCTTGGACTCCCCAAGACTATTCAGAAACATGATTCCATATTTGTCATCGTGGACCATTTTTCTAAAATGGCCCACTTCATTCCTTATTTTAAGACCTCCGACGCATCCCATGTTGCCAAGCTATTCTTTAGTGAGGTCGTCAAACTGTGTGGGTTACCAAAAACCATGGTGCCTGACCATGACGTGCGATTCATGAGTTACTTTTGGCACATGATGAATACTAGGCTCCAATTTTCTTCTGCCTACCACCCTCAGACCGATGGTCAGACTGAGGTGGTCAATAGGAGCGTAGGGAGTTTGCTCAAATGTTTAGTGGGGGAGCACATCAGGACGTGGACACCATACTACATATAGCCAAGTTTGCGTTTAATAGTTCAGTCAATAGGTCTACAAGTCTAAGTCCTTTTGAAGTCGTTACTGGTTATAAGCCTAAGAAGCCTATTGATCGTCCCTATGTCACCGTCCCATAGGCCATTAGAGTCTGCAGAGTCCTTCGCGCATCACATTCATTCATTGCATCAAGAAATCAGGTGAAAAATCACTATTAGTAATGAACATTTCAAATTTTCTGCAGACCAGCATAAACGTTTCAAGGAATTCAATGTAGGGGACTCTATGATGGTCCGCATTAGGCCCGAGCGGTACCCTCAGGGGGGTCATTCGTAAATTACACGCACGTAGCGCAGGAACCTTCAAAATTATAAAACGAAACGATCTCAATGCGCATGTGGTAGATCATTTACCTTCCATGGAAATTAGTTCCACATTCAATGTGAAGAATCTAGTTACTTTTCAGGGGAACACTGATACTTTGTCCGGCCCTTCGCCTAACCATCCTGATTTCCTAGACCTGTCCCTTGATCCATGGCCTCTTCCCAACCCTTCTTCCCAGCTTCTACCTCCCATACCGACCCTCCCACACCCAGAGAGGAAATAGAGAATATTCTGAACTATCAGATAGTATCGACGTCGGACGGCGGGTTTCAGAATTACCTGGTTAAGTGGAAGTCACACCCAGCTTCAGACAGTACGTGGCTCACTGAGGAGGAGTTCAGAGACTTGATCTTGACATCTTGGAACGGTTCAGGAGTTTTGTTTCACCAGTGGCGAAATCTTTGTAGCCAAGGAGAGTTGATGGGGACATCACACGCACACGCACGCCCCCTATGCACGTACGCAAGTAGGAGGGCCCCACCATCGATCTGGATCGTTGACGACGTCCAGAGATGGCCTCCTAGTTAGAGCACTGCGTTTTGGTTCGTTAGAGTGGACCCAATAGTCATGTGAATCCCACCATGGGTTCTCATGATCGTGGTTCACTATTCTAATTAAGCTAGTACTTTGGGTTTTACTTATTAATGTTATTAGGAATATCATGGACGGTTTAGATTGGTTTGATTAGTTGTTATTTTTTATTACTTCGTCTCCAAGTAATAGGTTGCGCACATGGCGCGAGTTTTAGGGTATAGGGTCTTATTATAAATAGGCACCTCTTGTAGTCTTTTTTTCTCATTGAAGATTAATAAAAAATTCTGCATTTTTTCTGCTCCTCTGAGTTTCTGAGTCGTGGAAATCCAATTGGGTGCAAAACTCTCCCTTCTTCAAAGGGCTGACTACCGTGGTGCGAAGCCACACCTATCCTGATTCGCCCCTACCTTCTATCATCCATATTTCTCCTCTCACAGTCATCTACGCTTCAAATCACTCCTTTGTTGTCGTTTTACTCTTTTCAGCAGATTTATAGGATCTGGCCATGCAGGAAGGCTGAAACTTCGGCGGAGCACCACGCATAGCCATGCATCGGATCAGGCTGAAATTTGGAGGTTTTGGAGTCCTCCCCTGGCCGACAAGATTCGAGGAGCCGTTTTCCGGATTCGTGGCCCCCTCGCACATGCGGCCAGGCCCCTACGCACGTGCGTCAAGTCTGGCCCGCTGTCCACATGCGTGAACTGCCATCAGGTCCCATCTTTCCTCCACTTCCTTCCTCTCTTACTTAATTTCTCTAACCCTAACCCTAAATTGTCTTAAATTCCAATTTATTTGCCCCTTTTTCTAATCCTAGGGTTCCCCGATTTGAAATCTGTGAATCCCTTAGATTGGGAAATTATTTTTGTGCGTGTAGATGAATTTACCCTCCTCTGATTATCGTTTGGTCTATAATTGTGATTGATTCAGCCCTAGCTTGTGTAGGCCTGAGCTTGCATAGATTCCCCTTGATTGAGTGCTTGAGCTTTTGTGTGGGATATGGAATTTTGCGTAATTGTTTCTGAACTAGTGTGATCTAAAGTCTGAAAATCTTGCACATTATATTTAATTTCCATGTCCTACATCACCAATGATATTGATGAGTTGACGGCACATATTCAACAAGTGCACAAACAAGTTGGCAAGCAAATCAAACTAATGCAAGTTACAAGCAAGCTACAAATAGACGACATCAGAAGGTTGTTTTTGAAGAGGGAGATCTAGTGTGGGTACATGCAGAAAGAAAGATTTGTGGCGGGCACGTATAACAAGTTGAAGCAAAAAATAATAATAATAATAACCCGTGCAAGATCATGAAGTGGATTAACGATAACACCTATCGCATTGAGCTACCACATGGAGTGAACACTTCCAATGTGTTTCATGTTGCTTATCTCACGCCATAAAGGGCAGCAGATCGTGAATCAAATTCGAGGTCAGGTCTTTCCCGACCCGAGAGGGGACGATAAGGACGTGGACAACCAAATGTTGATGGATCAGGTTGATATGTTTGCTGAGAATTTTTGGACAGATCATAGCATGGAAAGGTGCTTAACAATCTTTCATAATGGCCCAAATCCATAGATCCATGAATGGGCCACCTATTGTGGCACCCATGGTACAATTTTGAGTTCACGAATTGGTCGTTTTATGGCATTTATCTCAAGTTACGAATTTTATCTTATTTTTAGATGAATTTTGGTTTATATTTGCATTTCATATGCCTCACTTAAATAGATAGGGGCATTTTAGTCTTTTTCCTTTAAATTAATATTATAGGGATGAGATTATAATATCTAGCTCATAGTTTATGCTTGGTGTAAAACCATATTAGTGTCAGAGCTTCTCTTTGTTTTCCACCATATAAAACTCAATAAAGAGAATGTCCAGCAATTTTGGGGACATTTTTCTTCTCTGCAAGCCTTGGGAATCAATCCTTCTCTAGGGTTTGTGCAAGTGCATTTTCTTCATAAGTAGAGCATGTGACGTAGGTCATCAAACTAGTGAGAGCTTTGATTATTCGCTAGTAATTACATTGATTTTCCTTTCTTTTCATATGGAAGAATCTCTATTCTTAGATTTAGTGTTTTGGTTCTAAGGTTTGATATAGTTGTGTGAGTTGACAAATCTCATTTTTTTGCTACACCATGATGGAATTCTTCTTCTTCTTCTTCTTCTTCTTCTTCTTCTGTAAATCATTTATAACTCACTCAATTCACTCAAGAACAGCTTGATCTTGGGCTTGTTTGAAAGCTAACCCAATATGCAACAAGGCCAAGTTCATCACACTCGGACGTTGTTTAGTAAATAGAATGTGGCCTGAAAAAGTAAAGGTACCAAGAGATTGTCACTAAATAATCTATTTTTCTATAAAAACTACAAAATATATGAAATAGTCAAACAATTTGGACCACATGGTACCACGAAACAATTAAACCATCACATGAGACCCACTAAGGCACCATCTGACCCTAAACAAGCACCAGAATAACAAATTTATCATTCAAAAATAGTCCAAAAAGAAGCTCTTTAAACTCCAAGAGAATTATGCCAACTCCTGGGCCAGGGCTGACAAGATCAACATGATAACATTAGTTGAACACGTGATTTGCAGACAAATAGCAAATCATCTACATCATTGTGTTACTTATCCTGATAGTGGCAAGCAATTAGAGTTTTTGCTAAGAAAGATTTCTGCCAAAAAAAAAAAAGAAAAGTCAAATTATTTATATATGTATGTAAATATGTCAATTTCTCAAACTTAAAAATGTTTGTAAATCAATTTACTCAATAAGTTGGATAAGTGCATATATAAGCTGAGAGATGAGTTTATCCAGTCTAATGTGGCTATAAGAGACTAATGTAGGTTAGCAGAGTTGTGGGACAATGCGCAGTTGTTAAATGGTGACCATTTTTCGAAGTATCCCCAATATTATTGAAATATCCCTAATATTATCTCCATCTCCAGCTCAGCAATACCGATAACACCGGTAGCGATACCGATAAAGCTGGTAATATAAAAAATTCCAGGTATTGGTGATGTATAGCTAAGCGTCACCAATATTTTCAACTATGCAAAATCCAAGCGTTGCTTGTACTGCCAATGTATCGATATCTCCAATATTTTTTACTACGTAAATTCCAGTTGTCGCTTGTATCACTAGTGTATTGATGATATTTCAATAATATTGCCAATGTATCAATATCTCCAAAAATATGTTTATTAAAAAATATCCATTTGAATTTTTTTTGGACAGGCATAGTTGTATGCAGTGATCAAATTGTCAACAATAATATCATTAACACAACATGGGCAATATCGAGACTACATTCTTTCATCTCATTTTCAATCGTCGACAATTTCTCGGTGAAATATCGTGTGTTGTCAATATTATGAAATACTGATGGATGTTTGGATTGAAGGTAGGATGGTTGGATGAATGGATGAGATGGTTGGACTGATTTCTTACAACAACACATGCTTTTAAGCCCCCCATAAAATGGAAACTTATTAGTATGCATTCTTTTTGCAATTTTTTTATTCCTAAATACGCAAATGTGTATTTTAGCTCTCCTGAAGTTTCATTGAAAATTCCCACCGTTTTTACCATGTTTCCCTGCGTTTCTAGTTATCAGCGATATCGATAATCTTTCTGTATCCCCGACCAACGAAATTTGTAGCAATACCAATACTTCGAACACTGATGGTGACAGTGGACGCTTGCTTGAGTATAGACGTTGCAACATTCCAGAGACTATACGAATTAGATCTTGTATGCGAGGACTATTTGCAAGCAATGGAATAATTAGATTGGATTGTATTCTTCTTGCATTTTGCCCACTTTTGGGTGGGTCGAAGACAAATTTTCATGCATGCGAACCCATCAGTCCACACATCTGAAATGCGAACATGGGAGAGAAGTTTTGCTCACCAAGAAGTTATCTCACTCTTTAAGATGGACAAGACAAGAGTTTCCCTTCCCATCCATGATCGTCCAACCACATCCTACCTATCCTTGGACCGCCCATGGCCACCGCCATTGTCTATCCCAACCATTGGATCTAAAGGGTGAAGAAGAACCCCATCGTGGTTGGATCCCAAATACCAACATCCATCGCATTTTGGGCTTTGTTTTGTAGCCAATTGTTTCCTTCCTGGTAGTGGCACACTTTTGGGAGATCCATCAATTGATTATGCTTCCACATGTACGATTATTAACATAAAGGCCTAAGCATCTCCCAGTAAATAGTTGAGACTAGCAAGAAAAAATTCTGAAAATTGTTGTACAAGAAATTATATCATCCCAAAATAGGCAACATGCAATGAAACTAAGCATTCATAACTTCACGTCTTAAATCAACCCTTAAATAGTAATTGAACACAACAACCATTGTAATGAATAAAACATGCAAGAAGTAAACATCCAAGTGCTACTCATAAATCATAAAAAATTCACGTCTTTAGAAAAAAGAAACAGCCATAGCTAACCAAAAATACAGACTAATAAAGAATGAACAAGCATCCAATAATTGTTGACAAATCATAGAAAAGGAAAATTGGGTTTTCCAAGGTGGTAATTCCAGCCTAGAGTCTAGGCTCATCATGTAGGCCCTAGGAACCAGGCCATTAGCCAAAATACCATTAATGCCCTTGGTTTTCACCAACTTAGGGTAGCAAATTTGAAGTGAAAGTCCAGTAGATGATTTGGAAAGTCTTCTTTTTTTTAGAGAGAGATAACTGAATTTTATTAAAAGCACACCAAAAGGCAAGAAAAGAATACATCCCGACTCTAAAACTCAAAAAAGAGGAGAGATTAGCAGAATTAACTTCCATTACATAAGAAGCCCAACCCAAAACGCTACACTTGACTTTGCAAACACTTTCCTCCACCGAGGAGTCCCTATTCTAAAAGCAACGGATATTCCGATCTGCCCAAATAGCCCAAAAAATTGCCATAATAACTATTCTCTATACCGCTTTCCCACTTTTCCCCACTCCACCCCCATGCTAGGCCCATAGAAGACCATCAATGAACTTCCGCATCACCCAACCAATTAAATAAGGCAAAGAAATGCTTCCACACCTTCCACACATAAGAGCAATGAATGAACAAATGATCAAATGACTTTGCATCTCCCATACACATCAAACAAATGTTTGGAAGGATAAAGGATCTCTCTTGCAAATTGTCAATAATTATCTCTTTCTTCCCACTAGCCAAACAAAGGCTGCGACTCTTGTGGAAGCTCCATAAGACCATAGGAGGAATGGGAATTGAAGAGCAGAAACATGAGGCAGCTCGCATATTAACCTGAAGGAGCAAACAAAAAAATGACCCAACCTATGAGCATCCACCCCCAACAAATCCTCCTCTTGAGATGAAGGAGCAACACTTTTCAACTGGCCCAACAAACCTGCCAGCTCCTCTATCTCCTCATTCGTCAAATCTCCATGGCAAGGACGAGGCGACACCACTAAGCTGCCATTGACGGAATAACAGCGATCCACGGTAATGATCATATCCGTAGCAAGGCAAGCCACCCTAGGAAAATCTCCCTGAAGGTGCATGTCTCCGCACCAAACATCCAGCCAAAAAACAGATGTGGTTTCTGGCACCAAGTGAAAGAGACATCCCTCTATGAAACACATGCTCTATCAACGCTACTGCTTTCTACAGACTAGAAGCTTGGTATAGGGAGGAGCTCTTCACTCCCCACCCTCCCACCTAAGTATTAAATTTCCTCTCAACAAACTCCCTTCATAATCTCCCCTCTTTCGTACCAAATCTCCAAAGCCACTTCCCAAGAAGTGCCATGTTCATGATTCCCGAATCCTTAATACCAATCTCGCCTTCATTTATTGGCTTGCAGGCCTCCTCCCATTTGGGAAGGAGAAACTTTCTTTTTTCCTCAACCCATTTCCACAAGAAGTCTCTTCTCATCTTTTCCAACCTGACAAGCATCGATTTAGGGCATTTAAAGAGTGACATAAAGTATACGGGCATATTAGAGAAGGTTGCTTTAATGAGAGGTAAACGACCTCCCAAAGACAAATAGCAATGTTTCCAGCTCGACAGCTTCCTCTCAATTCTCTTGATAACCTTATACCACAAGTTTTTGACAGCTTCCTTATACATAGAGGCAATCCGAGATACAACGAGGGAAAAGCCAATCCAAGATACAACGAGGAAAAAGCCCCTCTGCATCCAAAAATAAAAGCCAATTGCGCCAACCCCTCATTTATCCAAACATATTCCCAGCATTTCTCACTTTTAGCAACATTAATGCTTGGCCCCAAGACCACTTCAAAACACCACGATTTTCCTCAAATTATCCACAGAGGTCAGTCCGCATTGTAAAACAGAAGAGTGCCGTTAGCATATTGAAGGTTACTAATTTGTATCCTTGCATATGCCACTCTAAAACCATTGAGTAAACCAGTCTCCTCCCCTTTATGCATCGCCTTACTTAACGCTTCCCAGACCACTAGAAAGATGTATGGAGATAGGGGACCACCCTACCTAAAAGGCTAATATCCCTGGACGCCTTAACCCAAAAAAAAAAAAAAACTCTTTTGGCGAATCATTAACCAATGGGGGAAAAAGGCAAATTGCACACAAGGTCGCATCCAATCCCTCCAATTCGGCCAACTCCCCAATCTCCCAAGCATGTAGTCTAAGAACTCCCAATCTACATGATAATATGCCTTTTCTATGCCAAGCTTGAATACTAGCCCATGTTTCCCTTCCCTATGTCTAGAATTAATACATTTACAAGCTATGAGGACACTATCCAAAATTTGTCTCTCCACCACAAAAGCCCCCTAGTTCTCAACAGTGTTCGAAATATCGGTATCGCGCTATGTATCGCACCCTTGGGACACAGATATGTATCGGTTATCACATGGGATATATCGTTTGTATCGCATAATTTATCGCACTTTTTGGGAAACAAGGGGAAACATTGGGAAAATGGTTGAATTTTTCAATGAAACTTCATGGATTGTTAAAAAGGACCTTAATACACACTTTTAAATCATAACATCTCAAAAAAAGGTGCACATAATAAATTTCCTTTGTAAATGGTCCTAAGTTATGCGATGTTTAACTGAATTAATACAACTATATTTAAATTGAATGCTTGCCATTTATAAATGTATCAAAGACATGTATGAAAACACAACCAATTCATTGAAAAGCAGGAAAAAAAAAAAAAAAGAGAGAAATATACGTATCCATGATAGAGATTGGTTGAGGATTGAACGTACACAATTGGAATATTCGTGGGGTCACAAAAGTTTTGAATCGGATAATATTTGTCTTCTTAGATCATCTTAGTAAGAATGACGTAATGAACGTTATGGATGGTATTTAAGCATCACTGTTAACCCAGGGAGGTTTTAACGGTAGGAATTTCCGTACCCACCTTTTCCTTTAGTGCGGCCCGCTCGAGTCTTGGAACCTGCTCACTTTTGGTCCCAAGTCCTAAAATGAGCTCACAAAACGGATGGACGGAGTAGATTTCTCACAAACATTATGGTGGGCCCCACCTACGTTTCTAGCGCAGGAACTTCCTACTAAAGGCTTTCCCAGGAAATCCGCGGAAGTGGATTAGCTGGTGTACCACACACCACCAATATGGTTGTGTTGACGTCAACAAGTTATGTGGGTCCTCATGAGGTATGTTTTATATCCAAACCGCCCGTCAATTTGGCGAGCTAGTCGTAATGCTTGAGCCGAAAAATAAGGCAAATCCAATTATTAAGTGGACCACACTGCAAAATGTAATGGAGGATTGAACGTCTACCGTTGAAACCATTTTGAGGTCACATAAGCTTTGGATCAATATGATATTTGTTTTTTTTCTCTTCATCCAGGTATGTGTGACCTTATGAACAGATTGGATGGAAAAAAAAAATGTTATGGTGGGCCTTACAAATGTTTTAATGGAGAGAATCATTGTCCCACAACTACTTGTGGTGTGGTCCACTTGAGCTTTGGATATGACTTATTTTTGGGCTCATGATCTAAAATGATCTTGCCAAATTGATGAACGGGGTGGATATAATAAATACATCATTATGTGGCCCATGTAACTTTGATCTCCTTTGAACCATTGGTACAACTTGGAGCGTCAGCGCTCGTCTTCACACCACACAACCTATGTGGTATAGCAACCAGACTTGTCACAGGATCTGTAGAGTCCAACTTGCTGTATATATTTTATCTAGGCCGTCCATTTATTTTTTCATATAGTTTAAGCATATTAATCCAAAAATTAAGTAGATAAGTAGATCCAAATCTTGCGTAGACCGCACTAGAAAAATTAAGCAGATCCATATCATTTAATGGTAAGTTTTCATTAATCATTGTTTAATGTGGTGTGGTCCACCTGATAATTTGAATATGTTTGATTTTTGGAATTACATCATAAAATGGGCTATAAAAACGAATGGATGGATTGGATCTACAACATATCATCAACGTGGGCCCTACAGCAAGCGTAACACCAAGTTGTTACTCACGTAGCATCAATCCACCCACGAGTTACAGGTGCATTTAGGGGTGCATTTATTTTGTGTACTTAGTAAACACTGTGGTGTCCACCGTGATTTCTATATTTTATCCACTCCTTCAACCCATTTTAATAGGTAATTTTAGGACTTGAACCCAAAATTAAAGAATATTTAAAGCTCCAATGGACCGCACCACAAGAAACAACCTGAATTAAACATATACCATTGAAAAATTCTTGATGGCCACGGAAGTTTTGGATCAAGCTTATATTTATGTTTTACCTTCATCCCTGTTTTTGTGATCTTATGAACAGGTTGGATGACAAATAAACATCCTTGTGGGCCTGGCAAGGTTTCAACAGTTGTAATCATTATTCCCATTGTTTCAAATGGTATGGTCCACTTGAGCTTTGGATATGCTTCAATTTTGGGATCAACCCCTTAAATGAGCTGGAAAAACAGTTGGACGGTGTGGATAAACCACATACATTCACAGTGGGCCCATGGAGTTTTATCGGTACGATAAAGCGTACTAGTAACTCAGTACGCAATCGGATATCTAAGGGATTCAGCAAAGCTGCGTTTTGAAAGAGGGAAGAGGGTTCCGGAAGCTCCGGAAACCTAAAAATCTCAAATCTTCACCTCAATAGGCCCGATTTCTCGATGAAATCTCAGTTGGAGAAATCCCTTCGCCGAAATCTCCGTTGCGTTACGATGCATCTCCATTGGATTCAAAGAAAAAAAGAAAGAGGGAAATCAAAACCCACCAAATTCGACCTCCGATCACGGTACTGAAATCCTCCCTCCAGTTTTTCCTCTCTTTAAAAATAAAAAATAAAAAAAGCTCGAACTATTAGATCGGGGTGGGTTGTATCGGCGATATCGACAATGTATCGCACGATATCGACGATAATATCGTACGATATCTGAAGTTTGGATTTTTAGTATCTTCCGGAGGTTATCGGAGGAGTTTCATCTCGCAGTGGTGCGATACCGATAATATCGGCCGATAGTATCGATATTTCAAACACTGGTTCTCAGAAATAATCTTAGAGAGCACTCCCCGAAACCTCAAAGCAAAAAACCTTGGCTAGAATTTTATACGGTCACTCGATTAGACTAATGGGTGTAAAGTCTTTTAACACTTCTGCCCTTCAATTTTGGGAATGAGAGCTATAAATGATGCCCCAACATCATTAGATAGACAGCTTCACTCGAAGCACTCAGATATAAACGCCATCACATCCCCCTTAACTGCTTGCCAAAATTTCTAAAAGAACATCACCGGTAATCTGTCTCGGCCAGGGGCCTTATCTTTGCACATCGAATCAAGAGAAGACTTAACTTCTTTCGATATTGGATTTTCAAGATACATTGCCTCCTCACTTAATAATTGAAGGAATTCCAAATTATGCAATCATGACCTCCTCCACTGATCGTAGGATAACAAGTTCTTGTAGAAAGAACTATTGACTCACAAATCTTCCCCTTTTACTATGTCCACCCTCCACCACCAAACTACTAATTTTGTTGCCCTGCGCCCTTACGCTAGCTATGCTATGAAAGAGCCATGTATTCTTGTGACCTTCTTTAAGCCACAATGCTCTTGATCTTTGCCTGCACCTGATTTCCTCCTCTTTGATATAGTTAAATATTTCAAGTCTAAGGAAGATCCCTTTTGACAATCTTCGGCCGCCAACCAAACCGCCTCCTCTTTAACATCAAACTCGTTAATCTCCTACAACATATCAAAATCTACCTCCCGAGCACTGAGGACTTCTTTCTTCTGAATTTTTATCTTTTCTTTCAGCAATTTAAGATTTTGGCTTAATCTAAATTCGATAAAACCTTCGACCACAAAAGAAGACCACCAATCAAGATCAACTGCTAAAACCCGTCAACCTCCATCCAAGCTAGCTTGAACCTAAAAGGTTTTGGACCCCAATCCTCCTCCACCTGCAACAAAATGGGATGATGGTCAGAAATAGATCCTGACATGCAAGCAGAAATTTCTCTATCCAATCAGCAAACACCAAAAATCTATCCAATCGCAATAAAATATCTTCTTCCAGCTTTCTGTGGGTTTTTTTATCATAGTTTATGGCCTTGCATTTCTGGTCAGCGAAATCAGAATTGCCGGCAGAAATGCCTTACTCTTAGATCTTCAGCCTATTATATACATCCCTTGCTTTACTTAACCAAAGGAACTCCCTTCAGGCTTCTCCTCAAAACTACGAATATCGAAAATTTACCAACATCGCTGTCTTCCTTACTCCAAAACTCTAAACTCCAGGCCACGATTATAATCCCCCACAGAGCCCACAACATCCAAAGCTAACCATTCTTTGTTTTTAACCCCCCAAACTGAATCGAGAGTACCTATGTCCATAGATTGTAGCTTCATTTCCTGCAGCGCAATAACGCCCGCCTTTGATTTTTTGCACATCTTTCAAAAATGGGCTCTTTTGATCTTAAGCCCAATCCTCTAGCATTCCATGAGTGAACTATCATTGATCACCCACTTTGAAACCTTTTACCCTCTTTTCTCCCACTGGCCTTACCTGCAGAGTTGTAATTAATTGAACATTCCAAACTAAGGAGTTCCCTCCACCCTCTGGGAGACTTCTTAGCCTTAGCCACCTGAAACTCTTGTTGCCATCGAGCTCCCATTC
The DNA here is from genome assembly GCA_037074715.1 of Magnolia kwangsiensis. NCBI lineage: Eukaryota > Viridiplantae > Streptophyta > Magnoliopsida > Magnoliales > Magnoliaceae > Magnolia > Magnolia kwangsiensis. The sequence continues at coordinate 39,947,634 of CM073583.1, read as the reverse complement.
CTCGAATGAACTGAAGAAGAGCATATGCATCCTCGTCTCGAGTCCCGAAGATAGCCCCAACAAGCCTCCAACTCTTTTCAACACATCTTTAAACCAGAATATCTTTAATTGTCCTAGATTAAATTCTCATTATTGTAACTTGGGTTTCTTTACCCTCAAATTTCAGTCATAAATTGTTATGCAGCTTTAGGGAAGTACTTTTTTTTTAAAGATACTTTAGGGAAGTACTTAGGCATATACTATAAGAAAAAACCATCTTCTGTAGACTATAAAGACAAGGGGAACTGCTTTTTTACGAGTAAGCAGAATTTATTGACGAACAAATAGAAGTATATAATAGAGAGAATCTCCAACCACAAGAGGATGAAGGCGAAATCCCTTTTTAGCAAGACTGCCCACTGCAATGTCATCTTCGTACACACTTGAGATAAGGATACCGAGAAGGTCCCACTATAAAGACAAGGGGAACTGCTTTTTTTTAAGAGTAAGCAGAATTTATTGACGAACAAATAGAAGTATATAATAGAGAGAATCTCCAACCACAAGAGATTGAAGGCGAAATCCCTTTTTAGCAAGATTGCCCACTGCAATGTCATCTTTGTACACACTTGAGATAAGGATACCAAGAAGGTCCCATTATCTCTCCAACTCCCTCCACCTAAAGATAAAATCACTAAGGGTAGGCCTCATCGGAACTCATGCATCTCATCACATTAGCTGAGTCTACTTCAATAATAGTCAATGGAGCGTGAAGGCGCGTCAGTTCCCACATTCCCTGCCAAATGGCCCTATGCCTCACTAGAATCAATTATACCAACAGGACCAGCATAAGCTCTACAGATAATGAAGTAATTGTCTACAATAGTTCCTCCTATCCTAGCCATCCCGAGATTGCATTTTCCACCTTGAATGACTCCAAGCCAACCCCTTCATGGCGAATCATGGGAAGTTGGGAACACCACTGAAGTCCACAACAAGAGACCATGCAATGATGTTTTCTCTAACCCTCTCAACAATCTGATCACTGCTCATAGATTTATTCCCGAAAGCCTGCCCAATTATTCACAAGGGGAAGCATATTGTTGCAGCGGGTATTGAATTTAGGCACCTAGTTTCTTCTTACATTGCTTGGGATTAGAATGCAAACCCACCCAAACTCTTACTGCATGTCGCAAAAGTGCAGTCCTTGGGGGTAATTTGGATGCCTGTAAAGTCCTTTAGTTGTAAAGGGTTTACGGCATGGTATGTTGTAATGGCCATTATGTAACAGTAGCAGTGGCAACCGTTACGTGTTACAGGGTCGTAACGGCCATTATGTGACAGTAACGGTGGCAATCATTACGCAATACACAGTTGTAACAGCCATAACAGAAAAAACCCATAACAATCCGTTTCGGGGCCCATACAGATTTTCTTCAAAAAAAGGTCGCAATGGCCGTAACGTAAGGGTAACTGTGGTGGCTATTATGACCACCGTTACCATTACAAAATACATTGATTTAGAGGTAATCTGTTTACAAAGGGCATTTGGATGCTTTTAATCACCTGTAGTCTCTTTGCAGGTTCTCTTCCAAAGAAAAAGGGGGTCTTAACAGCCATTATGGCCAGTATCACAACATTAACGGTGGTGGCCATAACAGCCATTGTTACCATTATGAAATACCTTAGTTTACAGGTAATCTGTATACAAGGGGTGTTTGGATGCCTGAAATCACCTGTAATCTCTTTACAGGCTTGACTTCATAGGAAAGAGGACCTTGTTTAAAGTTGAAACATGGAAAAGGGCTGTGTTTCACATTACCTGTAATGCCATCACGGCCCAGCGATTGAAATTTCAAATCTCTATTTAAGGACCTGTTTGTTTAACCGATTTTCATGGTAACACAATGTAAATAAGTTATCATTACTATTTCACAGTGTTTGTTTAAACAAGTATTACGACACATAAATTGAGGGTAAAGGAATTTGTAATCATTACAATTTTACATTATAAAATTACCATCTTTACAATTTTACCTGGATAAAACAAACATGTAAGCAATGCCATCATTGCAATCAAATGCAGCTAATGTTACCAGACAAGTAAACCAATTTGTATTCATTGCCCATTTCTTTTACTGATATAATTGGTGAAACAAACAGGCCTTAAAGAGATGTGCATCTCCTCTCTCTTACCAAAAAGGACTTCGCCAACCATCGGTGACTGCCATACCCACAGATCATAGTTTTTTTTTTTCCTTGCTTGGAGCAGTGCTGGAAAAGGGTTCACCCCCTTTTCCGATTACAAGGAAAGAGGAAAGGGTACAGTACCCTTTGCTAGTGTAAAGAAAATGGTGCACACGCACTGTTTGCAAGGTCCATCGTGATTTGTGTAGACCTTCCAATCTGTTTATTTTCAGGCCCCTTATTCTATCCTTAGGTCTCAAAAATCAGGCCGATCTCAAAATCAAGTGGGCCACACCAATAATCTGGACAATGTTAATGGTGGGTGTACCCGTCATAACTGTTCCTTGTGGTGTGCCATACCTGACTATTAGAATGGCCTACTTTTCTGCATCCCAAATCATCCTAGTCAGTTGCACCATCTGACTGGATTAGATGACATATACAGTTCACAGTGAACCTACAAATAATCATATTTTTAATGGTGAGCCCATCCCAACTGTTGCTTTTTGTGTGGCCCACCTAATCCTTGGAATGGCCATTTTTAAGAGTCCAATCAGCCTAGTCGTACCCCTAATATAACTAGATTGGATGCCATATACAGTCCACAATGGACCCACAAATAAGCAGAATTGGTGATTTGTCCCCATCCCAACCATTACTTGTCTTGTGGCCCACCTCATCCTTGGAATGTTATGATGCTTGACATGCAAACACTTAGAAATTGGACACATGGCATAGATTAACTCAAATAAAATCAACTAGATTGTGCACCCCATTGTTGCTTGATCATGGACACCTGTAAGTGGGAATAGGACTGTTGGATATTTATCATTTTTAAACATCCAATAAATGTTCACAAGTCAGATAGATAATCAAATAAGCTTAATTTCTAGTTCATGATACACCTAACTGTTTATACCATAATTTCAACAGTTTAATCTGACTTCTTGTATGCTACATTTGCAATTTCTAAGATGTCATTAGGGGCTTCTTTGTTTTTCCAATTACAAAGGTAAACTGCTAGAAATAGGTAATGATTACTTACTCCCATAATAGTGTGGTGACATCACCTACATTTGACTGCAATTATGAGTTTGCTAACATTGTTTGTTTTACCCAAACATCACTATAAAAATGGTAGTTTTATAATATAAAAAATGTAATAATTACAATTTCTTTTACCTATTTCCTTTACATGTGCACTTAACTCTCAATTTTTGAGCCATAATCCTTGTTCAAACAAACACCGTGATAATGATGGCTTATTTACTTTGCATTACCAAAAATTGGAAAATGAAACACACCCTAGAGGACTTTGGCACACTAAATGATGGAAATTGAGCTCACTACTCACCCAAAGTGCTCTTTTTTTCTTTCTTTTTTTGGTTGGGGGAAACCTAGAATAGGCCTACAAATTGAATGGCTCTAGTGTCCACCATCCAAACAGTTTAATTTTTGGACTATCAACCCAACTACTATTGGAATTGTCAAAATGAATGATTTCAAACTAGTCCATGTATGCTCCCCCTATCATATAATATGGAATTATGACCATTGCAAATCGAACTGTTGGATATTTTTAATATTTAACCATTCAATAAATGCCCCCTTGTCATATAATATGGAAATATGACCATTGTATAACTTATAACTATATTTTGATTTTTAAGCATTCATTTAATTTCACTCTTCCAACATCAACAATACTATTTCTGGCATGGACTGCTCTGTTTCGAAAATATCCAACATTTCAGATGAGAACTGAGTAAAATATGGAATTTAATATTTTATCCACAATAGTCACAGCTGGTTCACCTACACCAATGCATAATAATTAACTAATAAACATTTAGATATCATTTGATGTATAATAATTAACTAATTAGCATTTAAATATCATTTGATGACATATATTCCATACTCCTCGTAGGGAAATACTACTTAGTTGATGTTGGTTTTTCAAACATGCCTAGTTTCCTAGCACCATTTCGAGGAGTTTAGCATCAGCTTTTGGAATTTAGCAAGGTTTTTAGTCTAAAGATAGGAAGGAATTGTTTAATCATCGGCATTCATCATTACAAAATGCTACATAACATGCCTTTGAAATGTTGAAAGCACAATTTCTTATATTAAAGACAACCATAGCCTATCCATTAGAAAAACAAGTGAAGTTAGTCGTTGCATGTTGTATCTTAATTCTTACATAATCATCTTATGAATGAGAATTCCAAACCCTGATTTAGAAATAATAGATGAAAGTAACAAGGAGGTAGATGAAGGTCACCATGAGGAAGATATCTGTAGTGAAGAGGAGATAAAGGTGTCAAAGAAGGGCCAAATGATCCTAGTTTAGAGAGTTGCAAGAGTTAGCAAGGAGAGACTATTCTATTTTGCGAGCCAACTATGGAAGAAGGTTGTGGAGGTAGGTTAGTGCTAGTTAGAGCTGTACACGAGTCGAGCCGAGCCGACTATTGCCCAGCTCATGCTCGGCTCGCACTGCCCGAGTCCTACTTGTACTCGGCTCTGCTCGAGCATCGAGCATGGATTCCCTGCTTGTTCTCTACTCATCCAAGTACGAGCAAAAATCGAGCCAAGTCGAGTACGAGTTTTCGAGTCCGAGTCCGCTAGACAGGGGAGTGAGAGAGAGAGGGAGAGAGAGAGAGAGAGAGAGAGAGAGAGAGAGAGAGGGAAGAAGAGGGACGGGCCGGACGGCGAACAGCACCGGACAGGGGAATGAGAGGAGAGAGAGAGAGAGAGAGAGAGAGAGAGAGAGAGAGAGAATGGGTTTTTTCGAACGGGCGCTGGGAGGGAAGGAAAGGGGTTTTTTCGAACAGGCGGGCTGCTGAAAACGACTGGAAGGAATAACGGCGTAGGTTTTTTTTTTGGGGTGGGTATAAATACCCTCGAGTACCGAGTCGAGCACACGAGTCGAGTATTGCCAAGCTCGTACTCTACTCGAAATCAAAATGAGTATAAAAAATCAGCTCATGCTCGGCTCAAACTCATAACGAGTCGAGTCGAGTTGAGCGAGTAACCGAGCTTACTCTGCTCGTGTACAGCTCTAGTGCTAGTAAACATGGCACCCAGGATAGGGGATGGTAGACTACGGAATCATCTTGGTATAAGGTTCTAAGCTAGTGGAAAGCTATTTATTTAGTGGCCCCTGAATTCATGGAAGAAATTTCCTTCTCGGTTGGAAACGTGAGACTCGTTCGGTTCTAGAGGATTATCAGTGTGGTGGAAGACCTCTTTGCGAGGAGTTCCTAGTGCTAGCCCATCTCACCCTGAAGAGGAACTTAACAGTGGATCGGTTTCTCCTTAATAGGCAGAGTGGTGGTGTAATCTCCTCCTTGTCGTAGGGTTCTCAAGGACGACTAAGTGGAAGATTTCTTAAGCCTTTTCGACAGACTGAAAAGCACAAAGCCTATGGTGGGGAAACGCAATGCTCTTGTTTAAAATGTTCATAGGTCAGGCAAGTTTTTAGTGCGTTCCTTCTACAAGATGGTCAGGAAACATAGCCGGAGTACTTATGAGTCATAATTACTTCTTTTAGCACTATAGTGCTCCCCCTAAGGTGGCCGCATTTGTTTGGTTCGTTGATAGGAAGAAGGTGCTTACTGTCAACAATCTCATTAAAAGAGCTATGATCATCCCCAACATATGCATCATGTGCATGTGTGATGCCGAGTCGGTCAATCATCCATTCATTCATTGTTAGTTTGCTAGGAAGGTTTCGGAAAGCTTCTTCTGATAAGGACATCGGACCATCATATAGGGTCCATCAGAGGAGGAGGGCTCGGATAGCAGACCCTGTTTCATTATGGCTGGATGACAACTATATGGGGCCCAACGAGCCACTTTGAAGACCCCATATGCATGGATCATGCATCTATATAGCCCCATATTGGAAAGATGCATGTGGGTTGATATTATACGAGCATTCGACTATTAGATTGTGACTGTTGGCCCATCTGACTGTCAGATCACCATTTGTGGGCCATCAAACTGTTGGTCCACTCAGATTTTGGACCACGTGGCTCCCAAGTTGTAGCCGTTTTTTTTCATATATATATATATATATATATATATATATATATATATATATATATATATATATTATTTTGGACATGATTGATGGATTAGATTAGGATTTGGTGATTTAGATTCATTAATTTTGAATTTACACATTTTTTTTTATACTAAGGCCATTATTATAAATTTTGCGGCGAGGGGGGGGGGGGGGGGGGGGGGTAATGTCCACACCCTAGCCCATTAATTTGAAGGAAAAAAAAAAAAACTCTTTCTTTTCTCTCTTCCCCCTTGCATGAGCTTTGCAGGTGAAGATCTAGACTCTCCAAGGATTGGAGAGAATGTGCGAAGCCTCGAGGGTTGTCCTCATCTATCCCTTCTTTTTCTTCAAAGGTAAGTCCCAATCTCTCTCTTTTTCATTCTCTTCCTATTCAAACCCTAAACCCCATCCCCTTTCTCTATTTCTTCATCTTTTCTTCTCTTTAATCATCCAAATAGCCAACCTATCCAAAATCCTAAGCCATGCACCCTCTCCCGTGGTTGCACACACGTGCACACGCACGTACGCATGGGCGTGCGGACAGCCACTTTCCCATTTCTTTTTGCTTTGTTTCTTCTATAAAACCCTAACTCTAACACACTATTCTATCACTCCTGAAACTCTGACCCTAATCTTCCCCTAAACCCTAACCCAAGGTTTCTTATTTTGAACCCTTAGCCCCAAATTGTGTCTAACATGTGAAATCAAAAATCTAGTTGAGCATTGGGACCATCCTATGCTAGAACGGGATTCCCACATCTCGTAGGGACCATTCTTTCATAGTTTTATATTGATTATACATGGGATGATAATTTTGGTTAGAACCCGATGTAGAGCGGGTCGCGTTCACTTTCATGTCCAAGATGGACCAGAGAAGGCCCGATCGAAGGTGGAAGTGATGAGGACCGTCAAAACCCTAAAGCAGGCGTATCTCGCCAACCAAAATGAGTTATTCGATATATCATATATGATTTTGGGGTAGGAGAAGCTACTTTACCCACCGAACCCCACTACGCCGGATTGCCCACGGGATTGACGGTCAAAACTCCATTTTAATTTCGTTTTTACTATTTATAGTAAGTTTTAGTTCGATCATAACTCTTGATCCTTTGAGCTTTAGGAGTCATGCCCAACATGAAAAGGGCTTAGAAATTTTAGGAGAATAACATGGTTAGGCCAAATTGGACGCTTACTATTTTTGGACGAAGACCAAGAATTCTAGTAGAAATCATGACCGTCTACAAATAATAAGTTTACTATTTATAGTAAGTCATGTTTTTTAGGGAGTTTGAGTTGGAGTTTGATTCTCAAACTTCTTCATAGGTTTGATATCACTATTTAAAGGATTGTAAATTCATTTTTTATAATCAATCAATTTATTTCTATTTTTTTTCTCTCCTCATGGATTCGTGGAATCTCTGTGAGGAGTCCAGAGAAGCTCCGTGGATTCAAAGTAATTATCCCCTTGAGAAAGATAGTGATCGACCACATCACCTCCATCCCTGTGTTAGTTGGTATCAGAGCGAGGACTCCCCTCAGGCCGATGGCAAATAACGAAGGAATTGACCAAAATCTCGTGGACGGCAATCTAGAGATTCGTTATCTTTTGGAAAGAATGGAAGCTTTCCACCAGGAAAGTCGGTTGACCATGGAGGGTTGCAAGCAACACTCAACTGTCTTGCGAATACGCTAATTCCGCCTCAAGCCCAAAGCGATGCTTAGCCGCACGTGGCTACTGTATGGCACAACCTAGATTTCCATAGGGCACTACCAGTGGTGAATCGTAGGGCTACCTCAGATGAGTCGAGTAACACCAACGAGGACATCGATGACAGTTTTGCCAGACGACCAGTCCATAGGGGCGATCGACTAGATCTTGCTGAAAGAAACTATCGAGGTAAGGCTGAACTTCCCTGTTTTGAAGGTTTAGTATGTATAAAAGATTTCCTCGACTAGTTAGCCTAAGTAGAACGATATTTTGATTACATGGACGTATTGGAACATAAAAATGTGAAATCGATAGCGTTCAAATTAAAATCCAATGCCTCTATATGGTAGGAGCAATTACAACTCTCACATGCCCGACAGAACAAGGCATCCATCCGATCATGGCCACGAATGAGATGCCTTCTTCGATCACGATTCCTCCCTAGTGATTGCGAGCAGGTATTGTTCCAACAATATCAAAATTGCCGACAGGGGAATCGAACTGTCACAGTTACACTGAAGAATTTCAGCAGTTAGCAACATGAAATGACCTGTCAGAAACCGAATCGCAGAAGGTAGCACGATTTATAGGTGGGTAACAATCGACGATTCAGGACCGAGTTTAGATGCACCCGGTCAGGACCGTGGATGAAGTGGTTCAGTTGGCAGGTAGAGTAGAAACGCAGCTTGCAAGAGTCCCTACTCGGCCTTATCCTCAACTCGACCCCTCATGATGGGTCCCACACAGGATTCAGTGTTGGCATGAGGAAAAGAACTAGTAGGAGGACATTCTCAACCTCCTGCAACCGCAAACCGTGACACGGGGAGCGACCCATCTAGGCCTCAACGTGTAGTACCCACAACAGCGGGCCCGAGTAAGATTCCAAATCCTTATGGTCGGCCAAGGCCGGACACTTGTTACTGTCATGGCCAACCGAAACACTTATCAAACACCTAACATGAACGCCCCGCAGCCCACTTGATCATTAACGAAGGGGGCACTGAAGGTGATGCAGCAGAAGAAGACCCTGGATTTTATGAAGATGAACAAACCACTGAGGAATGAGTTGGTGACAAAGTATGGTTGGCCAAGGATCATGGCAAATCTTTGGTTGTGAGGCGATTATTGTACACCCCACGGAAGGAGTTGCATCCACAGCGGCACAATATATTTTGTACACGGTGTACCGTCAACAACAAGGTCTGTGATGTAATCATAGACAGTGGTAATAGCGAGAACATCATCTCGAAGGTGATGGTGGACAAGTTACGGCTACCTACGACAAAGCATCATTCCCCTTATTCGATTGGCTGGATAAAAAGCTAAACGAGACCAAGGTAATCGAACAATTTACTATCTCATTTTCAATTGGTAAAAATTATTTAAAAATAAAGTACTTTTTGACGTGATCGACATGGAAGCATGCCATGTTACTCGGTCGACCAGAGGCAAAACAATGTTTACGTCTTCGTCAAGGACGCTTGAAAAATGGTCATTGACCCTATGGTACTAGAGAACCACCCTGAAGCTTCCAGAGTAAAGGGGAGTTCCCTCCTGACCATTCGGGATTTCATGGAGGAACCAAGGAAACCGGTGAGGTATATGTTGTGGTAGTAAGGGCGAGGAATCGGAGTCCTTAAACATTCCTCCAAGTTTGAAGTCGTTGCTGAATGAATTCAAACAAATTTGGCCCAATGACCTCCCCAATGGATTGCCTCCCATGCTAGATATTCAGCACTATATCGACCTTGTCCCTGTGTCCAGTTTACCCAATCATCCTCACTATCGGATAAGTCCAAAGGAATGCGATACTCTGCAAGGGCAAGTGAAGGAATTGATTCCTAAGGGTCTAATCCAAGAAAGCATGAGCCCATGCGTCATTCCGGCCCTAGTAACTCCAAAGAACGATGGGAGTTGTCGCATATGTGTCGACAGCCGGGCGATCAATAAAATTACCATAAAATACAGATTTCTTATACCACGGCTGGATGATATATTGAACATGCTTGAGGGTGCGAAATTATTTTCTAAATTGGATTTAAAGAGCAGCTACCATCAGATTCGAATACAGCCGAGTGATGAGTGGAAGACAGCTTTTAAGACTAAGGGTTATATGAATTGTTAGTCATACCCTTTGGTCTTTCAAACACGCCTGATACATTCATGAGATTGATGGACCAAGTTCTAAAACCATTCATTACGTGTTTCATAGTAGTCTACTTTGATGACATTCTAATATACAATTAGGACAAAGCAAAGCCATATGGAACATCCCAAGCAGGTCCTTCAAGTGCTCACCGAAAACAAGTTGTATCTCAATCTTAAAAAATGTGACTTTTTGATCGATAGCTTGTTGTTTTGGAGCTTTGTCGTGACATCCGTAGGCATCCAGGTGAACGACGAAAAGGTAAAAGCCATCAGGGAATAGTGAGTTCCAACAAATATCTACGAAGTACGGAGTTTTCATATATTGGCGACATTCTATCGTCGGTTCGTGAAAATTTTTAGCAACATTATGTCACCAATAATGGATTACATGAAGGGGCCATTTCAGTGGACTGGCGAAGCTGACAGGAGATTTGCTGAAATCAAGCACAGATTGTCCACAACCTCGGTTCTTGTACTTTCCAACTTCGACAAACTGTTTGAGGTCGAATGTGATGCTTCATATGTCGGAATTGGGGGAGTTTTATCTCAAAAAATAGGTCGGTAGTCTTTTACAGTGAAAAGCTTAGTAATGCACGCAAAAAGTGGTCAACCTACAACTTTAATTTGTACGCAATGGTCCAGGCACTGCAGCATTAGCGACATTACTTAATTCAGAGGGAATACATCCTTTACACAGACCATCAAGCTCTCAAATTCATGAATAGTCAGGCTAACATGAACCGTGTGCATGCTAGATGGGTTGCGTTTTTGCAAAAATTCATATTCTTTCTGAAGCAAAAGTCAAGGCAATAAAACAAGGTGGTTGATGCACTTAGCTTTCGTACTTCACTACTTGTTACAATGAGCAATGAGGTAGTCGGCTTCAACTGTCTCAAGGAGCTGTATGCCGAGTACGAGGACTTCAAATATGCATGGATGAGGTGTCAAGAGGGTCATTTCAGTGACCTGCATATGCAAAACGGTTTCTTCTTCAAATGGAATCGATTATGCGTTCTCCAAAGTTCTCTAAGGGAGAAGATTATTCAAGAGCTACATGTCCTTGGTGGACACCTTAGGCGAGAAAGTCGCGAGCTCTTGTCGAGCAATATTACCAGCCGCAATTGGTAGTGACGTGGGTAAAGTAGTGCAAAGCCGTCATGTTTGTCAGACCTCCAAGGGACAGTCTCAGAATACGGGCCCTTACACCCCGTTACATGTGCCTAATGGCCGTTGGGAGGATTTATCTATGGACTTCGTGCTTAGTCTCCCAAAAACACAACGCAGCATGGATTCAATATTCGTGGTGGTATATCGTTTCTCAAAGATGGTGCACTTTATCCCATGCAAGAAGACCATCGATGCAACACACGTGACGAATCTATTCTTCAGAGAGGTCGTGCAACTACACGGGGTTCTCAAGACTATTACTTCAGACCGAGATACGAAGTTCATTAGCAACTTCTGGCAAACTTTATGGAATCGATACACAACTTCAGTTCAGCAGTGCCTACCACCCACAGATCGATGGGCAAACCAAAGTTGTGAATCGCATATTGGGAAACATTTTTCGATGTATTTCAGGTGAAAAACCGAAGCAGTGGGATTTAGCTTTGTCTTAAGTGGAGTTTGTATTCAACAACATGGTAAACCACTCGACAGGAAAATCCCCATTTCAGATTGTTTATGGTTGAGTGACTCGCCACACACTTGACTTGGTCCCTTTGCCCAAGCTCTCGGGCATGAGTATTGCAGCAGAAGATATGGCGGACCGAATCCTGGGCATTCATGCAAATGTGCAAGCCAAGTTGCATGCCTCGAACGACAAGTACAAGGAGCAAGCCGACAAGCATCAACAACAAAAGGTGTTCGAGGTGGGCGACCATGTTATGGTCCATTTACGCAATGAGAGATTTTCGACCAAGACCTACAATAAGTTGAAGAATAAGAAGATTGGACCGGTACCGATCCTCCGAAAGATCAATGACAACACTTACGTCGTTGATCTTCTAGATGACATAGAGATCTCGCACACTTTCAACATCGCGGACCTAACCGAGTATCATGAACCGAAGCGAGACGAGTACTCGAAGACGAGTTCTTTTAAATTGGAGGGGACTGATGTAGAGTGGGTCGCGGACACTTTCATGTCTAAGATGGACCAGAGAAGGACCGATCAAAGGTGAAAGTGATCAGAACCATCATAACTCTAAAGCAGACGTATCTCGCAAACTGGAATGAGTTATTCGACACACCATATATGATTTTGGGGTAAGAGAAGCTACTTTAGCCACCCAACCCCACTACGTCGGGTTACCCACACCAAATTTGCGAGATTCCATCAGATCGACGGTCGAAACTCCATTTTAATTTCGTTTTTACTATTTATAGTAAGTTTTAGTTCGATCATAACTCTTGAAGCTTTAGGAGTCGTGCCCAACATGAGAAGGGCTTAGAAAAATTAGGAGAATAACATGGTTAGGACAAATTGGACACTTACAATTTTTGGCCGAAAACCAGGAAGTCTAGTAGAAATCACGACCGTCTATAAATAGTAAGTTTACTATTTATAGTAAGTCACGTTTTTTAGGGAGTTTGAGTTGGAGTTTGATTTTGAAACTTCTTCCTAAGTTTGATATCACTATTTAAAAGATTGTAAATTCATTTTTTTTATCATCAATCAATTTATTTCAAATTTATTAGAATTTATTTCTATTTTTCTATCTCTCCTCGTGGATTTGAGGAATCTCTATGAGGAGTCCAGAGAAGCTCCGTGGATTCGGAGTAATTATCCCCTTGAGGAAGACGGTGATCGAACTCATCACGTCCATCCCTGCGCCAAAACCTTACTAGTTAAACTTGAATTTTCCAATTTGTGGTAGAGTACATGTTCTTTAATGCTTAATTTAATTGTATTAATCTGGAAATTGATCTCGTTTATCACTTTAGCTTAGACAACCTTCATCCTGCATCATCTTCTCTCTTCTCCATATGCTTTAGGTTGTGCCAGAATCTTTTGAGGCATTCATTATAGCGTGGCATGGGGGGTCAAAAAGGAAGGAAAGGCAATTTGGAGAATGGTTTTGATGGCAGTTCTTTGGGCCATTTGGGGAGAGTGGAATAGCCAAAGCTTTGATATTAGGAGCAATTCCATGGATGGGGTTGTTAGAAAGGCTATTGTCTCGATAGCTCTTTAGACTTTCGACCTTAAGGAGTAAATGGTTGTAATGTCTTGCCTTCGTTGGGGTTATAATCTCCCGTCTTAGTTTTGCGAAGTCGGGTTTTCTCAATAAAATTTTGTTAATTCTCAAAAAAGGCTGGGAAGGAGAGACAGATGGATAGCATTTAGATTAAACATCGCAAAAGCAATAGGGGATAATCGAAAATCTAGATGATGTGCCGATTGATTGTATTCCCAAAACTTTTTCATTATGCATGTGAACATTAACTGCATTATACAAAATGATTGTATTTAGAATATTAATGCATTGTTCTCTTTAGGAATGTCTCAATATTTGAAAACAAATGTTATCTTATCTTGCTTGGAAATGATTCTTTCCTCGTACTTTATCTTGCTTGCAAACATTAAAATCTCTAGGAATGTCCCAACATTCAAAAGCAAGCATAGTCAAAGGTAGTCGTAACATAGATTCCATTTATGGAAAAATGCATACCTAACCTACCAATTGAGCAAGTACTTTGCAGGAAAAGGTCCGACCATGGCTTTAAGGACCTTATGATGAATGTAATAGCAAAGGTAGTCGAAGAGACGTTTCGTGTCCTTGTGGATGCAGACACTGCCTAGGTAGGTATGTCAAAAGGGTCATGTATGTGGCCACTATTAATGCATTATGAGGTCGTAACAACCGCGATCTCCCGCTCGTGAATGATCCAAGGTTAAATACCTGGTTGTGTTACCTTCCAAAAAAAAAAAAAAAAAAGAGCCCATAATGGACCCATAATGAGCGTAACAGCCCTGTAATGGTCCATTATTGGGCTGAAACAGGATTTATTTTTCAAAAAGAAAAAAAAAAAAAAAAAAGTCGTGACGGTCATTACATCCTATATCGTAATGGTAACAGTGGCAACTATTACAGCCATTGTTACCAGTACGAAATACCATAGACACTGCAGGAACCACTCACACACTTTGTGGAAAAAATTCAACCTCAATAAGACTATATTGAATAAAAGAGGCTTTGGTTAGGATGATGAACGCAAATGCATGAATGGATAAGCAGCGGTTTGTGATGAATTTATCGAGGTTATTTAAACTCTTTTTTAGCATTAAACTTCCTTCATAGAAAGCCTATGAAAAGTATATAATATATAAACTCTTTTTCACAATCAAACCCTGAGGCCTAATATATAAATAACAAGTCATTCCCTCTACAAGGAGATGGAGACTAAATGTGGAGATGACGGTGCCACAGGAAACACATCAGGCGATGCTGGAAAAACTATAGAAGATGAGACCCAACCACATCGCAGGATGTCAAATGCAGGTGTGATGCAAAGATTGGATTGCCTTTGTGATACAATTAACATATACACCGACAGAGAATCAGACTAGCAAAAATGTGTGGGAGTGTAAAATCTCGCAACCATCACTGACAAAGTAATGCAAAAGGCCTCCAACCATCATGCAAGATAGCCAAATTTATCCAGTCTCTTTCTTAAAATTCATCCTAAGCTTAAAGATATGTGACTAGAGAAGAACATTTCATTATGTACACTTATTTGATTAATTTAAAATGTTTTTATTTGAAAAATTATGTTTAAACATTTTATTATTATTAATTTTCTAGTATTTTATGTCCAATTGTTTATACTCAGTCGTTTCTACACATAAACGGACATTTAGAATAGCTGGCCCACCGTCCACCTGGTACTTAGTTTAGCCTAAGGATCAACCCAAGGCCTTATCACGATGTGTTCAACACAATGGTCCGTCTTATATCAAACTCTTTTATGTTATTTGAAGATTTTCTGAGAGTTTTACCTCTCCAAGCTCTATTTGGTATGAATATCCACTCCCAAACCAATAAACACTTATACAGGTTACCCAAACGTAGAAAACTATTTACCTATAAACACTTTATAGCTTAAAGCTATGATAGGCTGTAAACACTTTACACCTAAAGAGAGTTTCAGGTGTAAAGTGATAAGAACTTAAAACTTTACAGGCATCCAACCAAACCCTCAGGAAATTATAACATAATTCCACTGCCTTCTCTTAAACATTTGTGATCCCTCAATTGACCAAATTAGGAGACGTAATAATTCTACTTACAGAATCAAAGTGATCCTTTCATATTTCCTAAAGATTAAGGGGGTGTTTGGATGCACTATTTGATAGGATCACAATTACTATTACAGTAAACTGGAAAAGGCCAACTTGTTATTCCCTTCCTGAACATCTGTGTTGAGGGTCTCGGCTCCTAATTGCAATTGTGTCAAACAAAACTTGGAGTTGAAACAAACGCAGCCCTCATTATGAATACTACGAAAAATCATTCACTCTTGTCATCTCCTCTTAATTCTACTCAAATTTTCGCAATTCAATCTACTTGTGTATCCAAACAGAGTCTTTATAAAATAATAATTTTAAAAAAAAAAAAAAAGATTCAAATCAGGATCAAATGCTTACGTCTTAGACAATGCATCAAAAATGTTCTGGGCTTCACTCGTTACTCCTACGCCAATCCTCTCAGCCTCCATCTCTGCTTGCCTACAATCAATCAAACCTACAACTGTCAAAAATGGTAAAAAATACACACATTTCTAAAATATAATAATAAAAAGAAGAAGAAAAAGAAGAAGAAATTGGGATTATACGCAATACTACCGTATGGCCGACTCCTCTCTCGACTGGAGAGTGGTGAGGTCGATGAAGCATTTCTTGAAATCGAGGGGATCTTCTTCTGCTTGGCCCAAGAAAGAGACCTCCTTGATGTATGTCGCCTTCAGGAGACGGATGTTCCGGCGGGGTCCGGTCGTTTTCGTGCCCTCTTGTGGTCTCTCTCCATCCATCCGATCGTTATGGAAATCTCTATTTTTTCTTCCTATCTTTTCATTTTTTTCATCAATGAAAGAAATCGCAAAAGAAAATGCATGAAAGAAAGCTTCTGAAAAGGATATGAATAACCAGAATGTTGGAAGGCCTGTCGAAGGTGATGATATGCCCTTCGATCTCGTCTCCTAAGCTCGTTTTTACGTTGATGTGGCAGCCCACTGCGAATTCGTCGCCAATGGCTTCCATTGAAGTCAGCTGTCTGCTGCTGCTGTGGATTCAAAGGAACGACGAAGGGCTACAGAACCAGCTTTTGTTACTAGAGGCAGGCTCTCAGCTCTAAAACGGCCTCGGAAAAATATCTGCGCCCCATGATGTATGTGTTTTATCCAGGCCGTCCGTTCATTTTATTATTTTATTAGAGTATGATCACGTAAATGAGGCAGATCCAAATCTCGGATGGATCTCACCATACGAAATAGAGGTGATTGAACGCCCACCGTTAAAATTTTCTTGGGGGCTACAAAAGTTTTAGCAGAAGCTGATGCTTGTGTTTTCCCTGCATCTAGGTGTGTGTGACCTGTCACAAGGTTTGGATAGCCACTAGACATTACAGTGGGCCTGAGGAAGTTTTTAGTGGTGGTCGTTCAATCACCACTTTTTCCTGTAGTGTGGTCCAACTGAGATTTGGATCTGCCTCGTTTTTGGGCTCATGCTCTAAAGTGATCTGAAAAAATGGATGGACGGCGTAGATAAAACATGTACATAATGGTGGGTCACAAAACCTTTCTAGCACCAACCCGTACCGAGGTGTGCGCTACGGTATCCGATCCCTGTCCGTAGGGTTGTTAGTCGGCCGGGCTCAGGCCTAAAGAATCAGAACCTTAAATGGTTTCGCCCGAAATATTTCAAACGGGCCGAGGGCTCTCAGGCCCGGCCCATTGACAGCCCTATGAATCCGTTTCGGCAGCGCGTGATCTCAGAACCTGCCTACCATTCCGTTCGATAATTTTATTTTTTTTTGTCCTATTTTTCATTTCCAAACAGCCTTAATTAATCTGGGTGGATGAGGCAGGTGAGGGGGGACCATAGCCCAGTGGGTGAGGCCCGACTGTGGGACCTACCTTATGTATGTATTGTATATCCATGCCATCTATCCATTTTGCCGGATCATTTTAGGTCATAATCCAAACAATGAGATAAATTTAAGTCTCAAGTGGACCACACGGTATGAATTGAATTCCTGCCATTAAAACTTTTAGGTAATCAAAAGAGTTTGAATCAAGCTGTTATATGTATTTTACCTTCATCCAAGTCTATATGACATTACCAATGAGTTGGATGGCAAATAAACATTGCAATGGGCCTTAGAAAGCTTTTAACAATGGCTGTTTAATTCCCATTATTTTCCTTTAAAGTGGTGCACTTTAAATCGGTTTCTTTTTTTAAACATACTTTAAATGAGCTAATAAAACAAATGAACAACATAAATATACAACACATACATCAAGGTGGACCATGGTCCCAACCTCAATAATAAAGCAATTAACCTGCCTCACCAAATTTGTCAACCCCCCAACCACACCACATGGCTCATGAGTTTTTTTATTTGGTGATGCATTATTTCTTTAATGTGAATACGAGGGTTTCTGCATGAGGGATGAAGTGGATTTCACATGCACGTCTTGCTTGCCCTCACACCCCAACTATCACTCTTGGATTCTCATTTATGAGATTCAAATACCATGGCAAACAAGATGACCACCTGCGAAGTGGACTTGTTTCTCAGGCTTCTCATTTTCACAATTAGGTGACCTTGATGGACGGATGGGATTGCGGATAGGGACCATTGTCTACTTTTTATTTCTCATGTTGTAATGATCCAAACCACTTACAATAAGCCTCAGCATTGCTGGGTGATTCCCCAACAAATGTTTAAGATTGAAAGATCTTATTAATGGCTTGAAATATAGCAATTAAAAAAAGAGGATGAGACGTGTAACGTGATTGATAAAGGGGCGAGAAATTATGGTCAGAAAACTTTCTTCTGGGGATCATCCACCAATATGGTGTGGGCCATCGTATAAATGGTTTTGATTATCACAAACTTGATCCCAAATCCAACGGTCAGTGTACTTTGAATGGGAACCTAATTGCAATCAGCATCTTAATTTAGCAAGTGGTTACCGAATCACTCTCACTGCATCTTCACCTAGGACCTATTTCGTGTACAGATAAAAGCAAGTTCTTCTAATCTCATTTAATTATAATACACCATCTCATTTCATTTTATCATAATAAACTATTTATAATTGTTGGTTATTCGAGTTAATTTAATTCTTTTTTAAAATAAATACGACATATAATACACCATTATGATTAACTAAAATAAGATAAATTAATTTTAAACGTATGCCAAATACACGATGTCATTTTATTTTATCATAATAAACTATTTATAATTGTTGGTTATTCAAGTTATTTTAATTATTGTTAAAAATAAATATTGTTAATTGATGTCTTAAATTTATAAATTAGTAGGTGTGTCGATGACTGCTCAATGCCATTGAAGGCTGATCAGCACCATTAGAAAAATTCAAAAATTTTACAATTGGTTGCTGGACATTTTAGGTGTCTTGTTCGATGCAATTGAAAGGGATTCAATACCATCGACGAGTCGTCAATAACATCAAAGTGTCATCAAGAAAATTCAGAAAATACATGTTTAGTCGCTGAAACATTTTGTGTTTAGTTTGATGCCATTGAAGTAATATTAAAAGTGTCATTAAACGATCGTGCAGAATTACATAAAATTGCATAAATACGGGATTTGTTTCCTATTTCGATTGTGATATGCATGGAGTCTCTCTCTCTCTCTCTCTCTCTCTCTCTCTCTCTCTCTCTCTCTCTCTCTCTCTCTCTCTCTCTCTCTCTCTATATATATATATATATATATATATATATATATATATATATATATATATATATATTTATTTATTTATTTATATTTATGTGTGTGTGTGTGTAATTGGGAATAAGGGGTATCTAAAAATCTTTCAATTTATTCATAGGGTTTCAATGGTGTAGCTTTAGTGATTTGAAGCTTGTTCGAATCGGGTAATCTCTCTTTATAACTTTCTGCTCCCATAATGTATATCCATCACTTTGTGATGTGGTTTGTTTGATCTTTATGACCGCTTTAGTAGAAGTAAGAATAGGTCAAGATGTCCTAGAGGGAAATGAATAGGACTTTTATAAAATTTTATGATAACTAAAAATCATATTACCGTTATCTTGATATAATATGCAGATGTCAAGATATCATTAATTCAACTCTAATGGTATTCTTTCAAACCAATTAGAGGATCCAATCACCAAACTAAGCAGAATCCAAATAATATATAACCTTAGTTTAAGATAGATTGAATGAATGACTGTGTGTGGAATGCGATACTTATCAGTTCTAAATAATCATATCATCATGCATCATGTGAACATTCAAAGTAAACATAGAAAAGTAAAACGCAACAACAATCCCAAACACAGTCATTTATAGTGGTTTGGCTACTTGCTTACTCCACTCCCGGCAAACACACTCAACCCTTTGAGTGTACCAGATTTCACAAACAGAGGTTTTTAAATCAGGTTCACCTCTAACCTTCACAACCTACACAAGGTCAACTTTAGGACCTACACAAGAAACCTATACATGTCTCCACGAGACACAAGTTTATGCCTCACACGGGAGCAAGAGTCAACACGCAGCACCCAAGTTTTAATGCTCTTCACACGAGTAAAGGATCCACACAAGGAACCTTGGATTTTAGGCCACACAGGCCAAAGATCTACACAAGGAACCTAGATTTTATGTCCTACACAAGAGCAAAGGTCAACACACAGTGCCTAGGTTTTAGGCCACACATACCGAGGACCTACGCTAAGGACCTAAGTTTATGTTAACTAGGAACAAGGGTCAACACACAATACCCACACGTATTCTCCCATCAGAGGCCTCCTATGAGGACTTATGTAACGCCGTGAAAATCGGGGGTTGAGCAGGAGCCCAACTCCTAAGTTTCAACACATCACTTATGCAACATAGATAATGATGATTAAATGTTGTCTGTATTAGTGCCTTAAACATGAGTGAGATTATACCAAAACAGTATATCATACTCCAGAGACAGTAAATTACGCAAGCGGAAGACTGTGATAGATATATAAAGTATATAAACTGATGTAGGTCTCCAGAGTGTGAACATGTTACCGGGTTAAGCATATACATGTATACTACAAAAATGAACAAAATGAATATACATGGGTATTCTTAAAGTGCAAAAATAATAAATGTAATAATCTAGACAACATCCCTGCAACCCTGTCGATCAGAGCGATCTACGTAAACCTGCCTGATAACTGTATATATGAGAACTTCTCCTCATCATCGCAGAAGTTCGGCTCTGCCTCGTAAGCATCGCCAAAACATGCATTTATAATAGAGTCTGGTTGGTGTTTACAGCACCGTCCTAGAATGTGGGAGTGAGTGATCAACTTAGTGGAACTATGAAGCAAAGGTTAACATGCTATCAATTCAGTCAAGCAGTAATACTAAACAGTACAACACTCATGTCCTAAGTACTCTTGTTAATGCAAGAATGGTATGTTGTAATGATGCATATCCTCGCCTGCACTCCATCTTGCGACAACATCTTACGATCGTGGCATACACCACTCTCAGTAAACGTGCACTTCCTCGCCAAAGCACCGTGCAATGCGATGCTTAGTCGTGTTAGCCAAGTTTTTAGTTAGCCATTTTCATACAGCAGGATTGAGAAGCTAAGACACATCCATTTTTTTATCATATACCCAAACATTGATCCATCTAGGGTCCGTCACTCCTAGTCATTCACATACGATAGCGGGTTCCAGGTTGCCGCAGAGAGGCTCGTCACCTCAGTACAAGTCTGATTTCTACTATAGGTTACTACGGAGAGGCTCGTCACCTCAGTGCAGAGTTAGAGTATACTCGAGGTCACTACGAGAGGCTCATCATCTGATTGTAGGCCGATAGCACTAATACAGTGTCTCATACCACCGTATTAGGCTCACGAGTCTGGGTTACTCACTAAATACTACGGGAAGGCTCGTAACCCCAGGGTAAGTCGACATCACGATAACGGTGTCCTATACCACTATGTCCGACTCATGAGTCTTAGCGGATCGAGGTACCAAGGTTAAACGGGTTTTCACTGGGGAGTTTGGTACCTTAGATTCAAGCAGTTGCATCTATATATGGTGAACATACATTAGGCCAATCGGGTTGCTTGACAAGCTCGATTGGTACGAGCGTACGTCGAGTTAATCGACATGGAGCGCGTAAATACTCCACGTGGCCTAATCACCGTCGACTAACAGCGTACGACTCCGATTTCTTGAACATATCTGGTGTGGCAAAACGACTTCAGCCACTAACTCGAAAATCATTACCGATTGCCTGGACTACGTCGTAGCCTCAAATATAATCCAAATAACAGTACATGCATGTAGTAGCCAAAGACAGCATGTGAAAACTAAAACCAAATATAAATCTTATTTTAAGCAATTCGACAAAACGCATACTACACATGTACCGTTCATTAGCATTTCATCCTTAACACACATAGTAGTAACATAGGTTATATAAAGGATTCTATAACCATGGATAAGGAAATTGAGAATTTCACCTCAACACCCTCTTTACACATATTTAAGGAAGTATTTTTTCACTCGAGTATTTTATCAAACACTTAGACTACACATATCATATACATGTAATACAGTAGTTATAACAGGTATTATAGCAAATCCCCTTACAAGGGGTTCACCATACATACAACAATCATGGAATGCGTTAAAAGCAACATAGTTCCATTCTCAATCGATAAAAATAGCAAGCATAAATCATAATTCCATGCTCATTCAAGCATTTCAACAAACACATGGAATGCGTTAAAAGCAACATAGTTTACACATATACGCATTATATGGAAAACGTCGGATCTACGCACATGTGACAGTAATCAAGTCAGTCATAAATCATTACTGACATTGAAAGGCTTGAAAACCATAACCTAAACATTTATAATATGCACCTTTCACCGGTAAACTCGTAACGAACTCTGTTTAAATACTAAGTCCTTGTCTACAACACACCGGCAACCTATAACATGAAATAGGTTAGCTACTTCACTATTTACACTATTCGAATCCCTAAAACAGATTAGGGTTAGGATTTCTTACATAAGAACGGGGTTAGAAATCGCTGGAATAGCGATACAGACAAGGTGGTCAAGCACGTGGAGCAGCAAAGAAAGATCCCATGAACAATCTCCCACTTTCTCTCTCACTTTCTCTCTTTCCTTCACTCTTTGCTCTCTTCTTTCTCCTAAGGTTTATAGAATTCGTATGTGAAGGGAGAGAGAGGGTTCAAGGCTCTTATATAGGCCCAGAATTGTTGGGAATGGCCCCAGGGCCATGGTATACTTATAGCTAAAGGTTGGCTGTTTCGATCCAACGGAGATGTTCTGGAGGCCTCTTTTCTATATGCAGTCGGACTTAAGCTCCCTAACCTTGGATCTAGGTCAGGCTAAGTTTTCGGTCTAATCGGGTTTGAGGATCGACCGCAGAGGACCTGTTTCAGTTCAACGGTCACCGGTACTCGATCAGGGCCACAAGTACACTGACATGTATTGGGTTAAAATCTGAGGGTGTAATTGGGTTAAAATCTGACGGTCTGAATCCTTCAGATTTAGCCTGCAAGCGAACAATTCAATTCATTTCCTAGAGATATTCACGTTTCTCACGCACTTTGCTCTAGGCTTAAGTTGTGCGCTTCTGGATACTTTTAGGACTCGATTTTCGAGATAGTTATCAAGTCTAGCGAGGCGGTCATAACCGTATAGTTTTCTAATAATTGGACTTTTGACGTGTGGTCCAGGTCCGATAAGGAGTTTTGTGATGCTCTCGAGAGCAATTGGGTTTTGAGATTGATTATAAGTTTTTAGGTAATATAGCGTTAACAGTTCTACTCGTTTTGGGTCTTACAAACCGTATTTAAAGTGATTAGTGTTAATTTCATAGATAATCCAGTTAGTTAATTCACGTTTAATTTCTAAAGGATTTGGTCCTTAGTGATTTCTGCCTAAGGTGGTACTCGGGTCTTTGTACGGATTTTTTTCGAGGCATTACAATCTACTCCCATAAAGAAAAATTTTATCCTCGAAATTAGTACTTTTTTGTACTCCTCGAGAATCTAAGGGTAGTTCTTTCGGACCTTGGCTTCTATCTCCCAAGCAGTGTTCAAATTGTCGACGATAATATCGCAATATCACCGATAATTTCGGTGTCGCCAGTGCGACGACATCGAAACCTCAATATTTCGTGTCGTTTCCAGATGTTGTCGAAATCTCACCGATATTATCGGTATTTCCATCATCACGCCGATATTTCGTTGTTCCCATCAACCACGGGTGGGAATTATAGCCAACAACCCACTTTTATCGATAAAAGGGGAGGTTGTCGGCGAGAAAATCACAAAAAACATAAAGAAATACCTATTTTTTCACCCATATTTGGAGAACGACGCGAACTCAGCTTCTATTGAGTGCAAATCGCATTTCCGATAAGATTCAACTCCATAAATTATTTTTTTTCCGTTGAAAAATCTTATCAACTTCTCAAATCCACGGACCGAGATCTTATTCGAAAATAGAGGGTTTTTTTTATTTGGGATGAGGGAGATGAATTTTTGGTCTAAAAATATGGAGAAATCGGTGGGATGGAATGAAAATTTGAAATTTTTGGAAGGTGAAGAGGAATTTTGGGGTTTTAATCCCGAATTGGGGATCGGGCGGGCCGCAGGCGTGATTGGATTGCGCACTTAGTTACTAAGTACGCTCATATCGTACTGGGGCCCACCGAGAATGTATCTGTCTATCCATGTGGTCCATCCGTTTTTCCATATTATTTTAGGGGACCAAAATGTAAGCGTACTAAGAGATCAAGTGGACCACACCATTGGAAACAGTTTGAATAATAACTTCCACCATTAAAACTTTTCTAGGGCCTAAAGTGATGTTGATTTCTCATCCAACCTGTTCATGAGATCATACAGACATGGATAAATGGAAACAACGAATAAAAGTTTGATCTAAAACTTCTGTGGCCCCAAGATATTTTTAACGGTAAATGTTTGATTCATACTGTTTCATATGGTGTGGTCCACTTGAGATTTGGATATACTTAGTTTTTAGACTCAAGAACTAAAATTAACTGTTAAAATGGATGGACAGAGTGGATAAAATACATAAATCACGGTGGACCCCACAGGTGGGCTTTGACGTTGCAAGCGCACCTGGGTGTATCACTTTGAGGCCACCCCACCACGGCTTGGGCGTTGAGGGTGCAGGTCGGTACTCCATGGGCCCCACCATGATGCATCTGTTGTATCCATGCTATCCATTAATTTTTAAATATTATTTTAGAGCTTTATCCAAAAAATGAGATAGATCTAAAACTCAGGTGGACCACACCATGGGAAAACTTAAGTGATTGTATATCCACCATTTAAATCCTCATAAGGCCCACTGTACTGTTTATTTGACATCCAATCTATTAATTAGCTCATAAAGACTCAAATGAAGGGAAAAAACAAAGATCAGGTTGCTCCAAAATCTTTATGGCCCCCAAAAAGTTTTTAATGGTCAAAGTTCATTCAACACTGTTTCTTGTAATGTGGTCCAATTGAGATTGGGATATACCTTTTTTTTTCTCACATTATAAAATTATCTATAAAAATAGATGGATGGCATGGATGAAACACATACCTCGTGATGGGGCTCACAAAGCATAGCAGGGAGTAGCCAAATCCGTTTCCACAGCGCGTGGATCAGGGACATGGATTTCCTGAACTTTCCATGTGTTCCTGCGCTGCAAGCTCAGGTGGGGCCTACTGTGATGTTTGTGAGAAATCCTTTCCATCCATCTATTTTGTGATTTCATTTTAGGACTAGTCGTCAAAAATGAACGATATCCAAAGCTTAGGAAGCCGTACTAAAGGAAAATGTGGTTTGAGAAATTCCTACCGTTGAAACCTTCCTGGGCTCAATAGGGATGTTTAGATGTCATCCATACCGTTAATAATATCATTACAATTGGGATGAACTGAAAAAATATATTGGCATGAATCAAAACTTCTATTGCCCCACGAATATTTCAACCGTGGATGTTTAATTATCATGTTTTAGGCTCACTTGAGCTTTAGATACAGTTCATTTTGGCGTCATGTCCTAAAATGAACTCACAAAACGGATGGACGGGGAGAATTTTTCACAAACATCACAGTGGGCCCCACCTGAGCTTGCAGCGCAATGCCCTGTGAATTGGGCGAGGATTGGATACTGACAAGGGGAACGGATTGGCTACACCCCCTGACACCAGCGCCGTGGCTGATGGTCGGTGATCTATGTACCCCACCATGATGTATTTATTTCATCCATTCCGTTCATCCATTTTTAAAGATCATTTTAGTGCTTTATGCCAAAAATCAAAGGGTTATAAATCTCAGGTGCACCACACCACAGGAAAATAATAGTGACTGGATATCCATCATGTAAATCCCATTAAGGCCCACTGTACTGTTTATTTGACATCCAATCTGTTGATTAGGTCATAAAAACCTAGATGAAGGGAAAAAACAAAGATCAGCTTGATCCAATGATTTTATGGCCCTATAAAAGTTTTTAATGGTTGACGGTCATTTAACATTGTTTCCTATAATGTGGTACACTTGAGATAGGGATATACCTCATTTTTTGTGTAATGTGATACCGATATTTTGAATACTGGCTGCACCAATGATCAATTTGAATTTCATCTAGAGCATATGGTGGGCCCTGGATGAGATATTTACTTTTCAACGGTAGATATACTTTTAGACATTCTGGCCCAACTGAGTCATAGATCTGGCTCATTTTTTAAACCATGCCCTTGAATGACCATGTTAAACTGGTAAACGGAGTAGATCTAGCACACACATCATGTGTGAGCTATAAAAAAAAAATGGATTAAACCTCACAAGTACATTGAATATAGACAGCTAATAATATTAATTTCTTTTAGCCACCTTTTTTTTTACATGCATAGCCCACCTAATGAACGACCCACCCTGAATTTTGGAACAAGGAGAGGGCCAGCCTGATCATCGACTTGGATCTTACTCATATCTGCCACCTTGCCACGTGTGATGGGCGAATGTACCACTAATCAGGTGGGTCCAGCTGGGAAAATGCTCTCGTATAAAATTCAGGTTGTACCATTAATCAGGTCATCCGTGAAGTTAGAAACAGGTGGATGGCTTTGAAATTTTCAGCTAATTTCTTTAAGCCATGCATTTATCTTGATATTTGAAGTCATTCTGATTAAGTAGCCCACCTGATTATTAGGCCACAATATCTTCATAGTGCCTCCACCCTGATTGATGAATTGGATCTCGTACCTATGTGCCAAGCTGACACAAGTGGGGGCGATGTTCAAGATCTGTCTTATACAGGCGTGTGGGCTTAGCGAAACCTAGAAACAAGAATCATGCAATCAGACCAAATTACTGGGTGGACCTCCTCAAGAATATATATATATATATATATATATATATATATATATATATATATATATATTATAGTTTTCTTTCTTGCAAAGCATGTATTCCCACACGTTCTTGATGATTAAAGCATCTCTCCCACAAATTGATTAAAAAAAGAAAAAAAAAATTTAACCATTTAATCTTCCCCATTGAATTTCTAGATAGGACCATTGTCATTTTATCCATCTAATTGGCCGCTTAGGATCATCTTATCCGTGCTGTTTTCGATCTATGCTCTGTTTCACAATAGGCCCCATAAAGTTTACTCATTATGCAATCTGCAGACTCTTTCCTCAATTGTAACTTATATGAAATTTTGATTTAATCTAACATCTAAGCCCTTGAAATGATTTAGGCTTATTACACTGGATACGAGCCGATGCACTTTTTTTTTGTCGATTATTGCAAATTTGTATATTACTAGGGAGCAAAATGTAGTCTGGAAAAGGAGGAGCAAGGGACATTGGGTGAAAACATGAACGACCAGTGGAGGAGAATAAATACGGAGCCATATACAACTATTGTGGCCAAGTGATACCGAGTGGGGGAGTGTCTAGGCTAAAGGAACATTTGGCAGGAGATATAAGAATGTGAAAGACTGTCCAAGTGTAACAAGGCCAGTGAGAAAGGACATGAGAAGAGTGTTGAATGAAGCGAAGTCACACAGGATGCAACAAAATGATTGGGAGAGGGATATAAGGGAAGAGCTACGAGGCACTAGACGGGACTTAGGTGTTATCGACAAGTATGATGACGACGACGATGAGGTGATCACATACCTCGATGACTGTGTTACGGCTTGAGAAATGAGTGATTTTAGACAAGTGATTTGTGAGTCTCGGGCTTTACAGTGGGAGAGGGAGTAAAGAAGACGGATTGATGAGAGTAGGGCGTCGTTTGGGATGTCCCGACATGAGGCTAGTGGGAGCAGCAGACATTTTGAGGGAGACAGCAGGCATGACCTACAACGCACGCAAAACGCCCGTGTCCCAGATGCACCCATTGCAAGTGTTAATAAAAAAAAGATTAAAAAATGTGTGAAGCAAGAGACTTAGGGAGAAAGTGGGTGGTGTTATATCTAGGTGGTTCATCTCGAGCTACATACCAGCAAATGCAGTAGCTAGTCCTCACTGTAAAAATATGATTGAGGAGGTGTAGCGTGTCAGGCTCGGTGTGAAGCCTCCCACGCCACAGGAGATTTTTAGCATCTACCTCGATAGGGAGCACAAGGAGATGCAAGCTTGGGTACGTGGACTCAAGCCAAACTGGAAGCAGTATGGGGTAACAATCATGTGTGATGGGTGGACGGGACCCATGAAATTATCCATTATCAATTTCATGGTGTTCTGTAGAGGACAACCGATTTTCCTCAAATCCATTGATGCATCGGCCAAAATAAAAGAGCACGAATACATATATGCTCTCTTAAAAAGAGTGATTAGAGAGGTTAGGTCGCAGAATGTTGTCCAAGTTGTGACGGACAATGGCAGTGCATTCGTTAAGGCGGGAAAAAAATTGATGAAGAAGTTCAATCTCTATTGGACCCCGTGTGCAGCACACTGCATTGATTTAATGCTCGAGGAGATAGGCCTTCAGGATTCTGTCAAGAAGACTATCCAAGATGCGAGGAGAGTGACAAACTTTATATACAACCACTCATGATTGTTGGCTGCAATGCGTGAGCGTTGTGGAGGAGACATCGTTCGATCAGGCGCGACACGGTTCACCACAAACTTCATTACACTCGACAGCTTATATAGGCATCGCGTAGGTTTGAGAAATTTGTTCAGATTCAAGAAATACATAGAGTGGAATCAGAAGAAGACCGATGGTGCAAAGACCTGTTTAAAGATAGTGCCTTCCGATTCCTTCTGGGAAAAAGTTCACAATGTTGTTTCCTTTCTGCATTCGATGTACAAGGTCTTACGAGTGGTAGATGTGGCCTTCGATGGGGTCAATATATGAGCCTATCAGAATTATGAGAGAGAGAATAATGACTGCAATCCCCAATTCATAGTAGTGGGTGATCAGTATCATCGATCATCGATAGACTAGGACTCTCGAGCATCCACTCCACTAAGTCGGTAAGTTTCTTAATACAACTGAGTACCTTAAGCATCACTTATCTTTGCATGTTAATACAACTGAGCAACTAATATTTGAGTTTTAGCATACTACCCGAATCCCAAATTTCATTACAAGCGTCAGCTCCATGAGAATCAAAATTTGATGATGGTCGTTCACGAGGTGTTGGAACGATTATTCCCAGAATCAACAGCACAAACAGATTTTAGTAACCAGGTAATGTAATAAATTTTCTTTCTTATAGCCTCTACAAATATGGGTGATTAAAAATAATGACCTGTGAATCCGTGTTTATAGTTATTGTGGTTTAGAGATATAAGGGGTATGTTCTCATCCGCATTAGCAAAAACATCGACTGAAACAATGATGTCATGTGAGTATGGTAATATAATTAGGTAATTACATTTTTCATTTAAACTTCAAACTAAAACAAGCTCCTCATAGATATATAGGTGAGTGGTAGGCAATATACAAAGTCGACACGCCCGCACTGCAGTTATTGGCAGTCCATGTTTTCGCACAGACTATATCCTCTTCACCGTGTGAGAGGAATTAGAGCACATGGTCACTCATACACACCAATAAGAGGAACAGGCTGACATATGAGAAGCTGCAAAAGCTCGTTTACTGCTATTACAATATGAAGTTTAGAGAGAGGCAGTTATGGGTAGACCGAGACATGGAGGAAAATCAGGACCCGCTGGACCTGTTGTCTATAGGTAACATGGCACAAATAGGTGATGATGATGAGGACACACTTTATGAGTGGGGTCAAATCAGCTGATTTAGATATGCGGAGGGAGGCCCTGCGCCACAGGTAGCCGAGGGAGCAGTAGCTCTGGGTATCAATGTTGATCAGGTAGTAACCGAGCAAAAGGTGGATACAGACTCATTTGATCCTTTGGTGAAGAGTTCGGCATGTTCCAATGAGGGTGAGGAAACATCTTCACAGCCCCCTTCTATCTTCAAGTCGTAGTGAGGGATGATGATGATGAGACTCAACTCCCACTCGACACTGGTCCTGAAGATGACGACGACGGCGATAACGATGACGACGGTGATGAAAGAGGGGACGGAGGCACCGACACTAGTATATGTGGTACTAATGGGGGTGGGAGTGGCAGTGGTGGGGGGTACACGACGGCTCAGAGCCAACGATCTGTTGACCAGTTCACTGAGGAGTAGAGCTTTGACCATGCCACTCGGGACACCGACCATGGATCTCGTCCACTATCCAGGGCGAGAGCATCGAAGCCCACATATATGTTCGAACGTCATTCAAAGAAGAAAGTCGGACGCGCTGCCGCTGATGCTCTCACACACAGCTTGTCATCTATGGAAATAAGTTCAGATCAGTGGAAATCCACCGCTGTTCCACCTTATGTCATGTGGGATATCACGGGTATGGCCATGACAGCTCTGACATTCAATCACACTCATCTACCTATGGGCACAGGCAACCGGAAGATAGTTCTTCGAGTCATGACCCTTAACAGGAGGATATTTGGGATACTTGCATGACTGACAGCAATACTATCAAGGAGTCGGGGTTGGACTTGATCTGTTCCCTCAGTACCCTACTCAGAAAATGTCATCGATGTATATCACGCAATTCCCACGTCTAGGCGTACTTGTATAGTTTGGGGAGGATGACTATCAGAGGTATATAAGAGAGTTCCTCAATTGGTATAAGCAAAGGATAACCTGGGAACAGTATTGCTAAGATGTTGGGCAATAGTACTCTGTCAACTGTCACGGGATCTGGACAATGATTATGAACCACCTCGTCCTCTATGTGGGGATGAAACTAGCTAGAAATATGTATTTTTTCAATTCATTTACTTTTGCATATCTTAATTGTTGTAAGCTTGCACTTGTATTATATAAACTCATTTTGATTACTATTTGAGTGATTTCTTATGACAATGCACGCCTTTTGGCCCCCATTAAATGGAAACTTATTATTTAATACATTTTTTTTGCAATTATTTCATTCCTGAATATGTAAATATGTGTATTTACGCATGTTTTGAAGTTTCATTGAAAAATTTTACCATTTTCTCCATGTTTCTCCCTTTTCCCCTACATTTCCGGTTATCGGCAATATTATCGACGATAATGATATTATATCGTTATCTTTGGCTAACGAAACTTGTAGTGACACCAACAACTCGAACACTACTCCCAAGTAGCCTTC
This sequence comes from Magnolia kwangsiensis, assembly GCA_037074715.1. Lineage (NCBI taxonomy): Eukaryota > Viridiplantae > Streptophyta > Magnoliopsida > Magnoliales > Magnoliaceae > Magnolia > Magnolia kwangsiensis. Next base: position 39,916,573 of record CM073583.1, on the reverse strand, counting down.
TCCTCAGTATGATGCGTCCACAGTACCTTCACAAGTGGAATCACCTTACGGAGCAACACCTGCTCCTTCCTATCTAGAATACGCGTTGGTCGCAGTACATAAGTAGTATCCTCACTCAACTGTACCTGCTTTCATATGATAATATGAGAAGGCTCAGGAATGCATTTTTTCAACATCGACACATGAAATACGTCGTGCACGCATACGAGTGGTGTGGGTAAAGCCAGACGGTACACTACCAGCCCCACTCGATCCAATATCTGAAATGAGCCAATAAATCTCAGCATAAGCTTCCCCTTCTTGCCAAACCGAAGAACACCCTTCATAGGAAAAACCCTAAGGAATACATGGTCTCCGACCTCGAACTCTAGCTGTCACCGCCTCATATAGCTGTAGCTCTTCTATCTGCTCTGTGTTGTCAGAAGTTGACGCCTAATAATGTTGATCTTCTCTGAGGTCGCCTAAACTAACTCTGGGCCAATCAGACTCTTCTCGCCAACCTCTGCCCAGCAGTGCGGTGCTCGACATGGACGCCTATACAAGGCCTCATAGGGAGTCATGTCAATACTCGCCTGGAAACCATTATTATACATGAACTTTGCATAAGGAAGACAGTTATCCCAACTGTCCTTGAAATCCAGCACACAAGCTCGCAACATATCTTCTAATACCTGATTTACCCGTTCCGTTTGCCCGTCAGTCTATTGGTGGAACGCGGTACTGAACTTCAGTTTCACACCCATTGCTTCCTGGATATGAGTCCAGAAGATAGATGTGAATTGCGTGTCTTGGTTCGACACGATCTCTATAAGAACTTCATGTAGACGTATGATCTCATTGATATACAGCCTGGCCAAATCGTCTGTAGAGTTCGAAAGTCTGATAGGGAGAAAATGAGCCGATTTCGTCAATCGGTCCACGATCACCCAAATGGAGTTATGCCCCTTCCTCGTATTCGGTAGCCTTGAGATGAAATCTATAGAAATAAAATCTCATTTCCACTCCGTTATGGGCATGGGCTGAAGCAGTCCAGGAGGTCGGTGATTTTCTTCCTTGACCTGCTAGCACGTGAGACAGCGGGATATATAGTCTGCTATGTGGGCCTTCATGTTGTCCCACTAGTACGACCTTTTCATGTCCCAATATATCTTCGTACTACCAGGATGCATCGCCATCTTCGAATTATGCGCATCCTCTAGAGCTTCCTGTCCTAAGACATGAAGGTTCGGGACACATAGGCGGCCTCGGTAACGTAAGCCCCCATCCGTACCAACTCTTCATTCTACCAGGATGAAGAGTTGGCGGTGGGCCTTCATTCTACCAGGCCCACATAGTCTGCTATGTGGGCCTTCATGTTGTCCCACTAGTACGACCTTTTCATGTCCCAATATATCTTCGTACTACCAGGATGCATCGCCATCTTCGAATTATGCGCATCCTCTAGAGCTTCCTGTCTCAAGACATGAAGGTTCGGGACACATAGGCGGCCTCGGTAACGTAAGCCCCCATCCGTACCAACTCTTCATTCTACCAGGATGAAGAGTTGGCGGTGGGCCTTCATGTGGGCCTTCATTCTACTAGGCCCACATAGTCTGCTATGTGGGCCTTCATGTTGTCCCACTAGTACGACCTTTTCATGTCCCAATATATCTTCGTACTACCAGGATGCATCGCCATCTTCGAATTATGCGCATCCTCTAGAGCTTCCTGTCTCAAGACATGAAGGTTCGGGACACATAGGCGGCCTCGGTAACGTAAGCCCCCATCCGTACCAACTCTTCATTCTGAGTCTTGACTATCGCTCACCTGCTCTCTCATAACTGCTCATCGTCCTTCTGAGCCGCGATGATTCTATCATCAATAAGTGGTCGCACACGAACGTGTGCAACACTCTCAAACGGTTCCTCCACCCTGAGCTTCTACTCAAAACCACGCATAAACTCCACCATATTCCACTCCTCAATCATCAGCAGTGCTATAAATGCTATCGCCTTCTTACGGCTCAACGCGTCTGTCACAAGGATGGCCTTGTAAGGATGGTAGGAGACCTTAAACTTAAAGTCCTTCAAGGTTTCCATCCATCACCTCTGCCTCATATTCAGGTCCCTCTGCGTGAATATGTACCTGAGGCTCTTGTGGTCGCAGAAGAGCTCGAACTCCTCTCTATAGAAGTAATGTCTCCAAAGCTTTAAAGCAAAAATGACGGCCACTAACTCTAGGTCGTGTGTAAGGTAGTTCTCCTCATGTTTTCTCAACTGCCTTGAGGCATAGGCAATCACCTTGTCCTTCTGTATAAGGACACAACCCAAACCCATGCGAGACACATCGGTGTATATCATATACTTGACCCCTTGATCTGACAATACTAGCATAGGGACGTCAACTTGTCCTTCAGCTCCAGGAAGGCTGCTTCTGCCTTTTCATTCCAGGCAAACTGGAAATCCTTCTGGGTCAATTGAGACAACAGTCTGGCTATCTTGGAGAAGTCCTGAATGAATCGACGATAGTAGCCAGCAAGTCCCAGAAAATTCATCACCTCAGTAACCGAACCGTACTGCTCACATTCCTGTACTGCGGCTACCTTAGCCAGATCCACGGCTATCCCTTCCTAGGACACTACATGTCTCAAGAACTTGACTTCTTCCTTCCAGAAGTCACACTTCTTGTACTGTGCAAACAACTGGTTCTTCTTGAGAGTATCAAAGACTGTTTGCAAGTGCTCCTTGTAAACTTCCCGACTCTTGGAGTATATCATCTATAAATACGATGATGAATAGGAAGAGATACGGTTGAAACACCCTGTTCATCAAGTCCACGAACACGGCCGGTGTGTTTGTGAGTCCAAACGACATCACAAGGAACTCTTAGTGCCCAAAGCTGGTCCTGAATGTTGTTTTTTGTACGTCTTCTTCCCTGACGCGCAGCTGGTGATACCTCGACTGTAAGTCGATCTTCAAGAAATACTGTGCCCCCTTCAACTGATCAAACAAATCATCTATCCTGGGTAGAGGATACTTGTTCTTCATCGTCACTTAGTTCAGCCTGCGATAATCAATACACAATCGTAGTGACCCATCCTTCTTCTTCATAAACAACATGGGTGCTCTCTAAGGAGACACACTAGGTCGTACGAAGCCCGAATTCAGTAAGTTATCAATATGTCTCCTCAATTCTTTCATCTCACATGGAGGCATACGATACGTGGGTAATGAAATGGGCGTCACACCAAGTGCAAGGTTAATAGAAAAATTGATCTCGCGCCGAAGAGGTAATTCAAGAATTATCCCAAACACGTCCGTAAAATCCTGAGCTACAGGCATGTCCTCAAGCGTCAGACCATCAATACTCTCCAATAGAGAAGCGTAACAACTCAACTGGGATGACTGATCTGAATGAGGAAAGTAAAAGCCATGCCCTCAAGTCCATGGGCTGTCACCACCCTAGTCTCACAATTAATCTCTGCTCACATCTTAGTGAGCCAGTCTATACCGAGAATAACATCGTAATGAAATAGGGAGACGAGAATCAGGTTAACTAGTACTGTCCTGCTCCCTAAGTATATCGAGCAACCCTCAAAAATCCTGGTAACGTAAAAAAAAGTCCCTGTGGCGGTGAGGACCCTCACTCTCTTCATTGGAGCAGTGTCCAAGCCCAGTCGCTTGACGACCGTCTATGATATGATGAAGGTAGTGGACCCGGTGTCCACCAATAAGAAGACTAAAGTACCTTAAACATGAGTCGTGACCTCAAAAGCCATCGGTGCTTGGTCTACTGTCTCGAATGTCTTAACTGTAAGTGAATGCACTCGAGCTTATTGCGGGCAGTTCGGCTGCTAGGCCATAGGTCGTTGACGTGGCCTGAATCGAGGTGCAGGTGGCCGGAAAGATGGATGTGCCGATGTTGACTGTAGAGGTGGGACTGAAATAGCCTAAGGAAGCTGGTGGTTAATCCTCTAAGGCGGTGAGAAGCCGTTGTCCCTCATCCTAGTGAAGCAATATGTGTCAGTATGGTTTGACCTCACAGTAAGTCTGGATGCCTCAGTTGAGTCGAGGGAGCCGGAAGCCTGGGAGGTGAATCTGCATGCCGCCTCTTGTCGAGGAATGATCTACTTGACAAATCTGGTCGTGACCTCATAGCCATAGGCACACAAGTACGGGACAATCTATCCCCATCCTGCTCAGCTCGCAGAGACATGCTCACTAGCTCAGTATAGGTGAAAATGCCAGCGCAGCACATCTTCGATGATATCTCGGGCTGCAGGCCCTCAAAAAACTGGCACATTTGCATGGATGATCACCTAATATTAACAGAGCATACCTACTCAGCTCCATGAATCTGTTCTCGTACTCTAATACTGGCATCCCTCCCTGACGGAGGTGAAGGAACTCACTCTCCTTCTCATGCCGATATGTGAAAGGATAATACTTCTCATGGAAGCGGGTCTCGAAGGCCTCCCACGACCAAATGTATCCGACAGTAACGGTCTGAAGGACGCTGTCCCACCAAAGGCTGGCCTCCTTCTCGAACATATAGGTGATCAAATCCACCTGCTCTACCTCAGTGCAGTGCAACGGCTTCAACATCATAGAGATGCGGTCAAGCCAATACTCGACCTTCTCGGGTCTGTGAGTACCCATAAATGTAGGAAGTCGGAAGCACTGGAATCACTCGAAGAGGCCGCTAGCACTCGTACTGCCCGCAGGCTGCACAAGAGGTGCAAGTGGAACCACACCCATGCTCTAGGCAAATATCTCTGTCATGGTGGTAAAAAACTGTTGTTACTGTTGCTGCTGATGCATGAAGAGCATCATCTGCTCCAACCTATCAGTAGAGGGAGTAGACTGAGGCATGTGTAGCATCAAAGTAGATGCACGGTTCTGCTCTGGAATCGGTGGTGCAATAGGTGTTAGCCCATTAGTGGGGCCAGTGGTCGGCTGAGAATCCGGCATAGTGTCGTGAGTTGGGCCCAAACTGGGGTCTGTCTGGCTATCGTTCAAGGGAGGTGCCCCGTCAATCAAGTCGCCAAGTGTGAGACATGTTGTACTTCATGCGGCCTTAGGTGGCATTCCCTATATACAACATAGGGTGCAACCCAGGTCAGATTCTGCATACTCACAAACTCAACCACACAACATTCTCCAACAGCTTAACGAAACTTCATGCACTTCATTTACCAAAATTGTCACAATACATGAGATGCAGTATTACATGAATCATAATAGAAGATGTATGAGAGCTAACACAAGCAGGGTTTCAAACACTACAACCTACAAACCAATCTACCACATTACGAAGCCTAACGAGGCTACACAAAGAAATAAGAAAAAAAAAGCAACAAGACAAAGCGAAAGATGACTACAGGTACGACTAGTCGTCAAAATCCGACGATGGTAGAGGTGCACCCTTGTCCTGTACACAACACATGATAACCCTCAAGGTACGAGACACCTTCTTGAATTTTCGTTTCATGAAGGCCTCATTCTCTTCAAGCTTCTGCCTTACTTTGGTCCGAGTCTCCTGAATCTCCTGTCTTAGGGTATCTTGGCCCTCCTCGAGTTGAGCCAGGCAGGCTTCCCTGGCAGCCCGATCACTGTCGCGCACTTGAGTAGTAGGAGGAGAGCCCTCATCAGAACCCGAGGCCTCCTCTTCCCCGTCCTCGTTCTCTCCTTCTTCACCTCCTTCCTCTAGCTCATCTCCTTCATCTTCACTCTCTATCTCATCCCCATACTCGTCAAGTCAGGCTTGATGTTGTCGAGGGTCAATCTTCATGTTGTTGAGCGTAGTCTCATTAATATAGTGAATCGATGCAAGGTCATCCATGTTAAGTCTGTAGGCGAACTCTCGAGCAATTTTGCATATGAGTCAGCCAAATGGAAGTGAGATATCATTCTCAGGAGAACGCGTCATCTGGACTATCTGTAGTAAGATAAATGTAGGTAGACACAACTTGTCTCCCTGCCCAGCTTGATACAGGAAATCTACCATCAATCGAGTGCATTCAGTATGGTTGCCCCACCTAGAGTACACATTATACGTGAATATATGGGAAAGCAAGAAAAAATCGTTTGTCATCTCCGACGTCAGGAGTCTTCTACCTTCCTTCTAATGAGCTAATCGGCCGCAGAGGTAGCGCGTACGGTGATCTCTTTCTCACGCGTTCTTTAGAGGCTTATCGTTAGCGTGCACCTCTCCACGCGAAATTTCCATGATCCGGGTTAACAAATTCACATCAACTGTTGCTCCCCGTCTCTCAAATGGAATCTTAAATTGCTGAGGCTCCAGCGTAGGGTCTCGTATATGCGTATAGAAGGCTCGAACCGTGTTCTCACATGCGTGAGACTCACCCTCGAATATGGGACCCCATCTAGCATCCTCTAAGTGATCCATCACTGGATACAGCCCAGAGAGCTTCTCATCCACATGAGCCTCAAGCACACCCTTACGACCACCAAAACGGCCGTGTTCAAAGCCCGTCAGTAGAACTTGCTCAAGCGGGAGTCGGGGATCAAGATCCTACTTCGACCTTCTCTCTTAGGCGACGCTTGTGCTAGCTTTGGCGCCCGCCTTCATCCTCGGCCGGGTAGGACGGCTAGGCCTGACTTCATCTGCAGGAGCTCGCTTCTTCCCTATAAGGGAAAGAATCATGGAGAGAGAGAAAATGGCCACCACAAGCTCAAAAAGAGCCATGAAAACCCAAATAGCTTTATAATGGAGGTAGATTTGAGGCTCTTGAAAGGTGAGACACAAAGCTACAAACTTTGTGCCCAAATGAGTAGGAAAAAGGAAAAATGAAAATAAGGGAAGATAGGGTTTTGAGGAGGATGAGGGAAAGAGAGTATGTGGTGAAGGGAGTGAAGAAGATAGTGGAAGAGGGGGAGATTTGAGGGAGAAAAATGAAGTTTTTTGGAGGTTTGGAGAGCTTGGAAGTGTGTAAGGGAGGAAAAAGGAGAAATTGAGAAAGAAATAGGGGTCCACACGTGATTTGGTGGGCCCCACAATGTCCCACATGAATCGGCCCGATAGGCCTGGGTGACCCTAAGCGCAGTCAACCACGGCTGGCACGGTGTCGTCGCAGTCCGCTAGACCCGGGCGCGGTGTCGTCGCGGTCGACGCGGTGCCGCCGCAGTTGGGCGGTGCCCACCCCCCTCTCGAGGTGTCGTATATGTGTGGGAACCCCCATGGGTCCCACCGTTTTACGTGACTTGGGCCCCCTCTATCATTTGAAGCGGTTTCGAGTCCCATAACGTGTATATTCACGCCCTTGACATGTTTTACCTGTGGGATTGACTGAATTGACGTCCATACTCATCAATTGATGGACTAGAGGGAGATTAGGATCATTTTACACGGTCACAGGTGCCTACGTTGTACACTACAATGGTCAGTTTCGGTCGAACCCAACGATCGACGAAACTGGAGATCCTATAGCCATTTCTACGTTTTATCACACCCTCCTAAGTCAGAATACGTTAGTGTGTATCGTGTGACCATAACCCAGGTCCAGTTTAATCCAAATCATGCTCTGATACCAACTCGTAACGCCCTAAAAATCGAGGGTCAAGCAGGAGCCCAACTCCCGAGTTCCAACACATCACTTATGCAACATAAATAATGATGATTAAATGTTGTCTGTATTAGTGCCTTAAACATGAGTGGGATTATGCCAAAACAGCATATCATACTCCAGAGACAGTAAATTATGCAAGCAGAAGACTGTATATAAACTGATGTAGGTCTCTAGAGTTTGAACATGTTACCAGGTTAAGAATATACATATATACTCCAAAAATGAACAAAATGAATATATATGGGTGTTTCAAAAGTACAAAAATAACAAGTGTAATGATCTAGATAGCATCCCTGCAATCCAGTCGATCAGAGCGATCTATATAAACCCACCTGATAACTGCATATATAGGAACTCCTCATCATCGCAGAAGTCCGGCACTGCCTCGCAAGCATCGTGAAAATCTGCATCTACAATAGAGTCTGGTTGGTGTTTAAAGCATCATCCTAGAACGTGAGAGTGAGGGATCAACTCAATGGAACTATGAAGCAAAGGTTAACATGTTATCAATTCAGTCGAGCAGCAATAATAAAGCAGTACAACACTCATGTCATAAGTACTCTTGTTAATGCAAGAATGGTATGTTATAATGATGCATTCACCTGCAATCCCTCTTGTGATAACATCTTACGATCGTGGCATGCAACACTCCTAATAAACGTGCACTTCCTCGTCAAAGCACCGTGCAATGTGATGCATGATCGTATTAACTAAGTTCTTAATTAGCCCTTTTCGTACAGCAGGATTGGGAAACTAAGGCACCTTCCTTTTTTTATCATATACTCAAACATTGATCCATCTAGGGTCGTCACTCCTAGTCATTCACATATGATAGTAGGTTCCAGGACGCTTCAAAGAGGCTCGTCACCTCAGTGCAGGTCTGGTTTATACTCAAGTTTACTGCGGAGAGGCTCGTCACCTTAGCGCAGAGTTAAAGTATGCTCGAGATCACTACGAGAGGCTCGTCACCTGATCATTGGCCGACAGCACGAATACAGTGTCCCATACCACCATATTCAGCTCACGAGTCCGGGTTGCTCATTGAACACTACAGGGAGGCTCGTCACCCCAGTGTAGGCCGACAATACGACCATGGTGTCCCATACCACCATATCCGGCTCATAAGTCTTAGCAGATTGAGGTACTAAGGTTAAACGGATTTTTACTGGTGAGTTTGATACCTTAGATTCAAGCAGTTGCGTCCATACATGGACCTATTTCAGTTCAACGGTCACCGGTACTCGATCAGGGCCACAAGTACATCGATATGTGTTGAAAATTTTTTCTGATTTGAGTGTAATTGGGTTATAATTTGACGGTCTGAATCCTTTAGATTCAGCCTGCAAGCGAACTACTCAATTCACTTAAGTTTCAGTTTATTTTCTAAAGGTATTCACATTTCTCACACACTTTGCTCCGGGCTCAAGTTGTGCGCTTCTGAATACTTTTAAGACTCAATTTTTGAGATGGTTGTCAAGTCCAGCGAGGCAGTCATAACCTATAGTTTCGTAGTAATCGGACTTTTGATGTGCAGTCCAGGTCCGTTATGGAGTTTCGTGATGCTCCCGAGAGCAACTAGGTTTTAAGATGGATCCTAAATTTTTAGGTAATGCAACATTAATGGTTCTACTCGTTTTGGGTCTTACAGACCATATTTAAAGTGATTAGTGCTAATTTTATAGATAATCTAGTTTAACACTTAGTTAATTCATGTTTAATTTTTAAAGGATTTGGTCCTCAGTGATTTCTTCCTGAGGTGGTACTCGGGTCTTTGTACGGATTTTTTTCGAGGCGTTACAACTTGAAAGGGGTGAGAATCACCTGTAACCCATTCCTGCACAAAGAAATGATCAACTAGGTCCCTGGACTCTAATCACTTACAGATAAGTAGATAAGCCACATTAAGCACATTGATAAAGATATCTTCATTTGATGACGAAAAGTCTTCAGCTCCCTTGATCCGCAACACTGATGATGCTCCAATGTATGGCAATAGGTTGGGTCAAGGTTAAATTAAAATCCTACTCTATTAAATATTTTTCTATTTTAAAGACGGAGTGATTCCAAGCATTCAAGCATTCAAGGTATCACAGCTCAATGATTTGCCCTTAAGGTAGTAGTTGGATGATCCTTGAATGCAGAGGTTCATTCCCCTATCCATTTTATTGAATATCAATGATGTGGGTAGATTGGATGATAAACTCTCATGAGAAAAAGAGCATAGGGTAAATAGTATGCAGGACCCTCTCAAGGCTCTCTTTATTTTTTTCGATCCAGCAACCAATAGTAAGCTCTCCTTAAATAGGCAAATAGATCCAACGGTAATAAAATTGTCAGATTTTTAACAGAGTTCGATATCATTGAGCTATCTTCGATATCATCGAACGTATACTTTCGAAGATATTGAGGGACAGATCGATGATATGAACTCTTCTGACAATCACAATTGAATCTCTTATACACAGCTTGAACATATCGAACATGCGCCGATGTCATTAGATTTCGAACTCCAATTTCATCGAACCACAGTTTGATTCCTTGATAATGAAAAATAAGAGAGCAGGCTAAGAATAAGACAATAGACTTCGATATTATCGATCCTCCCACAATGTTATCGGATTTCAAATGTCAATGATATCAATACTTAGTTCGATTCATCGATCTTTTATAAAAGATTTTCCTATAACTTCGCTAGACATCCCATTGTCGACCTAATTAGATATGATCGATATTTGAATATCGATATTATTGAGGGAAACTCGATTCCTCGAACCATTTAAAGAGGATTTTCCTAAAAGCTTGTTGGACAGTTTGGTCCAAATTCGATTATATCGAAGATCCATCGATATCATCGGAGTTTGAATTCCGAGGTTGTCGAAGCTCTCTTTGAGTCATCGATAAATGTGTGATTTGCCTTAGAAGCTTGCTGGACACAAACAGACCAAAATTTGATTATGTCGAGCCGTCTCGATGATCTCTGAATTTGAATATCAATGATATCGATTGTTTCATCTATTCATCGATAATTTTATCCAGAGATCAAGTTGGTTATTAAACACAAGTGGTCCCCAATTTGATGATATCGATTGCATTCCAAGGACATCGATAACTGGTGTCCAATTTCATCGAAGTGATCTTGTTATATCGACAAAAGCTGCAAACTTAGAGATTTTCCTTATTTGCAAAATAGATTTCATACTTTAAACCCCACGTTGTTCTATCCACTTTTAAGGATTTTATGTACCTGGGTATTTTGGGACTTGTGATATGAGGCTAAGTTTACCTTTGATGAGTTTGGAGTACACATCCAGTTGAGGCAAATGCTTGAATAATCTTCCTATAGGGCTCACTTAACTTGCTGACTCAACACTCATGCTAATTAACAAACCAGGGGCACTTTCAAAATGTTCTAATGATAACACAAGAAAAGAATTAAACTAGCAAACTACTGGTTGAACCCAAAATATTCCGCCACCTTCTGGTGGGGCTCCTCTTCATAGAAGTCTTCTCACAATCATGTAGGGTCCGCCCCTCATCTAGACCTGCATTTTCTGTACGGTTATATATTTAAAGGATGAGTAGTCAGCTCAGTGAGAACTCTCCTTAAGTTTACACACTGTTGCATGAATTAAGCATAGTTTTGAATAATAAAACATGCAAAACAGTTCTTGATGCGATCTTGTTTAAGTGCATTGATGTGTGAATGCACATCAATTGTTGATGCACATCCAGTTGGCAATGTGAATGGACCTTTCAAACAGTTAGTCCATTCATACAAGAGAATGGGCCTTTTAAATAGTAAGATCATTTAACTTACAAGGCAGTGGGCCTTCCAAATAGTCGGCTAACTTAAGCAATGAATGGACCTTTCAAACAGTCAGCGCATTCATGCCTGATGATGAGCCTTTCAAACAATCAGTTCATCCTTGGTAAGAGAATGAATCTTTCAAATAGTTCGTCCATTCAGAATGCAAGTGCCATGGATGCATGATTAATCCTAGCCATTATTTTTCCAATTTACAAATAACTAATTTAGGAAAGCTCAAATGTCACTATTGGGAGGAGGGGTTGTGGGCTTGTCATCACATGGTCATTCCAATTAAACTCACCAATGCAAGTAACCAACATGTTGAGGGTCCATTATGATCACCACTAGTCAAGTTACATCCCAAGTTTGGATGTATGTGTGTAAGTGGGGTTTTCCCACAAATAAATGTAATGGTTCAAATTTCACAAGCGTGTAATTCATAACCATTCCCTAAGCATGAATTGATATACCACATATAGATGTTTACACAAAATATGTATTGAGCATGTAATTAAATTTAATAACCAATGCAAATAATTTAAAAATAAGGTTATCAATTAGAGTTGAATAAACACTTAAACTAGCATGGAAGAGGAAAACTCAAGGGGAAGAATCCTCACTTCTCAAGTCGGATTCCCTTGTATAGTTTTTCTTTTAGAGTAATCCAAGTTCCATCGATTGGTTGAGACAGTCCCATGTTCAATGTCGCTTGATTGAACACCTAGTGTCATTCTTAATATAGGGGACTAAGAATTTGAGATCAATAACTCAGTTGATAGGAATTGTAACAACTCATTTACCTACAAGTTTGGTTCAACTTGTTTTATCCTGATTCATGGATCCAACCCGGTGGACTTGATGTCCTAGCTATCTAGGCCTGGTTCAGCTTGGATTTTTCTTCCAGTGACAAGGAGGCCCGGGACAGGTCCAACTTGAGTTCATTAGGCCTACACTTTATCAGTGTTCATCTCAAGAGTAGGAAAAAACATTGAGTTACAGACTTAGTGGCTGGATGGTCTGCTAGATTCAAAAATAGCTAAATAACTCGGTTCCAAGCCATCTAGTTTGAGTAGTAGTTGAGATGATAATTTTATTTTTTTTAAAAGGAAGAGAGAATGGGTTTACCTAACTAGTTGTGGTCGTGGATAACTCGCCACTGGTTCATGCAGCCCAAGTCATTTCAGACTTCGTACGTGCTCAACCCGAGAGTCTCGCAATCTACCCTTTCGATCAACAACACAAGTAGTAGGACGGTGAGACTACACACTTCAAACTAGGTATAAAATCAACGACTCAACTTCTTTCCTTAGTCACTAGTTCGACTATACTTGCTATCACCTACCTTATCGAAACTTGCTCCCCGTATGACCTCACAGAGTCAGAACTCAGTATGAACTTGAGCAACCATGACCCAATTAGACTCACACAACTGGACTCAACGGCGAGTCAGGCAATGACTTGGTGCAAGTCAGTGTGGTGCAACAACCACTACAAGTAACAACTTTCTCTTCTTTTTGCTAAAACTCAACATAACATGAGCCAAGCCCAACTCGGACCTCGATACGATTCAACTTCGAATAAGGAAGATGATGTGGGTGACAATGGTGGATCCTTACTCCACACGTTTTCCTTCGAACCGAACTTGTCGAACGTTGCGTATGGATCTTATAAAGCTTGGAGAAGAGAAAAATTAGGGGTTGCTTGGCATTTTCCTAGTGGGTTCGAGGGAAGAAGGAAACGACACTTTCTTCCTTTCGGCTGCAGAAACGGCAGTGAGAATGGGATGTTGCTCGACCCTTCCTTCTTTATAGCTCACCCTACTTCTCAAGAGTCGTCGAATGGAAACCCAATGGTCAGGATTTGATCATCTTTGAAACCACCTTCATACATAGTCAGTAGGGTTGAAACTGGCTGTGGTTTTCCTGCCTTGTTTTAAAAGAAAACTCTAAGTCGAAGGGCTAGGATTACTCCACATCCTACGGCTGAGATGGAGGGAGAGAGTCGCACACGAATCCCTAGTGTGGCGATAACAAAGCGGAATTTTCATTTTTGGAAAGACCCACTACATGCCACCCCCTTGCACATGTTCCCGTGTGCATGCACATGTGTATGGATGCGTATGGACGACGTGGGGTTGGTCGGACGAGGGTGCCCTACCTGATGGATGGTTCGGATTGGCTCAAGGTGGCCCTCCTTGATCATGGTGGTTTAGTTTTGGAGAGGCTGAAAGCACACCTTTATTCGCACTTTAGATTATCCGTGGAAGATGTTGTGTGTAAACGTGGGCACATCACTGTGCAGAACTTATCAGGATTGGGTCAAAGACAACCCCCCCGAACGATGGACAGTCTGGATCACCGTTCAGACCTTTGATGGTGGGCCATGACCGTTGCATCGGTCAGTTTTGTTTCAACTGTTGTGGCGGGGGTCAGCACTTTTAACCATGCTGGCGTGTCCGGTGCACAGCGGGTGCACTCCGCCTTGGTGTACACACATGGCGAGTGCGGGGCCCATGTGGATGATTTGTGCAATCCACTCCGTCCATGATGCTCCATGGGCCCAACTGTTTCATCCCACCGGAGATGAGGCAAATTCAAAGCTTAGGTGGGCCATTCTCCTATATTTTAAATTCTTACATATGGATTTTCATCGATCTGATAGTCATATCTCTCCATCTTTGAACATTGATGGTTAAAGGGGTCTGAAGGCCTATTTAAGTGGGTTTCAACGGTATATTCAGTTACCTGAAGCTGGGATAAGGGCAATCAATTACTGGGTTATGAACTTGTGTGTTGTAAGACCGATAAAGGTGGATCTAGCAAATTGGATCCAAATTTTAAAATGGTTTAAGGTCATGGCCTTCCATAATTGTTGAGTATCAAATATTTCATATTCTCCCCTGTATATATCTTGGTTTTATGAACATGATACTGTTTAATAGTATGCATGTTTATGTTGCAAGCTGAATCGGAGAGCTTGGATTAAAAAGAATGCTAAAAGTATGGATTTAGTGCTCAAGAATCACTAAGACAAACAATGGATCTTAGGAGACTAAGTGTGAAGAATTCACATGTTAAAGATCTAAGAAAACCAAGTACAAAGGATGAAGAAAGGACTCGAAAGATTTCAAGATCCACATCAGAAAAACAAATAGGTTCAATCTGACCAAACCCCAGTTTGGTCTGACCGAAATCTCACAAGACAGTCCAATAACCAACGATGAATTTTAGAGTTAACTTGGTTCGACCGAAGGTTAATTTGGTACAATCGAACCCAAGTTCGGTCTGATAGAATCTAAACTCAGTAGGACCGATATTGGGCAACTGAAGAATGACGCGGAGCCGACGCGGAGTGCGTAACTTGAGGCAGTTTGTAGAAATTCCAAGTCGGTGCGTAAGATGAGAGCTTTACAACTATAGATAGGAGTCCCTAAGATGTTCCTAGGCATCTTCTAGGGTTCAAGGAGTGAAGCCGCTGCTCGGGAGTTTTCTTCTTCTTCTTCCTTAGTTGGTCTTTTTGTTTTGTTTAAGAGTTCTTAGTTCAATCATGTATATGGTTGGCTAAACCTCTTAACTAGGACTAAGAGGTGAAGCTTATACCATGATTAAGATGTTTACTTTGCTTTGATTCATGTTTATATTGAACTTCATTGATTTCTAATTGATTTTAAGGAATATTTTCAATGTTCAATGGTTTTTTATTACTCAAATTATAATAGATATGCGATAGCTTTAGATATCTTATTTTCTTAATTAAGATCATGGGATTTGTAAATCCTGTTATTTATCATTATCCCTAGGGCATGGTTAGGTGACAGAATCCCTTCCAAATCCTCACAATTCTCCTCTTTCCAGACTGGATCTATGAGAAGTTCGGAGATTCGATCATCTCTTTCTCCAACTGGATAAGATAGGACTCTTACTTCAGTTGGATCTCCCGAATCAAGCAAGGTGACATCTCAATTGCTATAAGTGGATCCTTAGTAACCTTAGTCCCCACTTTCAATTAATAGTTTAAACCTTATTCACAATTACTCCCTTAAATTCAGATTTCTGCTTTAGATCTTCTCCTAGTTATAGTTCTAATTACTTTTAGGAAACGTACAAGATTAGTCCTTGTGGATTCGACTTCAGTCTTACTGAGATTATTACTATATTGCGACGTCCCTACATTTGGGGTTGTGAACAATAGTCCACATTGAACAGTTTTAATGGTTTATAGGATTATCTGGGTGCAACCTAAGGGTTGATCTTATAACTCGATGGTTAGATTATAGAAAGTCAAGTGTTAGAGCGATTGACACAATGTTGTGGATCTGATGAATGGTGGATCTCGTGGTTTAGACTTCTAAATCTAAGATGAATTATTAGATTTATCTACCAAGAGATGAAAATCTGAAATTAGGTTTCTCTGTTAATATAGGGTCCATCTTGAAAAATCAATTGGATGGATGGCTTACTATATACAAATGAAGGTTGTACTAGACGATTGAGATGGTCAGATTGAGAGTCGTTGTATGATGACATATAAGGTGAGTCATGTGTGTTCCCACACACGTATAAACTAATTTAGATTTCCATGGTTACACCCGAGTATTGAAAAGTACGAGGTATTATAACTCAAGGTGCGTGAGTGCAGATTCACCGATTTTTATCATGTCCTTAAAGTTTCAAAAGGGGCATTCATTGTCAAGAAAGCACGGAGGAGCGAAAGCCTTTACAAGTTGATCGAGAACACTGCATCAGGTGGAGCTACAACATATGTAGTAAATTCCACGTCCACACATATATGACATGCATGCTTGGGCCACATGAGCAAGTAAGGCATGAATGTACTTTTTTACCATTGTTTAATTCAAGTTTTCAGGATCTTTGGAGTTATGAAAGCTAGGTTTCCTATCCTCAAGTTTGCACCAACGTGAAGATAGTGATCGCTTGTTGCATGTTACACAACTTTATTTGATTAATCGGCGGAGATGATATGAACTAAGATGCGATCACGTCTACAGAAGTAACGAAAGGTGTTAATCCCTCACTAGTTGATATTATTTGTCTTGACGAGGGGTGGATGATTATAATTGTCACTCAGTGTAAGAAGGACGAATGGACGATATTTTGAGATAATATTGCTTCATGAATGTGGAATGATTATCATCCTGTGAGTCGTTGTCTGTGATCCTCACTTGAGTGTTTATAGTTTTTGTAATCGAGACAAATCGAAAAGAATTGTGTCCATTGCATACACTCACACATTCCACTATGTTTTTTTTGGTTTTTTTGAAAATATGATCAGTTTGCACGCATATTGCTAATTAAACCATATTTAGAATGTGTGTAAGTTTCATGTTTGTTATATCTCACAATATGACCCTTGTATATAAGTTTGCAATGCTCATCATATATGTTCTCTTCACTCTAATGTAGATTATCGAAGTTAGTGACATGAAAATGTCGCCCGACAAGCGAAACAGTCAATCCACACCTACGAAACGAACGGGTAAGGACTCAAACGTTACACCACATAGAACACCGAGGAAATAAAAAAACAAATCACATGAAGAAAATGCATCTTCTATTCATATGATGCGTTGGATCGATGAAATAGACGGCTGCCTCATTGGTACGCTGATGGAGATGGTTGCAAATGGTCGTAAAGTGCTAATGGGTTTAAGAAAGAGACTTACAACATAGTTGTGGATACCGTACAGAGTGCCCTAGGTATATCACTTCAAGAGAAACATGTTGGGAATCGATTACGCACGTTGAAGAGGATATACTTTGAGGTACGGGACACGTTGAATGCTAGTGGGTTTGACTAGGATGATGACTTGAAGATTGTAACGGCCGAAGATGAGGTTTGAGATGCCTATATACGGGAGAGCTTGACAATATTTATGCTTTCCTACAACTTCATTATATTTTCTATTTAATATCATAGTAGATCTGAGCATGATTTATTCAACTATCTTTTAATTCTTGTTGTGAATAGTTACATTCTTATGCACAACATGCACGGGGCAAACCAGTGCGAAGGTACGATGACCTGACGTACCTATTCGGTGATGATTGAGCTACTTGACAGCATTGTTCCTGTCACGCCCTAAACCCAAAAATTGGATTCACAGGAATCCCGATCACCGAATCTGGCACCAACAGCCTCCGTAGTATATCATTCTCGACTCGCAGCGCCCATATGCTAGGTTTCGATCATGGGATCCTACGAGGAGAATTTTTTAATGTACATTTATCGTGTAAGGAGCATAACCATAAGTTTACCCAAATCACAAAAGCAACATCATCATCACATATCCACTAATATAAACATTTGAATAAATGTTGAAAGGGAAATATGTATATCAAAATCAAGGCTCCAGAAGTCGACTATATGCTCCAAGCTTCACGTTGCTGCAACCTAATGCCACCTGCATGCATCTATCGTGTATAAGCCTATAGAAAGCTTAGAGGGTGATGAAAGTGTGTGCACAAGATAAGTGTCAAATACACAAATACAACGTCATAATCATACAATGTCGGAAATACTGGTAAGATCATGAATCATACGATATCAGAGTAAGCAGAAATACTGGCAAGTCCATGAGTCGAACAATATCAGAGTATGCAATACAAATCAGCTATGAAAATGAGGAGTCATAAAAAGCCAAAAATCAGATGTCGATGATGCAATGTAATATACAATTCTCGATGAGTTCACGAATACTATCAGCCATATCTAGACCATATAAATATAGAAACATAGTAACCCAAAATGTCATATGTCGCGGATGTAATTCAATATGCGGTGCGAATGGAATGACTATGATGGAGTGTGAAGTCGAGATGATAGTATATAGTATCGTAGGCAATGGGGCCATCACAAGGGACTTCTATCCAAACCAGTCTCAAATCTAATTTGGATAGTCAGACTCAATGTGGTAAACTCCTGATCTCAGGTTAGTCGTGTGCCCCAATTGAAATCATGACCATAGCGAAGGTACACATAACAAATAGTTACGCACCACCAGCTCGAGTGGATAGTAAATGAATGAATTAATGAGTATGCAACTCCTACTCAATAAGTCCACATATCGGTATTGTTCATTTATGAGATCATCACTGGGGTCTAGTACACTCTACATGCAAATCGTTGTCCACCGATGCGCGAACATACAAATGGAAGAACCTCATTATCTTCCTAACCAGTAGTTAACCAATATCTACCTGACACGTTGATAGCAGACTCATTCACGAGCTAGTTAAACTCAGCCTAGCTATGCCCCCTACCCTCGGGCAGGTAAGGCCACACCCCCTCCCAACAGACCATGACATAATGGAAGACGCGACCTCTTAGTATTCGTCACTAGGGGGCTCATGTATCCACTCGGTCTCGACGTTGGGGTGTCTCCTAGCCTCGGAGGTTTAGGAATTTTCACCCAGGGCCATCTATGATAGCCCGATACTAATAACATATTTCATGTGTCTCATCTGGCCAGCCACGATATGCCTGTGAAGGCTCCGACCTTAATGTCGCTAGGGCGTACAGTAATCACAATACATAATGCAAGATGCATGAGTCATACAATCCAGTTATGCATCAATCCTGTGCATACCGTGCACTTATGTGAGATAACCTCCACCTATAAGGGAGTCTCATACCAACCTGCCCAATGACATATGCAATGGTCAACCACATCTCATAACAAATATGTCGATGATGCATATGGGCATGTATCATGATGCCATGCTATCAAATACTCATAATCGATATTAATAACCGACATCGACAATTGACCTCGATAATGTGGACATTTAACCAACATTTTTCCCTAGGAATGACCCACATAAGTGGACCCATGGCCTCACACAAGGGTCAAATATACAACACCATGGGCGTCACTCAAGAGCTTAATACATATCACGATGGGCCTTTCACATGGGCCTAACGTACATCAGAATGGGCTTCATCGCCTAGCCCTCAAATGCATCACAATGGGCATCATCACATAAGCCTCATACACATCATATCGGGCCTTAAACACGGGCTAAATACACATCACAACGGGCCTCAACGGGCCGCATATACATCACATTGGGCTTCAAACATAGGCTGAATGTAAATCACAATGGTTCTCAAATACAAGCCACTTATACATCACATTGGGCCTCGACAATCGGCTTCAATATCCAGCCTTGACAATTGGCTTCGACAATCGGCCCATATAATCTGCCTCAACAATCAAAATCGGCCTTAACAATCGTAATTGAAATCGTCCTCAATAATCGTCCTCGACAATCAAAATCGGCTTCAACAATTAGAATTGGTATCGACAATCGGAATCAGCCTCGATAATTGGAATCGGCCTCGACAGTCGGAATCGGAATCGAAATCAGAATCGGCCTCAACAATCGGCCTCGACAATCAGAATCAACTTCGATAATCAGAATCGGCATCGACAATCAGAATCGGCCCTTGATGATCGGTCGAATAAGGTCTAAGGGAAGGTCACGATGTGGACATTTAACCATCATTGCCCATCAATGTGAACATTTAACCAATATTTTTCCTAAGGAGTGGCCCACATAGAGCCAAATGTATCGTAGGCCCATGGCCTCACACAAGGGCCTCATATACAACATAGTGGGCCACATATAATCTCAATGAGCCTCATCATGGTGGGCCATATATAATCTCAGTGGGCTACATCCCATGGGCCATATAAACATCACATTGGGCCTGATATTTGGGCATCAAATACATCTCAATGGGCTTCATGCCTGGGCCATAAACACATCACATCAGAC
Organism: Magnolia kwangsiensis; assembly: GCA_037074715.1. NCBI lineage: Eukaryota > Viridiplantae > Streptophyta > Magnoliopsida > Magnoliales > Magnoliaceae > Magnolia > Magnolia kwangsiensis. The sequence continues at coordinate 39,896,400 of CM073583.1, read as the reverse complement.
CTTGCCCATGGGTCTCGAATACATCACAATGGGCCACAACCCATGGGCTTCAAATACACAACAGGTGGGCCCTACACATGGGCCTATATACATCACGGGTGGGCCCTACACATGGGCCTCAAATATACATCATGATGGGCCTCGCTTATGGGCTACATATGCATCACATTGGGCCTCGCTCATGGACCTCATGTACATCACAATGGGTCGTAATTCATGAGCCCCATATATGTCAAATGGGCCACAATATATGAGTCGAAAAATACATCTCATTAGGCCTTACCAAATGGACTGGAAATACATCACAATGGGCCTTACCAAATGGGCCAGAAATACATCAAATCGGGCTGCAACATGTGGGCCTCAAATACATTAAATAGGTCATGTACAACTAGTAAGTGGGCCTTATGAATCACAGAATGGGCCCCACCAACCGGATATACAACGCATACATTACAGTGGGTCCCATGGATGAACTGTATAGATGAAGCACATATATCTTGTGGAACCCACGTTCCTATACAGAATGACATGAATAGAACACCTACATCATAGGTGGGTCCCGTATAGATGGAAGACGTGGCTGAAATGCATACATCATTGTGGGGGCCACGGGTGTCGGTGTGGATGGACCACAATATCAAGGTGGCCCCACATGGACGACATGGATGATACAATACATGTATCACAGTGGGTCTTACACATGTGGCACACCAGAGTTTGAATTTGCATCACGTCCATCTGGACGTGAGGATATAGAATACGTACATCAATGTGGGTCCCACGTGCGGCCCACCTCCAATTCATATTTTATATATATATCATTTACTATATATATATATTGTATACATATTTTATTATTATTATTATTTTAAAATAACTGCCTACTGTCCAGACCACATGCAAGGTGGACGGTCTGAATCAAATCCATACATCCTAGTGGGTCTATGTCCCACGTTCGGATGAATGGACGATTAGGATATATCATATACATCATCGGTGGGGTCCACATAGGTGATATTTGTGTTTTCTATTTAGTGTCCAGGCCTGCTGGATGGTTTGGACATCAGACGTCCAGCACAGCAGGCCTTGGGCCATCTAGCCGTTGAATCTACCCATTGCTATACGACCTAGTATAAGGCACATACTTCTAGGTGGGGTCCACGTCAATGTGGCCCACTTGGTTTGAATCAAACTGATATTTATTTTTCCCTTTAACGGTCCAGTAGCTGCTGTCGCTGGACGTCCAATACTTGGACGGTCAGGCTCAGATCAGGTGGGCCCGTAATCTAGCTAAACTGGATGGATGGTGTGTATATAGTACATACATCAAAGGTGGGGTCCAGCCATTTAGACAGTCAGGATACAACGCATACATCAGGTGCGTCCCACCATCAGTGGAACCCACAGAACTTGCTAGTGTCATCAGGGGTTCCCAGCGAATGGATGGACGATTCAGATATAACACCTACCTCGAGATGGGACCCCATGGGCTTGCTGACATCATCACAACAGGTGGTCCCACCGTTGGGACGGTATAGATGAAGCACATACATCGTGCGGGGCCCACATAACTTTGGATCAGTTGATATTTGTGCTTTTCTTTCAACCAAGCTGGCCCAAAAACAGGTAACTAGGTGGGCCCCATACAATGGACAATCCAGATTTTCTGGATATGTCAGACGGGCCACACACATCATCCTAAAAATAAAAATAATAAAATAAAATGAGGAGGGAGAGAAGAATGGAGACACGTGAGAAGGGGAGGGACCCCGCCACTATGGGCCCTCCCTTAACAATGCATACATCAAGATAAGTCCCACCATAGGCGGGACCTCAAATCATCAAAACCTGATGTTATGAACACCCACCTTCAAAACTATTACTCCTTCATTCGCACTAGGGTGATCTAGCTCAAATAAAAAAGAATCAATGGTTGAGATTGGATTTTAGAGGTTGGATGATGGGGCATGAAGCTTCATGGTGGGTGGAAAAATGAAGGAAATCTTGAATGCTGAGAGTTCTTGGGATTGCTTGGAGAATGAGAGAGAGAGAGAGAGAGAGAGAGAGAGATGAGAGAGAGAGGTTGTAAGAGAGAGATGGATGGGTGAGTGATGGGGTGTGATGGGTGATGTGTACTTTGACATATAAGGGATGGGTTGCTTTGACTTTAGGGTTACTTGGGGATGGGGTATTGTACTTGACATGTGAGGTGATTGATGATATTACTTGATGGGAAATTTCTCTTGGGTTTTGCAATTGCGCGGCGTTTTTCTCGAATTGAACGCGATCCCACATCTCCTGGCCTAGGTATCGCCTCGGTGCGTAATATGCGGTGTTGGAACTGTGGCGGCGGCGTGGTCACAAGGGTGCAAGTCTTGGGTCGAGCCGACTCTAGAATACAGGACACACTCAGGGCTGCTCTCAAACGTCGATAACAGATCGTAGGTCGCCAAAATTCGACCGGGAGGACTGCGAATGCTTATGGAATAGTACGAGCTAAGATACGGGCATCATGGTTCCACGGGCAATATACCCAATAATTTGCATTCTGGAAGTTCCAGAGAATGCGAATTATCGCCGAAAACATCAGTTGATCTTAATGACGACACAGTGGTGTTATCTAGTAACGATGTAGAGGACAGTGCACCAGAATTCATTTAGATGTTTTAAAGTCACGACAACACTTATAGATCATACCGAAGTCCCAATGCGAACGGGAACAACTCAGCTACCATGGGCAACACGGTCAATTCAAGGAAGCGAGGTTGAATGAGTTGCCCTTCCGATACCATTGGAAAAAGAACGAGTGAAGTTGCAGAGGTCATAAGTCCCTGGCTATAACCATTCACTAGGGGAGAGACCCGGTACGTTTGTCACAAATAGTACCGGCTTTGAAGCAGTTAGAAGGCCTGACAGGACATGAGATCCTTGTGCAATAAGGATTCTCTTAAAAGATGAACAACAATCCGCTTTAATTCTTTCACTCTCTGATCATAGGAGGCTGGACTTTGTCCTGATACTGCTGTCACCTGATTAGTCATCTGACTGAGCTCATTCAATTCGACCTGATTTTGTAATATTTTTGGAATATCAGCTAACTATTTGGATATGATTTTTTGGACAAATATTTTTTACTTCATCCCTGGTTATCATGCCTAGGCGGATGGTTATGCCTGTTTCTAACAGCGTATGTGGGACGTCTTCACTTTTTGTTTTCTTTTGGCCATCCTCATGATGATGACTGCTTATATTTTGGATAATGATATATGGATGGTTGAAATGTCAATCAGTTATATTGCTCTTTCGAACATGCATTCCTAGGTGAACAAGGTTTTCTGAATTTTTAATTTTTAATTTTTTTCACATCAAAGTTTATTTACTGCTGGAATATTTGATTTACAAATCGACTATGCTGCTTCTATCTACATAGATAACTACACATGTATCAATTATACGGTCCCAACTTCATGTACACTGTCATGTTTATATTTACAGTTTTTTGCTATAGTTTAATACAAATTGTGATATTTTATATTACAATGTCCCATTAGTAATACCATCTGTTCGATGATGTATACAAAATTTCATTATATGTGCAGATAGGTAAGAAGTTGTATGTTGTATTAAATGGTCGACATCCTGGGATCTATTATACCTGTGAAGAGTGCCGTGAGCAGGTTGAGGGTTATTCTATGGCCCGATTCCAAGGTTACAAATTTGTATCAGAGGCTTTCTTTCATTGGATAGCTTATTACGAATCTTTGGACCAAAGCAATGCACCAGTACGAGAAAACGAGGACGATTAGGTCAATAAGTTGGTGAAAATTGATCTGCGCTCTATTACCAATTACATGAACCCTCCACCAACTTCCCCAGCACCGTCATGTTTTCGTCCATTCACCGATTACAACGACATACAACAAGAAGGTGTGGAAGAAACGCCACAACCACTTGCAGCACTGATTAGGATAATCTTCGGTTGTCTGATTTTAATCCTCACCATTTACATTATGTATTGGCGCTAACTTCACTTGCCGAATACCGACGACTTTTAAATAGATTTTATTTATTTATTTAGATACTTTTAAAAATGACTGTTTTGGACTTTCATTTGGACATGTCTGTATGAAAGACTGTTTTTACTATATTTTTGGACAATGATTTTGGACACGTATATCATAGCTGACATATATTTTAAATTATTATGGAGTGGGTTGCTAATCTCACATCCAAAAAACATCATACGGGAGTTGGAGTTTGCATGGCCAAGAACAGGGACACTTACATGGGTTGCTGATCCATACAATTGAGTTCAACTATAAGATGGGGGTCATTTATGTGGGCCCACCATAATGCATGCGTTGTATCCATACTGGCCAACCATTTTACGAGATTGTTTTATAGCATTACAAAGAGAATGAGATAGATCTAAAGTTCAAGTGGACCCCACCATAGAAAGTAGTGGTGTTCAATGACATCCACCGTTCGAAACTTCTTAGGGGACATAGTAGTATCTATTCTAGGTTCTCGTAATTTTTTTTTTTTCCACTTCATCTATTTTTACGTTAACTTATGAATATAATGGATCTCAAATATACATAATTGAGGCCTTATGAATGTTGAGACGTGGGCCGTGATGCTCCCATGGTTTTTTGTGGTGGGTCCACTTGAAATTATGATATCTCTCATTGTCTTTGTAATGCCATAAAATGATCTCCATAAACAGTTGGATGGTATGGATACAACACATGCATCATGCATCATGGTGGGTCCACATGGCCAAGTTCGTCACTTCAGTAGCGATTTGGCTACTTACTGGCCAGTATCTATTTTGCGCCCCATTCATGCACGTATCCAAACAGGTGTTGCATTCCTATCACAGATGAGGTGGTGGACACCATACCAATGAAGATTAAAGTACACTGTCCGCCCAAACACCTGTAGTAGTTCATGATGCATGTTCCACCCGATTTTGTGCAAAAAATAAACATGGGTGAGAAAGTCGAACCTTCTTGACAATCATTACAATTACATGTATAAAGTAATAATGGCAAGTTTACGTCCAATTACCTAGGTAATTGGAAAACCAAACAGGCCCTAAGTACACTAGGAACTTAATGTTTAATTGCATTATATTAATTAATTGATAAATGTGAAATTAGTTTAATAGTTTATTAATGATATTAGGTTCTATATTAACGATTTTCGTCCTTATATCTTTAAATTTTGCTTAAATATAAGATTGCATAGAGTGTTGTCGGTTGGGAGATGTACTGAGTGTGAAATATTATATATTTTTCACTTATTATGCATTAATTTTACAAGTACAGATGTGCTTAATTGATATAATTGTGAGGGAGCGACACAATGCGCATGTACGAAGTGTGCTATCTAGCTCCAGTACAGTCTTACTGCCCTCATCCACACCCCAGTGCGGGTGCACACTGGAACACACGAACCGTACATCTCTACATCTATTTATCTAAGTAAGAATGCTTCACACTCAAAGGCTTATAAATAAAAAGTTTTCTCCAACCCTATCCTACGTGGAACTAAACAAAAAATATTTTTCCTTTGTTTCAAATTCATTTTGGCAGGAAACAAAATTTTAAAAATTTATATTACTATCATTATTTAAAAAATCAAAATCTCAACAAAACCTCCTCTCATTTATTCCTGCCATGTCTGGTACTTAATTGGTGAGTTAGAATCTAATTGCTCAAGGTGAAGAAGCCTACTCTTATGCAGCCACTCTGACCATAATCGAAAGCATGGGCAGAGAAGTTGCCCTATACCAATGTAGGCCTGATCTTCCAAGAGAGACAAGAGGCACCTTGGCTATGGAGGCATGTGTGAGATCTCTATCAGTAGACATCTATGGTCATTTGCAATTGTAGCAACTTTGGTCCAGTCAATACTTTTGCTCTTAGCTGTGAGCTCAGCATGGTGCCATCCCTCAAAGCGGGGACCCTGTAGAAGCAAGTGCCTTCTCCAAGTTTTTTAGAAACAACCATATGAAATGGAAACCTGTGCAATTTGATAGATAGAATCCTTATGCTCTTTGGAGTGTTGGTGCAGTGGCTAGATCTTTGGATGCAACTCATAGGGAGAACCCTCTACTTGCAGTTGGGCTATGTTGTCTATTGGATAGTACCTCCACGCTCTGTTTATGCTGGTGAAGTGGCCCATATATCTCTGCGAATGAACTTTATTATAGATGTCCGGAAGTACGGGGAGTCTCCCAAGAATTAGAGCGGGTTTGAGATGGGTGTCTTTTGGATCTCTATTATGTTTTATTTATTTATTTGCTTTTCTTCCTTCTAGCATCCGTATAGATCTCTAGATGATAGGTGGGTGTTTTTGGTTGTTGGCTTTGGTCCAAATAATTTTACGGAGTCCTTTTCCCATCAATAAATTTATGTGGTGTGATCCCACATCAAAGGTTATTCTTTATTTTTTTTATAATAAAGAATAATTAGGCCAATCTATGTTTTTTCTCAGCTATTTATCATCGGCCATGGTTGTGTGGTCCACTGATGAATTAGTTGGATTTGTCTCACAAGTACCACCTCATATGGTCCGCTTGATGAATCATTTGGATTTCTTACATAAAATTGTCCACCAATACGAAGAAGGACAGTCTTCAAAACAGATCCAAACCATTCACAAGACAGCTCCAGTGCCCCAGTGCGAATCAGACATTTTTAGGCTTTCTCATTCAAACAAAATGTAACTCATCTACTTAAACAATTACCTCCTAGTAAATTTCCCAAAAGGGCAAATAAAGTAGAACATGAAACTACATGACAAAATTCTCCCATGGCCAAACAAGCCATGTGGTTTTAAGGTGGCTCAGACTAGTTGGTCTGACTTGGAGAGCATTGTCGATCTTTGGTAATACATGGACGGCGCTTAACACACCACCCGTGACTGTGCTGGACCAACGCCTATCGGACTTAGTCACGCGGCTCGTTAATGAGCACAGGGTTAAGGAAATGGGTGGGGCCCACTTGACACTGGGTTGCGGTGGGGTGGTGTGGGCTCACCTAAGTAGGTTGACTCAAATGAGAAAGATGGTGGAGAAAGGCAAACAAACACAAAAGACTTTTAAGATGCTTCGACCTTCTCTGTCGTTGGTGGAGCCCACGATCTCAACAGCTCGGATCACAAAGGTGGGGCCCACATGTACTAAGGGCACATGATATTATATAGTCCCGCGAACTACTGAACGGGCTCGCAAAAAGGTCAGCCTCAGCGGCTTAGAGAGAGACTAAAGAGGGATTAAGGATCCTCTGCTGCCCGAACGAGCGTAAACCCCTTTGCCCGACCTGCCCGGCCTGCCCGTCTTGCGCTACCAAGTAGCCCTTTTCTTTGCCGTCTGGCGTTGTCTTAAAAAAAAACCCCATTTCGTCCCTCTCTCTCTCAGATCGCGAAATCCTGTCGATTCTCTCTGCTCTCTCATGATCTGACATCCAATTCCATCAATCTTCAGCCAATCGATCTCCTCTCCACCCTCTCTGCGAAGGAATTAGGGTTTCGGAGTTTTCGATCGGATCTAGGGTTTCTGCTGGGCGGATTACCATCGTGCAAAGGCCTCGTTTATGTAGCGGATTGGAATAAATCACGTCGGGATTGATGTTTCTCATGCGAAGCGAAGGCGATGGGATCAGAATCGGCGTCGAAGATGCAAGGCTATTATTATGCATGGGCGGGAAGTTGAGGAGAGCAAACGTAGGTGGCACATGCGGCCGGGGCCCGCTACCGCGTTGACGCCAGTAGCTTCTCCTGCCGATTCTCCGTCTGTTTCGTCCGCCACTGTCACCGCTGATTCGTTCTGCAAGGTGCTCCCTTCCTCTCTGTCTCTAGTTTCTCATAATCGCCAGTTCATTCTGTGGATATATGTATGTTGTATTGATTTCCGTTTCTTCGTGTTTCGTTTGGTACTTTTGGCTTGCAGTCTCATGAATTAGTGACGATGGGTTGAATTCATCCTTCAAGATTCAATTCCTTTGGCTATCTGTGTTTCATTTCTTTATCTTACATTTGGGCAGAAAACGGAAACTTGATATACAAATGATTAGTTTTTTTGATATATTTGCTATTTTTTAAAATTTTGGGTTTTTGTTTTTTGGTTAGATCGGATGCAAATTACGAGCGCAGGTTAGCAATGTGCAGTTTTTAACGTCTTGTGCGAGCTATGTAGTTTGAATTTCAGAATTTCATAAAGTCCATATGCACCTCTATGCGATTGTAAAGTGTCAGCCTAGCATGTATGTGGGATGCCCAAACTGTGCATCAAGTGGGCCACACTATTCGATGACCTGGACTGACACTTACATGTTGTATGTGTAACTGTTGGAATTTTTTATAATTGTCCATTTTTTGTACGTGTCTGGCCTGCCTGATGATTTGACCAGTATGACTTTAAAGTTAGATCGTCTGTACAGTGGGTCAACATGATGTGCAGCTCAGATGTCTGCACACATATTCGTGCATGTGGGCTTAGCGGAATTCGAGATTTCTTCCTCTTCTTTTGTTAATCTGATTTTTTTTTGGTGGATCCAAAGGTTGGATATGAGCGCAGTTCATCAATAACGGGTTCTTCAAAATGTGAGGTGAATTGCTGTTTGGGAATTTTCACTCTTTATGCTGTGTTTCTATGTGCAGGATTTGTTGGGTTTTCTCTGGCTCATTTTGTGGTTGTTATATTTGTAGTTTAGTAATTTGGGCATTGGCAGCTCCCGCTGGACATCCTTAATGATTTGTTGAGAGGTTGTGTGAGGGATTGTACCCAGTATCAAACTAGAACTAAACTAGAACTTGGTGTCTTGTCATGGCGAAATGGAAAATGGGAAGTCTGTTAAATTGTATATTATCATGGGTGGCAATTGAAATGTAGTAGGTACTTATTTGGTTCAAGAGATAAATTTCCGTAGATCTCCTTTGGTAATAGATTTCCACCTGGTCTTACCCTGATATTCATGCAATGTACTGATCTCAGTTGAAACGTTTTTTTTTTTTTTTTCTTATAAAGATTCTAAAGGATGGATCCCTATAATTTTGGTGTTTGCATCTGTTTGCCTAATGGTGAATGTCAAGGTGCATCCTTTTTCCATAATAAAAATCAAACAATACTTAGTGTCTGCTATACAACTCTTGAGTTTTTGTCTTGGCGGCATTAAGCGATTGCTAGAAGATGAAAGCTTTGATGTTTTGGCAGAGTGTGATAGATGATATGATACACATATTCTTAGAAATTACTTAAGAGTTGCATACATGGAAATCAGAATTCAAGTAATTTAAATGAAACCATCCAAATTCTGGATATCAGGTTCTATATATCATGAGCCAAAAGATTACTTATTTGATTACCTTACTGCTGACCCCAATTATTAGGGATAAGACCTAGATGATGATGATGATGATTTGATTACTTGATCATCAGATTGGTGGATGTTTACCTAAAATTGGAAAAAAATACAATGGTTGGATTTTAGAAAATAAGTGTCCGTGAATCAGTGGTTAACATTATTCAACCAATCTGATTTTCAGATGGTAACTTCACGATTTTGAGTTTCAAAATCTAGTTGGTTTAATTTGGGTTAATGTGTCCCACTTGTACCATGTCTAAGGGTCTGTGTATCAAGTGCCATACACAGCCAGTGTATTGAATAACACTCCTGCTTGAACTGTGTTTGTTAGATTTGGTTGTGGAGTCCTGGTGCAACATAGGATTTACAAAATTTCAGGGCCCAAACAGTTAAATGTAAGTTGAATAAAATCTTCAGAGGGAGACTATTGAATGATATTAAAGAAGAGCTCCTATTGAGTAATATTAAAGAATGTAGTAATGCAAAGAGCTGTTTGCGAAGTTACATAAAACAATTTAAGGCCTCTGAGGAACCAACACAACGTAATAATATTCTTCCATGGTAGGTCTGTCGAGGTCTGTCTAGGCCCTGCCCACAAAGTAAAATGTAGGTCCAAGCCCAGCCCAGGTGGTGACTGGCCAAAATAGATAGGCGCGCCCACTGTGCATGTACCATGGCCCATCCAATCGTAAGCTGGGTTATGGATTTGCAAAAGTAAAATCATCTGATACCTACACACATGTAATATATGATATATTACAAAATGTCCTTGGAAGCACCAAACAGGCTTGGTGGGTGGACAGACTTTTAGATGCAACCAAAGCTTGGATTAATTAATAAACTGGCTTGAATTTTAGGCCCAGGACCAGTCCGCCCCGGTCCTGGCCGTCAAGCTTGATAGCCAGCGCTAGTCCAACCCAAAACGGGCAAGGCTTCAAAGTGTAATGGGCCAGCCCAGCTCATTGACAGCTTTAACCTCAGGGTCATTAGAAGAGTAGCCAAGCATCTCTACCTCAATAACTTGGAATCCAAACTATATGGAAGTCAAGAACAACTTTGACAATTGTACATTGTAACTTTTAAATGTGGTTAGCAGGTGCGTTAAATTAATGTGTCATTACTGTTGATTCTTTATCAGTCAACTGTGGTACTGTGAATTTTATGTTGATTCAACATTATGATGAGGAATTATATGATATGTGGGCGTTATGCAATATTATGTGCTATCAATTATGAGAAGTGGGGCCTGTGGTTTGATAATCCAAACTGCTGGTCTGTTGAGTCACACCATGGATGCAGCATACTCCAGAAGTCCCCCAGATAGAAGACCTGATGACCCATATTAGGACCTTCAAATGAATGCGGATTGCCTGTTGTATTTATCTTTGTAACTTTCTGTATGCAGGCCACAAATCAAAATGTTTAGACTGCTATATCGATGAGGTTTTTCAGGGATGGCTTGTCAGTGGTTGACACAACAGACCACGGGCCCCACTTACGCAGAATTGAGAACCTGAGTATGCTGTGCGAAAATGCACAGTATCGTGTTATTTCTTCCGTAATAGGACCTGATAATGAAGAGGCTGTTCATGTTAGCGTATGAAACTATACAAGTTCATATGCTGCATATCCGGGTTAGTGTAGTGGATAGTTAAACAACGAGGACTGCAACTGTATGTGGTAGTTTGAGCTTGACCTCTATGTAATGGGCCAGGCATCTTGAGCATGAAAGTTCCAACCATGAGGACATCGCTCTTCACCTTGTGTGTATATAATTTAAGATAACTGATCACATAAAGCCAGAAGTATGCTAGCTTGTTGTCCAGCCTCATCTTTCCCACTAACGTGCCACTTGTGTAGTATATCAGGTCCGTGCAATTGGCAGGACCAACCATGAAGATCACCTGAAACCAAAATTAGTCTGGTCCTTCCATCAGGTGGTCACAACTTTATCTTGAGTAAGACCATCAGTTGTCCATTGATTCAAATGCTGTGGCCCACGTGATGAGAGGACGACTGATTTTTCTGCCAGATGATCTTCATGATGGGGCCTACTATTTTCATGGTACGCATTTCCTCCACAAGTGGTATATTGACAGGACAAATGTTGCTAGATGACAAGTTAGCATATTTCCAGGTGTATGTGGTCAGTTCCCATTATTTAAACACTGTGTTTAAATAATTATCTTATAAAGTTGTTCCATGGTATTTTAGTTAGCAGATAGCCTGTTTCACCTTTTGTCATTATGATTAAGTAAAAATAAAAAGATTTTTTTTTTTTTTTTTTTTTTCCAGTTGCAATTCCCTTTCCTTGTCCATTTGTAGGTGAAATTGCTGGTTTTCTCGTTGAGGCATCAAGCTGATGCTGTTTTTTTTTTTTTTGATTGATATTTACTTTTTTTCCCCCCCTTTTGACACTGTTAAGAGGCAGTTTCAACATTGAGTAGTTGAGAAATGCTGTTTTTACTGAGAATTGGCTCTCTTTTCTAAATTGCACTTGAGCTGGTTCCCATCTACTTCAAGCTACCTTCCGCCATGAGTCTCTATCATTGCCATGTCTCCAACCCATATAGCATCATAAGGACTTATATTTTCAAAAATATTCTTCTTGGTTCCTGTATTGCTAATAAGTTACATGATTTAACTCCGATTGATGAGTTAATTTGTGTGAATTGATTCGGTTTCCATCACTAGAGAATCCTTAATCGTCCTTGAAAATTTTAACATTCTGGAGTGACTATCACTAACCTTAATAGGAAATACTCTCTCTCTCTCTCTCTCCTCACTTTATTTCTTTTCCTTTTTGTTGATTGTGTTGTTTGCAGTGATGTTTTAGGATTATATGTTTTTCTTGTCACTCTTTTTCTTCTCTTTTCTTTTGTCCTTTTTCTTCCCAGGGGCCTATTAGGGTTCTGTTTGCTCTTGGTTTTGTAAGTCTCTGTTTTGTTTTACCTTTATAGATATCTTAAAATTCTCATAATCTTGTGTAGATTCATGAGAGAATTTTCTTGTTAGTTCATCTCCAGGAAAAAAGGCACAGGGTAGCTAAAACGAAACGAATTTATGCAACATATTTATTGTATTTTATCAAGAGAAATGTAGAATCCTCGTGGTATCACAACCAAGGTGTGCCAAATTGGTTACATAACGGCTTGGCGTGTTACTGGATCAAAATGACCCCTCTTGAAAAGACGAACTGTATCAGCCATACCAAAGGGGTTGATCGCTTATGCAATTGCATAATTGCATAAGTGATCGCTCAACCCCCTTTGCTTTTTTTATTTTTATTTTTTGAAAAGGGAAGAAATCCTAAAAAATTATGGAAAACTATCTAATTATTACCATGATGAATGTGTTATATCCACATGGTCCATCCATTTGGAGATATCATTTTAGGACATGAGTCAAATAATGAGGCAGAAAAAAATCTGTAATGGACCCCACTACAGAAAATAGTGGAGAAAGTGACATCCACCATTGAAACCTTCCTAAGGTCCACCGTGATGTTTATTTGAGATCCAACCCGTTAATAAGTTAAAAAAGACATTATAAAAGGGAAAAAAATATATATCAGCTTAATCGAAAACTTTTGTGGCCCTCAGAAGTTTTTAATGGTGGGCGTCACTCTCTCTACTACTTTCTGTGGTGGGGTCCATTGGAGCTTGGAATCTTAGTCATTCTTAGGCTTATGGCATAAAATGTTCTCTCCAAATGGATGGACGGTGTGGATATAAAACATACATCATGGTGGGGCCCACGGAACTTGGTGAAGTCAATTCAGTAGCTACTCAACCTGTCAGTAGGTAATCCGCGCCCCTTTTTTTATCGAAACTGAGTACCGTGCGCACCACGAGCTATGTGTTGATGTCACCAAGTTCTGTGGGTCCCATCATGAGGTATGTGTTATATCCAGACTGTTCATCCATCTGGCGAGTTCTTCATAAGGCTTGAGCCAAAAAATAAGACGGATCCAAAGATCAACTGGACCACATTGCAAGCAACAGTGGTAGGTTGAATGTCTACCATTGAAACCCTTTTGGGGGTCATGGAAGTTTTGGATAATATGATATTTATTTTTCCTCTTCATCCAGGTCTTGTGTGACCTAAGATTGGATGGAAAATAAACATTATGGTGGGCCCTACGAATGTATTAATGGTGAGAATCCCCTACTGCTATTTGTGGTGTGGCCCACTTGGGCTTTGGATATGACTCATTTTTGGGTTCATGATCTAAAATGATCTCTCCAAATGCATGAACGGTGTAGATATAATAAATACATTATGGTGGGGCTATGTAACTTTGAAATATTTGTACAACTTGAGCCCGAGGAGCGTCAGCGCAGGAAAAGGATTTCCTGCCAAAGCCTTCCGCAAGAAGTTCCTGTGCTTGAAACCTTAGTGGGGCCTACCATCAATGTTTGTGAGGAATCCACTCTGTCCATCCGTTTTGTGAGATCATTTTAGGACATGGAATAAAAAATGAGTAGGATCTAGTACTCAAGTGTGCAAAAAATGTGAGGATTAAACATCCACACTTGAAATATTCATGGGGCCACATAAGTAATGAATCAGACTAATATTTGTATTTTCAATTCATCCGTGTAGGAATAATGTTATGAATGGTATGGATGGCATGTTAACATCACTGTTGACTCAGGGAGGTTTCAACGGTATAAATTTTCCTACCCACCTTTTCCTTTAGTGCGGCCCACTTTAGTCTTGGATCCTGCTCATTTTTGCTCTCAAGTGCTAAAATGATCTCAAAAAACGAATGAACGAGGTGAATTTCTTACAAACATCACAGTGGGCCCCACCTAGGTTTTAAGCGAAGGAACTTGGCAGGAAATTTGCATACGATCAGCGCCCCACCCCCAGTATGGTGGAAAGTGGATCCCCTAGTGAGCAGTATAACTTTGTAGGCCCACTATAATTCATGTATTTTATCCACTCCGTCCATCCATTTTACCAGATAAATTTGTGGTTTGAATTAAGAGACAAAACTATTATTAGCTTGATCCAAAAATTTTGTGGCCCACTAATGGTCAATCACCATTGTTTCCTATGGTATGGTCTACCTAATTATTGGATCTGTTTTATTTTTTGGATAATGTCCTAAAATGATATGGAAAAACGGATGGATGGGGTTGATACTGAATACAGTTGTCTTAGTTCAATCGGACAACGCATAGCTTAGGACCCTATACAAAGGAAATCTATTATGTACACTTCTTTTTTAAAACTTTATGATTTAAAAGTGTGTATTAAGGGCCTTTTTAACAATCCCCCAAGTTTCATTTAAAAATTCAATCATTTTCCCAATATTTCCCCATGTTTCCCAAAAAGTGCAATAAACTATGCGATACAAACGATATATCCCGTGCGATAACTGATACGTATCTGTATTCCAAGGGTGTGATACATTGTGTGATACCGATATTCGAACACTAGTCATCAGAGCCATCTCATCTCTTTCTTCGACATACACTTAATCTTTTTCTATTTCTTTGTCATTGGTTCACACTAGTTGTTTATTTACATCTAATGGTTGATCTTGATCATCTTCTTCTTTATCTCCTCATTCTTGCCTAACTCGTTGCCTTGATTGCTATTAGGCCTTGTGCTCATTGCTCTTCTTTGCCTGTCTTGAATAACCTTATCCAGGTGCCAATCCAAATGTGACATCTTTTGCTTGGGCTCATGTTAGGTCACTGCTTGTAAAGGCTAGGTCCTTTGTCTTTACAAGCCACTTTGTCGGCCTCCAAATCATTTAGACAGATGGGATCATATAAACTGGGTTTTTCTTACCTAGCTTTGAATTATTCTTGCAACTTTTGGTTGTATTTGATGAAGACCAGGTCATTTAGCTTCTTTTGTTTAAGACTATTCCCTTTTTGGGTGTGAATCTATCTAACATTTCAATTGAAAGTGGATTAGTGATTACTATCATATACATATGAGTTTTAATATTCACTCTAAGGCCCCGTTTGTTAAATCTGAAGTCTAAAGACCGAATCTAAAATCCGAAGCCAGAATCTAAAATCTTATGCCTAAATCTGAAATCTGAAGTCAAAAAACTTGTTTGATAATTATGGCTGAAGTCTGAAAATTAAGTACTGGATTTGAAACAACTTGTTTGTTAAAAAACATCTTAATGTCTGAAATATGTTTATTTGACACATTTATCCCTTTCTCCACTTTGGAAATGTTTTACATTATAAAGAAATTATTTTTTATTAAATGAAAATAAAATCATTATTTTTAATTCAAATAAATTAAAATACTTAATAGAAAACTAAAATATCATTATTCATAAGGCCCTCAATTCCTCTTAGCAGGAAGATTGTCACTATGTGTCGTGTAGCGTTGAGCACCAGTAGCAACAAAGCCTTCAAATAAGGCCCACCTTGATTTATGTGACCCCAAAAAGGGTTTCAATGGTAGATGTTCAATTCCCGCTGCTTTTTTGCAGTGTGGTCCACTTGATAGTTCAATGTCTTATTTTTTGTCTCAAGCCTTAATATGAGCTCGCCAAATGGATGGACGGTTTGGATATAACACATACCTCATGATAGGACCCACAGAACTTGTTGACGTCAATAGAATAACTATATAGCTGGTTTGAGGTACACCAGCCAATCTGCATTCCTGTTTTTTTATGGTGGGGTCAACCACATATTTCGATCTGCCTCATTCTTTAACTCAAGCCCCAAAATTAAATCTCCAAATAAATGGACGGTGTAGATAAAGCACATCATCGTGAGGCCCACATACATCACAGTGGGCCCACATAACTTGGTGACGTCACTTCAGTAGCGAATCTCGCTATTCAACCTGTCAGTAGCTAATCCGCGTCTAAAAAACAGTGGGGAGATTGATGCCTACAGTTGAAACCTTTCTAATGCTCACCGTGATTTTTATTTGAAATCCAACCTGTTCACAAGTTAACATAGACATGAAAGAAGGGAAACTTACTCTGAAAGGTTTTAGCAAAAAGTCCACCTCATGAAATCTGAAAGGTTTTACCAAAAAGTCCACCCCGTTTGTTAAATCTGAAGTGTAAAGACCGAATCTGAAATCTGAAGCCTGAATCTGAAATCCAAAGCCTGATTCTGAAATTTGAAGTAAAAAAAAAACTTGTTTGATAATTATGGCTGAAGTCTAAAAATTAAGTACTGAATTTGAAACAAACTGTTTGTTAACAAACATCTTAAATGTTTGAAATATGTTAATTTGACACATTTGCCCCTCTCTCGTTAGGAAATGTTTTACGTTATAAGGAAATTATTTTTTATTAAATGAAAATAAAATTATTATATTTAATTCAAATAAACTTAAATACTTAATAAGGCCCTCAATTCCTTGTAGCGGGAAGATTGTCACTGTGTTGTATAGGATTGAATGCCAGTAGCAACAAAACCTTGAAATAAGGCCCACCTTATATTTATATGCTATCCAAACCGTTTATAAGGTCATTCCCAATTGGATGAATTGAAAACATATCGATCCAAAACTTCTGTGGCCCATTTAAGTTTTTTTTCCATCCAATATGTTCATAAGGTCACAAATACCTGTATGAAGGGGGGAAAAATCATATTGACCCAAAACTTCTGTGACCCCAAAAAGGGTTTCAATGGTAGATGTTCAATCCCCCACTGCTTTTTGCAGCTTATCTTTTGTCTCAAGCTTTAATACGAGCTCGCCAAATGAATGGATGGTTTCGATATAACACATAACTCATGATGGGACTCACAGAACTTGCTGACGTCAATACAACAACTATATAGCTGGTGCGAGGTACTCCCACCAATCCACATCCTACTTGGATGCGGATTAGCTACTGACAGGTTGAATAGCGAGATTGGCTAATGAAGTGACATCATCAAGTTCCATGGGCCCACTATGATGTATGTGCTTAATCTACACCGTCCATCTATTTGGAGACTTAATTTTAGAGCATAAGTTAAAGAATGAGGCAGATCCAAATATGTAGTTGACCCCACCACAAAAAACAGTGGTGAGATTGATGCCTACCGTTGAAACCTTCCAAAGGCTCACCGTGATTTTTATTTGAAATCCTACTTGTTCACAAGTTAACACGGACATGAAAGAATGGAAAAAACAAATATCAGCTGATCAAAAACTTTGGTGGCCTATTTAAGTTTTTAATGGTGGGTGTCACTCTCCTCACTGTTTTCTGTGGTGACGTCCACTGGAGCTTGGGATTTGACTCATTCTTTGGATCTTTACCTAAAATTATATTTCCAAATGGATGGACAACGTGGATACAAAAAATACATCATGATGGGCCCACATAACTTGGTTACGCAACTTCAATAAGTGAGTCTCGCTACTCAACTCGTCAATATCCAATCCGTGTCTGCGGAAATAGATTGGCTACTCCCTTGCCACTAGTCGATGGCTGATGGTCGGTGCTATGTGGGCCCTACCATGATGTATGTGTTTTATCCATGCTCTCCATCTATGTTTCTAGATCATTTTATGGTATGAGACCAAAAATGAGGTATATCCCAATCTCAAGTGGACCACATTACAGGAAAACAGTGTTGAATGAACGTCGACCATTAAAAACTTTTTGGGGGCCATAAAAGTTTTGGATTAAGCTGATCTTTGTTTTTTCCATTCATCTAGGTCTATATGACCTAATCAATAGATTGGATGTCAAATAAATAGTGCATTGGGCCTTAAGAGAATTTTAATGGTGGATATCCAATCACTATTGTTTTCCCGTGGTATGGCCCACCTGAGATTTATATTCCTCTCATTTTTGGTATCAAGCCCTAAAATGATCTTTAAAAATGGATGAATGGAATGGATGAAACACATACATCATGGTGGGGCATAAAGAAGTTTCATAGTTAACAGTTGATTTTGCATTGCGCAAATAATTTAAAGATAAGAAATTGCCATGGCAACTTGAAAGGGGTAATTTTGGAAGCAAAAATTTTTGTTTAATGAAAAATTCACCGAGCACATTCCGCATTCACCATTAAGCTAGACTCCTATCACGGAAAGAATTTAGTGAAAAACCACTTACGCTTTCCTTCTTCCATGTTAATGGTGCATTAACAAACACCACTAAACATGGAACAATTTCCTAATTCCGCGTTAAGTGCAAAAATTCAGCGTTAACAAACAGGCCCTAAGTATGAATAGAACTTTTAAGGAGTGAATTGAAAAAAATTTCTGATTCAAATGTAATCCAGTTGCGTTCGCAACCGCTTGTAGAACATGTAAGTCTAAGCATTTTCATGGCCAACTTCTTTAATGCTGGATCCTACTTGTTCGGCTCTACTCTGTACATTGACCGCTAGTCAGCTGTGTAAACAATTGTTAAATTAAGTTAGACTTGGTAGATTGTAAGAAATTATTTCTAAGTTAGCGCAACTCGCTAAGATGTTTATACTTTGAAATTTCATATTTTATGCCTAATTACTATTAACTCGTGAGAAAATCCCCACTCCCTTCACATGGAAGTCCAATAAGGGCTTGTTTGATTGGTTATAATTCCTTGTAGTCAATTGTAAATAAGTAATAATTATTTACATATGTATTTTTTGGAAATGTATGATGTGTGAAAGAAATTTTGAATTACGTAACGTTAGGTGCCATCAATGTTGTCATATCGCACATGCGATCGCACAATCACATATGAGGTTGCATATGAATAATTTTTAAATTTTTTTTCGAAATAGTTAAAAATCAGAAAATAGGGGAAAAATAAGAAAAAAATGAAAAATAATATAAGAAAGTAGGGGAAACTTTCATAACTAATTTTATATGTTTAAAATACATTTGAGTGAAATAAAACCAATTAAATAATGAATTAAACATCAAGTCATCAATATTCGACAATATAGTTAACAAATATCAATTCACAGTTAGTAAGTAAACAAAATAAAGAAGCTATTTATTTATTATTGATTGTAGAAAATGGAAATATAATTTACAAGCCAGTAAGTCATACACTAATATTCCAATGGTTTTATTAATGCCTTTATTCCAATCGGTCTTCTTTCACCAAGGCCCATTATTCCAACCGATCGACACTATAAAGCTTCTAAGCTCAATTTATTTATTTATTTATTTTTTACATATAATCTTTGCAGTGTTAAAAAGGTTGTTGCAAATAATGTAATGGTGGGACGAAGCAAATTACAGCCAATGTCTTTTCTCATTTGAGAGAGTAGAAGGCCATGTTTATACATAAACACAATTATTCTTCTAGCCCTAGCAAGCACTTCAATGTATCACTTAACTTTTTTTGAGAATTTTTTGTTTAATGGATCACTTAATTTCATCTTCTAACATTAAATCTATACAATGTGCTGCACATGCAGTCCAAAATAAATGACGTATTTTCCTCATAAGAAGGTGACAGAAGGCTATAGAGGAGGCTGCGATGTCGGTGATAATTTGGATAACATATTCATCTCTTATTTCCTTAGCTACACTATTTAATAATTTAAATAAATATTCGGTTGTGTGGGAATGGGTCGATGCATACATGGAGTTCAAAAACAGTCCCAGTTGGACAATTAGTGAGAAAATTAATGAGTATCCGACTGGATCTATTTGTTCATCAATCGGCCTTTAATGTACATCCATATATTTTCTTTGCCTCTTTGTATTTAGCGATAAAGTTTCCAGTAAATGTAACCTCAATTTTGAGGCAAGTTTCTTTCTCTTCATGATATGAAGGTGGCGTAAGTTCAGGTCTAAATTGATTTATTGCGTTAACCATAATTTTGAAGCTTTTCAATATAATGGTGTTGAATGCAACACCGTCTTGGTATTACTATTTTAGCAATGTTAAAAAAGTGCGCCAAACTTTTGTTTTTGTATTTTTATTGTTATATCAGTTTTCAAGTGTTGTTTGAGCAGATCCTTCTTTACCCAATTGGTCAACCACATCCTTGGGATGTGGTCTACATCACCTATGCATTGACCCATGCCCATGAGATCTTTTGTGTGTTGGTGGTTTATATCGTCTTGTGAACTTAGTTGCGGCATCATCAACTTCAACAACATCAATATCAACGTCAACATCTATACCAATATTCTCATAAGCTTCACGTTCCATGAATTCTTCTCTAAGTATCGAACTATTATGCTTTTTTCAAGCATGTTTGTTCATATACTCCGTGATTTTCTTGATGATTGATCTTTTGCTTGATGTTTGTTCATGTGGGGATCTTTTGCTTGATGATTGATCTCCTCTTATTGATCTTTTGCTTCTTCAACTTGATAATTGCTAGTGTAGTATGATTTATGAATGGGAGTATGAGACTATGAGAGAGATTAACACAACCTAAGAGAGATTATAGTGAGGGAGAAACGTAGTAGTGAAACTTTTTTCTTGTGGGATGATTGCCACCTAAATTGGCAACATTATTCATCCGAATTTAATTGTCAAATGCTTAGGGATGTGCATTAGTGGGATGAGTGCCAAATGCTTGGGGGGAAATGCTTAGGGATATTTTGGTGGAAAAAATTTAACATGTAAAATATTGATTTTGCATGTCCCTGGCCTTGCTTGTTGCCAGCCTGCTGGTGATATATACATCATATTTCCTGATATGTACTTTTTACCTAGGTTGAAATGTTTGTGAGACAAGTTACCTTGTTTGAAATGCATACATGTGTTTATGAGACAAAAAAATGCGTAGTACGGGAGCAACATGTAACAACAGCCTTCAGGATTATTTGCACACTAAGTTTCCTTCAAGGCGTTGCTGTTATGTTATTCACATGAACTAGTCTCTGCCACCACATGAAATGTCCAAGTTAAATCTTGAGGTCAGTTCCAAGGGTATTCCAGGTCTGGCTAGGATCAGGGATTTCACTAGATAGGTCCGAGGAAGAATCTGTTGTGTTTATGCTAGCCCAATTGGAACGGTTGACTCAATGAGGGAGGTCGGGCCTCTTGGAAGGGCATGCTTTAGCTTATCTGTTTGCATTCCCCCCCTTTAATAATTGAAGGGGATTTGGGTAATGTAATTGGATGGGCAGCATCTTCAGTTGAATACCCATGGCGCTTAATCCGTTGATGGGGCAAACTAGGGAGGTGAAGGGGGTCTGTGTTGGTACATCATTCACTCATGCAAGTAGGTATGTAAATTATGTAGTGGATGATTTAATCCGATTTTCAAAGTATTGATATCACTACAAGTTTTGATGGCTGGGGAGAAACAATATCGATATCTCTGATAATTGGAAATGCGGGGAAACATGTGGAAAACTGAGGAATTTTTCAGTGAAACTTCAGGAGTTGGTAAAATACACCTATTTACATATTTAGGAATAAAAAATTGCAAGAAGAACGTATACATAATAAGTCTCCATTTAACGGGTGCCTAAAAGCATGTGTTGTAAGAAATTGGTCCAACCATCCCATCTATCCATCTAAACATCCATCCAACCATCCATACAAATATCCATCAATATTTTAGAATATCGGCAACACGATATTTTGTTGAGAAATCGTCGACGATTGGAAAGGAAACGAAAGACTATGGTCTCAATATTGCTCATGTTGCAATGACGATAATGCGGTGATATTATCGTTGTCAATTTGAATATTGCATTCAACCATGTGCCCATAAAAAAATTGAAATGATTTTTATTTTTTATTTTTTATTTTTTTATAAACGGATTTTTGGCGATATCAATACATTTGTGGTATTATCGAAATATTGCCAATACACTAGCGATACAAGCGACTCCTGGAATCTACATAGTCGAAAATATTGACGATATCGATACATCATTGGAATTTCTAATACCAGTGTCTAATACTAGTGTTATCGGTATCACTACTAATGTTATTGACATCAACGAGCTAGAGATACATATAATATTGGAGAAATTTCGATAATATCGGGGATACTCCGAACAATGATTTGGTCATAGAGTGGCCATTTCTCCTAAGTCTGATGTAAATTTTCTTTTGTTCTTTTAGTGATATTTAATCTTATAAGAACTATTGCCTCTATTATAACATTTCACTTTCTAGTACAAAATGATGCAAACAATTTTTCCATCATTTCCAAGGAGGATCTAATGTGTGCAAATATGTCATGTTATGTTAATCCCCTAATTATGTGTTTCACAATCTATTTTCAAAATTTCTGATCTTTTTTATTTCATTTTTTTCCCCTGATTTGTTAAAGGATTTTTCTTAATGCGAACTCCTTTTCTTCTATTTGCAGCATACTGCGTTTGTGTTCTCAATTCATAATAAAAATCATTTTGGAGCACTAAAGCTCCAATGTACATGCTCTGACATTGATATTGAAAACCTTACTGACAATTGATGTGAGAGCTGTCTAACACTAAGGGGCTTTTTGGATTGACATCTACTCCGTGAAATTCAATTGCTTAATTCATGAAGTTTGCCAAAGTTCTGTTCGGGGAGCTATTGTTATCCAGTGCATGAATTAGCCAATTAGCAAGAGGACCCATATTCATGAAGTGAGAGAACGTAAATAACAGATGAAATTTCTCAATTCTTGAAATGGCCAATTGCATCAGGGAAGGGATCTTGAGCTCAACCATCTGTTTTACTGAGAATTGATTGGATTGGGATTGAAGTGATTCTTGAGAAGCAATGAGCAATCAAATGTAAGGTTGATAGGATGGGCCTCTATTATTATTATTTATTGGTAATCTGAATTTTATTAAGAAGAGAAAATAAGAAAAAAAAGGAGGAACAGGGCACGCAATGGGAAGGCACAAAAGCGAAGAAAAGAATGAAACAAGCAAAACAAAAATGGAGGCGCACATACAAGAGAGGAAGAAACAAATCCTACCTCGGGCGTTGAATGAGGAGGCTGCATCTTTCAAAAAAAGAACAAAAGAAAAGAAGAGGAAACTGGTTTTTGTAGCTCCCAATTTAGCTAGCCCTTCAGTTTCATCATTGCTTTCTCTAGGGACATACGAGAAAGTCACTAAATGCCTCTGATTACACAGGTTCAAAGCTTCCTCTATCTCCATGGATAGTGATCTGATTGGGGCTAGGTGATTGCATTGTACCTATTCCCTTCAATAATAACCAGGAAGAAATTAAAATCACCACTGAGTGGAACATTTCATTCCAGGGGGACCTGAGAAATCAAATGTACTGTAGCATTGCTGGTGCGGACCATGCCTCACACGCCAAATCCAGGATTGAGTTGGACTGTTGGACTCTCAATTTGGACAACCACTGAGTGGATGGTTTAGATCACCCAGTCAAAGAGATTCTTAAAGGAAATGAGAAATTGAATGGAAGTGGTGAGTTAATTGAATGTGAATGGTGAGTAAATGTAAATATGTTGGTGCTGATTGTGAACCACTAGATTGTTCGTGATATGGACAATGCTTTGTTCGTTATATCACACCCTAGGTTTTCTAAAGGCATCATATCAATGAAAAAATGATTCCAATCACAGGAACAAGAGAGAACTGTTTTTATTCAAAATAACTATCATAACTACTCATAAAAGAGCCTGTACATGTTTACATGATGCTTTAAATTATTTCTAATCCAAACCATTTATTTAATAATAATAAAAAAAAGGCAAATAATTTGAATACCGTCGCAACCATGCATGCTTTCTTTAAGTTGTCCATACTCAAAATGACATTGAAGTTGCATGATCATGGGCTCGTTTGAAAGCTAAGTTAATACTTTCAAAAGGACCAATCTTGTGTCATTGTTTGATACCCTGAAAGCTAGCTCACCAAATAGGTGACAAATATTAAAGTGAAACTTGTTCAACTAACTCAGCTTACTCCTAATGTAACAACTAACTTCTGACCTCTAATTTGGTTGCACATTAGAACTGCTGATCTCCATGAGATCATTTTTGATCCTCGAAACTGTTCAAATCTTCAATATTGATGGTTGGATGGTCAAGATCCTTGACTAGGACACTGTCCTAGGATGGTCTTGATCTTTGATCGTCCAGATTGTTTGGCTTGCTTCAAGTCTCCTATTGTTGTCATCATCATCATCCAAGCCTTATCCCAATTAATTGTGGTTGGCTAGAGCATTCACCAATAAATAAATAAATTGTGGTAATGTGATTGGCTAAAGGATTCCTCTTCCCACTATTCCACTATCTCAAGGGCCATATTCTCAATTAAACCACTGGTCATAAAATCTCCAGCAGTATTCAATGTTTACCGGGTGATACTGTCGACATTGCACATCACTGCTATGGGATATAGGGGAAATAGAAAATACCCTGTTATCCCTCAATGTATCGCACACATAATGTGTTGTTTAGCGGCATAGATATTGCAGCATATTGCGCAGTCACCTTTATAATACTCCCTTGTATCAGTGACATGGTCGATATGTATCATCGATACACTCTGTGCATGAGTGACCTTTTGAGGAAAAAGATCCCATTTCTCCCAATTTTTTTTGGGGTAATTGTTCATAGCTGCATTTAGGCAACTTCGACAAATCTTGTTTTGGGTGGGAAAGTCACAATCTGATAGTGGAAATGGGTTGGAAGTTCGAACCCATTTGTCTATGCAAATTTTTTTTTTTCCTGGTCTAAATTCATGCCTCATCTGTAAATTATGAAGGAACAAGTTGCAAATCCATATCTAAGCAGGACTTTTAATGCACTGACATGGATTTGAGGTTAAGTTTGTTTGAGTTTAAATGTGGAAAACAGAACATATTGGGCTAAAAAATGTTTCATTTTCACCCATTTAAAATGCAAGTAGAGTGTGGAAAAATTATACTTATAGTTCAATCTACGGATTGTCCACACTTCTTTTATTTTCGGGAAAGATTAAAAATACATTTTAAAATGAAAATCAACCAAAATTGACTGAAATATGTGTGTGTGTGTGGTGTGTGTGTGTGTGGTGTGTGCGTGCGTGTGTGGTGTGTGTGTGTGTGTGTGTGTGTGTGTGTGTGTGTGTGTGTGTGTGTGTGTGTGTGTGTTGACGAGGTAGGTTGATCTATAAATTGGCCAGTCTTTTATGTTTTTTGGATGTATCATGTATTCTGTGTTTTATTGCTAGTATTGTATGATATTTGAATGATATGAACTCTCTTTCGATATAATAGTTGCATGACTTTCTCTTTCGATATAATAGTTGCATGACTTTTGTTCAACAATGCATAGTTTTGGCCCTATACAATGGAAATCTAATATGCTTGTTTTGTGTGTGTGTGATTTTGTGTGTGTGTGATGTCTTGAGTTCAAAGTGCGTAATCATGTATACAGCACCCCTTCCATATGATAATTTGAAGACCAATTGCATAATGAATGAAGTACAGGGAGGAAGCAAACTGTTTTGAGAGGGGGGAGACCAATTACCAACAAACTTCTATATTGTGGGACCAACTTGAGTTTAAATCAACAACCATACAGTGGAGTCCTTCACCTCAAACTGCTGTTGGAGATGTTGTCTAAGGATTGAATCTGAACTGTATCATAATTCGTGATGATCATGTCATTTACATGATAACAATGCAACTACCATTGTCTGAAGCGCAGAAAAATAACGTGCAGTCATGTTCAATTCAATTAGAGGTTTGACTAGGGGTGATTGTAGCAATATCTGAGCTAACTTCTCAAACTATGCTAAATGGGATTGTTTGAGATGAAGGCCTGATATGGAGGATGAAGCATGGCAGGAGGTTGCTTGAGTGCATGTACATCTCTTGAGTCAAATTACCATGAAGGAGCACTTTTTTTTTTTTTTAAAAAAAAAGGTAATGATAGATTTATTAAAAGGGCATAGATATGCTATTTCTGCAGAAACTGAAAAAGGAAAGACCTAGACAAAGAAACAAAGGGAAAATCAGCAAGTGCCTTTATACTACAGGTCCATCCCATTACATCCAATTTTTCTGTCATGTAAATTTCCTCTGGATGACACCTTTGATCTTGTGAGCATCGATTGTTCCTCTCTCCCCATAATTCCCAAAGACCTGCTTGAAGCGAAAGTTGCCAAATC
The DNA here is from genome assembly GCA_037074715.1 of Magnolia kwangsiensis. NCBI lineage: Eukaryota > Viridiplantae > Streptophyta > Magnoliopsida > Magnoliales > Magnoliaceae > Magnolia > Magnolia kwangsiensis. The sequence continues at coordinate 39,870,040 of CM073583.1, read as the reverse complement.
AGCTTACATGTTTGACTGCCACCACCTGTGTCAAGCTAAAAGGAAGCTATTAATAAACCCCCACATAACACCTAACAGATTTGAGTATATTATAAACCATTCCCAAACCTTTCTTTCATAGTGAAGAAAGAGGTGGTCAATTGACTCTGCATTTTGCTTTGTATCACACGAATATTGATAATCACCATTTTTCTTTTTTGAAGATTGTTGACAGTTAGCACTTTTTTACTTCCGTCCGACCACGCAAAATCTGCTGCCTTGGGAGGGGCTTCATAAGACAACACAAAAGTAGTCTGGGCATTGAGATCTCCCTGACCTTGCAATTATATCTATCTATAGAATAAGTTGATAGAGAACTCATCTGATTTATCCTAATTCCATACCAATGTATCTGAATTACCCAAAGTGATCTGAAAGCTTTGGAGCGTCGACAGCAGTTGAATGAACTCTTCACTTCCTCATTTGTGAGATTCCTGCAGCATGGAGGGGACCATTCCACTATGCCACCTGACTTTTGAGTGGCACCAGAAAATGGGAATATATTCCCTTCTAGGGAGAGTGTCACGTAGAGCCCTATCACCACACCATACATCCTCCCAGAAATGGATCTGTGATCCATCACCCATTGAAAAGCCCACCACATTCTTGAATTTGTTGGCTAACCTGGCCACTGCCTTCCACAATGCTAATGTCTTGTGTGATGATGGACCTAACTCTATGCTTTCTAGTGATCACCTCTCTATAAACTTCCCTGCTCTGTCCCAAATATCCAGAACCATTTGCCCAACAAAGCTGGATTTATAGATTTCATCTCCCTAATACCTCCCCTTCCGTTGTGTGGCTTGCATACCTCTTCCCACTTTATTAGATGGAATTTATGCTTTTCGTTCGCGCCTTTCCACAGGAAATCATGCCTTAATTTATCAAAACTTTATTCATATCTAGCTGAAAAAATTATCACTTTCTGCTAGTTGCAACAACTATGAGATCAGAGCACAAACTGTCATCTTTGCTAAGAAGGGCAAATATCCCTTTAAAATCGACCGACTAGCCCATCCTTTCGAAGCCCCTAGTAACCATATGGGCTACTGCCCAATGATATATCAGGGTGATCCTTCACCTTGTAAGTCACCTACAACCGATAATTGCCTTCTCCTTCAACAAGGGTAACCACATCCCAGATGTGCATTGGCCCAAGGTCTGGATCTCTTCATCCATAACTTGTTGCTAGTGTAGGATATCAAAAGCCTCTTTATAACTGCTATTCTCATGAAATTAATGTAATAATGTGGAAACTATGTATCTTGTGGAGGGAAATAGGAAGGATGGTATATGGTTATATTGGATAATCGATTAGGATAGGAAACATGAAAATGATCAAGGAGGACAAAAAGTGAATGTGGGATTGGGTAGAGAATTAGGCAAATAAGGAAAAAATGGATAACATATGGAATCAAAAGATGACAAAATAATTATAGACGTGAATATTATGGGAACGAAGGGCATGTAAGGAAAATAATGAAACACCGTTATGGAGGGAGACATGTCATAGATTTGCAGTTGGTAGAGCGGGGCTCATCATAATGACAATATCGTTTTATGCTCCGTCCTGTGGGCCCAAAAAGTTAGTTTGATGAGCTAAAAGCTTGGTATGTTCATACGTTGGCAAGAGAAGAAACATGTGTAGTTAAACGCATGGAGCTCAGAATTGAGGTCAACATAGTGCAAAAAGCTCAAAGGGGAGGTAGGGCGATGTGGAAAAGTAGTCGATGGTGATGGCAGTCGGGGAGCACAGGTTTGTTATGAATTTGTAATTTTGAAGAAACACGGAGTGGTGGGCAGATCCGATCACCATGTTTCGATGGCAAGAGGGATGCGGTGGATTTGGGAAGCCCTAGTACATCTTGGTAGGCTCGTTGGAGTGACCTTTTGTGATTGTGATGAGGACTGTAGTAACTCTATTTTAGTTTGTCGAAGAGTGGCTTAGAAGGGAAATCTCCGAAGTGCCCGAGGGGGAGCATAGAGCTGGTTAGCTTATGAGTACTGTAAGTCTCAAAAGAAGGGAGTTCTAAGAGAGGTGATAGAACATGAAGAAGGGCTAGATCAATGAACCAATGAAGTTGATAAGCTAGAATGTCTACAGTTTGGGTTGTAAAAGGGAGCTCATATTCGGAAAATGCGAAGGCTTTGTAAGGCTCAGTTATTGGTGCTGCAAGAAAGTAAGCTCCAAACCTCGTAATGAGAAGACTTTTTGTCGGTGCGATGGAAAGAGGCTTCTTTATGCTTCATGAGGGTTTTTATAGCAGTTTATTGACCATTCCTTTTGAAGAGACCGGTCGGAGCTATGCTGCGTTGGAGGTGACTTTAATGTGGTGTATTGGTTGTTCGGAAAATATGGAGGGGGAAAGATTACGAAGAGTATGATGGATTTTTTGGGTTGGGTCTACCAGAATGAGGACTTACCAATGGGCTTAATACATGGTTTAATGGTTAAGAGAAGGCAATGATGTCAAAATTAGACAAATTTTTGGTCTCTCTGGATTGGCTTGAGCATTTTCCTACGATAATGCAAAGGGGTCTTCTAAGGCCTATGTTCAAATGGTTAGATATTATTAGAGACGGATGAGGAGAATTGGGGGTTGCACCCTTTTCATTTTGAGTTGATGTGGCTAGAAATGGAGGGATTTAGGGAGCTAGTTAAAAAGTGGTGGGAATCTTTCGAAGTGAAGGGCTTTGTAGGGTTTAAATTATTTAAAAAAAGAAAAAAGAAAAACAAGAGATTGCTTAAGAAAAAAAGAAGGAATGGAGGGTTGAAGTGTGGAAAAAATGGAAACAGGATGCTGATGCGATTTGCATTAGGTTCAATGGCTTGACATAAAGGAGGGAGGGGAATTAACTAAGGAAGATAGGGTGGCTAGGGAATCTCTTATGAGGGAGTATAACAAACGGCTCGAGCCAGAGGAAATAAAATGGTATCAGAGGTCAAGAGCGATGTGGCTAAAAGAAGGTGATAAGAATACCAAGTTCTTTCATGGGATTGCCAGTGTGTGAGCTAGGTCGAATAGGATCAAAAGTGTGAAGGTGAATGATAATCGAATCGAAAGAAAAGGAGTAAGTTTGTGAGGTCATAGGTAACTACTACAAGTCTACAAGGACTTGTTATCATGTTAGGTGCGAGCAAGACCACATTTAGATAATTTACCATTCAATCGTGTATTAAGGGCAAAGGTAGAGAAGCTAGAAAGATCAATTTTAAAAAGCCAAATCAAGGCAACGGTTGATGATCTTTGCTATGAAGCACCGGGGCTACATAATTTCCCCTGGCTTTCTTTTAGGAATTTTGGGAAGTGTTAGGAGGGGACATGAAGGATTTTATCATGGAATTCTTTGAAGTGGGCCGTTTAACTTCATAATTGTACTCTTCTATTGCCATTATCCCTAGGAAGGTGTAGAGGGTCTGTAGCACTTCAGGGCAATAAGTCTGATAGGGAGCCCCTTTAAGATTCCATCAAAGATCTTGGCTATGAGATTTAGGGGCTTTCCTTCTAGTATTATTTGGAAGGCACAAAATGCCTTTATCGAAGGAAGAGAGATTGTGGACCGTGCCTCGGTGGCATATGAGTGCATTGATGGTTGCCATAGGAAAGGGAAAAGGGGTTGTTTGTGAGTTGGACATCGAAAAGGCTTACAATTGAGTGGATTGGGATTTCTTGGATTGTATGTTGGAAAGGGTGGGGTGTACGGTTCGATTGTGAAGGGCGGGGTTATTTTTTTATTTTTTATTTGTAATGTGGAGGAAGAAAAAGTGGATAACTTACGGAAAATTGTTAAATGTTATGAGGTGGTGTTAGGATTGAGAGGTAACGCCTCAAAAAGTGAATTGTTGGGAATTCAAATATCTAAGGAGTTGGATCACCTCATTGGGTTTTTTTTTTTTGGTTGTGAAATAGGCCCATTTCCTTCAACTTACCTTGGTATTTCCCTTTGTATTGGTAAGCCATCAAAGCACCTTTGGGGCAAGGTAATAGAGAAAGCCGAAATGAAGTTGTCAACCAAGAAGAGCCACTACTTGCTTCTCAGTGGGAGATTAACCTTGATCAAAGCAGCTATGTGAAACACCCCAATTTACTTCATGTGTTTTTTCAAGTGCTCCAAAGTGGTGGAGTGCTTGGATTAGTTAAGGAGAGATTTCTTATGGCAAGGAGCTATTGAAAATAGAACCTCTCATTTGTTAAAATGGGAGGTATGTAAGCCGATTGGAGGAGGGTAGTTTGTGGAGGAAAATGGTAGTCTCAAAATATGGTGTTAGGGCAGGGGTTGGGGAATGAAAGGCTCATTCCTCTATTGGGTTTTGGGATTTGGAAGGCAGTTGAAGAGGTGGGGACCAAATTCACGGAGGGAGTGAGATTTATAGTTGGCAACGAGGAGAGGGTCTGCATTTGGGATGACATCTGGATGGGCGAGAGCTTTCTCCGTGCTGAGTTTCCTAGGCCAGTAGGTCTTGCAACAGAGGGCGAAATCAGTGGCTAGAAGCTTCTTCAAAATCAACAAGGAAACTGTGGTCCCCCTTTTGTAGAACAGAGATGGTTGAGTTCCTAAGGGTATCAGAAAGGCTTTATGGTGTCTTATTCTTTCTTGGGAGAATTACTCTTTGGTGTGGAGTCTCAATAAGTTGAGCAGATTCTCTGTTCGGTCTTTTTACAAGCTCCTCACTTAAAAGGGTTTGGTCTTGGGTAAGGTTCCTTTAGCGTTTGTTTGGAGTTACGTGAGTGCCCCCAAAGGTTGCGATGTTCACTTGGTTGGTGAATATGAATCGTGTACTCACTATTGACAATCTCCAAGAGAGGGAATGCACATTCCCAATATGTGCTCCATGTGCCTTAGTCATGCGGAGTCGGTAACAATGTTTATTCACTACCTGCTTGCAAGATCCTTTTGGATGTACTTGTTGGGGTTTTCGAGGTTTCGTGGGTAATGCCGGGGTTCATTGAAGACTTGTTCCTAGCTTTGCATGTGGCGGTATTGGGAGAGAGAGATTGGAAGAAGCTGTGGAGGCTTTCCTTGCTTGCCAGCATTTGGACCATATAGGGAGAGTGGAATAATTGTTGTTTCATGGTAAGAGTGGGATGCTTGTGAAGATTATTGGGCAGGCTAAGGCAAATGTCAAAGATTGGGTTGATAATTCCAATATCTTTGTAAAGAGTTTTTGCTTTTTATAGATGTTGAGGCTTTTCTCCTAATCTAGGTTGTGCACGTTTGCCACTTTTAGCGCCTTGCTTGTTGTTCCTTGTTTGCTTTTGGCACCTTTTAATAAACTGTCATTATCTTAAAAAAAAAGCTTAAAGGCAGACCATAAGTGGTATAGGATGGAATCCAGTTAATTAGATATACATATGGAAGAACTGCATTTCTTTCAACTAGTCTATTGAGGGGTGTAGTCCCATAGGGACGAGGGAGACAAGAAATAGTGCCATTACGGACAAGCAACTCCCTAAACATGTTGGTTTTGTTCTAGTTTACTCTAGTAGCATACTAGGTTTGGCTCATGTTTGGGAGGGGACTCATTTGACTCCAAATCTCAGCGTATGAGGGAATAACTATATATCGAATATTTCAGTGTTTCTTAATAGAATATTACCAAAACATTATTTATTTATTAAGTTTTAGAAATTTAAATTAGTTTTTAGTGTAAGATATTTGGGTACAGTTGAGCCATGTCGGACATGGATCCAATAACCATGCCCATCATATCATATTTGGCACGCATATAGTGAGGGATATGAAGGATCCGAGTATCATAGAAATTTGTGGAGAACTATGGATCGAGTGAAAAAACAATCATGCTAGGAAATCATGTTGTATTTGCCACATGTTGGAACTATCAAGCAGAAGATGTCCAAGTTTATGGAGAGCTCTTATTGACAGAAGAAGAAGAAGAAGAAGAAGAAGATCCGATAAGATCATCTTTTAGACAGGAGGGTAGCACCCCAAATATCTTTATGAATGAGATTGGATGGGGAATGGCAGAAATTGATTCATGTAGTTAACCCAATTAGTTGGGATGAGGCTTTGATGATGATGATGATGATTGGGTGGGGCAATAGAGGAATTTTTTTCTGTTCTTTTTTTTCTTTTTTCTTTTCTTTTCTTTTCTTTTCTTTTCTCTCTCTTTTTTTTTTTTGTTTTTTGGGTGGATATTCAAAATGAGGTTAGCTTATGTGGTGTGAGGTTGAAAGGGTGTTTTTTTTTTTTTTTCCTTTTTATTTTTCTTCCTTTTCAAGAGATATATGTTAATGGTGCCCTTGGCTATTATGTGGAGTATTTGGAAGGAAAGTAACAATGCGATTTTTGCAAATAATGTCATTTTTTTTGTATGAGGAAGGGATGTGCAAAGATCATTGAATGTTTGATGCTTGAGAATGAATTTCTAGGTTTGATGACATCTGGCATGAGAAGGGATTAGAGAGAGGTTATTGAAATTTTAGGAAGAAAAGATGTAGCACAATTGAAAGCACTTCTCAGTGACTTTTGGAACATTCATTCTAATAGTTCTTTGGGGGATAAGTAATTGTCTGGCATGTGAGTGACTAACATGAAAATGGTGTAAACTTGTGTTTTTTGGATAGCTGGTTTTGGGCCAGGAAGAAATGGAAGCAAGGGCATTGTGTGGAGTATGTTTGTTTAATGATTCTTCATTGGGCTCATATGTTAGTCGAGTTGACTCATCACATGTCACAAATTAGGCTTTGCATGTTGGTCCAAAATCATGGTAGTTATTGTTTCTTTTTGATGAGATTTGGGAGCTTCTTTAAATTTTTTGTTTATCCATGTCACTAGGGAAGTGAGCAGAAGGAAGGAGTCTCTACACTAGATCATTGCATAGAGCATGCACTTCTACTTCAACGTATATTTTTTTTCTTCTTCTGGCCCAACCCCTCTCAGATTTGAGAAATGGTTGCTAGAGGGGAATGATTGTATTTGACTTATCGCCACATGGTGGGTGGAGTATCAGGTTGGGGACTGGGCTGAGTATCGGTGTCTAAAAAAGCTTTGTAAGATAAAAGGCAAATCTTGGAGAGCAGAAAAATCAGATCTGGTATTGGCAAAGCATATGAAGATGCATATTTGAAGCACATTGAGCTCATTGACAAGGAAGAGGATGAAGGTATTCTGGGTGAGGGAAAATTTGTTGAAAGAGAGAATCATGAAGTGGAATATATGGTGATCTATAGAAGAGAAGAATCTCCATGGAGGCCAAAGTCAAAGGCAACGTGGTTGAAAGCGACCGAAATATGACATTTTTCACAACATGCACTACAACTACTACTAACAACAATGATAAACAGAGATCAAATGTCATCCATAAGCTAAAAGTGAGCGACTCCTTTGTTGGGGATCATTCATGAATAAGATTTTTTTTTTTTTTTTCCAAAATTGTAATATAAAAGAGATCTTTTGGAAAAAAAATGTAATATAAAAGAGTATTATTGGAGAACTTTGATGGCTTCTTTCAAGTCTCTGGTAGAGTGGCTTGAGCAGAAACATGGTCTTTGAGATGAATAAAGACAAATTATTGGGGTCGGATGATTTCTCCACGGTTGTCTTTCAAGCTTTTGGGATTTCATAAAAAAGACATTTTGGAATTGTTCTTTGGAATATCATAGGAGATCTAAATCGAGCAAGAGTTTAAGTGCCATATTCATTACCCTTATTCCGAAGTATGAGGGCACAGCTGAGTTTAGAGATGTTAGACCAATTAGCTTGGTGGAGGCATGTAAAAGATATTGTTGAAGGTGCTATTGATAAAATTGACGGAGGCTTTGAGATTTGTCATTTCCTGCAATAATGGCATACAAATTTGAATGTATTTGGAGGGACTTCTTGTGGGAAGGGAATGAGATGGGGCATAAGTATTGTCTCATCAATTGGAAGGAGGTGCAAAAGCCATTGTGATATGAAAGCTTGGGTGTTGGAAATGTGAGAGAAAGAAATTGGGCCTTCCTAAGCTAATGGCAGCAGAGATTATGGGGGGAACCTAATGCTCTTTGGATAGCTGTGATTGGTGGTAAATATGGTGAGTTGGAGAGTGGGAGGTTTTCAGGAGCCTATGCTATGCCTACAGGCTTCAAGATATGGAAAGCCATTAGCATGGTTGGCTAAAGTAATGAGGGAGGCATGGGAACTTATCCCATGGGTTTGGTGCTGAATTTGGGTAGGGCATCAGTTTTGTAGTCGGCGATGGAGCCAATGTGCTATTTTGGAGGGATACTTGGTTAGATGGGAACCCTTGGTCATCTCATTCCAACATTTGCTAGCACTTCCCATCACTATGGATGAAGAAGCCAGTGTTTGGAAACCATCGCATCAGATTGCCTAGAACTCTATCAGATGAGGAAGCAATCCTGTTTGCTAGTCTGCTTGATAGGCCAAGGCTGCTGCAGATTGATAGCTTGGCTGAATACTTGAAAATATGGAAATGGGCGGCAACTGACTCCTGTTTTACTAGGTCTTTCTTCTACTCGAGTTTTATGGCTAGGGATGGTGCTTGTTGTCCTTGGGGTGTAGATTGGAGAAGCTTTGGTGCCTTGTAGACTTAAGGCTTTGGCTTGGGTGGCGACATCAAAAAAAATGTTGGGGTTGTACAACATAAAAAATAAGAATATGGCCTTTCCAAATATGTGCCTCCTACACAGGAAAGAGGAAGAATCTGTTAACCACCTTTTCATTCATTGCATGGTGGCAAAAGAAGTGTGGAACTTCTTCCTGGAGCATTTCAGGACTTACTTTGGTTTTTAAATAATTCTATTGAGCTGGAATGGTGTTGTGAGCTGTTCAGAGGCAGAAAGGTGACCCTGCAGAAGATGGTGTGTTTTGTGGTGATTTGAGGTCTTTGGAAGGAAAGAAATAGCAGAACCTTTGCAAGTGTGGCCTTGCTGATGGGTCAGTTCAGGTGAAAACTCCCGGGTATGGCTATATGTGGGTACTTGCCAAGATTAGAATTCTGAGGGTTTTCAATGGAGGCTCCATTTAGTGCATGGGGGTGGGTTTTAATTGTTTTCGGGTTCCCAGGCTGTTGTGTAGTTGAGGCCTTGAGGGGTTTCTTTGTGAATTCTTTTGTGTTTGTGGTTGGCTGGCTTTTTTGAGTGACAAGCGGGGCACTTGTCGCTAGCCGCTGTTGTTTTCCTGTTTCATCTTCAGCACTATAATCATCGTCTTTCGAAAAAATAAATAAAATGTTCTCATTGTTTTTTTGGCTGAACTTCAATTGGTATCTTTAATTTTATTTGGACAGCATTCTTACTAAAATTCATCTTTTCTATACATTTTTAAAGCCCAAATCCTATTGCTGCTGGGAGTCTCAATGAACATCTTTATGAGATTGCTACCATGAAGAGAACTATCCCTCAGGTACTAAGAATTCTCTGAGGTTCTAATTTTCACTTATTCAGCCCTGGGTGTCAGCAATCCTTTAGGTTCCTAGTTTAAGTTCAAATGTAGCATGTGGATCACATGATTAGTCAGCTCCTTTAAATTAACTTGGGATATTGGGCATGTTTAGCAATCTAAACTGAATCTATATCATCGTCATTCATCTGTGTATATTCAAGCTTTTTGTATCTCTCTTGTTTTCCAATTTTCAGATATTCTTTCTGAATCATCTGCTTGAATGAGCAAAGTGTGAGTGGAGGCGTTATCAGATTTTTGTGCAAGACAGGGAAGGTGTCTATTTTGAACTGTAGCAACTATAAATGCTTAGAAAGTGAAATTCAAAGTGAGAATTTGAAGCAGGAGTTACAGTTACAGCTAGTTAGCAGGTTCTATAGTTGCATGTTGCCTGAAGTGAGGTGGCAATGGACTCGGTTGCAGGGGCTTAGTGTCTGTTTCAAAATGCTTTCAACTATAAACAGGTAGGAAGCGGGAGTGCGAGTGGGAGTTAGACGTGGGAGTGACACCTCATTGGTAGGATCATGCAACTAGGGTTCCTGCAATTAATTGAACAAATAGTTACACTGTAAGAGGAATTAAATTCGATGAGCAGTGTATGGCAGGTTGTCAATGATCACTGCCCGTTAATGAGCCATCAGACAACAGCCTAATTATCCACCATGCATGAGCCTGTCGAAATCTTAGCATTTTGTTCATGATGAAAAGATACTTAACATGGCATTCTAGCTATTGATTATATTGCAGTCAGGAGCTTCACATATGCTCCATTCAAATTTCTGCCATCCACATGCATTCCAAATTTCTGGCACTTTTAGCTTGGGGGGCTAGTTAGGTATGATGATAGGCAAGTAAAACTAACTTCTAAAAACGGTAACGGAAAGGTAATGGTCAAAGAACAAAATAAATTTGTACCTGCGTATTACTTGTATCTGATTGAATGGAAGAGTGAAGAAGAGACAACTGGGAAGTTTAAATGAAAACAGACACAGGAGGCAGAAGAATGAGCTATTTACAATGCTAATAATCAGACCATGCAGATCTATCTGAAAATGCAGGCACATAGTAGAATAATAATTCACAGATATCGCATACTAATCAGGTGGAAAGATGGACTGATTAATTTGGTTGGTTCTTGGATCCCATTATGACTAATATATCAGGCCTGTGGTTCACTTGGAGAATGTCATGATAAATAAGGGATGAGTTTATAGAAAAGGATTATGACACTTCTACTCCGATCAGTAACTTTGATACCTTTTCAATGAGGATGGGAAAAGTGCATGATCTCTTGTCAAGAGACTGCGATAGGGAGTGCAAAGCAAATACCCACGTCTAGAAGCTCTAGAACCAGTGTATGACCACTTCTAATTTTATTTTAATTTCTGTTAGGGTACTCGATGCAGTCCATCTTGCGTTTCGGTGTGGTTGATCATATTAACTACCTAGTTTGAGGCTCTAACCAGGTCTCTCAGAGCATGCATGAATCCACCACTATCATCCATCCTCAGAAAGTGCTTTGCTTGCATTGATGGCCTTTTGGCTGGAATTTACGAGGCTTGTTCCTTGATCAGCATATCAGTATCTCTTGTACTGCGTATACGCTTTATTCTTTACTTTTCTTTTAAGAACCTTTTATTCTTTTTGGATTTAACTGATTGTTTAGGGGAACTTTGTTGAAAATAACTGTAAGAATGTGCCTAACTACTGCTGGAACAGGTTATAGTTCTTGCACTTGTTCAATTGATGTTTGACCGTCTGTTATCCTGGTTTTTGGACTTCCCAATTCGTGCATGCCATGTTTGTTGTTGTACCTAAATGCATGACAGGATCCAACTAAGTTCAGAATTTGAGGCCGTATGTTCATACATAAATACAGGGGGGGGGGGGGGGGGGAGCTCTTTCCCTTCCAATCAACCACCCCATGACCGCAACTTTCGGGGGAGCTCCATATGAGAGAATAATAGAAGGGCTGTACGGAAGAGCTACCTGAATTGTGGCTGTCTGTTCATTTAAGCTTGAAATTGGATGGGTGTAGGAGTATCTTATTTATGCAACTTGTCGGGGCTTTCTGTGATACAGATCAAGGGAGTTGTTTTATGGAGATAATTGTATGCGATCAGTATGTGCCGGACGTGCAAATAGTTGTATTGGACACTTGGACAGTTTGACCATTTATTGGATTGTCCATTTGGTCCAATACTCCCTTCTTTTGAAATGGGCCATCGAGCCAACATCACATTGATTCCTAACCATTTGATGAATGACTTCTAAAATGGATGATGCAGATAAAATGAAATATAAATTATAAAAGATCCAGTAATCAAACCTGGAAGTCCGTAGGTGGACCCCACCCTATTAGAAATCCCAACTGTCCAATTGGTACATTGGAAAATGAATTTTTATGACAAAAAAAAAAAGCATCTGTTGGATGGTCAGATTAATCAGTGTGATTTTGGCATGGTGTGGCCCATGAAAGGTGGATGGATTGGATGGATCATCCATTTCATCCAACATACTCATAATGGGCTACAAAGCTAACATTGGATTGATTTTCATGATCATGAACATGCAATCGGCTTGCAGAATGGATGATACAAATAAGTTTGAATAAAAAGGTCCAGTAGTCAGAACTGTCAGTCCTTCAGGAGGATCCTACCCTCAATGGGAAAGCCTATCCATAAGCTATACAATAGGTGGTTTCAAAATGGACAGTTACAACAGAAAGAGGCCATCTTTTGGATGGTTGGTTGATCAATGCAATATGGCAAGGTGGGACATGAAGAGTGGGTTGGACTGGATTTATGGTCCAGATGATTTTTTCGGAAATATCTTATTCATTTGAATGTTCTGAACAATCTATGCTTATACATCTCTGACAAGGAAGGGACCCTTCTTTTTTATTTTTAATTTTAATTTTTAGATGCAATCCTATGTTATTAGTTTGCACCCGATTATTGTGAAGATGAGTTTCATTGTACATGTGGCCAGTTCGACCTCTATTGGAGTTGCCCATTGGGTCCAGTGATCTCTTAATGAGCCACCAAGCCAACAAACACCACATTGATACTGATGACCCAAACCATCCATTCAGTGGCCTTGCAGAACGGATGGTCCAGATTCACTAAAATGGAAAAAAATTCCAATAATCAAACCTGTCAGTACTTTAGGTGGGCCCACTCTCTCAGGAATCTCAATAGTCCAATCAGTGTGTTCGAAAATGAATGTTTATAACAGAAAAGGCTATCAGTTAGATGGTTTTATCAATCAATGCAATTTTAAGGCGGTGCATGAAAGTTGTGGTGGAGTGGATGGATTATTGCAGATCATTTTTAAGTCCTTGAAAATTGCCTACAGTTCTTTGAATCAGGACATGAGATATCTATTCTTTCATTCATAGGAGCATATGCTGAAAGTTAAGAGTTATCATCTTTCGAGTGTTACTGTGACTATATTTTACTGAGTCGATAAGCTATTGACAATAAAATGTCGACATTATTCATAATGAAAGAAAGAAAATGTCAATTTCTTATTTTGATATTTTGTGATTCCATGTGACTTTGGAGAAAGCAATTTGTTTGGAAGCTTGATATTTATTTATTTTGACTAAGCTTCTAACTTGATTAAATGGTGTTTTATAATATACTTGCTTTCCTGGAACATTGCCTGCGTGCTTGCTTTAGATCTTCCTTCCAAGGATTCTATTCAGCTTTTTCCCTCTGCATTTACAATTGCTTGATTTTTTCTCCCTTTCCTTTTGAATCTCATCTCCTGATTTTGTTTTTACTGAAGATATCTTGTTTTGTAGGACGGACGCAAGATTAGTGTTGGCGACTGTGCACTTTTCCAGGGCAGAGATTCCCAACCTTTCATTGGAATAATCCGTTGGTTAACATCCGGAAAAGAAGATTCTCTTAAGTTAGGTGTGAATTGGCTTTATCGTCCTGCTGATGTAACACTTGGTAAAGGCATTGTGCTGGAAGCTGCACCGAACGAAGTCTTTTACTCGTTTCACAGGGATGCGATACCTGCTGCAACTCTACTCCATCCGTGTAAAGTTGCATTTCTTCGTAAAGGTGTTGAACTTCCTTCAGGGCTATCCTCATTTGTGTGTAGGAGAGTGTATGACATCGAAAACCATTGTTTATGGTGGTTAACTGATCAGGACTACATCAATGTAAGTATATCATTTTTGTTCCCCTTCCATGTTGAATAGTGCCGTAGTTCTTTTTTTTTTTCTTTATATTTGTTTATTTTTTATTTTTTCATCTCATGACCTCTATTTTTTTGTTCTCCCCTTTTTAACTCAGGAGCGACAGGAGGAAGTAGATCTGCTATTAGACAAAACACGACTAGAAATGCATGCAGCAGTGCAATCAGGAGGTCGTTCTCCAAAACCATTGAATGGTCCAACATCAACAGCACAGCAGCTAAAGCCTGGTTCTGAAAGCGTACAGAACAGTGCAGCCTTGTTTCCTTCTCAGGGTAATAAGGGTAGAAAGAGGGTGGCTGATCAGGGCTCAGATCCCATTAAGCGAGAGCGTTCTTCAAAAACTGATGATGGTGATTCTAGTAATTTTAGACTTGAAAGCATGATTAAAGCTGAAATTGCCAAAATAACAGACAAAGGAGGGCTTATAAACGCTGAAGGGGTTGAGAAACTGGTGCATCTCATGCAACATGATAGAGCTGAGAAGAAGATAGATATGATGGGCCGAATAATGCTGGCGGAAGTGGTTGCAGCCACAGACAGGTTTGATTGCCTTGACCGGTTTGTGCAGCTCAGGGGCGTGCCTGTCTTGGATGATTGGCTCCAAGAGGCACACAAAGGGAAGGTTGGTGATGGTAATAGCCCCAAGGAAGGTGACAAATCTGTTGAGGAACTTCTCCTGGCTCTCCTTCGTGCACTAGATAAATTGCCTGTAAATCTTCATGCCCTGCAGACTTGTAATGTTGGTAAGTCTGTTAATCATTTGCGCAGTCATAAAAACTTGGATATCCAGAAGAAAGCCAGGAGTTTAGTTGATACATGGAAGAAACGAGTTGAAGTAGAAATGAAGATCAATGAGGCGAAGTCTGGATCTAGCCACCAGGCTGTCTCATGGCCTGGCAAGCCAGCAGGCTATTCCGAAGTTTCTCATGGTGGAGGAAACCGGCGTGCAGGGCCCTATGAGGTTGCCTTGAAAGGCTACATCATGCAGACTTCTGCATCCAAAACGACAGGATCTATTAAGCTTGGCCAAGGAGATGCTGTTGCCAAGCCCACATCAGCATCCACCGCCGGGTCTGTGAAATTGACACCGACATTGCCTGCATCGGCGCCGCTCAGCTCGAAGGATTCATACTGCAAAATGGTTGGCAGCGGCGGCATCTCAGATATGCCACCGGCAACGACTTTAAAGGAGGAGAAGAGCAGCAGTTCCAGTCAGTCTCAGAACAATAGTCAGTCTTGTTCCAGTGATCATACCAGAGCTGTGGCTTCTGCATGGAAGGAGGATGCGAGGAGCTCCACTGCCGGGTCTATCAGTGCCAAGACCTCTACTACAGGTGCATCCCGCACTCGTAGATCGAGCAATGGTGTTTTGGGCTCAGGAGTTTCTGTTGTTCAAAAGGAAAGTGCTTTGGGAAAACCTAGCACTTCAAACCGCAATAGCACACCCGACAAAACATCGCAGTCTGGTGTGACATGTGAGAGGGTGCTTGATATGCCCCCTGCAGATCATGGAAACAGCCACAGACTGATTGTTAGGCTTCCGAATCCTGGCCGTAGTCCTGCGCGAAGTGCTAGTGGAGGTTCTTTCGATGAACCTCCAGTCATAGGCAGCAGAGCTTCTTCTCCTGGAGATTCTGAGAAGCAGGATCACTGTGACCGAAGAGCAAAGGGAAAGAGTGATACTTGTCAAGCTGTGGGTACTACTGCAGATGTGAATACAGAGTCATGGCAGAGCAATGATGTGAAGGATGGATTGGCTGGGTCTGACGAGGGTGACAGATCATCCGCAGCTGTTGTTGATGAAGAACGCAGCAGGAATACTGATGAAATTGTGAAACCAACGGACATGTCTAAAGCTTCCTTCCCATCATCAAGAAATGGAAAAGGGGATTTCAGCTCCATAAATGCATTGATCGAAAGCTGCGTCAAGTACTCTGAAGCCAGTACGTCTTTATCAGCTGGGGACGATCTTGGGATGAATCTACTTGCCAGTGTGGCTGCTGGGGAAATGTTAAAATCTGAACTGGTTTCTCCTGGTGGTTCTCCTGACAGAAATCCACCTGCACCTGACGACTCAGTCACAGGTAACAACACCAAATCAGGACGTGAAGAAGTCGGGGCTCAAGCTCATGGCCAGCCTGATGGTGATCCTTTGAAGCAGGGTAGCAATGTTGAACCTTTTCAGGTAAAGGATGAATTACTACAGATCAGCAGCACGCATGTAACTGTCAATACATCAGGGGATAGTAAAAGTGTTTCATCCCTCTCTGAGCATAAACCAACAAACGAACAAAGCGAACTTCCTCCTCCCAGTGTGGATTTGCACCAAACTGCAGAGCCTTGTGTAAAGTCTGATACAAAACCAGATGAAACAGCACCCAGTGGATGCGTGTCTGAATCTACTGGCTTGACGCGTAGTGAAGCTGCTCCAGCAGTTGCTAGAGAGGGTCAGGAGGTTGAAAGGCCTAATCAACGTCCTAAAAGAAGGAAGGCAAGTGTTGGCAGGAACGCAGATTATAAACCAAGGCTAAGGAGTGCATCATTAGAACAAAATAAGATGCTTGATCATGCATCCGACAAGGTTGCACACAATAGTTCGACGGCACCATCCAAGTCTGTACGTGGGGATGTACGTGCTATTGATCAGACTGCTCCAAGTATAAAAGAATCCAAGCAGGAAGCTGTTGAAGAATCTCCGTCATGTCCAGCTTTGAAAACGGGTAGTGAGAATGTGGATCGAGTACACGAAGGCCTGGCTGCTTCTGTCCCGACTGAGCAGCAGCCGCCAACTGTTGTTGCAAATCATACTGAGGCTTCTGACAGAAGTGGTGAGCATGCTTCCGCCCCTTCTGGTTCTGGCAGTGCCCCTTGTCCTGACAGTTTTGATGAATCTACTATGGCTGAGAAGGCTGAAGGCATGGAAAAGAAGAGTCTCTTGGGGCCAGGTGCCAGTGAATCAATAGAGCAGACAGCTATTGCCCCTCCAACTGTTGACGAGCAGGCTGCAGGAAATGTAGATCCAGTTATTTTAGATCACAGCAGCAGTGACAGGGTTGAGGAAAATACAGAAAGGAAGGAGGTCGTGGAGCACCGCCCTACTGGTTCTGCTCCGCAGCAGGAGTCAGCTGCTATTCCTGCTGAGCAATGCATGAAGTCTACAGGACCTAAGTTATCCGGTGTTGAAGCAGACGAAAGAGAGGAAAGCATGTCGGCTAATGCTGCTGGATCTGATATAGCTTCAAAGCTTGACTTTGATTTGAATGAAGGGTTTCCAGTGGACGAAGGGAACCAGAGCGAGCTGGGTACCTCTTCTGCTGCGCCTGGATGCTCTTCTGCAGTTCATTTGCCAAGTCCAGTTTCTTTTTCTGTCTCTCCCATGTCTAGCGGCTTGCCTGCATCAATAACAGTGGCAGCTGCTGCGAGAGGGCCTTTTGTTCATGAGAACCTATTGAGGAATAAAGGGGAGGTTGGATGGAAAGGATCAGCTTCTACCAGTGCATTCCGACCAGCAGAACCTAGGAAGGTTCTAGAGATGCCACTTAACACTATTGATGTTCCACCACCTGATACCACTGCTGGTAAACAAAGCAGACCTGCTTTGGATATCGATCTGAATGTCCCTGACGATAGAGTTATTGAAGACATGGCTTCTCAGAGCTCTGTCCGGGAGACAGGTTCTGAGTCAAGGGGGCCAATTAGCAATCGTGACATGGCGCGCAGTGACATGTTCAGTTCTTCTCCTGCGCCCTTTCGCAGTACTGGACTGGATCTTGATTTGAATAGAGTGGATGAAAGTGCAGATAACGGGCAGTTTTTAGCAAGCACCAGTCGGAGGTTGGAAGCACCTCTGTTGCCAGCAAGGTCGTCATCATCCAGTGGATTCCCTAACGGCGAGATGAATGCCCTGAGGGATTTTGATTTGAACAATGGACCCAGCCTTGATGAAGGGGGTGCTGAAGCTGCACCACGCAATCAGCATGCCAAGAGCAGTGGGCTGTTCCTGCCACCGCATGTTGGTAGCATTAGAATGAATAGCACAGAATTGGGGAACCTCGCATCGTGGTTCCCTCCAGGTACCTCATATACCATCCCATCGTTCTTGTCGGACAGAGGAGGAGATCAGCCTTATCCTACTATGGTTGCGACTGGTGCGGGTCAGAGGATTCTGGGATCAGCTACTGCTGGCACCTTTGGAGGTGATCTCTACCGAGGTCCAGTGCTCTCCTCCTCCCCTGCCATGACTTTCTCCCCTGCTAATGCTTTCCCATATGCTGGGTTCCCTTTCTCCTCTGCTAATCCTTTTCCACTGGCCTCAACCTCCTTCTCTGGCGGGCCTACAGCATTCATGGATTCTTCATCAGGAGGGGGTCAGTGCTTTCCAACCATTCCATCCCAGCTTATAGGACCCACCGGTGCTGTTTCATCCCATTATCAAAGGCCCTACATGATGAGTATTCCAGAGGGTACTGCTACCACTAGTAGTAGTGGTGGAGGAGCCGAAAGCAGTCGGAAGTGGGGCAGACAAGGTCTGGATCTCAATGCGGGTCCAGGAAATGCAGACGTGGAAGGGAGAGATGAAAGGTTGTTGCCTTCAGCATCCAGGCAACTCTCAGTTGCCAATCCTCAGGCATTGGCAGAAGAACAGGCAAGGATATACCAACAACATGCAGCAGCCGCAGCAGCAGCAGCGGGAGGTGGGGTATTGAAGAGGAAGGAACCTGACGGAGGAGGGTGGGATGGCGATAGATTTAGTAGTTACAAACAACCCTCGTGGCACCAGTAGGAGAGCTAGCTTCAAAGGAAACAACTCGGGATGTTGCATGAGGGCGTGGTGAGCCACCAGCCCCTTTCTTTCTTTCCTTTCTGTTGTAGCTGTGAGAATGTTTATGGTGTTTATAATATGTATTTTCTACTCTGGCACACAAGGATGAGTTTATTCCTTGAATCGCAGGTGCACATGCATATGTGGGAGTCTCTCTTTCTTTCTTTTTTTTGATTCCCCCCCCCCCCCCCAGTGATACACAGACCAGCCCACATGCTTCCTGCAGTTTGACTGGAGGATTTGTGGGTAGCTCTCAGAAAAATTCTTTCCTGCCTTGCTGTAAATGTTGGCTTTTCATGCTTTCTATGAATGTCATCTGTATTTCTTGTTCTCTCTTTCCCCCAGCATTTTCAGGACACAAATGCCGGTGACTCCAAGGAGGGCGTTGATTGGTGGGGGTTCTCTCAGGGGCCTGGTGGTGAGTTCTTTCTCCTTTTAATCTTCTGATCGGCACACCTTTCCTGCTATAGTTTTACTGTGTAATTAAAGATAATGGAATTTTATAAGCTCTGTTGAATCGTTTTTCTTCTTCTTTAGATGGAATTGACTTTTCATGATCAATTTCCTTTTGTAAATGTTAACTGCTGAAATGGTTTATTGCTGATGCTCGAGATGAGGTTCCACACCTGTTCGTGATGTTACCATGTAGGGCTCATATCCCTGCTGTCGGATCCTGCTTTTATATGAGAGAATTGGGTATTTGAACTGCCCCCAATAGAGTACATCTTCCTCAGTGTTGTATTTATCTTAGTATCCTTGTTTGCAGAATTTCACATGCGTGGTTGATGATCTACCTCATCTTTTTTTCTTTTTCCCTTTTTCTTTGTAAAGCATATTTAAGTCTGCAAGACTCCAGCTGAGATTTTCTTTGGTAGCCAGATAGCTAAAAAGCTCAAGTTTGCTTTCAGGGGTTTATCATATTACAAATGCGGAGGCATACATTTGGTGTGAGACCCCATACCCGACTTCAAGGCCCAAAAATCTTGCTAGGGGATGGATTGTGCGAGAACTGTTGGCTAGCTGTGATGATGTGGTTTGCTAGCTCGTATGCTTCCCTCCACAAGCACCTCTACATGCATCTGCATGGCCGACCTGGCTCGTGTGAAATACATCTGAGCCATGCATCAGGTAGGACCCCAGGTAGATTTGTAATATATGCTAGGTTTGTTTTCGCATGTGGTGAGCAAACAGCAACCATGAGTTTTAGGCCAGATCATCTACATGGTGGCCCCTAACTGATTGACGGCTTAGATCTTTTGCACATGCTTGTTGGTGGGGCTAGCAAACTTGGTGATACTTGCTGCGTGTGGAAGGGTTCTTTAGAAATCCTTGGAAAATCTCAGCTGTGAACCTGATTCTTCATATTGAAGGGACTTTATGCTTCATGGAACAGTGGATTTTTATTGTAACTATGGGCATGAGTATGAAGATTGTAGTGTTCCGGATATAAGAGCCACTCGCTGCAAACATGCATGCTGGTATGGTTGTCCATGCTGAACCAGAAGCGATCCCTCATCATCAGTCTCAAACTGCTTCCTTTCCAGGCTGGAGTTTGTGTGTGAGCGGGTTGTCAACTTCTTCACCATTCTTATGAAATGTGCTGCACTACCCAATCTCCATCGCCATCTAGACTACTTTTGTGATGATTGCCCCAAGCACGGGCAGATGGAAAAAACACACCAGGATAGCTAGCCGTCAAAAGGCTATGTATGGTAGGTAGTCTTTTGTTTGGTGAGAGTGGGAGGGCAGTTAGTTGGCTGCAATGTTTCGCTTGGGGCTAATTGAAGGCCAGATAAGGAAGGACATTGCCTTGTTAGGTGTAAGGCCTTAGAAGAATTCATCAAGTCACCAAATTGTAGGGCTGATGGTGGCTATTGGGCATAGAACCTGGAAATTGAACTGATCATGCAATCCAGAGTGCTCAATTTGTGGCCATCAAATGGGTGGTAAAAGAGAAGAAGCTAAAAAACTGGTTCACTAAATCCTGTCAGATCAGTGGCTATGCTCCTACAACGATCGGTCGATTTGGGCTGGGCCACTTCCCCGCTTAATAGTGTTGGTGAAGTGGATTGGATAAAGTGGTCGGTTTTGTCAAAGCCAGTTCGAGATTTCCGGGGCTTACAGTTTGAGATGTTGGTAATTTTAATTGGTTATCATCAAATGGACTAGTGAACACACTGCCGCTTGTTTGTCCATATTCAACAGCAACATCAGCTGTTTCGGTTTGGAGGTCGACAGTCATTAGTGAAAGAAATGCTCTAGATTGTATGATGCCTTTGGGCAATGGGCCTACTACTGTTTGGAAGGTCCTTGCATGCTGGATGGATTGCCACTGTTCAATAAAAAACAGCAAGCAAATTCACCATTGAACTGTCCTTGAAGGAAAATCAATTTTCTAGACCAGTTGCCTTAATTTACTTGACATGTGGCGAACTCAGATACCCATCTGACTTACATGGTGTGGAGTTTGTAGAGAACGAAGTGGAGGGAAGGATTGGTTGGCGTGTTCGAACTCTTCCCCGTCTCCAAGAGATCTTGCTCGCCAATTCTTCTCGATCTTTTGCATCTTATTGGGCAGAAAGAATCCTAAACTTGGACATGGAAAACGCTTATGGAATCCTTAGCAAATGGAAAACTATGGAAATCAACAAGAATTTTGTTGTTTGGCTAGGAGTGCTGTTTTTTAATGCTCAATAGGTAAGAGACGTCTCTCATGACTGTTGACGTCGACTCTTAAAATGAATGAGAAATCGATATCCTTGTTTTTAAGTAAAACCTTGGAAATGAAAATCCAATCCCATAGTTGTCATTTTACATAAACAACAACAAACTCGATTATCAGGGAATCTAATTCATCTATGGAGTACTCTCTTAATCCAAACATTATCCCATTCTTGTGGGTAGCAGCTTAAGGGAGAATGGAGAAGGAAGAAATGGAAGGTTTTTATCTTTTGCGATGGTGATCAATCAATGACAATGGTGGCATAATCAGGGATGCACATAATTAGAAAATTTCTTCTTATTTCAATGCGTTGGGAATTCCTGGAAATCTGTAAAGATGAATTAACAGCAAATGCTGAAGAAACAAGCTAGAAAAATAAATGAGGCATTGGAGCTACAAATAAAGACAACAAAGGAACAAGGCAGCAACAGCCCGCAAGGAATTATGATCAAATATCTTAAGGAGTTGTTTGGCACCATGGATTTGGGGGGATTTCAAATCCTTTGGTTGTTTGGCACCATAAAGTAACCGGGGGTTTCAAATCCTCTCAAATAGGGGGTTTGAAATCCACGATGAGAGCTTGGATTACATCTAAAATCATTTCAATAATTGTATGTGTTACATGTATGTCATTAGACTATTATTCTATTGGGGACATGACCCATTAATGATATACCAAAATAATTAGATTATCAATTGCATTACTATAATTACTTTAACACGATGATCAACATCGTCTAAACATTATTCATGTAAATCAATGGTTAAAAATCGTTGGTTAGTCACTCGAACATGATCTTGTGCTCGTGGCCCATCTGAGACTTAGAAATTCGTCATTTTCAGGTAAAGCATATACAAGCATTGTGTCAAACATTACATACGTCACTAATTAGATATATTATAGTTGACTTAGTAATTAAATTCAAACCCTCGTAAATATACCATGCATAGGTACTTTTGGATTAAAGTTGATTCACAATCCAGGGTGCCAAACTCAATAGGAGGATTTCAAATCTAAGGGGTTTCAAATCCAAAGGGTTCCGAATCCAAGGTTTCCAAATCCATGCTCCCAAACAAGCCCTAAATTTACTTTCATCTAAGAACAGGAAAGATGGTATGGAATCTTGTTTAGCCTTGGGGTGTCACGTAGCTGAGGGAAAAACGATGGCTTGGATTCTTAAAGCATAAAAGAGTGTTGCAAACAGATTTGGAGTGTTTGATCATACTCTAAAATCTGTAATAAATCCATAATGGCAAGACAATGAATTAATGGCATCATAATCATTTATGTGGATCTTAATGGAGTCATGAACCATAATATCAGAAGTAGACCAATTAGTTGAGTGTTAGTATTTACCCCATTCATGGTAGGGATGATTTTAAATATAAAGGATGTTGGAAAAATATTGAAAATATTGTCTACATGTGTCGATATTACTTGAATATAGAAGTTGTGGAATATATTGGCACGTGCCCATTTTAAATGTTACATAGTAACCCAAACATAATTAGAAGAAAATCCAAAATAGAAAATTCGGCCTTTTTTTTTTGGTCAAAATTTTCATAGTTATATTTTAATAACTCCAATTAATTATTTCACATAAAAACCCTGATTTAGAGGAGAATCACAATTGAAGAGAGCTTTTGGGATGGAATGCATGAATGTGAGAAAAAGTCTCTCTCTCTCTCTCTCTCTCTCTTTTCAATAGATTAGCAATGAAGTGAAGTTGGATTTCCTTTAATGCAATGAAATAGAATTCAACCGATAAAATTGGAATTCCTTAAGTGAGAAGAAATTTGAAAATTCAATTTCATTGATTTTTATCCTTGAAAATTGCTATCCAAGAGTAAAATGTATGTGTTGATGAGTGTTGCTTGATCTATAGATTGCCCAAACCTTTTATTTTTTTTTAAAATAATAAGAAATAACTAAAAAAATATATATATTATATAATTTATGGTTAACATGGCATACATTTGTCAACCAAACAATTAGAAAATTATTATGGATAGTTTTCTTTTTTAATTTTTTGGATTCTAAGTGCATGGTCAAGTGTCTTAACATGCCCTAAAGTTTGTTTGAAAACCTTTACTATTTGTGCATATTTGTGTGCTTTAATTTTTTATGTTCTAAGTGTATAAACTCGTCTTAATGTCTTAGATCATGAAATTTTACGTCATAATTGAAACATTCTTTGTATATCTTTGGTAAAATTTTCCATTCTTGAAGGTGATGGACCTGTGAGAAATCGAGATTTAAAACCTTGACAACACGAAGCAATGATAACTTTTCCTTCTCTATTTTGAGCTAAAATAGAACCAAATGGTCCTAATGAAGATTGAATGATAGTTTCCTTAAAAATAATTTCTTGAAGACGATGGACTTGTGAGAAATTAAGATTTAAATCGTTGACAGCACAAAGCAATGATAACTTTCCTTTCTATTATAACATAAAATAGAACTAAATGGTCTTGATGAAGATTAAATTATAGTAGCCAAAGTGAGTGAGAGTGAGTAGCTTTTGTCTACCTAGAAGAGAGGTTCCACGACTATAAATGATGGATGTGTTAGGAAAAAGTCTTAAATTTAAAGTTTTTGGGTCGTTCGACTGGTCGTGGGACAGTCACGACTGGTCGTGGGAGGCGCTCGACTAGTCATAGGTTCGAGCCCTGGCATGACTCAAAGTTCAGTAAGTTTTTGATGTTTTTCTCCACGGTCTTCGACCAGTCGTAGGTGAGCTTCGACTAGTCGTATGTGGGCTTTGACTAGTCGTAAGTGAGCTTCGACTAGTTGAAGGAGGCTAGGACCAGTCCTGAAATTTTCAGAACTAGTCGTAGGTTACACAGTTTATTCCGAGATTTTGCGCGAAACTGCGGATTTGAGCCCTTTCGCAACCGGGATGCGAAAGGAAAGTTGCCTAAGCTATAAATAGGTGTTCCTAGGGCTTTTTTAGGGTATGAAAAAACTTTCTAAAGGGGTCCCAGGGAAATTAAAGGGTGTAGCAAGGGTGAGATTCGAGGTTGTTCGAATCGGGTAAGTCCTCTCTCTTTGTAATTTTTATTTTCATAGTGGAGATCTGTCGCTTTGTGCCGTGGTTTTTTCCCAAAAGAGTTTTCCACGTTAAATTTGGGAGTTCTCTGTGTTCTCTTGTGTGCTTGGTGCCATTGGATTGCTATCCTAGATCTAGATCTATGTGATTCCGCAGGTCAAAATCCCCAACAAGTGGTATTAGAACGATCGTTGGGGCACAGATCAGAATCTGAGGGATTAGTAATAATGGCGAGTACTAAGTATGAGATTGAGAAGTACTTAGGAAAAAATAATTTTGAGTTATGGAAGGTAAAGATGATTAGCCTGTTAACCAAGTAAGGCGAAGATGGTGCTCTTAAGGAGCGGAAGTCTACTATGACTGAAGCTGATTGGAATACCCTTGATAAGAAAGCTTTATCATCGATCCGTTTATGTCTTATGGATGAGGTTTTCAATCATGTCATGAGGGAGAAAACTGTGGTTAAGTTATAGGCGAAGTTAGAGGATGTCTATGCGAAGAAATCCTTAGAAAATTGCCTACATTTGAAGTGGCAGTGGTATAATTTCAAGATGGCAGAAGGTGGAGATTTGGAGGCTCACATTAGCAAATTTAATAAATTAGTTTGCAAATTGCTGGATATGGAGGAAGTGATGAAAGATGAAGAACAAGCATGTATATTGTTGAATTCTCTCCCAGCGTCCTATGAGGCATTCAAGGACACTATGTGCAGCATGAATAAAACCTTGAGTGTCGACACAGTTATCTCAGCCCTAAGGGAAGGCTATGAGACAACTGAACAGCGACATGGGGACGTCTTCTGATGCACTGTTTACAGTGGGTAGGAATTCTGGACAAGGTACAGGTTCTAGATCCAAATCTAAGGGCAAGGGCAAAAGAAATGTAAAGTGCTGAAATTGTGGGAAGGAAGGACATGTAAAGAGGAATTGTGAAAATCCTAAATTGAAGAGGGAATATTCTGAGGCTTCATGCAAGGAGGCTAATATTACCACGTCAGATGGATCGAGTGGATGTGATGGTGGTGTATTATCTGTGTTTTCTCTCAGACGATCATACGATGATCGTAAGGACCAGTGGATGCTAGACATAGGGGCATCTTTTCACATGACTCCTCATCGGAGTTGGTTCACCAGCTACAGGGAGTGCGATGGTGGACAGGTATTTATGGGCAACGACATTACCTGTAATGTTGTGGCTGTTGGTTCTGTGCGCATCGGAATGTTTGATGGGGTGGAGCGTACTTTGACAGATGTGAGGCACGTTCCTGATTTGAAACGGAATCTGATTTCTCTTGGTATGTTTGAGGTAAAAGGATACAAGTACACATGTATTGATGGTGCTCTTAAAGTATCCAAGGGGGCACGGGTAATCATGAAAGCGCAATGACTCGGTAACTTGTACAAGTTGATCGAGAGCACTTCAAAAGGAGGAGCTACGGTGGATGTAGCGGATTCCACCTTTGCATGTGTGTGGCATGTTGGGCATGGCCACATGAGCGGGCACGATAAGAAGGCTGAGACGCACGGACAGGGATACAGAGCAGGTGAAGTAGCCACCTGTGAGAAGAAACACACGGCATGATCGCGAAATATCGGCGAGGTATATGGACGACTCCAATATTGCAGGAGTATTCATCTTCTATTCAGATGGCTCTAGGTGAGCCTGGTGCTGAGAAGTGAAATGTGACTATGGGCGATGTGATGGATTCGTTGTACCAGACCGACATATGGAAGCGAGTGGAGCTTCCAGTGGGCTGAAAAGCGGTTGGATGCAGGTGGATCTTCAGGAGGATACAACATAAATACAGAGAGAGGTTGGTGATGATGGGTTATGCTCAGGGAGAAGGGATCAAATTCTCAGAGATATTCGCGCCGACGGTATAGCAGGTATCTATTAGATCAGTGATTGGCGCTGGTTGGCCAATGTGATCTTGAACTGGAAGGAAGGATGTGGAGTCTACACTTCTGCAAGGGAAAGTGAAGAGTAGATCTATATGAAGCAACCAGAGCGGTTCGAAGTGAAAGGGGCTGAGAAAAGACTTTGCAGGAGGTCGTTGTTCGGCCTGTCGCCTAGGCAGTGGTTTGATTCTTTCATGGTGGGTCAGGTATTGTATGTTGATGACGTGTGGATCGCCAATTGTGACATGTTTAAAATCAATGTACTGAAGACTCGGGACATCAAGGATGAAGGATCGGGGGGTTGCAAAGATGGTTCTCGGTGTTGAGACTGAAGGAGGAGTAGGCTTTGGTAATCATAGGAGGAATACCTTGTGTATAGGTATTGATCCAGGATGTGATAGGCCAGGTAAAGCTGGAGAGCGTTCCCTATATTTCTCTCCTCAAGTTTTTCTCTGAATTTGTCCTAAAATAGATGAGAAAAAGCAGGATATCTCATGAGCCTTATTCGAATGCCCTGGACAGTGTATGCCATGATCTGGTTTAGACCGGTTATTTCACAGGCTATCAGTGTTGTGAGCAAGTACCCCGACAAGCAATATTGGGTAGCAGTGAGATGGTAAGAAGACTACGTCTTTCTTTTTTAGAGAAGATAGAAGCAAAGGTGGTTGAGCACGTAGATCTTTGTCTGTGAAACTTCTCTGGGCTTGGCGATGACGGAAAAGAAGGACGGAGTGTGCACAAGAAGCTATGATGTGATGAAAAAATAAGAGAAGAGGTCAAGGAGCTACATGATTGAAGATTGAAGACTTGGTGGAGATTGTTAGGAAAAAGTCTTAAATATGAAGTTTTTGGGTTGTTCGACCGGTCGTGGGATAGCCACGACTGGTCGTAGGTTCGAGCCTTGGCACGACTCAAACTCCAACGAGTTTTTGCTGTTTTTCTCCACGGTCTTCGACCAGTTGTAGATGAACTTCGACTAGTCATAGGTGGGCTTCGATTAGTCGTAGGTGAGCTTCGACTAGTCGAAGGAGGCTAAGACCAGTCCTGAAATTTCCAGGACTGGTCGTAGGTTACGCAGTTTGTTCCGTGATTTTGCACAAAACTGCGAATTTGAGTCCTTTCGTAACCGGGATGCGAAAGGAAAGTTACCTAAGCTATAAATAGGTGTTCCTAGGACTTTTTTATGGTATGAGAAAGCTTTCTAAAGGGGTCCCAGAGAAATTAAAGGGTGTAGCAAGGGTGAGATTCGAGGTTATTCGAATCGGGTAAGTCCTCTCTCTTTGTAATTTTTGTTTTCATAGTGGAGATCTATCGCTTTGTGCCTGATTTTTTTCCGAAAGGATTTTCCACGTTAAATTTGGGTGTTTTCTGTGTTCTCTTGTGTGCTTGGTGCCATTGGATTGCTATCCTAGATTTAGATCTGTGTGATTCCGCAGGTCAAAATCCCCAACAGGATGAACAATTTCTTAAAGATTCTAATATTTCACTCTTTTTAGATTTGCCACAATAGGGCAAAAAAATTAATTTTGGCTGCACAATTTCATAAAAACATCTTACAATGATTAAACCAATTAATTAAGGTGCTATCCATTTAAGTTTGTGCCAATAACTAATTTTATGGGTCCATATCCACTTTGAGAAATCAATGTTGGGTTTCACCCACGATGTGGGCCATAAGTGCAAGGGGCCACACCTTGGATTGAATTTGAGCATGTGGCGGGACTACATGGTGTGATTATTTAAAATGTAATGGGACTTGCTTGTGCTCTATTCTTTATCATGGTAGAGAATTTAAGGGTTTATGGATTCTTAAATGTATGATTAATATTGAGATAGAAGAAATTATGACACTAGTGGTGGGGAGACTCTTAATGCATGAATTAAAAGGGAGTCTTGGTCTTGACTCGTGTCAAATTCAGACAATTTATGTAACGTACGTGGTTTTTAATATAATAATAATAATAATAATTTGGAATTTGAAATTGTGTGTGCGAGAGAGAGAGAGAGGAGAGATTTCGTATTTCATTTCTCTGTCTCTCTCTCTCTCTCTCTCTCTCTCTCTCTCTTATCCAAAACCCTATATTTAGGGCCTATTTGTTAACACTGAATTTTTGCACTTAACGCGGAATCGGAAAAATGTTCCGTGTTTAGTGGTATTTGTTAATGCGTCGTTAACGTGGAAGGAGGAAAGCGCTAAGTGGTTTTTCATTGAATTCTTTCAGTGATAGGAGTCTGGCTTAATCGTGAATGTGGAATGTGCTCAATGAATTTTTCATTAAACAAAAATTTTTTCTTCAAAAATTACCCCTTTCAAATTAGTATAGCAATTTTTTCTCTTTAAATTAATTATTTATGCGATACAAAATCAACTTTTAACCTATAAAACTTCTTCATGCCCCACCATGATGTATGTGTTTCATCCATTCCATTCATCCATTTTTAAAGATCATTTTAGGGCTTGATACCAAAAATGAGAAGAATATAAATCTTAGGTGGACTATACCACGGGAAAACAATAGTGATTGGATATCCACCATTAAAATTCTCTTAAGGCCCAATGTACTATTTATTTGACATCCAATCTATTGATTAGGTCATATAGACCTAGATGAATGGAAAAAACAAAGATCAGCTTGATCCAAAACTTTTATGGCCCCCAAAAAGTTTTTAATGATCGACGTTCATTCAACACTGTTTTCCTGTAATGTGATACACTTAAGACAATGATGTCCAATTTATACTGATTGAATGTTTATTGAGGTTGAGAATAGATGGATTTTTGTACTAAAATCTTTCTATGTGAATGATTGTGAATGAATCTACTTAAAATGTAAAATGAATATTACTTTTGCCTTTAAATAATTGTATAATTAATAGAATGAGTTAAGTACATATAGTCTATGAATTGCGACTTAAAACTTGTGTTTGAGGGTGTACACTCTGTACTTGAATTTCGGAGTGTGACAATTTAGCCATCCATTCAGTAGTACATACCATGTGAGATAGAGGAGAGATATCACTCATGCTCTTCAACAGAGAAGAAAGACTAGTGCTCACTTTTTTTCTCCGTTCATGGAATAATTAGGTATGCTAATTTATAGTGAAATTTTACATAGATTTGATGAGTGAAATCCTTAGGAAAAAATTAGATTAATGCTTATAATTAGTGTCATAACAACATGTATCGGATTAGAAAGAATTTATCCCATCCTATTTATTTTGATGCAACAAATTAATCAGATTTCTTTTGATTGATTGTGTTATGCCCCGAAATTTAATATCTGATTTGGCTAGGCCTGAATTTGAATTCTAAGATTATGAGTTGTATTTAAACAAAATTACATCGTAACCCACCACATTTTCATACATCTTTAATATAATTAGAGCAACTACAATAAAAAAAAATCATTCTTATTTATCGAAAGTTCGCCCAAACCATTAACAAGTCTTCCTTACATTAGAAATTAAATAAACTAATAATAAATTAACATTCATAATGCAACATAATCTTAAAACAAAAATAAAACTAAAGTCTTATCTAGTTTGCTTGCATTATTTCATCTTTGCCCTCGTAAAATAATCTACCATAGTGTGAGCGCGACGACTCGTAGGGTCAAATCATTCTCAAAATTGAAAATTCTACATCAGGTTGTAACAAAGAATACATAATGAAATGTCAGGTCGTAGTACAAAGTATCGTAGGCCGGTTGGAGCCTCACACTAAGGGTCATAATTCATGCTAGTCCCATACCTAAAATGCGAAGTAATTCCAAGATGATAGACTCTTAATCCCAAATAGTCCATACCTATTGAGGATCGTGGCCTATGAATATGAGCATCAAACTGTATTTACGCATCAACAACCCGAATCTAGGAGAAAATAAACAATCTAATAATAGCAATTGAAAATTTGATAATGAAGTCAAATAAAACTAAATATCTTTTAATCTGTTTTTGATACCTACGTAGAGGTTCACTTAATGTTGCATAAAGAAAATACAACTTGCATCCTAGAACATGAGCTAGTAATTGAATATTCAAATATGACACATCCTATAATATGGGTTATGAGTCAAATGTTCATAAATGCTAATATCGACAAGAGGGATAGAAAATAAATATCATTTCAAGAATGAACCCGGGCAAAACACCTATAACAAAATAACACAATGATCCTTTTAGAGCAGAGCACCCGTAACATAATAACAAGTAGAAATAATAAAATAAATTCACCTTACAACACATAATTATAATAAAGGAAACTAGCCTACGATACACATACAAATAAATAAATTCTATCCACAATAAGTAATAATAATCAAGTTGATTTGATATACAACACATAATACTTAAATAATTTAAATCCATACACTAACGTAGGATTTTCAACTAGGAAGATCATTTACCTGATTTACGAGTAGAAATATGAAGAAGATTTGATTATCTGATGAGGCTTTACTATGAATTAGGCAACATTAATTAAACCCGATTTGGCAAATAGATCTTAAATTCGGTTGCGACATGGCTTTAGTTGGTGAGATTCTCTTAGGAATTAGATAAAGGTGATACACATTACTTATAAGAGTTATTTGAATATGCAGATTGGGTTGATCTGAAATATATGCTAACTAGCTATATTTTGGTATAACAATTACATATAGTATGGATGTTATTTTTGTTACTTGAGTGTAACTTGATCTAACATTTAGCATAGAAAAATCACTAAGGATAATACAAATGACCCTCATTACAATGAGATTATTATCTCCTTCATCCAGCAATGGTGTTGAACCGTCAGTCCGTCTACATGACTTAATGAGTCACCCGACTCTGCCAGTAGCTATCCCACAATCTCTCTCTTTATCTTTCTCTGCTCCATCATTCTTTTAGTTTCTATTGTCTCTCTGTTTCTCTATCTTCTCTGATCTCCTTTCGTCCTGGCATCTGACAATAAATGTTGCAACTTAAACTTAGATGGCAGGAAGTCCGTGAGTCATCAACTGGATCTCATCCTCATGTAGTTTCTTCTCTTTAGTTGAACTCACTCAATCTCTCTCTCTAAGATTCTCTCATTCCTCAGGTCTTTAGGAGTTTCAACAAGTATAACAAGGTGAGATTAGGGTTTTTTAAAAGGGTTTCAGAGTCATGCTTGTACAAAGAAGCATTGACCTGGTCAACGTAATTGCACTCGGGTCATCTCATCTCTAAATATCGCATTGACCTGGTCAATCTAATGATCGTATATCAATTTGCTCAGTCTCATGTGATGGTTTAAGCCATGAAACAAGGAGTCATGTAAGTTAGGCCACAATAGATTTTTGTAGGGAAGATGATGAGGGTGATCATGGTGAATCTTAATCTAAAGTTTCTTTCTTTAAAAGGACAATTACGGAGGGTTATGATTGGTCATAGAGAGCTTTTGAATTCATAAAATTAGAGGATGTGATTAATTTTCTTAATGGGTTCGATAATGGAATGTTGTGGCTGTGGAAATGTTACTTGCGCAGAAAGAGACTAGAGAATGACTCTTTTAGTGATGTTGATTGGTTGGTGATGGAAAACGATACTTAATGATTAAGAATCATTGGTTTGGGAAGCTTCAAATGGTTGAGATTGGCAAGGAGGATTTCATGAGGATCGCTGCAAGAGTGAGGAAAAAGTTCCATTTTGAACAGGACTAGTTGCTGTAAAAATGCTGGTTTTGGACAATTGGCAATGTTAAGTGGGGTCCATTGTTTCATCTATGAGAGATCTATATTGTCCATCAGTTTCATCAGATCAAGTTTGGCTAGTGGTTCAAAAACAAATGAGTTCAAAGGTTGGAGGTGGGTTGCACATCAGAAAAGTCATATAAAGGTATCAGTGGCTAGGGTTTTATAGTGGTGTGGTTTTAATGAACAACTCCGATTGCGCAGTGGGTCCCACCATGATAGATGATGCACAACTAAGATGGGTTCGGGTGAAACTATATTGCGAATAAGAAGGAGAGGAGAGAGAATTAGTAGGGAAGTTGGTTCGTGGGGTGATGTGTTGATGCATGTCACTGTTTATTTATTTTTTTTATACACAGTGAGCCCCACAAATATGCTGTGATAAATCCACTTCGTTCATAAATTTTGTCTAGTCAATTTAGGGCATGAGCCCAAAATGAGGCTGATCTAATGTTAAAGTGGGCCATGCCAAAGGAAATAGTGGAACCTATCGTTGAAAAAAAAATAGGCTGTTACAAATTAAGTCATCCAATTTCTCTTCCATTAGTGGTTTGATTCAACGTAATTAATTTGAACCTTTGGATGCTATGACTCTAAGTTTTAAAATTGGGGTTGTGCTTGAACAAGGGTGTTAGTTTTGCTGGGTCATATGATTGATTTTAGGTTAATAATTGGTTACGATGTCGATAATGGTTGCCAAATACCAAGAACAATAGAGATTCTATATGGAGAATTGCTATAGTGTTTAAGGACTCTCAATAGTGAAATCCCATTTTAGCGAATTTTGCACCCATTGACATTATTTAATCACATGTGCGACTTAATCATCTTATCACAGTCGTGTTCAAGTAATGTAAAACATATTTATTGTGGATGAATTTTGCGCTATGATCTTCAAAAGATCTATGACTAGGGAGTGAATAATTTGATCACTGAATATTCGATTCTTCTTTTAATTTGAAATCAATTCATAATAATTCTTAAAGTTTTCATATAAAAAAATGGATTCGAGTTGTGATTAATCATTTGATATTTCAGTATGTATATGTACGTATAAAGGGTCATCCTTTTTGTGAAAAAACTCACCACTAATGAGGGGTTTGGATTATACAACTGGCCATATATCTCTCATCGGGTCTTAATGTTGGTTGATTAAATTATATGTATGATTCGATCATGTGAAGAATATTAATAAAATTTGACATCATTTGTAATTTAGTTGCTTCATAGCCAGTTTGATCCAATAACATAGTTATTGTTTTGGATGCCATTATATATAAGTTTAGCCTTTCTTGTTTAGTGTATACATTGGGTGCATTTTATGCTTGATTTGATTCGTGTAAAGGTAGCATATTTGTTAATTTCGATCAGTTTAGGAGTGCATAGGTCAATGGTGGATGTCCAATGGCTTAGTTTTGGGTCATCAAAATGGGACGATTCATTTTATGCACATGAGATGTTTAATTGAGTTGTATTTTATCTAATATTTTGATGTTTAAGTGTTATGATATAGGGATAATCATTTCATAGATGTATGGATTGAGAATTGACAATGTATAACTTGATTATATCTTATTGTTTAAAATTACTTAGTTTACAAACTATAAAAATATGTAAAATTGTGTTAATGTTTGTACATTGTTTATTTGATATTTAGTAAAAATAGCTCATAGGCCCATTTAGAATCATGTATCGACATATTATCTAAATCTTATTTAAATAATGGATATGCAAGTGAACGTATTTAGACTCATCTCAATGAATTAAACTCGATTTAAACTCAATTCGTGAAGTAAATTAAGGGAATAGGTCGTGTACTAATAATATTAAGGTAATGAATTAACTCTTTATATAAGTCACTAGGTCCTAAATAACTCATATGTTAGTCGATCGTGCAATTCATGGGCATGATGCCCATTTAGTAATTAAAGGTACTTGGTTTGATTTGTAGCCTGCAGTGTTTAAGGATAAATTATATTTGAAAAAACTCATGTAACCCTTTTCTTGATATTAAAAAAATCTTAGACATCTTTTATTTGAAAACTGGGGAGTGGAATCAATTGGTGAATGCAGTTATAATTAAGGAAACTTATCAATTTTCAGACATCCAATATTTTTCATCATACATTAGGATTATCAAGATGGCATCTGTTTTCATTATGAACATTAATTAATAAAAAGAATGTAATTTTTTGGTAAGATCCAAATAGCGTGGGATGTTGGTGGTGTCAACATGTGTTTAAGGGATTCATATTGCTACAAAGGTATTAAATTTTTTAGGCTTATGAAGTTAACATTAGCCAATTATTTTTTTTAAAAAATAAGAAATGTAAAGATATTTTTTATAGTTCTTAATATGTTTAACTAACTATTTATAGGATTAGGAAAGAAGTATAATGATTTTGGGAACATACATTAAAAGAAGGCAATAAGCCAAGTATGTTGTTACATCGATCATCTTCAATACACTAAACTTGGAACATTAGAGAAAAATAGTGTGTTGAGGGATATAACTGTACTCTTTATGATATAATAATAACTAAATTAGTCGCTCTACCTTATTAGAATCCTTGTTGTGTGATTTTTAAAGGCTATGATTTACATTCTTAATTGGGTTCTATGTAGGGATGTTAGAAGATATTTTTTAATTATTGATTAGAAAAAAGCTTGGTAAAATACTTTCACGTTTGAGATTATCCTTCCAAGGTAAGAATATAGAATTCATAGGAAAAATAGGGTAAAACTTAGAACCATTAGTTACTTCTTTACAGGTTATCTTGATATATCTGAAAGTGCAATTGTTTGTCAATATACATGAGTGTTGAGTTGGTCAGTCAAGTGAACCTCAAGTGAAAGATATGAAGATCAAGACTCATCATGATGAAGTCGTACGATCATGCTTAAAAGGTAAAATAAACCTCATCTACTCAAAACAAACCTTGGCAGGTATATGTCCCTATACGAACCTAACTTGTCCTAAATTTCTTTTGAAAATTTCTGGTAAGATTGGTTTGTTTTTTACACTTTAAGTATTGGAGGAAGTATGAAAAAAATAAGTAAAACACATGCCATGTCGATTTTATCAAGATGCAATCGAGGATATCTTCAATGGAATCGAACATCGTTTGATTACATCAAATGCAAGTCCATATAATCCAGTAATAAAAGGCAAACATGCTGGGAATTATCGATTGCATTGAATGCTGTCTGATGACATCAAAACTTATGTTTCGATGACATCGATTGCATTTCGATTGCATCGACCTTGGGCTTACTTCTTCCAAAATCTAAAAATACTCTAAGTACACTTTAATGTAATCGAACCTGTTTCGATGGCATCGAGAGTAAGTTATCGATGACATCGAAGGATGATCGGTGGAATCGAAACTAACACCAGTTTGTCCAGCAAGCTTTTAAGGAAAATTTAATATTTTTTGAGCACATCGAAGGCCTTTCGACGTCATCAAAATTCAAAGCTCGATTCATCGAAGGTTTGTTCGATTGCATCCAACGAGGGATAAAATTGTCTAGCAACCATTGTGTATGTTTCAAAAGAATCCCAATGGCATCAAACTATCCCTCGATGGCATCGAAGTGCATGTCAATGACATCGAAGAATGCTCGATGAGATAGGACAGAATTTGTCCTACACCCAAATGAATATCTTGTGTAGGAAGTTGATACAGTCGGAGAAAGTTCGATGATGTCAAAATTCAAATTTCGATGAAATCGAAAATTCTTTGAAGACATCGACAATGTCAAATTTTTGTCCATTTTTTTGCCGTTGGGATTTCAGCTTTATAAATACACATGACTTGCTTCTTGTAAAATAAGCTAGAATTTAAGAAAGTTTGAGAGAGTTGTTGCAAGAGTTAATACATCCTCATTCCCTCTTTTCCATTAGAGTTCATCATTTAATCTTTTGCACAAGCATTTACTCATATCTTCATTGCTCGGATTAGATCATAAACTCTAGTATTCATTTAGTTTTCAGTAGCACCCTTCATAGGAAAATCATTGTGCTGAAACTCTTGAATGCTTAACTTATGAGAATCTTCTCTATGCATTTAAATTATATAATTTAATAGAGAAAAACAACCAAATCTTAAATCTCACAACCTCAGAGCATTGATCGAGGCATCAGAAGCGGTTGCAGTTCAAGAGAGCTGAAGACTCTTCATCAATAAGAAGACCACCTTCAGATTGTGCGAGAAAGGGACTCACTTACTTATAAGTATATAGAGTCTATTGAATATGAAGTCATTTCCTTGTGTAGGATTAAGATTCAGAATTTGAGTGACAAACTGCCAAGACCTTTCGTAGGTCTTCGACGGGAGAATACGTTATCTTTATGTAGGACGTGTTGCCTAGCATAGGCATTTGCCTTATGTAGGCATATGTTGCTTTGTGGAGGCTCATAGTTGTGTCCTCATGTAGGACTTATCGCCTTATGTAGGCATCTAAGGTTGCCTTGTGTAGGCTCTTTATTTAACCTTGTGTAGGTTGTGAAAGTTCATGGTTAACCTGATTTATAACCATTGGATAATGAAATCTGGTACACTCTAGGAGAGAGTGCGTCAGCCGGGAGTAGAGTAGGCAAGTAGCTGAACCACTATATATGATTGTGTTTGAGATTTCTCTTGTGCATTGATCTAATTATGCTTATGTCTATCAAATGATTGTTATGATGCATGATTAAGTAAATACCTAAGCATTGATAGGAATCACATCCCACACACTCTCACATACACTATCTTTACTCTCACATATACTATCTTTATAGGCTAGTTACTTTACATGTAAATCTTGTGTAGCCTATGTGTTTGGACCCTATATTGGCTTAAAAGTCATAGAGTTACTTTTCCTTACTTATATTAATTGAAGTTAGGTATTTTTTGTTTGTTATAAGAAAATAATTTTTGAAAAGTCCTATTCACCCCCTTTAGGACACTTGGACTAATTCCATACTTCTACTATAGCGGTTCTACCGTAATTTCAATATCGAAATAATTCTAGTTCTTGCCCTTCACAAAGTACAAGAATAG
Organism: Magnolia kwangsiensis; assembly: GCA_037074715.1. Taxonomy (NCBI): domain Eukaryota; kingdom Viridiplantae; phylum Streptophyta; class Magnoliopsida; order Magnoliales; family Magnoliaceae; genus Magnolia; species Magnolia kwangsiensis. The sequence continues at coordinate 39,833,135 of CM073583.1, read as the reverse complement.
TAGAAATATGGACTGTCAAATTCTCATAAGATAGTGAAAATCGTTATAATATACAACCATAAACTTCATCTTTGAGGAACGTAGGTTGATTGTCCCTTCACCAATTATATAGGATCAACTATCATTTCTTTCATCAGTTGGGGTAGACGTTACGAGTGATTATCATGAAGCTCTTAAAAATAATCCCATTGAAGAAGAAACAATAAATAAAAAAATACCAATATTTTTTTTTAAAAGGGAGAGGAGATTGCATATATTAGATGATTATATCATCCATCTTCTAGTGTAAGAGTTTGATATAGATATGGAAGAAGAACTAGTATTCTTAATACATGTGAAATATTGCTAAATCTTCTCCATAAATCGATTTCATGATCATAAATTATTAATTTAATTCCATAAAGGACAATGGCGTTAGGGATCTTGTTGAGTTATGCAAATAAATGAATATTTTTATGAGGAACATTGAAAGTTTTAAGGCTCAATTTGTACTAAAGGTTTATGAAAAATGAATGAATTAGTTTAAAATACATTTTTTTATTTTTATTTTTTTTAAAAGACTCATTTATGATTATTATGAGATTGTTGTTTCTCTATGATTTCAAGTTATAATAGATGGATATAAAGACTATTTCTCAATGAAGACTCATTTATGATCATTATGAAATTGTTGTTTCACTATGATCTTATGTTACAATAAATGGATATAGAGACTTTTTCTTAATAGGGCTCTCAATTGGTTAGATTTGGATCGGATCCAGTTGGATCCGGCTCCAAGTTCGAAATCTGTAGTCGGATTCGGATCCAGAATCAGATTTGATTCGGATTGAAAAGGTGATATCCATATCTGATCCATTTATAAATAGCCAGATCAATTTCCAATCCAAAAATCCATATACCCATCGAATTTGGGTCGGATCTAGTCCGAATCCACCACATCACAAATATAAAAATATATAAGATAATATATTTAATTTAGCAATAAAATGGTGTAATTTGAATATTTTCAATTTAAATCATACAAGAGTATTGAAATCTGAAGAGCATAGTCGAACAACCACACTGAATTTACTATTGTGGAAGTCAAAATAGTTGACAACTTGAAGCATGCAATAGTAGGAATCCGACCGAATTTCACCACTAGATCTGGATCTGACCCAAATATGATTCAGATTTATTTTTATGAACCTGAATTTGGTCCATTTAATTAATTGGATCTATTTTAAGATCCAACTCCACATTATATGGGTTCAGGGTGAATTAGATCTCGGATCTCACCCGCTTCATTGAGAGCCCTATTTCTCAATGAAGACTTAGAGGAAGGCATGTATATGGTGTAATTAGAATATTTCATAACCAAATGGTGTAATTAGAATATTTCATAACCAAATGGTTAGAACAATTGTTATATAAATTGAGAAAGTCTATTATGGCTTAGGACAAGTATAAGTTAGTAACACTTGAAGTTTCATGATAAGAGTTCCTTTTTTGGCCAAGGATATAACGCCTTCAAAATTCGACACCCGATTATAGAGACTAGATCCCAAATTTGAGGGTGTTAGATAAATAATGAACGAATGTCTCATAATCACATCCATTTTTTTTTAATCACATGTACATTCACTTCTTCATTCACATCTACAATTGCATTCATTCACTATTTAATTACTAAGAACTAAATTATATTAAAGATCAATTAGGATAACTTCAAATCTAATTTATCAATCTCATTCCTTAACTCAATAATCAAGTCTCTAATAATTAAATTTAATAAGAACTTTATTGCATTAAACCTTTTATTTCAAATAAGAATTTAAACTGTAAACATTGTCTTCTAAAATCGCTTCTCCTTTGAAAAGTTCTCAATTTCATCACCTGAAATTATATACATATTTTTTTCAAAACAAAGGGTCAGCTATAAAAGTCGATGAGATAACCCTATATAATTTAACACATGAAATTGATTACATAAAATCACATAGGAAGATCTTCAAAAAACACAAGACATCGATAATTCGAACTAAAATAACATTAAACCAAGTCATTTCAAACATCTACGTAGTGTAAGACATGCCAATATAAGTCAATTGTCTCTGTATAGTTATCAGTAAAATCTTCAGGGCCAATTTAAATCAGTTATCCAACACTATCATCTAGAACATTGGTCCCTAGTGGCAGACACTTTCGTAGAAGCAAATCGACTCGGCTCTTAACTGCTCTACAACATCGATTCCCACAGGAACTTTAGTAATTAGAACATTGGTCCCTAAGGGTATAACCCACTTGACTCTCGTATGTTCCATAATCTTTGTCTAAAACACCAATCCCTAGTGGCATAATCCACTCAACTCTCATATTTTTCACAACGTCTCTAGAACACCACTCTCTGGTGGTAGATGTTATCCCATGGAAAATCCACTCGACTCACGTATGTCCCGTGACATTGGTCCTTAGTGAAATACACTCGGCTCACTAATTTGGACTAACTCAGTGTAGTTAAGCTATCAACCTTTGCTTGGCTTGCATAATTGGTTTATTGCACATAAAATTGGGCATCGGTTCGTATCGGATCGGATTGGGTCCAACTTGAGTTGATTCGAAATCTCAATGGCTTGACTCAAACTCGATCCGATTCGGGACCGAGTCCGGGTTACCTGACTCGGACCGATCCGAAATGTATAGCCTGATCCGATCCGAGTCCGACTTGGTTAGGAATCGGATTGGATTGGGCATGGTTCAAATCAGTCTAGATGTGAGTTAATATGTCATGTATGCAATATTGGAGTGCCTGTGTATCAAGTGTCATACAGAGTGGGAGTATATACAACTCCTCTTTCCAATCTCATCTCATCTTCTTCTCGCGCCTCCACAAACTCATGCCAAAACCCTAATTTAGTAATCTCCATCTATGAATTTTCAAAGTCTGTCTTTCTTGAAATTCCCATCATATGGTCTCATTTCGCTAGGATTTGTAGAAAAGATGCTTCCTTTTCTTGTATTTTCAAACAAGAGCTTCTTCTCTACTACTACAAAGGTAAATAGCTGAAGTTGGTTATATTTATGGTTTTTGTAGGCCGTGACATGTCAAATTTTTGGCCTTGCACGAGAAGATACATCCATCTATGTCATACACGTGCAATAATAATTTATAAATTTGATCCGTTCAATTTATGGATCATATAATTTATGATTATATTTTAAAAAGAAGATGCTATTGAATGATCCTATCCATCCTTTTTTATGACTAAAATGTGACCATTAAATTTTCATCTTTGAAAATTTTGCATATGAATCAAGATAGACTATTATATATATTTGAATTTTAAAAATTCGACTATTTTCTAGTAAATGGACGGACTGGATTGAGATATCATCTTTTGGAACGTACAGCGAAAAGAGAGGTCTACTGTATTCCAGTTCCTCAGATTCTACCTTATTATGACGTTTTGCTTGAAGAAAAAGTAATAGATAGATAGGAGGAGTAGATGAAGAAATGAGTAATGGGCGATCTGCGTGTTGGAACGTATATGTTCTTTTTTAGTTTTGATAATTTGAGAGGATTATTTAGCTATCTAGACCGTTGGTATGCTTTTATTCACATTTTTAACCGTAACTATATTTCAATTTAACCATCTTTCATTCCGAATAGATATAAATATTAGCAAGTATCCACGATCAACTTAAAAGTGACCAAATATGGTTGGATATAATATTATTTATATATATATACTCCACATAAATGGTCGATGCACATTAATGGAAGAATTTTAATGGTCTGTATTGCTTAATAATGGGGTAGAAATTGCCAGCTATGAAAGTGTGTGTGTATAATGGTCAAAGATGAAAATCCACGTACTAAATAATTTCTCTCCTAGAGGCTTTAACATCTGTGTAGGATGGATCCAGATGTGGATTGTGTCCTATCCATCCCATTTTAAAACCCTAAGGATGCGTTTGGATGTACTATTGAATCGAACCGCAATTATAAGTTTGTATCAAGTTAGGATTGTGACTTAATTGGAGTGCCTGTGTATCAAATATATCTGGATCCAATCGGTTTGAATCGGATCAGGTTGGATCAGGTCCAATCCGAACTCGACCTGAAAATATTTTGGATCTGGATGGGGCTACCTGATTCGCATCTATCCAGACCATCGGTTCGGTTCTAATCGGGTTTGATTGGTTCTGATCGGGTCGAATTCACCGGATCAGATCTGAAATGCCTAGCTCTAATTGGACACACCTGGATGCTCACCCAACTGGCCTCGATCAATGGAGCATACGGTTTGTTGCACACACTTGTGTGCTCAACCAAAATACTGGAGTTCTCAATCATAGAATACATAATTCATGTCAATCCTTTCCACAATAATTCAAAACTAATCATATAACTTTTACGCCTTTCCCAAGGTGCCAAAATACATTTATAATCACAAAATTTTTTAATACAAAATGTAATGCATATAGTTAACACAAATTTATGAAATTATCCTAAAATACAATCATGAGAGTGTAAATTCAAATTTTGAATATAGCATCTTAAAATTCTAGTAATAAATCACGATAAAAAATTACAAATCCAACAATTGTAATTTTGGGTTTTGAATTTCAATTCTACATCATCAAGATGAATAAAAAACACAAATCAACATGAAATAACCTTATGAAATCAAATCGAAAGCATTGTAAATTGAGATCACAATGTGAGAAAAGGTATGAGACAACTCACATATTTTATTCAAATGCAAACCCGGCTTGACATAGTTTGACTTGGTGCGACTCAACTGAACTCGGTCTTCATCAGCTTTAAACCGGTTCTCTCCTCAACTTGCTATGTTTATTATCTTCCTCATGACGTTTTTCAGTGTCGTTGGACTAAATTCTTCCAAATGCAGGCTTGACTTAACTATTGGACTAATCCTAGGGAATCCACCTAGATGGATGTTCTAAAGGGTTTAGATAATGATTATACATATAAGCTTGGGTCTAATATGTAGGATAAGGTGGGGATTAAGTTCATCTTCAAGAGGAGTTTGGAATTTTCATACCCATATCTTATACCGTACCGTTCCTTAGACTCCACGGTCCTCCCGGTCAAATTCTGGTGACCTGCGACGTGTAGATAGCATTTGTGTCACATCCTATCAATCTGAGTCGGTTCAACCTGAGACTTATACCCTTGCGACCGTGCCATCGCCTTGGTTCCAACACTATGTCTCACGCGCCGATGCGATACCCAGGCCAGGAGTTGTGGGCTTGTGTATATTTCAAGAAAACGCTGCACGTTGCAAATCCCAAGAAAAGAATTTCTACAATCTATCAAATCAATCCCATCAATCAATCAAGTACAACACCCATGCCTCTCTTACCAACAAAGCATGACACTCCTCTCTCCTATCCCCAAAATTAACATTCTTTACAACAACCCATCCCTCTCTCCTTACATCTCCTCTCTCTCTCATTTTCTCCACCATTATTCCAAGCAACCCAAGGAGAGGTGACCGTCCAAGCTCCAAGAGAGAGTTAAGAGTGTGGCCCACCTTCTTACCCCCTCATCTTTCATCCTAGCCCTTCAATCTTTATCATCCTCCATCAAAATTGAAGCCCATGAGCTAAGGAGTCCAAGGAGCCTAGAAGAAGCGGAATCAATGCGTGTTTATAGGTTTAGATTGTACTTTTTATGATGGACCAAGTGGGGCCTACCGATTGATGGTGTGGATCATATTTGCGACCCCCTTTAATGTATATTTTGTAACCTAAAGGGGCCTATGTGGCGCGGTCTCTCCATCTCACTGTTCTCTCTCTCTCTCTCTCTCCCTTGATTGTATGGCCCACCTATGATGTATGTATTTTATCCATGCCGTCCACCTAGTGGGACGTACCATTGTTCGCTAAGGGCCCACCTTGTTGCTCGTTTTCGGGTGGGCCTGGACAGAAGGTAAAACACTAATATCAGCTTGATTGGGAGTGGGGCTACCCACCCATCCGTGGACCACACCGTGATGTATGTGTAGCGTCCACGTCATCCGTCCAACGGTCTAGATGAAGGGAGAATAAAAATATTAGCTCTATCTCGAGCTAGTGGGTCCCATACGTGGGACCCACTTGCCTGGAAGCGAATTGGCTGGTATACCTCAACCATAAAGCTATTGTATTGCGTCAGCATGCCCTATGGGCTGCTATGATGCATGTGTTTTATATCCCACCGTCCATCCATTTTGACATGGCCCACCAGATCCGGATGATGGGCCCTATCTTAATGCATGTGTTCATCCATGCAATCCATTGTCCAGATAGGGACGGTGGGACCCATGTGATGTATGTGGTTTATATCCAAGCCGTCTGTCCACTGTTGGGACGTGAGGCCACCCTGATACATGTGTTGTATCTACTGTCCATACGTATGAATGCTAGCATGTGGGTCTGATTGGAGGCACGTGTTATAGCCAACCTTCCATATGTGGGACCCACCCTGCACGTGTCACATGTGCAGGTGATGGGAGTGTTCCAGTTGGATGGTTTGGATACCACCATGATTTATGTGCTTATCTATGTCGTCTGTCCAGCAGCAATATAGCTGTTAGGATGACATCAGCAAGTTCTGGGCCCATCATGATGTAGTGTTGTATTCACACAGTTCAAATCTGGACGGTGCTATGTGGGGTGCACCGTGATGCATAGATCTCACCCACGCCATCTAGTTGATGGGTGTGGGTCTACCGTGTGTAAATGTTTTATCCACTCTGTCCAGTCCATGGACGTGGACTGCACCATGATGTGTGTGTTTTTATACACATTGTCCATATATCTTGGGTGTGAGCCCACCCCACACATGTGACATGTGTGGCAGGTGGGACCCACCTTGGCTTATGTATTTTGTATCCACACCGTCCATCTGGACGGTGTGCTGAGTGGGGCGCACCATGATGTATGTTTTTCTCCATGCCGTCCATCTGCCAGCTGGACATGGGACACACCATGATGTATGTGCATTATCTGCACTGTCCTTAGGCTGGAACGGGTGGGGCACACCTTGTGATGTGTTGTATATTTACACCATCCTTCCACGTGGTCCCCACGTGATGAACGTGTTTGACCCAAGCTATCCATTTGATGGGGCCCATTTAAAATGTGCAAGGCCCACCTTAATGTGATGTATTTATGGCCCATGTGTCGAGGCCCGATATGATGTATATGAGGCCCATGAGTGACGCCCGATGTAATGCATATATGGCCCATGTGTGAGGTCCGATGTGATATATATATGGCCCATGTGTGAGGCCTGATGTAATGTATATGTGGCCCATGAGTAGGGCACGATGTAATGTATATATGACCCATGTGTGAGGCCCGATGTGATATATATATGGCCCATGTGTGAGCTCGATGTAATGCATATGTGGCCTATGTGTGAGGCCTTATGTGATATATATATATGGCCCACATGTGACGCCCGATGTGATATATGTGAGGCCCATATGATGAGGCCCGATGTGATGTATATGTGGCCCTTGAGTGAGGCCCATTGTGATGTATGTAGGGCCCTTGTGTGAGGCCATGGGCCCACTGTATGCTTGGCTCTATGTGGGCCACTCCTTGGGAGCAGTGTTGGTTAAATGTCCATATTGATGGGTGATGATGGTTAAATGTCTATATTATGACCTTCCCTTAGGCCTTTGTTAGGCCCATTCTCATTATTCTGGGTTAACCTAAATCATTGGGCCCTATTATGTTGCATGGTCCATCATCGCCGTAGACGGATGGCTCCGTGCTACTGGATTTGGCATATCCATGGCCGAGGGTTAATCTTTATATTATGGTTTAAATTGGCTGTTCATCTATGGACCCCGCCTTGCATATAGGCCGATTATCGATGTGATTATTGAGGCCAATTATCAATGTCGATTATCGGTGTTAGTTATTGATACCGATTATGAGTATGTGACAACATAACATCATGATACAGCTCATACGCATCATCTGCATGTTTGTTATGAGATGTGGTTGACCATTGCATATGCCATAGGGCAAGTTATTTATGAGACTCCCTGATATAGATGGAGTCATCCCACATGAGCGCATGGTATGTGCAGGATTGATGCATGATTAGATTATGTGATTCATGCATCTCACATTTGTAACATGATCATTTGGTGCCCTAGTGACATCAGGGCTATGGCCTCCACATGCATATCGTGACTGGCCAGATGGGACACCGAAAATATTTTGTTTGAGCATGTGGGCACTTTGGATGTCCGTAGGTGAAAGTTCCTAAACCTCCATGGTCAAGAGATGCTCCAACATCTAGACTGAGTGGATACATGAGTGCTCGAGTGCTGAATACCAGTAGGCCACATCTCTCACTATGTCATGCTCGGTTGGAAGGGGGTGTGGCTTTATTTGTCCGAACGAGAGGGCTGTAAGCTAGACCGAGTTTGACTAGCTCACAAATGGGTCCGCTATCGAAGAGCTGGGTAAGCATTAGTATATCACTGGTAGGCGGATAGTGTGGTCTCTTCCACTCACTGGGCTGTTCGACTAGGGAGGCGGTAGTCTGTGTGGAGTGTACTAGACCCCGGTGATGATCCCAAAGATATATAGTACTGATATGTGGACTTATTAAACAGGAGTTGCATACTCATTTATTCATTCATTCACTATCCACTTCGACTGGTGACGCGCAACTAATTATTATGTGTATATTCACAATGTCCAGAATTTCAGTTGGGGCGCGCAACCAATCTGAGATTAAGAGTTTATCACATTGAGTCTAACTATCCAAATTTAGGTATGAGACTGATTTGGATAAAGTCCCTTGTGATGAACCCCATAGCCTGCGATACTACATACTATCATTCCGACTTCACACTCTAGCTTGGTCATTTCATTCGCACCGCATATTGCATTATATCTATGGCATATGATATTTTGGGTTGCTATGTTTCTTCATTTGTATGTCCTAGATGAGGTTGATGGTATTCGTGGACTCCTCAGGATTTGCATATTGCATTGCATCCTCTGTATCTAATATTTGGCTTATTATGTCTCCGCATTGCATAGCTGATCTATATTGCTTCCTCAGAATATAATATTGACTTATTATATTTTTACATTGCATAGCTTTGATAAGGTTGATGATATTTATGGACTAACCGACATATTTTCGCATTACTCTAATATTGCATACTTGACACTTACCTTGCATACACACTTACACCACCCTCTAAGCTTTCTATAAGCTTATGCACGATAGATGCGTGTAGGTGGCGTTAGGTCGTAGCAGCATTGAGCTTGGAGCATGCAGTTATCTTCTAGAGCTTTGATTTTGATATATATATTTTTTCTTTCAACATTGTATTCAACTGTTTATATTAGTGGATATATAATGTGAAATTGCGGTGAAGACCGCTTGAGTCAAAGTAGGAATATGCCAATATGTCCTAGAGGGGGGTGAATAGGACTTTGTAAAGTTTTATGATATATTTATAATCCTATTATACTAATCCTATCAGATATACAATTATCAAGATTACTCAAATGTTACTCTGCTGGCTTCCAAGCCTTGCAGAGGATCCAATCACAAACTGTTTGAAAAGTAAACAAGTTGCATACAAGATTGTGATGGATAAGACTGTGTGTATATATGAGGTGTGATCTTGGACAATCAAATATCAAAGCATATAAGGAATATCACACAATGAAAAATAATAACAAACTCAAACACAGTCATTTTTATAGTGGTTTGACTACTTATCTACTCCACTGCCGGCTGTCGCACTCAACCCTTGAGTGTACCAGATTTCACTAAGGAGGTTTCTCAGGGTTCACCTCGAACCTAAGGTTTTAAATCAGGTTCACCTTCAACCTTTACAAGGAGGTTTCTACTCGGCTCACCTTTAACCCTGGAGTTTTACTGGTGCACTCATAACCAGATGTTTATGCCCACACAGAGCAAGGGTTTATACAACGCACCTAGATGTTTATGCTCTCCACAGAGCAAGGGTCCACACAACGTACCCACAACATACACTCCCACCGGAGGCCTCCTATGAGGACTTCAAAGGGTGAGTAACACTTAAGACCCAATCCTATAAAGGAATGATCACAAGTGGCCTCTGGACTCTAGGTACTTACAGATAAGTTGATGAGCCCCATTAAGCGCAGTGATGAAGATCTCCTTCTTGTTGTTGAAGAGTCTTCAGCTTCCTTGATTCGCAATACAAAAGATATACCAGTACTTGACTTCGGGTTGTGTTAAGGTTATGACAGAAATCTACTCTTTTAAAATTTTTCTATAAGGAAGATAGAGTGATTCCCATCATCTATTTATTCAAGGCATCCGAGCTTAATGATATGCTGTTAAGATAGTTGTTGAAGGATCCTTGAATACGGAATTTCATTTCCCAATCCACTCTATTGAATGTCAATAAATGAGAGTGGATTGGAAGATGAATTCCCATGAGAGAAAGGGCTTTGGGTATATGATTTAGAGATAAAACACACAAAAGCACTCTCTACTTTCTCTACCAGCAATATGGACAAGACTCTTTATAGAGGTAAAAGGTTCCAACGAATATAAAACGGTCTTATTTATGACAGAGTTCGATATCATCGAGCTGGGTCGATATCATTGAGCGTATACTCTCGATGGGATCGACTATCTTCTTGATAACACAAACTCAAATGTTATACGCTTTGGAAACCTTTTGCCAACTGATCAATGAGATCGATACATGTGTCGATGTTATCGAATTTCAAACTCCAATTCCATCGAAACTGAGATCGATCTATCGACATTTGAGAAATGAGAGAGACTAGCCAGAAATATTTCAGGTTTTTAAGATATGATCAAGGGCAATCGATGTCATCAAAATTTAAATCGATGATATTGAGGCCGTGTCGATGACATCTATAAATCGTATAGATTTACCTATAAGTACGCTGGACAGTTTGTGTCTAATCTCGATCCAATCGACTCGGTCTCGATAACATCGACATAAGAATATCGATTTCCTCGAGTGGCCCCCGATTAAAGTTAAGAACATCTTGAAATATTTTATGGGAAGAAATGTGCACCCATTATCGATATGATCGATGGACTTCTGATATGATCGATATTTGAATTCAGATTGAATCAGAACAGTTATCGATATATCGAAGCTCATAGTAGTTTTCTTTAGCAAAACAGGGCACCGAAAATCTGTGTGTCGATATTATCAACCCACTTCCAATGGGCTCGATATTTGAATATCGATGATATCAATATTGGTATCGATATATCGATAAATCCGTCCAGATGAGTATGCGGTTGCTGGACACTTTTAGTCCTCTTACCGATAGTATCGATCAAGAGTTGAGGACATCGACAGCGCAGGTCTATCATATTGAAAGGTGTATCGATACAATCGACAAGGCAAACAAACTTAGAGATTTTCTGCTGTTTGAAAAAGTTCACTTACCCAAAAAAAACCGTCATGTGTTCTAAGTTGATTTTAAGAGTTTTAATTACCTGATGTTTTAGGACATGGGATGTGAGGTTATGATTTACCTATGATGAGCTTCCACACATCCGGTTGAGGCAGACGCTTGAATTGTTCTTCCCGTTTAGGCTCTGTAGTCCGACTGACTCAACTCACACAGTAATTGACAAACCAGGGCACTAGTAGGTGCACTTTCATAATGATAATGTTGCCTTTGTGATTTGGATAAACTTGTGGTTCTGCTTCTTACGAAATAATTATATGTTAAAAAATCCTCCTTGTAGGATCGCAGGATAAAAAATCTAGCATATGAGAGTTGAGAGCCGAGAATGGGGTACTACAGAGGCTGTCGGCATCGGATTCGGTGATAAAAAATTTTGTGAGTTCGATTTTCGAGTTTGGGGCGTGACAGGAATGCTCATTCAAGTGATCAATCATAAGGAAGTTGACTTAGATCTCATGAGTTTAGTGGATTGGGATGAAATATATAAGTGAAGATTCAGGTAGGCATCTATTGCACCAAAAACCCATCCAAATGCCCTTTTACAAGAAACTGCATTCCAACGACTATAAAATGACTTCGTTTATCGGATTGAAGTGCAATTCGATGAGATTGAAGGTTCTTTGCTAGGATTAAGGTGGTCCTCGTTGGGATCGAGCAATACAAAATTCAGTAAAAATGTTGTTGGACAATTTTTATGTTTTCTACTCGATGTCATTGAGTGGGACTTTGATCCCACTGAAGTATGTTGACAGCCTATCAATAGGATCGAGATCCACTAAAAAATTACTGTTTTGGGCATATGATTTCATAACAGCTTAGCACATCTTTTAGCCTTTCTTATCATATTCCAATTTGGCTAGAAAGGTATGTGATGATTAACTAAGGTTTACCTATATATAAGGATAGGATCATCTATATGCTAAAGTTATTTTGGGTCTTAAGGGTTAGGGTAAGCAATGCACCTCATATACCTGGTATTCACTCCTAAATGCTTTATGTCCACTTGTGTCTTTGGTATTTAGCTTCTAAGGGTTCAACTGACTACATGATACACAGATTCACGTGATTGACAAATAAGGTACACAAATCAATATACTAATAACCTCTCCCTTTGTCAACTACGTAATAAAAACCTAACTTAGACCTTGTCATGGTCCATACCAATGACATAACCAAAACAATTAAAAATATTACATGTCTAATATAAATATTTACATCTTGAATACAATAAGATGTGTAACACAGCATTGCTCCTCCATAATTTCTCTCCATATTTTCATTAATTCCCTGCAACAACAAACAAAACCTGTAAAATAGAATTCAACTTGCTTTGGTGAGACTTGATCTTTCTCCCCCATTTTATCAGTATTTGTTGAAGAGTTAATTTCATGAGTATACAAATAAAAATAAAAATATGGAGAAACTCTATGAGCCATAAATATACCAATAAGAATATACTAAAGACATGTTTATAACCCTCACAGTTGGAACCTTGGGTTACACTTGGTTTTTTGAAAAATTTACCTATACACATAGGTTCAACCAATTTACCCTTTATGTCACAACTCTTCCCTCTACCAAATGTGTGAAATTTCTTACATTTTCTAGACAATTCATCTTCCTTATCCTTATCATCAGCATCACTTTTAGATTAAACAATCTTTTGTCTATGTGAAATTTTAAGGACAGCTAGTTTCTTCTTTTTAGAGGAGGTCGTAAAGTGTAGTTCATATGTTTGCATTCATCTCATTTATATTCCTACACTTTTCAATCGAGGTTATCTTGCGAGTGAACCTATCCGAAAGGGATCTAAGTATTTTCCTACATATATGACCATTCGGGATCCTCTCTCCTAAACCTCATGTGGAGTTGAAAATTTTATTAAGTTTAAAATAAAAATCTATGAAAGTTTCATACTCTTCCATCTTTATATTTTCAAATTGGGTCATTAAGATTTACAGCTTTAATCTTTTTACCATACACATGCTCTCATGGGTGATTTCTAATGTCTCACAATTCCTTTTCCGTTTCACAAGTACAAATCCATTTGAATTAATCAGGAGAAACGACACAATAAATAACATTGAGAGCTTTGGCATCATAGGTATATTGTGCTCTCTCATCAACACTATTTGAATTTTTCTTTGGCAGCGCTAATAGTTCTCCCATCAACCACGACTTATTTCATGGGCACAATTCATCCTTTTTATACAATAGTCCAAACCATAGGGTCAATGGATCTTAAAAAGATCCCCATCATAGCCTTTCAATAGGCCCAGTTAGATCAATCAAAATAAGGCAATCGTATGATGGCACATCCCTTTTGGGTAGACATAATTCTAAAGCCCCTTAAACAGAGCTTACTCTAGACGGTTAAGTCCTTGAAGAGCAACCCACTCTGATACCAATTAAAATTATGTGGATTGTCTAGCATGGCACGTGAAAGCTTAATGGAGCTAAAGAATTATGGCTAAGTCCTAGAGCGGGGGGAGGGGGGCCAAATAAAAATTCTATAATTAAAATAAATTTTTTTACTTAAACTAATATACTAATTTAAACTAATAAGGTATTTAACACTGAGACTTCTAAACTAAAGTGGGTCCAATTATATAAATTGCAAATGATATGCCAATCATGCAACTAGTTTATAAACAAGATGGTGATCTTGTGTATAGGATGTTCTAACTATTTAACACCTAACATACATCTAATCATGCATACATAATTCAACAAATTAAATTTACTAGCATAATTGACAATGTGCTCAAATGATAATCCTAAATGCAAGCATGTAGAGTGGTTCAGTTTCCTTACTCCACTCTCGGCGGATGCACTCTCCTTGAGTGTACTGGTATTTATTATCGGATGTTTTAAATCAGGTTTGCTTTTAACTTATACAAGTGTATACTCTCATCAGATGTGTACACAAGGACTTTCAAATGTACATTCCCATCGGAGGCCTACATAAGAACTTATAAAGCATACGATCCCCTTAAAGGCCAACATAAGAACTAACATGTACTCACCCGTGTTGGTGGTGATACAATCCTACACAAGAACCTACGCGATTTTGGGTTACAAAATCTATACTCAATTCTACACAAGAAAAGATTATATTGACTCCTATAATTTGACAACGTATTTGTCAGAATGAGCCCCTTTTATAACGCCTTTCTTAAGTTGCTTATTTAAAGCTCTTCCATGCTTAAGTCATCTCCTCAATTGCTCCCACATCTGTTGATAATGATGGTTTCACTCTACGAATAAATACCTTACAAGTGATGCTCCATTGATCTGACCAAGTTGATAGGAGGATGGTATAATTTTATACAACTTATGAAAATGTTGTAATACTAGGGGATTCACCTATATGGGTGTTATAGAGGGTTTAAACAATGATTATACCTATAAGCTTGAGTCTAATCTCTAGAACAAGCTGGAGATTAAGTTCATTTTTAAGAGGAGCTTGAAAGGCTCATTCAAGTGATCAATCACAAGGAAGATGATTTAGATCTCATGAGTTTAGAGGCTTAAGATGAGGGATATAAGTGGATATTCACCTAGACTTCTATTGTATTAAAAAATAATCTAAATGCCCAAGAACTAAATGCACTTTTATAATAAATTGTATTCCAAAGACTATAAAATGGCTAGTTAAAGACTCTGTTGATCGGATCGAAGGGCTATTCGATGGATTGAAGGTCCTTCGATAGAATCGATCAATACGAAATTCTAGTAGAAATATTGTTGGATAGTTTTTATATTTCCTACTCGATGCCATCAAGTGAGATTTGATCCCATCAAAGCCTATCGACAACCTGTCGATAAGATTGAGAACCACTAAAAAATTACTATTTTGGGCATATGATTTCACAGTAGATTAGCATCTTATTTAGCAATTAACCGACTAAATGACATACATACTCTCGTGATTGACAAACAAGGTGCACAAATTAGTGCACTAACAGACTTGATAAGTTGAAGTTTTTTTGACACATTAGGTTTAATGAGCTTTCTAACTTGCCAAATTGTTAAAGAGCTTATCTATAAGCTCTTCATAATCTACCATTCTTATGTTATGAAAGAGAAGTGGAAGACTAAGATACTTAACAAGCATGTAGCATTTAGGCATTGAAAAGATATTGATAGCATCTTCTCCATTACCAATACTAATTGAAAAGAAGATGATGCTTTTATAGTAGTTAGTATTCTTCCAACAATATTAGATATATAGCGCAATGTTTTTTAGGCATTTAAGTATCTTCATATCATGTTTTGGAAAAATCATGAGATTATTAACATACATGAGATGGGATATGGAGACTATCTAACTTGGAAAATAAAAATTTGATTAAGCTAGTGACATGGCAAGTCCTAAGCATGTGTGAGATAATTTTATCAACAACAAATAGATAATAAGAGATATGATTGCCTTGTCAAAGATTTTTGCTACTGTTTAGATAAGCAAATAGAGGACCATTGAGGAGTATAGAAAACCTTGAAATAGTAATACATTCCTTGATCTCGCCTATCCAATTCTTAGGGAACCAATGACATCTATGGGTGCAAGGCCTTTTGGAGATCAAATTTAGTGCTTATTCTTTTGACGTTATTTCTTCGATGGAAGTTATGAAGAATATCATGAGAAACTAAAATGTCATTCAAAAGACTTTGGTTGATAGTAAAAGTATATTGAGTCAAGTTAATAATACTCAAGATGATATTTTTCATTTTATTACTTAGGATTTTGAAAACGTAATGCCCTAAAAATCGAGGGTCGAGCGAAGCTCAACTCCCTAATTCCAACGCATCACTTATGCAACATAGATTATGATGATTATTATGAGTGCATTCGAACATGAGTGAGATTATACTAAAACAACATATCATACCCCAGGGATTACTAAAAAAAGCAAGCAGAAGACTGTGATAGATATATAAAGTATATAAGTGGTTTTAAATCCCCAGAGTATGAATATGTAACAGGGCTGAATATATACAGGTTTTGTGTCAAATTATACAAATTACCAAAATATAAATGTCCAACTAATCCTTAAATTCCTGTAATCCCGTCGAATTAGCACAAGGTCTACGTAGACTCGTCTGAGAGCTGAATATAGGAGAATTCCTCCTCCTCATCCACGAAATCCATTTCAGCTGCATAGACTTCGTAATTACCTGCATCTACAACAGAATCTGGGTAGCATTTTAAAAACACCGACACAGGTGAAAATGAGTAGCTAATTCAGTGAAACTATAAAACAAAGGTTAACATGTTATCAATTCAGTCAAGCAGTAATGATAAAGTAATAAAATCAAGCATCCCTAAGTACTCTGGTTAATGCAAGCATGATATGTATTAATGATGCATACCTCGCCTACACTCCTTGTGCAACATCATCTTATGATCGCGGCATGCAACACTCCCGCTATGCTCAACACCAATGCTAAAGGCACATGCAATACGGTGCATGAGTGTGATTACCAAATTCTTATTAGACCTTTTCATATAGCAGGATTAGGAAGCTAAGGTATCTCCTTTTTTATCATTAACCCAAATAATGATCCATCTAGGGTTGTCAATCCTAGTTAATCACATACGATAAATAAGTTCGTGAGTTTATCCTGTAAGCTGCTATGGGAGGCTCATCACCTCAATGTAGTCTTAATTCACACTCGAGGTCACTACGAGAGGCTCGTCACTTGATCGTAGGCCTATTTTATACTTAAGGTCACTACGGCAAGGCTTGTCACCTTAGCGTAGTCGTAGTGTATACTCGAGGTCACTACGGAAAAGGCTCGTCACCTTATAGCAGGCTGACAACTCAAATATAGTGTCCCATACCATCGTATTCGGCTCACGAGTTTGGGTTGCTCACTGGTCACTACGGGGAGGCTCGTCACCCTAGTGTAGGCCAAAAGCTTGACCATGGTGTCCTATACCACCATGCCTAGCTCATGAGTCTAAGCGGATCGATGTTCCAAGGTTAAACAGGCTTTTCACTGGAAAGTTTGGTACCTTAGGTTCAAGCAGTAGCGTCCATACATGGTGAACATACATTGGGCCAATTGGGTTACTAGACAAGCTCGACTAGTACGAATGTACATTGAATTAATCGACATGGAGCACATATGCACTCCTTGTGGCCTAGCCACTGTCGATAATCAGCGTATGACTCGAATTCCTCAAACATATCCATCGTGGCTAAAACAGTTTGGCTACCGATCGTCTGGACTACATCGTATCCCCAATCACACATCAAATACAATAGGCATTCATATGTGCTAGTCAAAACAACATGTAGCAACTAATTCAAATATAAATCTCATATAAGTATTTAAATGAATACATGGAGTACATGTTAACATACATAGACATTCATCCATAAAACATGTAGTAGTAAGATAGTTTATATGAAGAAAATTGTAACTATAGATAGGGGAATTGAGAATCATATCTCAACACCCTAATTAAAGATATTTCAACAAGCATTTTCTCATTCAGGCATTTTATCAAACACTTAGACTACACGTAAACATGTACGTGTAATAATTTAGTTATAACATATATTGTAGCAAATCCTTTCACAAGGAGTTACCACACATACAACAATCATGCATTCTCAGTCAAATGAACATAGCAAGTACAAATCATAATTCCATATTCATTCAAACATTACAACAAACACATGAAATGCATTATATTCGACCTAGTTCACATTTATATGTAATATATGGAAAACATTGCATCTAAGCACATGTGACAGCAATCAAGTTAGTTATAAATTATTAACCGACATTGAAAGCCTTGAAAACTATAACCTAAACCTTTATATTCCACACCTTTCGCCGGTAAACCCGTACCGAGCTCAGTTTGAACACTACATCTTGGTCTATGGCACGACTACCTAATTTATGAAATAAGTTAGCTATTTCACCATTCACTCTATTTAAATCTCTAAAATAAATTAGGGTTAGGATTTCTTACCTAAAACTGGAATCAGAATCACCGGTATAGCGACACGGAAGTGGTGGTTAAGCACGTGGAGTGGTGGGATCGAATCCCAGGAACAAACCCTCACTCTCTCTCACTTCTCCTCACTTTTTCCTTCTCTTTTCTCTCTCTTCTCTCTCTTAGGTTTAGGAATTCGTATGAAATAGAAATGGGGTGGGTTTAGGCCCTGATATAGGCCCAAAACTGATGAAAATGGCCTCAGGACCATGATATACTTATTTTATAGCCAAAGACTGGCCGTTTTAGTCCAAAGGAGTTGTTAAACTTGTTTTCTACATGGGGTCGGATTTAAGCTTCCTGACATTGGATCTAGGTCAGGCTAAGATCTCGGCCCAATCGGATTAGTGGATTGCCCGCGGGGGACCAGTTTTAGTTTAACGGTCACCGATACTCGATCAGGGTCACAAGTACACTGACGTGTGTTGAAAATTTTTCCTGATCCGAGGGTGTCATTGGGTCAGCATTTGACGGTCTGAAACCTTAAAATTGGCCTGCAAGCGAACGTCTCAATTCACTTAAGTTTTAATTCATTTTCTAAAGATATTAGCGTTTCTCACACTCTTCGCTCCGGGCTCAAGTTGTACATTTCTGGGTACTATTAGGACTTAATTTTCGAGATGGTTGTCAAGTCCAGTAAGGCGGTCATAACTCTATAGTTTTGTAGTCATCGGACTTTCGACGTGCGGTCCACGTCCGATACGGAGTTTCAATGTGCTCTCAAGAGCAACTGGGTTTTGAGATTGATCCTAGATTTTCAGGTACTGTAGCGTTAATGATTCTAATGGTTTTGGGTCTTGTAGTTCGTATATAAAGTAGTTCAAGATAATTCTACTGATTGTTTAGTTTAGTACTAGGGCAGTTCGTATAGAAAGTGGGTCTGCTCTGTAATCGTACCCTAATTACAACAGAATAGGGTCCTAGAGCAGTTCTACGTCCAAGGACGTCCACTGCCAAGTTGGGAAAAATTTGGGATGTTATAGAAAAGGATTTTGTATATTGTCCTATACTTATTATAAAACAAAATCACATTTAGGAATCGACATAAATCAGATGGTTAAGGTCCAAAAAATAATGGGTTAAATTAGATGATTATGATGGCTCGATTAGTGTGTTGTTCACTATATTCCCATAATAAGCTTATGATTTTTGTATCTAGATTAGCTTGTATCTACACCAGGTGGATGAATTGTCAAAACATATAAAAATTGTGTGAAATACACAATGGATTGTCTCTAAGCTAGAAACTGATTAGAAATATGCTAGATTTAATCCTAATTGTCAAACACACAATTTTAATAAGCATGGGAACTTAGCACAGGTTGCACATTATTAATTGGAATCAGGTCCAAAGTCTAGCATACATGCTAATCATATACCAAAGTGTACAAAGAAGCCTAGGTACCTAATGGAGTTACTTTTTGTAACGTGGAAGGTCTCAACATGCACGAAGCCCATGCTGTCTATAAGTACACCACCCTTTCTCTAGCTTTCATCCAAAAAATGAAGTTGATTCAATAGCCAGGTGGGATACCCCACAAAATCATACCTAAAACCTCTAAATTCATGTGGTATGACTCACATTTTGAAATATTGTAGTTTTTGGACAATTCTTTCATCCTTATGAGGTAGGATTAGATGAATGGATTGTATGACATGTAAACACCAAGGTGGGACCTATGAAAAATTAGTTATGTGCAACCATCTTTACCATTTCTTAGCCCACTTGAGTTTTGGATTAACATGATCTTGGAGTTCATTGGTTAACATGAGATAACATACGTGATGGAAGGGTGGGATGTCATAAAAGTTTCATGACCCAATTAACACTCGATATGGAAAACTGATACCCTTATGTATTGAGGTGAGGTACGCTATCTTAGTTTCATTTTTTAAGTTGCCATTTATCATCCACCATGCATGTTCCCATTGTTATTGTTTGGGATTGTGCTGTGGAATCACACAGAGATGGATTTAGGATAAAAATTCAAGAGTACTAAGCAAACACAAGAGAACACAAAGATTTAACGTGGAAAACTCTTTCAGGAAAAAACCACGGCACAAAGCGATAGATCTTCACTACGAAAGAAGAAATTACAAAGAGAAAGGACTTACCAGACTTGAGCAATTCTCAAATCTCTCCCTTGCTCCACCCTTTTAGAAATCCTAGAACCCTTTTAGAAAGCCTTAGAATCCCTTAGAATACCTCCCAATCCCATTTACACCCATTATATAGTTGTAGAAAAAATCTCAAACAAAATCGTAAAGAATCCTAAACGAAATTGGAAACAAATCCCGCACTTTCACAATTTTGTGAAAAAATATGCATAGAATCTGATTAGATTTAAGACATCAAATACAATAGTTATGAGCATAATCTAAATCACACATTGAAAGATTTTAACTATCTGATTTTTCTCATTGAATTCAGAATCGGATAAGACCATTTTTAACATCCATTCCATAGTTAAAAACTATATGGTTATGAGCATTTAATCAGTATATTTTTGGGCCATGCACCATCCATTAAAGGACTCACAATTTGGACCTTATGGTATATTCCAAGAAGTGCATGGTGGATGATGCACTACAACTAAAAAGTTATAATGAGCTATCACTGTAATCTATCATAAACCTTTTCAAGTATATTTTTTTTAGAAGATAAGAACACTATTTATTTTCTCCAAAAAGGCGTGAGGCTCAAAAAATACACAATGAGGATCACACCTTAGCCAGATAAAAGAAAAGTAAGAAAAAACAAAGAGCCCACACCTTGAGCAATGGAAAAGAAGAGAAAAAGAAAGAAGGAGAATAAAAAAGTGTTGAGAAGTGGAGCCACATCTGGCAGCGTCACTCAACCAGTCGAGTGTCTACTTAACTCAAAGTCTAGCGATGTGGTCTATGAAGCTCTTGACCAGTTGAGGGTTCGCTCGACTAGTCAAGGAGATTGCTTGACCAGTCGAGGTTACGCAGATTTATTTTGCGGATTTGATGCAGACTACGGAATTTTGAGGCGGTTTCGCAAGTATGCGAAAGGGAAGTTGCTGTTGAGGGTCTAATATGCAATATTTGACCCCGATTATTTCCTGGATTTATGCATAAGATACTGTTTAAAGGCCGATTTAATCGTATTTATGCTGCAGGTTAAATTTAGGAGCTTAAGTTGAAAAAGGATGCTAAAAGCATGGTTTTAGCGCTCAAGATGCACCAAGGCAAGTTACGGGACTCCATGGGACCAAGATCGCCAAATTCATATGCCAGAAATCTATGAAAATCAAGAAGCTGAAGCTCCAATGGCCCGGAAGACATCTAGAATGCAAGATCACAGGGTTCCCACCATCTGATCAGCTCTGAATTTCATACATCACCTGAGGACCATAAATAAACCGTACATGTTGAATTTCAGCCCCTGAAGCCTTGTGAAAGTGTCCCAACGTCTAGATCAGCCCACAATTCGTCCATCTGGAACCCAGCTGATATCTGGATCTGCTTCATTTTTGGTCTCAACGTCTAATGGGATATGAAAAAGTGGATGGACGGACTGGATTTTACATACAGATCAAGTTGGGACCCACCTTGCATGTGCGTGTGCACAACTCACACCCAGGCGCTGTTCACCAAATAAAGGAAAGTCGGTCAGCAGGCGCTGAACCGACTTCCTTTTGCAAAAATGCTACAGACGCAACAGTGTCTTCGCTGACGTCCGCTAAGCTGCGTTGTGGGCCCCACAAATTCCCTGGATCGAGGATCTGAACCGTTCAATGGTCTTAGAAGGTGGGTATTACTCTCACCTAGGTATCTTTTTGATACCATGCAAACCTCTGCCAAATATTAACCGTTAAATATATGATGAACGACAGAGGAAAATATACAATGGGCCACACTTAAATCGATCCAAAATCGACCTTCTCTGGACAGTTTTTCGTCCCAAAACCAATGGACGGAGTAGATTTCTCCGTCGACACGATCATGGGCTCCACCAACTCTCACAGCGGTGACGCGCAAGCTTTGTTTCGCAACAGAGCTTGCGGTTCTCCTTTGTGGGACACTATCATGATCCAAATGTTCGATTTGGACCATCCATTAAGAACCCAAGGACCTTCTTACCACTGCCTAGGTGGCATAATTTCAGAAAATATCATAGCATGGTTTTTCAACCGTTCACACGTCAGATGGATGGTAGTGAGAGAAATCTGTGGGCCGCACTGTAATCAATCCAAAACCGTCCATTTTCGACTGATTTTTCAAGGGGAATTTAATGGACTGAGTGGATTTCCCCAAACGTCGACGAAAGTGGGCCCCACACTAACATCAGCGCAAGTCGGTTTGCGTTTCTTATGCACGTTGCTGCGGAAGCTGTCTCCTACGCATGAGTAGCAGCCGACTTCCCTGCTGCTATAAAACGGAGAAAGAAAGAACGTGGGGAGGAAGATCCTTAGCTTGGAAGCTAGAAACGGGCACAAGAGAGGAATTTTCAGGGACGGCTTGGCTTGGAGACGTGGGCTTGGACGTGGATTGGCAGGAGAGAGAGGAAGCAGTATTGTTTTCTTTTCCTTTTCTTTTTATGTTTGAATTTGTTTAAGATCCAGTCCACCCATGAGCGGCTGAACCTCTTAGCTAGGGCTAAGAGGTGAAGCTCGTAGTGAGATGGGAGATTTTATTTTATGTTTTCAATTTAATTTTAATTCATGAATTGACGTTGATTTTAGTTGATTATTATGGGAATGTTTTTAGTTCTTAATGGTCTGTTGTGACTGAAATTACAATGGGTCTGCAATGGCTTTGAGCATGTCTCTTCTCTTTTATGTTTATGACGTCAGGAAGCCCTGTTGTTCACCATTGTCTCCTGGGCATGGTCAGATGTCGGTACCCTTCCTAACCTTCATACATGTGATTGGTTGGTAATTAGTTTAATTCTGTTGTTTGCCATAGTCTCTTGGGCATGGTTTGGTGATGGAATCCATTCTAATTCATATACCTTTCAACTCTTGAAAACTAGATCAATGACAGTTCAATTTAAACTCCATGATTCTTGAAGAAAGCATAAGATCTCCCTGATTTCTACAAGTGGATCCTCTGAATCCCTAGTTTTCCTTTCTCTGATTTTTCTTAAGCTTTAGATTAATTATTCCACAATCATTCCTTAATTGCTATTTGATTTAGAAGTCATCTCATTCTAGTTCTAATTCTACTTAGTTTTATATAACGTACAATTTTCAGTCCTTTGGGATTCGACCTCGGTCTTACCGAGTTATTACTACATCACAACCCTGCACTTGGGGAGTGAACAGTTGACTAAACTATAAATAGGGGTTCCTAGGACTTTTTTAAGGTATTCAAAGGTGTGGGCAAAGGGTTTTCTATATACATCAGAAGAAAAAATGTTAGTATATTACTTGTAATCTCGTTTTCTTCATAGTGAAAGTTTGTAGTCGTGGTTTTTTACCCTTGTTGAAATTTTTTCATATATATTTTGTCTTGTGATTTTTTTGGAATGCTTTGATTCTTCTTCTAAATTATATTTCTTTCTGTTTATCATTTGTGGGTAAGACCGAAGATTAGATCTCGATTCACTAGCGTTGTTGTCGTGCTGCACAACAATTGGTATAAGAGCTATTGGTTTAGTTCAAGTGGGAGCGATGACGGAAGAAGGGAAGACTCGAATTGAGAAGTTTGATAGTTCAAACTTTGCCTTCTGGAAGATGCAGATGGAGGATTATCTGTATCATAAGGACCTCTATATTCCTTTAGAAGGAAAAGAGAAGAAACTAGAGAAGATGATAGATCATGAATAGTTTTTATTGAATCAGAAGGCTTTAAGAACGATTCGACTCTCTTTGCCTAAGAGTGTTGCCTTTAATATATCTAAGGTGAAAATCATAAAAGAATTAATGCATGCCCTATCTATGATGTATGAGAAATCCTCAATGTCAAACAAGGTTCATCTTATGAAATGGCTATTCAACATGAAGATGTCAGATGGTGGGAGCGTGGCTGGACATCCAAACGAGTTCAATATAGTCACGAACCAATTGGAATCCGTTGGCATTATTTTTGAAGATGAGGTCAGGGCATTATTGATCTTGTCTAGTTTTTCAGACAGTTACGATGGTTTGGTGATTGTTGTAACAATTCTTCAGGGTCGACAAAGCTAAAGTTTGATGATGTGGCCTGGCTAATTCTTAATCTAAAAGAAAGACATTAGGAGTTTTATGAGATTTAAGGAATGCTCTAAACGTTGAATGAAGAGGAAGATCTCTGAACAAAGGAGGCAATAAATACAGACGTTCAAGTTGAGAAAGAAGTTCAAGAGACTGAAAGATAAAAATGGGTGTTGGCATTACGGGAAGAAGGGGCACATGAAACATGATTATAAGGTGCTTAAGAAATAAGAAGGAAGCTCTCAAGGCAGGAAGGATTCAGTGAATCTATCTGAGGAGAATGACACATAGGCATTGATTTTGTCTCTTGATGCGAGAAATGAGTCTTGGGTCATAGACTCGGGTGCTTCGTTTCATGCTACTTCGTGTAAGGAAGTTCTACGTGATTATGTGTCAGGTGACTTCGGGAGAGTCTACTTGGGTGATGATGAGCCGTGTAGTATTGTTGAAAAGGGAGACCTTTATATAAGTTAGAAAGATGGAACGGTTTTGAAATTAAAGGATGTTAGGTATGTACCGAGTTTGAAACAGAACTTGATCTTAGTGGGGCAATTGGATGATATCAGATATGTACGACCTTCACTAGTGATTCCTAGAAGATCACAAAATATGCCTTAGTGATATCTTGAGGCAAAAAGGAAGGTACTTTGTACGTGACTTCAAGATCATATAGTTCACTCACAGTCGCATCAACTGGAGTGAATGAGCAGTTATGACATCAGAGGTTGGGACATATGAGTGAGAAAGGAATGAAAGTGCTATTGTTAAAAGGGAAGCTACTAGGGCTAAAGTCTATTGACTTGGAATTCTACGATGACTGCGTGTATGCCAAGCAGAAGAGGATAAGTTTTAAGAAAATAAGACGTGCTCTAAAGATGCATCTGTTGGAGCTTGTACACACTGATGTGTGGGCACCGGCATAGGTATCATCTTTTGGTGGCTCACATTATTTTATTTCTTTTATTGATGATGCTAGTAAAAAACTGTGAGTTTATTTCTTGAAGCACAAATATGATGTATTTAAGAAGTGAAAAGTAATGGTAGAAAATGAGACAAGTAAAACAGTAAAATGTCTCAGATCAGATAATGGGGAAGAATACTGTGATTGAGGAGTATTGTGTAGCAAATGGAATCAAACATCAGAAAAGGATTCTAAGGACACCACAACAGAATGGTGTGGCTGAGCGCATTAATAGGATTATCCTTGAGCGCGCCAGGAGTATGAGGTTACATGCAGGGTTGCCTAAGATGTTTTGGACAGATGCTGTGAATACTGCCGCATATCTCATCAATAGAAGTCCCTCAGTACCATTAGATTGTGGACTACCAGAAGAAATGTGGACTGGAAAAGAAGTGAATCTTGCACATCTCAAAGTGCTCTGTTAAACTTTATATGTTCACATTGACGTAGAGTACAGAAACAAGCTGGATGTGAAGTCCAGGAAGTGCGCGTTTATAAGCCACGGGCAACATAATTTTGATTACCATTTTTAGGATGCAGAGAACTGGAAAAT
This sequence comes from Magnolia kwangsiensis, assembly GCA_037074715.1. Taxonomy (NCBI): domain Eukaryota; kingdom Viridiplantae; phylum Streptophyta; class Magnoliopsida; order Magnoliales; family Magnoliaceae; genus Magnolia; species Magnolia kwangsiensis. The sequence goes on along the minus strand of CM073583.1, from coordinate 39,806,964 downwards.
CATTATAAGCAAAGACAGTCTTAAATAAAAAAGTGATACATAAGGATAGTGTGCCGCAAAATAAGGCTGAGGAAAAAAAATTCGTAGAGTTAGAAGAGTTACCGAACACGGGTGTTACAGTGCCATAGGATGATCATGCACATAAACATTATGAGGCAAAGCCGTAGACACCAGTCGTGAGGAGGTCTACTCGGGAGAGGAGACCCACGGTCCAATACTCACCCTCCTTACATTATCTACTGCTGACAGATAATGGTGAACCAGAGTGTTTTGAAGAGGCATTACAGTCAGATATATGGTTTAAGTGAGAGAATGACATGGATGATGAGATAGACTCTCTTGAGTCAAATCGTATATGGGAGCTAGTCACTTTACCTAAGGGTAAGAAAGCTCTTCATAACAAGTGAGTTTACAGACTAAAGGAGGAGCACCATGGTTTGAAATGGTACAAGGCTAGATTGGTTGTGAAAGGCTTCCAACAAAAGGTAGGTATCGAATTCACTGAAATATTTTCACCAGTAGTGAAAATATCTAAAATTTGCATGGTCTTAAGTATAGTGGTTATAGAGGACTTACATATAGAGCAGGTAGATGTTAAGACAGCCTTTCTTTATGGGGACCTTGAAGAAGAGATGTATATATGCATCAGCTGATAGGATATGCATTATCAAGAAAGAAAAACAATGTGTGTAGACTAAAGAAGAGTCTATATGGCCTGAAGCAGGCCCCGAGGTAGTGGTATAAGAAGTTCAACAGTTTTATGTCGAGAAACGGTTTTAGGAGATGTCATATAGACTACTGTTAATATTTGAAAAAGTTTATTATGTCATACATTATCCTTCTTCTGTACGTAGATGATATGCTTGTGGCCGGATCAAGCATGAAGGACATCTCAGATCTCAAAAGACAACCGTCTAGAGAATTTTTCATGAAGGATTTAGGAGCTGTAAAATAAATCCTAGGCATGAGGATAAAGCGTGATAGGAAAAATAGAAAACTAGTTTTGTCACAGGCAGAGTACATAGCCAAGGTACTTGGTCGATTCAGTATTGAAGGTGCTAAGCTGGTTAACACTCCATTAGCCAATCACTTCAAGCTTTCTAAGAATTAAGGTGCAAAGACGTAAGAGGAGTGAGACTACATGGCCAAAGTCCCTACGCATCAGCTATTGGGAGTCTCATGTATGCTATGGTGAGCACGAGGCTAGACATTGCTTAAGCAGTGGGAGTTGTTAGTAGGTTCATGAACAATCCCAGACAGGAACATTGGAAAGCTGTGAAGTGGATCCTCAGATACCTAGTAGGTACTGTGGATGTAGGGCTATGTTATGGAGGATCGAACATCAAGCACCAAGGCTACGTAGATTCAGATTTGGCAGGATATATTGATAGCAGAAGAAGCACTAGAGGTTATGTCTTTACTTTGGGTAGTGCTGCAGTCAGTTGGGTCTCTCAGTTATAGAAGATAATATTTATCAGTACAATGGAAGCAAAATATATTGTAGCTATAGAAGCATGCAGGGAGATGGTGCGAATGTAAAGTTTTATAGAAGATTTGGAAAAGAAGCAAGAAGATTGCAAGTTGTATAGTGACAGTCAAAGTGCCATACACTTGACTAAGAATTCAACCTTTTATTCAAGGACCAATCATATTGACATTAGATATCACTTCATACGTTCGTTACTGGAAGATGGATTGATTGCTCTGGAAAAGATCTATACAAGTGAGAATTCTGCGGATATGTTGACCAAGGCGGTCACACGAGAGAAGGTGAAGCTCTTTCAGCTTTGATTGGTCTTCAGGCTTGAAGACGGGGAGATGGTGCACCTGAATGTAGAAGACGAATGTTTATGGTGATGTGTTTTCAAGTGAGAGATTATTAAGAAGTGGAGCCACATCTGGCAGCGCCACTCGACCAATCGAGTGTTCGCTCGACTCAAAGTTTAGCGATGAATATTGATTTTTGGTTCGTAGAGCTTGATCGGTCGAGGCCCTTGCTCAAGCAGTCGAGGTTACGCAAATTCATTTTGCGGATTTGATGCAGACCGTGGAATTATGAGGCGGTATTAGGTGCGAAAGAGAAGTTGCCTAAACTATAAATAAGAGTTCCTATGACTTTTCTAGGGTATTTAAAGGTGTGGGCAAAAGGGTTTTATATATACATGAAAAGAGAAAATGTTAGTATATTGCTTGTAATCTCATTTTCTTTATAGTGGAAGTTTGCGCCCGTGGTTTTTTACCATTGTTGGGAGTTTTTCACGTATATTTTGTCTTGTGGTTTGTTTGAAATTCTTTGATTCTTCATCTATATTATATTTCGTTCTGTTTATCGTTTGTGGTTGAGACCAGAGATTGGATCTCGGTTCACTAGCATTGTTGGTGTGCTGCGCAACAAAAAGACCCACGCCCTAGGGTAGGAAGGGGAGCACAAGAAGAAGAGCTAAGCTTGAAGAGGAGTCTGAAGAGGTCCAAATAGCTTAAAGAGTCTTGGGGTGAATAAATGAGCCAAGCCCAATCTCCAAAATAATACGGGTCACATTACTGGAGGGAGTATTAGAAAGCCTCAAAATAAGAGCCTTCTTTCGTCTATTGATAGTCACCACTTCTTCGCCAATTTTGTTAAGATGGGAATATAAGTCAAGGAAAATAACCTCATATTCCATGAAGTATCTGGATATCTAATCGTCTTGTAGCAATCTTCGTTATGTACTTCAATCAAAATTCTTGAAATAATAAAACTTAATCTCATAAGACCAAAGAGAATAATCGGGAGACTTATCTCCAGGCCATAGACTAATAGATCAAAAAGGGCACCTCAAACAATTCTGAAAGAGGGCGACTAAAAATGAAAGCAAATCTTAGAAGGATTTATTTATACGCACAAAATTTTCCAAGGAAGAGCCCCACGGGATTCCACAAGTCTTTAAATTCGGCTAAAGATCTATTTGAGATTATGATAGAAAGAGGTTGGAAGATTCCAGGAAACAAATATATATGTCAAGGCTGTTATGGTTATAGTTGGACCCAAAAAATGCATAACCCGGAAACGAATCTTATGCAAAATGTTTCTTAGGATGATCTGTTTAGGAATACTGACTTTTTAAAGAGGCGGTTATTCCTCTCACTCTAGATATGCCACGCAAGGGCTAAAAAGTGGACCCTTTTAAAATATTGTTGATAGGGTTAATAAAGTTATTTACAAGGTGGCCAATAGAGTCATCACAGGTAGTAGTGGGAGATAAAGATATAAAGAGCTTTTGGTGTAATCTCTCTTAGATTAACATAACACGAGAAATAAAAAAAATATGATTAACTATTTCTAAAAGGCAAAGGTAGAAAAGAAAATGAACATCACTAATAATATTTAATTTGATCAGCAAATTTTTTATCTAAGCCTTTTAACAAGAAATGTTAAGTAGTAATGAAGTAGGGATGCTTCCTTTGAGTAAGACATGGTTAGCCTAAGGGATGGGATCACCCTTGGGCTAGCAAGCTTTCAAAAAAAAAAAAGAAGAAGAAGAAAATAAAGCCTTTGAAGGATAAAGTGTAGACAATTTCATTTACAGATGGGACAAGGGCCAGCCTTCTTATTTGTTCAAAGATTTCTGTAATGTTCATTTGAAGACGGATAAGGGGATTACGATTCATTGTTTTGGTCTTTTGGATAAAAGTGTTGACTTTGATATTTATCCACACCATAATGATCAATAAGGCTGCGATCCCCAAGCCAAGGGTCAAATCAGAAGGAAGTACCATTTCCTGTACTAACTAAAAATCTAGTATGAGCCTCGACGATGCCCCAGATGTTATGCCAAGCCCAATAAGCATATTTTGAGGGGGTCTAATGTGTTAGATCTAGATTTTATGTATTTTTAATTCACCCACAGACTCTAGAGGCTAATTTCCTTGGTAATAATTCTCTAAAATTGTTTGATTAGCCAAAGCCTTGGCAGAGGTTTCAAGAGGAAGTAATCCAAGCCCCCTAGTTAAGGGTTAGTTTAGACACAAGGCCTTTTGAAATCTTATTTATCTAAAAATATAGTTTTGTTCAATTCTATATTTAAAAATCTTTTTAATATAAAGTTGAGTTATGGTTTACTTGAATGTGTTGATTAAAAAATTCATTTTTATTAAGTTTATAATTACAGTAAATGTTTGTATGGCATCTAAAATATCCAATCATGAATGGAATATGTGAAAATAAGAGGTATTATGCATGGTCAAAGATATATATTTTTTAGCATGTATAGGTAGGGCTTACTTGTTGAAAGGAAAATTCTTGCCATTTCAATTTTTATCCTCAAAGTGTACAAGCTGGGCTAACTTTTTTGTTGAAAGAAGAATCCTCACTCTTACAATTTTCAGTTTGCAAATATATGTTCAATAGAAGAAATTTAAGAGACTAGTTTTTTGCTCGAATCTTAAAATTGGGCTTAATAAACCAATGGATTGGATCACTCAACCTAGTTAAAATGGGCCTCTCAGAAGAGTTTATGCATGGCGGAAGCAAAAATAAATTAAATCATATATACTTTTAGGCATAAATGAATTAATAATATTTAATATACCTTTGATGAAAATTGCAAGACGATTAGCGCTCATTCTCTCCTTCGTAGAACCGATTGTCCTAGGGTTTTTATTGTGTTAGAAAAGCTTTCCTGACGCATGAAACTCTATGATGCTTTTGTTAAGTGTGAAATATTACATATTTTCCCTTGTTATGCATTGGTTTTGTAAACATAGATATGCTTAATTGATGTAATTATACATGTTTTCTCTTGTGAGGTGATTTTGAGAGTTAAGGAGAAAAGTATGCTTAAAGTGATGATTTGATGCTCAAAGAATTACCAAAGTAGGGATTGGATTTATTGAGGTTAAGATCGAATATTTTAAGAGTTCAAGACTTAAGAAAACCAAGTAAAGAAGGAAGAAAACTGAAGTTGCAAAGTTCAGAAAATCAAAAGTGCCGAAATCTATTGCTCATTGCTATCAATGACACCTTCGATGCCTTCGAAGTAACTATTCGATGACATCGAAGGTAGTTCGATTCCATTGCAAAAATTATGAAAAATTGAATTTCATGTTGGACATATTGGAGCATTCTTCAATGCCATCAAGGAGATGTTCGATGCCATTGAAGGAGGCTCGATGACATCATAAAAATATACAATTTCGAAAGTTCATTGTTGGATAGTGTCACAATTAATTCACTCGGACTCTTCGATGGGACTTCGATACCATCGAAGCTGCCATCGACGCTGCGATAGCTGCGTAAATTTAAGGCGATTTTGAAGTCAGTGCGAATTAAGCCTATTTAGAGGGAAGTTTTAGGAGTTTCTATGTACGAATTAGGGTAGAAGGAGTAGAGCAAGGAGTTGTGATACTTCAAGGAGTTCTTCCTCCTTTTCAATCATTCGATTCTAGTTAGTTTTTATATTTTTCTTTAAGAGTTCTAGTTCAATCATGTCTATGGTTGGCTAATCTCTTAGCTAGAGCTAAGAGATGAAGCTTGTAGTTTGTTTTGATGTTTATTTTACTTTGATTCAAGTTATTTGGTTTATATGTTGAATAATTCATGAATTTTTGGTTTGAATGAAGAAGTAATTCTAGTTTATTTTGATCCATTGTTGACTCTAGGCACATTGAATGCTTATGAAGACTATGAATATTTTCTTACCTAATGTATAAGGGTTTGATCTGTAGAATTCATTGATCTATCATTGAATTCGAGCATGATAGATGCTTTGAATATACTACTATCAAGTCGCTGATGCTTTATGAGGGAACCTATTCGATGAAAGTTTAAATCTGTTTTAAAATACATACGGATGATGTTTCAACCTCTTGAATGATGTTTCAACCTCTCGATCATCTGACTGCATAGATTAGGGCTTCGATTCCAGTTGAATTATAATTGATTGAATCAAGTAGAATAACATTAAGATAGCTAAAAGTGGATCACTAGAGCTCTAGTACTTTATCTCTGATAGTTTTACTTTACAACAATTTTAGTGTTTATATTAGTTTCTATTTCTAGTTCTAATATATTCCAAAACTTGCACAAATAGTAAGTCCCTGTAGGAATGACCTCAGTTTCATTGAGTTATCATGACTTCGCAGCCCTGTACTTGGGGTTGTCTGAACAATTAACTTTCTATGCTAAACTCTTATATTTATGGAATTGTATAACTTATTGCATGCTACTTAGCTTTTGTTATCACATAGGAGTCTCTCAAGGGAAATCTTCACATGTTACTTCATTCACAAGTAACATACACAAGCCTTCCATGTAAAGACTTTGACGAAGTTAAACATGCTCGACCAATTTTGAATTTTTCTCATGTACAACACACATGGATATATACAATATCCTTATCTCATATTATTATACAAATATCCTACGATATCCCATGATAATGATTGATTATCCAAAAATAAAATGAATTGTTGGCCCATTGTCCTAAATGCCACTATATTCATGACAATGATTGATTATAAAAAAATAAATGCGAATTGTTGATTTTACAAAACAATGCACATAATGACTTCAAAATCAATTGTTTAATCAAAATGATTTACAAAAATAAATTTTGTTAGCTACGCTAATCAATCATTTCAATTCCTGGTATAGGGATAAATTCGTAGGTTCATAAACACTACACCAAAATAAGGATTTTGGATTGGCTGTCTTTGGTTCTAGAATTGTTGGATGTCATTCCAAATTTGGAACAGTTTTAAACCGTTCCAGAAGAAAAAACCCTATTTCTAGCCCCATGCTAATCTCTCTCTCGCTCCCTCACTCCCTCCCTCTCGATTTCTCTACCTCTCTCTCCCGCTCCCTCACTCTTGATCTCCCTTCCTCTGTCTCCCTCTCTCTCTCCATCCCTCTCTCGCTCTCCTGCGTTCAGACTCCCTCTCCCTCTCCCTCTCTCGCAAATCCCAGCCCTCCCATTCAAACTCCCCAACGAAAATCCACCCCTACTGTAACTCAAATATGGTGCGTAATGTAGAAATCAATCCATCAAGATCTCTTCCCCGAAGGCTTTTCCATGTTGAGGTGGCAGGTAATGTAATTTTCCTTTTATCCTGATGTTTTGAGAGGAATCCATACTGAATGATATATGCTATGTTTGGGTTTTCAAGTTGAGCTTGAAGGAACATAATTTTATATTTTGAGAGCTACTTCGTCATTGTAATACAAGGAAATATTTGATTTTCATTGTTTTTGAATCTTCACAATTCGATTGTAGTCTTCGATGGATGAGAAATTCAAATAATCTTCACTGCATCTCTTTCCTCAGATTATCAATTGCTGTTCTAGTGGGCCATTTAGGCCATAGATCAACCAAGTAGCTGGAGAAAATCCAAAATGCAAAGCATTCACACTTAAATGAGCACATTCCATGGTAACAAATGTGTGCCTAATCTTGGTCGTTCATCAAGTGGGCCCACCAAATATGTGCCATGCCACAAAAATTAAGCCAAACTCATCAGGTTTTCAACATGTATATCCTGAATGTGTTGTAATGATTAAAATTTAACCATTCCTCTCTTTGTTGATGTGACCCAACTGATGGGTTCCTGGCCAGAGCACATAAATGGTATGGATTACTGATGAGTAGGGCTATATACAAACCGGGCTAGCCCGGTTAACTCGCTCGACTCAGCCCGAAAAAGCTTGACTCGGCCCAACTTGGAACTGAGTTCGAGTTGGGACGGGCCATTTTCTTTAGCCCGAAACTGAGTTCGGGCTGAGTTTGGGTAAGTCCTAATTCGGCCTGACCCGGCCCGAAACCCGACTCGGCCCGACCTGGCCCGACTCGATCAAGTGGCGCGTGTGTGTGTATTTCAAAACCCTACCTGTCCCTTTCCCCTTTACCCTTCTGGGATAGTTCACCGCCTATCTTTGAAGTGACAGTGACTCATCCACCTCACAGATGTATAACTTGAACGGCCTAGATTCATCCAAATACAAAAAAGGAATTATAATACCTTAACTAGTTAGATTTTTTGTGGAGTCTATAGTTCAACTATCTAAACCGTTGATCGAGGGCCTTGTAATGGGACATGGATTACCTACCAAAGCCCTTCGCATGAACTTGCTGTAAGGTTCTAAACTGGCCCGAAATCGGCTCGAACTTGCCTGATTGCTGGCCGGGCCGGGTTCGGGCTGGACATGTTGGCCCAGTGACTGGGCCGGGCTGGGTGTGACTGGTGACCGGGCCGGGCTGGGTTGAGCCCAGTTCGACTCGGATCGACTTGTGTACACCCCTACTGATGAGCAGCTTTGATCTTGTAGATGTGTGTCATGCAGCCCCATGTTCTCACTGAAAACCATCCACTACCCTCTCTTTTTTTTTTTTGAAAACTCTTAAGTATGTTTGTGAGAAAGTGGGAGAAGATGATGTGGAAGCTATATAGACTCCACCTATGAAGCACGAGGTTCTATAACAATACTCTTGGGACCCATGGTTCAGTGGTGTAAACCATTGATATGATTGACCCCAATTTAGATGGCTAAGATCTTCCTGCCCAGACCAAATACAAGGTTAAGAGTTAGGGAAACCACAACAATGGCCCATATTAGACAAAACAAGTCCCAAAATTCGATAGCTGCGATATTTCAATTTCTTCATTCTTTCATCCCCATCCCTGTGAGATTCTTGAAATTAGCAGTTTGGAACATTGAGCTATGGGCCCCACTAATCGTCAAAATCCCCGAAGCCATACTAAAGTTTAATTAAAAAAAGTTAAAGTACTTACACAGATTTCACCAAACATATGCTAGTGATGCCTGTAACCTCACGCATTGATTGCTTCCAACAAAAGAAAATCGGAATTTCTATTCAATGTAGCAGCTAGAAATTCCATGGGTTTCAACTTTCTACACCCTCTTAAATTCAAGGGTCATAATAATTCATGTCAAGTAAAATGCAAGGGTTTTGATTGCAGTTTTTTTTTTTTTCATTGTCCTTTTTTTAAATATTTCTTTTTGTATAGCCTAAGGACATTTATCTCTCTCATCATTTCTTATTCTTAATAAAATTTTTTACCTCTATCTCCAGAGAAAAAAGCCTACTTTATGCTGTGGTGATCAGTAGTTATATGTGTCTTCTTGGATCAGCATAGGAGTAGGTCTAACAAGAACCAAGAGTGACCCATTCTGTCTGATCAAATCTTGAGACCTTGCAATCTGCTGGAACACTATTGTGGAGGCCGAGCACAAGAAAATTCATGCAACTGGAGGCTGAGCTCAAGCATCAATATTTTCCACAAGATTTATCAAAATTGACCATGAATAAATTGTAGTATTGGAGAGTGATGTTGATAGCATAGACACCAAGAAAAAGTAAGATCCTTAGTTATATTTTGATTTCATTTCCTGAGAATTTTGTTTCAAATTATATCTCAGGATTATAGATTTTGCTAATAATTTATTGCTTGTCTTTGTCATCTGTCTACACTCTTTGTTAGTGTATTCTATAGCTATTACTTTTTGATTTTTATTTTTTATTTTGATTGGTAGGATAAGAGTGCCTGAGTTTGGGTCTATTTGACTATAGATAGGGGCAGTTGTTGAGGATTGTTTATAGGACAATTTGGGGCCTAATATTGGGCTGAAAATTGGCCTAGCACTTTGGATTGATAGTGGACAGGTTTGGAGAAATAGGTTTCATTGAGATTGACCAGATTTTGAAATTGTTTGGGATCACTTTTGCATAGGAATGTTCATATTGTGGCTTTTATTTTATTTTATTTTATTTATTTATAAATACGACTATTGGATAGGAATCCATTTTTTCAAAATTTTGCAACCCATGTTTTATTTTGAAAGATGAGAAATTTATTAATAGGCATAAAAAGACGAGGAGAGCACAAACTTCTTGACTAACTTGAGAAGATATCAGAAATATGTATTATTTTACTCAAGGTCCTTTTGACTAGTATTTTTTCATGATTGTGGTTCATTCAACTCACAAAAAGAAATAATCCCTAATTTTCTTTTCTTTTTAGCAAAGCAGTCAACCTATTTCAAATATAAAACATGGATTCTGACAATGCAATGGATTATGTGATGCATCAAATGCTTCTATAGAATGCTAAATGCCTCTTTAACTAAATGAATCATATATCTACTTTTTTTTTTTTTTTTTTTTCGATATAGCTTAAATTGAAAGATAGATGCTTGTTTTATTTCAGGAATATAATCTTGTCTGTTAGAAGTCTACTCCTCCTGTTACAGATAAGAACCTACTGAATCAGGTATAATTTTGTGCCTAGGTACAGTCTTAATTTATATTTTTATCACTTCATTTATATTCTCTCATAGAAGTCTAATTTATAACTCCTCAGAACCCGCTCTGCCGTAAGACATTACGATGCATGACAGTTCCTAACAGGTTAAGTTACAAGTTGTTATACAAAGTTAGTTGAATATATTTTATTTTTATAAATGTTGTTAATAGTTAATAACGGGTACTTGCAATTAAGAATTGAAATAAAAACAAAGGAAAACTAAAATTCAAATAATTCTTGAACTCAAGTGGACTAGGCCACACAGAATTAGAGGCTTTATACATAACTTGACATTGTTCATATGGTGTGGCCCACTTGTCATAGATTGCCCTATTTTTTGGCTCCACGGTGCACATGACACTACAAGAGTGTAGTACAACCATAAGTTATGGTGGCACCGGTATGGTGGTATGGGTACCATGTAAGGGGCACAACTTCATAGATCTAATAGGTCGGTGGGATCCCTAATTGTGGGGCCATCCAACTTGTTGATAAGGTCCCAAATACCTAATGAAAGGACCATAAAAATATAAGCTTGATCTAAAAATTTTGTGTCTACAATAGTCTTTAATGGCCAATCACCACTATTTATTGTCGTGTGATCCACCTTAGATTTTGATCTGCTTCATTTTTGAATAATGGATTCAAGTAAGCTGTCAAAATGGATGGACAACATGGATTTAAGGTACATGCATTATGGTGACCCAATATTGGTTGTTTGTTACTAGTATATAGTAGATAATAATAGATTAATTATTTTGATTAGACTTGTGAAAATTCTAGAATTTATTTATTCACTTTAAACACATTTAGTCAGTAAGGTCCAACCATCATCTTAACATCTAGTCACTTTAAACACATTTACTTTGATTCTACTCGTGGAAACACTTAAATACATTTTAAAAATCAAGAATGGACTTATCACACCCTAAACCCAGAAATTGGACTCACAAAATTTTCGATCGCCGAATCCGGTGTCGACAGCCTCCGTAGTATTTCATTCTCGGCTCTTAGGGCGTATATGCCAGATTCCGATCCTACGATTCTACAAGGAGGATTTTCCAACATACATTTATCTCGTAATAAACATAACCACAAGTTTACCCAATTCACAAAGGCGACATCATCATCACATATCCACTAATATAAACATTTGAATACAGCGCTGAAAGGGAAATACATATATCAAAATCAAAGCTCCAATAGACCGATGCATACTCCATGCTCAATGCTGCTGTAACCTAACGCCACCTGCACTCATCTATCGTGCATAAGCTTATAGAAAGCTTAGAGGGTGGTAAAAGTGTGTGCACAAAATAAGTGCTAAGTATTCAATGCAATACAATATCAAAAATATTGGCAAGATCATGAATCATACGATAACAGAGTAAGAGAAAATACTGACAAGTCCATGAGTTATACAATATTAGAGTATGCAATACAGAACAATTATACAAATGAGGAGTCATAGAGAGCAAATATCAGATGCCGATGGTACAATGCAATATGTAAATCCTGCTAAGTCCGTCTAGGCCATATAACTACAGAAAACATAACAACTCAAAATGCCATATGCCTGCTGATGCATTATGCGATGCGAATGAAATGACCAAGCTAGAGTGTGAGGTCGGGATGACAATACGTAGTATCACAGGTTACGGGGTCTATCACAAGGGACTTCTATCCAAACTAGTCCCATACCTAAATTTGGATAGTAATACTCAATGTGGTAAACTCCTGATCTCAGGTTAATCGCGCGCCCTAATCGAAATCCTGGCCATGTGAAGGTACACGTAACAAATAGTTGTGCACCACTAGCCCTAGTGGATAGTGAATGAATGAATGAGTATGCAATTCCTGCTCAGTAAGTCCACATATCAGTACAGTTCCTCTCTGAGATCATTACTGGGGTCTAGTACACTCCATAATGGTTGCTGCCTCCCAAGCCGCACAACTAGCCAGTGAAAAAGACCTCACTATCTTCCTAGTCAGCAGTCTACCAATACCTACCCGGATTGTTGATAGCGGACCCATTTAGAAACTGGTCATACTCAGCCTAGCTTACAACCCCCTCACTCGGGCGGATATGGCCACACCCCCTCCCAACTGACCACAACACAGTGGGAGACACGACTTAGAAGTATTCAGCACTTAGGCGCTCATGTATCCACTCGGTCTAGACGTCGGGGCATCTTCTGGCCTCAGAAGTTTATGGACTTTCACCCACGGACATTCAAAGTACCCAGATGCTCGAACCAAATATTTTCAGTTTTCCATCTAGCCATCCACGACATGCCTGTGGAGGCCATGACCCTGATGTCGCTAGGGTGTATAATGTTCATGTCACACATATGCGAGATGCATGAGTCAGACCGACCAGTCATGCAACAATCCTACGCGTACAACACAATCATGTGGGGAACTCCGTCTCATAAAGAGTCCCGTAAATGTCTTAGTCCAACGGCTTATGCTATGATCAAACATTCCTTATATCAAGCATATATATGATGCATATGGGTATGAATCATGGAGTTATACTGAGCATGTTATATGGTGATGAACTATCCTTCTAACGAAGATGGGCCTAGATGGCCTGCACATAACAAGTATGGGCCTACCAATGGGCCTTGGGGAGAGTTATAATGCAGACATTTAACAACATTATTCTTACAATCTGGACGTTAAACAATCATTGCTCCCAAGGCATGGCCGGCCATAAATATCATTACATAAACCATGGGATCACACGTTGCAATGGACCTTATATACATCCCATTGGGCCTCGACCCATGGACCTCAAATACATCAAATAGGCCACATCACATGGGCCTCATATATGTGAAGGTGGGCCTCAACAATGGGCGACAAATACATCAAGTTGGGCCTCAATAATGGCCTCATAAATTCTAAAAAATGAGTCATATTGAAGGATCATTTGTACTATACCACAAATAGCAATGGAGATAATAATTTTCACGGTTAAATAAATCACAGGGCTCACTATAAAGTTTATTCTCCAACCAATCAAATCATAAGGTCACAAAGACTTAGATTAAGAGGGAAAACAAATCCCCCATTGATCCAGAACTTCCGTGACCCAGTTGGGTTTCAATGATAGACGTTAAAATCCCACTATTCTTGGTAATGTGTTCCACCTGATCCTAGATCTGTCTCATTTTTAGCCTCGAGCCTTAAGACGAGCTTGCCAAATGGTTGCACGGTATGGATACAACACATGCATCATGGTGAGTCCCATAGATGGACTGTGTGGATGAAGCAGGTGGGTCCCACAGAACTTGGTGACGCCATTACAACAACTATATAGTTGGAGTGAGGTGCACCAGCCATCTCACTCAAAGAGGACGATGTGAGTTTGACACAACATCAGTGGATCCCATGTGGGGCCCACCATAATGTTTATCTGTCATCCAATCTGTTGGTAAGGTCACACAAACCCACAGATTGAAGAGGAAAAACAAATTTCATAATGATCCAAAACTTCTGTGACCTAGAAAGGGTTCTAATGGTAGACGTTTAATCCCATTGATTCCTACCGTGTGGGCCACCTGAGTTCCAAGTGCAGTTGATTTTTGGGGTGGCCCACTGCCCTAAGGGGGCTACCAAATGCACAGTGTTGATGTCCAACACACCTCACGGTGGGGCCTACGTATGGAACCCACGTCCCTGTCCTCTCTTCACATCCCAGCGCAGAGGACGCTGCTGCGCGTTCTCTGGACGTTAGCAGTAGCACCTGCTGCATCTTAATTTATATATATTTATTTAAAATTAATTTTTCAAAGGTTTTTCCTATGTAATCTGACCTAGCTGTTGGATTCTATGGCTCAAGACAGCCTGAATGAGCCCAATATTCGATGTGTTTTGGTCTATAGAAACATCAGAGTGGATTTTAACGGTAAAACTCACTATTTTCCAGGATACGACCCACCAGATACTTGGATTAACTTCATTTTTCTGCTCAATGCCTAAAATGAGTTGGGGAATGGGATGGACGGTGTGGATTAAAGCCATACATAAAGGTGGGGCTTCTATGAGTGGCCCTCTCCAAAGTTTGCTAAATCGAGCTAATATTTTTTTATTTCCAGTTAAACGCTGGACGATTTTGGCACAACACATATTTAAGGTGGGCCCTACTTAGGTGGGCCACCAAATGGCTGGATGGTGTATCATCACACACAACAAAAATGAAAGAGAGAGGAAGAGAGAGAAAGAAGGAGAGAGAGACACATGCGATGGAGGGACCCCGACACTATGGACCCTCCCTTCCATGCATTCAATCATACATCAAGTGGGTCCCAATACATGTGGGCCCACCAAAATTGAAATCAACAGTGAAGATTCTTTCTCCACCAAAATGGAAGGTCTAGATGACCTCTTTCAAACTTAGAAAAGTAAACATCATGATAGGGTCCATGGAGAATGACCGCATCATGGAATGATGATGAGAATCAAAGTGGGCCATCGACCACATCTAGGGTCCAAAGTGAGATCCATACCATCAATCGGTAGGCCTCACTTGGCCCATCATTAATAGAATGAAATGTAATCCTATAGAATCACCCACCGTTAGATCTTCTTGGTACGATGGAACGCCAATATTCTTGTGTCTCATTTTGATGGAAGGCGATGAGAGTTGAAGACTAGGATGATGGATTTTTGGGATAGCAAGTGGGCCACATAACACCTTTTCTCACCTTGGAAGAGCTTGGATGTCCACCACTTTAGTGTTTCTTGGAAAGTGTGTTGAGAAAGAGAGAGAGAAGGGGTGGTTGTAACGGAGAGGTGATGGATGTGAGTTGATAGGTGTACTTGACATGTATGGGTGTGTAAGAGAGAGGGTGAGAGAGAGTTGACTTTGGGATTGCTCTTGTACTTGACATGAGGTGATTGATTGATTGATTGAGTAATTGATTGATGGGACATGTTGTAGAGATTTTATTCGTATTGTAAACGCACGGTGTTTTCTCAAACTGAACGCGGGCCCACATCTCTTAGCCAGGGTATCGAATCGGTGTACAAGATGCGGCGTTGGAACCATGGTAAGGTGCAGTTGCAATGGTATAAGTCTTGAATCGAGCCGACTCTAAAAAAGGATTACGACTCAGGGTTGCGCGCAACTACCGATTACAGATCGCAAGTCCCGAAATTCAACCGGGAGGATTGTGGAAGCCTATGGAGCAGTACGGGGTAGGATATAGGCCTCACAGGTCTCCCCTCCTAATAAAAATCTCGTCCTCGAAATTTAAAACATGATACAACCAATACAAAGTTCACAAGGGAGGGAAATCCTATTAAAATACAATATACCAACATAATCATATACCTGAGAGATATGGACAACGCCAACGAATCTCACCTCTTGCTCCTAAGATGCCTCATCAACAGAATGGTGAACCATACTAATCCTCGGATCTTAGATCAGAGACGATCGAAACTGCAATACTATACAGCCTCACAATTTCAGCGGTAGGTAGCTATATCAGAAAATCTCTAAGTTATTCGAACTCGGGGGTCTAACCATTCTAAGTTCTCAACAATCATAGAGTGCAGGGTAACTATTAGTAGATATGTGATGTTATCTTCAGGTATTCCCAAGTTATGCTTTGATACCATCTTCTGTCACGCCCCAAACCCGAAAATTGGGCTTACAAAATTCTTCATTACTGAATCCGGTGCCGATAGCCTCTGTAGTACCCTATTTTTGGCTCCTAGTGCACATATGCCAGATTTCGATCCTGGGATCTTACAAGGAGGATTTTTTAACGTACATTTGTCTCGTAATAAGCATAACCACAAGTTTACCCAAATTACCAAGGTAACATCATCATCACATATCCACTAATATAAATATTTGAATATAGTGTTGAAAGGAAAATACATATATCGAAATCAAAGCTCCAGAAGACCGCTGCACACTCCATGCTTAATGCTGTTGTAACTTAATGCCACCTACACGCATCTATCGTGCATAAGCTTATAGAAAGCATAGAGGGTAGTGAAGTGTGTGCACAAGATAAGTGCCAAGTATTCAATGCAATACAATGTCAAAAATATTGGTAAGATCATGAACCATACGATAAAAGAGTAAGTGAAAATACTGACAAGTCTATGAGTCATACAATATCAGAGTATGCAATACAGATCAGCTATGCAAATGAGGAGTTATAGAGAGTCAAATATCAGATACCAAGGGTACAATGCAATACGTAAATCCTGCTAAGTTCGTATAGGTCATATAAGTATAAAAAATATGACAACCTAAAATGCCATATGCCTGCAGATGCAATACGCGATGCGAATAAAATGACCAAACTGGAGTGTGAGGTAGGGATGATAGTACGTAGTATCACAGACTACAGGGTCCATCATAAGGGACTTCTATCTAAACCAGTCTCATACCTAAATTTGGATAGTCAGACTCAATGTAGTAAACTCCTGATCTCAGGTTAATCACGTGCCCTAACTGAAATCTTGGCCATGCGAAGGTACATGTAACAAATAGTTACACACCACCAACCCGAGTGAATAGTGAATGAATGAATGAATGAATGAGTATACAATTCTTGCTCAATAAGTCCACATATTAGTACGGTTCCTCTCTGAGATCATCACCGGGGTTTAATATGCTCCATAATGGCTGCCGCCTCCCTAGCTGCACAACCAGCGAGTGAAAAAGACCTCACTATCCGCCTAGTTAGTAGTCTACCAATACTTAACCGGCTCATTGATAGCGGACCCATTTATGAGCTGGTCATGCTCAGCCTATCTTACAGCCCCCTCACTTAGGCAGATATGGGCACACCCCCTCCCAACTGACCACGACACAGAAGGAGACGCTGTCTACTGGTATTCGGCACTCGGGTGCTCATGTATCCACTTGGTCTAGACGTTGGGGAATCTTCTGGCCTCGGAGGTTTATGGACTTTCACTCACGGACATCTAAAGTATCCAGATGCTCGAACTAAACATTTTTGGTGTCTCATCTAGCCATCCACGACATGCCTGTGGAGGTCACGGCCCTGAGTCGCTAGGGCGTACAATGATCATGTCACATATATGTGAGATGTATGAGTCACACCGACCAGTCATGCAGTAATCCTATGCGTACTGCACGATCATGTGGGGCACTCCGTCTCCTAAGGAGTCCTATAAATGTCTTAGTCCAACGACTTATGCTATGATTAAATATTTCTCATATCAAACATACATATGATGTATATGGGCATGAATCATGGAGTTATACTAAGCATATTATATGGTGATAAACTATCCTTCCAACGAGGATGGGCATAGATGGCCTACACACAACAAGTATGAGCCTACCAATGAGCCTTAGGGAGAGTTATAATGCGGACATTTAACCAACATTATTCTTACAATCTGGACGTCAAATCATCATTGCTCCCAAGGCATGGCCGGCCATAATTATCATTACATAAATCATGGGATCACACGTTGCAATGGACCTTATATACATCCCATCGGGCCTCGACCCATGGACCTCGAATACATCAAATGGGCCGCATCACATGGGCCTCATATATGTCAAGGTGAGCCTCAACAACGGGCCACAAATACAACAAGTTGGGCCTCAACAACGGGCCACAAATACATTAAGTTGGGCCTCAATAATGGCCTCATAAATTCTAAAAAATGAGTCATATTGAAGGATCATTTGGACCATACCACAAATAGCAATGGAGATATAATTTTCACGGTTAAATAAATCACAGGGCTAACTATAAAGTTTATTCTCCAACCAATCAAATCATATGGTCATAATGACCTGGATTAAGAGGGAAAACAAATCCCTCATTGATCCAGAACTTCCGTGACCCAATTAGGTTTCAATGATAGACGTTCAAATCCCACTTTTCTCGGTAATGTGGTCCACCTGATCCTAGATTTGTCTCATTTTTAGCCTCGAGCCTTAAGATGAGTTTTCCAAATGGTTGGACGGTATGGATACAACACATGCATCATGGTGGGTCCCATAGATGGACTGCGTGGATGAAGCAGGTGGGTCCTATAGAACTTGGTGACGCCACTACAACAGCTATGTAGCTGGAGTGAGGTGCACCAGCCATCCCACTCAGTAAGGACGGTGTGGGTTTGACACAAAGTCAGTGGGTCCCACGTAGGGCCCACCATAACTTTTATCTACCATCCAATTTGTTGGTAAGGTCACACAGCCCCACGGATTGAAGAGGAAAACAAATTTTATAATGATCCAAAACTTCTGTGACCTAGAAAGGGTTCCAATGGTAGAAATTTAATCTCATTGCTTCCTGCCATGTGGGCCATCTGAGTTCTAGGAGCGTCTGATTTTGGGGTGGCCCACTGCCCTAAGGCACCTACCAAATGCACGGTGTTGATGTCCAACACACCTCACGGTGGGGCCTACGTATGGAACCGACGTCCTTACCCTCTCTTTAGGTCCCAACACAGCAGGACACTACTGCATGTCCTCTGGACGTTAGCAGCAGCACCTGCTGCATCTTGATTTATATATTTTCTTTAAAATTAGTTTTTTCACAGTTTTTCCTATGTGGGGCCCGCATCAAGAGAATCCGACCTAGCCATTGAATTCTATGGCTCAAGACAACCTGAATGAGCCCAATATTCAATGTGTTTTGGTGTACAGAAACATTAGAGTGGATTTTAACAGTAAAACTCACTATTTTCCAAGATATGGCCCACCAGATACTCGGATTAACTTCATTTTTCGGCTCAACGCCTAAAATGAGCCGGGGAATGGGATAGATGGTGTGGAGTAAAGCCATACATAAAGGTGGGGCCTGTATGAGTGGCCCTCTCCAAAGCTTGTAAATCAAGCTACTATTTTTTTGTTTCTAGTTCACACGGCCCCGCTCAGGTGGGCTACCAAATGGCTGGATGGTGTGGATAAGACATACATCAAGGTGGGGTACATCCGGGTGGGCCACACGGCCACATCATCACACAACAAAAATGAAAGAGAGAGGAAGAGAGAGAAAGAAGGAGAGAGAGAGACACGTGTGATGGAGGGATCTCGACACTATGGACCCTCCCTTCCATGCATTCAATCGTACATCAAGTGAGTCCCAATACATGTGGGCCCATAAAAATCAAAATCAATTGTGGAGAAAATGGAAGGTCTAGACGACCTTTTTCAAACTTAGAAAAGTAAACATCATGATGGGGTCCATGAAGAATGGTCCTATCAAGGAATGATCATGAGAATTATAGTGGGCCATTGACTACATCTAGGGTCTAAAGTGAGATCCATACCATCAATCGGTAGGCCCCACTTGGCCCATCATTAAAAGAATAAAATCTAAGCCTATAATAACACCCACTGTTCGATCTTCTTGATCCGATGGAATGCCAATCTTCTTGTGTCTCACTTTGATGGAAGGTGATGAGAGTTAAAGGGCTAGGATGATGGATTTTTGGGATAGCAAGTGGGCCACACAATACCTTTTCTCACCTTGGAAGAGCTTGGACGTCCACCACTTTGGTGTTGCTTAGAAAGTGTGTTGAGAAAGAGAGAGAGAGAAGGGGTGGTTATAACGGAGAGGTGATGGATGTGAGTTGATAGGTGTACTTGACACATATGGGTGTGTAAGAGAGAGGGTGAGAGAGAGTTGATTTTGAAGTTGCTCTTGTACTTGACATGAGGTGATTGATTGATTGATGGGACATGTTGTTGAGATTCTCTTAGGATTGCAAACACGTGATGTTTTCTCTGATTGAACGCGGGCCCACATCTCTTGGCTAGGGTATCGAATCGGTGTGCAAGATGTGGCGTTGGAACCGCGTTGATGGTGCGGTCGAATGGTACAAGTCTCGGCGAGCTGAGTCTGAAAAATGGGATAAGATTTAACGTCACGCGCAACTACCAATTACAGATCACGAGTTATGTAAGACCCGTATCTTAATCCGTACCGTTCCGTAGACTTCCGCGGTCTTACCGGTCGAATTCTGACAACTTTTGACCCTTAATCGATATTTACGTGCGACCCTGATTCATATGTCGTCAACCCGTATCGACTCAACCTGAGATCTGTACCCTAGCGACCGCGCCGTCACTGCGGTTCCGATGCTGCGACTCGCGTACTGAGGTGATATCGTGGTCAAGAGTTGTAGGTGGATCGTTCGGTGCGAGGAAATGCCGCGCGTTGCGAAATCCTAGGAAATCTCTACGAGGTGTCCCATCAATCCCATCAATCCATCAATCAATCAATCCATCACATGTCAAGTACACATCACCTTTCACCCATTCCCAAGTAAACATAAAAGTTAAGGATTTCTTACAAAGCCCATACCTCTCTTACATAAAAAGCCTCAAAAGTCAAAAAGTTTTTACACCTCCCATGCCTTTCTTACACAAATGGTCACAAAAGTTAAGGTTTTCTTACACACCCATCATTCACCACATCCATCCATCACCCATCTCTCTCTACAACACTCTCTCTCTTTCTCATTTTCTCATCTCATTCTCCAAGCAAAACTCCATACGTATGAGCTCTCCCTCCCTTTCAAAAAAAAACTCCAAGGTGGCCCACCTCTCCTACCCCATCACCTCCCATCTCAACCATCCATTCCCCATCTCCTCCATTAAAATCCAAGCTAAGGTGCCAAGGAACCCCTAGAAGCAAGAAGATCGGACGGGGGGGGGGGGGGGGGGGGGGGGGGGTTCTTAATAGTGGTTATTTTTCCTGTTTTTAAGGTGGGCCAAGTGAGGCCAACCGATCAATGGTTTGGATCTCGCCTGGGACCTAAGTAGTGGCCGATGGCCCACTTTGATCATTATGATCATCCATGGTGGGGCTATTCTCCATGGACCCCATCATGATGTTTATTTTATTATTTTGGGAAGGTCATCTAGATCGTCCATATTGGTGGGGAAGGGATCCCCACCGTTGATTTGATTTTAGGTGGTCCCATGTATAAAAGGGACCCATTTGATTGTATAATTTCTTCAAGGGAGGGCTCATAGTGGCGAAGCCCTCCATCACAAAGCATGTCCCACTCTATCTCTCTCTCCCTCCCTTTTTTTTATTTATTATTTGTTTTGTATGATGAAATGGCCTTATGGCCCACTTGGATGGACCCCACCATGTTGTAAGTATTTTGACCAAGCCATCTACTAGTGGGGCCCACCTTAAATGCATTGTACCCACCCCACTCTCCATGTGGTGGCCCACCTCAATGCATATTCAAGTCCCAAACCGTCCAGCGTCTGGGACGCTGGACGTCCCTGTACAAAGGAAAACACAAATACAGGCTTGGCTCAAAGCTTTGGGAGTGGGCCCTTGTGTAGGCCCCACCTTGATGTATGTATGAAATCTAAGCCATCTATCCTCTTTACCATATCATTTTAGGCGTTGAGCCAAAGAAAGAGGTCAATCCGATGTTCAGGCGGGCCATACCATAGAAAACGGTATTTTTACCCTTCAAAGGCCATTAGTGCCCATTTTTTTATTTCTACACGCCAAATTAATGCAAAAAATGGGATTTGTATGGCCTGTTTGGGCCCTAGAATCAAGTGGGCGGAGTGGATTTCCCAGAAGTGGGCCCCACATATGATTTTTTTTAAAACAAAGAAAAAAAAGAAAAAGAAAGGTGGCAACAGACCAGCAGGCCCCACCATGATGTATATGTCTTATCCATGCCGTTCATGTGATGGGCCACCCCCTGAGGTGGGCCCCCTCCAAGTTTCAGCCTGATCCAACTCTCAGGTGGCCCACACCATATGAAACAGTGTGAATTGAACTCTACCATTGAAATCTTTTTGGGGCCCATAGAAGTTTCAGATCAATCTGAAATTTGTGTTTTCACTCCATCCAGGTCTAAGTGACCTTATGAACGGGTTGGATGGCATCCAAACATTACAGTGGGCCCCACATGAGACCCACAATGATGTATGTGTTTTAAGTTCACCGTCCAGGCGGACGGTGGTACCCACCTTAATGTATTTGTGCTTCCATCGTCCAGCGGACGGTGGGGCCCTTTGTGATGTATGTGTTCGGTCCTCACTGTCCAGCGACAGTGGGACCCGCCATGATGCATGTGATGCATCCAGACCGTCCATCCACTTGGTGAGATCATTTCAAGGCATGTGTTGAAGATTGGGTGGGCCACCTATGTTTGGGTTAGGCCCATTTAATTTTGTAAAAGGCCTATGGGTTAGGCCCATTTATTTATTTAAAGCCTAGGGATTAGGCCCATTTGATAGTAAAAGGCCTATGGGTTAGGCCCATTTAATTTATTTAAGGCCCATGGGACTAGGCCCATTTGATATATCCCAAGGCCCATGGGATTGGACCCATTTGATGTGTTCCAAGGCCCATGGGATTAGGCCCATTTGATGTATTTTAAAGCCCATGGGATTAGGCCCATTTATCGTATCTTGAGGCCCATTTGCTGGAAAAATGGGGCCCAATTGGTGTAGCCCATTTATTATATCTAAGGCCTATGGGTTTAGGCCCATTTGACTTAAATAAGGCCTATGGGTTTAGGCCCATTTGACTTAAATAAGGCCTATGGGTTTAGGTCCATCTGATATGCATCGGGCCCATGTGATTAGGCCCATATTGATATACTCTGAGGCCCCTGGATTGTGATCCATTGCAATGTACCTACGGCTCATTGGTGAAGCCCAGTAATGCAGCCCATTTGATAAACGTAAGGCCCACTTGATGCATATAAGGCCCATTTGATATATTTAAGGCCCAACGGGATGTACCTAAGGTCCATTGCAATGCGTGACCCCAACACAGAGTATGTAACGATGTTCACGACGATCGTGCCTTGGGAGTAATGTTGGTTTGACGTCCACATTGCGAGTGTAATGATGGTTGGATGTCTACATTACGACTCTCCTTAGGGCCCATTATTAGGCCCGTACTTATTGTGTATAGGCAGTCCAGGCTCATCTGCATTGTAAGGATATTTCATCTCATTATAACATGTTTAGTATAGCTTCATGTCTTATGATCATACGCATCATATGTATGCTTGATATGAGAGTGACTGATCATAGCATATACCTTCGGGCAGATTGTTTATGAGACCCCGATTAGGCGGTGTTGCCCTGCATGAGCGCACGATACGTGTAAGGATTTGCTGCATGATTGGATAATGTGATTCATGCATCTCGCATCGTGTGATATGGTTACTGTACGCCTTAGCGGCATCGGGGTCGTAACCACCACAGACGTATCGTGGTTGACAAGATTGGATACCGAAAATCTTATTCTACATGGGGTGTTATAGATATCCCTGGGTGAAAGTCCCTAAACCCTTATGGTACCAAGAGGTTGCTCCAACGTCTAGACCGAGTGGGTAGATGAGCGTCGAGTACCGATTACCTGATGGCTGTGCTCTCCACTGTGTCGTGGTCGGTTGGAAGGGGGTGCGGCTTTACCCATCTGAGTGTAGGGGGCAATGCTAGGCTGAGTTTGACCAGCTCGAGGAATGGGTCCTCTATCGACGAGTCGTGTCCGATATTGGTAGACGGATAGTGAGGTCTCTTTCACTTACCTTATTGCACGCGATGTGGCAGCGATCTGGTTTAGAGTGTACTAGACCCTGGTGATATCCCAGATTTGAGCTGTATTGATGTGTGGACATAGATGAGGATTTGTATGCTTGAGTTGCATTTCACATCGCATGGTCTTGGGATGGCCGATATCATTCATGTCTTGCATCGCATAGCCTTGGTACGACTCATGATATTATGGATCCAGCTGCATATTCCGCATTACTCTGATACTGCATGATCATATTCTTACCTTGCGCACACACTTTCACCACCCTCTAAGCTTTCTATAAGCTTATGCACGACCGTTGAGTGCAGGTGACGTTGGGGCGCAGCGGCGCTGAGGCAGGAGCGCTTTGCAGATTATCCCGGAGTTTTTATTCATCATCATTGTATTTCCCTTTATGCTCATTGTACTTATAAAGTTTTTGATCATAGTGAAAATGTAATGGAGTTTTTGATTGTTGTTTGTGGGTTATGCCTTTGGTTATGCTTATTGTAAATCAAACTGACATTGAAAATCTTCCTCGTAGCATCCCAAGATTGGAACCTGGCAAATGGGAGTTAAGAGCCGAGAATGGGGTTCTACGGAGGCTGTCGGCGCCGGATTCGTCGATTGAAAATTTTGTGAGCCCGATTTCTGAGTTTGGGGCGTGACAAGTTACCAAAATTCGACTGGGAGGACCGCGGAAGCCTATGGAACAGTATGGGTTAGGATACGGGCTTCACAGGACTTAATTATCTCATTTATTGTAGAACGTCATCATTAAGTAACAAAGTATAGATGGAAAAACATAGGTTAAGTCTAGAATATTTGGATAGACTTCTTCATTTTATTGAGTTTATAAAAAACAACGGTGGTGGATTTGATCATTATTCGTCTCTATGTGTGAAATGTAGAATGGGAGTGGGATGTTTCAAATTTCAGCTAAACCGCTAATTGAAGTATAAAATTATGTCCAAGTGTCCTAAAGGGGGGTGAATATGACTATTCAAAATTATTAATCGTACTTAATGTAAATATGAAGTTCTTTAAACAATAACAAGCATGATTAAACAAAAATTATGAAATATATCTTAACTGCATTTTATCAAACATGTAATGTGTATAATATAAACATAATATCAAATAATAAAAATACATCCACAAACATTCATCTAAATGCAACGATATATAGTGGTTTAACTATGTGGGTACTACACTCCCGGCGGATGCACTCTCTCCCATAGTGTACCAGATTTCACTACGCAATGGTTTTAAATTAGGTTAACCATTAACCTTTACAACTTACACAAGGTTAGAGTAAGGAGCCTACACAAGGCAACCTTATGTGCATATAGAAGGCAAACTCACTATGCCTATACAAGGCAACACGTCCTATACAAGGGCACTACACTATGCCTACATAAGGCAATAGGTCCTACACAAGGACATAACATGTTTTCTCCCATCGGAGGCCTACAAAAGATCTTAGCTAGTTTGACAACCCAAAATCTAAATTCCAATCCTACACAAGGAAATGGCTTCAGACATAATGGAATCTAGATACTTACTTGTAAGCGAGTGAACCCCTTTTTAGTACATGTTGAAGATGATCTTCCTTGTGATGAAGAGTCTTCAGCTACCTTGATCCGCAACAATAGTAGATGTTCCAATGAAAGTCGCCAGGTATTGGGTTAAGGTATTAGTTGATTCTTATCTATTAAATGTGGGTCCTTAAGTCTAGATGATATTCTCCAAGGTTAGGCATTCAATGGATTTCAACTTAATGATTTTCTAATAAATGAATTGTTGGAAGATCCTTGAATGCTGGAGTTCATTTTTCAATCCAATTTATTGATTTTCCAATGATGGCATTTAAGATAGGATTGAAAGATGAACTCCTATGAGGAAAAGGGATTTAAGAGGGTAGGAGGTTTTCTTTTGATAATAACTCTCTTTTTCTCATTTAAGAACTAAAGAAAAAAGTCCCCAAATTAATAAGTAAAAATACCAACGGTAAAAAAATGGGCAAAAATCTGTCAGGATTCGATGTCATCAAAGGGCTTCGATGTCATCGAATCTCCTTCGATGTTATTGAATCCCTGCACTAAGATTTTCATTTAAGTGCTGGACAGTTCTGCTCGATGTCATCAAATGTTAGCTCGATGTTATTGGAATTTTCTCTATAAATGATCAGAGATTGCTGGAAGATTTGGTTTACTTTTTTAATGTTATCGAAGTTTGAATTTCGATGTCATTAAATGATCTTGATGTCATCGAAGTTTTTAATGGATTTCTTTGAAAACTCTCTTGACATCTTAGTCCATTTTTCGATGCCATCGAAGTCTAGTTCGATGTCATCGAAATTTAAAATTCTATGTCATCGAAATTTGAAATTCTATGTCATCGAACACAGTTCGAGTCATCGAGCATTTTTTTAGATTTTCCTTTTGAGCTTGCTGAAACTTTGAGTGCCTATTTTTTGATGTCATCGAAATAGGTTCGATGTCATCGAACTTGTAAGTTCGATTTCATCGAAATTTGTTTGATGTCATCGAGAACATCTCCAGGTATATGAGTTTGATTGCTAGACATATTGGGGCATATTTTTGATGTCATCGAAGTATGTTCGATGTAATCGACAGTTGCTGATTTTTTATGTTATTTTACAGATTAACTTGCAACTTTGTTTTACTGCTTCCAAACTCACCAAGGTGTTTTCCTAGTTGGTTTTGGGTAAGATTGGGCCATTTAAAGGGTTTATTACCTGGGGTATTTTGGTCATGGGTGTTGAGGCTTAATTTACCTTTGAAAAATACCTTGAACCTCTTCTCCTTATTGGGCCTTTAGTCTTATAGTCTTCAATGCGGGGCTCACTTGACTTTATGACTTAATTGTCACATCAATTGACAAATAGGGGCACTTTCAATGTTCACTCTTGGAGAGATTCATGAGCATTTGCTCATTAATGGTATTGTTATGACTTAATTGTCACATCAATTGACAAATAGGGGCACTTTCAATGTTCACTCTTGGAGAGATTCATGAGCATTTGCTCATTAATGGTATTGATAAGTCATAAATAATACGAATTTTTCACTATGCAAGTCCTGAGAAATGTAATGAGAAACCATCATCATTGATGCGTATCCTAGGATAGATGAACTTGTTAATGATGCATTTAGAAAAATTGGAAAACATGATGATATTCTTATGGATGATCTTAGAAGAAATGAAGATTGTCATGAATATTGTTGATGCAAAAATCTGGTCCATCCTTTTAAGAGCTTCGAGTACCTGCACAGGAAGAAGATAAAGGAGACCCTGGCTAGAGCAGGGGACCCTCCGATGCCAAAGTCATGCTAGGAATCTGGGTCTAGTAGTATTGATGGGTTTTCGGTGAGAGATTATGCATGCCTTTTCATGTAGATGGACCCTCTATTTATAGCGTAGGTAGACGAGAGTTGTTTCTTAATCTTAGGCATAATTTTTTCTCAATTTTCTCAACCGTCATGTGAGATTTATGCAAGTGATAAGGGTCAACATAGTTGACCGTAGAATTACACGATAGATGGTTGAGGCTGACCTTGGCTAGATCCTGGATGGTTGAGGCCGACTTAAGCTGGATCCTTCAATTGATCAGGATGAGGCCGAGCTGAGCTAAACCCTTAACTGATTGAGCAGATAATCTTGGTTGGAGCTCGAACATATAAGCTTGGTCGGAGCTTGAACAAATAAGCTTGGTCAAAGCTCGAACATATAATCTTGGTCGAAGCTCGGACAGATAAGCTTGGTTGGAGCTCAAACATATAAGCTTGGTTAGACCTTGAACAAAATAAGTTTGGTTGAAGCTTAGACAGATAAGCTTAGTCGAAGTCTCAGAAGTGTACAATGTCAAGTATCAGGTTCAGGGGTACGAAGTGTCTACCCTTCACCAAAATTATTTATTGATGATTATCCAAGAACTCTTCAGCCCAGAAGCACATTCTTGTGAATCCGAGCTAACCTCATGAGTGGTCAAGCCATTTTTACCCATAACAGAAGCCCCCTACTTCTTGAGTTCTTGATATGAGCTTAGGAAGTAAGTCGGTAGAATGAGGTCGGGCGAGTGAGCCACTTCACATTCATTGTTAGTGGATGGAAAGGTGGGAAGATCGAGGAAAATCTGTAATGATGGTTTGGCATGATCAAGGCACTATACTTCGTTGCAACAACTTTTTCGACTTCTAGCCCATAAGTTACAGACACGTGGCACTAATCGGGGAGTCGGATCAGTTGAGCAAACAAGGAGTTGCTGCATGTAAAGTGGTGAGCGCTGAGGTGTCTCTTCGCCTATAACATTTAATGCCGGTTATTAAAACCCGTAGTCGAGGAGGCTTATAAAAGTGGAGTTCCATGCTAGTAGCTCGACTATTTGCGTTTCATCATTTCTTTTGTTGCTTCAGAGCTCTTGGAGTAGGCAATTTTCAGTGAGTTCTCCCTTCTTCTCCAATCACTGTTTTCTCCATTTTCTTGCTTTTTGCTCTTTTGTTAACCCGATATGTCGGATTTATCTAGAGAGGAGAGAGAGGTTTATGCCTTTAAAGGTGATTCGGACCGAAAAAAGTGTCGATTCCTGGTCTTTGGTCCCATTGGAGCTGATTTCTCTGGTCTCATTGGGTTTCACTCAAGAAGAAGCTTCTGCCTTTCCCTGGAGGGTTGTTGCTCAGACTTCGGCTGAGCAGACAGCTGATGTCTACCTTGGGGGGTCGATCCTGAAGAAGGCGGCCTGGGCTGGGATTCATTCGGAATACCAGATTCTGGACTCCGTGCAAATTCAGATTCCAACCCCCTTTGAAGACCCTTGTAACCCAGCCGATGGGGATGTCTCCATCCTCACCGTCACTCTCCAGTGCAGACTCTGGCTTCTGCTTCATCCATTCGTGAGGGCTATGACAGCTCATCTGAAGTTGGCCCTGGGGCAGCTCATCCCAAATGCATGAAGGGAACTGCTGGGAATGTATATCCTCTAGTTCCAACTCAAAAATAATGACTTGACCCCTAAGGAGTTCATATACCTGTACCAGACCAAGCACAATCCCGTGCAGCCGTGCTGGTACTACTCGGCATAGGCGAATAGAGGTCGGAGCCTCATCGTCAATCTCCCAATTTCTATCAAGGATTGAAAGAATAAATGGTTTTAGGCGTTAGGAGAGTGGGAGGCACTTGCTTTCGAGCTAGCTCGTTTGTGGGTCAAAGTCCCAACCAAGTTTGCCACTCCAGGTCGGGTACCGTCTTGGTACAATAATTAGATTATTTTGCCCATATCTTCTGATTTCATAGTGATTTCGCCACCTTATCTATTATTGTAGTCTATCCAAAGGGCCAACCCGAGCTGTTTGCCCCCCTTCACAGACAAGTAGGCAAGGAAAAAGTTTTGAAGGATTAGTTTCACCGTTGGAACATCCTGATCACCCCAGATATGCTTTACAGGTATGGATTCTGTCTATCGACTCCTCAATGGCCAATCTCCTTCCGCAGTCCTACCTCTACTTCTCCCGGTAAGTATCATCTCATCGATTCATAGATTATAGCTTGGCTTTAACATTGGACTAACTTGAAATGTTTTTGATGTAGGCATGGCTGAGGTCTAAAGTTAGGAAAGAGGAAGCACCGTCCCCCATGGTGGAGATGATGAAGAAGAAGACCGTTATCCAAAAGAAGGTAGTGGTCCCCTCCATCACACAAATGCTCACTTCCACAATGGAGGTGAGATTGGGGGTTGGCGCCAAGCAACCCCCGATTAACCAGCCTACTCCGGTCAAGGCAGGTGAGAGTGACGCTCCTGCCCCTATTGCCCCTCCATAGCCAAGTGTCATGGAGGTGGTGGAGTTAGATCTAAAAGATGTACTCATTACCCCCAAGATTCGAGTGGCCGATGACACTAAGACCGTCCATACGATTGATAAGGTTGAAGTCGCGACCGAGGGGTGGAGCTGCCTAGGTTGCTGAGGGAGTTGGGCCTTCAGAGACCGATGAGGCTGACTCCTTGGCGGCACCGGATGGTGCTGAGATGGGAGAGGCTTCGAGCCCCCAGCATGAGGAGGCAAAGATGTACTCGCCAGGCCATCATATGTCCCGTCTAAGTGATTGGGCAATGAGGCATGTCCCAGAGGAAGAAATCACCAACCTAATAGATTCTCATTCAGAGGCCTTCCTCACTTATGTCGCCACACTCTGCTATAAGGTATCCCTCTTTACTGACATTATTTCTATTCTTACAACTTATTTCCTCTATGTCAAGCTCATCCCAGTGCTGTTAACCACTCGCCAAAAGGGGAGACATGTAGCTGATGAGTGCGAGCGACCTGGAGCGACGCTTAAGGAGAAGACTACTGAGGTCGAGGCCCTTAGCATGGATCTTTAGGAGGGGGCGATAGAGGTCGAGTCCCTAAGGGGAGATCTGAAGTGCACTGGGGAGTAGCGAGATGCTTTGAAGATCCAGCTGGATGAGGCCCAGCATAAGGAGAGCTTGGTCATGGTCGAGCTCAAAGGGACGAAGTCCCACCTTGGCTCTAATCGGGCAAAACTGGAGAGGATGAAGGCACACCTCTCATCCATTGAAGCTGACGCTATAGGGGTGAAGGTGGAGCTGAAAAGAGTGAAAGCAAGCTCAACGGCTAAGTTGGCTGAAGACGAGAAGACTTTGGCTGCCCAGCTGATTGAGTCTGAGGAGGCCATTTCAGTGATCAAGGTTGCAGCTGTAGAAGAGTACAGTGCCTCGAAGGAAAGAGTTGACGAGGTGGGTGTAGTCTACAATTGTGGCTATGACCGTTATATCGAGGACGTCAAGTAACTATACCCCTAGCTGAATTTGGACGACCTCTTTGGTGATGAAGCCTTGGGGGAGCCCTCATAGCCCGAGGCCGAAGACCAGTAACCTCCCTCTGGAGCGGACTAAGTATATATTCTTTTTTGTAAAATTTTAGTTGAAAATTAAAATACCTTTTGCTTTTAGTCTATTCATCCTTTGTATGTCTGAATGGTAGATCTTTAGGACTGTGCAAGTGTGGTGATGGGCTAGTTTCAGCCACGTCAAGTTGAAGGAACAAACGTTATTATGACCTATACACTACAGATCGGTTCATCTGTTGCCATAATTAAAATCCGAACTCTGCTTTAAGGGTCAGACTACTAGATGAACTTTTAATTAATAATCCAACCTCTTCTTTAAGGGTCGGACTATTAGAGGAACTTTTATCCTTGCGTTGAAGGAGGTTCCCGATATTTTGAGTATATAGAGATAATAGTAGAACAAACTTTTTGTACCAAGTAAGCTTTATTGAAGAATATAAGTGGATTTACATGTCATTCCGTTATTCCTTGAATTCATTGCTATCGTTCCTCTATCCGGATGATCTATGGATAATAAATCTTTAGGTGCTTGGCATTCCAGGGGTGTGACAAACGCTTTCATTCTAGATCTTCCAGTCGATAGGTGCCTGGTCGAGCTGTGCCTGTCAGTCAATATGGTCCTTCCCAAGTTGGTCCCATCGCTCCTGACCCAGGCTCTTCAGTGTTCTGGAATGCTTTGCAGAGGACCAAGTCTTGTGGTCCGAGTTTTTAAATTTTTACTCTAGAATTATAGAATCGGGTGACTTGCTGCTGTTAGGCAGTGGTACTGAGACTGACTAGTTTCGTTGTTTCTTTGAGAAGGTTGAGACTCACGGTCATTTGCTTCGCATTTTGGGCTTCACTGTAGGACCACACGCATGTTGTAGGGAGTCTCACTTTGACCGGAAAGACGGCTTCTGCCCTTAAGGTTAGAAAGAATGGGGTCTCTCTGGTCACTGTTCGGGCAGTGGTCATATAGGCCTAGAGTGCATAAGGGAGCTCCTCGGCCCAGGCACCTTTTTCTTTCTTGAGCCTAGTCTTGAGCTGATTTTTAATTATCTTATTGATTTCTTCTACCTGTCTGTTAGCATGGGGATGCTGAGGCAATGAGTAGCCATTACGGATACAGAACTCCTTACACATTCTGTGGAATCTATTTTTATTGAACTATCTCCCATTATCTGAGATGATGGTATGCGGGATTCCGAACTGGTAGATGATATTTTTCTAAACAAAGTCAGTGATATTTTGCTTAGCAATTTTGGCTAAAGGCTTGACCTCGTCCCACTTGGTGAAATAGTCAACTACTACGACAACGTAGCGGGT
Source organism: Magnolia kwangsiensis (assembly GCA_037074715.1). Classification (NCBI taxonomy): domain Eukaryota; kingdom Viridiplantae; phylum Streptophyta; class Magnoliopsida; order Magnoliales; family Magnoliaceae; genus Magnolia; species Magnolia kwangsiensis. The sequence continues at coordinate 39,774,943 of CM073583.1, read as the reverse complement.
CTGACCTTTTCCCATGGGTAGTGGCCTGATGATATAGATCCTGCATTGGGCGAATGGCCATGGCCCAATCATCGAGCTTAGTTCCTCTGCAGGATGATGTGGAATAGCTGTAAACCTTTGACACTTGTCGCACTTTTGAGTGTATTGCCTAGCGTCTTTCTGAATAGTTGGCCAGAAGTATCCTTGTCGGATGACCTTATGGGAGGCTCAACTTCCAGAGTGGTTGCCATATATCTCCTCGTGAACTTCTTTCAGAATGTAATTGGCTTCATCGGGCTGGAGGCATCTGAGATAGGGTAGAGAGTATCCTTTCTTATACAAGATATCCCCTATTATTGTATACTGACCTGACCAACATTTAAGTTTGCGTGCTTCTACCTTGTCATCGAGGGTTTTACCTTCTCGAAGGTATTTAATGATTGGATCCATCCAGCTTAGATCTGAGCTTATGGGTAGGGTGATATCTTAGTCGAGCTTATGGATGCTCGGCTCGGCTAAGAACTCGATCAGGATTGACCTCGGGATGTCTTCTCCGGTCGCAGATGATAACTTAGCCAATGAATCTTCTTTCAAATTTCTTAACCTTGGAATCAAATTGATGTTGCACTTTGAGAATTTGCTTATTAGTTCTTGGGCTCTTTGTAGATACTCGATCATTCGCTTCTTGTTAGCTTGATATTTATGGGTGACTTGATTAACAATGAGCTAAGAGTCGTAATAGACCTTTAGGGCTTGAGCCCCCATAGATTCTACTAACATGAGCCCTGTCAGTAATGCCTCGTACTCTGTGACATAGTTAGATGCGCAAAATCTGAACTGCGCACTGGACGGTTGTCAGGTCGAGGGTAATGAGGAGGATACATACCCCACCGTGACTGGAGTGAGAAGATTCATCGACGTACAGTGTCCAGATACGGTGGTCAGTTTCGGGAATCCGGACTTCATCTACTGATGGATTAGATTGGGAACCCTCGTCAATAGGCTGGTCAGGTTGGTAAACAAGGTCGTCATTCTTGTTCATTCCGTCTAAAGCAACTTGGTTTTGACATTTACTGAAATTAATGACGAAATCAGCTACTGCCTGACCCTTGATGGCATTCCTTAGCTGATATTTGATATCGAACTCACTGAGCGTGATCACCCATTTCGTGAGTCTTCCCAACACCTCAGGCCCCTGGAGCACTTAACGGAGGGATTGTTTGGTCGGGACTACTATTATGTGGGATTGGAAGTATGGACGAAGACGTCTAAACAAGATCACCAAGGCTAAGGTGAGCTTTTATATGTCCAGATACCTAGTCTTGGTGGGAACCAAGGCTTTACTGACATAATACGCAGAAAACTGTTTTCCCTCAGATTCTCTAATAAGGGCCAAGCTAAATGCCGTTGCTGAAACTACTAAGTACAGCAGTAGCGGTTCCCCATGCTTAGGCTTCGAGAGCAATGGGGTGATTCGAGGTATTGTTTTAGTTGCTGAAACGCTCGCTCATAGTCCTTTGTCCACTTTCCCTTCTTATTACCCTTCAGTTGTTAAAAAAACAGGGAGACACTTGTCTATTACTCTAGACGCGAAACGATTAAGGGCGGCAACCCTTCTAGTGAGGCACTGGATCTCTTTGATAGTCCGAGGTGAATTCATTTCCAGCGGAGCTTTGATCTTACTGGGATTCACCTCGATTCCTCTCTAACTGACCAGAAACCCACGAAATTTCCCCGAGCTGACCCCAAATGCGCATTTAGCTGAGTTTAGCTTCGTTCGGTATTGTCGTAGTATTGAGAATATTTCTTCAAGGTCGACAATGTGGTCGGTGGCTTTGACGCTTTTCAAAAGCATGTCGTCGACGTAGACCTTTATAGAAGTCCAATCTGTCGACCGAACATCTTGTTCACAAGTTGTTGATATGTGGCCCTAGTATTCTTCAATCCAAAGGGCATAACCTTGTAGCTGTAGAGCCCTTTGTCCTGTGATGAATGTCATCTTCTGCTTGTCATGCTGGTGCATGGCTATTTGATTATAGCCTAGGTACGTGTCTATAAAGTTGAGGAGCTGTGCCCTGCCGTACTGTCGACTAGCTGGTCGATCCTGGAAAGGGGAAAACAGTCCTTGGGGCATGCCTTGCTCAGGTCGGTGTAATTAACACAAACCCGCCATTTCTAATTATACTTTTTTACGAGGATGACATTGGATATCTAGTTGGGGTAGTAAATTTCCTCGATGAACCTTGCATGCAGAAGTTTGCTGACTTCTTCTGTAATAATGGTGTACCGCTCTGGTTTGAAAGCTCGTTACTTTTGTCTGACCACTTTATGAACAGGGTCCACATTTAATTTGTGGACCATCACCTCGGGACTGATGCTGGCCATGTTTTGATGGGACCAGGAAAACACGCCGGCATGACGTCAAAGGAGATCCATTATTAAGTCTCGGAGCTCAGGGGTCAATGATGAACCGACATGCATTGTTCGTGTTGGGTCAGACTCGTCGAGCGGAATGGTCAGAAGGTCCTCCATTGGGGACCCTCTTTCAAGCGAATCTCCTCTAGGGTCAATGAAGACGACCGCTAGGGTATAGATCGGAGTCCTTGCTTTCAGAGTAATCAAGTAGTATTGTCGAGCTTTGCACTGGTCTCCTCGGACGTGACCGACCTCATGATCAGTAGGGAATTTCATCATGAGGTGGTAAGTAGATACTATGAATCTCATGGAGTTGAGGGAAAGTCATCCGAGGATGACATTGTAGGTGGAGGGACAGTCTACCACCAAAAAGTCGATCATCATGGTGGTTTGGTTCTACCCCTTTCCAGCAGTGACTGGAAGTTGGATGGAACCCTTAGAAATGACCTTGTTGCTCACGAACCCGAGCAGTGGAGTCCTGACTGGTTGTAACTATGACTTGGCTATTCCCATCTTGTTGAATGCCTCAGCAAAGAGTATGTCAGCCGAGCTACCTGTGTCCATAAAAATGTGATACACCTTACGGTTGGATATGGTTAGGGCTATGATTAGGGCATCATCGTGTGGGTGTTGAATACTATAGGCGTCTTCTTTCGTGAACGTCAAGTCGCAAGGGCGCATTCGTTGCTCCTTATGCGGTGTGCTGGTGAGATGAACATAATGACTAAGGCTAGTGCTGCAAGCATGTGCCTTTCAAGCCTTGTTTGAATCGCCACCTCCCGCAGGTCTGTCGAAGATAGTATGGATCTCGATGGTGAGGTCGTTGTTGATCGCCCTACTGAGCTGCTCATCCTTCCGAGCTTGTCGTTCTTCTTTGATGTATTTTCCTAAGTGCCTGCTACAAATAATGGTTTCGATCTCTTCTTTAAGGTCAAAACAGTTGCTGGTTAAATGATCGTGGTTGTAGTGGAAGTGATAATACTTTCGCTTATCCTATCTGTCTGCATCAGTTTTCATCTTAGGTCTTGATCGGGTATGGTGTTGAGAGGGGTGTATGAGCTGAATCTACTCTCAGGACATCTACTCGGCCATTGTCCTCTCACCAGGTCCTCATCCCTTCTTCTTTTGCCAGTGGGTGCTAAGGACGAGGCTTCTTCTTTCTGCCTCTTATCTTTTGTTGAGCTCTTGATGTCTCGAGTAGCTTTTCGAGAGCTGAAAAGCTCGCATTGGAGTACTTTTGTGATCTGTTCATGAGCTCGCCTAGAGTTGCTGGAGGATTTTTACCTATTGAAAAGAGGAACCTTCCTTCCCTGAGTTGAGTCTGGCTTTCATGGCGGTTTGGGCTATTTTATCTGAGTAGTCGTCCACCTGAACCACTTCTTCATTCACCTTCTTTCTGCTTGATTGTGAGTAGATGCGTGGATTGTTTCCTTTGTTCTTTCCCGACGATGAATTGTGTCAGGAACGCCTTGCTGAGGTGGGAAAAAGAACCTATCAACTTTGGTTTCAGTTGTTTGTACCAACTCCGCGTAGCTCCTGTCAAGGTTAAGGCAAAAGCTCGACACATGATTGGCTTAGATGTTGACTGAAGTTCCATCTATGCTCTAAAAGATTCCAAATGCTCAATGAGATCTCTGGAGCCAGGGTATGGGGTGACAGGTGGCATTCAGAACCTCGGGGGAGGGCCGAAGTCATGATGTCATTGGTGAAAGGTGGCTCGACCTCTTCCGTCATGACGTCTATCGAGGTCGGGGCTTGCATTTGATAAGCTTGGCACATATCTCCAATCTGACCTCGTAGCTCATCAAGTTGAGCTTCCATGGGATCTTTGTTCTCGACAACAGTTTTGTGGGTGGGCTCCACCTTGGGGCCCTTTTCGCGCCTCCTCTTTTCTAACTCATGGCGTAGGTCGGATGGGGCTAGCATGGAGGTCCCCAAGATGTGAGTGGGTGCATGGCTCGAAGTGTCATGGGATAGGTCTTTTTAAGAGTTTGTTGGTGTCGTGACCCCGATAGCTGCTCGAGTAGCGACCTTCTGGTTAGGAAGAGAGATCTGTCTCTTTAGCAACTACCTTATTTGGCTAAGGTCGGTGGCCAGTGTTTCAACTTGGTGTTCCAGAGAAAGAAGGTGGCTTCGGTTTCGAGACTGCTGTGCCGGACCTGTAGGAGCAGATTCAACCTGGAGTTGGGAAGATGAATCCTGATGAACAAGCTGTTCTGCAAGCATGGGATCGACAGAGGTGGTAGCGGGAGGAGCTTTCTTTCTTCCTTTGGCCATTGTTGATGTATGAAGAGCTAGGAACGACTTTAATGTCGTTCCTATAGACGACGCCAAACTGTTGATGCAAAAATTGATCCACCCTTTTTAGACCTTTAAGTACCTTCATAGGAAGAAGACAAATGAGACCCTGGCTAGAGCAGGAGAGCTTCCGATGTCAAAGTCAGGCTAGGAATCTAAGTCTAGTAGTATCGAGGGGTTTTGGGTGAGAGATTATGCATAACTCTTCATGTAGATGGACCCTCTATTTATAGTGTAGGCAGATGAGAGTCGGTTCTTAATCTTAGGCGTGATTCTTGCACAATTTTCTCAACCATCACGTGAGATTTATGCAAGTGATAAGGATCGACGTAGTTAACTCCAGAATTACGCAGCGGATGGTCAAGATCAACTTTAGTTGGATCTTGGATAGTTGAGACCGACTTGGGCTGGATCCTTTAATTGATCAGGATGAGGCTGAGCTGAGCTGAACCCTTGATTGATTGAGCAGATAAGCTTGGTCGGAGCTCAAACATACAAGCTTGGTCGGAGCTTGAACAAATAAGCTTGGTCGAAGCTTGGACAGATAAGCTTGGCCGGATCTCAAACATATAAGCTTGGTCGGAGCTTGAATAACTGAGCTTGGTCAAAGCTCGGACAGATAAGCTTAGTCGCAGTTTCGGATGTTTATGGTGTCGAGTATCAAACTCGAGAGTACGAAGTGTCTGCCCTTCACCAAAATGATTTATTAATGATTATCTAAGAACTCATCAGCCCATAACCACATGCTCGTGAGTCTGAGCTAACCTCATGAGTGGTCAAGACATTTTTACCCATAACAAATACTTTGATGTAAAAAGATATAAAACTTTATTTGATGATGCAAGACCGTATCTGTATCATTATTGCCTTAAAGAACTTACAATATTAATATTAACATTGAATTGTATAGTTTAAAGGCTTATAGTGATTGGTCAGATAACAACTTTAATAATATTCTACAATTGGTTAAGAATCGAAAATCCATTAACGGGCCACAAAAGTTTTTGAGCAAGCTGATATTTGTTTGTTTGTTTGTTTGTTTGTTTGTTTGTTTTTTTTTTTTTGTTTTTGTTTTTGTTTGTTTTGGTTATTATCTTTGTCAAGACTTACGTGACCTTATCAACAGATTCGATGGTAAATAATCACTACAGAAACATTAAAGTGTTCCCTAATAAGTTTTTAACGGTAGGACGGTCAATCACTGCTGTTTTTCATGGTATGGTCCATTTACTCTATTTTTAGGATAATAACCTAAAACGATAAGAAAAAACGGATCGAGGGTGTGGATATATAATACTTATATCAAAGTGGGCCCTACGGTAGGCCGGGGTCTCACTTAATCCGTTCTCCATGCGTGGAGACTTTTCGCTGGGTGGGGCCTACAAACACCTCTTCGATCTTCACATACCAACCTGTCATCTCTGTTGGACATTCCAGCCATTCACCACGTGGGCCTCACAATGTTGTTTACCTAACCATCCACTTACGTGTGGGGTACCTCATGCAGCTCTCAGATATATCACACGCTTACCGGATTGGCTGCCGTCACTTGTGCCACGTGGAAGGTGCTTGTTCGATCTGGTCCAGGTGAGATTGAAGAGGCGATTCTTTCCCACGTGCCAACAGGCAAGCTCCTGTCCACCCGTCGGGTGGGCCCGCCGCAAAAGTAAGGTGGGCGATGCTTGTCTCACATGAATGGCCGCCTAATCAGTGGAGAGTCCTTATCACTAGGTCAGGTGACACTCATGGTGGGGCCCACTTGATATTAGGCCGGACCTTGCACATCCGTAGTTGCCTGGCAGACGTTCTCGTGAAAAAGTTGAGAGAGGAGACCGGATTCGTCTGAAAACACACGAGCTCTTTGGGGCTCACAAGAACATGTGAAATCCAGTCCGTTCATCAGGTGATAATCACCGTAGATACAAACGATCAGCCAGATATATATATATATATATATATATATATATATATATATATATATATATATATATATATATATATATTAAAAAAACACTCGGATGGTGGTTCCACTCACAGACCTATGGTTGGCATCCTATTCCACTCTTGTTTGGTGTGTTCCACCTGAACCGTGGATATGCCTATTTTTTGCCCCTGGTTCTGGAATCCACGAGCGCAATCTGTTGAACGGAGTGGATTTCACGTACACAAGAGGGTAGGCCCTAGGCGGCGAGTAGAAAGACGCAGTTCGTGAGCTTGAAGATTGAAGAAAAAGGCTGGCGAAGCAGCATCTTTAGCTGTGTGGGCCCACACACAATGATAGAAAGCAAGCGGCTAATGGCGAGAGAGCCTTGAAGATTTTGAATGTTATTCCTTTTTCCTCACTGTTTGTGTGTCACGTCCTCTGCTCTGTGCATTGGATACTGGGAAAGTCTGTCTACTTTTCCGCATGAAACATGAGAATAAGGTGGTGGGCCCCACCCACCTCAACTGCTACCTAGACAAGGTGGAGTGTGCCTGGTAGGTATTTGGCCCACCTCAGAGCTTAGGTTAGGTCTGAGCTGGTTAACAACGATGAAATGTGCTGAGGGGCGTGGATTAGGTACTACCCCGCCTGTTCGGAGCTCGGGTCTGGCAGAGGCTCCGAAGGCTAACTTGATGTATGGATTTTATCTACACCGTCCATCCATTTTTTCAGATAATTTTAGATTAAGAATTTAAAATTAGCAAAGGTCCAAGGCTCAAATGGACCACAAAGTCAGGATTAAATTACTACCGTTGAAAAATTCTTGGGGGCCATAGAAGTTTTGGATCAAGATGATATTTATTTTTTGACTTCATCCATGTGCATATGACCATATCAACAGGCTGGATGGCAAATAAACAACACGTGGACCCTAAAAAGAATTCAATGGTGGGGAGTTAGCACCGCTGCTTCATGTGGTGTGGTCCACTTATGACTTGGATCTGCGTTATTTCTTTTATTATACTAAAATGATATGGAAAAATGTATGGACGGTGTGGATATAATTCATACATCACAGTGGCCCCTCACTGGCACTCGGAGTCTCCGTCTGTCCGTAGCTCCGAACAGGCGGGGGTAGTACCCAATCCCAGCTGATCACTATCTATGGCCCACCTGTGTTCTCGATCAGGCCGATGTCTGGGATTCCCGTAAGAACTTGAAAGGCGTCATGATTTCAACTAATTGGATGTGGTTCCCACATCAGTGGGCCCCACACCGCGTTGTAGGTGTAGAGGATCTGGCCTTGTAAAGAAAGCAAATCAAATAATAAATATGCAGCAAGAGCAAGATAAGTTATAATGCTCTCAGCTGTATTGAGATACTGAAACAGTCCAATCCAATGATCTAGACCGTTCATTAGATCCAACGCGTATTTCGTGGGCTACCATGAAAATATCACACTGATGCCACAATGTTAACCATTTGATCAATGACATTAAAATAGACGGTAGTGATAATTTAGGTTAGGTCCAATTACCAATTTGATCCGTCTATTGCTAGGGAGCATCACTGATTACTAGATTACAGAGAATCGCTTTTGTTAGGCAACCGTGACCATGATATCCATGGCATGGAAAAAAGGGTGGCTACAGAAAATAAGACCAAAATAAGGATGGATTAGATCATCTAATCAATGTATTTTTCATCTGGTATAGCATCAAATGTTTTTTGAACTTAATGGACGGTAGGGATCGATGGATTGGACTGTCCAAGTGAACCTTGATGCTCCGAGAGCACGGGAGAAATTCTCAGATCCCTGATGTAAAGCCGGACTACACCGGCCGGTTGGACCGTGTTTGGACCTTCCAGGCCGAGTCCTTTACAACGTGTTGCTAGATTTGGACTGATCAGGGAATGCAATTTCCCAGCGTTGAACAGTTGGGTCCCTGGCGATTTCGACCAGCGCTCATAGCCTTCAGTTGTTAGGTAATCTTAATTGATTATTGTAAGGCGACAGGTTGATTTTATTGGGCTGGTGGTTGAGCTAATTTGGACCCGATCATCTATAGAATAGGTTGATGTAAGACAAACTCAGGATATTTCATGGATGTCTGGTATTGAAAGAAGCTGTGGCATAAAGCTCAATCCAAGGGTACAGCGCCGATGATAACTTTTGACTAGTGTAACTTTACAAATGTATATCTATTTCACGCCTGTAATATATATATATATATATATATATATATATATATATATATATATATATATATATATATATATATATATATATATATATAATATGCAGTTGAAAAACTATTGATTAGCTCTATATGTTGGTTAATGGTAAAAGATATCACTTTCGAATAATTTTTCAAAAATAAAGTTCCTTTTTAAGGGTTATTTTTGAGTTTAAAGTTAAAATTTACTAGTTTTACTATGTTAAAGTATTTTAAAATTTAAAAAGTTTTGAATTAGCTTAAAGTCTATGTTGAGTGATGAAAAATAGATTGAGTTTGTATTGCTCCGAATTTTCATGGTCCAAGTTTATACTCATGTCCGAGAAAATCGGGTATTAATAATTGAATGCTTGGATGCTTCAAAATCATACCATATATTATTATTATTATTATTTATTTTTTTATTTTTTTCCATTTAGATCATATTCAATTACATTCATGAAGGTTCATGAGAGTAAAATCAACTATTTAGTTTAAAATTACAACTCGAAATAGAAACTAATATTTCTCACGGATTATAAGAGGGGAAAATAGACGAAGCGGCTCACCTCTAGCATTATAGAGGCCTGACTCGAATCCGAACCTAGTTGGTGACTCAGTGAGTCATGGACAATGCATAACGTTTTCCTTCATTAAGTCCCCCCCCCCTTCTCGTAACTCTCTTATTTCTCTCTCTCTCTCTCTCTCTCTCTCTCTCTCTCTCTCTCTCTCTCTCGTTTTGTCCGTAAGATTTCGTTTCTTCCTGGAGAGGTTCCTTTTATAATGTTTTAGATTTGATTTGCGCAAGGGAAGAGAAGCTTAAATGAGTTATACAATGTTTAAAGACCTTTTGCGCAAACAGCGTGAGTAAAATTTGCATTGATTTCCTTTTTGTAATTGCTCCCTAAGTGTTGGCCTACTCTGGGTTGAATTTTAGGGTTTAATTAATGCTCATTAGATCCATCCAATAAGCAATTCAAATCGTCGAAATGTTGCCAATTAGAGATCAACGACCGTGGGTTTTTCCTTAATGGAGAGGCAACTCTTTAATGATAGGAATTAACTCAAGGTTTCTTTCTTCATTCCGCTTCTTGTGGAGGGTTTGGATCTGATGTAGGAAACTTATGAATGCGAGAAATCAAAGGTTGGGGTCCTTTGATGATGGTTCGTAGCAGAAAAGCTTTCGCATGGTGTGGTTGCTTCCTGAAAGAGGCGAAGGAAAGCTGTGTTTCCTCATTCCTCATGACTCTTCCTTCCATCAGGGGCGTCGGAATTGCCTAGGGAGAGGATTGGAGGGTTCGCTTACTGTCACTCCCTAAACTCGAAAACCGGGCTCATAAAATTTCCAATCGTTGAATCCGGTGTCGACAACCTCTATAGTACCCCATTCTCGGCTCCTAGTGCGCATATGCCATATTCCGATCCTACGATCCTATAAGGAGAATTTTTTAACGTATATTTATCTCATAAGAAGCATAACCACAAGTTTACCCAAATCACAAAGGCAACATCATCATCACACATCCACTAATATAAAATTTTTGAATACAATGCTGAAAGGGAAATACACATATCAAAAATAAAAGCTCCAGAAGTCAGCTATATGCTCCAAGCTCCACGCTGCTGCGACCTAACATCACTTGCACGCATCCATTGTGCATAAGCTTACAGAAAGCTAAGAGGGTGGTGTAAGTGTTTGCACAAGGTAAGTGCCAAATATTGAATACAATGCCATAATCATACAATATTAGAATTATTGGCAAGATCATGAATCATACGATATCAGAGTAAGCGGAAATACTGACAAGTCCATGATTCATATAATGTCAGTGTACGCAATATCGATCAGCTATGCATATGATGAGTCATAAAGAGCTAAATATCAGATGCTGGGGATGCAATGCAATATATGATGCAAATAGAATGACCATGCTGGAGTGTGAGGTTGGGATGATAGTACATAGTATCGCAGGCTATGGGGTCCACCACAAGGGACTTGTATCCAAACCAATCCCATACCTAATTTGGATACTTAGACTCAATGTGTTAAATTCCAGATCTCAGGTTAGTCATGCACCCCAACCAAAATCCTGGCCATTGCAAAGGTACACGTAACAAATAATTGCACGTCACCAGCCTAAGTGGATAGTGAATGAATGAATGAATGAATGAATGAGTATGCAACTCCTGTTCAATAAAGTCCACATGTCAGTACCAAACATCTCTGGGATCATCACCAAAGTCTATTACACTCTACGCCAAGTTGTCACCCCTATCCGAGCGCACAACTGGATAAGTAGAAGAGACCTCACTATCCGCCTGCCAATATTGGGCCCGACTTGTTGATAGCGGACTCATTTCTCAAGCTGGTCAAACTCAACGTAGATATTGCCTCCTCACTTAGGTGGGTAAGGTCACACCCTTTTCCAACCAATCATGACAAAATGAGAGACGCGACCTACTGGTATACGACCCTTATGCGCTCATATATATCCACTCGGGCTAGACGTTGGGGCGTCCTTTGGTACCAATAAAGTTTAGTAATTTTCACCTAGGGCCATTTGTGGTGGCCCGATGATAGAACCAAATATTTTCAGTGTTCCATCTGGCCATCCACGATATGCCTATGGAGGTCATGACCCTGATGTCGCTAGGGCGTACAATAGTTATATCATAAAATGCAAGATGCATGAATCACATAGTCTAATCATGCATCAATCTTGTGCATACCGTGTGCTGATGTGGGGCAACTCCGTCTCTCAAGGAGTCTCATAAACAACCTGCCTAATGACATATGCAATGGTCAACCACATCTCATAACAAAAATGCAGATGATGTGTATGGGCATGTATCATGATGCTATGCTGTCACATACTCATAATTGGTATCAACTATTGACACTGATAATTGGCATCGATAATCGGCTTCGACAATCGAAATCGGCCTCGGTAATCGGAATCGGCCTTGACAATCGTAATCGGCCCCGACAATCGGAATCGACCTCAATAATCAGAATCGACCTCGATCATCGGAATCAGCCCTGACAATCAGAATCGGCCTCAATAATCAAAATTGGCTTCGACAATTGGAATCGGGCTCGATAATCGGCTTCAACAATCGGAATCGGCTTCGATAATCGACCTCGACAATCAGAATCGACCTCGACAATCGGAACCGGTGAGAATGAGCCTAACAATGCCTAATGGAAGGTCACAATGTGGACATTTAACCATCATTACCCATCAATGTGGACATTTAACCAACATTGCTCCTAAGGAGTGGCTCACATAGAGCCAAACATATCGTGGGCGCATGACCTCACACAAGGGCCTAATATACAAGGGCTATATATACATCACAATGAGACTCATCACATGGGCCAAATGCACACCACAATGGGCCGCAATACATGGTGTCACATATATGACAGTTGGGCTGTATCCATGGGCTGAAAATGCATCATAATGGACCTTGCCCATGGGCCTCATATACACAACAGGTGGGCCCCAACATATGGGCCTTAAATACAAGGCAGGTGGGCCCTATCACATGGGCCTCAAATATACATCATGATGGGCCTTAGGTGGGCTTGGACCACACCAAAAATCATTTCAATAGTTGTAGGTGTATCATGTGTATCACTATATACTATTATTCTATAGGGCACATAGCTCACTAATGATGATCAGCACTGTCCAAACATTGACCAGGTAAATCAGTACCATCCAAACATTACATATGTAGATCAGCACTATCTAAACACTTCCCATGTAAATCAGCACCATCCAACCACTGTCTAGTACTGTCCAGCACCATCTGTATGGTATGGATGGAATAAATACATCATGATGGGGTCCCACAGAATCGGCTGATGTCAAAATAGGTGGGACCCACAGAGCTTGCTGACGTCATGTATAACAACAGTTAGGTGTTGCTCGTCCATTAAATGGGCAGTGTGATAAAACACACACCTCATAATCAAACCCTCCGATCGACTAACGTGGGACCACCAGCAGGTGGATGGTCGTTTGATGGACGGTCACCTGATGATTAGGCCCACGGAACTTGTAGACGTCCCACCGTCTAGTAAAACGAATGGACAGCAGGGATGAAAAAAATACATACCTGAAGGTGGGTCCCATCCACACGTACAACACGGTGGATCCCACCATCCCTGATGGATGGTGGAGATACACACATCACGTGGCTCCCACACGTATATCACGTGGGGTCCACAGCTGGTGGACGGTTGCAATTACAACCCACAAATTAAGGTGGGGTCCATACGTACCTACAGTAACTAAATAGCTGGTTTACACCGGCTAACCACACATTCAGAAGAATGGACGGTGGGTAATACATCCACGTCAGTGGGTCCCACCGTCATTGATGGATGGTATGGATATAACACATACAACATGGTGTGGCCCATCGTCCAAATGGCTGGACGGTGTGGGTTAACATATACATTAGGGCGTGGTCCATGTGAGTTGTCAATAGCAGCAGGTGTGGCTGGCTGTCCAGATGATGGACGACCTAGTTGTAATACGGGTTCAAGGTGGGTCCATACGTGTGGGACCCACCAGTAATTTTTGATCAAGCCAATATTTGTGGTTTCTCTTCATCTGGAGCTGTCCAGACGGACAAGCTAGCAGGCCTGCCGTTGGACAGTCCAGCAAGGTGGCCCAACATATGGATGACATGGATATAATACATACCTCATGATGGGGTGCACCAGGGTGAGCCACACACATCCAAAGAGAGAGAAAGAGAGAGAACGGAATAACGGAGGGACCCCGCCACTATGGGCCCCTCAATACAATGCATACATCAAGATGTGTCCCACCATTATGGGCCCTCAAATCACAAAATCAAATCATAAAATCACTCACCTCAAGAACTCTTCTTCCGTCTTCCACCAACGGGTTCTAGACTTCCAAGGAAATAAGATTCAACAGTTAAGATTGATTTTGGAGGGTGGAGATGGGAGGTAGGAAGGTGGGCCACACAAGCTCTATCCATGGAGCTTGAAGCTTGGACGTTGGATCTCCCTTTGGGATTTGCTTAGAATGAGAAAATGAGAGAGAGAGTGGTGATGGTATGAAAATGGATGAGTTTTCTTGACTTTTGGTAAGAAAGGAATGAGTTAAGAATGGGTTGTTTTGACTTTGGGTGAGAGAAAGATGGATGTGATGGGATATGTACTTGACTTGTATATTGATTGATTGATGTGACATGTCGTAGAGATTCTCTCGAAATTTGCAACGCGCAACGTTTTCCTCTAACTGAACGCGTGCCCACATCTCCTGGCCCCGGTACCGTCTCAACACATAATACACGGCGTTGGAACTGTAGAGACAGTACGGTTACAAGGGTACAAGTCTTAGGTCGAGCCAACTTTGATATATGGGATACGACTCAGGATTGCGTGCAAACACTAATAACAGATCATGGGTCGTTGAAATTTAACCATAAGGACTGTGGAAGCCTAAGAAATGGTGCGGGCTAGGATACAAGTCTCACATTTACACTAATTCATTATGGTTAAGTTTTCACTATATTATTGTAACATTCCAAATTTTCATGGCCAGAGTTTTATACTCATGCCTAAGAAAACTGAGTGTTAATAATTAAATGAATTGGATACTTTGAAAATTGCACCATATATATATATATATATACTCGACCTATATCTCATAACTACGGATATTCGCAAGCATGTCCAACGTTAATATGGATTTATGTGAACATCTCAAGGCGATACAACAATGCGGTTGGGGGAGTTATGTAACAAGATGTGTTCATGGAGCGACTATTTACGACATCCAATCCTGAGAAGTGATGTAACACACACGACGATTTACTTACATCGATTGTGCACCATGCCAACCAACCCATATAATTATATGCCGACTAAGAGGGCCGCTATGCATAGGCAGAATTATTAAGATCATTTTGGAGGAAAGTAATGCACATTGCATGTTACTTAATTAATTTATATCCTTTGGCTCCTCTAAATGGAGATGTTGTAGAAATGGTATGGATCAGAAAAGATATTTCCTATGAATATCTAAAGGTGTATGCTTGCCAAATATATAAACATGTTTCTAAAGATGAGAAGTATAAACTTGATGAAAAGGAAAAACAATGTATCTTTTTGGGCTATGTAGATAAAAATTTGGCTATAGATTATGGGATCCAACTAACAAGAAGGTGATTATAAGCAGGGATGTGGTCTATTTTAAAGACCAAATAATTAAAGATTTTGAAAAGGTTGAAAAACTTTCGCCTTTTGCAAATGATCTTATTGATGTAAATGTAGTTTCTCCTTCCACGATGCATGATAATGTGAGAGATGCACAAGGCCAAGAAGAGATGGTTGATAATGATGTTGAATAGCAGCCCCCTCAAGAACCACTAGTTGAACCCCAATTGAGAAGGTCTGCTAGAGTGAGACGACCGTCCAGGAGGTACCCATCTCATGAATATGTCATGCTTATAGATTGTGCTAAACTTGAGAACTATCAAAAGCTCAAATTGATGAACGTAAAGGAGAGTGACTAAGAGCTATGCAAGAAGAGATGTATTCTTTGCATTAGAACTACAACTATGACTTGGTAAAGCTTCTAAAGGACTGAAAAAATACTCAAGAACAAGTGGGTATATAGGTTAATGATTGAAGAGAATAACTCATAGCTAAGGTAAATGTAAGGTTAGTTGTGAAAGTATTTAGGTAAAAGAAGGGCATTGACTTTGATGAGATTTTTTTGCTTGTGGTGAAGATGTTATCTATTCTGGTTGTATTGGTTTAAGTACAAGCATAAATTTAGAGGTTAAACAATTAGATATCAAAATGACATTCCTTTATGGTGATTCAGAGGAAGAGATATATATGGAACAGTCGGAAGGTTTCGAAATCAAAGGCAAGGAGCACATGGTTTGCAAGCTAAATGAGAGCTCATACGGGTTAAAACAACCCCTAAGGGAATGATACAAAAATTTTTGATTCATTCATGGCAGATCATGGGTATAAAAGAACCTCTTCAGACCACTGTGTATTTATTAAGAAAATTTTAATGTAATTTTATTATTATTTTACTTTATATTTATAATATGTTGGTTGTTGGTCAAGGTATTAATAAAATTTAACCAAGTCCTTTGCCATGAAGGACTTAGGACTAACATAACAAATTCTGGATATGAAGATATCTCATGATAGGAAAGTTGGTAAGCTATGATTATCACATAAAAGGTACATTGATATAGTGCTTGAAAAGTTCCATATGGACAAGGCAAAACCTGTTAGTTCTTCACTTGAAGGTCACTTTAAGTTAAGTAGTGAGTGAAGTCCCTCAAGTAAGAAAGAAAAGAAAGAATGAGGAAAGTTTTCTATGCATCAAGAATAGAAAGTTTGATGTGTGCATGAGGCCTGATATCGCACATTCAATTGATGTTGTTAGTAGATTTCTTGTAAATCCTAGCAAAGAGCACTAGAAAATAGTTAAATGGATTCTCAGATATCTCAGGGGTCCATCCAGGTATGTTTATGCTTTGGAGGTGGTAAGCCTGTATAAGTAGGTTATATAGATGTTAATATGGTAGGAGACATTGACTCTAGGAAGTCTACATTAGAATACATGCTTACTTTTACATGAGGAACAGTATCATGGTAATCCAAATTGTAAAAGTGTGTGGCCTTATATACTACAGGAGCTGAGTATATTGTAGTGACAAAAGCTTGCAAGGAAATATTATGAATGAAGAGCTTCTTTTAAGAACTTAGGTTGATGAAAGATAATTATATTGTTTATTGTGACTGGTAGAGTGCCATCTACCTTTGTAAAAATTCAAGTTTTTTTTCCAAGTCCAAACATATAGATATAAGGTATAATTATATTCGGGATACTTTCGAAAAATAGTTGCTATTGTCGCTCCCCAAACTTTGGGACTGGGCTCATTAAATTTTCGACCGTTGAATTCATTATCGACAACCTCCATAGTACCCCAATCTTAGCTCTTAGATCCTATATGTCAGGTTTCAATCATAGGATCCCACTAGGAAGATTTTAAATTTTTTTTTTTTTTTTGTAAAAAGTATAACTATAAGTGTACCAAAACCAAAAATATCATAACATATCCACTATATAATCTATTGGAGTGTAATGTTGGAAAGGAAAATACATGATAGACAAAAGTCTAAAAGATAAGGCACACGATCCGGGCTCAACACTGCTGATATGCCCTAACATAATCTGCAGTGTAAACAAATGTGCATAAGCCTCCTATGAAGCTCAATAAAGTGCATACATGCATGCGTAATACGTAGGAAAATTATATCAATATTAGAGTAAGAAGAAAATGATTGATGGAGAAAAAGATTCCAAGTCCATGAATGCTATCAGCCGTAGCAAGGCTATGCAATACAAGGGCCTACATGGCTATGTATCATATGCTGAGATGCAACACAAGCATGCCAATTCTCAAATAATCCACGTATCATAATGGTTTACAACTAGAACATCACCAGGGTCAATTACACTATGCTAGTAGCCTATCTCCATTGCGTGCATGACCAAGCTAGTGGAAGAGATCTTACTATCTGCCTCGTCAATGGTACCCAATGCCCACCTGGCTCATCGATAGTGAACCCATTTTATGAGTTGACCAGACTTAACCTAGCATATATCCCTCTAAACCCAGGCAGGTAAAGTTACACGCCTTTTTAGCTGACCCCAACACAATGAGAGACATAGCTTACTGGTATTCAACCCTCATGTGCTCTTAAATCAACTTGGATTAGAAATTGGAGCATCCTAATAGTATCATAGGGTTTAAAGATTTTTACCTAGGGATGCCTGTGACGCTCTATAACCTTAATAGATTTTCAGTATCCTTAAACTTACTGTTAGCTAAATTAAGGCTGCGTGACTATACACCCTTGGTGTCACTAGGGAATAGAAGCAGTTGTGACATCATACTATCCAAGTCATGTAATAAACTTGTGCGTACTGCACGATCATAGAGGGCGACCCTATATCATAATGGTCTCTTAAGCATCTCAAGCCGAAAGATATATGCTATGATCAATCATCATCCATAGCCAGGTATACATATGATGCATATGAATAAATAAGGCATAGTATCCATTATGCTAAGCATATTACACTGTCAACCTATTAGGCTAAGTACATTAGAATGTTCTCAAACATTACATGTGATAATTGGCTTTAAATAGCCCTATATATATAGAGTGAGACTCGAATGGTGAGCTCCACTAACAATGAAGGTATCTATGTGACATGGTGTACTCGAGACTTGAATTGGCCTCTCATGCGGCCTGTACATTAAAATGATCTAGCGAATAAATGTACGACCTGAATAAAATATATACATCAAGGTGGCAAGTCACAATGGGGCCCAACGAATACCCCGAAGTGGGCCCACCTTTTTGCCCAAAGGTGAAAAGACTCTTTTTTTTTTTTTTTGGGGGGGGGGGGGGGGGGGTTAGGAAGGGACATATGTTATTGCACAAGAAGTATATAGTACACTTAAGACATTTGAAGATATTTTTAGCGCATGCTGAAGAGATAACAACTGACACTATTTGGGTAATACATGTCATGTAGAGATGGAGCATGACCGAGCAATGGAAGATGGAAAGTGGTTGAGAGAAGAGCGATGCTGAGGCTGTTACTGGGACAGGTGTTTAAGAATAGTTTAAAAGGCCAGAGTGGTGTTGATGCAATTGTTGTCACCGATCGAATATGAAAAGAAGCATCTAAATGACTATCTCAAGAAAGTCTATAAATAGTACAGAAGTTCAATGAAGCAAAGTATGTCATACCAACCCAATCAAACAAATCAATCTATCAATTATCTTTATGTTCCTTAGCACCTACAATCTGTCTTTTTCATTCCTTAGCATCACTCGTATCCTAATCCTACCTTAGGAGCAGCAGTAATCCAACAACTATAATCATTACCTGTAATCCAATTCTACACTCATGTGTTGAACAATTTCTACTGAAATACAAGTAGTTCTCTCAGAAAGGTGATTTACCGTTACTCCTTGCATTCAACCGTAAGTGTTTTATTTTTGTATCTGAAAGTTCTTTCGTATGGAAGGCAAGGTGCAACCCATTTTCGAAGGACAAACCCTACCCTCCAATAATCGCCTGATCATTTTAGACAACATCTTGCGAGTGAATGAATTGACAACCTCATATACGGTTAATTTTGACATATCTACCTATCTTGGTACTTGTGTTCAAAGTTGTTCGGTTGGAATTGAGCTACACAGTTAGTTCTAACACGCCCACACACATCATACATGATGGAATTTTGCATCCAAGAGGCCAAGAGGCCAACAATTAGAACACAATCTAATAATCAATTTAGACCACTCATAATGAGGCCCCCCACCTTTGATAGATGTGCCCCAAGAATCATTTTGATACAACGGTCCTATCTAAATAATGGCCTAAAATTGTATGTTTAAGAACAATTACACTGCCAGAGGCTTGATCATGGACCCGGTGGCTCTCACGTACCCCTTTGTCGAACAAATCTAACCATTCAATAAATAGCTAGGAAAGTAGACATGCCAAATTGATTATGCTTTAAAATGTCTGATCACCCATTTAGGTCGTTGATCATGTATGTCCCACCTTTGATCTCCCATGCCGCTTCCTAATAACTTTGAATGAATAATCCTAGCCATGCAATCAATGAAAAGGAAAATAGAAGGTCTATAATGATGATACTTGAGGTAGGGTTCAGGCCATCCACCACCAAGCCTCCCCCATTTGATCTCTCAGGAACTTGAGAATCACTTCTATTGACAATCCTTACCAATTTGGAACTTGAGAATCCTACAACTTTTTTCAATTTGAAAATTATAGTTTTGGTAGTGTTTGGTTGCACCAAATCACAAAATTTCACGATATCGTGATTAATCCGTCTAATTTAGTGCAACCAAAGCAAATCGTGTTTCCGGGACATAAATGACATTTCAAGTCAATGGCGTAGTGCTAATCAAGCAATACAACATAATTTCACAAGAGGATCTAGCTAAAAATGTATGATCAAAAGAGAAACAACATAAAAGAGAAGAAAGACACTGATGATCCTTGTTTTCTGGAAGAAAGGGATAGGTTGGACGGCTAGCATCTTCCAATTTGGGAGATTTTGAGGATATGGTCCATTTGATGATGTGGGCATTCAGATTAATGGCTAGGATAATCCAACCATGCCTCACATGAATGTAATTGGTGCGCAATGGAAAAGTTCCTTATTAATCAATCACTAATGGAAAACGAATGATGGTCTGACGTGGGTGGGGCTCACTACTTACTGAAGGACGAATCAGGTGTGTATAAAAAGTAAGTGGTGGGCCCTTGACTAGATCACCTAGCACTAAACACTGTTTGGATCGAGATGGTGCGATTATTTTTATGCATAACGTTAACAAATATTTCTTTTTCGTCTGATGCCATTCCTGTTGGGTCCCATGGAGGAGGCCGGTTCCTCCACGAGTCCTTGCAGAGTACATGTGGGGCCCCACCATGGTGTGTGTATGATATCCAACGCATACAGAAAGCTGTCCCATGATGAAAGCTGGATACCCCGAAAAATCAGGCTTTTCCAACGATCATGTGGCCCCTACATGAATTTGGAGAGTTTTGGTGGTCCATTGTTTTCTATGAAGTGGGACTGTAGTGATCTCTCTGGAATCGACGTGTGTATTGTTTGTGCTCTGTGGGCCCCACCATAATGTATGCGTTTTAACTATGTCATCCATCCGTTTTGTCAGATTCTTTTATCAATGATATACATACATTTTTTTCCAGCTCATTTTAGGGCATGAGCCCAAAAATGAGGCAGATCTAAATGTCAGGTGGACCACACCATAGGATATATTGGTGATTGAACGCCCACCATTAAAAACTTTGTAGGCTCACTATAGCGTTTATTTGCCATCCAACCTGTTGATTAGGTCACATAGACCTAGATGAAGATAAAAATACAAATATCGGCTTGATCTAAAACTTTTTTAATCTTCTAGAAGTTTTTACTAGTGGGCATTCAATCATCACTATTTCCTGTGGTGTGGTCCACATGAGATTTGGATCTGACTCATTTTTTTGGTTCAGAACCTAAAATGAGCTAGAAAAATGGATGGACGGAGTGGATGAACCAACCAGTACTGATGTTGGTACTGGATAGTGCTCTACCTAATCCGAGTCCTATGATATGGCCATTGTTTTGGAGGCTTTTCGACAGTTGTCTATTGTTTTTGGGTTTTACCAATCTAATAATCAGACATACTTAGATCTGGAGAACCATCGTGGTGGGGCTCACTTGATGCATCGGTTGGATGGCACGAACGCAGCACGGCCAGGGCATTATGCAATGGTGAGCAGCGTAACAATCAGGCGAATTACAGGGCCAGGCCACATATGCAATAGTGAGTAGAGTAAAAATCAGGAGAATGACTCTTGACTCGCAGTTTAACAATACGTAGAATGAGCTTTATTTTATAGGGACTTGCAAAGGATCCGGCCTGGGTCCCATGGCCTATTTCAGCAGGCGCGGATTAGGTGAGGCAGGATGTAGCAGCTTAGTGGATGAGGCCCACCTAGATGTATGTGTTATATATCCACACTGTCCATCTATTTGTTTTAGATCATTCTAGCGTGTAGTCTAAAAAATGAGGCACATCCAAATCTCAGGTGGATCACACCGCATGTATTGAATTCCTACCATTAACAACTTCTTGGGAGCACAAAAGTTTTGGATCAAGCAACTATCGGTGTTTTTACCTTCGTCAAGGTCCCTGTGATCTAATCAATAGGTTGGATGGCAAATAAACATTACAGTGGGCCTGTGAAGTTTTTAATAATAAGCATTCAATCACTACTGTTTTCATGTGGTGTAGTCCACTTGGGATTAGGATTACTTTTTTTTTATTAAATTTTATTTTAACCTTACCTTAAAATGAGCCGGCGTAACAAATGCAGTGTGTATGGATGCGGATTACGTCTTCCTTGCATATCTCTAGCCATGAATGGTCAGTTTTGTAGGTAGGTCCATCATGATGCATTTGCTTGTCCATGCAATCCAACCCTTTTCTAATATCAATTTAAAGGTATGAGCAAACAAATGGAACAGATCCCATGCTCAAGTGGACCACACCACAGACGACTCTTGCATTTAATACTTTGTGTATTTAACGCAACTCAAGCTTATCATTTGGTGTGTTCCACTTGAGCATTGGATCTGCCTCATTTTTGTGCACATATCTTAAAATGATACGAGAGAAAAGATGGATGGCATTGATAAATAGATATATCACGGTGGCCTCGCCCACATAATTGCCCATACATGCGGGTAGGATGCAATCCACATCCGATGTGGATACAAGACACATACATCACGGTTGGCCCACGGTCAGGGCCTCACACATTATTATCCCTGCCTGACCTAATCCGGGCCTATTTCAGCAATCAATGGAAAACTGAAGAAAAACCAAAATGTCCCAAAAACTCATTCATTCATCTATTTATTTATTTACTTTTTACACGCACACACACCCCACGCACTCACACCGTAGTAGGCTTTCACCACCTATGGATACTCGAACCCTTGACTAGGTGTTGAGACTCTCGGGAGTCTATTACCCGAGCAAGAGCACGGTTCCAAATGTACCAAAACTTGAAAACAAACAAGCAACGAAAACCATCGAGTCATTTGGCTGCACCAACCTATGAAATATCATGAAAATTTCCACTAAATTATATTGATTAATCACAAAATATCATAATATTTGGTGAAACCAAACGAACCCAAATGAGTGTGCGACAAGTTTTAATGGTTAATCCAGTAGTCCGCAGGAGCACATATGGGAGTCTGTGGACCCAATAATTTAGCAGTTCAATTCACAATCATAGTCTCACATGTCTGTGAGAAAGGAAAATATGAAAAGAGATGTTCCAAATATATTTGCTTGAATACATCCAGGCATGTTGCAATATTATGAACGTCGGGACTTTTATCCACTGGAATTCGGTTTTTCTCAATGATACCAACTGTCTACGTGAGTGGGATTTTCTTGGATGGGGGATGACAAAAAAAATATTCTCTGGAATCGAATGATTTAATCGTTTGATTATACAAAGGTTATTTTAACCATATATTTTCAAAACAAAAGAGTCACATTACAATGGGTTAAAATAATCCAATTTGAAAGATTACACGTTCACTATCTAAGGTGAGACTAATCATATAAACGGTCTGGATATTGGAACATGGCCATATTTAAAGCTTGAAAGTCCTGACGTATCATATTACGATTTTTCAGGATATATTCAAGCAAATTTCAAGTAGAAAATATCTTTCCTTTATTCTTATCTTTTGTTTCCTTTCAATTAAGAACGGTTGGGATTTATAGATTCTTTTTTATTTGAGAAAAATGATGTTTTTCTAAAAATCTTATTTTCAGAAAAGAGTGAGAAATGAAAAGCTAATTACTTTTCAATGAGATTTTCTTGATTTTTTTTTTTTTTTTTTGTTCATTTTTAAATTTGTTGTTTGGAAAAACTATGATACTCCTATAAAGTGTGACAATCCATATGCAGGTAATAAGAAACTAAACAGATGGTGCATACGTTCCAAAGTTTAACTGTCCACATCTTGTGTCCGGATTTAGCTATCAAGTGACGCAATGAATCAGATGAAATTAATGGACAGCTGTAATGAAAACTCGCCAACCGTCTGGATTCAACAAATGGAATTCTATATTAATAAGGGGCTAATTACTTTCAGTCAATTTTAGGTATTGGATGGCAACCTTTCTACATTAGTCAATTTGAACGTTCTAACTTGAGTTAAAGTCAGAAACACGTACAAATTTAGAGTACGACCATTGCCGTATGTTGAAAAAGGAAAGATGCGCATCAAAAGTTAGATCTAGCCAACTGTAAGTGCACGTGTATACTCATTTGAAAGTGCATCTTCACAGCTCCTGGTACCAAAAAAAAAAAAAAAGCCAAAATTATTATTGGATGTAATTAGTTAGCATGGAGTAGGCCTAGATCTGATACAAACCAAGGCAGCTTGAAAGCTCGGCTTGGCTCGGATTGGTTTGAAAAAGTTTACTCAAGCTCATTTAAAAAAACAAACCAAGCTCAGATCAGGCAGTACTGGCACTCAGCTCCCATCTTGGCTTGATTCAATTCAACTTAATTGATTCAGCTCATAAATTGTATGCACGCTATTTCCTGTGGTGTGATCCGCTTGAGATTTGGATATGATTCAATTTTGGGATTATATCCTAAAATGATAAGTAAAAACGGATGGACGGTGTGGATAATACATATACATGACGGCATGGATAATACATAATGCATAATGCACACCGTTCTTGCGGTTTTGTCCACTTGAGATTTAGATATGCCTTAAGATGATATGTAAAAATGGATGGACAGTATGTATAATACATATAAATGACGGTGGGCCCATAAAGTTTATTCAGTACACTAAAGAGGGATTTAAATTGGCTGGTAGGCCCAAATTTTTTTATATTCATTATTATTTTCTTACAAAGGATATTAAACTTTATGTTATTTTTAGTGTTGATACTTTTGCATTAGTTTTGTTAATTTGATTTTGTTGATACGAAAAACTGGATCAACCTCTTCCTGCCCTTCTGCCTGCACCACAATGAGAGAGAGAAAGTGAACCCTGGCTAGGGCCGGGGCACCTTCAATGCTTAAGTCAGTAGAGATTCAGGAAGAGAAGTTTTTTTCAGAGTTTTTCTTGTGTACCTTGATTCCTGGAGAGCCCTCTTTTTATAGAAATGAGAGGTCCCGGCGTGAGGGGATTCTCTCCTGATTTTTATGAGATTTGATTTAGTTGCTATTTGTTTGTAGATATTTTCCGATTCCGAGATTTCCGGGGTCGGGTATCTTTTCACAAAATTCTTGGATCGGTGTTTGAGATTACACCGTCTCTCCTTTGCTTGGTTCGGCCTCAATAGACTATATAGTCTCGACTGGCTTACAAAGATGAGGCTGTTTGCCTACTGTCGGACGAAACAGAATCGGTTTAAGACCAATGCCCGCCCTTTCTTACTCTGATAGCTGACACTACAACTAACCTCATATGGGTCGGTTTTATAGTCGCTCAGGTGGCTTTTAGTTCTAGGGCCTTTAATTGGTCCTTTCAAACATAGCTGTCTCTTTAACCGAGTCAACTTCATGTCTTACAAATTTCTCCTATGGCTCTTGACTCTTTTACTCTCGGTCGGGATTAATACCCTGCAGATCCGAGTTAAGTATCTCATCTAGGCTTTATCTTCGGTCGACTTTCACAGTTACCTCTGGTTTTGTAAGCAAAGTTAATTCATCTTATAGCTGACCCCCCGGACTAGTCATATTTTTCTCTAACAGTAAGCTTCTTACTCCTTGTGTTAGCTATGTCAACACAAAGGAGTAATGAGTTGCTGGGTCGGTTTATATTGAAAACCAAGGTTATGATGGAGCATTTAATGCTTCTTGTATCGTCCTTAACGTACGACGGTTCGTTACTCGAGGTCATACGAGGGGACAGCCCTCAGGTCGTCTCGTCCGCTTATGAGCTCAGACACGTGGCGAGGACGTTACCCGCGTTAGTCGGCGTGCACCACGCGTCGGGCGGGGGAGTCGAAGCCAACGTCGATTCGACTCCTCCTTAAATGCGGATGCCACGTGGCTCTGCTATAAAAGGGGGTGCGAGAGCGCTTTTCACACTTTCGCCCTCCCGCTTGAATTTCCTTCTGATTTTTCTTCCTCCTCCTTTGCTCCATTGTGCTTGCAATCAATCTGCCATTTTTCCTTCTTCCTCCTCCAGTGTGCTCTTTGCCTTTCTTGTGAGTTCTCTCCCTTTTTTTTTTTCTCCTAGCGATAATACATCCTTCAAGTCCCCGGGAGGGGGTTTCTGATGATGAGGGCGAAACGAGGCATTTCTGGAATGTCTCGGAATCGCCCCCTCTTCTGGCGGAGATGGTGGTGAGTGCCAACGAAGCCTTCCAACTTAGTGCTAGGCTGTTCAGTGGGGTTTCAGCCGAATGCTCCGCTCTAGTGAGTCCATTTAGCTTGAGACATGCCCCTGGGAGGCCTACTCCTTATTTTTCTGAAGACGACTTGGAAGAAGAGGAAGAAGAAACTGTTGAGTCGGCTCTCCTTAGGAGACCGGTGAGGGCTGATCTTGGAGGAACCACTGGGTCAGTTCTCTCACGGAGGTCGGCTCATTTCGTTGAATCGGCAGCTGAAGAAGGAGAAGCTGCTGAGAGTGAGAAGGTCGGAGATGAACAAAAGGACCGGTTCCCTCAGTTTTGATTGAGGCAGATTTGGATAGAATCCGAGTCGGGTATCATGTTCTCGACTCGATAATCCTTCGACTTCCACTCCCGAGTGAGTTACCTGATCATCCCCCTCTTAGGATGGTCGCAATCTTCCAAGTTTCCATGTAATGTGGCTTGTGTTTGCCCTTACAACCTGTTGCTCGGGATTTCCTTTCCCGACTTAGAATTGCTCCCTGAAAAATAGTTCTGAATGGATGGAGAAACTTATTCGATTGTGCAGTGTTGTGGGTTGAAGCAGAATAGCCCCCACTGACCATGGATGAATTCCTCTATCTGTATGAAGTTCGGCCAAACACTTCACAGCCCGGCTGGTATTTTTTGAGCGCTTGGCGGAACAAGGGCGGCTCTTTGATAACTGACCCTCCTACCTCTAATAAACACTGGAGAGAGAGGTGGTTCTGGGCGTGTGGTCGCTGGGAGATTGCCGAGTCTGGGCTGTTCGAACCTCGGGTTCATCGGGCCTTCTCTGAAGCAAGTGACTCGGCATGCCATTTTCTTCACTTTTTTTATCTCGATCTTTCTGAGTCTAACTGACCGTACTTTACAAAAATCTCCAAGAAGAAACTGAAATTAGGAGCCAACGCTTTGGCTCGAATCAAAGATCTGTGGATGATAAGTCCGGAAGATCGGTCTTAGAAGTCCCTCTTACAACTAGAGCGTCTTCTTCTTTCAGGCTTAGATTCATCCGTAACAGGTGTCTTTAAGTTACTCTGGCACATCTTTTTGAAATTTTTCTGACTCTGTGTTTTGTCCGACACAGATATGGCTGAAGCTCGACCCCTTCTGAAGTCGTCATCCAAATTGAAGGCTCCTCTGACGTCAGTGCTTCTGTCGGAGTCTCAGCCTCCAAAGAAGGCGAAGACTATTCCTTTGGTCGTGGAGCCTCCCGCCCCAGTCGCCCTTGCTCCGACTGTCCCAACCGTTGTCATTCTCTCTGACCTCGAAGAAAGGGCAGAGGATGTGGGTACTCTTCCTACCGAGTCACAGGCTACTTCAGAGCCAGGACCTGTTGCAGAGCGAGTCTCGGGATAAAGAGAGGAGCAGAGAGGGGAGACTTCAAGGGGGGAGATGACTTAACAGGAGATGTCATCATTCCGTCACGCTGTGGGAGACATGGTCCCTTGGGCTGTCGCTCATGGGAGTGAGAAAGAATTTTTCTCCCTCTTCGAAGCTCCTGGGAATCGGATACTCTCCCATGCTGCAAGGATCTTGCTTCGGGTAGGATTTGCACTTATCTCTTTGCTTGTTGTCTTTTTCAGCTTTGATCTGACTGTCCCTTTCCTATGCAACTTACTCCTTGCCTGCTGAGAGCCAGCGGAGATTTGTCCGAGGCTGAGAAGGCTTGGAGAGTCGTGGCGGACGCTGAAGCGGCTCGGAAGCGGGCATCAGAGGCAGAGGCTCAACTCGAGATAACCTTGTCTCAGGTCGGCCGACTGACCGGCAAGCTGAGAATAACTCAGAAGGCGACCGAGGATGCTAGAGCTGAGTGTGCTCGGTCAGCTCAGCTGCTGAAGGAGGCTCATGACGAGGGTATACAACTCTGCCTAGCTCGGGACGCCTCTGAGGAGAAGCTGGTTCGGCTGAGAGCCGATACAAAAGCGGCGCTCGAGATGGCCAGGAAAGAGGCTGGGGAGAAGGTTTTGAAAGACTTCCTTGAGTCTCCGGAGTTTAAAGATGAGAGGGATCGCCTATATGAGAGTGGGTACACTTCTTGCATCAAAGTGATGAAATATTTCTTTCCCAATCTTGATCTCTCTAAATTTGAGGATGACCCTCCTGAGAATACGACAGCTAAAGTGGCCGAGGTCGATGATGCTGCGGTTGGTATCGAGGTCGAGTTTGATGCAGTTCTGGCTCCTGAGGTTGCTCCAAGTGATCCTTGATGGTCTCGGGTCTCGATTTTTAGTACCATCATCAGCTTTATTTTGGTACCATCATCGGCTCCATTTTGGCACCATCATCGGCTCCATTTTGGAACCATCATCGGCTCCATTTTGGAACCATCATCAGCTCCGAGCAAGCCTGTAGATAATTATCACCGAGGAAAAAATTCATATGTATTGGCCGACCTTTCATTTGCTATTAACCCTTTCAGTCAGACAATGTTATGCTGATGCAAAATAGAACTTGATGTAACAAATATACTGATAAATGAATATACTTGGTTTTATTTCATTCATTTTTAACTCAGTTTACATGTTTGTTATTTTTAAGTCTTTTTTCATTGCTTTGCTATGCTGACTTTAGGGGTAGTAGATTTTCAAATGCTCGGCATTCCATGGATGAGGCAGCAATTGCCCGATCAGGTTTTTCAGTCGGTACGTTCCTGGTTGGATGGTGCTTGAGACGACATAGGGCCTTTCCTAATTGGGTCCCAATGTGCCTGCGCCAACTTTCTTAGTATTGAGGAACGTTTTTCGGAGGACCATGTCTCCGACTCGAAAACGTTTAACCTTCACTCGGGCATTATAGAATCGAGCTACCTGTTGTTGTCGAGCCATAGTGCATAACCAAGCCCTTTCCCTTTGCTGGTCCACAAGGTCAGTCTGAGAGCTAGGAGTTCTTCATTTTCTTCCTTATTAAATGAGCTGACTCGGGCAGAAGGCAACCCGATCTCAGCTAGAGTGACAGCCTCCGAGCCATACGCAAGGGAGAAAGGGGTATCTCCAGTAGCGGTCGGGGCAGTGGTTCAGTATGCTCTTTTGGCTAGGTCAAGCTTGGTCCGAAGATGCTGTTTGATGATCTTATTGACTGCTTCAACTTGTCTATTTGTTTGAGGATGATGAGGCGATGAATACACGTTCCTGATTCTGAGATTGTTGCACATCTCGCGATAGCTTTTGTTGATGAACTGCTTCCCATTGTCAGTTATAATTGTCTGAGGTATGTCGAACTGACAGATAATGTTCTTCTATATAAAGTCTGTGATCTTTTGTTTGGTTATCTTTTCCAATGGTTCTGCCTCAGCCCACTTTGTGAAGTAATCTACTGCCACAACTGTGAACTTAGTTTGTCCCTTCCCCATGGGGAGAGGTCCAATAATGTCGATTTCCTACTGTGCAAAGGGCCAAGGACCGGTCATAGGAGTTAGTTCTTCAGAAGGTTGTCTTAGGATAGCCGTGAATCGTTGACACTTATCACATCTCTTGACGAGCTTATGAGCGTCATGCTGGATAGTCGGCCAGTAATATCCTTGGCGTAAGACTTTATGTGCGAGAGATCATCCTCCTGATGATTTTCATAGATCCCTTCATGAATTTTTCACAACATATAGTCAGCTTCATCATGGTTAGGCAGCGTAGCAACAGAGCGTAATAACCCTTCTTGTACAATGTCCCATTGAGTATTGTGTAGCGAGAGGCTCAGATTTTCAATCGTCGAGCCTGGGCATGATCTTCAGGTAATTCCCCACTGCCGAGATATTGGACGAGTAGGTCCCGAATCGATAGGAAGTACGGTCGAGCCAACTGGTTCCATAATACTCAGTTTAGCAACATACTCAATCGGAACAAACCTGGATATGTCGTCTTCATCAGCAGAGGCAAGTTTCGCCAGTAGGTTGGCTTTAACATTTTTTGTTCGAGGGATTCGGGTGACGATACAACACTGAAATCTGCTAATTAGCTCCTTAGCTTTTTTCCATATAAGCTTTTAACTATTCTTTCCGTGTTTAGTACATACTCGTGACCTGATTGACGACCAACTGAGAATCGCTGAAAATGTTAAGATGCGTAACACCTAAGCTGGCCGCAAGTCGGAGACCTAGTAATAATGCTTCATATTCTGCTGTGTTGTTCAAGGCTTGAAATCCAAGTCGTAAGGCATACTGCATATAGGTTTGATCGGGAGTTTCTAGTACTACTCATACCCTGCTTACCTTAGAGTTGGAGGAGCCATCGACATACAACTTTCAAGGGGTTGGGTCCGGAGATGACTCGGGAAAAGCGGTAGTTGGCTCTTTAACTGGCTCAGTAGCATGTGTGTCGGCTTGCGGTGTGACTTCGGCGATGAAGTTGGCCACAACTTGTCCCTTAATTGCTACTTTCGGTTTATACTGAATGTCAAATTCGCTGAGTTCAATTACCCATTTAGTAAGACGACCTGTTGCTTCCGATTTTTGCAGAATCTCGCATAGCGGGAGTTCGGTCATAACGATAACGGTATGAGCCTGGAAATATGGCCGAAGTCGACGCGAGGAAACAACTAGGACTAGGGCCACTTTTTCCAAGAGTGGATATCTCGTTTCTGCTGGTGAAAGTGCCTTGCTGACATAGTAAACCAACAATTGCTTTCCTTCACATTCTTGTATCAAGGCCAAGCTAACCGCTGCTTCGAACACCGCAAGATACAGCAACAGGGATTCTCCTGGCTCAGGCTTCGATAAGAGAGGCAGAGATTCGAGATACAACTTTAATTGCTGAAACACAGCTTCGCACTCTTTCGTCTAGTCCACTACTTGTCATCCCTTCAATTACTTGAAGAATGAGAGACATTTGTAGGTGGCTTGGGATAGGAAACGGTTGAGTGCCGCTACTCGTCCAGTTAGTCTTTGTATGTCTTTGATCATTTTCGGGGACTCCATGTCAAGTAATGCTATTATCTTCTCTGGGTTTGCCTCGATCCCTCGTTGACTGACCAGGAATCAGTGGAACTTCCCCGAGCTTACGCCAAAGGCACATTTACTCGAATTTAACTTCATTTAATACTTATGCAAGATCAGGAACATCTCTTTTAGGTCAACTATATGGTCGACCGCGTGTACACTTTTGACGAATATGTCGTCAACGTACACTTCCATGGTTCAGCCGATCAGCTGAGTGAATATTTTGTTCGTTAATGTAAGTCCCGTATCCTAAACCGTACCGTTCCATAGACTTCCACGGTTTTACCGGTCGAATTTCGGCAACCTTCGACCCTTAACCAATATTTACGTGCGACCCTGATTCGTATGCCGTCAACCCGTATCGACTCAAACCAAGACCTTTACCATAGCGACCGCGCCGTTGCTGCGGTTCCGATGCCGCGACTTGCGCGCTGAGGTGATACCCTGGTCAAGAGATGTGGGCTAACGTTCGGTGCGAAGAAAATGCCATGCATTGCGAAACCCAAGAGAATCTCTACGAGGTGTCACATCAATCCCATCAATCCATCAATCCATCAATCCATCATATGTCAAGTACATGTTAAGTACACATCACCTTTCACCCATTCCCAAGCAACCACAAAAGTCAAGAATCTCTTACAAGCCCATACCTCTCTTGCACCAAAAGCCCTCAAAGTCAAAAAGTTCTTACACCACCCATGCTTCTCTTACACAAATGGCCACAAAAGTCAAGATTTTCTTACACCCATCACTCACCACATCCATCAGCCATCTCTCTCTCCCTTTACAACTCTCTCTCTCTCTCTCTCTCTCTTTCTCATTTTCAAACTCAAAAAAATTTAAGGAGAGAAATCCCATACGTATGAGAATTCTCCAAGCCTCTCCCTCTCTTTCAAAAATTCAAGTGTGGCCCACTTTCCTACCCCATGATCTCCCATTCTAACCATCCATTCCCCATCTCCTCCATTGGAATCAAAGCTAAGGTGCTAAGGAACTCATAAGAGCAAGAAGATCGAATGGTGGGTGCTCCTCTAGATGTAAAAAATTTAATTTCTATAGCCTAAATGTTTTCTTTCTTTCATGAGGAAAGTGTAGGACCCACCAATCAATGGTGGAGATCCCACATAATCCCATGGTTGTGGCCTAATGACCTACCTTATGCATGCATGATCCATGCATGGGGCCTTTCTCTATGGGCCCTATCATGGTAGTTTTATTTCATATTATATTATGTTTGGGTCATCTACACCTTATAACCATAGTGGGGATGACATCCTCATCATGCATTTTAATTATAGGCCATACATGTGCAAGATCCATATTGTAAATGTAAATCTAGGTATGATGTGCGGGTGTGATTGATCTTGGGAGGGCTCAATAGTGGGGGAGCCCCTTTCCTTATGGCCGGATTGTCCTTCTATTTCTCTTTTTTCTCATTTTATTTCCTAATGTGTGTGGCCCATTAATGTATTTCCCTTTTTATTTAACTTATATAATAAATTTTATCTAAGTACATGTTGCTGTCCAGAATTTTCTAGACAGTTTCTGGTTGTTTTTGGACCAGATTTTGAGACTGTTTGGGGAACTATTCATACTTATTAAATATACTTTTATGAAAGGTGGGGATCTCATCTTGATGTCCCCAAAATTTCAGCCCCAACTGACCTTCATTGGTGTCCCAAAGGTGTGGTCCAAGTGAGGTGGACAGTCTGGATTTTCTGCACTGTTCAGCAACATTCCACCATGGACAGTTGGATTTTTAAAATTTATTAAAATACCTATGAGTGTTTAAAAATTGTAAAAATTTTTAGGGGGTGACCTACTTATGGTAGGACTCACCTACAAAATTTTGGAGCCAAAGGACGCCTATACACACCATGGTGATGGCGGGACCGACCCATTATAATATGGTGTCCAGATCAGTCCGATTTTCAGGATAGATTGACTTATGTAAATGAATTAAAATATTTATAGATGTCAAAAAATTCTGAAATTTTTTAAGAGTATGGTCCACTTATGTTAAAATCCACCTACCAAATTTCAGGGCCAATGGACCCCTGTACACACTGTGGTGAGGGCCGGACTGGCCCACCACATTGAGACGTCCAGGTCTGTCCTATTTTTCTGGACAGTTTATTTTATTTAAATTAATTAAAATACTTAGAGATATCTAAAAATTATGAAATTTTGTGGAGGTGTGGCCCACCTATGGAAGTATCACTCTGTGAAATTTTAGCCTCAAGTAACCCCGTTTGGGTATCCAAAAGAATGGACCAAGATAGTTGGACTCTCAGATTTTTTCTGCTGTGCAGTCCAGCAATATGCCTTGATAAAAGAACTATAATTTAAAAATATTTCTTCTGATGGTGGGCCACCTTTTTGGGTTTTCTCTCATTGTAGGTATGATGAGGGACCTCGGCCCTCAATTTTTAGAATTTTAGAGGCATTGGACCCACTCCAATGGAGTGCCCAAATTTAGGACAACAACATGTTATAATTATGCTGGCCTTGGGCTGAAATTTTGAGGAGTGGGGCCCACCATATTATAAAGATCTTAGAGGAAATGATTTATACCTTTAGTTCCTTAAATGTTGGGCTTAATGAATGCACTTTTAAGGCCCACCACAGTTGAATTTAATTGGGTCCATGAATGTAGCTAGTTATTGAACTATTTAAGGCCCATAAAGTGGACCCATTTGATGTGTTCCAAGGCCCATGGGATGTAATTTAAGGCCCATAGAGTGGACGCATTTGATGTGTTCCAAGGTTCATGGGATTGGACCCATTTGATATATTTTAAAGCCCATGGGATTAGGCCCATTTGATATGTATAAGGCCCATGGGTCGAGAACCATTTGACGCAATCTAAGGCCCACGGGTTATGACCCATTGCAATGCACATAAGGCCCATTGGTGCGGCCCATTGATGTGGCCCATTTGATGAGTAAAAGGCCATATGACATGGCCCATTTGATGTATTTAAGGCTCAATGGGGTGTACCTAAGGTTCATTGCAATGTGTGATCCCAACCTGGTTTACGTAATGTTATTCACTACGGGCTACACCTTGGGAGTAATGTTGGTTTGACGTCCACATTGTGAGTATAATGTTGGTTAAATTTCCACATTGCGACTCTCCCTGGGGCCCATTGGTAGGCCCGTACTTGTTGTATGCAAGCCGTCTAGGCCAGCTGCGTTGTAAGGATAAGGCATTACTTTATAACATGCTTAGTATAACTCCATGACGCACAGCCCATTTGTATCGGTCCATTTGATCGGCCTGCTCGTATCGGCCATTTGATTGATTTAGCCCATATTATTGATTAGGCCCATCTTGATATATTTGTGGCCTGTTGCTAAGGCCATATATGAGGCCCGTTATTGAGGCCCACCTTGATGTGTATGAGGCCCGTTGTTGAGACTCACCTTGATGTGTATGAGGCCCATTTTTGAGGCCCACCTTGATGTATATGAGGCCCACCTTGATGTGTATGAGGCCCACCTTGATGTGTATGAGGCCCGTTGTTGAGGCCCACCTTGAGGTGTATGAGGCCCGTTGTTGAGGCCCACCTTGATGTGTATGAGGCCTGTTGTTGAGGCCCACCTTGATGCGTATGAGGCCCGTTGTTGAGGCCCACCTTGATGTGTATGAGGCCCGTTGTTGAGGCCCACCTTAAATATATATGAGGCCCATGTTGCAAGGCCCATTGTGATGTATACAAGACCCATGTTGCAAGGCCCATTGTGATGTATACAAGGCCTATGGGTCATGGCCCATTGCAATGTATGTAAGGCCCAATTGGTGTAGCCTATTCGATA
The DNA here is from genome assembly GCA_037074715.1 of Magnolia kwangsiensis. Classification (NCBI taxonomy): domain Eukaryota; kingdom Viridiplantae; phylum Streptophyta; class Magnoliopsida; order Magnoliales; family Magnoliaceae; genus Magnolia; species Magnolia kwangsiensis. The sequence goes on along the minus strand of CM073583.1, from coordinate 39,740,289 downwards.
TATTTATGGGGTCCATGTCATTAGGCCCATCCTGTTGTATTGGTGACCCATCCATTGAGGCTCACCCGTGGTATATATTTGAGGCCCATGTGTAGGGCCCACCTATTGTGTATTTAAAGCCCATGGGTTGTGTCCATAGTGATGTATATTAGGCCTATGTGATGTATCCCATACTGATGTGTATTAGACCTAGGTATGTGACTCACCTGTGAAGTATATTTGAGGCTCATTGTGATATATCTGAGGCCCATGAGTGCGACCCATCCAGATGTATAGGCCTATGGGCAAGGCCCATTGTGATATGTGTTAGGCCCATGACTAGGGCCCACCTGTTTCGTATATTTGGCCCTTGTGTGAGGCCATGTGTCCATTATATATTTGATTCTATGTGGGCCATTCCTTGGGGGCAATGTTGGTTAAAAGTCCACATTGTCGATGCCGGTTATTGATACCGTTTATGAGTATGTGACATCATAACATCATGATACATGCCCATTCGTATCATCTGCATATTTGTTATGAGATGTGATTGACCATTGCATATGTCATTGGGCAGAATGATGTGAGACTCCCTGATAGGTGGAGATTATCTCACATGAGCGCATGACATGCGCAGGATTGTTGCATGATTGGATTGTATGACTCATGCATCTTGCATTGTGTTGTGATTACTGTACGCCCTAGTGACATAAGGGCCGTAGCCTCTACAGGCATATCGTGGATGGCCAGATGGGACACCAAAAATCTGTTCGAGCATCGGGCCGCCATAGATGACCCTGGGTGAAAATTTCTAAATACCCTCTTGGTTCCAGAGGATGCTCCAACGTCTAAACCGAGTGGGTAGATGAGCGTTGAGTATCGATTACCAGATGGCTGCGCTCTCCACTGTGTCGTGGTCGGTTGGAAGGGGGTGCGGCCTTACTCGTCCGAGGGAGTAGGCATGGCTAGGCTGAGTTTGACCAGCTCGAGGAATGGGTCAGCAATCGACGAGCCGGGTAGGTATTGGCAGACTACTGATAGGTGGATAGTGAGGTCTTTTCCACTTACCCAGTTGTACGCTTGATTGGGATGGCAGGTGGTGTTAAGTGTAATAGACCTCGGTGATTTTCCCAAAGAGGAACCGTACTGATATGAGGACTGACATGATATTATGACACCCCGTCACTGTTGTGTATGTGGACGGACGCACGTGGGCAGACGCTGATGTGGGCGGGGATGAGGCCTAGGCGAGCTACCACACTGGGCGAGCTACCAGCGGTTGGTAGGCTACTGTGCTGATAGGCTACTGAGTAGGAGTTGCATACTCATTTATTCATCCATTCACTATCCACTCGGGCTGGTGGTGCGCAGCTAATTGTTATGTATCTTCGTTATGGCAAGGATTTTGATTGGGCGCGCGACTAACCTGAGATCAGGAGTTTACCATGTTGAGTCAGACTATCCAAATTTAGGTATGGGACTGGTTTGGATAGAGATTCGTAACCTGCGATAGTACGTACTATCATCCCGACATCACACTCCAGCATGGTCATTTCATTAGCACCATATACTGCATATTCCATTACATCTTCAGCGTGTGACATTGTGGGTTGTTATGTTTTTGTATTCCTGTAACTTAGATGAGAGTGATGATATTTGTTAGCTCTTTCGAATTGTGTATTAAATTATATCCTTGTCATTCGACATTTGATTATCTATGACTCATCATTTGCATAACTGTCCTATATTGCGTATTCTGATATTGATTAACTTATGGACTTGTTCATACTTCCGCTTATTCTGTTATCGCATGATTATAATCTTGCCAGTATTTCTGTTTATGCTGATAATTCCTGCTCTTATCAGTGTTTCTGCTTATTCAGTCATTGTATGGTTTATGGATTAATAGCTTTCCAGTAATGTATGATTGTGATATTGTATTGAATACTTGGCACTTATCTCGTGCACACACTTACACCACCCTCTAAGCTTTCTATAAGCTTATGCACGATAGATGTGTGCAGGTGATGTTAGGTTGTAGCAGCATTGAGCTTGGAGCGTGCAGCTGTTTTCTGGAGCTTTGATTTTGACACATATATTTCCCTTTTAGCATTGTATTCAAATGATTATATTAGTAGATATGTGATGATGATGTTGCCTTTATGATTTGGATAAACTTGTGGTTATACTTATTATTAGTTAAATGTATAAAAAAAATTCTCCTTGTAGGATCTCAAGATCAGAAATCTGACATATGAATGCTAGGAGTCGAGAATGGGGTACTACGGATGCCGTCGGCACCGGATTCGGCGATCAGGATTCCTGTGAATCCGATTTTTGGGTTTGGGGCGTGACAGCTAATCTTTGATAAGTTGCTCCAGTATTTTTCAAACCAAAAGGCATCATATGGTAACAATAAAGACCCTTGTCAGTAACAAAGTTAGTTTTTGATTTATCTTAATACATTACAATTTGGTTATATCCTGAATATTCATCCATAAAACTAAGCAGTTCATACCCCGCTGTACTATCTACCAACTGATTTATCCTTGGAAGAGGAAAGGTATCCTTTGGGCAGACTTTGTTCAAATCGGTATTGTCAATACAGACTCGCCACTTTTCATTGGCTTTTTTCACAAGTACGACATTAGCTATCCATTCCGGGTAGTATATTTCTTTTATGAATTTTACCTTAAGGAACTTGCTGACCTCTTCTTTAATGACAGCGTACCTTTTCGGGCTTAGTGCTCGTTGCTTTTGTCGGATCGAGTGGTAGGTCAGATCCATGTTGAGTCGGTGAGTAATTACAGATGGGTCAATTCCTGGCATGTCTTCATGGTTCCAGGTGAATACGTCAGTGTATCGTCGGAGCAGGGCTATCAGATTGTCTTTCAGGGACGATCGTAGATACGAGATAATTTGTACCATTTTAGAGGCATCTGTCTCGGCCAAAGGTACCAAGATAAGGTCTTCAACTGGTTGTCCTCGTTTATGGGTCTCGGTCCAAGGGTTCAACAATTTGATCATTAATGCCTTGGCTGGAGCTTTCTCAGCGGGGATCTTTACAACAGTTGCGTAGCAGTGCCTTGCGTCTTGCTGATCTCCCTTGACAAATCCTACTCCCGACTCGGTCTGAAATTTCATGGAGAGGTAGTATGTGTATACCACTACTTGAAGGAGACTTAGCGAGGGTCGACCGAGTATAACATTATAGATCGATGATTGATCAACTATCAAAAAGTCGACCATCATAGTAGCCTGATGTAGGCGATTCCTTGCTGTGAGTGGTAGTGAGATGATTCCTTCTTGAAGCATTTGTCCTCCTGAGAATCTAATTAATAGGGTACGAACTGGTCGCAATGTCGATCGTTCAACTCTTATTCTGTCGAATGCCTGAACAAACAACAAGTCGGCCGACGATCCTGTGTCGACCAATATGTGGAATACCTTCCGATTTGCAATGGTAAGGGTGATCACTAGTACCTTATCATGGGGGTGATAGATGCCTCGGGGATCCTCATCAGTAAAGGAGATGCAGTACTTTTCCCTCTTCTTTTCCTTCGAAGGCCGAGCTATAACCAGGAGTTCAAACTCGGGTCGGCTGAGGCTTCTGGTGTGAATTTTTCATGCATTGTTGGAGTCACCTCCACCTCTGGGACCTCCGACAATAGTTTGAATTTTCTCTATGAGTCGGTTGTCCATTGGGCGTTCTTCAGCTATCCCGGTCCTTTCGACATGTTTTGTGAGTTGGCCTTCCCGGATGAGCCTTTCAATCTCTTCTTTCAGGTGAATACAGTCGCTTGTATTGTGCCCATGGTCATGATGATAATGACAATACTTATTTTTATTCCACCGATTGGGATTGCTTCGAAGCCTGTTCGGCCAGTTGATAAACCCTTCACTCTTGGATTTCCATCAGTACCCGCTCTTGCAGTTTGTTGAGTGAAGTATATGCAGAAAACTTCCAGTTGGGTCATTTACTCGACTTACAATCATCACGAGTTCAGTCGTCCTTACATTTTTTTCCTTTAGCAGAGTCAACTTCTTTTTCGGCTGACTCTTTGGCCAAGGTTTTTGCGTTCTAGGTACTTCACGCAGGATTCTTATTTCTTCGGTGTCTGCGTATTTGTCTGATCGAGTCATGAATTCGGCTAGAGTCATCTGTGGATTCTTGTCTAGAGAAGCCAAAAACGGTATATCCCTAACACCTTACATGAGGGAGTTAAGCGCCATCTCTTCTTAGTGCTTTCGAACCTATAGCGATTCAAAGTTGAAATGCTTGATGTAGTCTTTTAGTAGCTCTCCCTCCTTCTGAACTATATTGTTCAGATGCTAGGGGGCTTTAGTTTCTTCTTCCTGCCAATAAAATTGGTGAGGAAGGCGTCGCTGAGTTCCGTGAATGAACTCATTGACTTTGGTTTCAATTGCTTGAACCAAATCTGAGCCACGTCGGCTAACGAAAGTGAAAAAGCCTGACACATCACAACATCCGATGCATCGTGTAATTCCATGTAAGTTTAAAAAATTCGAGGTGTTCAGTTGGGTCGGTCTTTCAGGTGAAAGTTGTAATCTGAGGCAGACGAAACCTTTTTGGTAACCGGGCTCGCATTACTTTATCAATGAAGGGGGATGCTTTAGCCTCGAGCCTGGTTTGACGTGCATCCCGACCCTGTTTCATATCTGCCATCTCTTCCATCACTTCTTTCTTGAAGTCCTGGAGGTTAGCTTTTCAGGGCTCGACGCTTTTTGCCACACCCTCATCGAAAAACCGGTTACGCCTCCTCTGGTCTATCTCATGTCGGAGATCTGTGGGAGGCAGCACAACGGTTGCCGAGTGAGCAGGTGCTGGCTCGGTTGGGCCGTGGGGCTGACTCGTCTGCAGAAGAGATCGCGGCACGGTTGGCTGAGGGTCGACAACCTATGGCGGAGCGTTTATCACTTGACCCTACTGAAGCTGTTGCATTTGCTGTTGGTGTATTTGTTCCAACATTTGTCACATAACGTTTACGTCGGCTTTAAGCTCCTTAACCTCCTGATCCAACTGTCCATTATTTCGGTTCCGCTGGTTGTTAGTTACCGCAGAAGCAGTGGGGACAGGTGCGGAACCTTGGCGGTTAGCCGGTTAGTTTTGAGCCCCTTGGGCTGCACCTATACCCGGTTGTCCAGTGACAATAGCGTCCGGCCCTTCTGGACTCATTCTTTGAGTTCTTGCCATCAAAACGAATCAAACAGCTCCTTAGGTAGAATGCAGTAAACGACTTTTTGTATTATTTTTCATAGACGGTGCCAATCTGTTGATGTGAAAAATTGGATCAACCTCTTCCTGCCCTTCCGCCTGCACCATAATGAGAGAGAGAAAGTGAACCCTGGCTAGGGCCGGGGCACCTTTGATGCTTGAGTCAGTAGAGATTTAAGAAGAGAAGTTTTTTTTAGAGTTTTTCTTGCGTATCTTGATTTCTGGAGAGCCCTCTTTTTATAGGAATGAGAGGTCCTAGCGTGAGGGGATTTTCTCTTGATTTTTAGGAGATTTGATTTAGTTGTTATTTGTTTGTAGATATTTTTCGATCCTGAGATTTTCGAGGTCGGGTATCTTTTCACAAAATTCTCGGATCGGTGTTTGAGATTACGCTGTCTCTCCTTTGCTTGGCTCGGCCTCAATGGATTATACAGTCTCGACTGGCTTACAAAGATGAGGTTGTTTGCCTACTGTTGGACGAAACAGAATCAGTTTAAGATCGATGCCCTTTCTTACTCTGATAACCGACACTACAACTAACCTCATATGGTTCGGTTTTATAGTCAGTCAGGTGGCTTTTAGCTCTAGGGCCTTTAATCGGTCCTTTCAAACATAGTTGTCTCTCTAACCGAGTCAACTTCATGGCTTACAAATTTCGTCTGTGGCTCTTGACTCTTTTACTCTCGGTCAGGATTAATACCCTGCAGATCCGAGCTAAGTCTCTCCTCTAGGCTTTATTTTCGGTCGGCTTTCATAGTTGCCTCTGGTTTTGTAAGCAGAGTTAATTCATCTTACAATCGAGACCCCGGACTAGTCATATTTTTCCCCAACAGATTTTATAGTGTTATCTTTGTATAAAATATTTCATATTATGTATATTGTTTATTAAAAAAAAAATAATAAGTTGACCCTATTCGAACTTAGCTCAGCTCGGATATTTGGATTAAACCAAACCAAGCTTAAGTTCATATAATCTGAATAAACCAAGCTCAAACAGTAGGGATAAGATCGAAGCTTGGCTCATGTAAAGCTTGAACAGAAGGTGTCACCTAAACAAGCTCAACCAAACTCAGGTCCAACTTAGTTAAACTTGGCTTGTGTACAACTCTCAATGCGCCAGGTCTGATTGGGTCAGTGCAATCAGCTTGTATCTTTACCTGGCCAGCAAATTGATTCGACTCACCCATGTCTCGGATTGACTTGCTGAGTAAACTTCAATTTAATAGAGTTAAACTCGAGTCAACTTAATCCGTGTGCATCTCGACCTAGCCAAGTAGTTCATGACAACATCAAATTAACTTGCTCAGGTCCTAGGCAAACTTGATGGTTTGGAAAAGTTTGGTCAGGTCGGCCTAATTTTTAAGATGTTCCATTTTCATGGTAGGAGGACTCTCTTGGATAGTCTACATGGCGTCATGCATAATGGTGGGACAATTCACACTGTTTGTAGACTAACCTCCTTTGCAACTTTTCTAGAGGAACTGACCTCTCGAATTGGCTATTCGACATGTTTTTCTTTATGATACTTCTACTATGTATAAGGGGAGTAATGAAGGAAAAATATCATCATATGATTAGTTTTAAGAATTGCTCAAATTACTTATTTTAAGGGGGCATTTGGATCTTAAGTTACTTAAGTTAATTATGTTGGGGGCCTTGCACAAAACCTAAGGATCTAGCCCTCCAGAACAAATCAGAATTATGGAATAACAAAACAATAAAATAAATCAAAGCATCAATCACACACCACATAAGAGATTTTTACGTGGAAAACCTTTAAAGAGGTAAAAACCATGAGACCTCGTCTAGATCAACAATCCATTATGAAGTAGAACGTTATAATCAATCACAAGCACACCTTGCTATGATCAAACCTTCATCACTCACGCAGGAGTGTATAAATAGTAAGAGAAATAAAGAAAACTGAGAGATCTCACCGATTACGAAGACGTAGAAGCGTTGAGATATGGTAGATCACCTCCACGAGCATAACCTCCCTTCTACAAGCTTCTTGTCTCTCTCTCTCTCACACCTTTGATGGCCATCTTGTGTTTTTCTATCATTATCATCATGCCCTAGAAAAACCTTAGAGACCCCTTTTTATAGTTTTAAGAAACTCCCTTCCGCATCCCAGTTGCAAAAGGACTTGTAACACGAAATCTGTGCAAAATCGCGGAATGAATCTGCGTAACCATGACTAGTCGTGTGCCACCCACAACCGGTCGAGCGCCATCTAAGACCGATCGTACACCTCCCACGACCGATCGAGCACCTCGGAAAAAATCAGTCCCAACTCCCTAGACTTTGAGTCGTGTCAGGGCTTGGCTCCCATGACTAGTCGAACACCACCCCACGACCGGTCGAGAATGGCTCACGACCGGTCGAATACGGGGAAAAAAATTCATTAAATCTCTCTTTTTTTGACTTGGGAGGAATTCACCTTCTTCAAGCCAGCCTGGTTTCTACAAACCTCTAATTTGCTCTTGAGCAAAGCCTTGGTCATCATGTTTGATCCATTATCGTCCGTGTGGACTTTCTCAAGTTGTAACACCTTCTGTTCTAAAGTATCCCTAATCCAGTGATATCAAATCTTTATGTGCTTCGACTTGAAATGCTAACTTACATTCTTGCTTAAGTGAATAGTACTCTGACTATCGCAATAGACCACGTGCTCCTCCTACTTTAGGCTAAGTTCCTGTAGGAACCTCTTCATCCAAAGCATCTCTTTGCATGCTTCTATGACTGCAATGTACTCAGCGTCTGTCGTCGATAATTCTACGACCCTTTGTAGCCTACTCTGTCAAGAAATTGCTTCCCCTGCAACGTCAATATAAACCCCGATGTAGACTTCCTGGAGTCTATGTCACCTGCCATATCTACATTTGTGTAGCCTTCTAGCACAGGTTTACCATCACCATAGCATAGGCTCAACCTGGATGAGCCTCTTAGAAACCATAGTATCCACTTCACCACGACCAATGTTCTTTACCAGGATTGGCAAGATTCCGGCTGACAACACCAACTGCATAAGCTATGTCTGGGTGTGTACACACCATAGCATACATCAAACTTTCTACGGCTAACGTGTAAAGTATCTTCTGCATCTCTTCCACATCTGCCTTCGTCTTGGGACACTGCCTGTCACTCAATCTGAAGTGACTATCCAGTGGAGTACTGACCGGCTTCGCTACATTCATATTGAAGCGCTATAGGACTTTTTCAATATACTGCTCTTGTGATAGCCAAAACTTTCTACTGCTTTTGTTATGGGTTATCTCCATTCCTAGGATCTGTTTAGTTGGGTCAAAGTCTTTCATCGCAAAAGACTTGCCTAACTCCTATTTTAACCTGTCGATCTTTTTTATGTCTTTTTCCATGATGAGCATGTCATCAACAGCCGAACTAAGAAATCACCATCTGAGAACTTGCATGTGAACACATAGTGGTCTGACTCCATTTTGTCATACCCATGCTGTAACATGAACGAATTAAACTTCTTGTACCATTGCCGTGGAGCTTGTTTCAGCCCATACAAGCTTTTCCTCACCCTACACACCATATGCTCCTAGCCCTTGACTTCAAATCCCTCTGGTTAGTGCATGTAGATCTCTTCTTCTAGCTCACCTTAGAGGAAAGTAGTTGTAAGACCCGTATCCTAATCCGCACTGTTCCGTTGATTCCCGCGATCCTTCTCGTCAAATTCCGACAATCCGCGACTTATAGTTGACGTTGCGCACGACCGTAAGTCGTATCCAATTCATTTGAGCCGGCTTAATCCGAGACTTGTATCGTTGCGACCGCATCGTCGCCGCGGTTCCAATGCCGCAACTCACGCACCGATCCGATACCCAGACGATGAGATACAGACCCACGTTCAGTTTGAGCAAAAACACCGCGCGTTGCAAATCTCAAGGAATCTCTACAATATGTCCCATCAATCCCATCAATCACATCTCATGTCAAGTACACCCACCCATGCTTCCTTTCTCCACAAGACAAGCAACCACCTAAGTCAACTAATCTCTCACTTCACCCATCACTCACTTCACCCATCACTCACCTCACCCATCACTCACCTCACATCACTCCATCACTCTTACAACTCTCTCTCTCCCTCTCATTTCTCAACACTCCAAGTCCCAAGCAAGAAAGCTCTCCCACGTCCAAGCCTTCCATGGAGAGAAAATGTGCATTTTGGTAGCCCACTTCCCATCTCCAAATCCCATCATCTTAGCCATCCATTTCCCATCTCCACCATCAAAGTGAAGCTTTAGGAGACCGGCTATCCAACGGACCAAGAAGATCAAGAGGTGGGGTGCTTGGATAGAGTAGTTTTCATGTTTTTAAGGTGGGCCAAGTGAGGCCAACCGATCAATGGTTTGGATCTCACTTGGGACCCTAAGATGTGGCCAATGGCTCATCTTGATCATCAAGATCATCCCATGATGGGGCCATTCTCCATGGACCCCATCATGATGTTTACTTTCCTTGTATTGAGGAGGTCATCTAGACCGTCCATTTCTAGTGGAGTGGGATCTCCACCGTTGATCTTTTGTTAATGGTCCATATGCAAGAGGACCTTTGATGTATGATTGGATGATTGAAACGGAGGGCCCATAGTGCCGGGGTCCCTCCATCACGCGTGTCTCACTCTATTTCTCTCTCCCTCTCTTTCCATTTACTTCCTTGTATGTGATGAAATGGCCGTATGGCTCGCTTAGATGGACCCCACCTTGAGTCAAAAAAATACCGTATATTAGACTCGTTTGGATGGTATTGAGCCATGCAATCCAATGGCTGGAATGGATCCATCACACGCGGGCCCCATACCCGAAAAATTGCAAAAAATTCAGTTTTCAAAAAAATAAATAAAAATAAAATAGAAGCAGCAGCAGCTCTGCTGCTGCCGTCAGAGCCGCAGGCGCTCCCTGCGGCCTTGCAGCGGGCGACTGCCAGCAGCCCACGGCTCCTGCCGTGTGCCCCACATGATGAATATTTTGTATCCATGCCGTCCAGCAGGTGGTCCACCTTCTGAGGTGGGCCCTCCCCAAAAATGAGGTCCATCTAAGATTCAGGCGGCCCACACCACAAGAAACAGTGGTGATTAAATTCAACCATTGAAATCCTTTTGGGGTCCACAGAAGTTTTTGATCAAGCCGAAATTTGTGTTTTCTCTGCACCCCGGGTCCCTGTGACCTTTACCAACGGTTTGGATGGCATGCAGACTTAATGGTGGGCCACACACGTGGATCCCACCCTTGATGTATGTGTTTTACAGCACCGTCCACAAGCATGGATAGTGGAGCCCTGTGAACGGTGGAGCCCACCCTGCTGCATGAGTTTTCTTCGCACCGTCCAGTGGACGGTGTGAATGCCCACTGTGATGTATGTGTTTTATTCACACATCCAGGTGTGGATGGTGGGACCCACCATGGTGCATAAGTTGCATCCTAACCGTCCATCCATTTTATCAACTAAAATGAGGTAGATCCATGGTTCAAATGGGCCCATTTTGGTATGTATATAGGGCCCATGTTGATCCATTTATGGCCATTCATTCAGGCCCACCTTGGTGCACATCGAAGGCCATGGGATTAAGCCCATTTGGCATGTGCAATGTCCATGGGATTAAGCCCATTTGGCATGTGCAATGTCCATGGGATTAAGCCCATTTGACATATGTAATGCCCATGGGTTTCGGCCCATTTGACATATGCAATGCCCATGGGATCCGGCCCACTTATTCTATATAAGCCCACGGGATTCAAGTCCATTTGATACATATTAAAGCCCATGGGATCAAGCCCATTTGATGTGCATGGGGCACAAATGGAGTGGCCTAGTTGATATATTTAAAGCTCATGTGTATAGGCCCATCTGACTTATTTAAAGGCCCAAGCTGTGAGGCCACTTTGATGTATTTCAAGGCCCATGAATCATGGACCATTGCAATGTACATAAGGCTCATTGGTGAGGCCCATTAATGCAATCCATTTGGTGAATGTGAGGCCCATGTAATACGACCCATTTGATATATCTAAGGCCCAGGGATCGAGGCCCAACGGATGTCCTTAGGGTCCATTGTAATGTACGTTTCTCATGGTTCGTGAAATGATATTTATGGCAAGCCGTGCCTAGGAAACAATGTTAGTTTAACGTCCACATTGTATGTACAATGTTGGTTAAATGTCCGCATTGTAACTCTCTTTAGGGCCCATTGATAGGTCCATACCCGTTGCTATTCATTGCCTTATAACATGCTTAGAATAATCTCATGACTCATGCCCATACGCATCATATGTATGCTTGATATGAGTAATGACTGATCATAGCATACGCCATTAGGCAGACCATTTATGGGGCTCGTTATGTGACTAAGCGCCCTACATGATCGCGCAGTACGCACTGGATTGCTGCATGTTTTGACAGCGTGATTCATGCATCTCGCATACGTATGACTTGATCACTGCACGCCCTAGCGACATCAGGGCCGTGGCTCCACAGGTACATCGTGGATGGCCGTATTGGATACCGAAAATACTTATTCTAGCACTATGGACACTTAGGATGTCCTTGGGTGAAAGTCCCAGAACCTTTTTGGTACCAGGAGATGCTCCAGCGTCTAGACCGAGTGGATACACGAGCGCCCGAGTGCCGAATACCAGTAGGCCGCGTCTCCCACTGTGTCGTGGTCGGTTGGAAGGGGGTGTGGCCTTATCCGCCTGAGTGAGAGGGCTATAAGCTAGGCTGAGTTTGACTAGCTCGCAAATGAGTCCGCTATCGACGAGCCGGGTAGGTATTGGCATACTACTGGTCAGGCGGATAGTGAGGTCTTATCCTCTTGCTTGACTGTGCAACTAGGGAGGTGGCAGTCTCTGCGAAGTGTATTAGACCCCGGTGATATCCAGAGAGGAACTGTACTGATATAATTACTTAAGGAGTACCGACTTGTTTGGATTGCATTTCGCATATGACATTCGGCTATATAGGCCTTGCATTGTATCGGTGTGGCCGATGACATTCATATCTCATCGCATAGCTTTGGCATGGTTGATTCTATGGACTTACCACATACTTCCGCATTGTTCTGATACTGTACACTTGGCGTTTACCTTACGCACACACTTATACTACCCTCTAAGCTTTTGTAAGCTTATGCACGATAGTTGCGTGCAGGTAGCGTTGGACGGCAGCAGCGCTGAGATAGGAGTGCATATCAGGACCTTTTGAAGCTTTTGATCACCTTGTATTTCCCTTTCCGCATTGTACTTAAAGTTTTGATATAGTGGATATGTGGTGATGTTGTTTTGTGACTTGGTTATGCTTGTGGTTATGCTCCATTACAAAAAAAAATTCATTCTGAAAATCCTCCTTGTAGGATCCCAGGATCGGAATCTGGCATTTGATTGTCAGGAGCCGAGAATGGGGCACTACGGAGGCTGTCGGCACCGAATTCGGCAATCGGGATTCATGTGAATTCGATTGTCAGATTTGGGGCGTGACAGTAGTTTTAACGTCTAACTGCTCTATCTCTAGATTCATGTTAGCCGCCAACCCAAGCAACACCCGTATGGATGTCATCTTCACCACTGGTGAGAATATCTCCTCGAAGTCTATGCCTTTCCTCTGACCAAACCCTTTCACCACAAGTCTGACCTTGAACCTTGTCTGTGAATTCTTCTGCTGAACTTTCTTTCTAAACACACACTTGTTACTCAAAGCTTTCTTATCCTTATACAGTTTCACCATATCATAAGTGTGGTTCTAATGTAAGGATTCCATCTCCTCTTGCATAGCTTTCAACCACTCCTCCTTATGCTCATCGACTAGGGCCTTATAATAGTCTTCTGGCTCTCCCCCATCAGTCAGCATAATGTACTCATGCGTTGAGTACTTCTTGGATGACTGTCTGTCCCTAGATGACCTCCTCACCTGTGGCTCAACAGGTGGATCAAGTGGGGCCTGCTCGCCCAGTCTATCTTTTGCAGGAACTCCCTCGTCCTCTGAACCTTTCTGTACTCTCTCGTCATTAGGCACCACGGGAGGAATAACCGTATCCATGTCCTCTAGCTCACTTGAACTAGGCTGGTCCTTCTTTGACTTACCAATATCTTTTATACATTGATCTTCAAAGAATATCACATCTCTACTCCTGACGAGCTTCCTCTCAGTTGGATCCCATAATATGTAACCAAACTTTTCATCACTGTACCCTAAGAACACACACTATCTGATCTTCGTATCGAGCTTGGACCTCTCATCCTTTGGTACGTGAACAGATGCCCTGCATCCAAACACCCTGAGATGACTATACGATTGATCCTGTTCAGTCCACACCTTTTCTGGTACTTCTCCATTCAACGGGATTGATGGAGACCTGTTTATCAGATACACCGCCGTGTGCATTGCTTCTCCCCAAAACGTCTTGGGCAACTTCACATGGGATATCATGCATCTGATTCTTTCAACAATGGTGCGATTCATTTTCTCAGCTATACCATTATGCTGGGGGGTCTTGGGAACCGTTTGTTCATGCCGTATACCCAGGGACTTGCAGTACTCATGAAAGTCGCCAATGTATTCACTACCATTGTCAGTACAGATGCACTTCAATGATCTACCTATCTCTCTCTCGACCATAGCATGAAATAATTTAAACACACCAAAGACCTCATCCTTGGATTTCAATGTATAAATCCAAACCCTCTTAGATGCATCATCTATAAAAGTAATAAAATACAATGCCCCACCCAAGATTTTTATCCTCATAGGACCACAAACATCAGAATAAATCAAATCTAATGCTTACACTTTATTAACATGAGAAACAGTTTTAACGAATGAAACTCTATGTTGTTTTCCTAATAAATAATCAAGATAGATTTTGAGAGGCATACCTATCTTGTCTGGAAAGAGCCGCTTCCTTGCTTAGTTGAAGCCTTTTTTCACTCATGTGGCCTAGACACCTGTGCCACATGTCAATAGCTGAATCTTCTGTTGCGTTCAACCCACCCTTGCATACCCTGACACTTGCCTTGTATAAGGTGCAACACTTCTTTCCTCTGGTTACGATCAACGAACCCTTAAGGAGCTTTCAGCGCCCACCAACAAACCGGCTTTTATAACTATCATCATCCAACCTTGCCATTGATATCAAGTTGAGAAGAAGGTCTGAGCTATGCCTCACATCCCTGAGAACCAATGTGCAGCCCACATTGATCTTCACACAAATATTACCGACCCCTACGATCTTTGATATGCTAGAATTCCCCATCTTCACAGTCCCATAGTCTCCTAACTTGTAGCTTCTGAAGAAATCCCTACATGGAGTCGCATGAAAAGAGGCTCCCGAGTCTATCACCCAGTCGGTGTCCTGACTCGGAACCGTGAGATATACATCATGATCTACAGAAAGAATAAATACAACGTCGCCATCTGAAGTGATCGCAATGAAATCTGATTCATCTTCTTTCTCCTTTCCTTTTCCTTTCTTGTCATTCTTAGCCTTATGACATTCATGCTTATAGTGGCCCTTTTTTCCACAATTCCAGCATTCAACATCTTTTTTATTACTCGACTTACCTTTTGATTTATCTCGGGCCTTCCTCCCTTCCTGTTCTTTTCTCTTCCCCGTTCCTGTGTCCTAAGGGCCTCTTGCTGAGTGGACCCCTAAGACTTCCTCATTGTCTCCTCATTGAAGAGACAACTAGTTACCTGTTTCATAGATATCTTTCCATCTGGCGCGGAGTTACTTAAAGACACCACCAGTGTCTCCCAACTGTCAGGCAATGAACTAAGCAATAACAAAGCCTGCAATTCATCATCTAAGACCATCTTCATAGCGGAGAGTTGGTTCACTATATTGCTGACCTCATTCATGTGCTTGGCCATAGAACCACCATCTATGAACTTGAGATTCATAAGTCACCTTATCAAAATTTTTTTATTACCGACTATCTTCCTGTAACACCCTGAAAATCGGGGGTCATGTATAAACCCGACTCCCGAGTTCCAGACCGTCACTTATGCAACAAAAATGATTATGATTCAATGTTGTCTGAGTTAAAGCATTCACATGAGTAAAAGTATACCAAAATTGCAATTCATACTCCAGATTCAGTGATAAAAGCAAGCGGAAGACTAAAGGATATACGTATCACTGTACGGAAAACAAAATAGATCTCAACTGTCTCCAAAGTATGAATACATCTCTGAGTCTCATATACATGTAAATAAACAAAAATCAAAATGTCAAAAGTAGTCCCACTGAGAAGTCCCGTCAATTCAGGCCACCTAAGCAAAGCCGTCGTGGTACTGCATATATGAGAACTCGTCCTGATCCTCATCATAATCCGGCTCTGCCTCCTGAATCGCTGCCTCACCTGCATCTAAGACAGGGTCTGGTGGGTGTTGCAAACACCATCCCATAACGTGGGAGTGAGTAGCTAACTCAGTAGAATAATAGAGCAAAGATTAACATGTTCTTAAATCAATCATGCGATAATAGTAAAGCAGTAAATCAAACATTTCTAATACTGTTGTTAATGCAATATAACGTGACATGATGGACGCCCTCACCGACGATCTCCCTAATACGGCACCATCTTACGTCCGCGGCATGCTTTCATCCCACAGTGCTCCACATCTTTCAGGTACATGCAATGTGATGGTGATATGATTACCGAGTTATTATTAGTCCATTCATACAGCAGGATTGAGAAATTAAGGTACTTCCCTTATATCAATCCCAACATAAATCCTGTTTAGGGTCGTCACTCCTAGTAATCTCATACGATGTATATTTTGTAAGTTACTACAAGGGCTGCCAGGGCTGTTGCTCGCACTCGTTGCACCGCTCCCCCATCACCTTATCAATACAGGCCTACTGTACTCTCATTGCTACGGAAGGGTCGTCGCCTCCCGTAGATTCAGAATACGCTTGCGGTCACTACAAAGGGCTCTTCGCCTGATCAGTGTAGGCCGACAGCAAGAATATAGTGTCCCATACCACCATAATCTACTCACGAGTCATAGGTGCTCACTGGTCACTACGGAGAGGTTTGTGGTCCCAACGTAGGCCGACAGCTCGACCACGGTGTCCCATACCACCATGCCCGGCTCATGAGTCTTCGTGGATCAAGGTACCATGGTTGATAGGGTTTATAATGGTAAGTTCAATACCCTAGGTTCAAGTAATTATGACTCATATAGGGTGAACATACAATGGTCAGTCGGGTTACTTGACGGGCTCGACTAGCACGAGCGCATCTCAAGTCGAACGACATGAAGTGCATAAGGACACAACCCATACCAATGCTAGACGCGTCAGTGTATATAGTGTATCTAACCCCTTACTCTGACAATACTAGCATAGGGGCGGACGTAAGTTTGTCCTTCAGTTCCTGAAAAGCTGACTCCGCCTTATCATTCCAGGCGAACTTTACGTCCTTCCGTGTCAACTGAGATAAAGGTCTCACGATCTTCGAGAAATCCCGAATGAAGCGTCGATAATAGCCAGCGAGACCCAAGAAACTCCTCACCTCAGTGACAGAACCAGGCTGCTCCCAGTCCTGAACTGCAGCTACCTTCGCCAGGTCAACTGCCATCCCATCCTTAGACACCACGTGTCCCAGGAACTTCACTTCCTGCTTCCAGAAGTCACACTTCTTGTACTGTGCGAACAACTGATGCTGTCTCAGTGTATCTAGGACCAAGCGCAAGTGCTCCTCATGCTTCTCTCAACTCCTGAAGTATACCAAAATGTCGTCAATGAACACCACGACGAATCGATAGAGGAAAGGCCGAAATACCCGGTTCATCAGATCCATGAACACTGCTGGTGCATTCGTAAGACCGAACGATATCACAAGGAACTCGTAATGGCCAAAGCTGGTCCTGAATGCTGTCTTCTACACGTCCTCATCCTTGACGCGCAACTGATGATATCCTGACTGAAGATCAATCTTCGAGAAGTACTGCGCTCCTCTCAACTGATCAAACAAGTCATCGATTCTGGGTAAAAGGTACTTGTTCTTCACCGTGATCTGGTTCAGCCTGCGATAATCAATACACAATCGCATCGAACCATCCTTCTTCCTTACAAACAGGACTGGTGCTCCCCAAGGAGACACACTAGGTTGAATAAGGCCAAGCTCCAACAGACCATCAATCTGCTTCCTCAACTCCTCCATCTCACACGGTGCCATGCGATATGTCGGCAGTGAGATGGGTGCGGAACCAGGCACCAGATCGATAGTGAAATCAATCTCTCGTCGAGGCGGCAAACCAAGAATTTTCTTGAACAGATCCCCAAAATCACAAATGACTGGCGTATGCTCAAGCATAGGGGCATTAGCGTCCCGAAGTAAAGAAGCGTAGCTAAGTATGCGGAAGGGGAGATTTATCCGAACTAAAAACGTAAAAGGCGTGCCCTCTGGCTCGTACATCGTCACCATACGAGTCTCGCAGTCAATCTCGGCCCTCCCAGTAGTCAACCAGTCCATGCCAAGAATGACATCGAGATAAACAAGAGAGGGGTCGACAATAAGATCAAGAGCCATCGTCCTGCCTCCCAGATCCACCAGGCAACCCTGATACATCAGGGTGGCATCAGAAAAATCTCCATGAGCTAAAAGGACTCGCACTCCATCCATACGAATGGTCGGCAGTCCAAGACACCTGACTATGGAATGCGATATCAAAGAAAGTGTGGATCCAGTATCCACCATCACGAGAATAGGAATACCTCCAATGTGGGCAGTGACCTCAAAGGCCGAATGCTGAGAAGTCTCTGTCTCGGCTGCCTTAGCTGTCAAGGCATGCACCCGCGCCTGCTGTGGCCTGTTCGGCCGCTGTGCCATGGGCCGTAGAGGTGGCCTGAACTGAGATATCGGAGGTCTGAAGGAAGGGCGCGTAGGAGCCAACCGTAAAGGCGGTGCTGATATAGCCTGTGGGCATATACGGTCGATCTTTTGCGGCGGCGAGAACCCACTGTCCCGCATCCGAGCGAACCAACTCTGTGCTAAATGGCCCGATCTCCCACAATAAGTATATGACAAATTGGGGCACCGCATCGGGGGTACTGGTGTCGTAGCCCTAGGAGGAGGGTCATAGCGAGGCCTCTTGCCCGCAAAGGGCCTGTCCTATAACTCTGGTCGTGGCCTAGGAGCAATAGGGCCACGAGATCGCCTAAGTCGATCCACATCCTGCTCTGCCCGCATGGACATGTGAATCCGCTCTGCCTAGGAGGGAATGCTCCGCAACACATCTTCGACCGAATATCCGGTCGCGAACTCTCAGAAAAGCGCCGTATGCGCATCTGCTCATCTGCTAGTATAGTTGGGACGTATCTGCCCAACTCAGTGAACCGATGCTCATACTCAGTTACCGTCATGCCTCCCTGTCTGAGGCGTAGAAACTCGTTCTCCCTCTCATGCCTATATGTCTGGGGATAGTATTTCTCGTGGAAGCAGAACTCGAACGCTGCTCAGGTCCAGATGTAATAAGCGGCAACGGTCCGCAACACACTGTCCCACCATAAGCTGGCCTCTCGCTCGAACAAGAACGTAGCCAACTCAACCTGCTCAGTCTCTGAGCAATGCAGCATCCGTAGCACCTTCGACACACGGTCGAGCCAATACTCGGCCTCCTCGGGTCTATGAGAACCCGTAAAAGTGGGAGGCCGTAAGCGCTGGAATCGCTCTAGTAAGCCTCGTGTGTCTGCGGCATTCCTCGCAGGGTAAGCAGGTGGTGCAGGATGAGCCATGCCCTCATCCTGAGCATATGTATCGGCATCCTCAGCTGGATGCGCCGGTGGTGCAGGTGAAGTCACACTCCCACCCTGAGCTAGAGCCCCCACCATAGTAGTTAGGAGCTACTGCTGCTGCTGCATCATGGCCATCATCTACTCAAATATATCTGGAGGTGGAGTAGGCTGTGGTATGTACTGCGTCGAAGAAGACGCACGGTACTGCTCTCTGACGGGCGGTGTGAAAGGCAGTGGTCCAACTGTAGGACCAGTAGGAGGCTGAGACTCACGTGCTGTCTCAGGAATCGGGCCCACAACAGGGTCCGTATGAGCATCAGACTGAAGGGGAACCTGATCCATAGGCTCGTCCAATGTAAGCCGAGCTGTGCTCCGTGTAACCTTAGGTGGCATTCCCTATATTCAAAATAGGGCGCAACCTTGTCAGTCTCAATAGCATAAACACACCGCAATCATTCACCCAAAGAGTCAAAGGCATTCCATGCATTTCATTTAATCAAAATTGTCACAATACAAGGGATATCTTCTTACAGGCATCATGACAAGAAGTACATGGGAACTAAGACAGTTAAAGCTACAACAGCAACATAAGTAAACGACTAGCCTTAACAGGCTTACACAACATAAAGAAGGAAACGACTAACTACTACCAACAACATCTATAATCTCATCGCTAGTCTGAGTTGGGTGACGGAGGAGGAGCACCCTTATCCTGTAAGCAGCACAGGATCGCCTTCAAGGTGCGAGTCACCTTACCCAATTTTCTCTTCATAACGGCCTTGGTATCCTCAACCTCAGCCCGAAGTTCCTAAACTTCCCTTCGCAAGGTGACCTGACTCTCCTCAATACAGGCAATGCGAGCATCACTAGTAGCCTGAGTAGAAGGAGGAGGGCTCTCATCAGTATCCTGAGCCTCCTCTTCTACCTCTTACCGAACTTCTTCCTCTATTTTCGCCCCAGGTTCTCCTTCACTTAGATACTCTTCGTCATCAAAATCGCCCTCGCTATCCTCATCAAGCTGAGTCTCACGGTACTGAGACCCGATCTTCATCTTGACCATGGTAGACTCATCAATGCAGTGAATCGGAACTGGCAACTCCGGCCCAAGTCTATAAGCAAACTCAAGCGCGATCTTGCATATAAGCTAGCCAAAAGGAAGCGACTCAGACGTTCTTCTTGATTTCGCTATGAGGATAATTTGTCGCAACACGAAAGTGACCATACACACATTTTCTCCTGGGGCCACCTAATACAAGAAATCAACCATAAGGCACGTACATTCAATGCGATTTGCCGACCTGGGATACACGTTGAACGTGCAAATGTGGTGCAGCAGGCGCAAATCATCAGACATATGAGACACCTTGAGGCTATTGTTAGGCTGCCATGGAACCAGACTACCGCATAAGAACCTGGTACGGCGATCTCGCTCATGCCTACTCCTCAAATTCTTCGCACTAGGATGAACATCACCATGGGGCACGTTCAGAAGTCGCACTATCAACCGAACATCGATCGTAGCCATCCGGTCTCTACCAAAGGGAATCTTAAACTGCAATGGCTCTAATGTAGGATTCTGGATACGAGCGTAGAAGGCACGAACGGTGCTCACATTAGCACGAGAACGGGCTTCAAAGAGCAGACCCCAATGTGCAGCTTCAATGCGCTCAAATAATAGGAATTCGCCGAAGAGTCGCCCTTTCACGTCCACCTCAAACAACACCTTACGGTCAGTATATTCACCGTGAGGCATCTCTGCTAACAACACTCGCCCAATTTGAGCATGGGGATCCAGATCCCGCTTTGTATGAAACTCCCGGGTTGTGCTTGGACTTGCGGTGGCGCTTAAGCTAGCGGCGCCACCCCTCGGTCTTCTTGATTGGGCAGGGCGACTAGGCCCAGCCTCATCCACTGCGGTCTTTCTCTTTTTCATCAAAGAGAGGATAGTGGAGAAAGAGAAAAGACCCAAAATGGCTTCAACTATAGCCATGGAAAGTGAGAGAAATGAGAAGAAATAGCTGTCCAAACGGACAGAAGGAAATCTAGGCATTGTAGAGGGATGCTTCAAGCTTCTAAGAGCTAGAATCTCAAAGGAAAAAGGGAAAGCTAAAAGGGTTTAGACCTCCACACGATTTCAGCTTGTTTTGGAGGTTGTAGGAGCTCCAAACGATGAAATCGGAGAGGGAGAGGATTACTAATCATCATAGAAGGATGGAAAGGCATCGTTTTCAGTAATTGGTGGGATTGGAGGGGATTTGGAGCTGCGGTTTGAGAGAGGGCAGCAAGAAAATAAAAAATGGAGCTTGGGAGGGGTATTTTTGTGAAGGAGGTACCCTTTCTAAGGGGTTTCGACGGACGGGCGCTATATGGGAGAGGTGACTTATCCTAAAAACACCCCGCGCCCAAAGTTCAATGCAAGTGGGGCCCACCGTACGGAGATGCATCGCCGGATCAGCGATGGCATCGCTGGCCATCCTATGATCCGGCTGGTGGGACCCCATGGGTTGGGTCCCCCCTACCCTAGGGACCTCAAATATGTATGGGCCCCACCTTAGTTCATTGTAGATTGGCCTAGGGAGGCCCAAACTTCCATTCGGGGCATTCCGGGGCCAATCTGTAAACCTGAATACATTCCCCTATCATGTACTATATTATTTTGGGGTAGAAGGAACTAATGCATCCATCTAGCTCATTATTTGCTAAAGATTGCATATTTAGAATGGCCAAATGGCCATTTTTCATGAAATTTTACTATTCACTATAAAATTTTGTTGACGTATGATTTTATATCATTTTCACATTAGGATCAATGCCTAAAATAAAAATATAGAAAGAATTGAAGAATGGAGTGGTGAGAGGAAGAATTTTGAAGAAATCAGGTGAAACGGGATTTTTAAGCCCTAGCGATTGAATGTAAGGGTTGTGGTTACCCCATAGCCCAAGGGTTCACATTTAGGGGTTTAGAACCTTTCATAGAATGTCTCAACCCACCTACTTACAACCTAGGGGCTACTTAGGTCACTTCACGCGACCCTAGATGCGTTACGGACTCGATCATGCGATCGATATGAGTAGACTTCACCTATTGGCGAAGCTGCGATCCTATAAGTGTTTCTAGACCTTTCTCGCACCCACCTAAGTCAAAAAAAGTGACAACGTACGTCGCGTGACCATAACCCAGGCCCAGTATAATCTCATTCATGCTCTGATACCAACTTGTAACACCCTGAAAATCAGGGGTCGTGTATAAACCCGACTCCCGAGTTCTAGACCGTCACTTATGCAACAAAAATGATCATGATTCAATGTTGTCTGAGTTAAAGCATTCACATGAGTAAAAGTATACCAAAATTGCAATTCATACTCCAGATTCAGTGATAAAAGCAAGCGGAAGACTAAAGGATATACGTATCACTATATGGAAAACAAAATAGATCTCAACTGTCTCTAAAGTATGAATACATCTCTAAGTCTCATATACATGTAAATAAACAAAAATCAAAATGTCAAAAGTAGTCCCACTGAGAAGTCCCGTCAATCCAGGCCACCTAAGCAAAGCCGTCGTGGTACTGCATATATGAGAACTCGTCCTGATCCTCATCATAATCCGGCTCTGCCTCCTGAATCGCTGCCTCACCTGCATCTAAGACAGGGTCTGGTGGGTGTTGCAAACACCATCCCGTAATGTGGGAGTGAGTAGCTAACTCAGTGGAATAATAGAGCAAAGATTAACATGTTCTCAAATCAATCATGCGATAATAGTAAAGCAGTAAATCAAATATTCCTAATACTGTTGTTAATGCAATATGACGTGACATGATGGATGCCCTCACCGACGATCTCCCTAATACGACACCATCTTACGCCCACGACATGCTTTCATCCCACAGTGCTCCACATCTTCCAGGCACATGGAATGTGATGGTGATATGATTACCGAGTTATTATTAGTCCATTCATACAGTAGGATTGGGAAATTAAGGTACTTTCCTTATATCAATCCCAACATAAATCCTGTCTAGGGTCGTCATTTCTAGTAATCTCACACGATGTATATTTTGTAGGTCGGTGCAAGAGCTGCCAGGGATGCACGTATTGTACCGCTCCCCCATCACCTTATCAATACAGGCCTACTGTACTCTCATTGCTACAGAAGGGTCGTCGCCTCCCGTAGACTCAGAATACGCTCGCGGTCACTACAAAGGGCTCTTCGCCTGATCAGTGTAGGCCGACAGCAAGAATATAGTGTCCCATACCACCATAATCTGCTCATGAGTCATAGGTGCTCACTGGTCACTACGGGGAGGTTTGTGGCCCCAGCGTAGGCCGACAGCTCGACCACGGTGTCCCATACCACCATGCCCGGCTCATGGGTCTTCGTGGATCAAGGTACCATGGTTGAAAGGGTTTACAATGGTAAGTTCAGTACCCTAGGTTCAAGCAGTTATGACTCATTCAGGGTGAACATACAATGGCCAGTCGGGTTACTTGACGGGCTCGACTAGCACGAGCACATCTCAAGTCAAACGACATGAAGTGCATAAAACACCTCGTGTGGCCTAACCACTGCTACCAACTCCAAAACACGACTCGCGTTCATCGATGCGTCGTTCGTGGCAAAGATAAGCCAACCACGAATTTACTCGGTTACCGACTGCCTGGACTAGGTATAGTCCCAAACAGTTATGAATCCACGTCAGCAATCATATAAGAGTAATGGAAGTGAAATACAACAATGTGAGCATGTTAACACATGTTGTAACATACAACTTAAGTAAATCATCCAACGCATGCATTTCATACACATAATGAAATCATGCATATAGCCAACATATAGGAAATCATGTACATCAGCATATTATTTGAGAATTCAATCTCAAACTAATTCATAACACTATTTAATTCAATACATACTAATACAAATATTTATACAAACACTTAGTCTACACATTTAAGTCTACATATAGTATGTCGACTCAAAGTGCGCATTTGGGCGAATCTCTTCGCCAAACTAATTATGCACGCATTCCTAATATCCTAATGTGACAAGAATCCATGTCAATCATGTCAGCAAAATATGGATGAAAACAGTATTTCCTACAAATGACTAAAATGCCCTAAATCTCATATTTTTCGTCTACTTACGAAACAGGAAACGGACAGCATGTTGTACATGTCAAACGGTGTTGCCGTCGATAATCTACCATTAAACGATATTGAAAGCGTTGAAAACAGTCAATCAAAGCGTCTAGAATCCGTACCTTTTATCCTAGAAGTGTATTAATTCGAACGGAGCGTGTACACTTCGTTTACGGCGAACCGGGAACTTAATACACAAGATCTATAAGCTATCATGCTAAGGAACCGAAGGAATCTTAAATCAGCAAGTTTTTGGGGTATTTTCTTACCTAGAAACGTGGCGAAATCGTCGAGAAAGTGATTGAGGCGCGTTGCTTAAGCACTTGCAACAAGTAGTGCAAGCAGCAGAAAATTCTCTCCCACTCTCTCTCACAATCTCTCACCTTTTCTCTCACACCAGCTAGGGTTTCTAGCAAATTCGGATGGGTGAGAGAAGTGAGGGTTTAAGCCCCTTTTATAACCTAAAACATGCCATAAACAGGCTTGAGAACAATGTTTACTTGATGCCTAACCAAATCGGGGCTGTTTCGGTCCAAAAAGACATTTCTGGTGGTCCTCTGGCCGAACGCGATCGGACTTAAGTTCATGCACGTCGGATGTCGCTCACATCCCATTTTCAGTCCAGCAGTGTTCCTAGATCGCACGTGGCGGTCCAGTTTCAGTTCAGCGATCATCGCCCGTAGATCAGGTCTACAAGTCTCATGATATGAAATAGAAATTTTTCCTGATCCAAGGGTGTAATTTGGCTGAATTCTGACGGTCAGAACGCTTAATAATTACACGCCAAGTCGTGTGCCAGATTTGAATTTTAAATTCCAAATCTAGCCCTATTCTCACTCTCTTCACTCAAGGCTCAATGAAATAGCCTCTGAATGTCGGTTGGACCTGATTTTTGAAATGATTGTCAAGTCTAGCTAGGCGGTTATAACGGTCTAAGATTGTAGGTATCGGACTTTCGACGCACGGTCTAGATCCAATACAAAGTTTCAAAGAGGTCCTGAGAACAAACCGGTTTAGAGTTTGATCCGAGGTTTTAGAGTATCATAGCGTCATTGGTTCTACTCGCTTTGGGTCTTGTAGAACGTATTTAAAGTGATCAGGGACTATTTCCCCGCTACTCTAGCGTTGCACTAGCTAACTTACACTTATTTTCCAAAGGAATTAATCCTACGCGATTTCTGGTCGAGTTGTACTCGAGTCCAAGTACAGATTTTTCCAGGGCGTTACACTTCCTCTCATACAGCCCTTCTAGTTTCAGCCATAGGCTAGCAGCTGAGGTTTCTGTAGACACATGGTGGAACACAGAATCATTCAGCTATTGTCTAATAAATCTCATCACCTTCTGGTCCATCTTCTTCCAATTATCATCAGACATATCTTTGAATTTTACTGATATGCCTAAAATTGGAAAATATAAGTCCTTGCAATAAAGCAAGTCATCCATCTTGGCCTTCCATATGATCCAGTTAGAGCCATTGAGGCTGATCATCCTTGATGAGCCACCTTCCATAATTCAAACCGATCCTACCCGTTCAATGAACTTAGCTCTGATACCACTTTATTGGGGGTCGTGTATAAAACCTTAGGATCTAGCCCTCTAGAACAAACAAGAATTATGGAATAACAAAGCAATGAAATAAATTAAAGCATCAATTACACACCACACAAGAGATTTTTACGTGAAAAACCCTCAAAGAGGTAAAAATCACGAGACCTCGTCTAGATCAACAATTCACTATAAAGTAGAACGTTACAACCGATCACAAGCACACCCTGCTATGATCAAACCTTCATCAATCACGCAGGAGTGGATAAACAGTAAGAGAAACAAAGCAAACTGAGAGATCTCACCGATTACGAGGACGTAGAAGCACTGAGATATGGTAGATCACTTCTACGAGCATAACCTCTCTTTTACAAGCTTCCTCTCTCTCTCTCTCTCACACACACACACACACACGTTCGATATCCCTATTGTGTTTTTCTATCACTATCATTATGTCCTAGAAAAATCTTAGAGACCCCTTTTTATAGTTTTAGGAAACTTCCTTCCGCATCCCAGTTGTGAAATGACTTGCCACACGAAATCCGCGCAAAATTACAGAATGAATCTGCGTAACCATGACTAGTCGTGCGTCACCCACGACCGGTCGAGCGCCACCTACGACCGGTTGTGCACCTCCCACAACCGGTCGAGCACCCCAAAGAAAATCAGTCCTAACTCGCTTGACTTTAAGTCGTGTCAGGGCTTGACTCCCACGACTGGTCGAACACCAGCCCAGGATTGGTTGAGTAGAGCTCACAACCGGTCGAGCACGGGGAAAAAACCCCATCAAATTATGCCTCAAGTAGATTATTTTAGTTTCTACTTATTAAGAAGATAAACATATTTGGAAAATAACACACTTATTAGCTTCTCCTCTCCTTCATCTCTCCTGATGCCTCTCTTTAGCAACTTATGAAAAATAGAAAAGCTAAAAAAAATAAAAATAAAAAATTGAACTGATTAAGTAATTTTATGTAAAAAAATTACTTATAACAAATCATAAACCAAACTTACTGATCTGCAATAAGTTACTTATCTACAATTGTAAGTATAAAAAGTAATTTATTTGGTGGTATCCAAACGGGGCCTAAATGACATGGGAATGGTTTTAAACCAACATAAACTGAATTTGATAATTTATAAGGTGAAGCCTTTAGTCAGGTGATGCTTTCTATTTAGGACATTTGCTTTTTCAATTATCAGATTGTCTTCAATCTGTACATGGAACAAGACTTTGATCGATCGAATACCCTAGTTGATCAATTGAATGAGCCTCGAATTATATAAATTGGTCTCTAGATAGTTTTAGATAGTCTTGATCGATCGAACTGTCAGTTTGATTAATCGAGATAAATAAAAAAATACTTGTAAACTCTTTAAACACTTTTGAGTATGTTCGGTCGATCGAATATGTGATGCTCAATCAATCGAGGTCTGCTTGATCGATGTTTATCGATTGATGGTTTGATTGACAAGGCATGTAATTTTACGTAATTGCGTGATTAGTTCCAATTACAGATGTTATGCTCTATATATGGGTGTAATTACTGGATTATGGTATTTTGATCAGGGCTTAAACACTTATAGGGTTTGGAGATGAGAAAATGAGAGTTTTCCAAATTATAAGTTTATTCATCTCTTGTATTTTTCGTTTTTATAATGACCATTTTCGCATGACAACTAAGAGATTAAATGTATAGTATGAAACAGAGAAGTTCACCAAGAAAAATAACCTCTAACTATGAAAGATGAAGATGAGAGGCTTTCTACTTCAACAAGGGCTGCAATATGCACTCTTTGGTGTATAGAAGCGTCTAACAACTATGAACGATGAAGAGCGGGAAGAATTGAAATTGCATGACAAAGTCCTAGAGGAGTTAAGTGATTAGGACCACTTTAAAATTCTACAAATAAAACCACAAATATCCACTTAAACAATTTACCAAATCAATTAAGGCAATAAATACTAATGCTTCCAAGGAAAAGTGGATCAAATCACATAGACTATAAGAGATATGCCAGTTAAGAAACTAGTTTATAGGGTGATAGTAAACTTGCATGAGCTTTGTAAGTTAAGTGCCTTACATATAATTTAATTCAACCATTCATATGATTTAACTAATCAAACACATAAGTATGAATTAAAATTACAAACATTCATAATTGAAAAAATAAACATTTATAGTGGTTTGGTTTCCCTACTCTACTCCCAATGGACATTCTCTCCTCAAGTGTATCGGTATTCACTATTAGAGGCTTTAAATTAGGCTCATCTCTAACTTTTGCAAGCGTACATTCCCATCAGAGGCCTAAACAAGAACTTACGCATATACTCAACCATATCGGTGGCTCTCGTAAGAGACTTTCGTTGGTTTTATATCAACTAACCAACAATCACTAGTGGTCCTAATCCAAAGCCCTATGTACACTTCCGATGGAGGTTTCGACAGAGATTAACACGTACACATCCATGCCCAGTGGACCATGTACATACTTGTGACAGTGAATTCGGCCATACGCAAGAACCTATGTCCTACACAATAACCTATTAGAATTTATATCCATGCCTAATAACATATAAAACCTCAAACGAGTGATTGATTAGGCTATACTAAAACAAGTTCATACACAAAGACATACAATTCATCACTCAAGCAATATTGAGATATACTTAAACAAATAACCTACTGACATTTTCTCTATAGTAGTATTATATAAGCAATACTGGGGCACTATAACATATGCTTCAAGAATATCATGTCCTCTTAAAAAATGAATCCTCTACGATAACACCCCCCCCCCCCCCCCCCCCCCCCCCCCACACACACACACACACTAGTTGATTACTCCATACATCACCATTTCGAATATAAATATACAACTAAAATATAAACCTAATTTGTAAACATTTGCCTTAAAACACAAAATTGAATATCTGAACCCCAGCACTAAATCCTACCTTAAAACATAAACCCTAAACCTAAAATCAAAATCCTAAAGTCCATCAAATGTATTAGTTTCATGGTTGATTTAGAGATTTAAAAATTTTTAAAAAAAAAGAAGAAGAAGAGTGGACAGATCTAAAGTCCAATCACGTTGTCCAAAATGGATAGATGCAACCTTCGATGATGAGTCATGGACAAAAAAAAAAAGTCAATCCATAACTTAGGTGGGCTACACCACATGCAATGGTTAAGAGTAGGTTTAAAGCCTTCTATATTATACATAGGGCTAAGCTGTGGTTTGACATATATCGCAGGCATTGTGTGTGAACCACTTATATGAGGGTTCATACCAAATTTTAGGCCATTCCAAATCTCAGGTAGGCCTCACCAAGTGCTTTTAGATATTTTAGGCATGACTTTTCATGTTTTCAGATGGTATGGCCCACTTGAGTTTCGAATGCGGCTGATTTTTAGCACCCTAGAACCCTAATATTGTATGTATAATTTAAAGTTGTATCTATCCATTTGTGCATGCCTAAACTAGACAGATTACATGAAATTTAAAATATTGTATACATTACATGAAATCCAATAGTTGATACGTTACATGAATTCTAAAATAGTGTACAAATTACATGAAATCTAAAATAATGTATAATTACATGAAATCCAAAATACTAGACAAATTACATGAAATCCAAAAGTGAATAGATTACATGAAATCTAAAAGTGGAGAGATTATATGAAATCCAAAGTGGAGAGATTACATGAACTCCAAAATAGTGTACTCATTACATGAAACCTAAACGAATGTACCAATTACATGAAATCCAAAATGGTGGACAAATTAAATGAAATCCATCCAAAAGTAGATATATTAAATGAAATCCAAATTAGTGTACAGATTATATGAACTCCAAAATAGCATACAAATTACATGAAATCCAAAATAAAGTGCGTATTTCATGAAATCCAAAAGAGTGTAAAGATTACATAAAATCCAACAGTGAACAGATTACATGAAATCCAAAATAGTGTAACTATTACTTGAAATTTAAAATAGTGGAAAAATTACATATGTAATTAAACAATGCTTCAAACTTCTAGCAACAATAAACAAGTTAATTTAACATCACAATGGGGCACACAGTAGACCCCACATATATTATAATGGGGCCCATAGTAGACCCCACATATATTATAGTAGGTCTCACCTCTTAGGATTAGGGCTTACCGTGATACAGAGAGTACCAAAAGAGGGAGTGAGTTGTGAGGGAGATAATGCTGACAAAGCACACACATAGAGAGAGAGAGAGAGAGAGAGAGAGAGAGAGAGAGAGAGAGAGCCAGGTGGGGCTAGGGTTAAGGTTAGTGTTTGAAGGGAGGGAGATGGAGAGAGGGCGAGAGGTAGAAATGAGGGCTTCTTGTCCAAATTTTTTTATACCCAATTAAAAGAATTTTCGGCATTTCATATACTGTCAAACCGCACCTAACCATGCATCCTTTTATGGGATGGGCTGGCAAGTAACTGATAGCTACATGGGATAGAATGTGCATAAAATCCACATTATCGTTGCTGCCTTAATTTTCACACAGGAAATCAAAATTTTGTGTTATGATCAAAACTCAATTAGGCCACACCATAAGAACTAAGACCTATAAGAGATGATATGGGACACTCACCATTAGTAGTTTACGTATCCCACCTTGGTTTTTATGTCATCCAATCCATTTGCATGGCTCTTATCACCGCAATGAAAGTACGATCCGATCATGCTATTAAGAAACCTAGGCAGACCACACCACTTGAATTTAAAGTTTTTAAGCAATTTTAAAAGGACGTGGTGCCCAACCTAGCCAGCTAGGTGGTGTCAAATCTCTACAAGCTTTACCATGATGTATGTGGTCTATCCATTTTTTTCTATTTTTTCAGCTCATTTTAGAGCATGAACCAAAAAAATGAGACAGATCCAAAGCACAGGAGGACCACACCACAAGAAATAGTGAGGATTGAATGCTAACCTAACCATTGAAAACTTCTTTGGGCCCATCACAATGTTTATTTGTCATCAAATTGTTCGTAAAGTCACATAATCAGCTGGATCCAAAATTCTGTGGTCTTGGAAGTTTTCTGGTGTAAGCATTCAATTCTCACTGTTTCATGTAATGTAGTTCACTTGAGCTTTGAACCTTCCTTATTCTTGCAATCATGCCTTAAAAAGAGCTGACAAAAATGGGTAGATAAAATACATACATCATGGTGAGACCCGCATGGCTTTGACACTTGCTAGCTAGCTGTTGTTGGATTCACTAGCCCGACGGCGTGCGATTTTAAATTGTATTGTACGGTGAGGCCCACTGAAGTCTTGCATTAGTGTGATATATATTCGGGATCAAGGCCTGACGTTAGGTGGTGCACGTGTTTGAAAGCAATCAGCCATGCCCCTTGCGAATATGCTTGGTAAGGCAACCTTTCATCCAGTCTGTATTTTAAAAATCTAAAGGCAAAAATATATTTAAATATTAAATAATAAGCGGACAACTGTAACTACACAATAAAATATAAAAAAAAATGTTTCACTAAAAATATTTCAATCCTAAAAACTAAGAGAAATAAAAATAAAAATAGAAAACATAGAAGCATAGGTCCTACTCACGCGTGAGTGGTAGACTCGTGAGAGTTTCAACACCTTTAATGGGTTCGAGTACCCATTGTGGTGGTGTGAGTGCCCGACAATCTAAACCGTACGTTCACCTCGTAGGTGCAAATCATGGATAGTCCATGGCGCAAAGTCTCCATCCCGATAATCCTAGCCATCCAATTGGTAGGCTTTGTCGTTAATGTGGACCATTATACCTTCTAATCTGTCCATTCGTAAACCAGTACTATTCAGACATGCATTTATCATATGACAAGGACCATTAGATGAATGGCCTGATGGTTAGGATCGGCACAAGGGGTGATTACTTGGACTGATGAAATGAAAGATCGCCAATTGCTAAAATTCAAATAAAAAAAAGGTTATGACACATGTAGACTAAATGAGTGCTTGTGTATCAAACTGCAAATCTGTGCAACAGTATCAAGTAGTTTTCTCAAATAAAAAAAAAGGTACGACGCATGTAGACTCATTGAGTGGCCGTGTATCAACTGCCAATCTGTGCCGCAGTATCAAATAGTTTTCTATCAGGAGCAGGTGAAACTGCATGTGATCTCGTGCTCTTCACATGTGGCGAGACATGGATGTGCAAAACTATCCTCCAGCCTTAAGTTTGGACACACGTGTTGGCTATCTAGACCGTTGATCTGGTGGGCATTGCCAATGTAACGGTACTATTTCCAAGAAACCCATGTGATCAAACAATTCTGAAACTTCAATCGAGGCTCTGTGAGTAAACAGTCATTGCACGTTCAACTGAAAATCAAAGATTGGATGGACATAGACTTTCAGTGTGGAAGATTTTGGCGCATGATCAACTGAAGTTGAAGGGCCTCATAGCAATGGCCTAGATAACTAACTCATGGAGCCCACTTGTACCTATTCAAGGCTCGAGGATATATATTATCCACATACTCGAGTGGAGGGTTGTATGATTCCTCATTGCTGCCACTCACGTCTTTGACTTGGACGCTGAGAGAGAGATGGGCTTGTTGGGTATTCGGATGTCTATCATACCACATGGTCAATTGACTCTAGTGGGACCCACCCGGTTTTAATCACAGGACCTAACACATGGCTTAGTTACAACGCCGGCAGGCAACATGAATTTGTTCGCCTGGCATGCATAGGATCAAATTGCAGACAGTGGAGTTGAAATCAGAGCTTTGAGGTAGAAGTTAAAAAAAGGGCTCGTTCCTCTCAAATCTAAAATCCTCTAGGCCACCCAAAGATTGCAAAGCCCTATGTGTTCCTTCTTTTTATGTTATAAAACGAGCCCTTAAGGGCTAGTTTTTTCACAATTACCGCTCCTAGAAATGTAAAGAAATTATATAATGATTATAAATCATTTTGCTAGCAGTCAGGTGACAATATTTGTATTTAACCTCCAATTTTTATTGCTTGGTTTATTAGTAGTAAAATTATAATGATGACATTTATATATTATAATATTGTCAAATCATCATTAATTAAAATACATTGTTGTTGCTTTTTGGATTTGAGATTTTCACAATAATACTATAAAAAAGTATAGTGATTATTGATTTCTTGCTCATTTCTTGAATACATTCGTATGTGACTAATGATTTCTGTGTTTGAATTGGTGATGGTAAATGAAGATGATGATACTTTTACTTTATATTATAGGGATAATTTGTGAAATAAGAAGCCCTTAGTTTATAATTGTGACTCACCTAAGTTTTGTACCAAGGAGATTTTTATATATTCTCTTCATCTCGGTGAGTTACACCTAATAAATGGATTGATAAAACATAAACACGTGATGGCTCCATACAAACTTAAGTTGCAATTCCATTTCCATTGTTCCCTGTGGTATGGCCCACGTTAGCTATTGATCTTGATTAATTTTTTCCCAGGGCCTAGCATTGAGGAGTGCACCTCTATGGACGGAGTGGATTTCATATATACAAAGTGGTCAGCCCAAAAGAGCTTAGTTGTTATAGACAGTTATTAAAGTAGGTGTTATAGAGGATCCAGGTGTCTGTATGGAAGAGGTTTGCTCCGGTATATTCCAACCTATTACCACATGCTATGTTGGGACTGTAGCCTTTAAATCTGGGTCGTCTTCCGATGATCGAGGCTATTTATATAACAAGTTTTGTTTTGTGCTATGTGTTGGGGGCCTTGCACAAAGCCTTAGGATCTGGCCTCTCGAACAAAGCAAAATTATGGGATAATAATAGCAATGAAATAAAGCAAAACAACAATCACACACCAGACAAAAGATTTTTACGTGAAAAACCCTCAAAGAGGTAAAAATCACAGGACCTCATCTATATCAACAATCCACTATGAAGTAGAACGTTTACAACCTTCGTCACTCACGCAGGAGCAGATAAACAATAAGAAAATAAAACAAAACAGAGAGATTTCACTGATCACGAGGACGTAGAAGCGTTGAGACGACGGCTCCCTTCCACAAGCTTTCTCTCTCTCTCTCACCTTAAACCCTTTAGCAAAACCCTTGGAAAGCCTTTAGAAAATCCTCTTGTGATTTTTCTGTACATGAAAAATCCTAAAAAATTCCAATTTATAGTTTTTGGAAACTTCCTTTCACATCCCGGTTGCGAAAGGACTCACGACACGAAATTCGTGCAAAATCGGGGAACGAATCTGTGTAGGTTCGACCGGTCGTGGACCTCGTACGACCGGTCGAGCATCTCCTTTAACCGGTCGTGGTCCACCTTCGACCGGTCGAGCACCCCTGAAAAAAATATCCTAAACTTGCTGGAGTTTGAGTCGTGTAACCCACGACCAGTCGAACACGACCCACGACTAGTCGAGCAGGGCTCTCGACCAGTCGAAGACGGGTCAAAAAATCCATCAAATCTTCCCCTTTTTGACCTAGGAGGGATCTACCTTCTTCAAGCCAGCCTGGTTTCTACAAACCTCAAACTTACCCTTGAGCAAAACCTTGGTCATCATGTTTGACCCATTATCGTCCGTGTGGACTTTCTCAAGCTGTAACACTTTCTGTTCCAAAGTATCCCTGATCCAGTGATACCGAATCTCTATGTGCTTCGATTTAGAATGCTGACTTGGATTCTTACTCAAGTGTATAGCACTCTAACTATCACAATAGACCACGTGCTCCTCCTACTTCAGGCTAAGTTCCTGTAGGAACCTCTTCATCCAAGGCATCTCTTTACATGCCTCTGTGACTGTAATATACTCAGCCTCTGTCGTCGATAATGCTACGACCTTCTGTAGCTTGTTCTGCCAAGAAACCGCTCCCACTTCAAACGTAAACATGAACCTCGATGTAGACTTCCTGGAGTCTATGTCGCCTGCCATATCTGCATCTGTGTAGCCCTCTAGCACAGGTTTACCGTCACCATAGCATAGGCTCAACCTGGATGAGCCCATTAGATACCGCAGTATCCACTTCACCGCTACCCAATGTTCTTTGCCAGGATTGACAAGATACCGGCTGACAACACCAACCGCATATGCTATGTCTGGGCGTGTACACACCATAACATACATCAAACTTTCTAAAGCTGACGCGTAGGATATCTTCTGCATCTCTTTCACCTCTGCCTTCGTCTTGGGACACTGTCAGTCGCTCAATCTGAAGTGACCATCATTGGAGTATTGACCGGCTTCGCTGCATTCATATTGAACCGCTCCAGGACTTTCTCAATGTACCGCTCTTGTGACAGCCAAAGCTTCCTGCTACTTCTGTCACGGGTTATCTCCATTCCTATGATCTGTTTAGCCGGGCCCAAGTCTTTCATCGCAAAAGACTTGTCCAACTCCTGTTTTAGCCTGTCGATCTTCTTGATGTCTTTTCCCATGATGAACATGTCATCAACGTATAAGAGTAGAACTATGAAATCACCATATGAGAACTTACGCGTGAACACACAGTGGTCCGACTCCGTTTTGTCATACTCATGCTGTAACATGAACGAATCGAATTTCTTGTACCATTGCCATGGAGCTTGTTTCAGCCCATACAAGCTCTTCCTCAGCCTACACACCATATGTTCCTTGCCCTTGACTTCGAACCCCTCTGGTTGGTACATGTAGATCTCTTCTTTCAGGTCACCATGGAGAAAAGCAGTTTTAACGTCCAACTGCTCTATCTCCAGATCCATGCTAGCCGCCAACCCAAGCAACACCCGTATGGATGTCATCTTCACCACTGGTGAGAATATCTCCTCGAAGTTTATCCTTTCCTTTGATCGAACCCTTTTACCATAAGTCTGGCTTAGAACCTCGTCTATGAATTCTTCTGATCAACCTTCTTTCTGAACACCCACTTGTTGCTCAAAGCTTTCTTGCCCTTAGGCAGTTTCACCATGTCATACGTGTGGTTCTTATGCAAGGATTCCATCTTCTCTTGTATAGCTTTCAACCTCTCCTCCTTATGCTTATCGGCTAGGGCCTCAGAATAATCTTCTGGCTCTCCCCCATCAGTCAGCATAATGTACTCATGCGGCGATTACTTCTTGGATGACTGTCTGTCCTTAGATGACCTTCTCACCTGTGGCTCAACAGGTGAATCAAGTGGGGGCTGCTCCCCCGGTCCATCTTCTGTAGGAACCCCCTCGTCCTCTGCACCTCGTTGTACTCCCCCGTCATCAGGCACCACAGGAAAAATAATTGGATCCATGTCCTCTAGCTCACCTGAACTAGGCTGATTCTTCTATGGCTTATCAATGTCTTTTATACACTGATCTTCAAGAAAAACTACATCTCTGCTCCTGACGAGCTTCTTCTCGGTCGGATCCCATAATCTGTAACTGAACTTTTTATCACCGTATCCTAAGAACACACACTGCCTGATCTTCATATCGAACTTGGACCTCTCGGTACGTGAACGGATGCCCTACATCCAAACACCCTGAGATGACTGTATGATGGATCCTGTTCAGTCCACACCTTCTCAGGTATTTCTCCATTCAATGGGGCTGATGGAGACCTATTTATCAGATACACAGCCGTGTGCATTGCTTCTCCCCAGAACATCTTGGACAACTTCATATGGGATATCATGCATCTGATTCTCTCAACAATGGTGCGATTCATTCGCTCAGCTACACCATTATGTTGGGGGGTCATAGGAACCGTCTGTTCATATCGTATACCCAGGGACTTGCAGTACTCCTGAAAGTCACAAATGTATTCACCACCATTGTCAGTGCGGATGCACTTCAATGATCTACCTATCTCTCTCTCGACAATAGCATGAAATAATTTAAACACACCAAAGACCTCGTCCTTGGATTTCAAAGCATAAGCTCAAACCCTCCTAGATGCATCATCTATAAAAGTAACAAAATACAATGCCCCACCTAAAGTTTTTGTCCTCATAGGACCACAAACATCAGAATAAACTAAATCTAATGCATGTACTTTATTAACATGAGAAGCAGTTTTAATGAATGAAACTCTTTGTTGTTTCCCTGATAAACAATCAAGATAGGTTTTGAGAGGTATACCTGTCACGTCTAGAAGGAGCCGCTTCCTCGCTAGTAGTTGAAGCCCTTTTTCACTCATGTGGCCTAGACGCTTGTGCCACATGTCAATAGCTAAATCTTCTCCTGCGTTCAACCCACCCTTGCATACACTGACACTTGCCTTGTACAGGGTGCAACACTTCTTTCCTCTAGCTGCGATCAATGAACCCTTGATGAGCTTCCAACGTCCACTAGCAAATCGGCTTTCATAACCATCATCATCCAACCTTCCCGTTGACATCAAGTTGAGGCGAAGGTTTAGGATATGCCTCATATCCTTGAGAACCAATGTATAGCCTACATTGGTCTTTACACAAATATCACCGACTCTTACGATCTTCGATATGCCAGAATTTTCCATCTTCACGATCCATAGTCACCTGACTTGTAGCTTGTGAAGAAATCTCTGCATGGAGTTGCACGAAAAGAAGCTCATGAGTCAATCACGTATTTGGTGTCTTGACCAGTAGCCGTGAGATAAACATCATGATCTATGGAAAGAATAATAACAACGTCGCCATCTGAAGCGACCGCAGTAGAATCAGATTCATCTTCATTCTCCTTTCCTTTTCCTTTCTTGTCGTTTTTAGCCTTACGACATTCATGCTTATAGTGACCCTTCTTGCCATAATTTCAATATTCAACATCTTTTCTGTTACTCGACTTGCCTCTTGATTTATCTCGGACCTTCCCGCCCTTCCTGTTCTTTCCTCTCCCCCATTCCTGTTTCACAAGTGCCTCTTGCTGAGTAGACGCCTGAGACTTCCTCTTTGTCTCTACATTGAAGAGACAACTAGTAACCTGTTCCATGGATATCTTTTCGTCTGGCGCGGAGTTACTTAGAGACACCACCAATGTCTCCCAACTGTCAGGCAATGAACTAAGTAATAGTAAAGCCTGCAATTCATCATCCAGGACCATCTTCATAGAGGAGAGCTGGTTCACTATATTACTGACCTCATTCATGTGCTTGGCCACAGAACCACCATCCTTGAACTTGAGATTCACAAGTCGCCTTATTAAATTTTTTTTATTTTCAGCTGTCTTCCTCTCATACAGCCCTTATAGTTTCAGCCATAGGCTAGCGGCTGAGGTTTCCGTAGACACATGGTGGAATAAAGAATCATCCATCCATTGTCTAATAAACCCTACCGCCTTCCGGTCTAACTTTTTCCAATCATCATCAGATATATCCTTGGATTTTGCTGATATGCTTAAAATTGGAGAATATAGATCCTTGCAATAAAGCAAGTCCTCTATCTTAGCCTTCCATATGGTCTAGTTAGAACCATTGAGGCTGATCATCCTTGATGAGCCACCTTCCATAATTTCAAACCGATCCTACCCGTTCAATGAACTTAGCGCTCTGATACCACTTTGTTGGGGGCCTTGCACAAAACCTTAGGATCTAGCCTCCTTAACAAACCAGAATTATGGGATAATAATAGTAATGAAATAAATCAAAGCAACAATCACCCACCACACGAGATTTTTACGTGGAAAACCCTCAAAGAGGTAAAAACCACGGGACCTCGTCCAGATCAACAATCCACTATGAAGTAGAACGTTTACAACCTTCGTCACTCACGCAGGAGCGGATAAACAATAAGAGAATAAAACAAAACAGAGAGATCTCACCGATCACGAGGACGTAGAAATGCTGAGACTACGACTCCCTTCCACAAGCTTCCTCTCTCTCTTTTCTCTCTCTCTCTCACCCTAAACCCTTTAACAAAACCCTTACAAAGCCTTTAGGAAACCCTCTTGTGATTTTTCTGTACATGAAAAGCCCTAGAAAATCCTAATTTATAGTTTTTGAAAACTCCCTTCCGCATCCCCATTGCGAAAAGACTTGCGACACGAAATCTGTATAAAATCGCGGAACGAATCTGCGTAGGTTTAACCGGTCGTGGACCTCCTACGACCGGTCGAGCACCTCCTTCGACCGGTTGTGGTCCACCTTTGACCGGTCGAGCACCCCTGAAAAAAATATCCTAAACTCGCTGGAGTTTGAGTCGTGTAACCCACGACCAGTCGAACACGACCCACTACCGGTCGAGCAGGGCTCTTGACCGGTCGAAGATGGATAAAAAAACCTATCATATGAAAATACAACAAATAAAAGCTATCAATTGGATTATTTCAACCCTTTGAAAAATTGGCTCCATTTCTTTGGGCGTACACTATCCAAGGGGAGCCCTGTCAAATAAATGGTCTTGTGTCATTGAGAAAGCTATCAAGTGCCATCGTATCTTATTGTAGTATGTGAGAATGTATTCGAGCAAACTAGATTACGGATCCTCAACCTTTGAGAGCCGAGATATGTTTGGATTTATCGATAATATACTTATGCCAAGTCACTTAGTTTCCTCTCCTGATGGTAAGAGTGAGACCCTCAACCTAGGTTATGAAAAAAATAATATCTGATCACCTTCTCCTGATGGTTTACTATAGATTCTCCTTTTATTTTGGAGTTCTCATCCTATGATTTTATGAATAAGGGGGGATGAGGAGGATACTAGTAAGTGGGAGTAGGAAAGGTGATCTGTATGCTTTTAAAGATCGATGTCAAAGAAGTGTTCTGTTTAAATCAGAATACTCAAAACTTTTGAAGATATGTGGCATCAGCGGCTTGGTCATCCACAATATTAAATTCTTTGTTATCTTATCTCTAAGAACTTAATAAATGTTGATGCATTCAATTTGTACTTGTTG
The DNA here is from genome assembly GCA_037074715.1 of Magnolia kwangsiensis. Taxonomy (NCBI): domain Eukaryota; kingdom Viridiplantae; phylum Streptophyta; class Magnoliopsida; order Magnoliales; family Magnoliaceae; genus Magnolia; species Magnolia kwangsiensis. The sequence goes on along the minus strand of CM073583.1, from coordinate 39,700,818 downwards.
AAATGGAGTTCGTCACCCCTGAAATAGGATTATATGCTCTGTGCCTAAAATTCTCCTCTACTCTTTACTCTATAAAGAGATCGTCAAGAAAAGTTTCTGTCACAAAGCACTTACTACCAATCTGCTAAGGTATAGGTGCTAATGTTTAAGTGCTACGCACTGATCCACTGGTTCCCAAGATTGCACAGAATGTACTTTTATTGTCCAATGAGACATTAAGATGTGTCCATAATCATGTAACCACATTTTGATGGAAAATTGAGATGGTAGGACTCTAAACACCTCATTCTGGAGCCTAAGCACTTGTCTAGAATACCTCTAGATGATCTACAGTATAAAAATTTCTCTGCGCCTACTGTATGAAAGGATCCTTCAGCAAAGCCTCTATGCCAAACATAAAGCACTTGGTGCCACTTAGAGTTCTCAAGGAATAACTGGGCACTGAGGTCCATGGGTCACAATCCAAATTTCTCAAGGATAACTAGAAAATCCCTATCCTTCAATCCCGATTTAAGATATGCTTATGTACTAGTCATTGCATTAATTTAAGTCCATGTAGGACTTATGATCATCATGATTTACAATCAAGTTCATCAAACCAGCAATTAAGATTAACACATTAGCATTGCTGGTTACACAACATTAACATAAGGGACAATGTTGAAAATAAATTTTGTTGAGGTCAAAATCTGGACCACCCTCCATTCAATGCCACGAACCTTCAACGAACCCTGGTCCTGCACAAAAGGGTGAGCAAAGGAGACCCTGGCTCAGCTGGGGGACCTTCTAATGCTTAAGTCAAGCTAGGGAATCTGGGTCTAAGTTGAATGTATAGAGAGGGTGCGAGATATGGAGTCCCCTTGTATTTATACCTACATATTGGGTGGTCTGCATCCGTTAATCTCGGTACGATTCACTCAATTAATGAGATACTATGATCGTGGAGATTTCATCCGTAATCTAGGGATTGTGCAGCGCATCGTGTCTTAGAGGAGCATATCTGCGGGCGAGATATCTAGTCGTATCCGCATAAGGCAGTTTCTTAGTTCAGCGTCCGAAATTTACACATATAGCCTTGGGCTCGGCTTTGGGTCTCGAACTAAGGTACTCCCGACTCCAAGCCTCTGACCTTGACTAGTGTGCAGATACGACTTCTTCATCGAGTTATTAAACAAGGATAGCTAGGAGTCGAGACGGGCTTCGGCCTGGGCCGAGGGTGGACTTGGCCCCACTTGTGAGTCATACACTTTCGAGGTCTCCCCTTCGAGCTCTGAGGTAGGTAGTGGATTTAGCTCGTCGAGTTGAATTTCCCCATAATAGAAGCCCCCTACTCTTTTAGTTCGAGCTCAGACTTAGAGAGTAAATTCCTGGAGAAATGAGGCGACACCCTTGTATCTCTACCGTTGATTAGGATGATCGGGGGGTAATTAATGTGATTCACTCTTTTCTGATCTCGCATGCAGTGCAACGATTGCATCCCTTCGGTTTCCTTCCTCTCAGTAGAGGACACGTGGCGACGGTTACGTTTTGCAGATGGTGGAGCGAAGGGAACGGCGCCACGTGTGCCAAAGAATCAGAGAGACGCCTGCATCATTAAATGCTACAAAGATTCTCACCTTGAAGCACGGGCTCGGATGTATCGCACTCTTCCACGTGTCTCATGACACTGATGTGAGTTGTATTAGCCCTCAGTACGGCCACTAGTAATGATGGCGCTAAGCGATGAGGTAGCTATATAAACTCCTCCTCCCCTCGCTCTTATATTTCTCGCATTCCATTTTTCCCTGTTCCCCCTTTCTGAATCATTTTTGCTTGAAATCGCCCTCGTCCGAAATTACCTTTCGCTGGAAATCGCCTTCGTCGAAAATTGCCCTTCGCGGGACAAAGGATTCCCGACCGTTGTTGGAGGAGATTCAATCCAGTGAAAGACATTAGAGCGAAAGCAACTTTCACCGGGGGATATCGGCTACATCGTTGTGAGTCTTCCAACACTTAGCGCACTTTTCTTTTATGTCGAGTAACTCTGGCGAGATGATTTCGGTCCGGGGAGCTGGTTCAGAGACTGAACGAGAAACCACTGCCTCAGGATCCGGAGAGTCTGAAGGTCCTCTCGAGGCCGTACCCCTCTATAACCCAGCTTCGGCCCAAAGATCCGTAAGTCAAAGGGCCAAGAGTCATGGTAAAGGAGCAAAGAGGGCTCTTCGAGATCCTGTAGGGCAGTTGAAACCAGGCCCTAAGGGAGGCAGAACTAGGCCAATAGTCCATATGATTGAGTCTCAAATGGCTCAAATCCGCAAAGATTATCAGATTCTCAGTTCCATCCACATCCGAGCCCTAGCCCCCATGGACCAAGCGGGGTCTCTTGCTGAGAGAGAGATCGCCATCTTCATCTGCGCCCTCCAGTGTGGACTTTAATTCCTCCTCCATCCTTTCTTACGTGAACTAACAGCGCAAATGGGAATTGCATCGGGGCAGCTGGTCCCAAACTCTTGGAGGACTTTGGCCTCCACTTTTGTCCTGTGGCATCAAGTAGGGAACTAAAGACTGACGCCAGAGGAGTTTTTGTTCCTATACATAGCCAAATACGATGCCGTGAATAAAGCCTGGTGGTACTTCTCGGCTAGGCCCCCATGTCTCCTAGGCTTAGTAACTCAGCTTCCTTCTTCCAACAAAGATTGGAAGGGGAAGTGGTTCTGGGCTTTGGGCGAATGGGTGGCCCCAGCCTCTGAATTAGATCGGTTATGGACTTAAGTCCCCACCAAGTTCGCCAATCCAAGTCGTCGGACACTTCTTTTGATCGTGTTGCCTATTCAGTTCTTTCTTGTGCATAATCTTATTATTCATTTCTGCTTACAGTCTAGCCAAAGGGGGCTCCCGACCTCTCCGTCTTCCACAAGCATTAGGTTGACCGGGTCCGAGTGATCCCTGCAGACCAACGTGCTTGGTTCAGGCTTATTAACTCAGAGAATCTAGTGTCATCTGGCTTCTGTAGAGTTTATCCCACTCTTTTTCCCTTGAGTAAGCAGGGTTAGGGACATTGAAGACTAGTTTGCCAACCTTCATGGATTCTGTGGATCTCATCGTGCTAATGCTTCTTATTTTTTATAGGGATAGAGGTAGGTGGCTCAAAGAGGAGGTGACCCCCGCACCCTCGGATGGACGTCGTCTTCTCATCTGACCCAAAGAGAAGGTGATACCGAGGAAGAGGAAGGCTCCTAAGGCTGAGGCTAAAGCTGTCCCGGCTGTAGAATCAGCTGAGACTGTGCCTGTCACATCCCTCCCTGAGGCTTCTCCAGCCACTGCCCTGACCCCTGCTCCTGAGGCTTTGGCTGCTGATGTGCCTGTCCAAGTTGAGCCTATCACCATTTCATCACCTTTTATGGAGGAGAAAGCCCCCCAGGCGTGTCCTTCTCGGTCACGGAGGGAGATAGTAGGGGAGACCCTCGGCATGATTGCTTCTTCACGATCTGGGATGGCCCCTATTGAAATCGAGCCCGTGGTCGACCACGTTGATGTCCTGGTTAGGGGTGAGAATGTGCCGAAGGTGCCCGTCCAAGCTTCTACGACCAGCGGGGTCGAAGGAGCTTTTGCACCCTCTCCAAGGGAGGGAGCTTCCTAACCCTCTCCAAAGGGGGAAGCTTTCACATCCTCTCCAAGGGGGGAGCTTCCTCACCCTCTCCGAGGGTCCTGCCTCCTGATTTTCACATGGCTCAGCTGAATCCTTGGGTAGCTAAGCATGTACCAGAGGCGCGGATCGCCAATACACTCTCCCACCGTCACGTTAGCTTTGTGAATGATTTTACGGCTGTATGTTACCAGTCACTGCCGAAGATGTTGGAGGTGAAGGAGAGGTTGAAGGAAATAGATTGGGTCAAAGCAGATCGAGCCAAGTTTGTAGCCGAGAAGGCCGGACAAGAAGTAGAGCAGGCGAAGTTTGTGGTAAAAAAGGCAGAGCATAACGCACAATGGGTTAGGCTCGAGAAGAGGTTGGAGGCTTCAACCATGGAGCAGGAGGCATTGAGAAAGGCCGCTGCTGAGGGTCGGACGAGGAAACTAACGCTTTAGGGTGAAGTCAACCAACTCTAAGCTCGCTTGGATGTGGCCGAACCTGACGTCAGAAGTTTGCGCCGGGCTAACAAAGACCTGGAGTTCAAGGCCTTGGAGGCCGAGTCAGGTATCAAAGCGGTAAAAGAGGAGCTTGAGTCGAAGTGAATGATGGCGGAAAACCATTTAGTCCATCAGGGGAAGGTCCTTGAGTCTGCTGCATCCATGGAAATGACTTCCTTACGAGCAGAGCTTGAGGCTCAAGCGGTCTCACCGGCGGCTGCGGCAGTGGCGGAATATAAGGATTTCGCTGAAAGGGTCAAGGAGCTAGATAAATTGTATTATTTCAGTTATGACACTGGCTTTGACACTTGTCTGGTTAAAAAGCTTTACCAGCTTTAAACTTCGACACCCTTATGGCAAATACAGCCAATCATGCCGAGCTTGACGTTGCAGACGTGCCCGAGAATGGCCCTCCTGCTAAAGAGATCGCCCAAGGTGCTCAGGTCGCTGAGGTTACAGTCGACGCTTAGCCCCCCAACTCGGTAGCTGGTCCTTTTGCTTGGAAGGAATAACGATTTTATGTTTTTTCAATGTAAATGGACTCCCTTTTTACATCAATGATAATTATTGGTATATAATTTTTTCGAGTGTACTGATTGTTGGTTTTTGGATGTTTAATATTTTAAGAACCGATCCCCTGAAAGGCGCGCTCAGTCAATTTCGCAGGTTTGTCAACAGGCTAACCCGCTTTTATAGGAGATCTAGACGTCTCTGAGATTTTTTCCTTGACTATGAGGGGATCCCTGGGTAGATTTTCATGGGTTTAACGTCCCTACCCCTTCTTAAAGGGATCAGTCCGTTAAGTTAGCATCTGCTTATCAGAGGTAACTTTTTTCGTTTGTAGATAGTCTGAGATAAGTCGTGCAAGTAGATGATATGGAAAGGAAACTTTTATTAGAAGCCTCTTAAGAGGCTAACAGCTTCGAGCAGTACATTTATTGAGGGTCTTCGGTGGCCATTACTTCAAGAGTAGTAGATTTTCAAATGCTCTGCGTTTCAGGGGTAGGGGAGCTAACGGCCCTCCAGGTCCTCTAAATGGTAGGAGCTAGGCTTGGTCGATCGGACCACACGGCATGGCCAATCCCGATTGGGTCTGAGTGCCCCAGTCCCTGGTTCGACGGTATTCTGGAAGACTCGACGAAGGACTAAGTCTCTTGGATGGAATCGCCTAGTCTTGACCTTATAATTATATAATCGTGTCACCTGCTGATGCCGAGCGACAACCGGAGTCTAGAGATATCTCTGGCTTCCTCGAGTAAGTCCAGGTTAGCCGTGATCTGCTCGGTATTTTTTGTTATTCCCAATAGTTCCTGACCTGAGCTATAGGGAGGCCAATTTGAACTGGTACTATCGCCTCTGAGCTGTAGGAAAGTGAGAATGGGGTCTCCCCAGTAGATGACTGAGCCGTAGTCCTGTATGCCCAGAGGACAAATGAGAGCTCCTCTGCCTACTTGACTTTTGCTTTCTCCAATTTTATTTTGAGGTGGTGCTTGATGATTTTGTTAACTGCCTCAACTGCCTCTACCTATCCATTGGATTACGGGTGCCAAGGCGAAGAGTACGTGTTTGAAATACTGCGCCCTCAGCACATACCTCGAAACTTATCGTTATCGAACTGTTTATCATTATCAGATATGATAATGCGCGGGATTCCAAATCGGCAGATAAGGTTCTTTCAAACAAAATTAACCACCTTCTGCTCTGTAATTTTTACAACAATAGTGAACTTGATCTGTCCTTTCCCTGTGGACAAGGGTCCGATGATATCAATCCCCCATTAAGCGAACAGACATGGTCCACTCATAGGAGTCATTTCTTCCACAGATTGCCTTGACACTTTTCACACCTTTGAACGTAGTTTTTCAAGTCCTCCCTGATGGTCAGCCAGAACTATCCTTGGCGGAGTATTTTCATAGCCAAGGATCAACCACTAGAGTGATTTCCACAGATGCCTTGGTGAATCTCCCGAATCATGTAGTCTACTTCATCAGGTCGGAGACACCTGAGATAGGGATGAGAATACCCTTTCTTGTACAAGATCCCATCCAGGACTATATACCACACTGCTCTGACTCTCAAACGCCTTGCCTCCAACTTATTTGAGGGGACCTCACCAAATGTGATGTAGTTATAAATTGGGTCCATCCAGTTCGAAGCATTTTCTACTGGGCTGATCGTTTTCTTTTCTGGTTGGTAATGCTCGGATGTTCTATGAACTCCATGAGGATGACTCGCGGGATTTTTCCTTCCATGGCTGAAGTTAACTTCACTAGGCTATCGGCCCATGAATTCTCCGCCCTAGGAATTTGGCTGATAGTGCAGCTCCAGAACCTTTCTATTAATTTCCTGTCTTTGTCCAGGTTAGCCACCATCCGAGTCTCCTTAGCTTCATATTCAGTAGAGATATGATTCACTACCAGCTGAGAATCATATCATACCTTGAGAGACTGGATCCCTAGACTGGCCGTTAGCCTGAGTCCAACCAGCAGGGCCTCATACTCCTCCTCATTGTTAGAGACCTTGAAGTTGAGTCTGATCGCGTACTAGATGTTTGTAGAATCAGGCGTGACTAGGACAATCCCTGCCCCAACATGCTTGGCATTGGATGACCCGTCCGCATAGAGAATCGATCCCAGCTCTGATATTGTCTCTTGATTGGTTGGAAGAGCAGGCGGAGGATCTATCTACACCTCGGTGCTGATTCCTCCTTCACTCGAGAAAATTAATTCTGTGATGAAGTCAGCCATAGCCTGACCCTTAATTGTGGTCCTTGGTCGGAATTGGATATCGAACTCCCCGAGTTCGATTGCCTACTTTGTCAGCTGACCCGATACTTCAGGCCTCTGGAGGACTTGCCTGAGGGGAGAGTTAGTCAAGACAACAATGAAATGGGCCTGAAAGTACGGGTGTAACCTCCAAGTCGAGACGATAAAATAGAGTGCCAGCTTTTCTAGAGCCAGATACCTTGTCTAGGCAGGTACCATAGCTTTACTCACATAGTATATGGGATATTGTTTGCTCCCTACCTCTCTAATTAGGGTTGAGCTGACGGCTGAGTCCAAGACCGCAAGATACAAGAATAAGGACTCGCCTTCTTCAAGCTTGGACAGTAGGGGCAGTGAGCCCAAGTACTATTTCAACAGCTGAAAGGCTTGCTCACATTCCGACATCCACTCTACCTTCTTATGACCCTTCAACTGTTGAAAGAAGGCGAGGCATTTGTCGGTGGCTATGGATATGAACCACCCGAGTGCTGCTACTCGTCCAGTGAGGCATTGTATCTCTTTAATAGTTCGAGGTGAGCTCATGTTGAGGAGGGCCTTGATTTTGTTAGGATTTTCTTTAATGCCCCTCTGACAGATCTGAAACTCGAGAAATTTGCTGAACTGACTCCGAAGGTGCACTTCGTGGGATTCAATTTCATCTGGTACTCACGGAGGACAGAGAAGGTTTCTTCGAGATCTGCTAAGTGGTCGGACGCTTTGATGCTCTTAACGAGCATGTCATCAACTTAAACCTCTATAATGCGTCTAATCTATTTAGTGAACATTTGATTCACTAATCTTTGATATGTGGCCCGAGCATTTTTCATGCTGAATGACATGACCCGGTAACAGTAGAGTCCCTTGTCAGTGACGAAGGTAGTCTTCTGCTTGTCTGGGGGATGCATAACGATCTGGTTATACCCGAAATAGGTATCTAGGAAGGAGAGTAGTTCGTGCCCCGCTATACTATCTACCACCTGATCGATCTAAGGCAAGAGAAAATTATCCTTTAGGCAGGCTTTGTTTAGATCCGAGTAATCCACATAGACCCACCATTTCCCATGACATTCTTGACGAGGACCACATTTGTAATCCAGTCTGGATAGTGTACCTCCTTGATGAAGTCGACGTCGAGCAATTAAGATACCTTGTCGGCTATGGCTTCGTACCGCTCGACATCGAATGGTCTCCTCTTTTGTTTCACAAGTCTATGGTCCGGGTCCACATTCAGCCTGTGAACCATGATGTCTGGAGAGATCCCTGACATATCTTCATATAACCATGCGAAGACGTCTCTGTTTTGTTGTAAAAAGGCCAACATTTTAAACCGTTTCTCAGACTTCAACGATGTTCTGAGCTGAACGGTTTTACTCGACTCTTCCTTGTCGAAAGGCATTATCTTCAAGTCTTCTACAGATGAGTACTTTGTAGGTTTGTTCACTCCCCAAATATAGGGTTGTGATGTAGTAATAAACTCGGTGAGGCCGAGGTCGAATCCTAAGGGACTGATACTTGTACGTTATCTGAAACTAAGTAGAACTAGAACTTAACTAAAATGAAATCTAAATCAAATAAATTTAAGAAATAATGGTGAAATATTTATCTAAAATTTAGAGAATTCAGAGGAATAAAACTAGGGATTCAGGGGATCCACTTGTAGAGATCAGGGAGATCTTATTCTTGCTTCCAGAACTCAACTAGACTTAGAATCCCATTTTCATCTAGTTGAAGGGTGTAACCATGAAATTCAAAATTGAACTTCCTTTGATGTAGTTTTCTAGAGATGAAAGGTATATGAATTAGAATGGATTCCATCACCAAACCATGCCCAAGAGACAAAGTAAACAACAGAATTAAACTAATAACCAACCAATCAACAATGTATGAAGGTTAGGAAGGGTACCGTTATCCGACCATGCCCAGGAGACGATGGTGAACAACAAGGCTTCTTGACGTCATAAACATAAAAGGAAAGGAACATGCTCAAAGCTATCACAGACCCATTGTAATTTTAATCACAACAGACCATTGAAAACTAAAAATATTTCCTTAATTAAACTAAAATCAACATCAATTCAATCTAAATAAAAGGCACAATCAAATATCTCCCATCACGCTACAAGCTTCACCTCTTAGCCCTAGTTAAGAGGTTTAGCCACACATAGACATGAGTAGGCTAACCCTAAAATTCATTAAAAAAAAAAAACAGTAATTAAGGAAATAAAAATTTCTAAACTCTTTTGTGCAGACGTCCAGGCTTGAATCTCCTAGCTACTAAATGAATTTTCTCTTTCTTCTCCTCTCTCTTTTATATTTGTCAGGAGGTCGGCTAGTTCAAAGAATCGGTGGTGAAGAGCTCTTTACGTAGCAGTCATGAGTTGGTGTGGGAGTTATATGCACTCCTTGCCTTTGAATTTACGCAAACATGCTTGGTGGGGTCCATGCTTGGTGTAACTTGACAAATCTAGTCCGTTCATTGGATTGTGCATGGAAAACTGGTCCGACATGACCATTTTTCCTCTATTTTGGTGCAGTCCACCAAACTTTCTATGCTACCGTTCATTCTCTGTCAGATGGTTAAGATCATCCTTGTGGTTTTGATCTCGGACTTTTGACACCTAGGCTTGGATGAGAGGGCCCTTAGGCTCTTAATGGACAGTTCAGATTGGACCTTTGATGCGTGATGGTGGCCCACAAGAGTTGACCGCAACTCCTTGTTGTGAAACAGAGTCGCCACAAGTCGACTCTGTTAATTGCGTTGGCCTGTTTATTGAAGCCAAGTAGAAAATCCACTCCGTTCATTGGTTCTAGGATGAAAAACCATCCAGGAAGGAGTATTTTTGGAGTGAAATCTGTGTGGCCTACGAGCTTATCTACTTCGCCGTCCATCTTACGGACTAGGATTTTGAAACAACTTGCATGGTGTCAAAAAGACACCTAGGCAAGGGTAATACCTGTCATAAGGACACTATGGACTGTTTAGATTATTCAATGGAGCGTATATTGGGCCCCACTACTAAAAAATGGACAATGACATCCGTCCGGTGCACAGCTAGTGCGTGTACATAATGTACATGCACTGTATATGTAGGGTTCACTGTGATGCTTGTGAGAAATCCGTACCATCCATCCATTTTTTCACCTCATTTAAGGCGTTGAGTCCAAAATTAGAGCGTATCCAGAGATCAGGTGGGCCCCACTTAAGGATTTAAGGGGCTGATCTGTCCATTGAGCCACTTCTACAGGGATCTGATGGCTCAAATTTAACATGTACAGTTCATTTATAGTCCTCAGGCCATGTATGAAGTTTAGAGCTGAACGGATGGTGAAAACCCTGTGATCTTGCAATTTGGATCAATTTCAGGCCACTTGAGCTTCAGTTTCTCGATTTTCTCGTATCTCTGGCATGTAAATCCATTGATAGAGTTCGTCCCTTGTCTTGGTGAATTCTGAGTATCACGCCCCAAACTCAAAAATAGGATTTACATGAATCCCGATTGCCGAATCCGGTGCCGACACCCTACGTAGTGCCCCATTCTCGGCTCCTGCCAATCAAATGTCAGATTCCGATTCTGGGATCCTACAAGGAGGATTTTCAGAATAATTTTTTTTTTGTAATAGAGCATAACCACAAGCATAACAAAGTCACAAAACATCATCACCACATATCCACTATATCAAGAACTTTAAGTACAATGAGGAAAGAGAAATACAAGGTGATCAAAAGAACCTCCAAAAGGTCATGATATGCACTCCTGCCTCAACGCTGTTGCTGTCCAACGCTACCTGCATGCAACTGTCGTGCATAAGCTTATAAAAGCTTAGAGGGTGGTGTAAGTGTGTGCGTAAGGCAAACGCCCAGTGTACAGCATCAGAGCAATGCGGAAGTATGCGGTAAGTTCATAGAATCAACCATGCCAAGGCTATGTAATGTAAGACGTGAATGCTATCGGCCATACCAAGACCATGCGATGCGAGATATGAATGTCATCGGTCACACTGATGTAATGCAAGGCCTACATAACCGAATGTCATATGCGAAATGCAATCCAAGTAAGTCGGTACTACTCAAGTACACATATCAGTACAGTTCCTCTCTGAATATCACCGGGGTCTAATACACTTCACAGTGACTGTCACCTCCCTAGCTGCGCAGTCAAGAAAGAGGAATAGACCTCACTATCTGCCTAACCAGTAGTCTGCCAATACCTACCCAGCTCGTCGATAGTGGACTCATTTGCGAGCTGGTCAAACTCAGCCTAACTTATAGCCTCCTCACTCAGGTGGATAAGGCCACACCCCCTTCCAACCGACCATGACACAGTGGGAGATGCGACCTACTGGTTTTCGGCACTCGGGCGCTCGTGTATCCACTCGGTCTAGATGTTGGAGCATCTCTTGGTACCAAAAAGGTTCTGGAACTTTCACTCAAGGACATCCTAAGTGGCCACAGTGCTAGAATAAATATTTTCGGTATCTAATACGGCCATCCACGATGTACCTGTGGAGCCACGACCCTGATGTTGCTAGGGCGTGCAGTGATCAAGTCACATATATGCGAGATGCATGAATCACGCCGTTAAATCATGCAGAAATCTAGCGCGTACTGTGCGATTATGTGGGGCACTCCGTCTCATAACGAGTCCCATAAGTGGTCTGCCCAATGGCATATGCTATGATCAGTCACTACTCAAATCAAGCATACATATGATGCGTAGGGGCATGAGTCATGGGATTATACTAAGCATGTTATAAAGCGATGAATAGTAACGAGTATGGGCCTATCAATGAGCCCTAAGGAGAGTTATAATGCAGACATTTAACCAACATTGTACATACAATGTGGACGTCAAACCAACATTGTTCCTTAGGAACAGCCCGCCATAAATATCATTACATGAACCATGAGAAACGTACATTGCAATGGACCCTAAGGACATCCGTTGGGCCTCGACCCATAGGCCTTAGATACATCAAATGGGCTGCGTTAATCGGCCTCACCAATGAGCCTTATGTACATTGCAATGGCCCATGATCCATGGGCCTTGAAATACATCAAATGGGCCTACACGCATGAGCTTTAAATATGTCAAATGGGCCTACACACATGAGCTTTAAATATGTCAAATGGGCCACTCCATTTGCGCCCCATGTACATCAAATGGGATTGATCCAATGGGCTTTAATATATATCAAATGGGCTTGAATCCCGTGGGCCCTATATAGAATAAATGGGCTGGATCCCATGGGCATTGCATATGTCAAATGGGCCGAAACCCATGGGCATTACATATGCCAAATGGACTTAATCCCATGGGCATTATATATGCCAAATGGGCTTAATCTGATGGCCTTAGATGTGCACCAAGGTGGGCTTAAATGAATGGCCATAAATGGATCAACATGGGCCCTATATACATACCAAAGTGGGCCCATTTGAACCATAGATCTGGCTCATTTTTAGCTCAAGAAATTAGTTTTCAAAATAGATAGACGGTGAGATGTAACACATGCATCATGGTGGGTGGTGGGTCCACATAGAGGCCCACCAATTGAATGGATGGTTTAGATATAATACAACATGAGGGTGGGGGTCCACTGACCGTCCAGAAGCCCCCAAAAATGGCTGGATGGTGTGGATAATATATATAAAGCAGTGGGCTCCACCGTTCGTGCGGACGGTGGATTTTAGGTACATTCATCACTGTGGGTCCCATGTGTGGCCAACCATATTGTTTACATGCCATCCAACCCATTCATTAGGTCACGCAGACCTGAATGAAGGGTAAAAACAAATTTCAGCTTGATCAAGAACTTCTGTGAACCCCAAAAAAAGTTTCAATGGTAGGATTCAATTCACACTATTTCTTATGGTGTGGGCCACCTGAGCTTTGGATGGGCCTCATTTTTGGGGAGGGCCCTCCTTAGAGGGTGGGCCACCATATGAACAGGTCGGATGGTAAATAAACATCAAGGTGGGGCCCACGGCTAGGGCCGTGGGTTGCTGCCCGTCCGTCCGTTGAGACGCAGGACGCCAGCAGCCTCTGCTGCTTGCATCTTATTTTTTTTTTTTTTGAAAAACCTGTTTTCGTGAGGTTTTTGGTACGAGGGGCCCGCTTCAAGTGCATCCACTCCATCCATTGTGTTCCCAAGCCCAAAAAAAACCCATCAAGACCAATATCGGCCCATTTTCAACGTGTAAAAAAGATCTATGTAGATTTCAATGGTACCGATATTGTTTTCAACACTATGGCCCACTAGATACCCCGATCAACCCCATTTTTCGGCTCAACGCCTAAAATGGGATGGGGAAAAGGATGGACGGCTCGGATTGAATACATACCTCAAGGTGGGGCCTGTACAAGTAACCCACCCCAACTTAGAAGATAAAGCTAATTTTTTTTTTCTTTATCCAGCTGACGTCCAGCGTCCATGAAGCTGGACGGTTTACTATATATATATTTTTTATTTTTCTTCTACATGTACTCAACACATCTAATGGTGGGCCCCACCTGTAGACGATCCAGGTGGGCCACCATACACATGAATTGTGTGGATAAAACATGCATAAATGTGGGGGTCCATCCGAGTGGCCACATGGCCACGACACCTCATAAAATAAGAAAAAGAAAGAGAGAGGAAGGGAGAGAGAGAGAGAGATTGAGTGACACATGTGCATGGAGGGACCTCGGCACTATGGGCCCTCCGTTTCAACCATCCAAACATACATCAATGGGTCCCATTACATATGAGCCTTCCAAATAAAAGATCAACGGTGAAGATCCTTTCTCCACCGAAATGGATGGTCTAGATGACCATTTATGTAAAGAAATTAAACATCATGATGGGGTCCATGGAGAATGGACCCATCATGAATTGATCTTGAATCAAAGTGATCATTGGCCACATTTAGGGTCCCAAAATGAGATCCACACCATTGATCGGTGGGCCTCACTTGGCCCTTCATAGAAATATAAAAATCTAGCTTATGGAAACACCCACTACTTGATCTTCTTGGTCCGTTGGAAAGCTACACTCCTTGAGCTTCACTTTGATGGTGGAGATGAGATATAGATGGCTAGGATTAGAGTTTTTGGGATGGGAAGTGGGCCACCAAAATCACCTTTTTTTCTCATGGGAAGGGCTTGGACCTGGGAGTGCTCCCTTGCTTGGGTTTGGTGTGTTGAGAAATGAGAGGGTGAGAGAGTGAGAGTTGAAAGAGTGATGGAGTGATGTGAAGTGAGTGATGGGTGAGGTGAGTGATGGGTGAAGTGAGAGGTTAGTTGACTTTGGTGGTTGCTTGACTTGTGGAGAAAGGAAGCATGGGTGCTTGTACTTGGCATAAAGTGATTGATGGGTGATTGATTGATGAGATTGATTTGACACTTTGTAGAGATTCTCTTGGGATTTACAAAATGCGGTGTTTTTCCTCGAACTGAACGCGGGTTCGTATCTCATCGTCTGGGTATCGGATCGGTGCGTGAGTTGCGGCGTTGGAACCGCGGCGACGGTGCGGTCGCAATGATACAAGTCTTGGATTAAGCCGACTCAAATGTATAGGATACGACTTACGGTCATGCGCAACATCGACTACAGGTCGCGGATTGCCGGAATTTGACGAGAAGGATCGCGGGAAGTGGCGAAACAGTACGGATTAGGATACGGGTCTTACACTGAGCATTAAATCTGTGCTTTAAGCACCCTGTTTCAGTCCAAGATCGTAAATACACCTTGCATCATAAATGAGATTAAATTGAGCCGTTAAATAGTACCATGATCGTAAATCCAGGCAATAACCGAGGTCTAATATGCAATATTTGACCCTCAACAAGGTCCTCTAGGATCGAGGACGTTGACGATGAGGGCTTGCTTTATTGACCCTTTCTTTACTGCTATCACATAACATCTCCAAGCCTCATGCTGGTCGTCTCGAAAGTAACCGATCCCACCCTCGGCGGAAAATTTTATCATCAGATGGTAAGTGGAGATGACAACCCTCATTGCATTAAGAGAAGGTCTGCCCGGAATGATGTTATTCACTGATGGCACATTGACGATGAGGAAGTCCACCATCAGGGTGACTTGATGTCGTCCTTCTCCCGCAGTTACAGGGAGGGAGATGGCTCCTTCAGAGATCACCCTTTCTTCGGCAAAGTCATGCAGGGGGTTTTCACAGGTTAAAGGCATGACCTTGGAATCTCCATTCTTTCAAAGGCTTCGGAGTAGACCACGTTAACTAAGCTTTCAGTGTCGACCAGAATGCGATACACCTTGTGGTTGGCTATGGTCATAATCACTACCAAATCATCATCATGCAGATGTTGGATTTCGCGTGCATCATCTTCCGTGAAGGTTAGACTACATGGGCTGAGCCAAAGCTCTGTACTTGGCCTCTCGATCAAGTGGACGTAGAGTTCCGGATTAGAGACTTCAGAGAATGAGCCTTACGGGCCCTGGTTGAATCTCCTTCACCAAATGAACCACCAAAGATGGTACGGATTTCAGCCAATTCTTTTGAAGGAATGCTCGGCTGTTCTCGTTATTCTCTCTGAGTGGTTCTCTCTTCCTTAGTATTTCGACATAGATGACCTTTACAGATTAGAGTCTTTATCTCATCTTTGAGATCCACATAGTCGGCTGTGTTGTGGCCATGATCACGGTGGAAACGACAATATTTGCACTTGTCTCGATAATTTGGGTCAGCTTTCATGCAAACAGGCCAATTCAGGAGCTTCTAGCCTCTGATGTCCAGTAGTATTTGTTTAGTAGATGTGTTGAGGGGGGTGTAAGAACGAACAGGTTTTCTGCTCGGACAATGATCTTGCTGAGCGTGGTCGTCTGGTTTTTAACTGGACGACGGGGGCTCTTTGTTCCTCGACCTCTTCCCTTGCTCTTCGGCATCGCTATTTGGACATTTTTACAGGCATTAGAGAATTCCTCGGCGTTAGTGTATTTCTGAGCCTTAGTGATGTGCTCAGCTAACGTCTTCGGTGGATTCTTTCCAATGGAGAAGGTGAACTTCCTCTCTTTCAAACCACTAAACACAACAGAGAGCTCCATTTTGTCGTCATAGTCTTCCACCTGTAGTGCCTCCTCATTGAAACGAGCGATGTAATCCTTCAGTGGTTCTTTAAGACCTGGCTTGATGGTGAACAGATGGGTATTCGGCTTTCGGCTCTTCTTACCACTTATGAATTGGGTAAGTAACAATTTGCTGAGTTTTACAAAGGAACTGATAGAGTTGGGTTTGAGTTAACAGTACCAACTCCAAGCAGATCTGGTGAGCATGATTAAAAATCCTCTGCAATCATTGCATCCGTCGTTGTCTGGATTTACATCCACGAGCGATAAGCCTCCACGTGCTCGGATGGGTCGCCAGACCCAGAGTATTGGATGACAAGAGGTATCCAGAACCTCTGTGGCATCACCTCACTCATGATCACGAAAGTGAAGGGAGGTTCGATCTCTTCCATCATCGCTTGGACGGATGTGGGGACTAATGACGGCTGCTAATTCTTTTCTAGCATTAGAATCTTGTCATTGAGCTCTGCAAACCGTGTCTCCCACGGATCTTTGTTTTCCACCACTATCTCTTGTGTATCATTTTAATTCATGATGGAGATCCGTTGGTGCCAGGGCTGAGGTGACCGAGGCATTCGTCGGGACCTGGGCCACTGTATTCTGAATTGAAACTCGGTTCTGGGTCGGGGGAGGGTTCTGGGTTGATACTGGAACCCGAGTGGATTAATGTTGACACCATTCAGGTCTCATGCTCTGCGACGTGGATAGGACTTCCATCATTGGACCGACCGTTTCCTGAACAGGACCTAGATGCGGCTCCTGTTGCTAATTCATCTGGTTAATCTCATCACATAGGGCTTATATTTCGCATTGCATGGTTCGATACTTGCTCGCCCAATTGCGAGAATGCTACGAAGGACTTGGAGCTGACTTAGCATGAAGTAGTGAAGAAGACCGAGTTTGATCATTCTGCTCCGGTTCCACAACTGCAGATTTCTTCTTTCCTCTTGTCATTGCTCTTGAGAATAAGAAACTGACTTTTTGTATACATTCCCATAGACGGCGCCAAAAAATGTTGAGGTCAAAATCTGGACCACCCTCCACTCAATGCCGTGAACCTTCAACGAACCCTGCTCCTACACAAAGGGGTGAGCAAAGGAGACCCTAGCTCAGCTGGGGGACCCTCCGATGCCTAAGTCAGGCTAGGGAATCTGGGTCCAAGTTGAATATAGAGAGAGGGTGCGAGTTCTTATGTAACTGCAACAATGGGGTCCCCTTGTATTTATACCTACATATTGGGTGGTCTGCGTCCGTTAATCTCGGTACGATTCACTCAATTAATGGGATACTGTGATCATGGAGATTTTATTCGTAATCTAGGGTTTGTACAGTGCATCGTGTCTTAGAGGAGCGTATCTGCGGATGAGATATTTGGTAGTATCTGCATAAGGCAGTTTCTTAGTTCGGCGTTCGGATTGTACACATATAGCCTCGGCCTCGGCTTTGGGTCTCGAACTAAGGTACTCCCGACTCCAACCCTCGGACCTTAACTAGTGTGCAGATATGACTTCTTCGTCGAGTTATTAAATAAGGATAGCAGCTAGGAGCCGAGACGGGCTTCGGCCCAGGCCGAGGGTGGACTCAACCCCACTTGTCAGTCATACGCCTCCGAGGTAGGTAACGGACTTAGCTCGTCGAGTTAGATTTCCCCATAACAAATTCAATCCATGATCTCTTCTTTGTGTGTTTATGAGTTATAGTGTTTATTCTCTTACTCTAGTTGTGGCAATATTCTCTTTCTACTCCATGTAGATGATATTATTATCAATATCAAAGATAATATATATGCATTTTTTGAATAATTTATCTCTCAACTTATTTAGGTTGATGCAAGACCGATGCATAAACTAAATATTATGTGAGATCAAGTAGCAAAATTAAGATAATTAACAAAAAAAAAAACATGAAACTTGCCATTATCATCACCGATATCAAGTAAACTATAAGAACATCATGCCTAATCCTAGCCTAGGTTACCAACATCATAGCACAAGATAATTAAATAAAAGAAACTTAGATCTAATGAATGTAGGGACATCCCATTAACATAGGGTAAAATATTTTTTTAAAGTAGAAGGCCTAATACACCTTAGGGTGAAACTAGTGTTAAAAGATATTGAGAAATCTAGGAATAAATTGAGTGAATTGGTTAAGCGTATTGATGGATTTAGGTATTGGTAGAGGGGAATTAAGGTTTTGGATAAAAGGAAGTTGTGGATTTTGGGAAAAAGATAAGAGGGTTTTAGTTTAAGGGTGATGGGAAACCAAAAGGGTCAAAGTGTGGCCTTACAGTCGCACGTGTGGCTAGGTTGGATGGGTTTAGGTCTTTAAGGGTTTGGATTGTTAATGTGTATGTGAAGGTGAGATTTAGAAGAAAACGAAGATATGGGATGGGAGAATTGAAGAACTTTGACGAAAGTACCTTCATGGATGGGAAAAGTGATGGTGATGTAGGGATAGATGGAGACCCCACACCTTCGTGGATGAATATTAGCCTTGCACCAATATCTCTTCCAAATAACATAAAAATATCTTCAAATGTCATGAAGATGGAAGAACAAGGAGAAAGAAAAAGCTTTTTGTCTTCTTTTTTATCCCAAAATCCAATGAGGGTGAGAGTCACACGCCTACCATCTATTTAGGGCTTCAAAAGTCTCACTAATAACAAAAAACACTCTGTCTCATGAAATTTTAATAAAAATGGCCATAGTTTAAAGATAATCTACTAAATCACTCATAAAGGTGTCAAAATATAAAATAATAAAAACTAAATCCTAAAAGATGATAAAATCTAAAAAACTAACATGGACGATTCAGGATCAATGTCCCGATCATGTGATAGATGCGACCTAACAACCCGATCATCACGTCCCTCCAATCTAATAATCTAGATCACTTCGTAAGCAGCCCATGTGCATGTTCCCAGTGTGGGGTCTTCCAAATACTCTCACATGCACATGGGGTCTTCAACACGATCACAGGTACTTGCCTATCCACAGGGAAATTAATGCAACCTGTCTCCTCCTCTGATATATATGCAAAAGTGTATATGAAGTGATGTCTTCATCAACTCTCCTTGGCTGAGAAGAGTTCGCCTTTGGTGGACTAAAACTCATGCAGGGCTTCAAAATATCTGGATCTAAATGATGTAGCTCATCCTCTGTAATTTACATACTGTTTAAAATCGGCCTGTACTTCCCCTTGATAAGGAATTTATGAAATCCTTCATGTCGAGTGAAAATTATTTGTGCATCTAGTATGTCTTCTATCCATTCGCTTTGAGCAGGCAAGGAGGATAAATGTGGTAATAGCTCAGATGATTGGTCAGGTAGAGGCCATGGGTTTGGGACCAGGTCATGTTATGTGGGAGGGTCTGTAGACGGATCAACAGGTGAAGTGGCAAGACCCTTGTACTCTCATAATAGCTGGAAGGTCTACTACATACGTTTTAGGATCCAATTTCTTCATTATTTTGTATGGTCCTTCACTACGCACTTGTAACTTTTTAACGACTTCATGTGGTAATCGTTCAGGCCTCGTACGAACCATGACATAATCTCTTACTTGGAATTCATGAAACCTATAATGAGAATGAGCAAATGCTTTGTATTTTTCATTACTTACATTAATTTTCTTCTTGATCTCACTATGCAACTTAAGTATGTCACGCGCAAACTCTTGTACGAACTCAGATGACCTAAGGGACACAGACATAAGAATGAGATCTATAAGTTTCTTAGGTTTGTAGCCATGCACAACCTTAAATAGACTCATGCCTATACACCCATTGATGGAACTATTATATGCTAACTCGAGTATAGGCAAAACAGTATCCCAAGTTCGGACGTGATCACCCACAAGGCATCTAAGCAGATTTTCAAGACTCATATTAACAATCTGACCATCTGTTTGAGGGTGATAGGAAGATAAAAATTGAAGCCTTGTTCCCATCATGTGCCATAATGTCTTCCAAAAATAGTTTATAAAGCATACATCATGATCAGACACTATGGTCTTAAGTAGGCCATGTGAATGCACTATCTCCCCAAAGAAAATCTTAGCCACATTAGAGGCATCTGGCGTTTTCGAGCACAGAATGAAATATGTCATTTTGAAAAAATGTTCTAAAACCACAAATACAGAATCGTGTTTCTTGATATTTTTCGGTAAACCCAATACGAAATCCATAATAATGTCTCGCCACAAAGCATATGGCACTGGCAAAGGCATATATAATCTTGTATTTTTCTTCATATACTTTGCAAGTTGACAAGTTTTGCACTGCCCAAAAATCTTGGCTACATCTCACTTGAGACTTGGCCAATAAAATCTATCCTCCATAAGGGCAATGGTCTTGTCCCTCCCCAAATGACCGACTACCCTTCCTACATGAAGTTCCCAAACTAAGAAATTACAGAGGGAGGTACAGGATATGTAAAGTCTGTCACCTTTAAATAGGAACTCATCGATGATGACAAACCCGCTACTATTGGTTGACTAACCATCTTGCAGTGACGAATACAAATCTACAAAGTCTGGATATGTAGGATACTCTCTCAGCCAATCAAACCCAGTCACTTCCAATCTCATACTTTGGAGAAGTACCACCCGATGAGTAAGGGCATCGGCAGGTTTGTTCTCGACACTAGTCTTATATTTTAAAAAAAAAGTATTCCTAAGAAAATTGAACCCATTTAACATACCTAGGGTTTAATGAACTGAGATAACGTAAGGCCTCGTGGTCAGAGAATAAGACAAATTATTGTGATAATAAATAATGCCGCCAACGGCACAAGTATTGGTCGACTTCATAAAACTCTTTGTCATAGGTGGAATACCATTACTTTACCTCATTTAACTTCTCACAAAAGTAAGCAACGAGGTGTCCCTTTTGACTGAGCACACCACCTATACCTACCCCAGATTCATCATACACGACCTCAAAGACTTTAGAAAAGTCTGGAAGGCGCATGACGGGGGCTTCACTCATCTTGCCCTTAATCTCTTTAAATGCTTTTGAGTTAAATTTAGTTCATACAAACTCCCATTTCTTGATGCAATCCGTGATAAGAGCCATGATGGAGTTAAATTCTATGTTAATCGCCTATAAAAAGTTGCTAAGTCATAAAATCTTCGCACCTCGTGAATATTGTGCGGTTCAAGCCACTCAATTATGCCCCAAACTTTCTTGGGGTCTACTCTCATGCCCTTAAATGATACAATGAACCATAAAAAGATAACGCTCTTTAACATAAATGTGCACTTCTTAAGGGTGTTTTTTTTTTTTTTTTTTTTTTTTTTTTATTTAAATTTTTACACACGTACACACACCCCCACACACTCACGCCACACGCACACACACAGTGGGATTTTACCACCATGGGTACTCGAATGACCCGGTGCACTTCTTAAGGTTAGCATATAACTTTTTAGTTCTAAAGACCCTGCAAACTTGCCTCAGATTGTGGAGGTATTGTTCATTTGATGTGTTATAGATAAGAATGTCATCAAAATACACAATAAGGAACTTACCCATAAAATATCTCAGCACATGGTTCATCACTCTCATAAATGTGCTTGGGGCATTTGTCAAGCCAAAGGGAATGACTAGCCACTTGTATAGCCCATCCCTTATCTTGAAGGTTGTCTTCCACTCAATTCTTGGGCATATAATAATTTTTTTATATCCGCTCTTGAGGTCCATTTTTGAAAAGATTGTGGCACCTGCCATTATGCCTAATATATCATCAAAACGCGGTATGAAAAACTGGTACTTGACCATGATTTTGTTGATGGCTCTATTGTCTACACACATGCTCATGTGCCATTTTTCTTGAGTGTGAGAAGCGTCGGCACGACACATGGACTCAAACTCTCCTAAATAAAACCTTTTTCGAGGAGCTCATCTACTTGCCTCTTCAACTTTGCATGCTCCATAATGAGGAAGGTTTGATTGAGTCAACCCAAAGACAAAATCAATGGCATGATGGATGTCCCTCATGGGTGAAAGCTTATCTTATAAATCAACTGAAAATACATCATGAAACTCATCCATAATTAGCTTCATCTCAAAGGGTCCCTCCAAAGTACCTTGGGTGTAACTTCTCTTGCCACTAAGGCATACACTATCGAATCCACCATAATCTCTCTCTCAAACTCCTTAGCATTGAAAACCTAGAAAGACTTAGGTTGGGATTTCCTCGTATCCCTTAGTTTACCCGACCTCCCCTTAGTTTTCTTCTCCGTATTGCTTTTTGGTGGGGGAGGAACTAGAGTGATTTTTTTACCTTGATGCATGAATGAACACATATTTGAGCAGCTGCATATCATTACATCACGGTCAAATAGGCAAGGTCGCCCCAAAATGATGTGCCTAACTTCTATAGGTAAGACGTCACACCACAACAAATTTGAATGTGATCCAAAATTAATAGGCATGAGACATTGCTCGGTAATAGACATGGATGATGTATCTACCCATGACACTCTATAAGGTTAAGGGTGCGGTCCAGGTTTCATACCCAAATGGATAAAGTTCTAGTGGAGACCATATTGGTACAACTACCACTAATGATGATCACAATGCAATTCTTCTCTGCACATTTTGCATAGGTGTAAAATATAGTTATCTAACACCAATCATTATTCTCCTTAACATTGGTCAAGGCACACTTGACAATTGTAAGTGGTGTGGTCTCTTCTTTTTTTACTTCATCAACATTAACACTAATGATATTGGACTAATAAACTTCTTCTTCATAATTGTCATGTTCATCTCCTTCTTCCTTACCATCGTCAATCACCAAGGTCTTGTTTCTTTCTTTCATGGGACATTGATACCCAAAGTGGTCAACTACATGGCAATTAAAGCATCGGGTTTTCTCACGTCCCCTAAAACTAGCACTTGCTATCCATTTTCCTTTAACATCTCTAGGGTTGGACTAGAAAATAATTTAGGGTCTGGATTGACTCCAATGTGCTAATGTCATGAGAATAAAATTCTTGTTGGATCTCAAATTGGAGGCCCATCCTGAATCTGGACAATTTAATCTTCGGATTATCAATATCACATCACATCATGTACTCTTCGAACCTATCGATGTAATCTGGCACATTCATGGATCCTTGGCACAAGGCCTGCCACTGGTTTAGGAGCCTCTGGTGATAAGAAAGATGGATATACTTTTCTTTAAGGACCTCTTTCATCTCGACCTAATGCACAATTGGGGGTTTTCCCCTCCTAATTTTACGCTCCATGTTGGTCTAAAAAAGTTTGGCCTGGCCTACCAATTTCATCTTGAAAAATCTCACTCGATGGGCATCAGACCTATCATACTACTCAAAATAGTGGTCCATTTCTACTAAACAATTAAGGAATGCTTTGGGGTCCAAGAGACTATCAAAACTAGAATCCTCAACTTTGACACCCTTCATGACATGGGCATCTGGATCATGACGGTCATAACGTTCCTCACGTGGAGGTGGCACTCGTGCTCGACCACGGCCAATGCCTTGGCCACAAGCATGCTCGCACTTATCAACTTGATCTCCAGCCTGAGATTGAACATCTTTCCCGGTATTAGGGTTGGCATGTAAGGAAGCCTCAAGTGGATTGACGCGTGCATTAGTCGTGGTTACTTGAGTGACAGTGATGATATTTTGTGCTTCAATGGTCATCAGATGGTTATTGATAGCATTAAAGGCCTTAACAATTTGTTCTAGATCCATTATGGGTTGTAGACCAAATCCACGTCTCGAACGAGTGGTAGGCATACACAAGGAAACTCTAAAAAGAAAAATTTAAGTCTTAGGACAACGATAGGACAATGATAAAACTAACTTATAGATCAAGCTAGACACACTAACCAAAAAATTCAGCCAGCACTATCCTCAAATATTATATTGAAAATTCTGTAGGGTAGTAATCTAAGGGTGCCAAATTAAAAATTTTGCAATATGATATACTGAGATTACTATTCTGAAATTTTAGCAATGGTATAAGTGGAAACGCTAGCTTAAAATTCGGCAATATGATACTCTTGAAAAAAAAAAAAATCAACAATATAATATTATATGCAATGAATGTTCTACTAACCCTAAATGTGATTCTAACCTAAATGCAACACAAAAATCATATATGACCTAGATCTATATGGAGACTCCAAAAAACCTAAGAAAATGGCTAATTAAACTCAGTAAAATATGTGTCCTACGATTTTTACGATTTGCGTTAAGGGATTCTTTAGTTAATTTTCACCACAAAGATGGATTGTCGATAGACTGACCTACGCTAAAAACCTTTTGTATCTGTTGACGCTGAGATCTGGTCATCCCTGATAGACCATCATATACCTAGAAAACCAAGTGACAATGGGGGCCCTAGTTGTAGTCAGGGACCCTTCGATGCCTAAGTTAGAATAAGCACACTCTTGGTCTAATCAAATTAGGGTAACAGTACCTACCTTTTACCATAGGTAGGGTTCTTATTTATAACCTTTTACGACCTCTTCCATGTATGGAAATAAATTTTTCGTGTAGATACGTATCACATAAGGGATCTTTCCCTGGGGATATGGCGATTATCCCGATGTGATTCTCGGCGAAGATCTCGGTGAGGTAACCCTTTCTGTGTATGGAGGGGACATCTCCCAGTGGTCGACATCCGAGGAGGTCATGGACGATAGCCAAAGCCAACCTCTAAATCGCTTTGGTCGGGGTTCTGCAGACTGAGCTTAGTTGATAATTGGGGCCAGGGTCGAGTTCTATAATCAGGTCGGCATCCATAGTAGTCCCTTAGCCGCGATAGTGAAATATCGACTAGTTGACCAAGGCTGCCACTCATAATGCCTGGATTAGTTGCAGGGGTTGTGGTCGGCATCTGGGGCCAAGCTTTTTCTCGATCTCTCAGCATCTGGGGCCGAGCTTTTTCCTGATCTCTCAACATCTGGGGTCAAGCTTTTTTTCAATCTCTCATTTGAGTTATTTGCCTTCATTACTTTCATCTTATTAGAGTTGTTTAGTCAGTCTAGTCATTTAAGCCAGTTTTACCCATAACAGTAGCCCCCTACTTCTGAGTGCTTTCCAGGAGCTCAGGAAGTAAATGGATTTGGACTGACGCCAGAGCATAAGGACTCATGCGTGGAGGAGATAGGAAGGTCGAGTCGATCGAGGTCGTCTGTCATTATGATGGGATAGATAAAGGTTGCATCCACTGGAACAGAGGAGAATTTAGTAATGAAAGTGATGAGTCGTACGAGGAGGCATACGTGGAGTAGCACCTAATCGTCTGTGGGCGAATAGCCTGAGGACACCTGTCTCTATCTCGATAGTGGAGTTTGTCGATGAATCAATGTGACCACATGGTCGAAGGCATGCGCTGAAGCTCCTCTTCAGATTGCAGCATTAAATGCGCAAGGTGGCTATAAATAGGGGAGGGGTATCCCTAGCCCCTCTTATTTTCCCTATTTGTTCCTTTTGCCTTTTGAATTGGAAGACCCATCAACGTGAAAGGTCCACTCTTGCAAGTCATTTTCCTCTTCATTTTTAGCTTCTTCCGAGGGCTCAACAATGAAGTCGGCCACTGTCTAGCCCTTAACAATAGCTCGAGGTCAATATTCGATATCAAACTCGCCGAGCTCAATCGCCTACTTTATCAGTTTTCCTAACACCCTGGGTTTTTTGAGCACCTAACGAAGAGACTAATTAGTCATGACCACAATGGTGTGGGCTTGGAAGTAGGGGCAGAGGCGTTGCGATGACACAATCATGGTTAGTGCAAGCCTCTCAATATCAGAGTATCTGGTCTTAGCTTAGATCAATACTTTACTGACGTAATAGACAGGAAGTTACTTGCCTTCGACCTCTCATATCAGGGTCGAGCTAACCGTTGCGGCTAAGACAACCCAGTGGAGTAGCAGTGGCTCTCCCTACTCAACTTTGGAAAGTGGTGGGGGTGACCCCAGATACTGCTTGAGCTATTGAAAGGTATGCTCGCAGTCATCATCTCATGTCGGCAGTCGTCATCCCAGTTGGGATAGTAGATTTCTTCAATGAATTTGACCTCGAGAAGTTTATCGACCTCCTCACCAATAATTGTGTACCGCTCTAGTTCGAATGCTCATTGCTTTTGTCTCACATATCAGTGGTTGGGATCGACGTTTAGCCTATGGACCATTACTTCTGGGCTGATGCTGGGCATGTCTTAGTGTGACCATGCAAAGACATCGGCATGCCGCTTCAATAAGTTGACAATATCCTATCGCTGACCTGGAGTTAGTAATGAGCCAACTTGAACCATGCGGGTTAGGTCAGTCTCGCAAAGGGGTACATCCACCAGGTCCTCTACAGGAGGCCCTCTTTCAACCGATTCTTCTCGGAGGTTGAGAGATGTAATTGCCATCATCTGCCGATGCGCTTTTGCCCTAAGCATCGTTGAGTATCATTGTCGAGCTTTGTGTTGATCACCTCTGACCTAACCAACGCCATGCTTAGTCGGGAAATTCATCGCGAGGTGGTAGGTAAATACCATTGCTCTTAAAACACTAAGGGATGGTAGTCTTAATATTATGTTGTAGATAGAGGGACAGTCGACCACGAGGAAGTCGATCATCACGGTGGTCTGATTATGACCCTCTACTGTAGTCATGGGCAGTAGTATACTTCCTTCGATGGTGATTCTCTCCCCAGCAAACCTGAGTAAGGGAGTGTGGACAGGACATAATCTGGACTTCCCGATTCCCATTTTACCAAAGGCAGCGACGAAGAGGATGTCGGTCGAGTTGTTGGTGTCCACTAAAATACGGTGCACTTTGTGGTTGGCCATAGTCATGGCCACCACCAAGGCATCATCATGAGGGTGGTGGATTCCTCAAGCGTCTTCCTCAGTAAAGGTCAAGCTGTAGGGAATTAACTTCTGCTCCTTCGTAGCTTTACTAGTGAGATGAATGTGATGCTCTATGCCACTGCTAGTGATGTTATGGGCATGAGTCCTGCAAGCTCTGTACGAGTCCCCACCTCCTGCGGGTCCTCTGAATACTATGTAGATTTCTCATGTCACTTCATTGTTGTGGTTGTCGCTTTGTTGCTCATCCTGTTTGTTAGGTTGCTAGTCTCTCCTCTTACTGATGTACTCCCTTAGGTGCCCTCCCCAGATGAGGGACTCGATCTCTTCCT
The DNA here is from genome assembly GCA_037074715.1 of Magnolia kwangsiensis. Taxonomy (NCBI): domain Eukaryota; kingdom Viridiplantae; phylum Streptophyta; class Magnoliopsida; order Magnoliales; family Magnoliaceae; genus Magnolia; species Magnolia kwangsiensis. The sequence continues at coordinate 39,673,693 of CM073583.1, read as the reverse complement.
TGAGATCGAAACATTCAGCGAAAGTGTGGTTGTGGTTGCAATGAAAGTGGTAGTGCTTCCACTTGTCTCTCTTGTTAGCATTGGCCTTCATCCTACTTGGCCACTTCAAGATCCTTTTGTCATAAACTTTCATAAGAACTTTCTTGGGAGTCGCATTTAGCGGAGTATAAGAGCAGAACCTACTCTTTGGTCGTCGGTTAGGACGCGAGCCTCTGTTCAGATCATCATCCCTTCTCTTCTTGTTGTTGACAGTGGGCGGCTTTCTTTCTTCCTTACACTTTTTGTCTTTAGTCGAGCTGCATGTGCTCCGAGTGTCTTTCCACGAGCTAAAGATCTCCTCCACGTTAAAGTATTCATGGGCTCAGTCAATGAGATCAGCCATAGTAGTAGTGGATTCTTGCCAATTCACAAGAGAAACTTTCCCTCCTGTAGACCGAATATCATGGTGGCTGGAGCTATCTGGTTGGAGTAGCCATCCACTTGTATTGCCTCCTCGTTGAAGCGAATAATATAGTCTTTCAGTTGCTCATCCTCCCTTTAGGTAACAGTGAAAATGTGGGTCGTTAGCTTCCTTCTATCCTTCCCCCTGATGAACTACGTGATAAAGGTCTTGTTAAGCTGGGTAAATGAGTTAATGGACTTTGGTTTTAAATGCCTACACTACTTTCGTGTTGCCCCTGACAAGGTTAGGGAGAATGCTCGGCACATTACTGAACATGAAGCACTGTGTAACTCTATCCATGCTCTGAAGGATTCCAGCTACTCGGCCGGATCTTTGGCTCTAGAGTAGGGAGTAATCTGAGGAGTTCAGAGTCTTCATGGAAGTTGAGATTTCATGATGTCGTCGGTAAACGGTGGTTCTGTTTCCTTCAACATGGCCTCAACCAAGATCAGAACTCGAGCAAGGTATGCTTGTTGAATGTCACCGAGTTGTCCTCGGATATCCTTGAACTTAGTCTCCCACAAGACCTCATTTTATGTTATCACCTCAAGATCTTTCCCACACCTCCTTTTTTCCAATGTATGGTGCAGGTCGGAATTAACTAGCACGGTGGTTCTCGCGGTGTGCGTGGGTGCATAGCTATGTTGCCATGGTTGTTGCTTGACTATGCATGAGTTTTCAGGTGCTTGAGGGGGTCGAGACTGTTCGGTTGTCATGCCTGCTTCCACTCCACGGTCTAAAGGTAGATTCTGTCTTTCCAGTATTTGCATTATGTTGTTTATATTACCGATTAGGGCCTTGAAATGACCCGAGATTTTGGTACACATACATGCATGTGCATACATGCACACTTGCATTCATCTAAGCATTTATGCATAATTCTTTCATATATTCATACATTCATGCATACACCCATACATAAAGTATGTAAGTTGTGACCATTGATATTCATGAACAATTTATTTAGTATATATCATTGATTGATAATTATATAGTTTTGGTGTATTTATTGTATATGTATACGCGCACTTTTTTATTCATATACCTAAGATTAACCGTTCATTCATTAACCAGCTCAAATTTAACAGTGAAACATATACTAAACCCAACAGTGTAGGGTATACGATCACCTACTCATCCGTTCATTTTTAAGATTGTAATTTAATCATCTAATCCATTTATCCGACGATTCATTGATCTGATCAACTAAAAATCCATCTTACACCTATCTGAACATGAAAGTAACCCTACATTAACTTGTATAAAGGATTAGATTCTTAATTATATGATTATTTTACATATATTTTTTCATCCAACCGTATATCATACTTGGATCCGTCAATTAGGCCACCCAAAAAATCAAACAAATATCATTATCATGATTATTACATTTCTCTAGATAAATTTACTAGAGTACTTCTTAAAATGGAATATGATTTAACAAGCTTTATAGGTCCACGAGCCATATACCCATTTTGTTGACAAACTTATCATTTTTAAAAGAGAAGAAAATCATACATGTATGCATACGTATAACCGTAAATCCGGCACCCCATATCTTGCAATTGGGTAACACATTCATAAAATCAACCGTACATCGACCTCTCTGCTCATTGAGGTACCACATGTTCCATTTAAACTTTATTTTCAATACATCCCAATCATCCATCCATGTATGGTATAACTCTCCAATGTAATATGTTCTAAACATGTGTAGCATGCACATTTAAATTTTAACATTTTAAATAGATAATAGCATTTATTAAATTTATTAATTTTTAGTAGAATATAAATATATATTAATTAGTAGTAAAGTTATATCACGCGATTGTTGGATTTAGGAAACAAAATATATGTGACTATCATCAGCGATAACTAATCTGGACCACCCATCACAATGACCAACTAAACGATTTCAAATCGTTCAAATTTTATTATAAGATAATCCGACCATCTGTTCGTTAACTTAAACCAACAAAATGAAACTGTTAAATTCATACATAATATCAGCACCGTCCATAGAACTTCTTAACTTGTCATCCACCACCCAAATTCATCCATCAATTTGATCCATCAACCCACTCATTTGATCAACCCTCCATTGTACATTAATGATTATACATGTACGCCCATGTATACACTGCTCACACATGAGCAACATGCACATGCACAGCCATGCATCACATACATCACTTCATATACACACGTGATGCATTTTTTATAATAAATTAGACTAAATAATGGTGGGTATTTCACTTCCACTAGATGTCATTTAAAGGTAACGTTTTATTTTATTTTCCACATGTGTGTATTACGTATCGTGGAATCCCTCTAATATAAATAGGGTCTTGGGTTTAGGCTTAAGAAGAAAAAATGTGATAAAAAATAATAGAAAAAAAAAGTTTCATCGAGATTTTGTCAACGTGAGTAATCCATATCTAATATAAAATTTTTATAATTATTGTTATTTAAATTTTAATATCAGTATAGTTAATCGATTTTAATTTTATATGAAATTATTGTTTATTGTTGATATTTTTATTGCTGGAATATTTAGAAAAAACTTTTAATAAGAATAAAGTTTTTTTATAATTAAAAAAAAGAAATATAAATTACAACTCTAAATTTCTGAATTTAATATAAAATAATTTTAAAGTATTTGAATTATTTATGAATTAAATTTAAAATTATTTTGAATGCATGTTATATTTTAAATTAATTCCTTTTTATATAAATATGTAGGTTGACTCAAGTTATTAATTTCAAAATTTTTTATTTAAGACTAATTAGAAATAATATAACAAAATAATTCATACTGATTAAAATAATAATATTTATAATATAAGATAAAATTTAATAATAACCATAGTCCAAATTTAATAATTTAATATAACTTATTGGAATTAAACATAAATTGGGTACAATTTTAATTTGAAAGTACTGATATACAATTAACAAATCTAAATTGAGATTTAATTTAACATTATTTAATTTAGTTGTTCATTAGTAATTTAATTAGGTTATGAATTTTAGAATTTATATAATTAATTTCGATTAGGTAAATTTAATTTTAAATAAATAATAATAATAATTAATACAAATATTGATATTTGATAAATTAGATTTTAGATATTAAAAATTAGTTACTAATGTATATTTTCTATATGTGTAGTTACCGAACCTTAATAGACTGAAATTTAATAAAATAGAAATTCAACTCGTGGGGTTTGAAAAAAAATAAATGTAATTAATATGTTTAAAATTTATCTTTCTTACAATCTATTAAAAGGAAGTGAAAAGTATTGTAAAATAATACGATTTTATTCATATATTACTAAATTAATTAAATTAGAATTGTTAAATCTAAATAATATATTAATTTATTTAAATTTAGAATTTAACATGGGTTACAATTAGGAGTTCCTACGCTTTATTGATTTATAATTTCATAAGGAAATTTTAATTTTAATTTAAATAAAATTTAATTTTGATAAATTAACTATTAACTTATATTAAAAATTAATTTTGAATTTATAATCAAGAATTTTAAATATCTAATTAAAATAATTACTGATGAGTTAATAACCATTAACGTTACAATGACTTCTATGCACAATTTAAGAATAACGAAGATTATGTGATGTAATGTTATGTAATTCGTAACTAACCTGCAGTAACTTGCATATTTAATAATTTCAATTTGAATGGATGGTGGTCACTTATATCATGTACATATTTATTTTTAATTAAGAATGAATGTCGAAATACGAGTGCATTACCCTTGGGATATTCATAAAAGGCATAAGCAGGTAGGGCGATTGTATCCCTTGGGTGAAAGTTATTAAAGCCAGTAAGTAGGTTGATGGTGTCCATTGGGTGGAAGACCCTAAAGGCAACAAGTAGAGTGATCGTGTCCCTTACGTGGAAGACCATAAAGCGAACAAGTAAGGTGATTATGTCCCTTAGGTGAAAGACCCTATAACCTACTGGATTCTTTTGATTCTCTTTTGTGTACGACATATGAGTACAATTGTGTGCGAGGACATACGTCAAAGGTACAATTAGAGCAATATTCTGACTAGCTAACGTATAAATAAGTCTCTTATCTCGATATACTAGTTATGGGCGTTAATGCAACGTGACTATCCACTTGGGTACGATGTTGTAAAAGATAATGGTTATTTAATTATATTATTTATGAAATTCATGAAATTTTTGGCATTCGGAGCAATTTTATAATTCTATTATTGCATTCATCTCATTTTTAAAGATTTGATACTTTAATTTATATTTTAAACTTTAAACGAATTATTTTTATTATTTGTACATTTTGTATAATTATATAAATTTTCTAGTTGGGTTGGATACAATTCCACGAGCTGTTATGCTCACCCACACATTAATAGTGTTTCAGGGCTCAGAGATTAGTTAAGGGCGAAACGGAGTGACAATCTAATCATCTGTCTAGTCATAGTGACATTTTCTATTTGTGTTAGAAAAAAGAAATTGTAAACTGAGAAACCCAAAAGTGAGTTTAAACATTGTATTGGATGAATATTCAATTTATTGTGATATAATTATTATTAAATTTGTGCTTGAGAGAATGTTTAAAATTTTTAATCATAACCTGGGATTTGGAGTTAGGTTTGCCCAACTCGGGCATCGAATTTCGAGGTATGACAGGTCTTAACTTCATTTTTCAAGGAGACGAGCCAACTTTCCCAATTGTGAGGCCTTTGTGTTGTCATCGCTGGGGGATAGTCGGTATGATACTGTGAAGGTGAGTTCTAAAGATCTGTATGTTGCTCTTCTAATACGGGGGTTTGTACAGTAATGGTAGTCAAGGCCTTATTCCTCCCTTTAGCCATTGTAGGGTAGATGGAGGTGTCGATGTACTTCATTCGATGGCTTTACTGTCGATTCCTACAGACGGTGCCACATTGTTGATGTTGAGATCTGGCCGTCCCTGCTAGACCGTCATGTACTTGCAAAACCAAGTGACAATGGGGACCCTGGTTGTAGCTAGGGACCCTTCGATACTTAAGTTAGAATAAGCACGTTCTGGGTCTAGTTGAATTAAGGTAATAGTACTTACCTTCTACCGTAAGTGGGGTTATATTTATAACCTTTCGAGATCTCTTCCATGTATGACAACGAGTCTACCATGTAAATACGTATCACACAAGGGATCTTCACATGGGTATATGGCGTTTGTCCCAACATGATTCTCGATGAAGATCTCGGTGAGGTAACCCTTTCCATATAGGGAGGGGACATCTCTTAGTGGTCGGCATCCGAGGAGGTCGTAGTCGATAACTAAAGCCGACCTTTAAGTCGCTTTGGTCGAGGTCATGCATACCGAGCTTAGTTGATGATTGGGGTCAGGTCGAGTTCTGTAATCAAGTCAGCGTTCATATCCACCCCTTGGTGTCGACGTGACAGTGAAATGTCGACTAGGTAACCAAGGCCACCACTCATAATGCCTAGATTAGTCGGGGGTGTTGTGTTCGGCATATGAAGATGAGCTCTTTTTCGACTCTCATCTGAGTTGTTTTCTTTCGTTACTTTCATCTGATTAGAGTCGTTTGGTCAATCCAGTTGATCTGTCCAATTTTACGCATAACAATATCTATTCCCATCAATAATTATATGTATTTGCTATGAAATTGGGTCTTTAAGAGCAAACTGATCTACGCTAAAAACCTCGTCAAGTGACTCATTAGTTCCCGTCAACAATTATAGGCATTTGTAATGAAAGACCTTGGGATTCCTCATCACTTTCTTAGTATTGAAGTGTCTTTTTTTTTTTTTTTTACTGGTATATTTCTATCTCAAGCTAAATATGCTAAGAAAGCACTAGAATGAGCTCAGATGGTTGGATGTAGTTTTATTTAAACTCCCATTTATATACACCTTAATACATCATTATGACATAACCTAATCTTTCTTAGAGTATTAATATTGTTTGTCAGCATATACATGCTTCAATTTCTTGATATGCTCTTTATCAGAGATTGGATTTTCTTAGATGTGCCGACTGGATTTGTGAAGGCTCGGACGAGTCACTCACCCTCTGAGGGAGACTTTTAATAATAATAATCAAAAAAATAAATAAATAGAAGTGTCAGAGTTCAGCCCACAATCTTAACTCATCAAGGGCACGCTGTCCACCAACAAGCCAAGTATAATTTCGCTTTCTTATATTGTAAACCTGTATGCATCTAAATAAATTTTTAATTTTATTTTAATTAAATTTTAAATTTTATAATTCGCAATTGTACAGCTAAAAACTTGTCTACTATAATTTGTAACTTTTTTATAAGATGACAAATCCTCCTCCAATGAAATCCATCAGTGAAATTTCTCCACTTTATATGGTATCAGAGACCTATCTGGACCTTTGATTTATTTTTATTTTTTCAGCCGGAATCAGGCCATTCCTCTGCCCGACCAGCCCATCCGCCACCCAAATAACCCTACACGCCCATCCTGCTGCATCTCCTGCCCGCCACCACGAACCCAACTGTCATTGCTTGAACCGAGATCGCCACCCACTTTAAATTTCTTTTTACCTAAATTCTAACAATTATATAATATACAATTATTTTAGATACTCATTACTAAGTTCAAGTATTTTAATTTATATTTATAAATTATCCAGTCCAGTACGACAGAGTCTTCGATTCTATCCTACCCCTACAAATACCAAGTCAGAATCGAGTTTTCGAGTTTTTAAACTATGGTTAAAATAGTAAACCCCATATCCCCGAGAGAGTCCTGATACAGGCACATGACCCACTCCTCAAATGCGTAAAGAAAAATCCACCGATATTATAGGCAGCTAGAAACAGACCGGAATATTTTAATGATTTTAGGTGGTTCGTCTATCCACGTACTAAGAACATACAATAAAAGAAAAAAGCTTACGACAGAAAGGAATCTTATAATATATATACATATGGTCTCTTGTGTATGTGTGAAGGATAAACAGCTTATCTATTCTGACTGGTTCCGTAATCCACACAATACTGTCGTTGAGACGGGAGCGGATCAAGTGCGGCCACGGATTCGCCTAACACGGTGAGTCCCTGACGGTGGGGCCACATTTTAAGTATGTATTGTATATCCATGCCGTCCATCTACTTTTCCATATCATTTTAGATTCTGGCCGAAAAATGAAGAAAATCTAAATCTCAGATGGATCACACTATAGGAAATAGTAGTGACTGAAGGCCTACCATTAAAAACTTCCCGGCGCCCTCGGTAATGGAAACTAATTTTTATATGCCATCCAACCAGTTTATAAGGTTACAAAGACCTCAATGAAGGGAAGAAAATAAATATCAGCTTGATCCAAAACTGTTGTGGCTAACAAAATGTATTTAATGGTTTCTACTGTTACCTGTTGTGTGGTGCAGATGAGAATTGGATCGGCTTCATTTTTCGGTTTTTTGAATAAAATAATATGAAAAAATTGATGGACGGCATGGATATACAAAAAATACGTCAAGTGGGCCTCACAGTAAGGGCCGCACCGTATTTAGTAAGGCGGGGGCCGCAAGGTGAGCCAAATATGGCATGAAAAGTACAAGGTGCGACGTAGTAAAATCTTTCCCGCCAATACACCGGTAGCGGATTGAGTGGTGTACCATACACCAGCTATATAGCTGGTGTAGGTACGTGTCGTGCGAAGACGAGCGCTGACGTTTCTACAGCTCCGATTGTACGAACGGTTCAAAGGAGATCAAAGTTACATGGCCCCAAAATGATTTATTTATTACATCCGCACCGTTCATACATTTTTTGAGATAATTCTAGAGTATCTTTCAAAAAATGAATCATATCCAAATGTTAAATCAATGGCATGCGTTCAATCCCCCGCTCCTTTTTTCAGTATGGTCTACTTGCTCATTATATCTGCTTTTAATTTTCGTCTCAAGTCCTACGACGAGCTTGAAAAATTTACGAACGGTTTGAATATAACATATAACTTATTATGGATTCACAAAACTTGCTGACATACATACATTAGCTATATAGCTGGTGTCGGATACATCAGCCAATCCTCTTCCCAATACACCACTTGCGTAGGACGACAGTACCACGAAAACGATAAACCCCGTCATTTAAGATTACATGGCAAAAAGCAGGCATGTTTGCTCATCAAGTGGGCCACAATGCCAGTATCAGTGGACAACCGATGATCAGACTCATCAGACAGGTTTGACCCACCTAATCCTCCCCCGTACATTACATGAGCCATATATAGTCGATGAATAGAACACCAACTATATATCCTACGGTTAGGATCTTCAAATCCAGATATTTTTGTGCAAAAGCCAGCCATGGTATTTTGGATGACTCGATCCATGCCATTCATCGGACAGGACTCATCTGCATGTTCCACGTACAGAGAATCAGTCTCATCAGGCTGGCCATACATGTGTGCGCTGGACTGTTTGTTTGCTTTCAACCTTTCATTTTCCATACACGTGTTGACGTGGCCCACCTGATAAATAAACTACCGTGATTTTTGGGTCACGTCACAAATAAGATCGTGCCAAATATATGAATGATGGGCGTCTCGCACATGCTAGCATGTGGGGCACGTCCAGAGTATCGTTTGCATTTTCTTCTCAATTAATTAAAGTAGTTATCTATTTTAGGAGAAATTTATGCATCCAATCAGTTGTACGATGATTTACTGTCCAAGCAGTAGTTAACATCCAATCTATCATGTTCATGTGGCATCCACTCCGTCCAATAGGTAGGCCTCATCATGATGATCATCTTTTGAAAACAAAAGCCCCATCCACTCATAAGGTACGATATACCATATAAAAGAAAGTAGAACCGCTGATGAATAACAAAATAAGCGTGTGATTCTCCAGATTAGTGGATGTAGCTGATCTTTACAGAAGATGATCATCTTGGTGATGTTAACCTATTGGACGTGGTGGATGCAACATGCACATGATAGATTGGAAGTTGTCTGCTGCTTGGATAATAACTTATAGTCCAACCCATTGGATGTGTGCATCTCTCTCGGGTGGAGTGGACTTTTTTTATTTTCAAATTATAATGTTAGACATTATTTTAAGAGGGAAAAAAAAAATGGCAGTGCTACGTGGGCGTACATGTAAGTCAAATCAAATGGTCCAAATGTGGGCCCGAAGGAGCTGGAGCCGTTGATCAGGCAGCCATTGTGACTTGGCAGTTTTATGGGTTGGATTGGGGCTTCTTTTTTTTTTTGCTGATTGAAAGTGAACAATTGCTGGGCCAATAAAGTGATGGTTAAGATGGTCATATCATCAACCGTTCTGATTTCACTATAGTTGCGCGAGTCTCGTATCCAAGAGACTCGCGAGTACATTCCATTGTACTGCCTTTTGCAAAACATACGGAAATACTGTAGAAGAAATACTGTAGAAGAAAGAGACTCGCCCCTTCTGCCTTGGCCATTCACCGAGCACCGGAAGAGAGCTTTGCTAAGCCCACACGCGTGCACGGGGCAGCTAAGATAGACGCTATCACATGTGCCAGAATGGGATAATATATCAGATCCAATCCATCCATCATGAGAGTGACCCTATTTTGATATCATTTACCAAAATTCAAAATAATTCATCAATGAGGTGGGCTACAACTTATAAAATTAATTTGTGGCTGAAAATGTTGACTAAAGTCTTCTAAACCGTTCATCTGTTTTTAACATCATGCCCCATCTGATTAATGAACCAATCTTATATTTCTCGAGAGCACGTGCATGGTGAAATACAACTGATGGGCGGTTTGGATGTTGCAATTGCCTGCCATGGTTGCACATCTGGTGGTGAGCATCACAGCGATGGTATATCTTGCATGCGCGCGTGGGCTTAGCAAACCTCCCGCAAGGTTCGTTAGCCGCCCACATTTTATTTTTATTTTTTTTAGCACACGCGCGCACACCCCTACACACTCACGCTGCATTTGAATTTCACCACCCACCTAACCTATGGATACTCGAACCCTTGACCGGCTGTTGAAACTCCTCGGTGTCTACCACCCGAGCAATAGTAAGGATCCAGCCGCCCACTTATCAAAGCCAGAAAAGACAACCACGTCGTAGGCGGTGGGACCCACCAGTTAGATCGTCGGTGACCAAACTCAATCGGATTTGCTGTCCTTTTTTAATGTGTGGCCTACCTGGTAGCTCATCGACTACTCCTTGGGCCGATGATATGGAAGGCTATTGCCTGCCATCCTCGGAAGCTAAGTGGGGCCCACCGTGAAATCTGTGAGAAATCCACCGGCTAATCTTTTTTTTTAATCTAATGTTAGTACATGAGCCCGAATAAATAGGCAAATCCAAAACTCAAGTGGGCTATACGATAGAAAAAAGCGGAGATTGATCGCCTACCACTGAAACATTCGTAGGACCAATCTGGGAAGGTTTCAACGATATGTATTTCTTTCCATACTTTTTCCCATCGTGTGGTCTACTTGAGTTTTGGATCTACCACAATTTTGAATTCATCTCATAGCATGATCTGTTAAAACGGATGGACGGGGTGGATTCCTACAAACTCATGGTGGGCTCCACCTAGCTTTTGACCGTGCGCGGTCGCATGCAATCCACGTCATCCGGATTAGGTCTAGTATATAAATGACGTCACGTACCGTCATTTCTTTCCTACTAACGTGCCAAACGTGTAGAATATCTGATCCGTGCAAAAAGCGGCAACGCCTTCATGTGAAAATGAGGTAGGACACTAATCGAGTAAGCCTACGAACTCAGAGTTTTTGGACAGCCGATGGAATGGCTTGATTTCTAACCCGAGTCATCATCATGGTGTGCATTTTTTATCTTGCTGTAAGTTTTCGCGGGACAGGAATAACGAAACAAACGGTGGGGGCGGTGGAAACGTTTCTAAAGAGGAAAATATGTTCTCTTCTGTATTCCATGGTATGTCCGGAAATAAATGTACTTCCATATGATCATGCACGGTGATTCCTAGATTCTAGTTTTAATGTAATTTTCTTTCCAGTGGCATGGGGTTTAAATACCAAAGTCGATATATATATATATATATATATATATATATATATATATATATATATATATATATATATATTGTTTTTGTAATTTTTCTAGTTAAAGATTTCCTATCCAAAGAAAGAAGAAGAGAGGTTACTCTCTTGTAATTTTAAGTTTTCTTATTTCCAGTGAGGAAGAAAATTTTATTTTGTTACCGGGTGATTTAGGCGTATTATTGAAGCATATAAATTCCTGTATCTTTTATCTCTTGTTTTAGTTTAAACATTTTCTTTTATGGTCTTAGCTTGGCTAACATCAATAGTGTACGGGAGCACCCTTTCCGTTATAATTGGTATCAGAGCGAAAGGTTGACAAGTTTTTTAGCACGAGATTGGTGTTGGTATTTTTATTGCAATTGTATTTCATATGGATAGATCAAGTTCTACTAAATTTGAGGTATTGAAGTTCGGTGGATTCAATTACGCGTTGTAGAAACTAAGAATAAATGTTATGTTGGTGAATGATGTGCAATTGTGATAAAATGAAATGAAAAGAACTCTGTAGAGATGAAAGACGGGGTATTTGAAGAGAAAATTAATTAACCATTATAAATCTTCTTGTAAGGCCTGTATCATAGTCTGTACCGTTCCTTAAGATCTTGCAGTCCTCCTGATCGAATTTCGGCGACCTGTGATGCGTAAATAACATTTGTGCGCGACCCTAAGTCACATCCTGTATATCAGAGTTGACTCGACCTAAGACTTGTACCCTAGCAACCGCGCCATCGCCGTGATTCCAACGCCGCGTCTCGCGCACTAATGCGATACCCAGGCCACGAGTTATGGGCTCGCATTCATTTCAAGGAAAACACCATACATTGTAAATTTCAAGAGAATCTCTACAACTTACCGTATCAATCAATCAAATACACATCCTATCACAAGTACAAGTAACCCACACCCTACCCATCTCTCTCCCATTCCCGAAGTCAACTCTCTCTCTCTCTCTCTCTCTCTCTCTCTCTCTCTCTCCACCCATCCCTTCCTTACAACTATCACCTATCACTCCATCACCTTTTCATCCTATCACTTCTTTCACTTTCTCATTTTCTCTCTTCACTCCTAAGCAACCCAAGAGAGCCAACGTCCAAACTATTCCAAGAGAGCTAGGTGTGGCCCACTTCCCTACCTCAAAAACTCTCATTGCCACAATCCAAAATTCATCATCCACCATCAAAGGTTGAGCATACAAGCTAAGGAAGCCAAGGGACCGAGAAGAAGGCCAATCGGTTGGTGATCGTAGTATAGGATCTTGATTTTTTATATAAGGCCTACTTGTGATGGGACTCATCTTGATGTTTGTGTTGTATCAAAGAGGGGCCAATAGTGGCGGGGTCCCTCTAATATGCCAATCTTTCTCTATCTCTCTTTTGTGATGGATTGTGGCTCACTTGATCTAGACCGTCCATCTATTGGGTCCCTTCTCGTTGTAATGGATGAAGTAAAAATACAAATATCACTTTGATCTATCCACGGTGGGCCATCACGTGGGACCCACCTTGATGGCATGCCCCATCTGAGGTCATCCATCCGCTGGACGTCTAGTATCCCTGGACAAAGAGAAAACACAAGTATCAACTTAATCCAAAGTTGAGGTGGGCCACTCGTGTGGACCCACCTCGTACACGTGTTGCGGCTGGGCTGTCCATCTGCTTGACGGCCAGCAGCACCTGACTGCTGTTAATGAGCTCCGTGGGCCACTAAGATATGTGTATTTTATACTTACCGTCCATCTGTTTGGACGTGGGCCCACCCCACACGTATGACACGTGTGGGCAGGTGGGACCCACCTTAATGTACGTATTTTATCTACGCATTGTCCATCTGGATGGTGCATGTGTAGCCCACCATGATGAATGTGTGGATCCACATCATTAATTGCTTAGACGGTGGGCCACTTTAATGTATATATTTTATCCAGCCATCCATCTATCTGGACGCTTGATGTTGGAGACTCTAAAATAATAATAATAATATTATTATTATTGTATTCTATTATATTGTATAAATATTATATGTATGTGGAGGGTCCCACGTGGGACCCACCTTTTTGGAAGCGGATTGGCTGGAGGAGCTCAAACCAGCTATATAGCTGATGTATTGCATCAGCAAGTTCTGTGGCCCCAACTTGATATATGTGGTATGATCCACACCATCCGTCCATTTGCTGGACGGTGGGACCCAGCCACATGTGTGAGGTCCTCACCTGTAACATCCCATATTTTTTTCAACTTGGCAATAGACGTCCTTAGACATAAAACTGCCCTAGGACCTTATTCTGTCATATTCGGTCATAATTAGGGTGTAATTTAGAACTGCCCTATTTTGATGTCTGCTTGATTATGAATTGAATGTGTGTGAATTCATGTTTACAATGCACTTCAGAACATGTTCATATGATTGAATGATTTGTAATCTTGATCCATTACTGCTTTGACTATCTCATAGGATGTCATGTTGTAATTGAATGTGTTTTGGGCTATTGAATAGTCCAAGCAACGTGGGAGTGAGTAGCTAACTCAGTGGAACAATAGAGTAAAGATTAACATGTTATCAAATCAGTCAAGCGCTAATAATAAAGCAAACATAGCAAACATTCTTAAATACTGTAGTTAATGCAAGGATGAAATGACATGATGTATGCCCTCGCCAACATACTCCCTCATGCGACACCATCTTTTACGTTCGCAGCATGCTTTCTTCCCTCAGTGCTCCACATCTTTCAGGCACATGCAGTGCGATGTTATGAGTGTGATTACGGAGTTATTATTGGTCATTTTCATACAGCAGGATTGAGAAGCTAAGGTACCTCCCCTATATCAATTCTCAACAATGATCCACTCTAGGGTCGTCAGTCCTAGTATATCTCATACAAAGTGCAGTTTTAGGTCGCTGCAAGGGTTGTCAGAGCTATTACACGCAATCGTTACATCATTCCCCCATCACCATATCAATACAGGCCTTATGTACTCTTATCAATACTGCCCTATTTTGATGTTTGCTTGCTTATGAATTGAATGTGTGTGAATTCATGTTTACAATGCACTACAGAACATGTTCATATGATTGAATGATTTGTAATCTTGATCCATTACTGCTTTGACTATCTCATAGGACATCATGTTGTAATTGAATGTGTTTGGGGCTATTGAATAGTCCAGGCAATCGGTAACCAGACTTGCATTCATGGTTGAGTTGGATTCGCCACGCAGAACTTGTTTGATGAACCCAAACCGTGCGTTGCTTGTCGACAGTGGTTAGGCCACACGAGGTGCTTATACACTTTATGTCGATCAACTCAACGGGCGCTCGTACTAGTCGAACTCGTCAAGTAACCCGATTATCCCGATGTATGTTAACCATGTATGGACGCTACTGCTTGAATCTAAAGTACCAAACTTACCAATGAAAATCCTGTTAACCATGGTACCTCGATCTGCTAAGACTCATGAACCGGGCATAGTGGTATGGGACACCGTGGTCGAGTTGTCGGCCTACGCTGGGGCCACGAGCCTCCCCATAATGACCAGTGAACAACCCAGACTCGTGAGTCGAATATGGTGGTATGGGACACTGTATTCAAGCTGTCAGCCTACACTGATAAGGTGATGGGGGAGTGGTGTAACGATTACGTGTAACAGCCCTAACAGCCCTTTATAGTGACCTCAAGCGTACTCTGAGTCTACGGGAAGGTGATAACCCTTTCGTAGCAACAAGAGTATAAACTAGGCCTGTATGGATAATGTGATGGGGGAGTGGTGTAACGATTGCGTGTAACAGCCCTGACAGCCCTTGCAGTGACCTAGAACCGTACTTTGTATGAGATATGTTAGGACTGACGACCCTAGACTGGATCATTGTTGAGAATTAATATAGGGGAGGTACCTTAGCTTCCCAATCCTGCTGTATGAAAAGAACTAGTAATAACTCGATAATCACACTCATAACATCGCACTGCATGTGCTTGGAAGATGTGGAGCATTGAGGGAAGAAAGCATGCCGTGAACGTAAGATGGTGTCACATGAGGGAGTATGTTGGCGAGGGCATACATCATGTCATTTCATCCTTACATTAACTACAGTATTTAGGAATTTTTTCTATGTTTGCTTTATCATTACCGCTTGACTGATTTGATAACATGTTAATCTTTATTCTATTGTTCCACTGAGTTAGCTAGTCACTCCCACGTTATGGGACAGTGTTGTACACACCAACCAGACCCTGTTGTAGTTTCAGATGATGGTGCAGCCTGCGAGGCAGAGCTAGACTTCGAGGATGATGAGAAGGCATTCTCCTATATGCAGTATTCAGGCGGGTCTTCTTCGACCTTGTCCTGATTCGACGGGGTCGTAGGGCTATATGATTTAGTTGAACACTTTATCTCCTGATAATTGGTATAATTTGACACCAGACATGTATCTATTCAGCTCTATTGTATATTCATATTTTGAGAATTTGAAACCACTTATGTACTTTATATATTTATCACAGTCTTTCACTTGCTTAATTTAGTCACCCCCAGAGTATGATATGCTGTTTTGGTATAATCCCACTCATGTTCACATGCACTCTTGATCATCAGCATAATCTATGTTGCATAAGTGATGCGTTGGAACTCGGGAGTTGAGTTCTGCTCGACCCCCGATTTTTAGGGCGTTACATCACCGTCCAGCTGGGATGTGGAACCCACTTATGATGTATGTAGTCTATAACCACACTGTCCATCCATGGTGAAAACCCACCAAATGTGTTGATATCCACACCGTCCAGATGGCTAAACGCTGGGACCCACCATTGATGTATGTATTTTATGTCCGTGTCATCCATCTACTAGGTCCACCTTGATGTCTGTGTTATATCCAAACCGTCCATCCAGATGGTGAGCTCAACTTCAGGCTTGAGACATATAAAAATAATAATAAGACAGGTCTGCATGTCAGGTGGACCACACTGCAGAAACCAGTGGAGGATTAAATGCCTACCATTGAAACCCGTTTGGGGTTCTAAAAGCTTTGGATCAATATGAAATTTATTTTCCTCTTAATCCAGGTCTTTGTGACCTTATGATTAGATTAGATGGAAAATAAACGTTATGGCGGGCCCAGTGAATTGTTAACAGTGAAAATCACTATCTTCACTACTATTTGTGGTATAGTCCAGATGATCTTTCGATATGATTCATTTTTGGGAAATGTTCTATAATAATCTCTAAGATTAGATGTATGGTGTAAATATAATAAGTAAAAATATAGTGTGTAGGTCCCACCTTGATGTGGTATATATTGAGGCTCAGATATGAGGCCCATTGCGATATGTTGGGGGCCCATTGGTGTGGCCCGTGGCTGCGCCCCACTTGATGTATATGAGGCCCATTGGTGTGGCCTATTGATGCGGCCCACTTGATGTATATGAGACTCATTGGTGCGGCCCACTCAATGTATATGAGGCTCATTGGTGCGGCCTGTGGTTGCAGCCCATTGATGTGGCCCACTTGATGTATATGAGGCCCATTCGTGTGGCTCATTGATGTAGCCCACTTGATGTACATGAGGACCATTGTGATGTATTTGAGGCCCATGGGTTGAAGCCTAATATGATGTATATAAAAACCATGAGTGACGCCCAATGAGACGTATGTGAGGCCTTTGTGTGGGGCCGAATCTGAAGTATATGAGGTCCATTATGATGTGTGATTCTGCCATGATGTATGTAATGATGTTTATGGCAGGTCATGTCTTGGGAGCTATGATAGTTTGACATCCACATTATAAGAGCAATGATGGTTAAATGTTCGCATTGTAACTCTCCCTAAGGCCCATTGTTAGGCCCATACTTATTGCGTGTAGGCCATCTAGGCCCATCTTCGTTATGAAGATATTTCATCATCATATAACATGCTTAGTATAACTCCATGATTCATGCCCATACACATCATATGTATACTTAATATGAGGAATGATTGATCATAACATATGTCATTGGGTAGATTGTTTATGGGACTCACTGAAAGGAGTTTTCCACATGAGGGCGCGGTACGCGCAGGATTGTTACATGACAGGACAGTGTGATTCACGCATCTCACATCTGTGTAACATGATTACTGTACGGCCTAACGATATTAGGGTTGTGGCCTCCACAATCACACTATAAGAAATCCTACTTTTAGTGACGAAAATTTTCATCTCTAAAAGCTAACTTTTCATAGTTAAAGGTTTTTAGCGACGAAATTTTTCGTTGCTAAATTCAATGCTAATACACTGCCCCTATAGAGTTTCAGCAGCGAAAAAATTTAAATCGTTGCTAAATGGAAGCTTTTTAGCGACGAAACTTTCATCGCTAAAAAAACTGTATAGGTCTTTTAGCAGCGAAACTTTTCGCTGCAAAAAAAATAATTATTCCACTACTTTTCGCTGCAAAAAATAATTGTTCCACTTTTAGTAATGAAATTTTTTATTACTAAAAATCTGTGGAAGACTTTTAGTAGCGAAAATTTTCGCTGCTAAAAATATTCATTCAACTTTTCGCGTCGATACTTTTCGTTGCTAAAAAAATATTACAAGACTATTAGCAGTAAAAAGTTTTGCTGCTAAAAATATATTTTTAGTTTTAGCGACGAACAATTTCACAACGAAAAATGCTTTACAAGCTTTTAGCAACGAAAATTTCATCCCTATAATATTTTTAAAAACTGTTAGCAACGAAACATTTCGTCGCTAAAAATACGTACATAACTTTTAGCGGCAAAAAATTTCGTCGCTAAAAGTCTCTTTTTTTTTAAAAAAATGTCCAATAGAAAATTTCGTACAAAATACCTGATAGACACCTATTGCAATATATTTCATCATATTCATCCTGATATACCTGTTATACCATCATATTCATATTCACATCCTGATATACACCTGTTATGTATCATATTTTTCCTGATATACACCTGTTATATCATAATACACCTGTCAAATTTCATCATATTTACATTCAGATCCATCTAACCCAAACTAGTAAATCTATCCAAACATAAACTACATACATCCAAACACAAATAATTTTATACGCATCATATTCATTCACGTATAAATATATATAAGTTTAACATCATGAATAAAAAAGAAAAAATCATAAAGATGAAGGCGAAGGTGGTGGGGCATCGGTAGGTAAGCGTGCAGCGAAAGCTTGAAACATCTCTGTCATCCGTCGCTCATGCTCCACCCGCATCTCCTCCATCTTCCTCTCCTGCTTCTCCTTCTGCCTCGCCAGCTGATCCTCCATCTTCCTCTCTTGCTCCTCTCTCTGCCTCGTCAGCTCCTCCATCATCTTCCTCTCTTGCTCCTCCCTCTGCCTGTCTAGCTGATCTCTGATGTCATCGATGACAACCCATAGCTGATAAACCTCTCTCTTTGCGATATCAGCTCGGCGTACGACGCTGTCACCAACGAAGACGGATTGGCTGGAGGCAGCTCTAGCGGGTGCCATGAGCTTAGCACAATGGCCAAGCCCACGCACATATCCAGAACGGGTGCTAAGCACCTGACTCAGGATCTCTGGCTCACTCCGCTGAGTACCATCGGGAGTGGGCTGACTGCGTAAGGTGTTTATCTCCTCCTGTAATGAAAACATATAAATTTTCATAACAAATGATATTATTATAATTTAATACAATTAAATTTTACAATGTAATGATTTTTACCCAAATCTCGCTGGCTTTAAGATGTACCCAAGATCCACTCGCCTGCCGACAGTGAGTCCCTTTGTAGAAGTCTACTGGTCCGGGCTCTTGGCCAGTGACGGAATCTCGCTGCGCAATCGAAAGGAAAATAAAGTTAATATAAATGCATCGAAAGAATATAAAAATTACCAGTAATTTCTTACCATGCCGTGACGAAGTCGTACAAATGACTTTGAATCAGCTACGTGGTTCACTTCTAACTTTCTCCTGTTATCAAAATTTATTTTGCTCATCTTCTGAACACATTATACATAATGCATTGTTATTAATTACGAATTTAATTATTATGTTAAGATATCATAAATATGTAAATATTACCTAAAAAGAATCAGACGAAAACCTATCGCAGAGTATCCGCCAGTCCTCATGGGTCACGTGAGGCGGTGCGGACTGGACGGGCTCCTCGTGGCTCGCGGACCGCTTGTACTGCTGGTATAACTTACCGCGATAAGCCTTAAACCGCTCCTTCATCATGTCGTCGATGACATAGGAGATGTGCGGAACACTTAAATCCAAGTGAAATTTATCCTACAGTTTCGTAAATGATAGATTAAGGCAATAAACTTATTAAGAAAATAACTTAGTCGTAAATAAACTTTTATAAAATAAATTAGAATTCATAAGTATAGGTTAAGGTTAAGGTTAAGGTTAAGGTTTAGGTTTAGGTTTAGGATAAGGTTTAGGTTAAGGTTATGGTTTAAGTTTAGGTTATAGGTTATAGCTATAAGGAATTGAGAATAGCTTAAGGTTTTAGGTTTATGAAATTGAGTTCGGGTTCGGGTTTAGGTTTGGGTTTTCAAGTTTAGGTTTAGGTTTAGGTTAGGGAGTTGAGATTAGAATTTGGTGTAGGTTTAGGTTTAGGGATTTGAGAATAGGTTAAGGTTTAGGTTTAGGAAATCGGGTTCGGGTTCGGGATCAGGTTTAGGCTTGGGTTTTCAAGTTTAGGTTTAGGTTAGGGAGTTGAGATTAAGTGTAGGTTTTGGTTTAGGGAGTTATCGGGTTCGGGTTTGGGATCGGGTTTATGTTTGGGTTTTCAAGTTTAGGTTTAGGTTAAGTAGTTGAGATTAGGATTAGGTGTAGGTTTAGGTTTAGGAATTTGAGAATACATTTAGGTCTTAGGCTTAGGTTTAGGTTTTGGTTTTGGTTTAGGTTATAGGTTTTGATTTAGGTTATAGGTTATAGGTTATAGGTTTTGGTTTAGGTTATAGGTTATAGGTTGTAGGTTTAAGATAAGGTTTAGGTTTAGGTTTAGGTTATAAGTTTTGGGATTTGGGAATAGTTTTAAGTTATAAGTATAGGTTTAGGTTAGGTTATAGGTTTTGGGATTTGATAATGGGTTTGGGTTTAGGTCATAGGTTTTGGTTTTGGTTTAGGTTATAGGTTTTGGTTTATGTTATAGGTTATAGGTTTAGGTTTAGGTTTAGGTTATAGGTTTTGGGATTTGAGAATGGGTTCGGGTTTAGGTTATAGGTTTTGGGTTTGGTCAAGGTTATAGATTTTTGGGATTTGAGAATGGGTTCGAGTTTAGGTTATAGATTTTGGTTTTGGTTTAGGTTATAGGTTTTGGTTAAGGTTATAGGTTATAGGTTTAGGTTTAGGTTAAGGTTAGGTTAAGGTTATAGGTTTTGAGATTTGGGAATAGTTTTAGATTATAAGTATAGGTTTAGGTTAGGTTATAGGTTAAGGTTTAGGGATAGGTTATAGGTTTTGGGATTTGAGAATGGGTTCGGGTTTAAGTCATAGGTTTTGGTATTGGTGTAGGTTATAGGTTTTGGAATTTGAGAATGGGTTCGGGTTTAGGTTATAGGTTTTGGTTTTAGTTTAGTTATAGGTTTTGGTTTAGGTTATAGGTTATAGGTTTTGGTTTTGGTTAAGGCTAGGTTTAGGTTATAGGTTTTGGGATTTGAGAATGGGGTTAGGTTTAGGTTATAAGTTTTGGTTTTGGTTTAGGTTATAGGTTTTGGGATTTAGGAATGGGTTCGGGTTTAGGTTATAGGTTTTGGTTTTGGTTTAGGTTATAGGTTTTGGTTAAGGTTATAGGTTATAAGTTTAGGTTTAGGTTAAGGTTAGGTTTAGGTTATAGGTTTTGGGATTTGGTAATAGTTTTAGATTATAAGTATAGGTTAAGGTTAGGTTATAGGTTTTGGGATTTGAGAATGGGTTTAGGTTTAGGTTATAGGTTATAGGTTTTGGTTTTGGTTTAAGTTATAGGTTTTGGTTAAGGTTATAGGTTATATGTTTAGGTTTAGGTTAAGGTTACGTTTAGGTTATAGGTTTTGGGATTTGAGAATAGTTTTAGGTTATAAGTATATGCTTAAGTTAAGTTATAAGTTAAGGTTTAGGGATAGGTTATAGGTTTTGTGATTTGGGAATTGTTTTAGGTTATAATCAAATGTTTAGGTTAGATTATAGGTTAAGGTTTAGGGATAGGTTATAAGTTTTGGGATTTGGGAATAGTTATAGGTTATAAGTATAGGTTTAGGTTAAGTTATAGGTTAAGGTTTACGGATAGGTTATATGTTTTGAGATTTGAGAATGGGTTCGTGTTTAGGTTATAGGTTTTGGTTTAGGTTTAGGTTATAGGTTTTGGTTAAGGTTATAGGTTATAGGTTTAGGTTTAGGTTAAGGTTAGGTTTAGGTTATAGGTTTTGGGATTTGGCAATAGTTTTAGGTTATAAGTATAGGTTTAGGTTAGGTTATAGGTTTTGGAATTTGAGAATGGGTTCAGGTTTAGGTTATAGGTTTTGGTTTTGGTTTAGGTTAAAGGTTTTGGTTAAGGTTATAGGTTATAGGTTTACGTTTTGGTTAAGGTTACGTTTAGGTTATAGGTTTTGGGATTTGGGAATAGTTTTAGGTTATAAGTATAGGTTTAAGTTAAGTTATAAGTTAAGGTTTGGGATAGGTTATAGGTTTTATGATTTGAGAATAGTTTTAGGTTATAAGTATAGGTTTAAGTTAGATTATAGGTTAAGGTTTAGGGATAGATTATAGGTTTTGGGATTTGGGAATAGTTTTATGTTATAAGTATAGGTTTAGGTTAGGTTTTATGTCAAGGTTTAGGGATAGGTTATAGCTTTCGGGATTTGAGAATGGGTTCGTGTTTAGGTTATAGGTTTTGGTTTTGGTTTAGGTTATGGGTTTTGGTTAAGGTTATAGGTTATAGGTTTAGGTTTAGGTTAAGGTTAGATTTAGGTTATAGGTTTTGGGATTTGGAAATAGTTTTAGGTTATAAGTATAGGTTTAGGTTAAGTTATAGGTTTTGGGATTTGGTAATGGGTTCGAGTTTAAGTTATAGGTTTTGGTTTTGGTTTTAGTTATAGGTTATAAGTTTATGTTTAGGTTAAGGTTAGGTTAAGGTTAGGTTTAGGTTATAGGTTTTGGGATTTGGAAATAGTTATAGGTTAAAAGTATAGGTTTAGGTTAGGTTATAGGTTTTGGGATTTAATAATGGGTTCAAGTTTAGGTTGTAGGTTTTGGTTTTGGTTTTGGTTATAGGTTATTGGTTTAGGATAAGGTTTTGGTTATAGGTTTTGGGATTTAACAATGGATTTGGGTTTAGGTTATAGGTTTTGATTTTCGTTTAGGTTCTAGGTTTTTGAGATTTGAGAATGGGTTCGGGTTTAGGTTAAAGGTTTTGGTTTTGGTTAAGGTTATAGGTTATAGGTTTAGGTTTAGGTTATAGGTTTTGGGATTTGGGAATAGTTTTAGATTATAAGTATAGGTTTAGGTTAGGTTGTAGGTTAAGGTTTAGGGATAGGTTATAGGTTTTGAGATTTGAGAATGGGTTCGGGTTTAGGTCATAGGTTTTAGTATTGGTTTAGGTTATAGGTTTTGGGATTTGAGAATGGGTTCGGGTTTAGGTTATAGGTTTTGGTTTTAGTTTAGGTTATAGGTTTTGGTTTAGGTTATAGGTTATAGGTTTTGGTTTTAGTTAAGGTTAGGTTTAGGTTATAGGTTTTGGGATTTGAGAATGGGGTCGGGTTTAGGTTATAGGTTTTGGTTTTGGTTTAGGTTATAGGTTTTGGGATTTGAGAATGGGTTCGGGTTTAGGTTATAGGTTTTGGTTTTGGTTTAGGTTATAGGTTTTAGTTAAGGTTATAGGTTATAGGTTTAGGTTTAGGTTAAGGTTATGTTTTGGTTATGGGTTTTGGGATTTGGCAATAGTTTTAGGTTATAAGTATAGGTTTAGGTTAGGTTATAGGTTTTGGGATTTGAGAATGGGTTCGGGTTTAGGTTATAGGTTTTGGTTTTGGTTTAGGTTATAGGTTTTGGTTTAAGTTATAGGTTATAGGTTTAGGTTTAGGTTAAGGTTAGGTTTAGGTTATAGGTTTTGGGATTTGAGAATAGTTTTGCGTTATAAGTATGGGTTTAAGTTAGGTTATAAGTTAAGGTTTGGGGATAGGTTATAGGTTTTGGGATTTGGGAATAGTTTTATCTTATAAGTATAGGTTTAGTTAGGTTATAGCTTAAAGTTTAGTGATAGGTTATCGGTTTTGGAATTTGGTAATAGTTTTAGGTTATAAATATAGGTTTAGGTTAGGTTATAGGTTAAGGTTTAGGGATAATTTATAGGTTTTGAGATTTGAGAATGGGTTCAGGTTTAGGTTATAGGTTTTGGTTTTGGTTTAGGTTATAGGTTATAGGTTTAGGTTTAGGTAAAGGTTAGGTTTAGGTTATAGGTTTTGGGATTTGGGAATAGTTTTAGGTTATAAGTATAGGTTTAGGTTAGGTTATAGGTTTTGGGATTTGATAATGGGTTCGGGTTTAGGTTATAGGGTTTGGTTTTGGTTTAGGTTATAGGTTTTGATTTTGGTTATAGGTTATAAGTTTAGATTTAGGTTAAGGTTAGGTTTAGGTTTTAGGTTTTAGGATTTGGGAATAGTTATAGGTTATAAGTATAGGTTTTGGTTAGGTTATAGGTTTTGGGATTTGATAATGGGTTCGGGTTTAGGTTATAGGTTTTGGTTTTGGTTTACGTTATAGGTTTTGGTTTAGGTTATAGGTTATAGGTTTAGGATAAGGTTAGGTTATAGGTTTTGGGATTTGAGAATGGTTTTGGGTTTAGGTTATAGGTTATAGGTTTAGTATAAGGTTTAGATTATAGGTTTTGGGATTTGAGAATGGGTTCGGGTTTAGGTTATAGGTTTTGGTTTTGGTTTAGGTTATAGGTTATAGGTTTAGGATAAGGTTTAGGTTTTGGTTTAGGTTATAGGTTTTAGGATTTGAGAATGGGTTCAGGTTTAGGTTATAGGTTTTGGTTTTGGATTAGGTTATAAGTTTTGAGATTTTAGAATGGGTTCAGGTTTAGGTTATAGGTTTTGATTTTTGTTTATGTTATAGCTTTTGGTTAAGGTTATAGGTTATAGGTTTAAGTTTGGGTTAAGGTTAGGTTTAGGTTATAGGTTTTGGGATTTGACAATAGTTTTAGGTTATAAGTATAGGTTTAGGTTAGGTTATAGGCTTTTGGTTTTGAGAATGGGTTCGGGTTTAGGTTATAGGTTTTTAGTTTTGGTTTATGTTATAGGTTTTGGTTACGGTTATAGGTTATAGGTTTAGGTTTAGGTTAAGGTTATGTTTAGGTTATAGGTTTTGAGATTTGGGAATAGTTTTAGGTTATAAATATAGGTTTAGGTTAGGTTATAGGTTTTGAGATTTGATAATGGGTTTGGGTTTATGTTATAGGTTTTTGTTTTAGTTTAGGTTATAAGTTTTGGTTTAGGTTATAGGTTATAAGTTTAGGTTTAGGT
The DNA here is from genome assembly GCA_037074715.1 of Magnolia kwangsiensis. NCBI lineage: Eukaryota > Viridiplantae > Streptophyta > Magnoliopsida > Magnoliales > Magnoliaceae > Magnolia > Magnolia kwangsiensis. Next base: position 39,648,701 of record CM073583.1, on the reverse strand, counting down.
TATAGGTTTTTAGATTTGGGAATGGTTTGGGTTTAGGTTATAGGTTTTGGTTTTGATTTAGGTTATAGGTTTTGAGATTTGAGAATAGGCTCGGGTTTAGGTTATAGGTTTTGATTTTGGTTATAGGTTATTGTCTTTGGGATTTGAGAATTGGTTCGGGTTTAGGTTATAGGTTTTGGTTTTAGTTTAAGTTATAGGTTTTTGGATTTGAGAATCGGTTCGGGTTTAGGTTAAGGGTGTGGTCCCTGCACATACAAATATAAACACGGCCTGTCTAAATGGCTAGGCCCTTCCAATGTCATCCATAGAAAATGGACAGCTTCATCATGGTTATAACAGCAGTTCCCACCTTCAATGGACCCCCGCTTTTTCAGATAGCTCTGACGCACATTCGGGTCTGTTCCATTAATTTCGAGCAAATACATAAACACGGCCTGTCCAAATGGTCAGGCCCCTCCAATGTTGTTCATAGGAAATGGACAGCTTTATCATGGTCATAACAGTGGTTCCTACCTTTCAGGGACCCCCGCTCAACATACGGATAGATCCGACGCACATCCGAGTCTGCTTCATCAATTTTGAACTATACATATATAAATAAAACACATAACATATAAATTTACCTGAAGACGTTGACAGATGAGTTGCCGCACATCATCTGTCATGTCTGCCCAATGGGAGGTGATGGCGGGGATCATAGATCGGCATCAGACACCGACCTCCAATGTAAACAATCTGACATTGTTCCCAACAGGTCTAATACAGTCCTGTGGGAACTCTACCGTCACCCTACCTTCACGTATAAGTCGCTGTAAAAGCAACCCACACGTGGGTCCACGTCCTCGTCGGCTGATTAACGACGCTGCTGCAAAAGAAATATGTAAGTCTAAACATAAACCAAAGTCATTAAAAGAAATATATATCTAGACTTACATACAGTGCCCGGTGTGCATGACTGAGGGATCCAACGACTACGATGCAACATGTGACGACGATGCTGGCTCTGTCCCATCACATGTAGAAGGGGTAGATCCAGTACGCGAACGACGTACTCTCCCACATGATGCCATGACTGAATATGTGCGAGCTACGAACTTATAAATTAAACAACGTCAATTCCATTACACATTGTCATTCTATATTAAATATACATATTCGACCATTACACTATAATGCGAGTAGAATATATTAAAACTGTAAACTTTAATCTATAACCCTGTTAAATTTCATTACACATTGTCATTCTACATTAAATATATATATTTGAATTGAAAAATGACACGTAAATCATGTGTACATTTAATAATCGTCATCTATATCACTATCGTTTAGGACTATTTCTTCTTCACTATCACTATCGCTGAACAATATTTCCTCTTCATCGTCTGCAATGGATCCCTCAATGAAACCGCTATCATCTTTAACAATGTCACGTACTATTGAGGCATCAACATGATCAGGTGGCACATCATCTCTGTCAAATTGCACCATATCTATATTAACACTTGAATCAGTCCCTGTATTTGCAGATGGCATGTCTTCTTGATATACTTGTTCAACACTAGACGTGTCGTTTCCCCATCCTCGCTATCATCAACTTCTAGTTCGGAAACGTCAAATACGTTTCTAGGCTTTATTTTCTGCACCACGTGATAAGAGCTGCCTAACTTGGTGTCAGTGAGGTAAAATACTTGTTCAGCTTGGTTGGCGAGGATAAATGGGTCGTCCTTAAACCACTTTCGAGATAAATTTATGCTTGTAAAGTAGTTATCAGTCTGTATTCCCAACTTCTTATTTCCAACGTCCCACCAATCGCATCTAAATAAGTATACCCGCTTTCTCATACAATAATTCAGCTCAATAATATCCGTCGAAATGTCATAAAAGTCAATTTCATCCTTCTCATTCGTTTCCTTCACAACCACCCCACTATTTTGTGTGGTCCTATACTTGTCACGTTCTTCGGTGTGAAACCGAATCCCGTTTACAATACAACCTGTATATCTAGATACACATCTATCAGGGCCACACGCCAGCGAGTATAGTGCATCAGAAGCATCCACAGAGTTGCTTGTGTGCAACGTCTTCATCTATTATCATGTAGAGAATGTAATTATTTAGAAATTTTTTTAGGTTCAAATAATGTGCGGTTCAACGAAAATTCTAAGTGTGGAGAGATACAATGTGAAATCTTGCACGTTTTTCGAACCATTGTGGAAACTGATCCTGTTGCATTCAATTATAACTTGTGGGGAATTTGGACTTCATCTCGTCTATGTATTCGCTACACATAAATGACACGCCATCAACAAGAAACATTAAGGTTCTGAGTTTAAATAAAAAAATAATAATCAGGTGGAAGACTTTCTCCAAGTACAACTCTATTTCTTCACAATTATGTAACACATACCATCTCGCCTTTGTTAGATCCCCAACGTCCATATCTTGAAACGTCAGGGATCCTAAAAGATGAACGTTATATACAAACACAGATATGAGTCATTGTTTATGCTCCTGCCCTTCATCAACATTCCGATCTTCTCGGTTGAATCTAGTTTCTATGCCACGAAGATACAAAGAACAAAATGTAAGGCACTCATTATCAATGTACGCCTCAGCTATGGATCCCTCCAGGTGTGCCCTGTTCCTCACAAATTGTTTGAGTGTGTGAAGGTATCTGTACATAAAACTAATATATTAAGAGTATGAAAACATGGATATATGTAGTTTATGGAATGAATAAAAATTTTAATAGATTCTACCACCTTTCGATCGGATACATCCAACGATATTGTACTGGGCTTGCAAGCTTCACCTCGTGCGGTAAGTGAATCGTTAGGTATACCATGACATCGAAAAATGCAGGTGAAAATATTCTTTCAAGTTTGTAAAGGATTACGGTAATGTCCCTCTCCAGTCGTTTAATAACATCTACATTTAACGATTTCAAACATAAATCTTTAAAGAATATCCCCAAATCAATCAACGCCGCACTGATATCCTTGCTTAGGAATCCATGAATCGCAACCAGTAGTAGGTGTTGCAGAAGGACGTGACAATCATGACTTTTTAGGCCTGTTACCTTACAGTCCGTAACGTTTACGCGTCGAGATATGTTTGACGCATACTCATCGAAAAACTTCACTGATCTCAACCATTCACTTAAACACTTTCTCTCTAGTTTTGTCAACATGTAGCAGGCTACTGATATAGTATGCGAATTTTCATGTGGTTGCAAGTGCAACTCTTTTCTTAAACTTATTTCTTATAAATCCAATCGAGCCTTGACACTGTCTTTTATTTTCTTCTTTATGTTCATCAATGTTCTGAAGACATTATCACATATATTTTTCTCAATATGCATGACATCCAAGTTGTGTTACAATTTCAGATCACTCCAATAGGACAACTCAAAAAAGATGTTATTCTTCCTCCAGTTATAGTCCAATACTGTACGTTTCCTCTTTTTCAAGTGTGATGCCTTACCAAATGTAACTTCTCCAATGTTACTCAGTTGTTGTATCACATCTTCTCCAGATAGCTCTTTCGGGGGTGGCTTATGATCTTGCTTGCCATCAAAGATCGTCGTCTTCCTACGTCAACTATGATCGCTCGGAAGGAAACGACGATGGACCATATAACACATTTTTCTATGATGCTTCAATGACAATGAACAAGTCTCAATACCACATATAGGACAAGACAACTTGCCCTTCATGCTCCACCCAGACAAATTTCCATACGCGGAAAAGTCATTTATTATCTACAATACCTCTGCGTGCAATTGAAATGTTTGTCCTACAAATCTGTCATACGTTTCTACACCTTGACTCCACAACTCGTTTAACTCATCTACTAACGGTCGCAAATACACATCAATGTCATTCCCAGGTGACCTGGGTCCAGGAATAAGCAATGACATCATAAAAAATGACTCCTTTATACACCACCAAGGAGATAAATTGTAGGGCATAAGTACCACCGGCCACATATTGTACAAGCTACTTATATTACCAAATGGATTAAAATCATCACTGGCAAGACCTAGTCGAACATTGCGAGAATCCTCTACAAACCAGTTATGTTGCTTGTCAAATTTTACCAGGCTTCAGAGTCCGCAGGGTGTCTCAGGGTACTATCATCATGAATGCGTTTCTCCTTATACACCTCATATCTTCAGCCGTCTTACGAGAAATAAACAATCTTTGCAATCTGAGTTTCAATGGGAAGTATCTTAACACCTTTTACCGGATTTTCTTATGCCCGGCTTTGTCATACTTCCACCCAGACTCTCCACATTTTTGACATTGTTCAGCCTTATCATACTCTTCCCTATATAATAAAAAATCATTTATACATGCATGTATGAGTTTAAAATCAAGGTCCAAGTCTCGCATCAAGGATTTTGTCTCGTAATGAGATTTGGGCAATGTCTCACCAGCCGATAGTGCTTCTTTCAGCAACTTAAGCAACATGTCGAACGATTTGTTACTCCAGCGATTTATTGTCTTCAAATGAAGTAACTTTGTAAGAAAATTCAACTTAGAGAAGTTCTTACACGCTGGATAAAGTAGACGTTGCGCATCCCTTAATAACCTACTAAACTTATCTGATTTGACATCACCCATTAGAGGAATATCTTGGCTACTGCTTGTCGCTACAAAATCAGTATCCACAATTGTTTCCCTGAACACATCACATATGATATCTTGCATTTCGTCAACGTCTTCACCCTCATCATCCGGCACCGTTGGGTCTTCGTTGACTTCAGTGGCCTCAACTCTATGGGTCATATCTTCACCATGATGGACCCACCAAGTGTAACCCAGGTCAATCCCAACTATGAACAAATCATCTTCTACTTTGTTTAAAGTCTTGTATATCAAGTTCATGCATTTTCGTCATGGACACCTAATCCTATTCCCTGATCTGCCCCATTTCGCACAAATTTCATGAACTCTTGAACCCCTTATTTATAATCCGGGCCAAACCTGTTCTTAGCTCGCATCCAACTCTTATCCATCTCTACAATGAAAAGACCAGAGTCAGTCTGGAGATAGCTTTAAGATTAGGCTATGTTATAGGTTTAGCTTATATGTTTAGGTTTAGGTTAAGGTTATGAGTTTAGGTTAAGGTTATAAGTTTAGGTTTACTTTATAGTTCTAAGTTTTGGGTATGGGAATAGGTTATAGGTTATGAGATAAGGTTTAGGTTATAGGTTATGGGTTAAGGTTCGGGTTCAGGATCGGGTTTAGGTTATAGGTTTAGGTTTTTAAGTTTAGGCTTAGGTTTTTAAGTTTAGGTTTAGGTTTTGGTTAATGTTTAGGTTTAGGTTATAAGTATAGGTTTAGGTTAAGGTTAAGGTTATAAGTATAGGTTTAGGTTATAAGTATTGGTTATAAGTTTAGGTTAAGGTTATAAGTATAGGTTTAGGTTATAGGTTTAGGTTTAGGCTATAAGTTTTAGGTTTAGATCATAGGTTTAGGTTTAGGTTATAGGTTTAGATCACAGGTTTAGGTTTAGGTTATAGGTTTAGGTCTATGTTTAGGGAATCAGGTTCGATTTCAGGTTCGGATCAGGTTTAGGTGTTCTCTAGTATTATCTACTACATACTAGTAACATACAACTTATATTGGGGCACCATACCATAATCTACAAGAATTTCATGTCCCCCTAACCAAGGTATCCTCCATTGATAACATATATATATATATATATATATATATATATATATATATATATATATATATATATATATCTATATATCATAAGTTGTTTATTTTCATTTACATTTGTAAATACATTCATCATCCATCCAAGAAAATTGAAACAAGTACTGTCAGTCTATGACAAACAGTTGAAAAGGAAAATCATGCATCTTATCTTACCCGAATATAAACAATGGTTCCCACTTTCCAGGGACCCCCGCTCAACATCCGGATAGCTCCGACGCACATCCGGGTCAGTTCCAACATTTTCTAAGCTAATACAATGAAATCCTAAATTAGTTACTCATCCAAGGTTGGATAGATTGTAATACTTTCATATTCTCATTTAAACGTCCTCGTCAAAAATCCGGCAGCATCTCCCCATGCCTCTCCAAATAAGTTTATCTTACATTACATTCTGATGCCAGATATCTAAAGCAATATAAAGATATTTGGCATTGGATACGGAATGGAAGAAACATATCCAGAGACAAATGAGGAGATGAACCGCGGATCAGGCATGGACATTGAAATAGATTATATGAAAGCATACTATCCATCTAACCTTGAACTGTCCAAAATGGGACAATTTGAGCGATTTTTATGCCGTCAAAAATACACTATATCTATGTATGGCCCCATAGAAATCCTCAAATGAGTAACTAATTATCTAACTTACAAAACTACAAATTACAAGTCACAACTATAAACTAACTAATCACAATAATAATTTAAGGCAAGAAAATGTAATATACAAGCTCATTAAGGTTTGCAAGGACAATTATATGCAATAGAAGGCAATGGAACAATATAAGCTGCATTAGTAACAGAGGGAGATCATTCATCAAAGGGAGATCATTCATGTTAAGGGACGAATCTAAAAATGAGATTGATCCAAAGCCCAAGTTATCCTTTCCAAAAAAAAACAGGGAAACGTTCACCATTGAGATCTTTCTAGAGCTGGCCATGATGTTTATATGCCATCCAAACCATTTTAGAAGGTTATTACCACTCAAATAAATTATAGTCACAAATATCATACTGATACAAAACTTCCCTCACCCAAGGCATTTAATCCCCATTGTTAGGCACAAATATGATACTGACACAATACAAAATATAATGTGTCGAAAGGTTAGATAGCACGCTCATGCACCTCGGTTAATACTAGTCTAATCTCTCATGTTTGTTTTTCATTGGAGATATCCATAAATTTCTGAAATTGCACCATAGTTAAATGAGGAAAAAAAAAGATTATACAAACAGTTTATCCAATGCCCTACAATTGCTATAATTCTCTTCCAAAGGATTCCTAGCTTGGCTAGTTATGAACTTTGAGACTTGCTAAATCCAAATCCAATGAAAATCCATGTATTTAAAACATTGCCTGTGAGAAATGTATTTGGTGAGGTTAGATTTGGTCGGTTTCATCCTTGGGATTTTTATTTACAGGATGTTATGTGCTCAATGGGGAGTTTAAAACCTCTTTTAAAGCTTTATGGTTCTGGCTTCCTCACAAAAGATATCACTGTGAAAAGCTTTGCTGTTCTTGATATTCTTGAATATTGTGTGTGCTTTGCTTCAGCATGGTCTCAGGGGAATTGGAAAACATTATTTCTTATGATACAGCCCATCTTGACTGCATCCAGAGGTGGACATTCTCCTTTTGAAATTAAACTAGCAGACCTGAAGAGATCTTTGCATCAAACTGCAGAGTCGATGGTCCATGATACATCCAGTGATTCTGAAGGAAACATTCCAGCTGCTAACTCCCAACGGCAGCAACACACACAAAGTGAATCAGTAATGCTTTCAATACCGGAAGATGAAAAATGGCAACTCATCGGGGTTTGTTTGTGGCGACACCTATCCAACCTTTGCAACAGTCATTTAAACACATTGATAGCCAATCTTGGAAATGGTTTTTCTTCTAGTGTTCCTTTGTGTGAAGGTTCTTCTTTGCAATCTAGTTCTGTAAATTATCAATCTGATATTACCAGCATGTCGGGATCGATCAAACTGTTCCCTGCACTCTTAGCTAAGTTGATAAAGGACACAGTTGGGTACGTTTCCTCCTCTCTTGCTAAACAACTTGCATCATTCCTGGGACAGAAAGTAGAGAAGGGTTTTCCTGCACCTACTCTTATTTTGTTAGAGGCATCTAGTCAGTCAGAACATAGGCCACCCCATGATTGCATAAAACAGGGTATTGCACCTCTACCAGTTTGATTTTGAGCCATGGCTCAAGTAATGAGTTGACCAGCCTGCCTCTTGCATCAAGTGATCCTGATGGTGGGTTCTCATAGACATACTCGGATTGCCTCTAGCCTAGAAATTCTAAGTTCTGAGTTTTGGGATCCATATATGTGGGCCCACCAGTACATTTACCACCCAAACAGAAAATACTACTCAGTTCCATCTGCTCATTTCATATTTTCATACAAAATCCAGCATTTTCTACGCACGTTTCAGATTTTTCCCTCAAAACAAATGGAATCTAAAATAGAAAATCCAAATCCCAAACAGAAAATCCCCCCCCCCCCCCCCCCCCCCCCCCCCCCCATTTAATCCAAAAATTGGACCAATTTAACCAAAACAACACAGATCAGAATCTAGAAATCACCAACAAACGCTCAGAAATCTGAATCCAGAAATCAACAAGAAATGCTAGGAAATCCAATACGATTAAAAATCAGACAAAAACGAGGAGAAATCTACCTCAAATTAAAGAGATCTGTTTTGCCTTGTCCGAGGAGATGCAAGAATTTTGGAGTGTCTATCAGGGAGAGAGAGAGAGAGAGAGAGAGAGAGAGAGAGAGAGAGAGAGAGAGAGAGAGTGATTTTTTGGGCAGGCCTCTCATTTGAGAGCGCGCCAAAATTTTGGGCGGGCCTCCCTGATTTTCTGGTATGGTTCAGTGGGCCCCACCATGATGCGTGTCAAAAATCTACCCCATCAGTCAAATGCATCATCCCATGGTGGGCCCAGGGATTAAAAATCAATTCAATCTATGACTTGTGTGGGCCACACCACATTCAAAAGTTGAGAGGAGTTACCCTCCATAAAAACATGAGTTTTATTTTTTGGGCCCACAGAGACGTGGTCCACAAATCCAGCCCATCCATTATATGTGCGCCAATTGGAGGAGGGGTCATACCAAGTTTCAGACGCATCCAAATTTCAGGTGGGGACCACCAAGTGGTTTTATATGTTTTAGGGCCCACCAAGTGCTTTTATATGGCTGCTGGCATGTCTTCACGTAATTTTAGATGGTATGGCCCAATGGAGTTCCGTATACGGCTGATTTTTGGGATATCCCATAATTTAAAGGGGACTCATCAAATGCATGGTGTTGATGTTTGACGCACATCAATGGGATTTAAAAATGAAATTAAGACTAATAATATCAAATATTCTTGGGAATTTAGAGAATCTTGTAAGGTCTGGATATATCACATACCAATACAAATTTAAGGTGGACCACACCATTAAAAACTTCCTACGGTCCAATGTAAGGTTTATTTGCCACCATTAATGAATGGATCAAGATGGTTTTTGTTTTTTCTCATCATCTGGGCCTGTATGACCAAATCAACATATTGGATGTCAAATAAAAAGTACAGTGTGTGCCTTAGAAGGGTTTTAATGGTGGATATGAATCATTTAATTAATTTTTGGATATGAATCATTTTTTGGATATGAGTCAAGGTCGGATAATTCTCTAAAATGATCTCGAAAAATGGATGAACAATGTGGGTTAATCTCGAATTTTTTTTTTTAATCTCCACATCTGGAGACCTACCACACTTGACCTAACTCGACTCGACTTGGTACATGTGACCAGGTCGGACTCAATCTGGATTAGTCCAGGCCAGACCTAAACTCAGATCAGGCCAGGGAATGGTCTCGCCCTAAAGGGACGGGGACACCCTATCATTATATATATATATATATATATATATATATATATATATATATATATATATATATATATATATATATATATATATATATATATATATATATATAAACCTTCTCAAAACTCGTCACGAGTTTGGGTGAATAGCTTTGGTCGTGGGTTTTCTCCTTATAGATAAGAGTGTGATTCCCCTCCCCGTGGATTACCTATCACGAGTTGGGGCGAATGACTTTTATCGTGGGTTTGCTCCTCACAGACACGAGTTTAATTCCCCTCTCCGTGGATTACATGAAGGGGCAGGACGAAATGGTAATACACTGGAGGGTATGTTGCTCCATGGATTCACAGATAAAGGGCTGCCATCATCTTCTAGTGAAGGATTCCAAGTGGATTCGGTGGGCCACCATCTGCCTAGCAATGAGCCCGGTTTATATACAAATAGGGGTGCAGGAGATGTTAATGGATGAGAGAGTGCATCATTCAATACATCAAATGGGAAAGGATCCTAACCGTTGCCTAGTACAGGAAGTAAAGTTAACAAGGTGGATCATCATCTGCAGATCGAAGAACTTGGGTCACAAGGAGAAACCACAAACAGTATGGTAGCACAGCTAAGAAAATGTTCCCAATCTGGCCAACAAAGGCATTAGATGAAAGGGGGTAGTTGATCTCGAAACTCGATTTGTTTCAAGTGTGGGAAGGTTGGACACTCGAAGAAAGACTGCACCAACTAGACAAATATGGACTTTCACATACATCCCCATAAGTAAAAAGTGGGCCACCTATGAAAATCACCTGTGGCAAATCAGGTTGGTCCCCTCAATGGATGGGCCGCATCGTTGAAATCAATCGAAAGCCAATGATCCTACTCAATGCATGTGTGTTACTCACCTAGTGAGTCAATGGACCAAATTCTGATGACATGAAATAATCATGGTGCGACCCATATTTTGTGCGGCTGGGATGTCTTACCAGCATGATGTATTGGCATGAAAGGTGGTGGGCCCATATGTGATCTTTTCTCATGTTTATGGTCTATATCTATGTGTGAAAGATGACTAAGCATGCTGTTAGTTTATTTACATGTATGTGTATAGATCAATAGGCATTTTACCTGTTCAAAAAAAAAATAATATATATATATATATATATATATATATATATATATATATATATATATATATATATATATATATATATATATAAAGCTCCAAACCTAAAAAAATAAATAAGGGAAGTTCAAAGAGAAAAATGGCACATATGCAGTTTATGAAACATCAAAATCATGCCCAAATGTTAGACAGAAAAAAGAGCTTAAGTTTTTAGTTCATAACTTATGATTGATTTAACAAAGAATTAAGGCATGATTTATTAGTCAAAATGCTCCTTATACAAAAGTGTTGCTTTTAACCAGAGATGCAGCCAAATCATAAATTGGCATTAAGCTACCATGACGAAAGAAACTAAGTTCAGGATTTTCATATCTAAAAAAAAAATTGGCACCAAATTATTTGAATATGTTATTGAGAACTACCAACTTGACGATTTCTGTGCTAAGCTCAAAATGAAGAAAATCTAAAGGATTCATGGAATGCTTACCCTTGAAAACTTCTAAAGGATGCCAAATAAATAGTACAGCCTTACGTCTACTTCGTTTAATAGGATTGGATGCCAAATAAATGGTACAGCCTTATGAGGATTTTAATGATGGATATCTAATCACTATTGTTTTCATGTGGTGTGGTCCACCTGATATTTTATACACTCTCATTTTTGGGCCTCACCATGATGTATGTTTTATATCCAGACATTCCATCCATTTGTAGAGATCATTTTAGGGCAATATCCAAAGAACGAGTTAAATCCAAAGCTCCAGTGGGCCCCAACACAAAAAATAATAGGATAGTGACGCCCACCATTAAAAACTTTTAAAGACAACAAAAGTTTTATATCAAGATGATATTTGTGTTTTACCTTATTTAAGGTATTTTTTAACGCTTGAATAAGTTTGATTTCAAATAAACATCACGATGGGCCTTAACATAGTTTCAATGGTGGGAATCACTCTCCCCACTGTTTTCTGTGGTGGGGTCCACTACAGATTTTTATTGGCCTTAGGTTTAGGCTCCTAACTTAAAATGATATCTTAAAATGGATGGGCGGTGTGGATATAACAAATACATCATAGTGGGGCCCACAGAACTTGGGGACGTCAGTCAAAGTAAGGCGTTCAAGAGACGCCCTACACCCAAACGACACAACCTCTCTCTCTCTCTCTCTCTCTCTCTCTCTCTCTCGTTGCTCTCTGTTCCTCCAGTGCTCTCTCCCTCCTCTCCCTCTTCTCTCTCGCTGACTCTCTCTTCCTCTCTCTCTCTGATCTCTCCTCCTTGTCCCCTCTCTGTTTCTCTCGCATCCTCTACCTCCTCTGTCTCTCTGTATCTCTCTTCCTCTCTCTCGCGGACCATTACCGGACGCTCTACCCACGCACGCCTGGACTTCCTCTCTCTCTCTCTCTCTCTCTCTCTCTCTCTGAAGCTCGGTTGACCATTAGGTATCTCTCTCTCTATCAATCTCTCTCAATCTCAATACTGATTTAGGGATTTAGGGATTTAGCCTGATTTTCTTGTTTCCAAGTACTTGATTGAACTATTATTATTAGATAGAGCCTCTTCACAGTTCAGAAAAAAAATAAATTCTAACCAGCTATGAACTATTATTATCTGTTGAGGATTCTTGAAGCTGTCCGAGAATTAGAGGCCTTCGGTGAATGGGAGTTCTGACTTGCTCCTCATAGACAAAGATTTGATGTTATATCATCATCATTACAACCTTGTCCCAGCTATTTAGGATTGGCTTCATTCTCATGGTAGTTGAGCAAAAAATTCAAGATCAGCTTGGGACCAACATTTACAAATACTACCATTAGGTGCAGTTGTTACTAGGCAGAATAAAAGTTTTGCTGTGATAGATGGATCTAGGTCAGTCTTGTATGTTGGTTTTTCACCATTTGAAAAATGGTGGTGACTCATCCTCGCGTGCTGCACTGATGTACAGCCATCAGACCCATCCAAACTGTGGTCGCACTGTGGATGGAGCATGTAACAAAAAATATACTGATCAAGTAAAACTAAGCATCCAATTAATGGCTATCAAATCCATGGTTAAAAGTAAAATAGTGAGTGTTCCCATTTGGAGGGAAAGATCAGATGGTTAATATTATTTTCTCAGTGCAACTTTTCAATTTTTCTCCATCCATGGTTGGGTCAGCAATTTGGATAGTCTAATTTCCGTACTACTATGCCATGTGTATGTTTGAAGAGTCACCAACATTTTTTAAATGGTCCAAAACTAACATAGGAATCTAGCCATGGTGATGGGCACATGACAAGGTGTTGGATATTGTGACTTCAAGATGCCCGACATACTAATCCATCCATATTTTAAAATAAACTCAAGATATGGGACTGATGTGGGCTAAATGTGGCCTGTTTTTGAGGCAGGCCCCACCTTATATGTGTCATGGCTCAATAAGAAGGCCTTTTTCCAGTAATCGTCAGTTGGGACTTGTTTGGATGTCAAATTTGGAGTACTGGCCAATGCTTTAACCATCCATTTTCTTCATACATGCAAGGGCCTTCTGATAGACCAGCTTATTTTCTGGGCTATATGGATCTTTGCATGAAGGCACCACATTAGTGCTTTTGGAGAGAGTTGGGTTTGATATCCTACTCTACTGACTAGCCATCACATTTCTCATATTTTATACATCGCCAGTATGATCATTGCATCATACCTGCCATTGAAAGAGAAGAAAAAAAAAGAAGAGAAAAGAAAAAAACCCTTTTGGCATCATACCTTCAGAGTAAGTTTGTGAAGATGATCTATGATATATATATACCAAACATATTGAAAACACAGCAAAAATATATGCACAGTTTATGCACTAAACACAACAAAGACATGGATGCTTACCTTTACGTGGAATATTCAGTACACCCAAATCGAAGTACATCAAAACAGTGCCTTATGTTGTCATTGTTTTCTAGGTAGGGATGAACATCAGGAAAATTCTCACTCCATTATGAATTTTCTTGCGCTCTTATACCTATTTTTTACATTATTAGACAGGATGAAATGTTGCATCAGTAAACATACAGTTTGAAGGGATTCATTTGATATGCTTTTAGCAGCTATTCACATCCATGCATATGTATGATTATGTGAAAGCACAATTTGAAACAATTCATTCCATACGCTTACAGGGTGTTAAAATCCATGCATGTGTATACGTGTAGCCAGGCATTTATGTTTCTCAATTGAAACCATCTAGATAAATAAGGCCCATTATAAGTCAGCGATAACTTGAAAATCATACCAACTGAATGATCCTAGGTGTCAAACTATGGAAATCAAAAGGAATGGTAAATGAAAAAGAATAAGTGGTCTAAATTAGATAAACAAATGTCCAATATTGGTGAGTATCTGAAGAGATGGTGAGTATCTGCCATCCAAAATGAGGATTGCTATGGTAAGGAGAGGGTTTCCTGTCATAGTAGGCGGGAAGCAAAGTGGGCACCGTAATGTTTGTGAGAAATCAACGGATTGGGTTAAGACATGGATTAAAAAATGATGCCTTATTTTTTTTTTTTCCTTATCTTGTTTCTTTATGACCTGTATGAATGTACTTTGATGGTTGTTATAGTTTGTGTAGTTGTTTGGCTAGGGGCAGATCTTCTTTATGGGTTTTGCTTCCCCTATGTGATGGTTTAGGATCACCATCATGGGCCCACATGTACAGATGATCCAAAGATTGGAACCATTCATCATATGTGTAACTACCATATATGAGCTAATAGTGCAATGATAACCCCCCAAGACTGACCATGACATTTGCTTTTGTCAAGTTAATGTGATCCATTGAAATTTAGCTTCACCAATCTCACATACGTATGTCTTAGCATGTGTGTCCATATATAGTCAGGACATGTTCTTGTATAAATGATAGTACACAACTACACATTATCCACAAATACATAATCCATAAATACTACACAAGGGATTTATATATATATCTTACTACATATAGATTGTCACACCATTTTAATCCTTAGTTTTCAATGACAGGTGGGGTCCATGGTCTAATAATCCAAACCCATGCGTGTTTATCCCAACAACAGATGGACTATGCCTAAGAATCTCCTCGATAGGACAATCCCAACCTATCAATTTCTGACTTTTATATAAAAGGTTACGTTGTCTTCTCTCACTCATGTACTATTTCATGTTATAAAATTTTCAAGTAAATTGTACGAGGTTTACAGTAATCTTGGAGATTAGAAAATTTTTAAGTATGTGCATTTCAGTCTGAGTTATTTCTCTGATGACGATAGCCTTGGGAGGGTTGATACGAGAGATGGGTTGATTGCAAGAGGCCAATTAAAACTATATTAGGTTATCTTGCTAGTCCAAAAATGATTATGTCCGGCAAGATAACCCAATACAGTTTTAATCAGGCCTCTTGTAATCAACCCATCCCTCATATCAACCCTCCCAAGGCTATCATGATTAGAAAAATAACTCAGATTGAAATGCACATACTTGGAAATTTTCTGCACTCTACGATTATTATAAACCTCGTACAATTTACTTGAAATTTTCATCAACTGTAGGTCATATGGTTTAAAGATCTTGTCCGTCTTTACTAACCGAACATAAAATACGAACTAACTTGTAATTTTTTAGCCTATGAAACTTGTGTATATGCAGAAAAAGCAACAGAAGTGGTTAATGCTTTTAATCATTCAATGTCCAACTACTATCCATTGTAGGGACTGCCTGATGAATAGTCTTCAAGATTGGTTTTCATCTATAAAAAAATAGATGCCTAGCTTATTTTTAAATGTATTTACTCAAAATTGATGGAGCAGACCCGGATGTGCGTCAGAGCTATCCGGATGTTGAGCGGGGGTCCCTAGAAGGTGGGAACCGCTGTTATGACCATGATAAAGCTGTCTATTTTCTATGGACAGCATTGGAGGGGCCTGGCCATTTGGACAGACCGTGTTTATGTATTTGCTCAAAATTAATGGATCAGACCCGGATGTGCGTCGGAGCTATCCGGATGAGCGGGGGTCCCTGGAAGGTGGGAACCGCTGTTATGACCCTGATGAAGCTATCCATTTTGTATGGATGACATTGGAGGGGCCTGGCCATTTTGACAGGTCGTGTTTATGTATTTGCTCAAAATTAATAGAGTAGACCCAGATGTGTGTCGAAGCTATCCGGAAGAGCGAGGGTCCCTAGAAGGTGGGAACCGCTGTTATGACCATGATGAAGCTGTCCATTTTCTATGGACGGTATTGGAGGGGCCTGACCATTTAGACAAACCGTGTTTATGTATTTGCTCGAAATTAATAAAGCAGATCCGGATGTGCGTCGGAGCTATCCGGAAGAACGGGGGTCCCTGAAAAGTGAAAACCGCTGTTACGACCATGATGAAGTTGTCCATGTCTTATGGACGGTATTGGAAGGGCCTAGCCATTTGGACAGGCCGTGTTTATATTTATATTTACAGGGACCACACCCTTAACCTAAACATAAACCTAAACCTTATCCTAAACCTATAACCTATAACCTATAACCTAAACGAAAATGAAAACCTATAACCTAAACCCAAACCCATTCTCAAACCCTAAAACTTATAACCTAAACCAAAACAAAAACCTATAACATAAACCTGAACCCATTCTCAAATCCCAAAAACTATAATCAAAACCTAACCTTAACCAAAACCAAAACCTATAACCTATAACCTAAACCAAAATCAAAACCTATAACCTAAACCCGAATCCATTCTCAAATCCCAAAACTTATAACCTAAACCAATACCAAAACCTATGACCTAAACCCGAACCCATTCTCAAATCCCAAAACCTATAACCTAAACCTAACCTTAACCTATAACCTAAACCAAAACCAAAACTTATAACCTAAACCCAAACCCATTCTCAAATCCCAGAACCTATAATCTAAACCAATACTAAAACCTATGACCTAAACCCATACCCATTCTCAAATCCCAAAACCTATAACCTAAACCTAACCTTAACCTATAACCTAAACCAAAACCAAAACCTATAACCTAAACCCGAACCCATTCTCAAATCCTAAAACCTATAACCTAAACTAAAACTAAAACCTATGACCTAAACCCGAACCCATTCTTAAATTCCAAAACCTATAACCTATCCCTAAACCTTAACCTATAACCTAACCTAAACCTATACCTATAACCTAAAACTATTCTCAAATCCCAAAACCTATAACCTAAACCTAACCTTAACATAAACCTAAACCTTTAACCTTAACCAAAACCTATAACCTAAACTAAAACCAAAACCTATAACCTAAACCCGAACCATTCTCAAATCCTAAAACCTATAACCAAAATCAAAACCAAAACCTATAACCTAAACCCTAACCCATTCTCAAATCCCAAAACCTATAACCTAAACCTAAACCTTATCCTAAACCTATAACCTATAACCAAAACCAAAACCAAAACCTATAACCTAAACCCGAACCCATTCTCAAATCCCAAAACCTATAACCTAAACCTAACCTTAACCAAAACCAAAACCTATAACCTATAACCTAAACCAAAACCAAAACATATAACCTAAACCCGAACCCATTCTCAAATCCCAAAATCTATAACCTAAACCAAAACCAAAACCTATGACCTAAACCTCAATCCATTCTCAAATCCCAAAACCTATAACCTATCCCTAAACCTTAACCTACAACCTAACCTAAACCTATACTTATAATCTAAAACTATTCCCAAATCCCAAAACCTATAACCTAAACCAATACCAAAACCTATGACCTAAACCCGAACCCATTTTCAAATCCCAAAACCTATAACCTATCCCTAAACCTTAACCTATAACCTAACCTAAACCTATACCTATAACCTAAAACTATTCCCAAATCCCAAAACCTATAACCTAAACCTAACCTTAACCTAAACCTAAACCTATAACCTATAACCTTAACCGAAACCTTTAACCTAAACCAAAACCAAAACCTATAACCTAAACCCGAACCCATTTTCAAATCCCAAAACCTATAACCTAAACCAATACCAAAACCTATGAGCTAAACCCGAACCCATTCTCAAATCCCAAAACCTATAACTTAAACCTAACCTTAACCTATTACCAAAACCAAAACCTATAACCTATAACCAAAACCAAAACCAAAACCTATAACCTAAACTCGAACCCATTCTCAAATCTCAAAACGTATAACCTAAACCAATACCAAAACCTATGACCTAAACTTGAACCCATTCTCAAATCCTAAAACCTATAACCCATCCCTAAACCTTAACCTATAATCTAACCTAAACCTATACCTATAACCTAAAACTATTCCCAAATCCCAAAACCTATAACCTAAACCTAACCTTAACCTAAACCTAAACCTATAACCTATAACCTTAACCAAAACCTATAACCTAAACCAAAACCAAAACCTTTAACCTAAACCCGAACCCATTCTCAAATTCTAAAACCTATAACCTAAGCCAAAACCAAAACCTATAACCTAAACCCGAACCCATTCTCAAATCCCAAAACTTATAAACTAAACCTAAACCTAAACCTAAACCTAAACCTATAACCTATAACCTAAACCAAAACCTATAATCTAAACCTAAATCAAAACCTATAACCTAAACCCGAACCCATTCTCAAATCCCAAAACCTATAACCTAAACTAAAACCAAAACCTATAACCTAAACCCGAACCCATTCTCAATCTCAAAACCTATAACCTAAACCAAAACCAAAACCTATAACCTATACCTGAGCCCATTCTCAAATCCCAAAACCTATAACCTAAACCTAAACCTAAACCTTATCCTAAACCTATAACCTATAACCTAGATGAAAACGAAAACCTATAACCTAAACCCGAACCCATTCTCAAATCCCAAAACCTATAACCTAAACCAAAACCTATAACCTGAACCCGAACCCATTCTCAAATCCCATAACCTATAACCTAAACCTAAACCTAAACCTTATCCTAAACATTTAACCTAAACCAAAACCTATAACCTAAACCCGAACCCATTCTCAAATCCCAAAACCTATAACTTAAACCTAACCTTAACTAAAACCAAAACCTATAACCTATAACCTAAACCAAAACCAAAACCTATAACTTAAAGTCAAATCCATTCTCAAATCCCAAAACGTATAACATAAACCAATACCAAAACCTATGACCTAAACCCGAACCCATTCTTAAATCCCAAAACCTATAACCTTAACCTAACCTTAACTTATACCCTAAACCAAAACCGATAACCAAAACCTATAACCTAAACCCGAACCCATTCTCAAATTCCAAAACCTATAACCTAAACCAATACTAAAACCTATGACCTAAACCCGAGCCCTTTCTCAAATCCCAAAATCTATAACCTATCCCTAAACCTTAACCTATAACTTAACCTAAACCTTTACCTATAACCTAAAACTATTCCCAAATCCCAAAACTTATAACCTAAACCTAACCTTAACCTAAACCTAAACCTAAACCTATAACCTATAACCTTAACCAAAACCTATAACCTAAACCTATAAGCTAAACCCGAACCCATTCTCAAATCCCAAAACCTATAACATAAATGAAAACCAAAACCTATAACCTAAACCTGAACCCATTCTCAAATCCCAAAACCTATAACCTAAACCTAAACCTTATCCTAAACCTATAACCTATAACTTAAACCAAAACCAAAACCTATAACCTAAACTCGAACCCATTATCAAATCCCAAAACCTATAACCTAAACCTAACCTTAACCTAAACCTAAACCTATAACCTATAACCTTAACCTAAACCAAAATCAAAATCTATAACCTAAACCCGAACCCATTTTCAAATCCCAAAACCTATAACCTAACATAAACCTATACTTATAACCTAAAACTATTCCCAAATCCCAAAACCTATAACTTAAACCTAACCTTAACCTAAACCTAAACCTTAACCAAAACCTATAATCTAAATCAAAACCAAAACCTATAACCTAAACCCAAGCCCATTCCCAAATCCCAAAACCTATAACCTAAACCAAAACCAAAACCTATAACCTAAACCCAAACCCATTCTCAAATCCCAAAACCTATAACCTAAACCAATACCAAAACCTATGACCTAAACCCGAACCCATTCTCAAATCCAAAACTAATAACCTATCCCTAAACCTTAACTTGTAACCTAACCTAAACCTATACCTATAACCTATAACTATTCTCAAATCCCAAAACCTATAACCTTAACCTAACCTTAACCTAAACCTAAACCTTAACCAAAACCTATAACCTAAACCAAAACCAAAACCTATAACCTAAACCCGAACCCATTCTCAAATCCCAAAACCTATAACCTAAACCAAAAGCAAAACCTATAACCTAAACCCGAGCCCATTCTCAAATCCCAAAACCTATAACCTAAACCTAAACCTAAACCTTATCTTAAACATATAACTTATAACCTAAACCAAAACCTATAACCTAAACCAAAACCAAAACCTATAACCTAAACCTGAACCCGTTATCAAATCTCAAAACCTATAACCTAACCTAAACCTATACTTATAACCTAAAACTATTCCCAAATCTCAAAACCTATAACCTAAACCTAAACTTAAACCTTATCCTAAACCTATACCTATAACCTAAACCAAAACATAAACCTAAGACCTAAATGTATTCTCAAATTCCTAAACCTGAACCTACACCTAATCCAAATCTCAACTACTTAACCTAAACCTAAACTTGAAAACCCAAACCTAAACCCGATCCCAAACTCGAACCTGATTTCCTAAACCTAAACCTTAACCTATTCTTAATTCCCTAAAACTATAACCTATAACCTATAAACTAAACCTAATCTAAACCTATAACCTAAACCTAAACCTAAAACCTAAATATATTCTCAAATTCCTAAACCTAAACCTACACCTAATCCTAATCTCAACTACTTAACCTAAACCTAAACTTGAAAACCTAAACCTAAACTCGATCTCGAACCTGAACCCGATTTCCTAAACCTATACCTTAACCTATTCTCAATTCCCTAAAGCTATAACCTATAACCTATAACCTAAACCTAAGCTAAACTTATAACCTTAACCTAAACCTAAAACCTAAATGTATTTTCAAATTCCTAAACCTAAACCTACACCTAACCCTAATCTCAACTCCCTAACCTAAACCTAAACCTAAACCTAAACCTAAACTTGAAAACCCAAGCCTAAACCTGATCCCGAACCCGAACCCGATTTACTAAACCGAAACCTTAACCTATTCTCAAATCCCTAAACCTAAACCTACACCAAATCCCAATCTCAACTCCCTAACCTAAACCTAAACCTAAACTTGAAAACCCAAGCCTAAACCCGATCTCGAACCCGACCCGAATTCCTAAACCTAAACCTTAACATATTCTCAAATTCCAAAGCTATAAAATATAACCTAAACCTATAACCTTAACCTAAACCCAAAACCTAAATCTTAACCTAAACCAAAACCTATAACCTTAACCTAAACCAAAACCTATAACCTAAACCTTAACCTAGGTTAAGATTGTTTTTCTTTTCATTTGTTTGGATCATCTCCCATATGTTCTCTCTCTTTTCATTTGTTTTTTTCCATAGGATTGTTTATGTTTGGATGGATGCAGTTTATGTTTGGATGAATGTAATTTATGTCTGGATGGATGCAGTTTATGTTTGGATGGATGCAGTTTATGTTTGGATGAATGTAGCTTATGTCTGGATGGATTTACGTAGTTTCAGTTTAGATGGATGTGAATATGAATATGATGAAATATTTTATATAACAGGTGTATATCAGGAAAAACACGATGAAAGGAAATTTGAGATGAAATTTAGAAAAAAAAAAACTTTAGCGACAAAAATTTTCGACGCTAAAAGCTGCACCCACATTTTTTAGCTACGAAAATATTCGTAGCTAAAAGCAACCATTGAATTTTATTTCAAGAACTCTACACACATTTAGTGAGGAAATTTTCGTTGCTAAAAGTCCCAGCCATGGTTTTTTTAGCTACGAAAATTTTCGTAACTAAAAGTAAAGCTTTAGTTTTTAGCTACGAAAATGTTCGTAGCTAAAAGTAAACCTTTGGATTTTATATCAAAAAATGTTTACACATTAGCGATGATAATTTTCATCACAAAAAGTCCGAGCCACGTTTTTCAGCTATGAAAATTTTCGTAGTTAAAAGTCAAAAGTGTTCACACATTTAGCGATGGAAAGTTTCGTCGCTAATAGTCCCAACCAAGTTTTTAGCTAGGAAAATGTTCGTTGCAAAAAGTAAACCTTTGGATTCATTTTGGTATTTTTTTAAAAAAATGTTCATAACATTTAGCGACGAAAATGTTCGTTGCTAAAAGTGACTTTTAGCTACGAATTTACTATTTCGCCGCTAGTAGTAAACTTTTAGTAACAAAAGTTTTTTTCGTCGCTAAAAGTTTCATCGCTAAAAATCCCTTTTCTAGTAGTGTCACATTGTGGAGAGTCAGATTGGATAAGTACTGTTACTAGCGTCGGGGCACCATAGATGTCCCTGGGTGAAAATTTCTAAACCCGATGATACCAAAGGATAACTCCAATGTCGAGACCGAATGGATACATGAGCGTATGAGGGCCGTATACCAGTAGGCTGCGTCTCCCACTATATCATGGTCAGTTGGAAAGGGGTGTAACCTTACTTGCCTGAGTGAAGAGGCAATATCTAGATTGATTTTAACTAGCTTGAGGAATGGGTCTGCTATCGATGAGTCGAGTCCAATATTGGTAGGCAAATAGTGAGGTCTCTTCCACTTACTCAGTCGTGTGCTCAGATAGGGGCGACAATCTGGTGTAGAGTATACTAAACCCCGGTGATTGTTCAGCATGAGAACTGTACTGATATTTAATGCTCTAGTGATGAGTTACATTAATGTGTGGATTTAGATGAAGACCGGTATACTTGAGTTACATCTCGCATCACATGGCCTTGGTATGGCCGGCATCATTCTCGCTTTGAATCGCATGACCTTGATATGGCCAATAGCATTCATGTCTTGTATCGCATAGCCTTGGTATGGCTGATAGTATTCATGGATTTGCCAACATATTTCACATTACTCTGATATTACATTCTGAGCACGCTCATATTGTGCACACACTTTCACCACCCTCTAAGCTTTTTATAATCTTATATACGATTGATGCGTGCAGGTGACACTAGACCACAACTAAACAGGAGCAGACGCGTGCTGTAGAGCTTCTGGAGCTTTGATTATCGATATTGTATTTCTCTTTATGCGCATTGTACCTTAAAGCTTTTGATCATAATGGATTTTGTGATAGCGTCTTGGTTATTATTCGTGGGTTATGCTTATGGTTATGCTTGTTACGGAATAAATTCATATTGAAAAATTCTCCTTGTAGGATCTCAGGATCGGAGCCTAGTATATGGTTGTTGGGAGCTGAGAATGGGGTACTACGGAGGCTGTTGGCGCTGGGTTCGGCAATTGAAAATTTTGTGAGTACGGTTTCCAATTTTAGGGCGTGACACTTCTTCTTGCACTAGATGATTCAGTTTGGTTCAACATGTCCGATTAGACCGCTGTAAAAGGTTTGTGAAACAAATTGAACTAAAACCTATATAAAGGGAAACTGATTATGACAATTGTATATTTGAAGATGAAAGAATGGTCCTCTTTGCAAGAATACTTTAATGGGTTTAACACCCTGATTAGCATATTGTCAAGGTGGATGCTTAGATTGATAATGAACAAAATGTCACATTTTTTATCTGTTCAATGTTAGATTTTGTAGAGGGTTTGATTATGAATCTCAGCAGTGGTCTATATCTCAGTATGGAGTCAGTCGTGTCTACGTTGTTTACTGAAAAGTTCCTGTAACGCCCCGAATTTTTGCCAACTTGGAATCCAAAAATCCTCGGGTGTTATTGTTGAGATTTAAAATAAATATTAATGAATATGCACATTCACACTCAGAATTCCTGAAAATTTTCACATGAAAACATATTTCTAAGTATTAGACCTTGACAAAACTTTAAATAAAGCATTTAAAGATAAATTAAACTATACAAATTCAATTAGATACTCTTAGGAAGATATCGAATTCGTCCAATCACTTAAACCTCGAGTTAAACCTCGTGATATATTCATAAATGGCCCATATCCGTCAATTAATCAAGATAAAAGCAATATAATGAATGATTACCTAAAGCTAAGGTAATTGATTGACTAAATATGGATTATCCCATGTACATAAAGTGAATTGACTGAAGTGTTATGTGACCTTCAAATCAACGATTTAGGGTGATTAGGACCGAATTACCATTTTCGCTCATTACGAATGGCTCTTATCACAAACTTAGGTAATCCATGCCTAGCCAATCACATCTGATAAATTTTGTTAATTATTTTATTCCCAAATTAACCAAACAAACTCTATATCGCTCATTGGTTGGCCACTAAACATGAAACGTTCGAAAGATGTTCGTCTTAGCTCGCTTAACGTCCATCACGGAACAAATCACAAAGATCCCATCTCGAATTATTTAACTTTGGCTTGTAAAGCGAGTGCATGAGATGTGTGAATAGCCTTAAGATCTGTTAGGAACTTAAGTTAATTGTTTATATCTGATTTTTACCAAAGTTGTGAATTTCGGACCTTTAGGTCATGATCAAATTAAAGATACTAAACTAAATTAACACCATTCACTTATTTGTATAGTCGAGGACCCGATTGATGATCGATGGCTGTTGAACCGAATTTTGATCATAGCCATTGATCGACGCATCCAAATAGCGGGGCGATCGTGTCCATACATAAATCATCACTAGGGATAACTATTAAATAGCATAAATAGACTCGTACACCTCCCAGTGGACCTCGACGGCTAGAATTATCTTATAATAGGATTATATGACAAAAAACATAGCCCTTATGGCCAAAAGCACTACTTCTTATACTATATAAACATTTCTCTTACACACCCCCTCTCCTCATACAAATTTTCCCTAGAAATTGGGGAGGAAGAGAGAGAGAGAGAGAGAGAGAGAGAGAGAGAGAGAGAGAGAGAGAGAGAGAGAGAGAGAGAGAGCTTGTTCTTGTTTGGTTTCCTCCAATCAAACCCTTGTTGATATCACATCTTCCATTAAATCCACCTCCACTTACAATTTAAGGTAAGAATTTCATTCAATCTTTTGATTTAGCAAAGTAATTGTAGATTCCTTGTTCCTAATGAATTTTCTTGAGTTTTGATTTAGGAATTAATGATTTTCTCAAAAAATCCTAACCCAAAGTGTGATTAGATCGCTTAAAACCCTACCAATGTGCGGACCATTCTTTTAGGTTTCTTTTTATCGACTCATGATAGTGTTAGATAATGATTTTTACCTAATGTTAGAATTTTATATGTTATTTGTGCTTGATTTTCTTTATTATTGCATCCCTAGTGTTAGTTATCGTTAGTAGCCAACATATTTGATGAAATACTTGATTAATGTGAAATTCCTACTATTAGAATTCTTTTAAGATATTTGATATAAGTGTTGTTGAGAAACGTTGGGTCATATTGATGTACATGGGATTATACTGATTAGTGCACGTTTTCTATTAATATACCTGAGTAGAGTATTAATTTTGTGTTTTGATATACTTTGGTTTGTATTGATATATGTTGGGTTGTACTGATTAGTACATATATTAAATTGGTGTACCCTAGAGTGGTATTAAGTTGTCTTGTGATTATGGCTATGTATGATTTTTTTTTATGATTATGATTATATATTTGATCATCTGCATTGTTATTATAGTGGATCAAGTCTTGTAAATCGCATAAGTGGATGACCTACTTTGGGTTGACTATCCCAAACTTATACAGTCAACCAAGGTTGAACACGGAAGTTCGACGGTAGTTAAAACTACACGAGATACTTTGTATCCAATGTTGATTTTTCTCGAGGTTCTCCGTAGTTGATCGGATTGGTCTGATGCAGAGCCAATCATTTTTATGCTTTGTAACTGTATAATATCCAATAGAATCTGGGATACCACTGTTACCATTGATTTAAGTCCATTCATTATAATCGTTAGTGGGTTATGATCATATAAAAACTCATGTGTCATGCATGGTAGTATGGGACACCATGTCTAAGTTTTCAGTCTATGTTTAGGTGGCATGCTTACTACATTGGAAAAATAATGGGGGTCAAACTCAGCATTTTAGTAAAATATTGGGTGACGGGCCTCCTTGTAGTAATAATTGAGTACTAGTGAAGACCACGAACCTACCGTATTATTAATGGATTTGATGTTGTGTCTTCGCCACATTTGTGTTTAAGTGACGACCCGTACATTATTTGTAATTGTCCTTGGGCGTGAGCCCTTACTATTATTTAATTGTATAAGTTGAACTTCAGGTGATAAACCCATAACAAGATTAAAGGACACTGGTGAGGGGCCACTATGTGCCGCCATGAGTTACGTGAATCCGTTTAGTGACTTTTGATAGAATGGTGGTATCCCAACTTCACCAATCTACTATATAAAGTGAATTAGTAATTACTCGATTATCATGCATATCATGGAAAACATTGGTGGGTTGTGTTGCGGGCTAACTATTGTGTATATGATTGACATCTTCATTGGTGAAAATGTTGATGTAGAAAGTTTACTATTGTTGTTGTTCACGGGCCATACATGTGCATATAATATCATTCATACATAGACTCCTGAGGTAGAGGCTCCACAAGAGATAGTGACTGAAAACAAAGATCCGTCAGAGGCGCAATTTGCAGAACTTAATAATCGGGTTCTGATACTGTAACAAAATCAGCAGCCTTCGTCTGTTCCCCCCGCCGTTCATGTGATGATGGAAGAGATCGAACCTCCCTTCAACTGTGTAATCATGAGCGAGGTGATGTCGCAGAGGTTTCGAATACCTCTCGTCATCCAATACTTCGACTCTGGCGACCCGTTTAAGTACGTAGAGGCTTATCACTTGTGGATGCAAATTCAGATAGTTATGGACGCGATGATGTGCACGGGATTTTCAATCACACTGGATCCGCTCGGAGTTGGTATTGGTAGCTCAAAATCAATTCTGTAGGTTCCTTCGCAGAACTCAGAAGATTATTCATTACCAATTCATAAGCGATAAGAAGAGTCGGAAGCCGAATACTCATTTGTTCACCATCAAGCAAGGGTCTAAAGAAACGTTGAAAGACTTTATCACCCGTTTCAACGAGAAAGCATTGCAGGTGGAGGACTATGACGACAAAATGACGCTCTCTGCCGTGTTCAGCAGTTTGAAAGAGAGAAAATTTACCTTCTCCATTGGAAAGAATCCACCGAAGACGTTAGTTGAGCTCGTCACTAGAGCTCAAAAATACACTAACGCCAAGGAATTCTCCAACTCTCATAAAAATGTTCAAGTAACAGAGCCGACTATCAAGGGGAAGAGGCTGAGGAACGAAGAACCCCAGTCATCTAGCAAAAAATCAGACAACCGTGTTCCTCATGATCGTCACCCGAGTAAAAAACCTGAGGGCAAGTTCCGTTCCTACACTCCCCTCAATACATCTACAGAACAAATATTGCTGGACATCAGGGGCCAGAAGCTCCTGAATTGGCCCGTTTGCATGAAGGCCAACTCAGATTATCGAGACAAGCGCAAGTATTGTCGTTTCCATCGTGATCACAGCCACAACACGACTGATTACGTAGATCTCAAAGATGAGATTGAGACCCTAATCTGTAACGGTTATTTACGCCGATATACCAAGGAATCGGCTCGAAAATCGATAACTTAACATCTAACAATAATCATCCAAAAAATCAACTATGATTATCATGCCCTCTCCAAAGGATAAAAAAGATCATCCATTAAATAATTATTTAGAAGAACTAAAAGAGAAGGAAAACTATTTGGTCGGAGGGGGCTGAGAGGCTCGAGTCGGGCGGGAGGAATGTCTTCAAAAGGTCTCTCCCCCGCGTCCTCGAGAAATAGGGGATCAAGGTTGAGATCCGAATAGAGTTCTTAGACCGCATCAATACAAGCATCAAAGCCGCAGTTATAGAACTTGGTAGCTTCGGTGGTCCTCTCCTCTGAGGATTTGAACACATCCACTGTAGTAGCCACCGCCAAGGCCAGGGAAGCCTCGTCTTCGGCCCATTGATTTTCTTTTTCCTGCGTTACCGCTCAGCTCAACTCTTCCACTGCCTCGGCCTTGGTTCGCTCAAGTGCATCTCCCAGTCGGCCATTGTCCTTTACAAGCAAGTCAGCGTGATCCCTGACTCTAGTCAATTCAGTCGCAGTAGTAGTGCATCGTACCTAAAGGTTGTCGATGACCCCCTGGAGTTGAAGCTCTCGCAGTTTTCCATCGTCGAGCTGTCGGCGCAGTTTCGCCTGCTCTATCCGAAGGAACGCGGCCTCATCTCGGAGGGTCCCGACCTTGCCCTTAAGAGCTGTTATCTCTTTATCCTTCCTCATGAGCTCCTTTAACCTCTCCTGGGTCATCAGGAGCTTCGGGACGGACTAATTCAAAAAAAAAAAAAGAATATAAGCACATGATGAGCAGAGAATCAAAACAGGGAAGGTTAGAAAATACTGAGTAGAGGATGGAGGCCATATTGTTGACGAAGGACTCTTCCGACTTGGTAAGAAGGGTTGTTATCTCCTTCTCCAGAGCATGTTTTGCAACCCAATGAAATAACCCTGACATATAATAGCCTAGCGAAAGTCCGTCCGCACTGTCTTCGACTAGAGCTGACAACCCCATCGCTTCCCCTGCCCTGGTCCCATTGCCTGCTGAAGCTTGGGCCTTAGCTCTAGGGTCATCATCGCCTTCAGGAGGAGAGAACATCGTGTCGATCATCTGAATGGCCTCCTCCCACTCAGAAGAAGATGGGATGGCTATGCAAGGTTCGAGGGCTGGTGGAGGTGCATCAAGAACGATAGGGGCGACGACTGGAGGGGGAGTTGGAGCCGGAGCATTATCGACCACGACCCCTACAGTGATGTGTGCTGAAGACGGAACTGCAACAAAAAAAATTGAAGCTAGAGTCGAAGCTGCAATGATAGAAATTGGGACCGAGGGGCCCCCATCGTGAAGAATCGCTTGCCTCCTCTGAACAGTTGTCTTCGTCCGCGATTCGGCCCTCAGCATCTCCTCGACGGACGGAGCAGCCTTCCTCTTCCGAGATTCAGAAGCCTCGTCCATCCTTACACATAGGACAGTGAGTTAATGTCCGAGCTAAGAGACCTTCAATTTCATCACAATAAAGGTGCACTTAATAAATGAAGTGGGGAGCGGCTTAAACTTGCAGAGTTCGGACCGATGAAGATGATCAACAGTGATCAAAATCGATCAGGAGTGTAAATCTTCTGAACACGCTCTAGCCTTGGCAATCTAATTCTTTTGGTCTGGGGTGATGAGAGGTGAGCTCCTTGAGAAATCTGTAAAAATGGAATGTAAGCCCTGTATCCTAGACCGTACCATTTCATAGACTTCCGCGGTCTTACCAGTCGAATTCCAGCAACCTTCGACCCTTAACCAATATCTGTGTACGACCCTGATTCGTATGCCGTCAACCCGTATCGACTTAACTCAAGACCTTTACCATAGCGACCGCGCCGTCGCTGCGGTTCCGATGCCGCGACTTGCACGCCGAGGCGATACCCTGGTCAAGAGATGTGGGCTAACGTTCGGTGAGAAGAAAACACCGCACGTTACGAAACCCAAGAGAATCTCTACGAGGTGTCGCATCAATCCCATCAATCCATCAATCCATCACATGTTAAGTACATGTCAAGTACACATCACCTTTCACCCATTCCCAAGCAACTACAAAAGTCAAGAATCTCTTACAAGCCCATACCTCTCTTACACCAAAAGCCCTTAAAGTCAAAAAGTTCTTACACCACCCATGCTTTTCTTACACAAATGGCCACAAAAGTCAAGATTTTCTTACACTCATCACTCACCACATCCATCACCCATCTCTCTCTCCCTTTACAACTCTCTCTCTCTCTCTCTCTCTCTCTCTCTTTTTCATTTTCAAACTCAAAAAAATCTAAGGTGAGAAATACCATACGTATGAGAACTCTCCAAGCCTCTCCCTCTCTTTCAAAACTTCAAATATGACTCATTTTCCTACCCCATGATCTCCCATCCTAACCATCCATTCCTCATCTCCTCCATTGGAATCAAAGCTAAGGTGCTAAGGAACTCATAGGAGCAAGAAGATCGAACGGTGGGTGCTCCTCTAGATGTAAAAAATCTGATTTCTATAGCTTAGATATTTTCTTTCTTTCATGAGGGAAGTGTAGGACCCACCAATCAATGGTGGATATCCCACACAATCCCATGGTTGTGGCATAATGGCCTACCTTATGCATGCATGATCCATGCATGGGGCCTTTCTCTATGGGCCCCATCATGGTAGTTTTATTTCATATTATATTATGTTTGGTTCATCTATACCTTATAACCATGGTGGGGATGGAATTCTCACCATGTATTTTAATTATAAGCCATGCATGTGCAAGATCCATGTTGTAAATGTACATCTAGGTATGATGTGCGGGTGTGATTGATCTTGGGAGGGCTCAATAGTGGCGGAGCCCCTTTTCCTATGGCCGGTTGTACTTCTATCTCACTTTTTCCTCATTTTATTTCCTGATGTGTGTGGCCCATTAATGTATTTCCCTTTTTATTTAACTTATATAATAAATTTTATCTAAGTACATGTTGCTGTCAAGAATTTTCTGGACAGTTTCTGGTTGTTTTTTGACCAGATTTTGGGACTGTTTGGGGGACTATTCATACCTATTAAATATAATTTTTTGAAAGATGAGGATCTCATCTTGTTGTCTCCCAAATTTCAGCCCCAACTGACCTTCATTGGGGTCCTAAAGGTGTGGTCCAAGTGAGGTGGATAGTCTGAATTTTATGCACTGTTCTAGCAACATTCCACCATGGACAGTTGGACTTTTTAAAATTTATTAAAATACCTATGGGTGTTTAAAAATTATAAAAATTTTCAGGGGAGTGTTTTATTTATGATAGGACCCACCTACAAAATTTTGGGGCCAATGGACGCCTGTACACACCATGGTGTGGAGGGACCGGCCCATTATAATATGGTGTCCAGATCAGTCCGATTTTCAGGACAGATTGATTTATGTAAATGAATTAAAATATTGACAGATGTCTAAAAATTTTAAAATTTTTTATGAGTATGTTCCACTTATGTTAGAACCCACCTACCAAATTTCAGGGCCAATGGACCCCTGTACACACCGTGGTGAGGGCTGGACTGGCCCACCACGTTGGGACGTACAGGTCTGTACGATTTTTCTGGACAGTCTGTTTTGTTTAAATTAATTAAAATACTTAGAGATATATAAAAATTATGAAATTTTGTAGGGATATGTCCCACCTATAGAAGTATTACTCTGTAAAATTTCAGCCTCAACTGACCCCGTTTGAGTATCCAAAAGAATGGGCCAAGATAGTTGGACTCCCAGATTTTTTTTGCTGTGCAGTCCTGCAATATGCCTTGATAAAAAAACTAATCATAATTCAAAAATATTTCTTCTGATGGTGGGCCACCTTTTTGGGTTTTCTCTCATTGTATACATGATGAGGGACCTTGGCCCTCAATTTTTAGAGTTTTAGAGGCCTTGGACCCGCTCCAATAGAGTGCCCAAATTTAGGACAACAACATGTTATAATTATGCTGGCCTTGGGCTGAAATTTTGAGGAGTGGGGCCCACCATATTATAAAGATCCTAGAGGAAATGATTTATACCTTTAGTTCCTTAAATGTTGAGCTTAATGAATGCACTTTTGAGGCCCACCACAGTTGAATTTAATTGGGTCCATGAATGTAGCTAGTTGTTAAACTATTTAAGGCCCATAGAGTGGACCCATTTGATGTGTTCCAAGGCCCATGGGATTAGGCCCATTTGAGGTAATTTAAGGCCCATAGAGTGGACCCATTTGATGTGTTCTAAGGTCCATCGGATTGGACCCATTTGATGTATTTTAAAGCCTATGGGATTAGGCCCATTTGATATGTATAAGGCCCATGGGTCGAGAACCATTTGATGTAATCTAAGGCCCACGGGTTATGACCCATTGCAATGCACATAAGGCCCATTGATGCGGCCCATTGATGTGGCCCATTTGATGAGTAAAAGGCCCATATGACATGGCCCATTTGATGTATTTAAGGCCCAATGGGGTGTACCTAAGGTCCATTGCAATGTGTGATCCCAACCTGGTTTACGTAATGTTATTCACTACGGGCTACACCTTGGGAGCAATGTTGGTTTGACATCCACATTGCGAGTATAATGTTGGTTAAATGTCCACATTGTGACTCTCCCTAGGGCCCATTGGTAGGCCCGTACTTGTTATATGCAAGCCGTCTAGGCCAGCTGCGTTGTAAGGATAGGGCATTACTTTATAACATGCTTAATATAACTCCATGACGCACAGCCCATTTGTATCGGTCCATTTGATCGGCTTGCTTGTATCGGCCATTTGATTGATTTAGCCTATATGATTGATTAGGCCCATCTTGATATATTTGTGGCCTGTTACTAAGGCCATATATGAGGCCCGTTGTTGAGGCACACCTTGATGTGTATGAGGCCTGTTGTTGAGGCTCACCTTGATGTGTATGAGGCCCGTTGTTGAGGCCCACCTTGATGTGTATGAGGCTTCTTGTTGAGGCACACCTTGATGTGTACGAGGCCCGTTGTTGAGGCCCACCTTGATGTGTACGAGGCCTGTTGTTGAGGCCCACCTTGATGTGTATGAGGCCCGTTGTTGAGGCTCACCTTGATGTGTATGAGGCCCGTTGTTGAGGCCCACCTTGATGTGTATGAGGCCCGTTGTTGAGGCCCACCTTGATGTGTATGAGGCTCGTTATTGAGGCCCACCTTGATTGTATGAGGCCCGTTGTTGAGGCCCACCTTGATGTGTATGAGGCCCGTTGTTGAGGCCCACCTTAAATATATATGAGGCCCATGTTGCAAGGCTCATTGTGATGTATGCAAAGCCCATGGGTCATGGCCCATTGCAATGTATGTAAGGCCCAATTGGTGCGGCCTATTCGATATATTTATGGGGTCCATGTCATTAGGCTCATCATGTTGTATTGGTGACCCGTCCATTGAGGCTCACTCGTGGTATATATTTGAGGCCCATGTGTAGGGCCCACCTATTGTGCATTTAAAGCCCATGGGTTGTGGACATAGTGATGTATATTGGGCCTATGTGATGTAGCCCATACTGATGTGTATTAGACCTAGGTATGTGACTCACCTGCGAAGTATATTTGAGGCCCATTGTGATATATCTGAGGCCCATGGGTGCGACCCATCCAGACGTATTTAAGGCCTATGGGCAAGGCCCATTGTGATATGTATTAGGCCCATGACCAGGGCCCACCTGTTTCGTATATTTGGCCCTTGTGTGAGGCCATGTGCCCATTATATATTTGATTCTATATGGGCCATTCCTTGGGGACAATGTTGGTTAAAAGTCCACATTGTCGACACCGGTTATTGATACCGTTTATGAGTATGTGACATCATAACATCATGATACATGCTCATTCGCATCATCTGCATATTTTTTATGAGATGTGATTGACCATTGCATATGTCATTGAGCAGGATGATGTGAGACTCCCTGATAGGTGGAGATTATCTCACATGAGCGCATGACATGCGCAAGATTGATGCATGATTGGATTGTATGACTCATGCATCATGCATTGTGTTGTGATTACTGTACGCCCTAGTGACATCAGGGTCATAGCCTCCACAGGCATATCGTGGATGGCTAGATGGGATACCGAAAATCTGTTCGAGTATCGGGCGGCCATAGATGGCCCTGGGTGAAAATCTCTAAACACCCTCTTGGTTCCAGAGGATGCTCCAACGTCTACACCGAGTGGGTAGATGAGCGTTAAGTGCCGATTACCAGATGGCTGCACTCTTCACTGTGTCGTGGTCGGTTGGAAGGGGATGTGGCCTTACCCGTCCGAGGGAGTAGGCATGGCTAGGATGAGTTTGACCAGCTCGAGGAATGGGTCCGCTATCGGCGAGCCGGGTAGGTATTGACAGACTACTGACAGGCGGATAGTGAGGTCTTTTCCACTTATCCAGTTGTGCGCTTGATTGGGGCGGCAGATGGTGTGAAGTATAATAGACCCCGGTGATTTTTTCAGAGAGGAACCGTACTGATATGAGGACTGACATGATATTATGACACCCCATCACTGTTGTGCATGTGAGCGGGCGCATGTGGGCAGACGCCGATGTGGGTGGGTGTGATGTGGGTGAGGCTGAGGCCTGAGCGAGCTACCACACTGGGCGAGCTACCAGCAGTTGGCAGGCTACTGTGCTGACAGGCTACTGAGTAGGAGTTGTATACTCATTCATTCATCCATTCACTATTCACTCGGGCTAGTGGTGCACAACTAATTGTTGTGTATCTTCGTTATGGCAAGGATTTCGGTTGGGCGCGCGACTAACCCGAGATCAGGAGTTTACCACGTTGAGTCAAACTATCCAAATTTAGGTATGAGACTGGTTTGGATAGAGGTTCGTTGTGGTGGACCCCGTAGCCTGTGATACTACGTACTATCATCCAGACATCACACTCCAGCATGGTCATTCCATTAGCATCATATACTGCATATTCCATTACATCTTCGGCGTGTGGCATTGTGGGTTGTTATGTTTCTGTATTCCTGTGACTTAGATGAGAGTGATGATATTTGTTAGCTCTTTCGAATTGTGTATTACATTATATCCTTGTCATTCGACATTTGATTATTTATGACTCATCATTTGCATAGCTGTCCTATTTTGCGTATTCTGATATTGATTAACTTATGGACTTGTTCATACTTCCGCTTATTCTGTTATCGCATGATTATAATCTTGTCAGTATTTCTGTTTACGCTGATAATTCCTGCTCTTATCAGTGTTTCTGCTTATTTAGTCATTGTATGGTTTATGGATTAATAGCTTTCCGGTATTGTATGATTATGATATTGTATTGAATACTTGGCACTTATCTCGTGCACACACTTACACCACCCTCTAAGTTTTCTATAAGCTTATGCATGATAGATGCGTGCAGGTGATGTTAGGTTGCAGCAGCATTGAGCTTGGAGCGTGCAGCTGTTTTCTGGAACTTTGATTTTGACATATATATTTCCCTTTAAGCATTGTATTCAAATGATTATATTAGTGGATATGTGATGATGATGTTACCTTTATGATTTGGGTAAACTTGTGGTTATGCTTATTACTAGTTAAATGTACAAAAAAATCTTCCTTGTAGGATCCCAGGATCGAAAATCTAGCATATGAATGCTAGGAGCCGAGAATGGGGTACTACGGAGGCTGTCGGCACCGGATTCGGCGATCGGGATTCCTGTGAATCCATTTTTCCAGGTTTGGGACGTGACATGGAATAAAGACATCGATCAGACCACAACAAATAAGGGAGCGATACAGGAAGACTATTCGAGATCCAACCTGGAAGGGTAAATCGGGTAGGAACCTAAGTCCTTAGGTTCCTGAGCTCCGCCACTGGCGCTTACCATTCGCCCGAAGTCCAAAATCACTTGTTCTTCCAATTCTTATTAGAGGAATAAGTTGCAGGACCAGCCCCGAGCCCTTGCTGTTGCGGGTCACGAAATAGTACCACGGCTCCTGACTATCATGCTTGATCAAGTATAAACTTATTAGCTCTTCTGGTGTCAGTTCCGGGTTCTTGACTTGACGCTATATGATGTATGAAGATATCAAAACCCTCCAAGCGTTAGGAGTAAACTGGCCTGGGGCAAGTCTCAAATAAGTCGTCAGGGCTCGGATGAATGGATGCATCGGAAGGTGGAGTCCGCATTGTATGGTGGTGTTAAGGGGTTCTGGTGCTCGAAGTCATATGGAGTTTGGGATCTCGAATTCTGATTGGATCCATTCCATCTGAGACTTGACTAGTACAGAGCCTCCAGGGATGGTCTCTATAGTTCACCCACTCATGGGCATCTCCGTAGCCCCCCTCGTTGAATCTCGAGGGGCTCGGGAAGCCTTCTTTTTGCCTTTACGGTGCGTCCGAGCCCCAGCCTCTTTGTTCCTCCTGGACGGAGGATAGAGAGGTACAACATCAAGAGGGCCCGGAATCATCCTCGTAGGCATAATCACCTCAGATCATCTCCAAGTCGTTCGACATTCTACAAATGCGAAGGAAATAAGAGTAATCTGGAAGTGTAGGGACGACTCACCAGAAGCTGTTCTGGAATGATTGTCGAAAATCGCTTCTACCGAAAACTACTAGTCGGTCGGAATCGCCTCCCTGCAGATTACGCTTGTCGGAAATCGCCTCCTCAAGCAACTCACAGCAACAAGAATCCAGAGAACGGAAATGTGAGTGCCTCTGAGCGCTAGGGTTTTTATAACTCACAAAAGATTCTCGCATTAATGGCAAGACATGATGACTGTAACCGAATCATTGCGAGCCGACTTCGGAAGACATGTGGCTGAGTTCTACTGGTCTGGGCCCTGCCAAGCTGCGTGCCTCTAGCATTGGGCAAGGAGCTCCAAGCAGTGGAAGCGTCGTCTATCCACCCCTCGTGGCTTACGTGGCGATCCCTCATAATGACCTTGACGATTCGAGATCCTAATCGTCGTCACGCGTCCGCTTGAACCCGTGGACGAAAAACTCCAAGGATGTATCTCTTCGAATATGGAAAGCATGACTGCAACTGTACGCGTTGAAGGCGCAACAGTGGAAGCTATTGATTTTCCACATGAGTTTACTCTCTGAGTCCGTGCCTGAACTCGGAGAGTAGGGGGCTTCTGTTATGGGAAGATCCGAGTCTTCTCAACTCCGCGGTCCGATGCTATTTAAATCCAACTCGAGATGCACGACTAAGTCCAAAGTTACGAGAACAGCCGAGGGGAAATACTCCAAGCTCGACATTACTTATGTTTTCACTTTAAGGCCTTGGGTAGACGAGCTGGGGTAGGGGCTGTCAGCTCGGAGTAAAATGAGGTCGAGGCAGTCGGTTTGAGACTTGGATCGGAATCTACTTGTGGGACCTCGAGGTCTCCTATTACTGCACGATTAGTAACGGTTACACAACTGGCCACGTTTGCATGATCACACGACAGTTGGGTAGCCGAATCTCTCATGGGAAGTGGTGAATGCCCCAAGACGCGTTAAGTTATGCGGACATGCCCATCTCAGGCGAGGTGGCATAAATAATATCTCGTGGGGAGGAAATAGGTATGCAATATCTCGCACCATCTCTCTACACTCTACTTAGACCCTGACTTAGGCATTGGATGGTCCCCAACTTAGCCAGGGTCTCCTTTGCTCATCCCTTTTGTGCAGAATCAAGGTCCGTCGAAGGTTCACCGCATTAAGTGGAGGGTAGTCCAGATTTTGACCTCAACAGGTTTTAAAAACTCATTTTAGAGAATGATCTAAAAAAAATAAAATCAATCCAAATCATGATCTAAAAATTGAAGTTGATCCGAACTATGGATTCCACGCTACAAGAAACAATGATGATCGCATACCCACCCTTAAAAACTTCTTAGGGCCACTTGAACCTTAACCTATGGATAAGGCAAAAGAGATATGGACGAAGGGACCACACAAATATCAGAAGTTTTTAATAGTCAATTACCGATGTTTCCAATGGTGTGGTCAACATCAGATTTCAATCTCGATCGTGATGTTAAATGAGCGTTGAAAACGGATGGACAGCGTGGAGTTAACGCAGATACATCACCGTGGCTCCATAGTTAGCGATCCACCGACTTTGTGGATTCGGGGATCCAAGATGCGTCCTAATCGGATGACACGTCAACCGCTAAGAATACGGATGTACGTGAGTGTTCCACACGCAATCATTTCCCAGTTAATATGGGTTTGATAGCACCATGCTCACTCTTTTCAAATTAGCAATTGAGGCAACCAGTAATGGGAACGGACCTAGTCCGTCCCTAGCCTCAACCAACAAGGTATGGCCCTGACCGTGGGGCCCACCTTGATGGTCCATCCGTTTCCTAGATCATGATAGGATAAGAGACGATGAATGAAGTAAATCCAAATCTCAGGTGGTGATTGACCATTAAAAAATTTCTCATGGGTCACAAAAGTTTTTCAATAAACTCATGTTTATTTTTTACTTTTATCTATGTGTGTGAACTTATCAGCAGTTTAAATGGCAAATAAGCATTACTATAGGCCTTAGGAAGATTTTAATGATAGTCATCCAATCAACACTCTTTCCTGTATCGTGGCCCACCAGATTTTATATATGCTTCATCTATGATCTCTTACCCTAAAATGAGCTGAAAAAACAGATGTACGGCAGGCATGGATACAATACACATACATCAAGGTGGGCCCCACAAACCAGGACCGCACATAATCATCTCCCCAGCTAATGGTAGACTTTCTTTTTACACGTGTCCCACATTGTTTGTATGACATCCATTACGTCCATCGCCGGCGCATGTTAGGATTAAAAAAACTAAAGTTGGCCACACTACATGGAACAATGGGGATGGAAATCCCCACCGTTGAAAATCTTTTAGGAACCACCATGATGATGTATGCATTCCATCGTAGGGCTACTTCCACCTCGATTAATGAAGGACATTTATGATACAAAAATTTTGTTACCTCTCACCAAAATTTCAATGGTCGGCATTCAATCCCCGGCGGTTCCCGTGTGGCCCAATTGAATTTTGAATATAATTTCATTTTTAAGGTATGTACTAACATATGTTGCCATGTTGCCGAAACTGATGGATGGGGGTGGACGTCACACAATGTCATTGTGGTGGGTCCAACAGAGTCCCTGTAGT
Source organism: Magnolia kwangsiensis (assembly GCA_037074715.1). Taxonomy (NCBI): domain Eukaryota; kingdom Viridiplantae; phylum Streptophyta; class Magnoliopsida; order Magnoliales; family Magnoliaceae; genus Magnolia; species Magnolia kwangsiensis. The sequence continues at coordinate 39,610,036 of CM073583.1, read as the reverse complement.
AAAGTCTAAAGCATGTACTTCTTGACCGATGTGTACGGACATCGTTGTATGGCCCACCTGAGTTTCTTTGCGAGGCTTATCTATTGTAGATACGGTAAACATAATTTATAGTGGATTTCACGTATGGAATGAATGCGGGGATCGACCACTGAAATTGAGAAATTTACCATTGTACGATCCATTTATGGCCCATTTATCCGTTGAAGCCCACCTTATTTTACCTTACCAGGATAAGCCCTATCTATACGGACAACTTGCCAAAGGACGAAAATGCCCGTATGTTTTTCCTTCGAGCGGAAACGGCTCAAAAGAAATCAAAGTTACATGGCCCATGATTATGTATTTATTATATCCACAGCGTTCATTCATATTTCGACATCATTTTGGATCATTATAAAACAAAACATATCCAACGATCAACTAGACCACACCACAAAGAGCAGCAGAAAATTGATTTTCACTTAGAAACATTTGCAGGGCCCACCATAACATTTGCATTCCATCTAATTTATTCAGAAGGACACAAAGACGAAGATAAAAAGGAAAAACAAATTTCATAATAATTTAAAACTTCCGTAACCCCTGAAAGGGTTTCAATAGTAAAAGTTCAAAGTAAAATAGTAAAGTCATTTGTTAGGGTTAGACTTATGGCTATGGATTATAATCGTAGCCATATATACCCTAATCCATAGCCATAGAAATCTATCTGGAGTGGGGCTTACTGAACTAGCCGCCCTATGCTAGTTGCTGGCTGTCCGACGGGGCCATGCCAATCTAGCGACTCCTATGGCTACGGATTATAACCGTAGCCATAAACGGACTATTGTGACGACAGTTTGTGCATTTATTATTATTATTATTTTTATTATTATTATTATTTTTTTATTATTATTTTTTACATGGAGAACTTTATTCTACCTATAATTTTTTCTAACACATATTTATATAAATATATGTATATATAAGCATATAAAAAACTTTTTTCTCTTTTTTTCATTTTTTTCTTTATTCATTTAACAAGAATATCTTCTTAACTAAAATTAGTTACTTGATGTTCCCTATATGATTTTGGGGTAGGAGAAGCTACTTTAACCAACCAACCTAGTTATTTTCTAAGATTCCATCAGGTTGAAGGTCGAAAATCCATTTCATTCACTTAGTGGTCAATTTCATTCATTTCATTTACTGTGTGATCAATTCTATTCATTTCACGGTCAATCCCGGCAATTTCGTTTTGATTTACAGTCATTTACATGCATTTCACAGTCAATTCCCTTAACTTCACGGTCATTTTTATGCATTTCACGGTCATTTCCATACACTTCATAGTCATTTCCATACATTTCATGGTCAATCCCGGCGATTCCGTTTTAATTCACGGTCATTTCCATGCATTTTACCGTCAATTCCCTACACTTCACGGTCATTTCCATGCGATTCACGGTCAATTCACTTCACTTCACGATCATTTCCATGCAATTTCACGGTCAAGCCCGGAGATTTCATTTCAATGCACGATCATTTCCATTCACTTCATGGTCATTTCCATGCATTTCATGGTCAATCCCGACGATTTTGTTTCATTTCACGGTCATTTCCATGCATTTCACGGTCATTTCTCTTCATTTCACAGTCATTTCCATGCATTTCACGGTCATTCCCGATGATTTTATGTTCATTCACGATCATTTCCATGCATTTCACGATCAATTCCCTTCACTTCACGGTCATTTCCACGGTCATTTCCATGCATTTCATGGTCAATTCCCTTCACTTCACGGTCATTTCCATGCATTTCACGGTTAGTGCGCTTCACTTCACGGTCATTTTCATGCATTTCACGGTCATTCTTGGTGATTGCGTGTTGATTCATGGTCATTTCCATGCATTTCATGGTCAATTCCCTGCACTTTATGGTCATTTCCACGCATTTCACAGTCAATTCGCTTCACTTCATAGTCATTTCCATGCATTTCAAGGTCATTCTCGACGATTCTGGGTTGATTCATGGTCATTTCCACGCATTTCATAGTTAATTCTCTTCACTTCATGGTTATTTCCACGCATTTCACGGTCAATTCGCTTCACTTCATGGTCATTTCCATGCATTTCACAGTCATTCCCCGTGATTCCATGTTGATTCACAGTCATTTCCACGCATTTTACGATTAATTCCCTCTACTTCACGGTCATTTCCACATATTTCACGGTCAATTCGCTTCACTTTACGATCATTTTCATGCATTTCACGGTCATTCCCGGTGATTCCGTGTTGATTCACAGTCATTTCCATGGATTTCACGGTCAATTCCCTTCCTTTCATGGTCAATCATTTTCATGTATTTCATGGTTAATTCACCTCACTTAACGGTCAATTCGCTTCACAGGAATGACTGAAAAATGCATGGAAATGACGGTGAAGTGAAGCGAATTGACTGTGAAATGCATGGAAATGATCGTGAAGTGAAGGGAATTGACCATGAAATGTGTGAAAATGACCGTGAAGTGAAGGGAATTGACCATGAAATGCGTGGAAATGACCATGAAGTGAAGGGAATTGACCATGAAATGTGTGGAAATAACTGTGAAGTGAAGGGAATTGACTGTGAAATGCGTGGAAATGACCGTGAATCAACATGGAATCGCGGGGAATGACCGTGAAATGCATGGAAATGATAGTGAAGTGAAGCGAATTGTTCGTGAAATTCGTGGAAATGACCTTGAAGTGAAGGGAATTGACCGTGAAATGCGTGGAAATGACCGTGAATCAAAATGGAATCATCGGGAATGATCGTGAAATGCATGGAAATGACCGTGAAGTGAAGTGAATTAATCATGAAATGCGTGGAAGTGACTGTGAAGTGAAGGGAATGACCGTAAAATGCATGGAAATGACGATGAAGTGAAGCGAATCGACTGTGAAATGTGTGAAAATGACTGTAAAGTGAAGGGAATTGACCATGAAATGCGTGAAAATGACCGTGAATCAACACAAAATCAACAGGAATGACCGTGAAGTGATGCGAATTGACCGTCAAATGCGTAGAAATGACCATGAAATGCATGGAAATGAACGTGAATCAACATGGAATCGCCGGGAATGACCGTGAAATGCATGGAAATGATTATGAAGTGAAGCGAATTGACCGTGAAATGCGTGGAAATGACCGTGAATTAACATGGAATCGCCGGGAATGACCGTGCAAAGCATGGAAATGACCTTTAAGTGAAGCGAATTGACCGTGAAATGCATAGAAATGACCGTGAAGTGAAGGGAATTGACCGTGAAATGCATGGAAATGATCGTGAATCAACATGGAATCACTGGACATGACCGTGAAATGCGTGGAAATGACCGTGAAGTGAAGCGAATTGACCGTGAAATTCATAGAAATGACCGTGAAGTGAAGGGAATTGACCGTGAAATGCGTGGAAATGACTGTGAATCAACATGGAATCACGGAGACTGACCGTGAAATGCATGGAAATGACCGTAAAGTTAAGCGAATTGACCGTGAAATACGTGGAAATGACCGTGAAGTGAAGGGAAATGACTGTGAAATGCGTGGAAATGACCGTGAATCAACACGGAATCGCCGGGAATGACTGTGAAATGCATGGAAATGATAGTGAAGTGAAGCGAATTGTTCGTGAAATTTGTGGAAATGACCTTGAAGTGAAGGGAATTGACCGTGAAATGCGTGGAAATGACCGTGAATCAAAACGGAATCGACGGGAATGACCGTGAAATGCATGAAAATGACCATGAAGTGATGCGAATTGATCATGAAATGCATAGAAATGACCGTGAAATGCATGGAAATGACCGTGAATCAACACGGAATCGCCAAGAATGACCATGAAATGCATGAAAATGACCGTGAAGTGAAGCGAATTGACTATGAAATTCATGGAAATGACCGTGAAATGAAGGGAATTGACTGTGGAATGCGTGAAAGTGACCATGAGTCAACATGGAATCGCCAAGAATGACCGTGAAATGCATGGAAATGACCGTGAAGTGAAGCGAATTGACTGTGAAATGTGTGGAAATGACCGTGAAGTGAAGGGAATTGAAAGTGAAATGTGTGGAAATGATTATGAATCAACACAGAATCTCTGATAATGACCATGAAATGCCTGAAAATGACTGTGAAGTGAAGCGAATTGACCGTGAAATGCGTGGAAATGACCGTGAATCAACACGGAATCGCCGTGAATGACCGTGAAATGCATGGAAATGACCATGAAGTGAAGCGAATTGACTATGAAATATGTGAAAATGACTGTGAAGTGAAGGGAATTGACCGTGAAATGCGTGGAAATGACCGTGAATCAACACGGAATCGATAGGAATGACCGTGAAATGCATGGAAATGACTGTGAAATGAAGCGAATTGACCGTGAAATGCATGGAAATGACCGTGAATCAACATGGAATCACCGGGAATGACCGTGCAATGCATGAAAATTACCGTGAAGTGAAGCGAATTGACCGTGAAATGCATAGAAATGACCGTGAAGTGAAGGGAATTGACCGTGAAATGCATGGAAATGACCGTGAATTAGCACGGAATCACTGGGAATGACCTTGAAATGCGCGGAAATGACCGTGAAGTGAAGTGAATTGACCGTGAATTCGTACAAATGACCGTGAAGGGAAGGGAATTGACCATGAAATGCGTGGAAATGACTGTGAATCAACACGGAATCACCGAGAACGATAGTGAAATGCATGAAAATGACCGTAAAGTAAAGCGAATTGACTGTGAAATGCGTGGAAATGACCATGAAGTTAATGGAAATGACCATGAAATGCGTGAAAATGACCACGAATCAACATGGAATCACCGAAAATGACCATGAAATGCATGGAAAATGACCGTGAAGTGAAGCGAATTGACCGTAAAATGCGTGAAAATGACCATGAAGTGAAGGGAATTGACCGTGAAATGCATAAAAATGACCGTGAATCCAAACAGAATTGTTGCGATTGACCGTGAAATGCATGGAAATGACCGTGATATGAAGGGAAATGACTGTGAAATGCGTGGAAATGACAGTGAAATGAAACGGAATCGCTGGGATTGACCGTGAAATGCATGGAAATGACCGTGAAATGAAACGAAATTGTCGGGATTGACCGTGAAATGCATGGAAATGACTATGAAGTGAAGGGAAATGACCATGAAATGCATGAAAATGATCGTGCAATGAAACGGAATCGTCGGGATTGACCGTGAATTACATGGCAATGGCCGTGAAGTGAAGTGAATTAACCATGAATTACATGGAAATGACTGTGAAGTGAAGGGAATTGACCGTGAAATGCATGAAAATGACCGTGAATCAAAAAAAAAATCACCGGGATTGACCGTGAAATGCTTGGAAATGACCGTAAAGTGTAGGGAAATGACTGTGAAATGCATAAAAATGACCATGAAGTGAAGGGAATTGACCGTGAAATGCATAGAAATGACCGTAAATCAAAATGGAATTGCTAGGATTGACCATGAAATGCATGGAATTGATCACGAAGTAAATGAAATGAATGAAATTGACCGATAAGTGAATGAAATGGATTTTTAACCACCAACCTAATGGAATCTTGAAAAATAATAAGGTTAGTTGGTTAAAGTAGCTTCTCCTACCCCAAAATCATATAGGGTACATCAAGTAACTAATTTTAGTTTAAAAGATATTCTTAAATGAATAAAGAAAGAAATGAAAAAAAGAGAAATTTTTTTATATGCTTATAAATATATGTATATAAATGTGTTAGAGAAAATTATAAGTAGAACAAAGTTCTCCATATAAATAAAAAAATAAAAAATAAAAATAAAAATACACAAACTATCGTCACGGTAGTCCGTTTATGACTATGGTTATAATCCGTAGCCATAGGGGCTTCCAGATGGGCGTGGCCCCACCGGACAAGCCAGTAATTGGCATGGGGGCTGCTAGATCGGTGAGCCCATCCCAGATAGACGGAATAAGGTATCTATGGCTACGGTTATAATCTGTAGCCATAGGTGTGACAGTAGCAAATGATTTTACCATCATGCTTTAAACTTTCATGGTTGAAACTCTTTTAGGGGTTATAGAAGTTTAAGATCTTTATGAAATTTATTTTTCCTCTACATTCAGATCATTGTTACCTTATGAATAGATTGAATGGAAAATAAATGCTACGATGGGCCTTACAAATATTTCAATGGTGAAAATAAATTTTTTGCTGCTATTTGTAGTGTGGTTCAGTTGATCTTTTGATATGAATGTTTTTATTTTATTTTTTATAATACTCTAAAATGATCTCAAATACGGAGGAACGCTGTGGTTATAATAAATACATAACTGTGAGCCGCGTAACTTTGATTTCTTTTGAACGTTCGTACAACTCGGAGTTCGAGGAGCTCGCTTCGGGCGCCACCAGCCGATCCCCTTGGAGGAAAAAGCAGGGTCATTTTCGACCTTTGGCAGGTCGTCCGTACATCTGTGGCTTATTCTGGTAGGGTAAAATGAGATGAGTTTCAATGGGTAAATGGACCATAAATGGGACGTACAGTGATAAATTTCTCAGTGAAAATAGTAGAAATTACATAATACTCTACCCACGGATAGAAATGTTATACGCATGTCTGCACCTTGTGTAATTTGTGCCGTTTAATAGTGATCCAGATAATTGATAAGTGGGGTCCACCGTGGATGGACTGTGCCAACAGAATTGTTTGAATGGTTCAATCCTAATACCTTTCAACTCGTGACATGGAAATGGACGGTTAACATGTGATATGAGGAAGCGGCCAAAATCCAGCTATGAAAATAGACGTCTTGGTGGCTACCATCATCTATCCACCTGTGATATTTTGATGGCATTGTCTGCCCATCATAGTGGGGACCAAACGCACAAACCTTCCCTATCACCTGAAACAGAGAGTGGCCCCACTTGTACAAAATGAACCCGACTACTCCGTTTCACATATCCGCATCATCCGAGGATGATAAGGTAGACACGGTTGCACTGAAATGTGGTACAACCATGCCTCCGCCTGCACACGTGGCAGTGTACGTATCAAAACCGACGGAAACAGATTGGCTACACCAGCCCATGGCTGGTGGTCGGTACTCTGTGGGCCCCACCATAATGTGTGTGTTTCATCCATGACGTCCATCAATTTTTTTTATATATCATTTTATGGCATGAGATCAAAAATGAGATATATCTCAATCTCAAGTGGACTACATTACAGGAAAGAGTGTTGAATGAACGTTCGACCATTAAAAACTTTTTAGGGGTCATGAAAGTTTTGGATCAATCTGATCTTTGTTTTTTCGCTTCATCTTTGTCTGTATGACTTAATCAACAGGTTGGATATCAAATAAACAATACACTGGGCCTTATGAGGATTTAAATGTTTGATAACCAATCACTATTGTTTTCCTGTGGTGTGGTCCATTGAGACTTATATCCTTCTCATTTTTGGGATAAAATCATAAAATGATATGTAAAAATGGATGAACGGAATGGATGAAACAAATACATCATGGTGGGCCGACAGAGCACCGCCCATCAGCCACGGGGCTCTTGGCAGGGGAGTAGCCAATCCGTTTCCAAAACCGACCGTTTATTGCGTACTTTGGAAGGAAATTTAAATGAATTAATAAATTAAAAAAAAAAAAAAAAACCATTCTTCATGATATCCAGCCATCTGATCAATGTCCCCCAAATAAAAGTAAAAAACATAGGAAATCGTCAACACTTAGTACTGGAAAGTAATTTTTTAAAACATAGGATACTTGGACAGCTCAGATTGATCGTTACCGCACCGCATGTACTGGTCGAGATATGGGAGAAAATGACCACTGTAGGCAAAACCTTTTACCCAGCGGTTTTTATCGCGGAATACAAACTTAAGTTACCAATCTAGACTAGCACGTGCGGACAGCTACGTTGAGGACGAAACTACCCTTCCTTCTTTACTTTTTACTGCCGTTGCTTTTCGACGCCCTTTATAAAAAACACATGCGCTTTGAGGACCAAACTACCCCTCCTTTTTATTTTCAGCTGTTTCCTTTTACTTTTCCTCTCCACTGCTACTTCCTGCCGTGGCTTCTGCCCGTTTTCTTCATCTGGTTAGAAAGATAAAAATATTCTCTTTGTGGGCCCCTTATCAACGTCTGTCCTCTTCTGAAAATGGTCGGTCAGGCGAAGAAAGCACGCAACAAAGGTATATTTTAAACTCATTTGGGCCTACATTGAATGTACGTGGCTGTTTGTCGGTGCTCCGTGGGCCCCACTATGGTGGTATGTGGTCGGTGCTCTGTGGGCCCCACCATGCTGCTCTATGGGCCACACTATGGTGGCCGGTGGTCGGTGCTCTGTGGGCCCCACCATTTTCAGCCGGTGGTCGGTCCTTTGTGGGCCCCACCATGGTGCTCTGTGGTCCCCACCATGGTGGCCGGTGGTCTGTGGTCTGTGGGCCCCACCATGGTGGCCGATCGTCGGTGCTCTGTGGGCCCCACCATGGTGTATGTGTTTCAGCCATTCCGTTCATCCATTTTGTCCGCTCAATTTCCACTAATATAAGGGGTTGAGCCCCAAATTAGATGGAAATTTGGCTGGTGGCCCGCTAGAAGAAAACAATTGTGATTGGATATCCATCATTTAAATCCTCCTGAGGCCCACTGTACTGTTTGTCTGAAATCCAATTTATTTTTTAGGTGATAAAGACCCAGATGAAGGCTAAAAACAAAGATCATCTTGACCCAATACTTTTATGACCCCCAAAAAGTTTTTAATGGTCGATGTTTGTTAAACACTATTTCCTGTAATGTGGTCCAATTGAGATCAGGATACACCGCAATTTTTGTATAATATGATAAAATGATCCATAAAAATAAATGGACGACATGGATGAAACACATACATCATTATGGGGCCCACAAGCACCGAACACCAGCCATTGGCTAGTGGCAGGGGGAGTAGCCAATCCGTTTCATATATCATATCCATGCCGTCCGTCCATCCGTTTTTCCATTTAATTTAAGGGGTCGAGCCCCAAATTGAAGCATATCAAAATATCAAGTGAATCATACTACGGGAAACAGTGGGCACAATGATTTTCTAGTCTGCCTCGCTGATTTCATGTTTGCCTCGCTGATTTTTCAGTTTGTTCCGCTCAATTTTATATTTGCCCTGCTCAATTTCATGCTTGCCCTGCTAATTTTCATGCTTGCCCCGCTCAATTTCATGCTTGCCCTGGTGATTTCATGTTTCCCCCGCTCGATTTCATGTTTGCCCTACTGATCTTATAGTTTGCCCTGCTGATTTTATGTTTTCCACGCTCAATTTCATGTTTGCCCCGCTCAATTTCATGCTTGCCCCGCTAATTTTCGTGTTTTCCCTGCTCAATTTCATGCTTGCCCCGCTCAATTCCTAGTTTGTACCACTCAATTTCATGCTTGCCCCACTCAAATCCTAGTTTACCCCACTCAATTTCATGTTTGCCCTTCTCAATTTCATGCCTACCCCGCTCATTTCCTAGTTTGCCCCGCTTAATTTTATGCTTGCCACACTCAATTTCTAGTCCGCCCCACTCAATTTCATGTTTGCCCTGCTCAATTTCATGCCTACCCTGCTCATTTGCTAGTTTGCCCCGCTCAATTTCATGCTTGCCACACTCAATTTCTAGTCCGCCCCACTCAATTTCATGTTTTCCCCGTTGATTTTCTAGCTTGCCTCCACTCAATTTCTAACCTCAACTCTGTAACCTAAACCTAAACTTGAAAACTCAAACCTAAACCCGGTCCCGAACCCGATTTCCTAAGCCTAAAACTTAACCTATTCTCAGTTCCCTAAACCTTAACCTATAACCGACAGTTATAACCTAAACCTAAACCTGCAACCTAAACCTAAAACATAAATGCATTCTCAAATCCCTAAACCTAAACCTACACCTAATCCTAATCTCAACTCCTTAACCTAAACCTAAACATTAACCTATTCTCAGTTCCTTAAACCTTAACCTATAACCGACACTTATAACCCAAACCTATAACCTACACCTATAACCTAAACCTATAACCTACACTTAGATGGGCCACATTGCATGTATGTAGTATATCCACACTGTCTATCTACTTTTAGCCCCACATTGAAGCATATCAAAATATCAAGTCAATCATACCACGGGAAACAGTGGGCATAATGATTTTCTAGTGTGCCCTGCTGATTTCGTGTTTCCCCCGCTCAATTTCATGTTTACCCTGCTGATTTTATAGTTTGCCCCGGTCTCTAACCCGATTTCCTAAACTTAAACCTTATAGCCTAAACCTAAACCTAAACCTATAACCTAAATGTATTCTTAAATCCCTAAACCTAAACTTACACCTAATCCTAATCTCAACTCCTTGACCTAAACCTTAACTTGAAAACCCAACCCTAAACCCGGTCTTGAACTCGAATTCCTAAACCTAAACCTTAACCTATTCTCAGTTCTCTAAACCTTAACCTATAACCGACACTTATAACATAAACCTAGACCTGCAACCTAAACCTAAAACCTAAATGTATTCTCAAATCCCTAAACCTAAACCCACACCTAATCCTAATCTCATTTCCTTAACCAAACGAGAGAAGAATTGAAAACCCAAACCTAAGAATGTTCTCGAACTCGATTTCCTAAAACTAAACCTTAACCTATTTTCAGTTTTCTAAACCTTAATCTCTAATCTAACTTAAACCAAAACCCATAACCGATACTTATAACCTAAACCTAAACCTATAACCTAAATGTATTCTCAAATCCCTAAACCTAAACCTACACCTAATCCTAGTCTCAACTCCTTAACCTAAACCCTAACTTGAAAACCCAAACTTAAACCCAGTCCCGAACCCGATTTCCTAAACCTAAACCTTAACCTATAACCTATAACCTACACTTAGATGGACCAACATTGAATGTATGTAGTATATCCACGCCGTCCATCTAATTCTAGCGGTCGAGCCCCAAATTGAAGCATATCATAATATCAAGTGAATCATACCACGAGAAACAGTGGGCATAATGATTTCCTAGCTTGCCCCACTAATTTCATATTTTCCTTGCTCAATTTCATGTTTGCCCTGCTAATTTTATAGTTTGTCCTGCTGATTTCATGTTTCCCCCGCTCAATTACATGTTTGCCCCGCTGAATGTATAACCTACACTTAGATGGACCAACATTGAATGTATGTAGTATATCCACGCCGTCCATCTAATTCTAGCGGTCGAGCCCCAAATTGAAGCATATCATAATATCAAGTGAATCATACTACGAGATACAGTGGGCATAATGATTTCCTAACTTGCCCCACTAATTTCATATTTTCCCTGCTCAATTTCATGTTTGCCCTGCTGATTTTATAGTTTGTCTTGCTGATTTCATGTTCCCCCCGCTCAATTACATGTTTGCCCCGCTGATTTTCTAGTTTGCCCCGCTCAATTTTATGTTTGCCCCGCTCAATTTCATGCTTGCCCAGTTAATTTCCGTGTTTGCCCCGCTCAATTTCATGCTTGCCCCGCTGATTTCATGTTTCTCCCGCTCAATTTCATGTTTGCCTTGCTGATTTAATAGTTTACCCAGCTCATTTCATGTTTCCCCCGCTCAATTTCATGTTTGTCCTGCTAACTTTTCAGTTTGTCCCGCTCAATTTCATGCTTGCCCCACTCAATTCCTAGTTTTCCCCGCTCAATTTCATGTTTGCCCTGCTCAATTTCATACCTGCCCCGCTCATTTCCTAGTTTGCCCCGCTCAATTTCATGTTTCCCCCGCTCAATTTCGTTTTCAACTGATTTTCTAGTTTGCCCCCACTCAATTTCATGTTTGCCCCCACTCAAAACCTAAACCTAAACCTATAACTTAAATGTATTCTCAAATCCCTAAACCTAAACCTTAACTTATTCTCAATTCCCTAAACCTTCACCTATAACCTAACTTAAACCTAAACCTGTAACCTACACTTAGATAGGCCCACATTGAATGTATGTAGTATATCCACGCCATCCATCTAATTTTTACAGTTGAGTCCCAACATATCAAAATAAGATTGTAAATTATACCATGGGAAGCAGTGGGCATAATGATTTGTTTTCATGTTTCCCCCGCTCAATTTCATGTTTGCAGCAACAATCTCCAAAAACTTGTGCATGAAGCCTTCCTCCCTTGAGACTTTTCAATTCTTCTCTCATTAGCACCGACAAGTGAGCTTTCAAATACGGTTCATCAAGAGGAATTCCATAGAGAATCATTCTTAACGCCAGAAAATCATCCATGTCAAAGGTATTCAATGCTAATACAATTGTAAGGTTGAGAAATCAGTGGAATTTAACATAGGTGTCAAAAATATTTATTAGTGAAATAATTGCCCAAAGAACAGTTTTTTAGGTTATTCAGTTAGAATAAGTGGATGAAGAAATGCATTTCATCCCGCTTCCAATGACACATCTAAGAAGTCTCAAGTAGAAAACATACTTCTCAATGCAATGTGCGTATTGAAAACAACAGTTCGAGCATCATTCAAAGCATTCCTTGGAAGATCCATAATATATTCTTGAGAAGACAGCTCCATACTTTAGTAGTGAAGTAAAAGTCTTATTTAGGCACGTTTTTCTTAGCTGATTGCTAAAAAAGGAAGACAAGTAATTTGGATAAACTCTTCACATCACCTTCGCATAGATACCAAATAACTGTTATATACAAGCACTAAAAGTTTGCCTCAATCAAACTCACCGAGGCTTATTTAATGTTTGCCCAGCTTAATATTATAGTAGATAAGGTCAATTTCATATTTACCCCACTCAAGACCTTGACAACCTGAGTCAACCTGACCTCATCTGAAGTTGGGACAATTGATCCAAACCCGTTCATATTTTTGGTATTTCTCGTTCCAGTTTTATTGCCAATTCATATGAAGCTTTGGGAAAATTAATGAAATGCTACTGCAGTTTTAACATACTCTGATTTTTCCCACAACGTTTATCTTCTGAATTTCATGTTTGATATGTTTTTCAATTCATCTTTGCAGGCGATGAATATTTTGCAAAGATCCCCAACCCAACAAGTAGGTGTACACTCACATGGTGGTTTGACAAGGTGAAGGGTGGAGTGGAGAAGCATGATAGTCGCCTAAATTTGTTTAGGCAATCTCCTTTCTCATTTCTACTGCACGTTACATCCTTTAGATTTTTAGGAGCTCTATTTCACCTTCTTTTTGTAAAATACAAAGGTGATCTAGTATTTGAGATCAGCGGTAGGCGAGTGCACTTTACCGAGATGGATTTCGCCCTCATTACTGGACTTAAGTTTGGAGATCTAACTGTACCGAAGATATGTTGCACTGCGAGTACATTAAGAGACAAATACTTCAAAGAATATCCAGTATTAAAGAAGCAACTAATGGAGGTGTTTGAGAGATTAGTTGACACCGATAATCACGAGGACGTCGTGAAGGTTGCCCTACTTCTGGTTGTGGAGCACTTTCTTAGGGGAACCGAACCGAAAACCATGTGCAATATGGATTATATTTACCTGGTGGAGTCGCTAGATGATTTCTATAGGTATCCCTGGGGTAGTTTGGGATACTATACAATGTCACAAGGAATCGAATCTGCTGTTGTAGCATCAAGTTCCCCTCAGTACACAATATGTGGTTGCGTCTTTCCTCTACAAGTAAGAACACCTTTTACTTTGTATATGTCTTCTCTCTATAGTCAATTATGGATCTTTAACCTGGTGCAAATTCATTATGACAGGCTTGGGCAGTAGAGATATTACCGGCCCTACAAGACTATGTTGTTTCGTATGTTCCGCATCAAATTCCACGCTTCATTCAATATCGAGGTTGGAAGGGTTGGAGGTATAACAACATACATGCTATTTTCGAGAATAAAGCTGTAAGTTTATATATATATATCCCCATCATTTACTTTTCCTAACTTGACATATATGCTCAACTCCTTAACATTATTACTCTTTGTTCTTTTGCAGACCCTAGTAGTAATGAAATTAGAACCAACGCTACGAGAGTGGGAAACGGATGCCGTTCGTTCTGTGCAAGACAGTTTCCAGGTGAGATGTTGCAGAAGATGAACTATAATTTCATGTCTACCATTGTAAAGTTATCCTTACTCTTACATATCCATCTATGTATTTTGTAGCTTACTCAGACCCAGGAAGATGATGAGGGTAATGAGATTGCTCACGAGGAGGATGACGAGTCAGATGATAGTGATGAGAAGGGCGTGGAGGGATCGGGACTGAGGGAGGGTATACCGAATGTGGTTCTTATGGAGGAGTTTCGGAATGAGCGGGAAGAGTTGAAGAAGGAGAGAGAGGAATTGAAAAATGAGAGGGGCGAATTGAGGAAATAGAGGGCAGAGATGAGAAGGAAAGAAACAAGGCTCGATGACAGGGAAACGTTACTGAAGAGGGAGAAGGAGTTGTTCTTTGTGGACAAGGAATGGTTCTTCAAGGACAAGGAAAGGTTAACGAATGAGAGGGAGGAGTTTAATAAGGAGAAGGTCGCTAGTCGTACACAGAGAAGACGTTTTGTGATGGAGGAGGAGGGTGAGGAGTCGAGGAAGGGAGTGGACGTAAATGATATTGGCAATAAAGAACTTGGACATGTGGATATGAATGTGCAATTGTATAATAATGTCAAAGGTAAGGTATCGAATGAATTCACTTCTCATGTCGTTTATGATAGGATCAAAAGGGTATTGAAGCTGTCCTATTACAAGATTTCTCCCTACTTGTCCTTGTTTGCATTCGATACAACACCTGGGGCGGACAAGGAATGGTTCTTCAAGGACAAGGGAAAGTTGGCGAATGAGAAGAATGAGTTTAATACGGAGAAGGAAAGTAGTCCTAAACAGAGGGGACATTCTGTTATGGAGGTCGAGGATGAGAAGTCGAGGAATATAGTGGATGCAAATGATATCGAAGATAAAGAACTTGGACATGCATCCATTTCTCATCCCGTTTCTGAAAGGAAAACCAAAAGGGTACTGAAGCCGTCGTTTTACAAAGTTTCTCCGTACTTGTCCCTATCTGCATTCGATACAACCCCTGGGGCGGTTTCAAAACCCGAGCAAGTTACAGCTTTTGCTACATCTCCGATACCATTTCCTCATCAGATGGATCCTTTCAGGATATTATCCGCACAGGAGGTGAAAGAAGCAGAGGACTGGTATGGAGCAAACAAGGACATGCCAGCGGGGAAATGGTTCATTACGATATGGATGAAGAATGCCTGGGTTGATAGTGAGGTAAGCATTACTAATTTATTCTCTATATGCATCGATTGTCAAGTCCTCATTTTGTTATATGAATCTATGACGAAATTCTACTATCCTTGTTGATTAGGCCATCGACACATACATTGAGTTCCTTGAGAAAAGGCATAACGCCTACTCAATAGCATATCCTCAAGATTGCAAGTTTTGTCCTACGTATTTTACGGTAAATGTTTATTACGGCAATCCTTAATTACTCCTCAATCTTGTTTTATTACATGCATTCAACTTTAATCATGTTTGTAACAGCAAAGCCTTGAGGGGTGTTTGCCGGTTTTGATCCGATATCGGGCCTCCAATTCGGCGTCAGAACGGTCGTCGTTAATAGGCCAGCTAACCACGGCCTACGCAATTGCCAGGCAGCGAGATAAGCCATACGCCAGAGCGATTTGGTGTTATGAGCGGGTTATGCACTTGTCACACCACGCTTCATCTCTTATTGTTATGTGCTCATTCATGTTTTGACAAATATATTATTTTGTAAATCATGGACAGGTCTATGCGCCAATAAATTACGACAATTCACATTGGTTTTTGCTTGTCATATATCCTAGAGAACGAGAAATCGTTGTTGTGGATAGCCTATACACATATCTAACGCCGAAGTTCAAGCAAAAGATGAAGAATATGATGGATGCACTCTCCGTTCTCTTCCATGCCACTGGAGACAGTACTGCGCTTGAAGGGAAGGAATGGACCGTCAGATTCGATGAATCCGCGCCGAAGCAAGACAATGGCTATGATTGTGGAATATTCGTTATGAAATTTATTGACATTTTGTGTAGCGGTCTCACCTTGGAAGGAATAGACATGCAAAAATTCACCGCCGAATGGAGGAGGACAATAGCATATGATTGCTTGACTGTAGTCAAGAGGTGATATTTGTGCAATGTGCATGGGAGAAAGATTTTGTAAGAATGAATTATTTTGAGGTTTACAGTAATCTTGGAGTGCCAAAAATTTCTAAGTATGTGAATTTCAGTCCGAGTTCCTTCTCTAATCACGATAGCCATGGGAGGGTTGATCCGAATTCCACTCAAGTCTATCGTGAATAGAGAAAGAGCTCGGACTGAAATGCATATACTTGGAAAATTTTCTTCATACTCGCCATAGTGCAAGTTTCCATATATAGCATACTCTATAATTTTAGTCCTATCGAGTTCAATGCCATGATATTACACATTGTATGGATTCTATGCACAACGATGCAATACAATTTCTATTTTTCTTTCGACTTTCTCTGCTTAATAACCTAATATGGAATGCTTACGAACCCCTCAATGTTTGGACACCCAGTACATTTCCCTGACGTGGACACTGTGAGAGACACTGTGAGAAAGACGAGACCTTCATGTCCTGGAGACAGATGACGTCCGGTTTCTTCCTAGATATATATGAGGAGGTTAACAATTTGAGTTTGAGCATTTTCTTGGCCTAATAAACTGTACATGTTTTTTCCACTTGTGTTTCATTCTTGTGGCTTTCTTTTGTGTAAATTAAGATGAAATTTTGTTGCTCGGGTGGTCTATAAACAGGCATGCATGGTTGCATGATCAGAACCATTTTGCGTGCCTCACCATTGTGACGGTGTGCATCTGTTCCTCACCATCCAAATGGTGGCGCTCAAATTGATGGTTGAGAAACAAAATTCTCAAACACTCACATGCAACATAAAAAAAATAAAGAAAAAGAAAAAAAAAATTACATTAATCAGGAAACTAAGATTGTACTGAGTGTCATTGTTTTCATATTAATTGGCTTGTTGTTCATCAGCTAGTTCTTTGTGAGTGCAAGTGATTTTCAATTTCTGAAGATCCGCATTTCAAATTCTTGTCCATAACTTGTCAAAAGGATCTACGTGAGTCCCATTTAAAGGGCTGACTCGTGGTTATAAGACACCGTGAGTTTGATACAAGTCATCCCATGCCTATGACTGTTATTTATCTAGATCTTTTATTTGCTATAAACAGAAAATTTCCCCTGACAGGTACTGCATACAGCAAATTTCAGGAGCTTTTTATTGAAGAGATCTGCCGTGATATCTTCCGTTCAGACTCTGACTAGAAGATCATACTACTGAGATATTTCAATCCAGTTGGAGCTCATCCCAGTGGTGATATTGGCGAGGATCCTCGTGGAATTCCAAACAATCTTATGCCCTTTGTACAGCAAGTTGCTGTAGGCAGGAGGACTGCACTAACAGTGTTTGGGAATGACTATTCAACAAAGGATAGTACTGGGGTATGGTTAAAATTAGTTCTTCATTATTTTTACATTCTATTTTCTATTAGACATGCATTATCTTGATTTGAGCCTCTGCACATGCACTGTGTACATTGAGTGGCCCATCTATGTAGTTGAGCTAGCTCATAATTAGGCTTTCAACACATCAGATAAACCAAATGATCATTAATCAGCTGACGGTTGTTAAAAAGATCTCCCAACACTCCGGGAGACTGGATTCAGTGCATATGCGAGGCCTGCCTGATGAGGGGACCAGCGTCATTCTTGCAATGGGTCAGCATATACACTGTGGGGGACTGCCTGATGCATGGCTCAGATGGGATGTTGGTGAATGTGACAGCTCAAGTTGAGCTTTCAACATCATGAGAGCTCAAACTAGAAATGTTGGGAAAAGCACAGGAAATGTGAAAGGAACCTTGTTGCCTTAAAAAAGGAAGTAAATATCCACTTCTACTGTTGCTCATGAAACCAACTTCATGTTGTTATTTCTCTGTAGTAAGTTGGTATGTGAAGTTTTCTTACTTCATAATGCTACTTGATTCCTAATGATAAGAAATGACTGCTGACCAAGCCTTGGGTATATATAAACTGCTTGCGTTATGTCAGTTGGATGTAAGTTTGTTGAGTATGTGTGTTTGTTTGGTCATGATCATCAATTTCCCTTCTAGATTCAATTGTTTATTGAGCTTGCTTGTGTTTCAAAGGGATGTAGGCCCTGAAGAAACTCAAAGATTTTGCTTTGAAAAAAGCTGATTTGGACATTACAGGTTGTGAAGTGTACAACTTAGGAACTGGAAAGGGAACTTCTGTCTTGGAAATGGTGGCTGCATTTGAGAAGGTCTCTGGCAAGGTACTGTCTTGTATTACCATCTGCCCTTATATAAATGTTAAATTATAGTGGATATCCTCTCTTCCAAATTTCTATTGGTTGATTTTCTTTCTTTCTTTCTTCTTCTTCTTCTTAAGATTTGACACAAACATCCAAAAGTTTGATGAAATGGTTTGAATTTGATCGAGGACCAAGAAACCTGATAAATTTTCCATCTCTTTGTTTAAAAGATTCATCTGCAACCATTTTCAGCCATTATATGACCCTGACATTTTTCTCCATGCATATCAAATGTTTTGGCTCTACTATATTTTCTTCTTTTATTTATATATTTGATGAATTGCTTCTCTTTCATTATTTTCTGACCTAGTAGATTCTGCGAGTACATTAAGAGACAAATACTTCAAATAATATCCAGTGCAAGCTAATGGGAGATGCCAATTGCAATGACTTATTGGGTTTGCTAATGGAGTCCAATTTCAAATACTCTCAGGAACAAGGGCATCTCAAGAGCACTGGGATAACGATTGAATATGTGATAGAAAATTGCAAGCTATTCTACTTGGATGATGATGGCAGGAGACCACATCAGTTCTGCTGACGTGGACAATGGTGGCACTGAGCATGCACCCAACATGGCAGGTTCATGCAAGGGAAGAGGTTTTACAAGTCTTTGGGAAAGATAAACCAGACTTCGATGGTTTAAGCCACCTAAAGATTGTGAGTATTTGGTTTCTATGGTCCTTTCATGGCTCTTGTGCACAAGTATCGGCAATATTTCTGTTTTTTTTTTTTTTTTTTTTTTTTTTTGTATTTTTAATGTCAAAAAATGATGTGAATGTAGGTGCTACGGTTATTGGAAGGCAACATGCTTCATGACATTGTGCCTCATGCCCAGCTGCAACATGCACGTATATGGACATATACAGATCTTGCTCCATCCATTCCCCAGAGAAGCCCAATTTCAAATGATTCGATAAACAAAGCAACGGCAGTTAGGCAAAGATCTACGGATATGTATGGCATGGAAAGACCAAGTAATGAATGCTGGATGTCAGGAGAAAATGACAACGTTTTAAGTGAAGAATTCCAAACGTATTTACATGCTTCATTTGCTCAGTTCATGCAAAAGATGAAGTCGGATGAAAAGGCCTAGGCTTTAATGCATGGAGATGGTTATAAAAAAAGCCACCCCATTTCCAAAACAAGCATCAAGAGCATGTGAAATTACGAATGAGTTTTCTTTGTAATTTGTATTTTGTAGTTTTGTTTACAATTAAATGAGGACTTTGCAAAGGCTTATTTGATTTCGTGGCTGAGAAAGTGTCTTATGTGTGATCCTATTTTATAGGAGTTGCGGTTAGTGCTATGTTGAAGCGTTCTGATGTAAAGCCTATTTATAGGCCCTTTTCTTTATTAATAAAATAGACAGAGTTTTACCATTGCAACACGTCTCTTTTACTTTTCTGTTTTGTATCAAGAATTAGGATGAAACATTGAACAAATTGATGGTTAGTCATGCCGAGAGCATGAATAGGATGATTGCCATCATTGTTGAAAGGATGCCCAGAATACATCAAGTAATTTTGCCTCAGCCTATTGTACCTCAGAAAATCGTGCCAAAACCTATTACACATCGGTAAATTGTGCCTTAGCCTGTTGTGGGAGCAAGATTTATCGAAAAATTGGCTCCAGCATAGCCAATACTAATAACACCTGCACTATGAGGGAAAATGCCTCCTAATCCAGTTACTATGAGTTTTAATGTTTCAATATGGATCTCTGATCTAACCGTTTCTTTTTTAGTCACTTATCAGATGGCTATGAGAGTCCACTCCCCTCAATTCTTGGAATTTCTCTTATTCACATGACAGCCCATCGGAAGAACAGTTACTTCATAGAAGTTTTATGCAGCAGTAGCTTGCATACTGGCAATGACTGGATCCATCTCATAACATGAAATAGCAATGGCATTTCGACAAAAAAAAAATGTCCAATATAGCAGTTGGAGTAGTCTGCAAACTCCCACTGGTTTCACAGCTGGGGACATGCAACTTTCATGGAAAGACCAACCACTTTTCACGAATGAGAATCCATGGACTACTGACATTTTCCCCTTTCATCAATATCCAAAGTAGTTATTCAGAAACATGGATGGAAAAATTATACTACATACTTGGGCACAAAGACTATGAACCCGTTGGATCTTATCTTCACTATTCTGGCTTCCGTGTCTGTGGGCCTGCAATGGAAAAGACATTGTATGTTCCAACAATCAACTAAATTAAGGAAGAAAGTTTTGATGGAAATTCGCAAGGCATGATTACTGTACCATTTCCTAAAATAGATGAGTGTATGAAGCTCCACAGATGCCTGGCTAGCCATCTGGGCATTCCGGTGCCGGTAATTCAAATCTGGAAAAGTCCTAAAATGAGTAACTTAAATATAAGTCATTGAAATGAACTCAGATCAGCAGGAATGGCTGTTATCTTACTGTCAACAATACTTGTCAGCTGAGGCCTGTCTTGGAAAATTGAAGGTAACTTGTATATTCCTAAAGCTGCAGCAAGCAACCTGTGGACAATAACATCTGCAACAAAGAGAGTGTCCCAACTCGCTTCATTGTCTCATATCAAATTATCCTATTCAACATCACCACTGCTTACCTATGAAAGAGGATTGCTGAATTGACACTTGATTCATTGGACACAATAGGGAAACATCACACGTGGAAGATGTGTAAAAGATTTAAACCACTCTGGCAGACCCACCATAGATTGGTCTTTGCCTGAAAATTAAGCCAATCAGACAATCTTAACTGCTCAATTTTCGCTCAAATCGTGTGGTTAGGATCACCCGACAAGTCTTCTTTTTTCCCAAGACCATCCACATACAGTGGGGCCTGCCAGATGAATGGCCCTATCATGTATGTCTTCAATGGGAACCCATGGAACTCACAAGCAGAAAGCATATAGAGAATAAGCTAAGTGCAACTAGCATTCCTCCCTACAAAAATTAAGCCGATAATTTTAACTATTTCCTTACAAACTATGAACTAAAAACTACACGCAAGAACATTCTGAGTTTTCTATCCAATTAAATGAACAAGCACAAACACGTATCAAATGAAGCAATGATAGAAAGACATCAAAAGAGAAATTGAGGAAGATCTTCAAAAAATCTAAAAAGAAAAAATTAAAATTTTCCTGTTTGACCAAGAAGAAAAATAAAATTTATGTTCCAGACTTGCAGACAACCTTTCCCAACACATAAATACACCAGTACCCTACTACAATTTCTAAAAGAGAAAGTGTGAATGATTCCCAATTAGCAAATACATCATTGGCAAATAAGTTTCAAGATGTTATTTATCTTCTTTTTTTTTTCTTCTTTTTGAAAGACATTATTTGTCGATCAATGAACATTTTTAGAGAGAGGCCTTACACTCCCCTGCTAAGGTGACGCATGGAAGGACGTGAGGTCGAGCACCGTCTTGCTCAAGATGATAAATATTCCGAATGCACGAAACTTCTCTGGACTCCTCACAGAGACTTCTCGAATCCACGAGGAAAGAAAGTAGAAAATGAGAATAATTTCTAATAAATTCGAAATTGATTAATGAATTCCCAAAATTGAGTTCACAACCCTTTAAATAAGGGAACCAAGCAATAAGAAAGAAATCAGACTCAAACTACAACTAAAACTCCCAGAATTCACAACTTCTCTGGAAATAGAAAACTTTGAGAAGTTTGGGTCAGTGATTTGGGGTCGACCGGGTGGACCCGGTTGACCCCATTTGGCATTTTTTTAAGCTGACCCGGTCGACCGGGTATACCCGGTCGACCCCAACTCTCTGTCCAAACTTCTTCCAATTTGGTTCAATGAGATGGGGTCGACCGGGTGGACCCGGTCGACCCCAACTCTCTGACCAAACTTTTTCCAGATTGGGTCAGTGAGTTGGGGTCGACCGGGTGGACCCGGTCAATTGTTACAGCACCTATAGCTAAAGGTCAATTGTTACAGCACCTACGACTATGGTAGTGCACGGACGTGCTACAGATTAAAACCGTAGCCATAGATCTATAGCTAGGAATTTTATCCGTAGCGTTTTCCCATTCTTCTGGTAGTGATAAGGCATTCCAAATGTCAAAATCACATTTTATGATTTTATGCATTCAATCTTGAGTCTTGAAGTCTCTTGCAACTTTAATCATGCAATCACAAATGAATTAGAAATGTGACCCCTGACAAGTATTGCATACAGCCAATTTCAGGAGCCACCATGGTTTGATGTATCGTTCAAAAACCCAAACTAAACCCGATATCAACTCCTCAATTTCTAGTTTGCCCCGCTCAATTTTCAGTTTGCCCCACTCAAGTTCTAGTTTGCCCCGCCCAATTTCTAGTTTGCCCCGCTCAAACTGAAAATTGAGCGGGGCAAACTAGAAATTGAGCGGGACAAACTAAAATTGAGCGGGGCAAACTAGAACTTGAGCGGGGCAAAACTGAAAATTGAGCTGGGCAAACTAAAATTTATTTATTTATTCTTTTGTGGGTCCCATCATGATGTATGTGTTATATCCAAACTATTTTAAATGTATGAGCGGGGCAAACTGGAAATTAAGCGGGGCAAACTCAAAATTGAGCGGGGCAAACTAGAAATTGAGCGGGGCAAATTGAAAATTGAGCGGGGAAAACTAGAAATTGAGCGGGGCAAACTGGAAATTGAGCGGGGAAAACTATAAATTGAGCAGGGAAAACTGAAAATTAAAGATCATAATTTTTATTTAAAAAAAAAAAAACAACTGACCTGCAAATGACTCTTCACTTCATCATTGGTCAGTCCGTCCACCTTCATCAATTCCCTGATCTGCTTGGGACCACACTAGTGAGCCTAACTGGCATTTTTCTTTATAACTTCAATATTTAAAGACAAGTGTTCTTCTTCTATCTTATGGTAACATTTATTTTGCAGTATTTGTAAATGGGTTTGTGTGCAAGGACCCAAAGATGGTGCAAGAAGATGATTTCTTCTTCTATCTTATGGTAACATTTATTTTGCAGTATTGTTGAGATTTGCTGTTAAATTTTAGTAATGGAAGTTCATTTTTTAATGTTCCAGAATAGTACAACAAGAACATTATTTAACAGCTGAATCTAATATTATGCTTGTAATTGTTACTCCTCATCATTGCAGGTTCTTATATGCAGAGATTGGACGTCTTCAGAACATTCACAATAGCCATAGATGCAGTGGATACGAACAATTGCAAGTTGATGATTCTACAAGCTTTTTTTTTCTCTCAGGGACAGATTTTCCTGGCCAAGGAAAATGCAAAATGAACAATTGCAAGCTTGTTTTTTCTCTCAGGGACAGATGCAGGGGATACGAACAATTGCAATAGATAAGAATCACCTCTATTTTGGTCATTTATTCGCCTTGGGTTTATACCATACATGTGGCATGTGTATGATGATCTGTACTGTTCATTCATCAGAGACTAGTAATTACTCCTATCATCCCTTGTTCCTTTTGGTGTTTTCATTTATTTGTAGACTAGTAATTACTCCTATCATCCATCTTATTTTGTTTATACATCTGAGTCTAATTGTTTCTTTTTCTTCAAAACTGCAAGATGTTCATTTTCCAACATAATCCATCAGGCCAATGACTTCATATTATGTTGCTGCATCACATTGGCTGGTGTAATATTCATCAGCTTGCCGTTTACATGGGCCGCTTTATATAGCATTGATTAGTTATTACAGGTTTTATAGATATATATATATAAATAAATAAATAAAACTTTTTGCAAAGACAAACAGTCTAAGTAGCATCACCAGCCCAGGAACAGCAAATGACTGTTTTAGATGGGCTGAGAACGTGATCCCCATCAGAGCACAATGGTCTTTTTATATTTTAGACCCAACACGCGCATGATGCTAAACGCATTTGCCTCAACCCAAAAGTGGGACCCCACCACAGACAAGGGTCGAACCAAACTGCATGCTCAGCCATTGGGCACAACCACCACAATGAATAGGTAATCATAACCATCCGTAAGGTGACCATGAAAATGAAACTAGTGGAAACCCATTGCAAGAGTGAAAAGGAAGAATATACCTGAAAGCATGTTGGCTCCTTGGGAGCCTTTCTTCTCTACAGAGATGTATTTTTCATGTGACTGACTGCATGGTGAAAATTGTTATAGAGAGTCCGACAGAACTGCTCCATGATACATGTGACAATGGGTTGACGCTATGATAAGAGCAGGACTGCAATTGATAGAAGGTGAAATCTAATTCTCTCCGAAAATACAAATTGCGATGGAGCAATGGCCGGGGAAGTTTTCGCATGGGCTCTAAGTGCTACATCAGGATCTGCATCAGCTATTTACCATTCGTCTGAGCATCAGCATGGACACTGTTCCCATCCTCTAGAATCTTTCCGTTGACTTGTGTTCTCTGTCTCTATATCAACATATACGAGTCTCAGTAACAGAGTGGGAAAATGTGGCAGGCAGGAAAGGAAGAGAAATAAAGGGGTGAAGAACTTGATTTCAATTAGATATAATCAGTGCCTGAAGGACTTCCAAGTACTTGGAATCTTCGAGTGAAGATTTGAATTGATCTGTGAGGGTGACTCCATTCTCTCTTTTTAAGAGAACAATAATGAGGTCCTAACCTCAGAGAATGTAAAAAATTGATGCGGCTCCCGGTTATGCACGAGGGCCCATGCTCCTGTTATCCATACTACTGATCTTATGGACCCCATTGTGGCTGGGGAATGTCCAAAAATATCCCAGAGAAAATGAAGAAGTTTAAAAAATAAAAATAAAAAATAAAAATAAAAATAAAAAGCAGTTCGCATTTGATGGGAGAAAGACTAGAACTTAGATAGTTAGGATCTTGTGCTGTTGGTCGGGCCATCTGACATCAATTGTGGGGAGAACCCATCAGATCAACATTCTGGATCACCAAGCCACAGGCCCACATGCATGGAATTGGAAGCGTTAGAAAACCATACATTCCTAAGGCTTGGTACCCTAAACTTCTTCCCTAGCTGAGTACTTGAAAACATCAAGTCCTCAATGAACTCAATCAAGTAAATAATATTCGCGAAACTTGAAAAAATAGGGTGCAGGACCCTCAACTCTTGAGTTACAACTGACTATCTGACCAAAGGTTCCAAATATCACGGGCATGTAGTATCCGTATCAACTGATATTGAATTACCAGTACCTGAGGTGGGGGTGAAACAGATGCACTCCCAAAAAGTGTAGTATCAGTACCCAAATGCTCTTCATATATGGGGTGTAGGCAGATACTGGTTGATAGGGATCCAATGAGTCCAGTATCATATTGGCTTTAGGCTGGGCAATATGGCCTCTGAAGCCGATATTCAGAATCCTGGCTGGGTCAGAGTCAGACCCTTCGGAACTGGAATCAAGTTTCTGTTTCATTTCTTTTTCTTTTTTAGGAAAAACTTAGATACCGTAGATTAAACATCAATATATTAATACCCAATCAGCAGCATCCCCAGAGTTCCCATTCAATAGCATGTGATGTTCTTCTTTGGATTTGGCATCTTTATCTTTTGTGCTCAAAGGCAATAAAGGAGACTGGATCCCAATGGTACGGTCAGGCAGTTCTGCATGAGGGATGCAGGCCCATAATCAGTGCTACAGTACAAGTTGAGATTTCAAAACAAAAGGTTGGAGAAGAGGAAGAAAAGGAGACTGCAACAACGGATGCTAAAAAACAAAACCTGGTACTTTCTTGTCGATGAAGAAAAACACTAAGTTCACTGTATACCTGATATGCATGCAGGTATAAAAAGTAGGTGAGAGTCGAACAAAACATTATAAAGAGCATTTCTAAGAAAATTTATAAAGTCAAGGAATTGCTTCTCTTTTTTTTTGTCTTTTACCATGCAACAATAGAAAGGAGAATGTGCTCCCGACCCAATTGAGGAAGTTCCTGCTGTTTGTAGAAGAACTGGAGGCATGGCAGCTGAGATCACTTCTCATCACATTGTTGCTGAAGTATGCAACATTCGCAGGAAGACAAATAAATCTTCTTAAAAAAAGGTGAAAGAGCGTGCTTCTTTCTCCCAAAGCAATTTATAACCTCTTGATAAGAGTGCAGGATCTCATCCATGCTCCGGTCGAGTCCTTTCAAGTGCATCTTATCAAGGTGAATATGGCCAACAAGGACTGTATCCGCTTCTTAACTTTCAGGTATTCGTCGATGCCTTTGGTAATCAATGGAGAAGTCAAAAGCAACATCCTTTAAAGTGACTTTTTTCAAACGATTCTAAACTAAATATGCTGCATTCTCCCTGCAATACATTTTCCCGCAGAAGCACTCATTCAAATATAGAATAACTCTCCGATCAATAATATCATTCTAACTTCACCGTTGGAATACTTCCCAGATATATTCAAATGTTTTATAAATGTGTTAGTGAAATACATGATTTCTTATTAAGCACAGTAAGCATTGTTACCTTCATCAATTAACTTCTCCTGTCACTGACATGGTCATGGTGCAGTTCCTGTATTGATTACTCAAGCATGACGGTTATGCGCATTCTTTCAGGCGGATGTTGCATGTGGGAGGATTGGAGCTGCATATTCCAGATTCAAACCCGAACCCATTCTCAAATCCAAAAACCTATAACTTTTACATAAACCTTAATCCAAACATTAACCTAAACCAATAACCTATAACCTAAATCAAAACCAAAACCTAAACCTATAACCTATAACCTAAATCAAAACCTATAACATAAACCTAAACCTATAACCTATAACCTAAATCAAATCCAAAACCAAAACCTATAAATTGAGTGGGGTAAACTAGAAATTGAGCGGAGCAAACTGGAAATTGAGCTGGGCAAACTAGAAATTGAGCGGGAAAAACTGGAAATTGAGCGGGGCAAACTGGAAATTGAGCGGGGAAAACTAGAAATTGAGCGGGGCAAACTGCAAATTGAGCGGGACAAACTGGAAATTTAGCGGGGCAAACTGGAAATTGAGTGGGGTAAACTGAAAATTGAGCGGGACAAACATGAAATTGACCTAAACCTATAACGTAAACTAAAACCAAAACCTATGACCTAAACCCGAACCCATTTTCAAATCCCAAAACCTATAACCTAAACCTAAACCTTATCCTAAACCTATAACCTATAACCTAAACCAAAACCAAAATCTATAACCTAAACCCGAACCCATTCTCGAATACCAAAACCTATAACCTATTCCTAAACCTTAACCCTATAACCTAACCTAAACCTATACTTATAACTTAAAACTATTCCCAAATCCCAAAACCTATAACCTAAACCTAACCTTTCCCTAAACCTATAACCTAAAATCAATTCCCTAAAGTGAAACCTACACCTAATCCTAATCTTAACTCCCTAACATAAATGTAAACCTAAACTTAAAAACCCAAACTTAAACCCAATCCTGAACCAGAACCCGATTTCCTAAACCTAAACCATAACCCATTCTCAAATCCAAAAATCTATAACCTAAACCAAAATCAAAACCAAAACCTATAACCAAAACCCGAATCCATTATCAAATCCCAAAACCTATAACCTTAACCTGAACCTAAACCTATAACTTATAACCTATAACCTATAACCTTAACCAAAACCTATAACCTAAACTAATAGCAAAACCTATAACCTAAACCCGAACCCATTCTCAAATCCCAAAACCTATAACCTAAACCTTATCCTAAACCTATAACCTATAACCTAAACCAAAACCAAAACCTATAACTAAACCCGAACCCATTATCAAATCCCAAAACCTATAACCTAAACCTAACCTTAACCTAAACCTAAACCTATAACCTATAACCTTAACCAAAACCTATACCCTAAACCCGAACCCATTCTCAATTCCCAAAACCTATAACCTATAACTTAAACCAAAACCAAAACCTATAACTTAAACCCGAACCCATTATCAAATCCCAAAACCTATAACCTAAACCTAACCTAAACCCTAAACTTAAACCTATAACCTATAACCTTAACCAAAACCTATAACCTAAACCAATACCAAAACCTATAACCTAAACCCGAACCCATTATCAAATCCCAAAACCAATACCAAAACCTATAACCTAAACCAAAACCAAAACCTATAACCTTAACCCGAACCCATTCTCAAATCCCAAAACTAATACCAATTAAAAATTCAGTTTGCCCCGCTCAATTTCTAGTTTGCCCAGCTTAATTTTCAGTTTGCCCCGCTCAATTTTCAGTTTGCCCCGCTCATATATGGACGGTTTGGATATAACACATCAATCATGATGGGACGCACAAAAGAAAATAAAAATTCAAATTGCCCCGCTCAATTAGAAATTGAGTGGGACAAACTGGAAATTGAGCGGGGCAAACTAGAAATTGAGCGGGGTAAACTGAAAATTGAGCGGGGCAAACTAGAAATTGAGCGGGGCAAACTGATTTTTTTTTTTTTTGCTATATCACTTTTGTGGGTCCCATCATGATGTATGTGTTATATCCAAACTATCCATATATATTACAAGCTCATATTAAGGCTTGAGACGAAAAATAAGATAGATCTAACTATCAAGTGGACCACACTGTAAAAGGCAATGGGAAATTGAACGTCTACCATTGAAACCCTTTTAGGGGTTACAGAAGTTTTGGATCATTATAAAATTCTTTTCCCTCTTCATCTAGGTCTTTTTGACCCTATGAATGAACTTAGACGAGGAAGATTTCTCACAAACATCACAGTGGGCCCCCTAAAGGTTTCTAATGGTTGACGCTCATTCAACACTATTTCCTGTAATGTAGTACACTTGAGAACTGGATATATCTCATTTTTGGTCTCATACCATAAAATGATCTGGAAAAATATATGAATTGAGCGAGACAACTTACGAATTGTGCGAGGGAAGCTAGAAATCCAGTGAGGCAATATGTAAATTGAGCGAAGGAACCTAGGAATTGAGCGAGACAACCTAGCAATTGGGCGATGCAACGTAGAAATTGAGCGAGGCAACTTAGGATTTGAGCCTCGCTCAATTTCAACGTAGCCTAAACCTCGTTCAATTTCTAGGTTCGCTCGCTCAATTTCTAGCTTTCCTCGCTCAAATCCTAAGTTGCCTCGCTCAATTTCTAGATTCTCTCGTTGAACTCCTATGTTACCTCAATCAATTTCTAGCTTCCCTCACTCAATTCATACCTTATCCTGCTCAATTTTTAATTTACTCACTCAATTTCATATTTGTCTCGCTCAATTTTGACGATGGATGGGCCTGCATCATCACAAGGTGGGAAGACCATATCTACTTGAATTGGAAAAGCGTGCTGTGAGGCTTTTTACTGACTTTTGGAGATCTCTTCAACTCTCTCTCTCTCTCTCTATTACACTAGAAAAATGCATGATAACAAAAATCCTAACATATTATGAATAACAAAGATTCATGGAACCTAATAAAGGTCCAGTATATCCAATTGCTTTTGTATTTCTTCTTAGTAACATAGGTTTCATGATGAAGGGAATAAGAGTGATATATCAATGAACATCTGGTGAAATGAGAACATCCATACACTACTACACCTGGTACGACGAAGTGGAAACAAATAGTTTTACAATTTGAGATTGTACATTGATAGCATAGTTACCTAAAAACATGGCTTAAAAAAAAAAACCCAACTACTAACTATTAAACTACTAGGTGGAACTGATCCACTTCTTTCAACCCGGTAAACAGAAAACACATCACCACAAACATCGTTTAACCCGAGACTTAATGGTCCTGTGAATCAGTCGGATGCAGTGCTGCTCCATCCTTTCGAACACAACATAACACTTCCTTAAGGGTGCGCAACATCTTCTCGTTCCGGTACATCCGGTCGACTGGGTCCACTATCCAGCGTGTCAGGGTCAACCTGGTACTTTCGGTCGACTGGGTCAGGCTTGATGATTAGCCCACTTTAATGCAATCCGCCTACTTGAAAACCAATCAAGGCAGGACTGAATATCTAAAAATAAACCAAAACTTCAATGCATAGGACTCTAGAATAGTATATGGGTTCTGTCAAAAGTTAAACAATCACAATATCATAGACTCTAAATCCTTTGAAGTTCTTTCCCCTTTTGATCCATCAATTTGATTAAACTATGTTCCATTCACAGTGGGTCCAATGTTGAGCAGCATCTAAATTCAAACTCTCATGTGCTTAGAAATTTAGTACAACAAACTGAAAATGAGTGAGGCAACTTAGAAATTGAGCGAGACAACCAAAAGATTATTGCATGAGAGAAAATATATTACAACATATATCATACAAAACACTAAATAAAATACAAAGTATGCTATACATTAGGTATAGGAAACTTGCACGTTCGGCGATTATGGCCGGTTTGTTTGCATCGACCACACTTTAATGTTTTCGATTCTTCTCCACGCGAGGGAATTCTTAACTTTTTTTGTCTTCCAGATGGCCTCTTCTATCCCGGGGGTTTAATTTTCGCACAATACTCCTTGAAGCCATCTGTAATCTCCCATTCGCTCTTATCACGTGCTGGGTACACCGATTCGTTATATGTGCTCAAGTAATTCTGCGCTGTGTAGAATGGGGAGCAGTACGAGTAATGATGAAGATTGTAGTTTATACATGCTGACAGGACATGCATACAAGGGTACCCCTTCACTTCAAACTCACGACATGTACATGAAAGCGAGCTAAGCTTGACTGTATCATTATAATCTCCCACAATATAGTACTCATTTCGAGAAATCGGATGACAGCGAACATCTCGCGCCTTCTGTATAAGGTCCTTTAACTGTTGCTCTGCCCATGGTGTCAACGGACCTACAAATGTGGCTGCAGATTCTCTTCTCTTGTAAAACAATTCCTGTATCTTACATCTTACTGCTTCTATCAATTTAGTAACGGGGTATTCCCGTGCTTCTTTGAAGAGGGCTTTAACACACTCGGATATGTTTGTGGTGACCAAGTTGAATCTTTTACCTGGAAAGTGTGAAGATGCCCATCTTTCGTAGCCGATTTCTGTCAGTCATGCATGTACTGGGGGGTTAGCCATTTCAATATCATGCATTAATTTTTTAAATTCAGCCCTCCTGCAAGTCTTCACTGCCCGCCAGTAGTATATCTCCAATGACTTGTCTTTAAAGGTATCCACCAAGTTTCTATAAATATGGTATGCACAGTACCCATGAATTGCATGTGGGAATACTTGGGGAACTTCTTTCATTAAACCTTTATGTCGATCGGAGATAATCACAAGACCCTCCAGATACCCTAACGCATCGTTAAGGTAGGTAAAGAACCAATTCCAACTCATGTTGTTCTCTAATTCCCCGATGCCAAACGCAATTGAAAATATATGATTGTCCCCATTTAAGGCCGTGGCGATGAATAGAACACCCTTGTATTTACCCTTTAAGTGTGTCCCGTCAATGGCCAATACCCTCCGCATAGAATTCTGAAAACTTCGAACGCATTGTCCAAGCGCTACAAAACACCTCTCAAACCTCAAAGTCTCTTGGTTAACAGGCACGGCAGTCACCGTCCCCGGGTTGACCATCCTCAACTCATGCAAATACAAGGAGAGTTGATTGTAAGAGTCTTCATAAGACCCTATCACCTGATTAATTGCAAGCTCCTTATCTTTCCATGCCTTCCTATAACTGATAAGAACATTATATTTCTCTTGCATAGCGAAGATAATATCACGTGGCCTCAAACTTAGCCGTTGCTCAATGCGGCTAACAATCAGATCACACGCTAACTTACTGCTTGCTTGCCGGTGATCACTCTTCATCCACAACATGCCGCACGTGTGTTCTGAAGTATATTTTCGTATCTTAAATATCCCAGTACCATTCACCCGAGTTGCATGAACACTCCAGTCGCATTTATCTTCAAAGCACACCACGCTAAATCTGCTTGAATTTGAGTACAGTACCCTATACTGAAATTTATTGCGAATTGCAAATTGGCTTAGAACATACTGGCATCGACTTTTATCCTTAAATGTTTGTTCAATAGCTATATCGATCGGTTCACCCAACGAATCTGTATATTCTAGCAGTGCTGCATTGGTAAATGCAGCATCATCAAATGGCACGGGAACTTGACGAGTGATGAAGTTTCCGCTTTCAGCAAAGTCTGGAAGCGAAATGTCGCTTACACGTATAGCTCGGGTGTTGGATGATGATGGAAGATTTACTGTTTTTGCTAAAGGCGGTGTCTTGTACTCATCAGTGAGGTTAAGGTCACGTGCCCAGTTGACTTGGCTACTCACAAAGTTTGATGTTTGAGGCGGCTTGGGCAGTTGATCGCTGCTCACTACCACTTGTAATGGAGATGCCCTGTATTGAAATTCCACGCCATGCTCCTCAGAAAATCTGTCTATGTGTGTTGGTCTGTTAATGTGTCGCGTTGTCTTAATGACTAAGGGAATGAATTTATCCGAATGCTCCATCTGTGTTGCCAGGAACTCTCGCACGTCATCGTCGTCTGCGATTACAGTTGGAGGGATTGATTCATTTGTGCAAGGATACATTACTTTCATCCTAATATCACAATCTGTTGGTTGACTCTTAATAATCCTGAAAATTCTAGATAGAAGCTCCTCATACGTAGTCTCGACACGTAGAGAAAAAGTTTTCGAATCCCCACCAATGTACGAGTATTGCTTGTTTTCATATTCAATCTCCCCGCCATAACAGCAGATGATTCTCGTAGACATTATCTGAAAACCAATACAATGATATTATATTAGTGAATCATTAAGCAATGGAAGCTTGCCATAGGATAAAACTCGATTAAATAATAAAGGAGCGAGTACTCACATTCCATAATAGATAACGATGATACATAGCTTAAGGAAATAAAATGTAAGTAATGCGTTAATTTTATTTTATTTTTTTTTAAAAAAGAAGAGCTTATATAGATTACAGATTCATAGATAGGAATAATTTCATGTGGTGCTTGTTAAATTCAGCGACGCTATCTATAATAGAATATCCATATAGTCTTCTATTTTAACAAGGGACAATTCTATGATGGCCTAGTACACTTTCAAAAAAAATATATATAAACTTAACATTTCTACATGCGGATTTGGGTTTAAAATATGTTAAACTTACATAGACTATCAAAGCTAGACTCAACAAGCAGAGTGTAGGGTTGAAATTTCACCTAAATTTTCATTATTAATTATTTCTAATTGTTGGAACATACGAGAGATGTTGTTTCTGATCAACGAGATGTATTTGGGGATTCGAAATACAAAATCCTAGTCTCAATATGCTCAATTTAGAGCTAGAAATTTTTTCTCAAACCTTTATACATTCACTTCTAGTTAGTGCTAATTGCTAAACATTACGAGAAATATCATTTTTAACTAATGAGATTTCTTAGTGTATTTCCATTTTTAACTCCTAGTGCGGGTTTTCAGTGTAGGGAGTGTTTAAATTTGATCTAATGTACAATGTAATGGGTAAGGAACTGCTTACAATGCCTAAACTCGTTTCAACTACTGTTTATTGAGTGTCTTTGCAATGTCATTACAACTAAGGAAAATTATGGTAAAATTCAAATCCTAAGTTGCTAGGAAGTTCATTGGAGGTCAAGTTCAAGGAACATTCTTGTTTAGTCTAATATACATCATAGCAGTTTGTTTGTACTCCCATAATTCCTAAGTTTAGTTATAAGTTCAAACGATCATTCTAAAAGTTTTTAATGGGGAGCTACGTTAGGTTTCATGGTTATGCAGGCAAACTCCTAGAGAACTTAAAATATTGAGTCTCTATCTTGTCAAATGTCATAATTCCAATGTGATTCCAACCAAGTTTGAATGGCTATTCTAATGATTTCAAGGGAACCTAAGTTTCATTACTACGTTCAAACAACTAAATCTGATATTTTCTAAAGGTGCTAAACTTCTAAGTCTCTAGGTTCACAATTTTCCTTCTACTAAGGGAATTCTGTATAGATTCAAATAGTTATTCTAGTAACCGGTGCAGCATGTGGCTTACATTGAGCACCCGGTAAAGCTCGTATGCCATGAGTGGATGTTATGTATCATGACATCATGATACCCACGTACATCCCTTAAATTTTGGCCAGATTGCTCTATAAATTGTACATATAATCATATCATGATATTAAACATCAACACATGAATTTAACATGGATTCTTATAATTCCTCTAAGCTCAAATGACGGCCCACAAACATGTCATATCAATCTCAACTATGGTAAAGCAATTTGGAATATTTAAAAGTTCATTCAACATTCAGCAAGTATTCCACATTGTATGGTTTATAAGACAAAACAAAATGTAATTTGATAGTTCATGTCATATCTATTAGAAATATACTTATATTTAGGCAATCACAAATGTACCATAAGGGGATACAAGGCTAAATTCTCTACACATAGTTAATTAGAATTAGAGTAATAGGAATTTAAATATTACATCATATACATTAATATTAAATATCAAGCACTTGATAAATTTGAGCGAGCTTTGGAAAAAATGGAATAAACTTCAACTAAAATTAAGCACGGCAAACATGGAAATGATTAAGGCAAACATGAAAATTTAGCGACGCAACCTATAAATTGAACGAGGCAAACTAGAAATTCAGCGATGCAACCTATAAATTGAATGAGGCAAACTAGATATTCAAAGAGGGAAAAGTCAAAGTTCAGCAGGACAGGCTAGAAATTGAGTTCGGCGAACATTGAATTGAGTGAGCCTAGCATGAAATTGAGCTGGGCAAACATTGAATTGAGTGAGCCTACCATGAATTTGAGATGGGCAAACAATGAATTGAGGAAACCTAGTATTAAATTGAGCTGGGCAAACAAGAAATTGAGTGACCCTAAAGTCAAATTGAGTGAGCCCTAAGATGAAATTGAGTGAGCTTCAAATGGAATTAAGCGAGTTTCACATGAATTTGAACAATCATACCATATAATTAACTAAGCCTAACAAATGAAATTGTAAGAGCCTGAAATGAAATTCACCGAACTTCACATAAAATTTGACGAGTAGTCGATCAATTGTCGTTGAATTCCGCTCGTCTCAATTTCAGCGAGTTCTTTCTTCAAATTAAAGTGTGCAATGGCTAAGTTTGACCAAACACCTTTACTGAATTTCCACAGGTACTTAGTTAAACGTTGTTCAGTACTATAAAAGAAAGTATCTATAAACCATACTAGGGTTTTTTTTTAATATCTATACCTCCAGCGACCATAGCCTCGCTCAATGCAAGTTGAGGACGGATGGTTTCAAGTGAGGGATTAATTTAAACCCTCTCGAAGATTGAAGATGCAACCACTTTGGAGGATTCCACGTAACCCTCACCAGGATTGAAAATGC
This sequence comes from Magnolia kwangsiensis, assembly GCA_037074715.1. Lineage (NCBI taxonomy): Eukaryota > Viridiplantae > Streptophyta > Magnoliopsida > Magnoliales > Magnoliaceae > Magnolia > Magnolia kwangsiensis. Next base: position 39,574,208 of record CM073583.1, on the reverse strand, counting down.
TAAATGTAGAATAATAATATATTGAGATGATAAAGTTTGAATTTTAGTAAGAAAAATGAAAAGAAAAGTGGCCGTGCGTCGATTTTCTGTTGCAATGGAACTTAGTTGAAAAAAAGCGCACGTGTTTTTTGTAAAGGCCGTCGAAAAGCAACGGCAGTAAAAAGTAAAGGAGGGGTAGTTTCGTCCTCAACGTCGCTGTCCGCACGTGCTAGTCTAGATTGGTAACTTAAGTTTGTATTCCGCGATAAAAACCGCTGGGTAAAAGGTTTTGTCTACAGTGGTCATTTTCTCGAGATATGGCTCCAGGGACGCGCATTGCCTGCGACAGGGTGTAGGAGGAAGTTCCTGCCCTCGAAATCTAGATGGAGCCCACATTGATGCTTGTGGAAACTCCACCCTATCCATCCGTTTTTCCAGATCGTTTTAGCAAGTGGGACAAAAATCAAGCCGATAAAAATCTCATATCTGCCACACGAGAGGAAACAGCGGGGATTTAATGATCACCGTTGAAACAGTAGCCGGGCCACTGAAATTTTGTAACTGGCTATATTTTTTGTGTATTCAGGTCATCCCAGTGGGAATGACATTATGAACGGTTTGGATGGACTATAAACATCAAGGTGGATCCATGAAGGTTTAAAGGTAGGCATTTCTTCCCCCACATTTTCCTCTATTGTGGTCCACTTTAAATTGGATCGGTCTCATTTACTGTCTCATGAAATAAAATGAGCTTTCAAAAGGGATGGACGGGATGGATTTTTCAAAAACATCACAGTGGCTCCCAGCTTGCTTTCAAGTGCAGGAACTTCCGGTGACACCCTCTGGCAGGGAATCCGCTTCCGTATTCCTCCTCTTTAAAAAAAAAAAAAAAAAAAGTGAAATGTTCACTCGACGCAGTTGCATGTGAACTTTCACATACACCACTTTCCTTCCCACCAACAAGGCAAATCTGGAGAAAATCGTAGCCGTTAAAAATATGGGCCACTTCAACAACATTATTGGACGGGAAAATCAAAGTGGCGCTCGCATCAGATGAGCTACACCGTTGGTGTCGATGGTAGTATGAATCGATATCGATGTGGCCTATTCTAATGTCATAACTACTTTCACTATTCAAACATTTTACAAAGGTGACAAGATGTATTTGAAAGTCTACATACAAGGTTGCATTTGAATATATTTCTAAAATAAGAAAAAGAGAGAGATAAAAAGAAATATCTCCCATTTTTTCCAGCTTGCAAGTGTCACGAAATCAAGACCAATGGTTTCAATTGCAAATTTAGTAGAGGAAGAAAAAAAACAAGATTCTCTCGATGTCTACATTGACTAAATCTAACCACCTTTTTCTCCTCTCCACCCAAAGCTTCCTATCTTACCCAAGAGACTCTCCCTCCATTACCACAATCCTCTCTCCTTCTCTCTCTCTCAAACAAAAAAGCCCATCTCCCAATAAAAGAAGAATACCCACCTCATAAAAAGAAGGAAATGGGCAGCACATACCCATCCAAAGACCAATCTCATTTCTTGACGAAAAAGCTTCTCCCTTGGGCTATCTATTCTCTCCTTCCCTTAGCTCTCTTTCGCTTCTATTACTACCCTCCTCGCTTTGCGGACAAGCCCTCTCAGAATGACTCCATCATCATCTCTACCACAGCAATCTCTTCTTCTCAAGGTGTGTATTTTTATTCTGAATGGATGATTCTTACCATTGTCATGCTTAGATGGTCTGGTCTGATGGTTGGAAGTTGGAACCATCCATGTTATATGAGCCAAACTTACATGGAATGGATGATTCTCACCATCACTATGCCTTGCGACGGATGTTCGCCAGCATGTGTTGTTCCATTGGGTGCCACCCACATGTTAAGATGGTCTGGTAATCAGAACCATCCATGTTCCGGATGCTATGCTATATGGGCTACTTAAGAAATTTATGCTGAATGGATTATTCTGATACCTTTGCTATGCGTAGATGAATTTAGAATTTCGAAAAAGAAAATTTTGGTGATTCACATTCAGCTGGGCTGAATGAAAGGTCACCATCATCACTGAAGCATGGCATTTGGATCATTTCTTGTTTATGGTAGGATTTCTATGGCGACTTAGGCAGAATGAGCTTTTTTTTTTCAGTGTCATATGATTTCTATGGCGATCTGTGCTTTGTAAACTATATGTGAAATAGCAAAGGACCGTGCTACACATCAAGTATGGACATTTGATCATTGAATACATTGCGTACCTGATTGGGATACCATCGATATAAGCTTGATGCCGTAGTCTTCTACATCTTACAGCCTAGTTTATTAAGATGGAGGGTTAAGTAGTTTGGAACCATCGATCTCCTCTCCCAAAGGCTCCACACGAATTTGGTAATCCCAGTTCAGCTAAAACAACGTGTGTGACACCCGTTACATGATTTTAGATGTATCACAACTGAATAGGGTACACTAGTACTCCCTATCACACTATCCAACCCTTAGGACAATCCAAACCGTTGATCAATAAGTCCCACCTTATAAAATTCTTACATGCTTGTGTTTCTATTCTTTTGTGTCACCTGTATGTGAATGCGGAGAGATTTTTCTTGTTCATTGTTTCAGCCACCGTTGAGAAGATTGAGAAGATCCAATGCGATTATTCAAATGGCGAATGGGTACGCGATACATCAGGCACTCTCTACAATGGCACAAGCTGTGGCACGATCAAAGATGGTCAGAATTGCATGAATCATGGTAGACCCGACACAGGCTACCTCTATTGGAGATGGAGCCCCGCCCGGTGCATGCTCCCCCACTTCAAGCCATCCACGTTCCTCCGCCTCCTCCGAAACAAGCACCTAGCCTTCATTGGAGATTCCATGGCTAGAAACCAGCTCGAATCTCTCCTTTGTCTTGTGTCCAGCGCATCTTCGCCGAATCTCTTGTACCGAAGCGGGGAAGATAACAAGTTCAGGAGATGGAACTTCCCTTCCCATAACGTGACCATCTCCGTCTACTGGTCTCCATTCCTCGTGAAGGGTATAGAGAAATCCGCAACGGGTCCCAATCACAACAAGCTGTACATGGATTTGGTTGATGAGAGATGGGCGTCGGAATTAGGCCAGATGGACATGGTAGTGTTCTCAGTAGGCCATTGGTTCCTCCATCCGGCCGTCTATTATGAAAAAGATTCTATCCTCGGCTGCCATTACTGCCCTGGCTTTAATCACACTGAGATAGGATTTTTTGATGTATTCAGGAAGGCTTTCAGAACGACGCTTAAGGCCGTCATTGATAGGAATGATGGGAAAGACAGGTGGGTGATGGTCACCACCTTCTCGCCTGCTCATTTCGAAGGTGACTGGGATAAGGCAGGCGCATGTCCGAAGAAGGAGCCTTACAAGGAAGGGGAGAAGGTGGTGGAAGGGATGGATGCTGATATGAGGAATATTCAGTTAGAAGAGGTAGATGTGGCTAAGAACAGGATAGACTCAAAATTGAGGTTGGAGGCAGTGGATGTGACCAAATTGTCACTAATGAGGCCTGACGGACACCCCGGGCCTTACATGTATCCTTTCCCATTCGCCGACGGTGTCCCGGAGCGTGTTCAGAATGATTGTGTACATTGGTGTTTGCCGGGACCCATCGACACATGGAATGAGATATTGTTGGAGGTGATGAAGAGATGGGAGGGTGAAGCCAATGGAGGAAGGTGAAAGAGATGAGAAATGATCACATACAGTGGGTGTTTGAACTTTCATATCCATTCATTTCCTTCCCACTTAACATGTCCATGGGGAGAACGTTGGATATGTGCAGAATGTGGCTGCACCATGATGAAGAAATGGGGCTGAGCCACTCATTAGGTGGGTCACACTAGCACATGGATTTTGGTGTGTGGGTGCATGTGGAATGTACATTTTGATAGTACTAGAATTCTTTTGGCTGGTTTATGTGTGTTTGTGTGTGGAGTATATTTTGGAATTTGGGAGGATTGGATTTTGGCAGTCTTTGGGGAGACATGAGAGGCTGAGGAGAGATTGTTTTGTCATGAGTGTAGGCCAGATGCTCCTCCACTATTTGTCTCAAGGAAGATTTTTCATGGTGTAAATTGTTCTTAGGCAATTCTTTTGGAATCAATTCAAGAGACTTTCACCTTTTTGGATTCAGTTGTGTAGAAATAAGGTAAATTCATCTCAATAAACTCTCTCTCTCTCTCTCTCTCTCTCTCTCTCTCTCTCTCTCTCTCTCTCTCTCTCTCTCTCTCTCTCTCTCTCTCTCTCTCTCTCTCTCCATGGGTGTTTTTGTCCCTGGGTTGCAATTGGGCCAGGTTACTTGGTCCTAATCACCCAAGTCTTAGATCTAATTGGGCTAAAAAGGCCTTGACCGTAGCCCTGGCCTCCTGGCTTAGGCCGGCACTACAAGGAAAAGAGTGAGATGTCCAAAAGTCTACCATGGTTCAAAATTTAAAAAGATTCAGTCTCCTTCTAATCCATAACGAGTCCATCTCATAAATGTTTTTAAATCGTCCAATCCTATTATACAACAGTGACCCATTTGATTATTGAAATGAGCCAAAAGACCAAGCTGGGCAATTCATATTGGCCATGGCCTGGACACTGGGCTTAGATTTCAAGCCCTGGCCCAACCCGGCGCGACATCCCACCATCTCCACAACAGTGAATGTGCCCACCTATTTGACTGTTAATCCATGACTTCCATCTGGATGGGCCATACCCCAAAAAATCATGCCGATGGATGATCTCAGGCATCCAATAAGTGGTCATCATATTGGTCGGTTGAGAAATAAAGTTGAGCAAAGCCAAACAATGGTCCACTTGCAAGTGGCAAGATTGCAAGAATTGGTGGGCCATATAAGTCTCCTTGATTCCAATGAATTTTGTGGTTGGCTTACGAATGCCTCCCAAGTAACAGACTAAAGGTGTACCTCATATCGACGAATGCCAATTCCATTAACTCACTCAGTTGTCGGATTCTGCTGGTGGCCCATATGGGTGGCAGTGGTTGAGTTGGGGCAACCTAAATGGATGGCATATCAGGCTTGGGCTAGCAGATGAGGTCCATTTAAGCCGACCACAAAATTCATTGGAATCAAGGAATTGGGTTGTGTTGGGGGACTGCAGAAGCACACAGAGATGAATTAAGCAAAGTATTCCAATCGCACAACCAAGCCCAAGCCCAAAGACTCTAAATTTAATGTGAAAAAATCCTTGTGGAAAAAAATCACGGCACAAAGTAACAGATATACACTATGAAAGCAGAAATTTATAAGAAATAGAGATTACCTGATTCGAACAAGCCTCAAATCACCCAACCTACACCCTTAAAACCTTAGAAACGAATTAGAAAGCTCTTGATACCCCATCTTCCCGATTACACTCATATATAGTCTCTGGGTGAATCACAATCGGAATAGGAAACAAATCCCGTAATTACGCAACTTTGCGCAATTTCCGTACGATTGTTCGATGACACCTTCGATGTTACTTCGATGGCATCAATAGACTGATGATGGCATTAAAACCCCTTCAATGTCGTCGAACAAAACACCAAAAGCATTCCAACAACTAAACATGTATTTCTCGGATTTTTTCGATGGCACTTCGATAGGACTTTGATGTCATCGACAACTCATCGATGGCATCGAACCCTTTTTAATGAATCAAGCAGGACACTTAAAGTGTTGAACAACCAATTATGAAATTCTCAAATTTTTCTAACGCCATTGAGCCAACTTTCGATGGCATTGAAGTCTGCTCAATTGCATCTAGTTATCATCAACAGACAATTAATTTATAGATTTAAGACATCAATCAATAGGCTGAACCCAACCTAAGCTGACTGAGTCAATTCTCCCATATGGTTATCTAGTTATGATGTATGCATGTACATTCTGACTAACTGGGGCTGGACAATAGTGGAACATGGTTTTAAGACTCAATTGAGTTTCCCACGGCTAGCGCGAGTCAACGTGGACTCGGTCAGATTGGATCCAGTTTGATGTCCTGAGTCATCCCCCAACTCCAGTGAGTTAGGCTGATTCACCCCTGAATTGCGCAAGTCATGACTCGACTTGAGACTGAATGATCTGATCCGAGTCACTGAGTCATCTAACCATTGTGTGAACCTTTAGCCCATATTATATTCTTAGACTTAGGATGGGTCGGATTAGTTTGGTTCGGTCCAACCCAACCAAATTACAATTGAATAGGTTGGGTCAGGTCAAGCTTGGTCCTAAGAAATTTTTGGAGGATCGGGTGAGGTTTGGCTGCAAATCTTAGCTTGTTCAAGAAACAGGTCATATGCTAGGGCTGATCCCCACCTGACCCAAAGGCCGAATCACTGCCACTACTAGTGGCCCACATAATTGATGGACCATTATAAATCTTTTCATTTTTTTTGCTAGCATTTCCCTTTACGTGCCAAATGGAGTCAGCCTTGGGCTCCATCTTTTCAAACGCATGATAATTATAGAAAACAAAACTTTACATATGCATGTCAGAAATATTTAAAGCTTATTAAAGGATTTAGGTTTTGTTTGGGCAAATGATGTAGAGCAGGTTGAAGACACTTTCATATTATATCCGAAAATCCCAAATCATCGATCTTGACCGTCCATCTAGTTCAATCCATTCTTCGTGGGTCACCACACTAAATCATTGGATGATACTAACCATATGATTGGCCCAGCCAGCATGGTCCGGTCCTATAGGACCCAGGCTGGGGCCCCTAAACTTGGCTAGAGTGGCCAGGCCTGGGCTTGAAATGTGGGCACCCTTTCTAGGCTGTGCTGGGCCAGGGTCAGTAATGAATGGCTTGGCTCAGCCCTTTGGTTGGGTCCAATCATCAAGTAGGCCATCATTATACAATGTACAGTTTAAAGACCCTTGTGTACGATTTCCATTCACCATATGACAATCCTTAGATCCTGATTATGTTTTAAGAATCCCAACCGTTTATACTGTGGGACTTGTAGTAGAGATCAAGGATCACAGGTTTTTTTTTTTTTTTTTTTTTTTAATAATAATCTTCCATTTGATGATTTATTTGTATTTCTTAACAGGATTGGACCAGTATGGCTAGGGACAGGACATAGGGTTTAGGGTACTTAGAACTGGCCCATTGCAACCCCTATCCACTCATGAGTTCACTTTTTGGTGAAAAGTAAAATTAAAGCAATAGCTTTTATTTTTATTTTTTTTCAAAGAGAGATGCTCTAGTAAGTTGGAGTGCTGTTAAATCGCTTTCTTGGACTATCTAATCAATTGATCTGACCCATCCATTAAGTCTAGAACACATTTCATGGACTATCATGCAAAATTCACAATGATTAGATGATCCAATCTGCAGCTTCATTTGGCCTTTTTTTCTATAGCCATCCATTTTCGAATCCATAGATGGGACGGTTACGGTTGCTGACAAAAGAATCAGAAGCAATCCATATGTGCTTCACTTTTTCGTGAAAAGTAAAATTAAAGCAATTGATTTTCTTAAAAAGAAAGTTACAGTGCTGTTAAATCGATATCTTGGACAATCTAATCAATCAATCTGAACCATCCATTAATCTAGAACACATTTCATGAGCTATCGTGCAAAAATCACACTGATCAGATGATCCAATCCATCCTTTCTATAGCCATCCAATTTCCAATCCATGCATGTGATGGTTATAATTGCCTAAGAAGAAGAAGAAGAAAAAAAAAATACATAAGCAATTCATGATGTGCCTAATAAATTAATGGATTAAATTGTTGATTGGACCTGTGTTTGTGTAAATGATATTAACCGTCAATATTAAAAGCCCATAGAGCAAATGATTAACATTTGTCAGATTGCCTCATATTTAGATGCTAACCAATGAAATGTACATTGGATCAAATGAGTGTCTGGATTGAACTGTCTAGGATGCAACTAGCACTAAGAGTGCTCCGAGAGCACCAGAGCATATCTCAACCTTTTTTTTTTTTTCTTTTTTTTCTTTTTTTTTTGGTGTACATTCTTCTCCTCTTATATTATTAGAGAGGTGCCCAAGAAGTGGTGCCTGTGATGGGGTTCCTGTGATGGGGTTGCACGAGTGTTTCCATAACGAATCGATTAGATGAGGCCCCGGTCTCACAGAAGACAGTGCGGCCCTTACCATGGGCCTATCTTAATATATGTATACTTTTTCCTCATTGTCCATCCATTTAGGTAGATCATTTTAGGACATGAGTTAAAAAATGAAACATATCCCAATCGCAGGTGAACCACACCTTCAAGACTGTGCAACCCTTACTTGGAGTACACCTTGATGTTTGTATTCAACATCCATATCGTGCATCTGTTTTTTCAAATCATTTTAGGGCTTGAACCCAAAAATGAAGCAGATCCAATTGTCAAGTGAACCTTACCCAGGGAAATAGTGGTGAATGACCATCAATGGGCCACAAAAGTTTTGGACCAAGCTGACATTTGTTTTTTTCCCTTCATCCATGTTTTTAATCTTATCAATAGATTGGGATGGAAAATAAACAATACAGTGGGCTCTAGGAAGTACTTAATGGTGGGGCGTTCATTCACCACTGTTTCCCACAGTATCATCCACCTTAGATCTTCTTCATTTTTTGTTTCATACACTAAAATGTATTTAAAAATAGATGAATGGCATGGATATAGGATACATACATCAAGGCGGGACCCGCAATAAGGGTTGTATTCTCTTGGATGAGTCTAGGCCGCACATAATCCACTCCTAATGTAGAGCGGGTCATAGACAATTTCATGGCCAAGATGGATCAGAAGGCCTGGTCGACGACAGAAGTGATCCGGACCGTTGGAGCTTAGATCGGACGTATCTCGCAATCCGGAATGAGTTATCTGACGTAAAATATATGATTTTGGGGTTGAACGAGCTACTTTAGATAACCAACCTCGCTACGCCAGGTTGCACAGCCCGGATTTGCGAGAAAACCCCTGATCGACAGTCGTTTCCCCGTTTTATTTTCATTTTTATTATAAATAATAAGTTTTAGTTTGATTATAGCTCTTCATCCGTTGGGCTTTAGAAATTGTGTCCAACATGAAAAGTGCTTAGAATAATTAGGAGAACAGTTTGGTGAAGCCAAATAGGACACTTACTATTTCTGGCTGAAAACCTTGCGCACTAGCAGACATCTAATTATTTATAGGACACGACCGTCTATAAATAGTAAGTTTACTATTTATAGTAAGTCACGGATTCTAGGAGTTTTAGTTGTAGTTTGAGTCTAATTTCTTTCCTATGGCTTGGTTCCCTTATTTAAAAGGATGTGAACTCGTTTTTATTCATTCATTAATCAATTTTGAATTTTATTAGAATTTATTTCTATTCTTTTGCTTTCTTTCCTCGTGGATTCGAGAAGTCTCTGTGAGGAGTCCAGAGAAGCTTCGTGGATTCAGAGTAGTTATCCTTGAGGAAGACGGTAATCGACCTCATCATGTTCATCCCTGCGTCAATTTGGTATCAGAGCGAGGTTTTCCCTTGGGCCGACAAACAATGAAGGTATGTATCAAAATCCTGTGGACGATGATCCAGAGATTCGTTATCTTTCGAAAAGAATGGAAGCTTTCCATCGAGAGAATCAGTTGACCATGCAAGGGTTGCAGGCAACCCTTGACCGTCTTGCGGATGTGTTACTTCCGCCCCGAGCCCTAAGCGGTGCTCCATCACCTATGGTGGCTCCACCACCCGTGGTTGTTGTAGGACGTGACCCTGATTATCGCAGAGCACTACCAGTGGTAAATCGTAAGGCTACACCAAATGATTCTAATTCCAGCGACGAGGACATTAATGAGAGTTTTGCCCGACGACCAATCCATGGAGGCGATCGTCTAGATCGTGCTGAAAGAGACTATCGAGGTAAGGCTAAACTTCCTAGTTTTAACGGTTTATTATGTATCGAAGATTTTCTCGATTGGTTAGCCGAAGTAGAGAGATATTTCGATTATATGGACGTCCCAGATCATAAAAGGGTGAAATTGATAGCGTTTAAATTAAAATCTGGTGCTTCTGTATGGTGGGAACAATTACAACTCTCACGAGCTGGCCAAAACAAGGCGTCCATCGCATCACGGCCTCGGATGAGACGTCTTCTTCGATCACGATTTCTCCTCAGTGATTATGAGAAGATATTATTCCAGCAATACTAGAATTACCGATAAGGAAATCGAACTGTTACAGATTACATTGAAGAATTCCAGCGGTTGGCTACACGAAACGATTTGTCAGAATCTGAGTCATATAAGGTGGCATGGTTTATAGGTGAGTTGCGACCGGCAATTCAGGAACGAGTTCAGATGTACCCAGTCGGGACCGTGGATGAAGCAGTTCAATTGGCGGGGAGACTAGAAACATAACTTGCAAGATCTCCTGCTCGTTCCCATCCTTCAAATCAACCCCTCTTGACGGGTCCTACACAGGATCCAGTGCTGGCTTGAGGAAAAGATCTGGTAGGAGAACGTCCTCAACCTCCTCCACCCGCAAACTGTGATACGGAGAGCGGATCATCCAGACCTCAATAGGCAGCAACCACGACAGTGGTCCCGAGTAGGATTCCAAATCCTTATGCGATGCCAAGGTCGAATAATTGTTACCGCTGTGGCCAACCAAACCACTTATCAAACACTTGTCCTTAACGTCCCACAGCACACTTGACTATAAACGAAGGGGGCACTGAAGATGAGGCCGTAGAAGAAGATCATGGCTTTGATGAATATGAACAAACCACTGAAGAAGTAGTAGGTGGCGATGAATTGACGAGCAAGGATCGTGTCAAATCTCTAGTTGTGAGGCGACTACTTTATACCCCCACAAACAAAATTACACCCACAGTGACACAATATATTTCGTACTCGGTGCACTGTTCGCAGAAAGGTCTGTGATGTGATCATAGATAGTAGTAGCAGTGAGAACATCGTCTCAAGGGTAATGGTGGATAAGTTGCAGCTACCAACGATGGAACATCCTTCCCCGTACTCAATTGGTTGGATAAAAAAGGTGAATGAGACTAAGGTAACTGAACAATGCACTATCTCATTTTCAATTGGTAAATATTATAAGGATCCGATACTTTGTGATATGGTTGATATGGAGGCTTATCATATGCTACTCGGTTGACCCTGGCAGTCGGACCGTGATGCAACCCATCGAGGACGAGACAATGTTTACATGTTCGTCAAGGATAGTCGAAAAATAATCATTGCTCCTATGGCACCAGAGAATCACCCTGAAGCCTCTAAAGTGGAGGGGAGTTCTCTCTTGACCATTCGAAATTTCATGGAGGAATCCAAGGAAACCGGCGAGGTATACGCCGTAGTGGTGAAGGGCGAGGAAAAGGAACCCTCAAACATCCCTCAAAGTTTAAGACTGTTGCTAAACGAATTTAAAGAAGTCTGGCCTAAAGATTTACTTGATGGATTGCCCCACATGAGGGACATCCAACATCACCTAGACCTCGTCCCTGGGGCTAGCCTGCCCAACCACTCGCATTATCGGATGAGTTCGAAGGAGTGTGAGATACTTTAAGGGCAAGTGGAGGAATTGATCCGTAAGAGTCTATTGAGAGAGAGCATGAGCCCATGTGCTGTACCTAGGGGTGCACATTTAACCGGTAGAACCGTGGAACCGGACCGGAACCGACCAAACGGTCCGGTTTGGTCCGGTTCTAGAGTGCACCGGTTCCGGTTCTAAAAATCAAAGAACCGTTAACATCGATTCGGTTCTCGGTTTTGGGGTATGTAGAACTGAACCGAACCATGAACCAATCCGTAGAACCGAACCGTAGATCCGATTCGTAAAACCGAACCGTGGAACCGAACTTGGAACCGAACCAAGAATCCTTTGATTATTTCCATATTTGACTCATGATTTATGGTTTATAATGCACCATTTAATTATTTTCATAAATGTATTTTTGGACACCTTATACAATATCTAAACCATTCATCAAATGGACCACAACATGAATCGACATGGGCTAGATAATAAAATTAAACATGTAATTGGGCTGGATTATAAAAAGCCCAGAACCGTGGAACCGATCCGAAACCGAACTGGTTTTAACGGTTCGGTTCTAGGGTGCCAACGGTCCGGTTCCGGTTCCAAATTTCCCAGAACCGTTAGGAACGGTTCGGTTCCGGTTTCACCCCAGAACCGGTCCAAACCGAACCGTGTGCACCCCTAGCTGTACCAGCATTATTAACACAAAAAAAAAATGGAAGCTGGCGCATGTGTATCGACAGCCGAGCAATCAACAAAATTACCATCAAATATCGGTTCTCAATACCACAGTTAGACGACATGTTCGATATGCTAGGAGGGGCTAAGGTGTTCTCTAAACTCGATCTAAGGAGCGGGTACAATCAGATTCGTATCTGACACGGTGATGAGTGGAAAACAGCATTTAAGATAAAGGGTTGTATGAGTGGTTGGTCATGCTATTTGGCCTATCAAATGCACCAAGTACTTTTATGCGTTTGATGAATCAAGTTTTAAAACTGTTCACTGACCAATTTGTGGTAGTATATTTTGATGACATACTGATATATAGTCAGGATAAGGCGGAGCACAAGAAACATCTCAGGCAGGTGCTGCAGGTCCTTCAAGATAACAAGTTGTACCTCAACTTGAAAAAGTGTAGTTTTTTAACTGACAGCCTGTTATTTCTAGGATTTGTTGTAACGTCCACAGGCATTCGAGTGGATGATGAAAAGGTGAGAGCTATTAGGGAATGGCCGATACCGACAAACATTCATGCGGTGAGGAGTTTTCACGAGTTGACGACTTTCTATTGTCGATTTGTGCGAGATTTTAGCACCATAGTCGCGCCTATAACAGATTGCATGAAGAAGGGACTGTTCTAGTAGACCGATAAAGCTGACAAGAGCTTTCATGAGATCAAGCATCGTTTGTCTACAACACCGATCTTGGTGCTTCTTAATTTCGACAAATTGTTTGAGGTTGAGTGTGACGCTTCATACGTTGGAATTGGGGAAGTATTATCACAGGAAGGCAGGTCGGTAGCTTTCTACAGCGAGAAGCTCAGCGAAGCCCGAAAGAAGCGGTCGACTTATGAGCTTAAGTTGTATGCAGTTGTTCAGGCGTTACAACATTGGCGGCATTATCTGATTCAAAGGGAGTTTGTTCTATACACTGACCATCAAGCATTAAAGTTTATTAATAGTCAGACTAACATGAATCGTGTGCATGCTAGATGGGTTACGTTTTTACAGGAATTTATGTTCGTTCTGAAGCACAAGTCAGGACAGTAGAACAAGGTGGCTGATGCACTTAGTCATCGTGCATCACTACTTGTTACGATGAGCAACAAGGTGGTCGGCTTCGACTGTCTCAAGGAACTGTATGTCGAGGATGAGGACTTTAAAGATTCTTGGATGAATGCCAAGAAGGTCACCTCAGTGACCTTCATATACATAACAATTTTCTCTTCAAAGGGAATCGATTGTGCATCCCCCAAAGTTCTCTAAGGGATCAGATTATTCAGGAGCTACATGGAGGTGGCCTCGGTAGACACCTTGAGCGAGATAAGACGCGAGCCGTTGTGGAAGAACGGTATTACTAGCCGTAATTAGTACGTAATGTGGGAAGAACCGTACAACGTTGTCATATTTGTCAGACCTTTAAGGGGCAATCTCAGAATACGGGCCTCTACACCCGGTTACCTGTGCCTGACGACCCTTGAGAGGATTTATCAATGGACTTCGTGCTTGGTCTCCCATGAACACAACGCAGCACGGATTCAGTGTTCGTGGTAGTTGATCGTTTCTCCAAGATGACGCACTTTATCCCATGTAAGAAGACCTTCAATGCAACACATTTGGCGAATCTATTCTTCAGGGAGGTCGTACGGCTACACGGGGTCCCAAAGACCATTACTTCTGATCGTGACACGAAATTCATTAGCCACTTTTGGCGGACTTTGTGGACTCGATTCGATACACGACTTTAATTCAGCAGTACTTACCACCCACAAACTGATGGGCAGACCGAAGTTATGAATCGCACATTGGGGAACCTCCTTTGTAGTATTACAGGAGAAAAGCCGAAGCAGTGGGATGTGGCCTTCTCTTAAGCAGAGTTTGCATTCAACAACATGGTGAACCGCGCGACAGGAAAATCGTTGTTCTAGATTATCTACGGACGAGTGCCTCGCCACACACTTGACTTAGTCCCTCTAACCAAGTACCCAGGTACAAGCATTGCAGCAAAACATATGACAGATAAGATCATGGGCATCCATGCGAAAGTGCAGGCTAAGCTACATGCCTCGAACGAGAAGTACAAGGAATAAGCGGACAAGCACCGGCGACAAAAGGTGTTCGAGGTGGGCGACCGCGTTATGGTCCATTTGCGTAAAGAGAGATTTTTGACTGGGACGTACAACAAGTTAAAGAATAAGAAGATTGGACCTGTCCCAATTATTCGAAAGATTAATGACAATGCTTATGTAGTTGATCTTCCAGATGACATGGTGATCTCACGGACTTTCAATGTCGCGGACCTGACCGAGTATCATGAACCAGAGCAGGATGTGAACTCGAGAACGAGTTCTTTTGAAGTGGAGGGGACTGATGTAGAGCGGGTCGCAGACATTTTCATGGCTAAGATGGATCAGAAAAGGCCCGATTGACAACAAAAGTAATCCGGACCGTTGGACCTTAGATCGGGTGTATCTCGCAATCCGAAATGAGTTATCTGATGTAAAATATATGATTTTGGGGTAGAACGAGCTACTTTAGCCAAACAACCTCACTACGCCAGGTTGTGCAGCCTGAATTTGCGAGAAAACCCCTGATCGACAGTCATTTCCCTGTTTTATTTTCATTTTTATTATAAATAGCAAGTTTTAGTTTGATTATAGCTCTTCATCCGTTGGGCTTTAGGAGTTGTGTCCAACATGAAAAGTGCTTAGAATAATTAGGAGAACGGTTTGGTGAAGCCAAATAGGACACTTACTATTTTTGGCCGAAAACCTTGTGCACTAGTAGACATCACGACCGTCTATAAATAGTAAGTTTATAATTTATAGTAAGTCGCAGATTCTAAGAGTTTTAGTTGTAGTTTGAGTCTGATTTCTTTCCTGTGGCTTGGTTCCCTTATTTAAAGGGATGTGAACTCATTTTTATTCATTCATTAATCAATTTCGAATTTTATTAGAATTTATTTCTATTCTTTTTCTTTCTTTTCTTGTGGATTCGAGAAGTCTCTGTGAGGAGTCCAGAGAAGCTCCGTGGATTCGTAGTAGTTATCCTTGCGGAAGACGGTGATCGACCTCATCACGTTCATCCCTGCGTCAACTCCTTTGCGGACCCACAATGGGGGGCACGGATTGGGCGACGGACGATCCTAAAAGGGGATATGCGGTGCCCACCGTGATGTATATATATGTTTTATCCACGCTATCCATTCATTTTGACAAATCATTTTACAGCATGAGCCAAAAAAGACGCAGATTGAAGACTCAAGGGGACTACACCATAGGAAGTAGTGGGGATTAAATTCCCACCATTGAAAACTTTCTAGGGCCCATTGTGATTTTTATTTGCAACTCAACTTGTTCATAAAGTCACATAGACCCTGTATGAAGGGAAAACATAAATATCAGCTTGATCCAAGGCTTTTGTCATCGAGAAGTTTCCAAAGCTTTTGTTCCCTACTCCTTCTTGTGGTGTGGTCCACTTGAGCCTTCAATCCGCCTCCTAGAGTGGTCCACTTGAGCCTTCAATCTGCCTCCTAGGGCTCATTGTAATGTTTGTTTTTCATTTAACATGTTGAGTAGGTCATATAAACAAGGATGAAGGGAAAACACAAACATCAGCTTGATCCAAAAACTTTTGTGCCCAAGAAGTTCTAATGGTAGGCATTCAATTACCACTTTCTCTCATAGTGTGGTCCACTTGAGATTTGGATCTGCCTCATTTTTTGGTGCATCCCCTAAAATAATCTAGCAACAGGGATACACTATAGATGGATCATGCAAAAATAATAAATATATATTAGATGATCCTAACCTTTAAATCAACATTTATTAGTTAAATATGAAATGTTTAGTTGTCCAATTCAAGGACACTAATCAAAGGGTTATGATTATTCTATTCAGAAGAATACAACACATGGTCCATCAATTAAAAGAATAGGTTTGAAAGATGTATAGTGATTGTGAATAAGTGTACCAAATTTGGTGGCATGACAATAATATGTTTTGTATTCTCATACCCTACAGAAAATAGTAATTAAGACAGTAGGAGCTAATATAACAATTTACTAATTTTCAGACATTTGTGAGTTATGTTTGATTTAATTTAATTTCATACATCAAGGCCTTTTTTAGACAAATTATAAACACATTTTTTAGTACTTATAAGTACTAAAATTGAGCACTCAAATTAATTTTCAAACTTCATTTTTTAGTTTAGAAAACTGAAATCCTAATCACACTTCCGTCTCCCAATTTGGTATCCGAGAAGACGTAGCTCTCTCTCACTCTCTCCAAATTTTTTCTTTTTCCTTCGTATCCCTCTCGTTAATCGTCTCTTTAGTCGCCATGCGCAACAGCAGTCATCGGCGAATGTAGTGGAGACAGCCTAGGTAGGAGCCCGGCTGATTGTCAAAGTGCTCCCGCTGATCATTAGAGCATTGTCATCGTCCCTTGCATGCAGTTCCTTCGTATACTACAATGTAAGTGGTCCTTTATCTCATGTTACGATTGATTTGTTTTGACATAATGTCTTGAGTTGCCAAGTATATTATCTAGTATTTTCTTGAAGTTTGATAGTATGCTTCATTATCGACTTGTAATTAGACTTGAAGTTGTTGTATAGTGTTTGTTCGATTGCGCCCATAAGTGGTTGTTGTGTATGTGACAAGTGATTTTGTCCTTCCAATCAACATTCAAATATGGTTATTAGCACCATTCTTCTTGATAAAACAAATTATTTGACCTGGACATGGTTTAAATTGTTACTTGCTCACAGGAAAAAGTTAGGTTATATTGTAGATTTTGTTGATGCTGAAATCTGCTTGATCCTGCCTCGCCTCTTACTAATCGGGGTATTTATGATTTAATGGAGAATAAGAGAAGACATTGGGGTGCCGGTTAAGGCCGGGGACCCTCTGATGCCTAAGCCAAGTTTATAGATTCACGGTAGGCGTAGTAGAATCGGTGTATTTGTTGTGTACCTTTACTCATGGTAGCAGGTATATTTATAGGCTAGGTCGATATCTGAAGTCGACCTCCGAGGTCGAAGTCAGTACCTGAGGTCGATGTCATCTCTTGAGGTTAACAAACAAGACCGACCTCCAAAGTCATTGGTCGGCACAAAAAGTCAAGGTGATTTTCTGGCCCTTAAGCAATTTATAGTCATCGAGTCTGGCTGCTCGGTTCATCTATGTCATACGTTTGTTTTAGCCTCATTTTACCCATAATAGATCATAAACAAGAACTCAATGAAGACAATATGACTTATGGTGGTTAGATGAGTGACAACTATGCTGTGATGACTAGGTCAATTTATTCTATAAAAACCAAAATTAGTAGTGAGTTGACTCTAAAAATCCAAATTGCTAAGGAACTGCAGAATAAAGTTGCAGGAATGTATTCCTAGCACCATGATTTAGCTCATAATTTTCAGCTACAAAAGAAATCACCAATGTGCAGCAAGGTGAATCTTCTGTGGAAAAAAATATTATGTTGCACTTCACTAGCATTGGGAAGAAGTAGGTTAACGTATGCCCCTAGTTACTATTCTAGATGAATGGTAAAAAAAAATGTCGTGTTTGTGTTCTTGAATGGGCTTCATCCAGATTATTAACAAGGAGTCTCTTTCCTTTCTAAAGAATGCATATAATTAGATTTGGAGTGAACCTTGTGGTCATTTTATATCCGGAGTTTTTTTAATACCCCTACACAGTGGATACTCAAACTCATGACCTCGTGTCGAAACTCTTAGGAGTCTATTACTGAGGCGTAACCTCGTGTATCCAAAGTTGCACCTATGCTTTCCATTGAGATTGTCATCAAACCATTACCAGAGAATCTTCAAGAAAATGTTCTTCTTGCCCACCACCTCATAATGTGCATAGAAAATTTGTTCTCATTATAAATTTACACATCATACACCTGATTGTTGTTATCATTCATGGTTTCTGGTCGCTTTTCAAGGAATGCATCTTCCAATCTTTATTGAAGTGGATGGTCATTCATCTTCACCTTCCATAATTCAAAGTTATTTTTTCTGGAATACTTCTTTACATCAAACTTTATGTTAAATGCATGCCATAGATACCTTGTCTTTATATTCGATCTGCTTCCCAATATTAGCTCTAATACTAGTTGTTAGTACTTGCAAAAGCACGCAGAGATAAATCAAATAAAGTAATCACTATCGCACAAGAAAATCCAACTAAAGAACAATCTGAATTTATGTGGAAAAACTCTCATGAAAAAAAATGATAGCACAAAGCAAGAATGCACTATGAAAAATGAAGTTATAGGAGTTGAAACTTTACGGATCAAAGTCTCGAGAGGAAAAGCTCTAGCCTTTTCTTTTTAATCTCCAAAACCCTTTTAGACCACGTCGTAGAGAACCCTAACATTACCCTAATATCGATTACATTCAATATATATACTACCGCAACTGGAATAGGAAACAAATTACACACTTACGCATTTCTGCGCACGCTTTCGATGGGACCTTCGACAGCATCGACAGTCATCGAGGACCAGTCAATGACATTAAAGACACATTCAATGTCATCAAGTAGCAACTCCAAAACTGTCCAACAATCAACTAGGATTTTTCCAAATTCTCTCTATGGGATCAAGCATTTGTTGATGTCATCGACGGACCCTTTTCCATACAGATTTAAGACATTAGACAACATCTTGTACCCAATCAAATGTGATAGGTTATACACAAATTTAAGATTAGATTGTACATTATCTTATGTGTCAGATATTAGGTCAATTTGTACATCTTGTATACAATAGTTTACAACTAGATTACAAATCCAAAATAATGGCAATACGATGAGAAATCGTGCATCACAATCATACTCAAACAATGATGACAAAGGTACTAGATTTGTACAAGAAAAAGGAAGGGGCGTGTGCACTTCAACTAAAGGTCCAGATTTGGAAACATTGCTGGACCATCCACGTGCCCAGATTTGGACAATTTTCTGGACCATACAACGGTCCATATTTTGGTCAGGTTCGGGATACACTTTTGGACGATTTTATATGCCAACATATGGGCCAGCAATAGGCTGATTTGTGGACTTTTTAACCGTTCACAAATGAGTCAAAACGTAGGCCTTTTTAATGGTCTAATTGTGGACTGGTTTATGGGCCAAATCAAGGGTCGAAAATGGTCAGTTTCATAGGTAATCCAACAGTCAAATTTTAAAATATTTAAGGATCACAAATGGATCAAAATTGGACGATCCTATGGATTATCTAGTTGTCCAATTTGTGACAATTAACACATTAACAGGCCTTCTCGCGGTCCAATTTTTGGTATATTTGTAGACCATTTCAACAGTTCAATTTTGGGCTGATTTGTGGGCCACTCAATAGTCCCAAATTGGACCGATTTTCAAGTTTATAATAATCAAAACTACTGGACAAATATGCATAGGCTCAAGTACATAAAATAGCGAGTGAATTAACATCAAAATTAGCAGATTTGCATGCGTAAATCAATGAACAAATTCATGATTTCTTGGAAGCAAGAATGATCCAAATTGCATGATTTAAAAAAAAAAAAAGAAAAAAAAGAAAAAAAAAAAAGGACGGTTCCACAAATCTTTGGGCGTTCCATCAACAGTTCCAATTTGGATATCCATCGGACGGCTTCAAAAAGCAGTTTTGGGCATCCAATTTATAGTCCATCCAACTGTTCGATTTGCGCCAGCTTTTAGGTTTATTTATTGTCCAGATTGGACAGATTTTTAAACCCATTTAGCTATCCAGATTGGATAGATTTAGAGCATCCAACTCATCGCCCATTTAGAACAGTTTGGGCACTCACCTTGTTGCTGATTCTTAGGGCCTGTTTGGCCGGGCAGATCCCACGGTATTAGGAGGGATGGGATCAATTTTAAGGTAATGATGGTGGTGTCAGTGGATTGTCTTAAGATCCATGGGATTGCTTATATCGGGGACAAGTTCACTGGGTCTGTTTGGCACGCCCCCCATATCCCGGGATTTTACATTCCAATCCATTCAACCAAGGGATAGGATCATTTTTAAGGTAACCATGGTGATGTCAGTGGATTGTCTTAAGATTCATGGGATGGCTTATATCCTGGGACAAGTTAACCGGACCTGTTTGGCTCGTCATGCCTATCCAAGGATATCGCCGATCCCATCCCTCCTAATACCGTGGGATCTGCCTGGCCAAACAGGCCCTTGGAGGATTCAGATGCCCGTTTACTGGTCCAATTTGGGCAAGTTCTGAGCGCCCAAATGATTAAAATAATTGGACAGATCTTGTCCTTTAATCACTGGTCTGGATCTACACATTCATTTGGTCTAAAGTTCCTTTGTAGTTGAAAAATCAAGCCATACAATAAATACATCAATAAATAAATGGTCTGGAACTACACATTCATTTGGTCTAAAGTTCCTTTGTAGTTGAAAAATCAAGCCATACAATAAATACATCAATAAATAAATCAAACTCTCTCTCTCTCTCTCTCTCTCTCTCTCTCTCTCTCTCTCTCTCTCTCTCTCTCTCTCTCTCTCTCTCTCTCTCTCTCTCTCTCTCTCTCTCTCTCTGTTTGGGAAATGGTACTATGAGGTGACCTCATGGGAACTTCCCATTGAGGTCCACCTGTGTGGGCCCCACCGTGATGTGTGTCGAACATCAACACCGTGCGTTTGATGGGTCCCCATTAGGTTATGGGATATCCAAAAAATAGCCGTATATGGAACTCAGGTGGGCCATACCATCTAAAACCATGTGAAGACATGCTTAAAACATATGAAAGTACTTAGTGGGGCTCACCTGCTGAAACTTGGTCTGTCCTCTCATCCAAGTAGGACACACAATGGATGGGCTGGATTTGTGAACCATATCTCGGTGGGCCTAATAAATGATTATGAATGTCTTAAAGGGAGGGTAACCCCTATCAACTGTTGCATGTGGTGTGGCCCACTCAAGTCATGGATTGGCTTGATTTTTAAGCCAGTTGCCCACCATAGAATGATACATCTAACTGATGGGGTTGATGTTCAATATACATCATGGTGGGGCCCACACAGCTTGACCCCATGGAAAGATCCCATGAGACCGACCTTATAGTACCATTTCCCCCCCCCCCCCCCCCCCCCCCACACACACACAGAGCTAGGCATTGAGTCGAGTTGGACCAAGTTAGGGCTGACCCAACTTGATCCAGTTTTGAAATAGACCTAACCCGAACTCGAACTTGACCCGACTCAGTATCATGTTCGGCATGCTTGACCCGATCCAAGTTCAGGTCTTGCCTGGACTAATTCAGACCGAGTCCGGCCTGGTCATAGGTACCGAGTCGGCATCGAGTCGGGTCGGGTGCATCGGGTATCCACGGGTTGAAATCACAACTCAAAACCTAGGTGCACTGCGAGAATTACTGTAAGACCCGTATCCTAGACCGTACCATTCCGTAGGCCTTCGCGGTCCTCACGGTCGAATTTCGCCGACGTTTGCGCGCGATCCTAAGCCGAGTCCTACATGTCTGAGTCAGCTCGACCTAAGAGTTGTACCAGTGTGATCGCACTGTCGCCGTGGTTCCGATGCCGCGTCTCACACGCCGATACGATACCCTGGTTAGAAGATGTGGGCCCACGTTCAGCTCAAGGAAAACGCTGCGCGTTGCAAAACGTAAGAGAATCCATCACATCAATCCCACCAAACCTATCAATCAAGTACACATCACTCTCCCATCACTCACCCATCCCCAAGTACAACTACCCATCTCCAAAGTCAACTCTCCCCATCACCCATCACTCACCATCTCTCTCCCATCACTTCTCTTACATCACACTCTCTCTCATCTCTCTTATCTCTCTCATCTCTCTCATTCTCTAAGCAAGAATCGTCCAAGCTTCCATGAGAGGCCTTGTGTGGCCTACTTCCTAACTCCCATCTCCACCATCCATGATCCATCTCGACCGTTGAATCTCAACCGTTGGAGCCTTAAAATGCGTTAATGGAAGAAGAAATCCAAGAAGATCAAAGGTGGGTGCGTCTCTCTCTCATTCTCTCTCCTTTTTCTTTTCTTGGTGATGATGTGGTTGTATGGCCCACTTGGATGGACCCCACCATGAGGTATGTATTTAATCCAAGCCATTTTGTAGGTGGGGCCCACCTTATATTAGTATTGTATCCACACCATCTGAGCATTTGGTGGCCCACCTGAGCAAGGCCCACTTTAAATGCATGTATTATGGCCAGCCGTCCAGCGTCCAGAGACGCTGGACGTGAAATGCAATCTATATATATATATATAGGCTTGGTTAAAGCCTTGAAGTGGGTCACTCATGCAGGCCTTACCTTGACATATTTTTTTCAAATCCAAGTCGTCCATCCCTTTCCTTAGCATATTTTAGGCGTTGAGCCAAAATATGGGGCTGATTCAATTTTCTGGCAGGCCATACTTCAGGAAACAGTGATTTCCACCGTTGAAATCTTCCTTGATATTTCTATGCACCAAAAAAATACTCAATATTGGACTCGTTAGATTTCTTATGAGATGTGGAATCTAATGGCTGGATTGGATTCACTTGGAGCGGGCCCCACACATGAAAAACCTCAAAAATTAGGTTTTCAAAAAAAAAAAAGAAAGAAAGAAGGAAAGGAAGCAGCAGGCCTGCTGCTGTAGCGCAGGCAGCTCCTGTGACCTTGTAGCCAGGCGGACGCCAGGGCGCCCACGGCCCTGTACGTGGGCCCCACCATGATGCATATTTTGTATCCACACCATCCATGAGGTGGACCACCCCCTGAGGTGGGTCCCCTCCAAAAATCAGGCCCATCCAAATCTCAGGTGGCCCACACCACAAGAAACAGCGGTGATTGAACTCTACCATTGAAACCCTTTTTGGGCCCACAGAAGTTTTGAATCAATCTGATATTTGTTTTTCCTCTTCATTCTAGGTCCGTATGACCTTACCAACGGGTTGGATGGAAAGAAAACGTTATGGTGGGCCCCACATGGGACCCATAATGATTTGGGTTTTATTTCCACCGTCCAGGCGGACGGTGGAGCCCACATCACATGTTTGTGCTTCATTCACGCCGTCCAGGCAGACGGTGGAACCCACCTTAAATGTATGTGTTCTATCCACCGTCTACTGTCTAGACGGTGAGGCCCCTAGTGATGTATTTGTTTTATATCCACGCTGCCTGTCAGGTGGACCACACAGCAGGATCAATGGGGATTTAACATCTACCGTTGAAACCTCCTGGCCCAGAGGTTTTGGATCATTATGAAACTTGTTTTTCCTCTTCATTCGGTCTATGTGACCCTATCAACAATTGGATGTCAAATAAATATTATGGTGGCCCCACGTGGGACCCACCAAGGATGTATGTGTCTCATCCTCACCGTCCACTGTTTGGATGGTGGGACCCACCATGATGCATGTGTTGCATCCAAACCGTCAATCCATTTTACAAGCTCATTTTGGGCATGAGCTAAAGAATGAATTAGATCCATGGTTCATGTGGACCCCCCACCATGATGCATGTGTTGCATATAAGTCATCCAACCACTTGTAAGCTTATTTTAAAGCTTGAGTTCAAAAATGAGACGGATCTAAGAATAGATGGACCACATTATAGGAAGTAGTGAGTTTGAATGTCCACCATTAAGACCCTTGGGCTACTAGGTTTGGGACCAAATATGATATTGGTCTTTCCTTTTAAATTCAGGTATGTGAGGCCTTATAATCAGATTGGATGGGAAATAAATATTATGGCGGGCCTTAGGAATTTTAATGGTGGAAATTATTACCACCACTTGTATTCGGGTGTGGCCCATTGTCGTGGCCCATTGTTGTGGCCCACTTGATGTACATAAGGCCCATGTAAGGTGGGCCCATCTTAATGTCTTTGTGGTCCGTTGTCGAGGCCCACCCTGGTGTACATAAGGCCCATGTGATTAGGCCCATTCGATGTATTTGTGGCCCATTGTCGAGGGCCACCTTGATGTATATAAGGCCCATGTCATGCGACCCATTGTGATGTATTCAAAGGCCCAGGGGTTATGGCCCATTGTAATGTACATAAGGCCCATTGATGTGGCCCACTTGATTTATATAAGGCTCATATGATGCGGCCCATTTGATGTATCCAAGGCCCATGGGTCGAGGCCCAACGAGGTGTCCTTAGGATTCATTGCAATGTGTGATTTCTCCATGGTTTGTGTGTTGATATTATGGCGGGCCATGCCTTGGGAGCAATGTTGGTTTGACGTCCACATTGTAAGTACAATGTTGGTTAAATGTCGGCATTGTCACTCTCATTAGGGCCCATTGATAGGCCCAACTCGTTGTGTATAAGGCCCATGTGCAGGGCCTACCTGTGATATATATTAGGCCCATGTGTAGGGCCCATCTATTGTGTGTTTGAAGCCCATGGGCGAGGCTCGTGTGAGAGGACCCACCTACCTTGTATTCTGA
Organism: Magnolia kwangsiensis; assembly: GCA_037074715.1. Classification (NCBI taxonomy): domain Eukaryota; kingdom Viridiplantae; phylum Streptophyta; class Magnoliopsida; order Magnoliales; family Magnoliaceae; genus Magnolia; species Magnolia kwangsiensis. The sequence continues at coordinate 39,549,508 of CM073583.1, read as the reverse complement.
GGCCCATGTGCAAGGCCCACCTGTTGAGTGTTAGGCCCAGCATGATGTAGGTGTTATGTACACACCGTTTACCATTTTTATTTGTCATGGGCTGCCCCTATGAGGCCCATTGTGATGTATGTATTGCACACGCGGCCCACTCATTATTTTAGGGCCATGGGCCCTTTGTCATGAGGGGTCCACCTTGATGTATTTTATGACCCATTCGTCAGGCCCATTTTGATATACTTGTGACCCATCTACGAGGCCCACATAGATGTATGTATTCGTTATATCCACGCCGTCCATCACGATAAGCCCATATACTGTTTTAACCTGTTGTCGGGTCACCTAATGGTTGATGTGTGGATCGGCCCACCTCTCAGATGGTCCGCTATGTGGATGTTTTGAATCTAGACCATCTGTCCAATTTTCGATACCAATTTGGGACATGGGCCCGAGGATGAGGCAGATCCAAGCTCAGTTAATCCACACTGCAGGAAGTATTGGGCTGGACGTCCAACCGGTTTCCACCTGTTGTATGTGATACCTATACACGTCGTCCATCCACTTTCGGGAGCGTGTGGACTGTCCTATAAGGCCCAGGTATGAGGCCCACTTGATTGTATTAGGCCTTATCCGATCGATTCCGATTGTTGACGCCGACTCCAATTGTCGAGGCCATTGTTGAGGCTCATGTGATACGACTCACTTGGTGTATATTGAGGCCTATGGGTTACGACCCATTTGATGTATTTAGGGCCCATTTGATGAGGCCCGATGTAATGTATTTGGGGCCCATGGGTTGAGGCTCATTGTGATGTACTTGGAGCTCATGGGTGGTAGAGGCCCATTGTGATATATTTGAGGCCCATGAGATGTGGCCCATTGTGATATATTTCTGTCCCATTTGGCAAGGCCCATTATGATGTATTCCTGACCCATATGAAGAGGCCCATTGTGATATCTTCCCGTCCCATTTGGCAAGGCCCATTGTGATGTATTCCTAACCCATATGAAGAGGCCCATTGTGATATATTTCCGTCCCATTTAGCAAGGCCCATTGTGATGTACTCGTGGCCTATGGGCAAGGCCCATTGTGATATGTATTAGGCCCATGATGCACAACCCATTTGAGGTAGTCAAGACCCATGTGTAGGGCCCACATGTCATGTATTTGAAGCTCACCTGTTGTGTATATGTGGCCCTTGAGTAAGGCCCACTAGACCTTTGTGTGAGGCCGCGGGCCCCTTATATGTTTGGCTCTACGTGGGCCATTCCTTGGGGGCAATGTTAGTTAAATGTCCACATTGTTGAGGCTGAACGTTGATATCGATTATGAGTATGTGACAGCATAGCATCATGATACATGCTCATACGCATCATCTGCATGTTTGTTATGAGATGTGGTTGATCATTGCATATGTAATTGAGCGTATTTTTATGAGACTCCCTGATAGGTGAAGGTTATCTCATATGAGCGCACGGTATGCACAGGATTGATGCATGACTGAATTGTATGACTTATGCATCTTGCATTGTGTGTTGTGATTACTGTATGCCCTAGCGATATCAGGGTCGTAGCCTCCACAGGCATATCGTGGATGGCCAGAGGGGACACCGAAAATATTTGGTTCTAGCATACGGGCGTCATAGATGTCTCTGAGTGAAAATTTCTAAACCTCCGTGGCCAGGAGATGTCTCAACGTCGAGACCGAGTGAATATATGAGCGCATGAGGGCCGTATACTAGCAGGTCGAGTCTCTCAATGTGTCGTGATCGGTTGGGAGGGGTGTGACCTTATCCGCCTGAGTGAGGGGGCAATGTCTAGGTTAAGTTTGACCAACTTGAGGAATGGGTCCACTATCAACGAGCCGAGCTCGATATTGGCAGAAGAATAGTGAGGTCTCTTCCACTTACCCAGTTGTGCGCTTGGATAGGGACGACAAGCTGACATAGAGTGTAATAGACCCCGGTGATGATCCCGGAGAATAACTGTACTGATATGTGAATTTATTAAGCAGGAATTGTATATTCATTCATTTATTCATTTACTATCCACTCGGGCTGGTGGTGCGTAGCTATTGTTATGTGTAGCTTCACATGGTCAGGATTTCGGTTGGGCGCGCGACTAACCTGAGACCAGGAGTTTACCATATTGTGTCTGACTATACAAATTTAAGTATGAGATTGGTTTGGATAGAAGTCCTTTGTGATGGACCTCATAGTCTGCGATACTTCATACTATCATCTCGACTTCACATTCCAGCATGGTCATTCCATTCGCACCGCATATCACATTGCATCCGCAGTACTTAACATTTTGGGTTACTATGTTTTTACACGTATATGGCCTAGATGAGATTGATGATATTCGTGGCTCGTTAGGATTTTCATATTGCATTGCATCCTCAGTATCTGTTATTGTCTTATTATGTTTTCCATCGCATAACCTTGGTATGGCTGATAGCACTCATGGACTTACCAGTATATTTCTGCTTACCCTGATATCATATGATTTATGATCTTACCAGTATTTCTGATATTGAACTCTGACATTGTATAATTTATGGGCTTATCAGTATTTTTCGCTTACTCTGGTATTGCTTACTTGGCACTTACCTTGTACCCACACTTTCACCACCCACTAAGCTTTCTATAAGCTTATGCACGATAGATGCGTGCAGATGGCGTTAAGTTGCAGCAGCATTGAGCATGGAGCGAGCAGCGGTTATTTAGAGCTTTGATTTTTTTGACATATGTATTTCGCTTTCAGCATTGTATTCAAATATTTATATTAGTGGATATGTGATGCTAATGTTGCCTTTGTGATTTGGGTATACTTGTGGTTATGCTTTTTATGAGTTAAATGAACGTTGAAAAATCCTCCTTGTAGGATCCCAAGATCGGAATCTGGCGTATGGACGCTAGGAACTGAGAATGGGGTATTACGGAGGCTGTCGGCACCGGATTCAGCGATCGGGATTCCTGTGAATCCGATTTTCAGATTTGGAGCGTGACAATTACAACCTCTTCATCAGCTACACAACATCTCAGAGATCTGAAACATCAAATCTGAGTTTTTTTTATATATGTACAAGTCAAGTTTCGGATTGAGTCGAGTCAATACCGAGTTAGATTTGGAGTCGAGTCGAGTTACTGGGTGACCTGTCGAGTTAAGTTACTAGGTGACTCGAACTCGACTCGAGTTTGGATTAGACAAAGTCTACTCAGTTTGGATCGACTCACCCACTCAATTCGGATCAAGTTGGGTCTGAACGAGTCGTACGAGTCGAGTTTGCCGAGTCAAGTCATCCCATACCTAGCACTCTCTCTCTCTCTCTCTCTCTCTCTCTCTCTCTCTCTCTCTCTCTCTCTCTCTCTCTATATATATATATATATATATATATATATATATATATATATATATATATATATATATATATAGTGTGTGTGTGTGTGTGTGTGTGTGTGTGTGTGTGTGTGTGTGTGGATGGATGATAAAGAAATGCATGATTTTAAAAAATGGATGGATGAATGGATGATTGGATGCTTGAATGTATAGATGGGTGGTTTGAATTTTCTATAAAAAAATATTATTCTCCTAAAATTTGTTTGCATCATTACAAGTCAAGCGTGTGTAATCGAGACATTTAACTCCTCACATGTCCTCAGGTATAAGGATTAATAACATCTAGTACATCCTCAAGTAAATCATAATTCAAGTATGATGGGCCTCTTGGTTAAGGGAGTTGAACTTGATCCACCGTTACAATTGCCTAATACAACCAACATAAGAAGTCCATTCTTATGGCACACTCACACTCCTACACGGGTAGGGCAAAGGTACATTGACTCACCTTCATGCTTGATGGTGGAAACCTTCTATCCTGGCTTGTCATGAGTCTTCTCACATAAGATGACCACATAATCATAATAGATGTAACCAAATGTCTATCATATAACTTATTGAATGATCATGGAGCAACACAGTACTAAGATTCGTTGACTACAACTTTCCCTCAATGATCATTGCATCTAATTTTTTTTTATTACACACCCAGGCAGTCACAACACAGTTGAATTTCACCACAATGGGTACTCAGGCCCATGACCTTATGTTGAAATTCTTGTAAGTCTACCACTAGGCATGAGTAAGGACCCAAGGAATTCCTCTCCTTTAACTTATATTCATGTATATTTAAAGAGCTCCCATATATCATTTAGGACACTATGACTTATCCATCTAAGGATCCATGGCCATTCTAATCCTAGGAAAAGAGCATCAATATCATATCCATTTCATCACGACAATATTCACATTTGTTTTTAGGGTATGCCTCTAATATTTATACACCCATTTTTTTTTTCGATTGCACCAAATCTTACATGCCATTGTCCTTCATGGACTTTGGTTCATCCTTCATGGTACCGATCCATTAAAAGAATTTATAGTTTTATTTGATTTGTGTGAAAGATGTAGGGTCATCTTTGATGCAAGCTGCATCTAAGGCCATATTAATAATTTCCACTAATCATTGTACAACTCGCAATCAAACTATTAAGAAGCTTGAATTTCAAGGAACCGGGTATATGCATCTTTGACCATAGCGGATTGTGATCATGACCTCAAGAAGAGTTAGCCACCATCATGAGTCATGCATAAATAGTTCTCCTATTTTTAAATTATTTGGTTAAAGTCACGCTTATTATTTCTGTCACTTTTTTAATCACTTATAATTCATGTAAATCGAGGGTAAAAACATAATTCTAATTTTTCACGAGTGTCCGGAAGGGAGGTGGAATTCCACCTCGAAAATCAGGTGAAATTTAAATTCGTAGCATGTGTTTTGGAGCCAAAACTTCATGGGACCTACCATAATGCATGTGTTATATATACATACATACATACATATATATATATGGAAAAAGTTCTATGCAATCGAGCTTGTGGGAACTTCCCATGAGGTCGAGCTCTGTGGACCCCACCATGATGTGTGTCGAACATCAATACTGTGCATTTGACAGGTCCCCTTTAAATTATGGGATATCCCAAATCAGATGTATACGGAACTCAGGTAGGCCATTGTAACACCCCGGATTTTGGCTAATCTGGGATTAAACGTCCTTAGGCAATGGGTCAATTAAAACACCTGAAAAATCGTTCAGAACCCAATTCCATAGCCAAAGAAACCACTTAGGATAAATTTCTTTAGAAACTAAGCATAAGTTAGCTAGCGCAACGTTGGAGTGGTTGGGAAACAGTCCCTGATCACTTTAAATACGTTCTACAAGACCCAAATCGAGTAGAACAAACAACTCTACAATACTCTATAACCTCGGATCAAACTCTAAGCGGGTTTGTCCTCTGGACCACATTGAATTTTTGTATTGGATTTAGACCGCGCTTCGAAGGTCCGATACCTCCTATCTTAGACCGTTAGAACCGCCCAGCTGGACTTGACAATCATCTCGAAAATCAAGTCAATCCGATAATCACAGAGTATTTCGTTGAACCCGGACTGAAGCGACCGCGAATAGGGACGAATTTGGAAGATCAAACTCTAAGCGGGTTTGTCTTCCGCTTGCAAATTTAACTGTCTCTGAAGTATGATATACTGTTCTGGCTTAATCTCACTCATGTTTAATACATTATCACAGACAACATTCAATCATACATATCCATGTTGCATAAATAACATTTTGGAACTCGGGAGTTGGGTTTTTGCTCGACCCCCCGATTTTCGGGATGTTACAGCCATACCATCTAAAATCATGTGAAGACATGTCTAAAACATATAAAAACACTTGGCGGGGCCCACCTGAAATTTGGATACGTCTGAAACTTGGTCTGACCCCTCATCCTAGTGGTACACACATAATGGATGGACTGGATTTGCGAACCACATCTCGGTGGGCCCAAAAAATGATTATGGATAGTTTAATGGAGGGTAACCCCTCTCAACTTTTGTATGTGATGTGGCCCAAAAAAGTCATGGATTGACTTGATTTTTAAGCTCTAGGCCCACCATGGAATGGTGCATCTGACGGATGGGGTAGATGTTCGACACGCATCATGGGGCCCACACAACTCGACCTCACGGGAAGTTCTCATGAGCTCAACCGCGTAGAACCTTCATTTATTTATCAACTCATTTTAGGATATGAGTCCAAAAATGAGGTAAATCCAAAGCTTAAGTGGAACACGCCACATAAAATAGTGTGCATTAAATGATAACCATTGAAAACTTCTCAAAGGCTATAGACATTTTGGATCAAGCTGATATTTGTCTTTTCCCTTCATCTATGTTTTGTGTGACCTTATTAACAGGTTAGACCACAAATAAACTTTATGATATGCTCTGCATAAGTTTCAATGGTGGGTCTCATTATTCTCACTGTTTCTTGTGGTGTGGTCCACCTGAGTTTTGGATCTACCTCATCTTTTAGCTCATGCCTTAAAATGATTTTAACAACAGAGATAAAACACATACATCATAGTGGGGCCCACAGAGTTTTGCCACTTACTATTTTAGGGTCTCGTTTTTTCTGACTAACCAAAAATGTTGACATTTTACATCCAATTTTACCAAATAATAAAATGCTAAACTCCAGTCAAATTCCACATAAATACAACAAATCACACGGGCCCTTGAGGTATCAAATGATGTGAAAAAGATAACGAAATTAGTCTCTTTTGAAAGTATATTAACTTGTTTATGGGTTTTTCGGTCCCTAGCCTTCTTGTAGCACAAAGCCTATGATTTATTCCTTTGCTGATTAGATTCACAGAATTTTTAAATCCCACGTTGAAGAATTGATCTACTAATGATTTCGTGGCCCTTTCATTGATGAACTCTATGTTAATTCGCAATTAATGTGATTGCCGAGTGTGAGGATCATCTATCTAGTATTTATTCCTGTCATCGCCATCCTCAACACACAAATCTAATTTTGCAATGCCTACTTGAGCTTCACTAATCATTCAAGCCTATATCAAAGTCATGCTCCTAAAATGCAATGTTTGGTATTGCTGATTTTCTCCCACTTCAAATCTCCTTAATGGCATTATTTCCTAATTAGGTGCTTCATCAGTGGGAATGTCTCAAGGAACCACTAGCTGATCTCTAACCGTTCCCTCATATTAGTTGAGGGATGAGTATATCATCATTTACAACTTACAAATGGTCACTTTTGTTCCTCAAGACAGTTTTTTTTTTTAAATTAATTAATTAATTAATTAATTAATTTTATTTATTTAAGCACACACCCCCACACACTCACGCTGCAGTGGGATTTCACCACCTATGGATACACGAACCCTTGACTGGGTGTTGAAACTCCTGAGAGTCTACCACCGGGGCAAGAGTAAGGATCCTCAAGAAAAAGTTTTTTAAGTTGTGCACTGTTATGCATTTTACCATCCTTTATAAATTTTGCATTCCTTATTCCAACCATCCTTTTCTATGAGAATAATTGTAGAACTTGAATCACTTTGACTTTTTAGGGTAGTCCATGAAGTTAATACTGAAGGTTCTAGGTTGAATTCTTTCCGTGGGTTATATATTCTTACTTCTACGAGGCATCCCAAATATAAAGGTGCCTAATGGCAGGCTTCCTTCCCATCATATCTCACATGGGGTTTCTTGGGGCGTGTTTGGGCAGACCGATTAGGATGGATTACGAGGGATGGCGATCCCATCGTGCCCATCTTATGTGTGTGTTTGTTTCGGCCGGGATCCAAACAACCCGTCTTTATCCCATGGTTATTATTCGCGTACGCTGGGATAAGGATGAGAAATCCCATCCCGTCTCTCTCGTCTCCTCGAGCCCACCATCTAAATCCTGCGGGATTGCTGGCTGCAATCTCTTGCTGGATTTTTCACCCGTACGGAGATACAAAATGGCGACGCCGCCTGCAACAGCCCGTCCTTGCTTTCAAATCCGTACAAGGCAAAGATGAATGATCTCTGGTATGGGCTTTAGATAGTGACGACCATCGCCGGTTATATAGCCATAGATGCATGTTGTGGAGCTCCATTGATCGAAGAAAGGGGAGAAGGTAAGGTCCGGCCTCTCGAAGAGGGTTACCGTTCATGATTGAGGTATGTCTCCCTATACCCTAAATTTCCCCCAATCTGTCTCCTCGATATGGATTGGCCGTTTCAGGACTTTCTATTGTTATCCTGACTTGGATTGGATGCCGTCCCTTTTCAAAACTTGTAATCCTCTCATGAATTCATGTTTGGAACGAATTTCATGTGTGATTGGGAGGAGTTGAGTTCTAAAAATCCATTCAACATCCACATGCATTGGCATGCATGCATGTTAAAGGCCTCTTTTGGTTGAGAGGAGGACTTGGATAGGAAACGTATTTGGGCATGGAATCCATCATAAAGGGCTTCTGCACACAATTGTTTCATCTGTTGGTATTTCATACTGTATCAGTGGGTGTTGTTAAGCTCGACTTCTTGCATGATGCAAAAATTTATGGTGTATACCTCATGGATGGATATGGTGGTGCCTTAAAATGGATTTGGTTTAATTGGGAAGCAAAAAAGCTACTTTTTTTTTTTTTTTTAAATTTTTATACATTTAGTTTTCAAAGATTACTTGATTATTGTTAGTGTCTTCTACTTTTGTCCTACTATCACATAACTGAACAATATGGTTTTTGTGAAGGGCCAAGGACATATGTTGGAACTTAAATTCGATAGATGTTCCATAAAAGTCTTTTTATTTTTGCTTTTATTTATTTTATTTTTTTTGTGGGTGAAAATGTTCTAATAGCTGTTGTCTATAACCAGCACCAGTTATCTATTTTAATGCATGGAATTGGATCTGGAGACAGTTTTTGTAGATGGCTTAGACTTTGAAATTTGTTTAGAGGTCTCTTAGTTCTCATTATTATGATCACCAGTTGTACATGATAGCCTTCTTAATATGCATGTGGTGCATGTTTCATTTAGGATCAGGGGGTTGGAGCTGGGATGATTGGAGGCTTGAATCTTTGTTAATTACTATATTACGACTATTTTAAAGATTCTCGACCTTCTATGGATGTGAAGGATTTGATGTGAGTTTTAATAGTTTGTAACTCATAGTAGAGTTTGATTTATAAGTTCTTTAATTATGTCAAAAGTGGGTATTCCTCCCCTTTCGGCTCATGTGGATGCAAAATAGATGTTTGTGTCATTTGGGGATTTTATTTTAACAATTTGTTTCGATGTACGATTCTTATGGGAACCTATATAAAAACTTGTATTGATACAGCAATCACAAAATCACCATCTAAGATTGATTCATTGTGTATGTTGAAGTGATTTCATCCAATCCAAAAAGTGGACCAATGAGTAGGATGGGCATATTTGTATTTGATCTGGCGCTTTAAGTCAGTCAACAATGCAGGTATGTATGCATTGATTGGGAGAATTAGTATTACATCTTCAAACAGATATTGTGAATGCTCTGATTTCACTTGAAAATATATTTTGATGGTCAACTGGTTTAAACACTGTTAAAGTTTCAATATTTTTTAGTCTTTTTTGCAGATTACAGTGAGACATTTGCCTATAGCGACACAGCATTCATATACCTGCAACACGTAGTCCCGATATGCTGTAATACATTCTACTCAATTTGGACACTGCTAGGTTGATAATGTGCATGGGTAATATATGAAATTCATGTGCGTACCCCTTTGATACTCAATTTTTATTTTTTTTTACTTCCTCGCAATCAGAAATTTATAAACAGATGCCACCAATTACAAGTTTGTATGCATGCATCTTCTGTTGATTGGGTTTTCAAAAATAAAGTAAATGATTTTTTGAAGGTTTGGACCATGTGTTCAAATTTCAATTTTTATTTTTAAGAAAATCAAAGTAATTCTAGGGTCTTACTTGGCATGGCCACCTGAGGCCAGCTTCATGTTTATATTTCGTGTTGTTTGGAGTGTTGCTTTCATCTTAAAACCAAAATTCCACACACTCTGTATTTAGACAGGTTAGCTTATTCTATCTTGAAAGCAGATTAATTATAATCTACAAGACGTTTTTCATGTTTCTACCTCCTATGAATCACAGGAGGCTAAGATTGAAACATACACAATGGGGCTAAAATCAAAGCCCTGATTATTAACTGAGCTAGGCTCAACCCTACTTCCCAAGTAATAACTGGGTTGGAGCTGAGTCTAACCCTAACATGGCATGTTGCCTTCCTTAAGAGTGCTTACATAAAAGATTGATGGTCTCCTGCAAGCAAGAAAGGGTTTGGGCTTCAGGTGGGCTCTTCCATGGTGTGGTTCTAATTTTCCTGCAATTCACTTTCAAGTGCATGACCCATATTAGCCCATACATGATAATAAAAAACAGGTAAATGTGTGATTCAAGTGAGCACACTCCAATGGAATTAAGCAGTTGAGAAGGAGATGAAACCCTTGTTTGTACATGATCCACGGTCTTTGTGTGTTCTCTTTAGATTTCACATCAAAAGTTAGACCTGGTGCTCAAAAATATGCCCATCTATTTTTCAGGTGGGCAGCACTAAGGGAAACAATTTCACAATATGATTTGAAAAAAAGTAATTTTAATTAGAAGGTTCACGCTATTTTAAAGTCCTCTACTTCCACCTGTATACGTAGGTGGGTGACAGGTGATGGATGATGAAGATGAGGAAGACATGGTTGATTCCATTGTGGTTCTTGCGATGGTTGCATGTGTTGCAGTTGTTGGGGAATACTATCAACACTACATATATAGAGAACCGGCTCGAATAGGGCATGCCAGATTTATCAATTCCATTATTTAAATAGGTGATAGGGATTGCATTGCTCAACTTAGGATGAAGCAGCACACATTTTTCCATCTATGTGAAGTAGTGCGTGATAAGATGATCTTACACGATACACGTAACGTTAGTTTGGAGGAACAACTAGTTGTGTTCCTGCATACAATCGGCCACAACATCTGAAATCATGTGATAGGAAACAAATTTTGTTGTTCTGGTGAAACTATAAACCGTCACTTTCACCGAGTTCTAGATGCGGTTGTTTTCCTGTACCTTGAGTATGTTAAGCAAGTAGGTGCATAAACACTGATTAAGATTCAGAAAAATACACATTGGGCCAGTTATTCCAGGTATCATTGTAGACCAACTAATCGTTCATTAATCTAAATGTAAAAATATATATCATTTGATATTAATCCTATAGGCTCGAAAACTCTTCCACTATAGGATTGCGTAGGTGCAATCGACGGGACACATATTTCAGCACACATAGCAGCATCAGAACATGCAAGCTTCCGCAACCGAAAGGGTATCTTGTCGTAGAATATACTTGCTGCTTGCTCCTTTGATATGTCAATATTATACGTGTTAGCTGGATGGGAAGGTTCAGCGTTGGATGCGATGGTCCTACATAATGCCCTGACGCGAACTGACGATCCTCTCATTGTGCCCCGCGGTAACTAATATTCATTATCATTCACAGTTTAATTGGTGTGTATTATCGTCTTCATGTAAAATTGAAAGAATCATTACTGCAATTGTGTAGGAAAATACTTCGTCGTCAACGCTAGTTACACTCATTCACCAGGGTTCATGGCTCCTTATCGTGGAGTTCGATACCATCTGCAAAAGTATCGTACTGAGAGATCACCCATTAATATGAAAGAATTATTTAACTATCAACATGCACAATTGCAAAACGCAATTGAGCGATGTTTTGGTGTGAAGAAAGGGAGATTTCCAATTTTAAAGACGGCTATGTAATATCCTTTTGATACATGGGTTAAAATTTTCGTTGCTTGTTGTGTGCTACATAATTTCATACGGAAAGAAGATGGATCGGACCAAGACTTGCGTGACATAGGTGTACTAGTGGGTGACGTTGAGGCTAATCCTACCCCAAATGAGGTATCAACAATTGATAAAAGGTAATAGCTAGTCAAGTCACTCAACGAGCGAAGGATGACTGGATCAGAACTCGTGACAGGATTGTGGAGCGCATGTAGGCAGACACCCAAAACAATAGTAGGATTCGATAGACCTACTCAGTTTTTGTGATAATAATGACATACTGGATGACCGAACTAATGGATACACCGAGTTTTTTGTACAAGTTCGAAATATTAGTTTTTGCTATTTGTACAACCTGTTACAAAAAAACTTTTCTGCAAACATAAACAACTATTGATTTGTCTACCTATAATGTTGGGAAATCTTCTAATTGACACATACTGTATCCGCATGATTCTCTTTCTGTAACTGTCTTCCCATTTATACATAGGTGATATGTCGGCCAATTTGGAAGGTTCCACTCTGACTTCAACGCAGTCGCCGCTACGTAGCCTGGTTCTACCGACACGTTGCTCATCATGTGAGAAGTCCGTAAAATTCCTGGCAGAGCCTTCCTCTCGCATTGCCAAGGTCAAATGGACTGGAACTATAGATCAAGTTTTGTTCAACACCTTGATTGAGCAAATTGCGCTAGGTTGAAAGGCAGATAATGGTTTCAAACGAGAAGCATATTAAGCGGCCACCGCTGAGGTCCATAAACGTACACAGATTCTTCTCACCTGGAAAAATGTCCAAAATAAATTGAGGTATCACAAGAGGAAGTACGGTGATATAAAGGACATGCTGGTTGCGAGCAACTTTGGTTAGGACAGTGAGTGCATGGTCGTGACGGCCCTAGACGATGTTTGGGAGGAGTATTTAAAGGTAACAAAACTTGTAGTTTTTGTTGTATAAAAAATTGATAGTCAACTAATATTTACTGATTTTCAAAATTATCGTATGTTTGTAGTCTCATCTGCGAGCTAAGAGGTTGCCTAACAAGCGAATTAACTGGATGGATGATTTAGCAGCGATTGTCAGGTCTGACCAGGCTACGAGCAGATATGCGCAAGGAAGTAGGAACATTGCGGCATCCTAGTCTCATATTTATAGAGACCTGAATGAGTCGTGGAGAGAGCTAGACGATGACACGGATGTTACCATGGACCTCTCTAAGAAAAATCTCTATGAATCACCTGGTAATTATGGTCAATCAACTGACAGTCAAACAAGGAAAAATAGGCCATTTCAGGACACTCCCAATCGTAGAACCAAATCCGATAGTAGTCGTGGTAGGAGTGCGACAACAAAAAGGATGCGACCTGCTCGACCCTATGATGTCGTAGGCATGTCTCTCACAAGTGTCACAAAGGCTATGCGTAACTTCGGACTTCGAAAGGAGGTCAACAGAATGAGTAGGGTCTTAGACATACTGGAAGATGTTCAGGGGCTAACTAATGCTAAGTTTATTGAGGTTGGTCAGCTCTTGAATAATTATGAGAAGCTTGCATCCTTTTTTGTTGCTTTATGGCCGGAACATCGTGTTGATTGGCTTTAAAAAAACTCTATCCAATTTGAGGAGTAATGATGGTGGTGGTTCTGTTTGATGGTTGTTGATCTTTGGGATTTCAAAACTTTGAAAGTTGGGTACGGTTTAGATAGTAATTCAGTCAAACATTTGATATAAGAAACTTTTTTTTTTTTTTTGGGGGGGGGGGGGGGGGGTTGGCATGCAATAACTTTCACATATTTTTGTTACGGCTTCTATTTTTGGATTCCTCATATCTAGTAGGGACAGTGTTATACACTAGCCTTGGACCGTTCCTCGAATGATATCCTTGATATGTAATTATTTAATCTAATTTTGGATCAATTGCTTTTGTTACGTAACTTTTTTCCTAATAGGACCACACACTTCATATAGAGAAAAGGTATGCTCCCTAAACATATGTTAAATGGTTTTATCAGATTATATATTTTTCATAAAATTAGATGTACTTCTTTCTTTGTAAATGCATATGACTTTCAATTTGTTACTAATCATTGCGATAATGGACCTCTCTTTGCAGATGGCGAAGGAAAAATACTATGTTGTCCTGGTTGGGCGTTGGCCAGGAATTTATCTTACATGGGATGATGCGCTAGTCGAGGTGGAGGGATACAGTAGGGGCCGCCATCAAGCGTTCAGGAATTGGAGAGAGGCTACGGCATGCTGGGACAGTTTTTCGGTCTGGCTAGTGCACCTCCGGCACATAGATGTGGATCTCCCTCGGGAGATGTGGCCACATCAGTGGACGTAGTTGATGTCCATCATTCTGCAATGTTGTCTATCCAACAAATAGCCCGGGCCACTATTTCTAGACCCATGTCTACTGATGATCTCCCCCCTTCAGCCGCAGAGAGATTTTTGGCACTCTTGATTGGAATTATGTTTTTTTTTTTTTTTTTGCTTTGTATATTATGATTAAATTATAGATATTGTTGGGAATGTTTTACTGAAACTGATACTTTGAACAGCTTGTTTAATTTGGATGATTTCAAAACATTAGTATAGTCAAGGTAGGTGCTACAGTATTAATTGATATCATAATCATTCATACGGATTTGATATAGTACTTCCACACATATGCACAAATTTCATACTGAATGTTGCGTATGGATGAGATCATGTGGTGTGGCCACAAATGATTCAGTAAAACATATGGACAGTTCGGATGAAATAGATACATCATTGTGGGTCACACAGAGCACCAGCCACTAGCTATGGTGGACTGGTTTGGATGTCGCAGCCAACCCGATTTGGACCAGTCAAAGCCATACGTGCGAACGATTGATCCCACAGTCCACACGGGACCACTCGGACGTCCAAACGCGCAGGGGGGAATTGTAGTTGGTTTCATATCCAATCCCATCTGCATCCAAACGGGATCACTCACGTGATCCCAGGATGGCTGTGACAATCCAAACAGGCGGGGGTTTTGGTCCCGGGATATAAGAATCCCATTGGACGTCCGACAGTCCATTGACACCGCTATCATTACCTTAAAACCCATCCCATCCCTCCTAATCCCATGGGATCGGTCTGGCCAAACACGCCCTTAATAGCTTATTTAGAATATGATTAAAAAAAGGGAACCTTGGTCTTTAAGGCACCATTCCACAATGATTTTAGTAATGTTAAATTATTAACCTTGGACTTACAATGCCTTTAAGAGCCCAATTTTGTCTCTTAGCTATACCATTTTTCTTCAGTATAGTGTGATATATTAAACAATGATATTGTGTTCTTGTAAGTATCTAGCAATAAACAATGATGTTGTGTTCTTCACCGCTGTTGATGCAATTTTTTTGAGCGGGTCATTCACTCATTCAGCTCATCCTTCGCCTGCATAATAACCAACTCATAAGGGGACCCTGGCTAGAGCCGGGGAACCTCTGATGCTTAAGTTAGTTTCCCAAACTAAGGCAAAGGGTTTTTAGGTTGTCTGTTGCGTACCTTTCATTATGAAGGAGATGATTATTTATAGGTCCGGATGAACCTTATCGTACGAGGATTCTTCTCCTTCGTATTTAGAGATTTGATCCTCTTGACTGATTTGACACCCGTATTCCTGAATTTTAAGAACGGTATTTACATTCACACCGCCTTTTCTTATCTCGGCTCTGCCGTTACCGACTCTAGAAGAGTCTCGGCCGACTCAGGAGAATAAGTTTTCTGCCTCCTCACGGATGGAATAGTCTCGGTGTTTACCCGTCATCCTTCCTTACTCCGTGACCGAAGGAACCAACTCATTAGGTCGGTTTTATCCTATCGGTTGGGTAGCTTATAACTTGCTCGGCCTCTTGTAGGCTTACGCAGACGCTGTTAACTCCTCGACCGAGTAACTTAAGTCGTCTTATGCTTATGCCTCTTGACCTTATTCACTATTCCCTCGGCTCTGACCATTGTCTCAGACTCCTCGAGCAGTGTCAGCAAAGCCGACCTACTCCATATCCGAGTCTCCGGACTTGACATATTTTTTTCCAACAGTGAGCCCCCCTTACTCCTTGTGTCGTCCTCGACACCAAGGAGTAATGAGTTTTTAGGTCGGTTCGCATCAGAGTCCGAGGTCATAATGAGACATTTAATGCTTTTCGAGTCGTCCTTAACGTATGACGGTTCGTCTCTCGAGGTCGCACGAGCAGCCAGCCGTCAGGTCATTTCTTTCGCTTATGGGCGTTGGACGCGTGGCGAAGGCGTTACCGCTGTCAGTCGGCGTGCACCACGTGTCGAGTGGGGGAGTCGAGGCAAGCATCGTTTCCCCTGTCCATTAAATGCCCCTGCCACGTGGCATGATTATAAAAGGAATGGGCGGGAGGAACGTGCAAATTTTATTTTCGCCTCTCGCTCTCCCGCTTCTTTATTCTCTTCCGATTTCTCTTTCTTCTTCTTCTTCTTCCTTTCCTCTGCTGTTGTTTTCTTCTCCGTCACATTCTTTTGCGTCCGTCGTTGCCTTCTCCGGTGAGTTTTTTTCCTCCCTTTCTATTGATATTAATGGCCACACATGGCTCTCAGATCCCCCGGGAGGGAACTTCTGGTGACGAGGGTGATTCGCGATGTTTTTGAAATGTTGCGGAGCCACCCTCTTTACTGGCGGAGATCGCCATTAGTGCGGATGCCGCTTTCCGGCTCGTCAGGAGGGCCGATGAATCATCGGGTGAGCGTCCAGCCCAAGCTGGTCCTTCTGGTAGTGGATCGTTTCTGGTAACCCGTCCAGGGAGACCCAATATCGGGATGGATCCATTGGAGGAGGAAGAGGAAGAAGAGGAAATAATCATAGCTGAGGGGGTCGCTGTGTCGTCCCCTGTAACTCGGTCGGTGCATGCTTCTGAGTCAGCTTCTGAGGGAGAGGGGGCCGAGGATGACCTAAGTGGTCCTATCGCCTCAATCTTAACTGATTCTGATCTGAATAGAATTCGAGCCGGGTACCATGTTCCGGACTCGGTTATACTTCGGCTCCCTCGTCCGGAGAATTTTCCCGATCATCCCCCTGCTGGGATGGTTGCGATTTTTTAGGTCTCGATGCAATGCGGTTTGCGTTTACCTCTCCAACCCATTGCTCGGGATTTCCTGTCTCATGTCAAACTTGCCTCTAGTCAGATCGTTCCAAACGGGTGGAGGAATTTATTTGGGTGCACTGTACTATGGGCTGAGCTTGAGCAGCCCCTGCTGACAGTTGATGAATTCCTCTACCTGTATCAAGTAAGACCAAACCTAAATTTTCCCGGCTTTTATTTTCTAAGCGTGTGGCGAGGCAAGGGCGGTTCTCTCATTACCGACCCACCAACTTCCAACAAACATTGGAAGGAGAGATGGTTTTGGGCGTGCGGACAGTGGGAAACAGCCGATCCATGGCCCTACGAGCCTCGAGTCTCCCGTTCATTTCGCAAACCAGGTGACTCGACTTGCAACTTTCTGTTTCTTCTTATTGCAACGTGTTGAATCTAACCTTTTGGTGTTTTGCAGATATCCAGAAGGAAAGGGGGAAGCTTGGAGCCGATGCTCTAGCTCGGATCAAAGATCTGAAAAAGCTAAGTGCAGAAGATCGGTCTTGGAAGTTGCTATTGCAACCGGAGCGTCTGCATCTTACGGGTTTAGACTCGTTCGTGTCAGGTAATTCTTACTGTGTTGTCACGTTCTCTCGGCGAATTATCTAACTCGCTTTTGTCTTTCTTTTAAGATCTCCCCGAGGCTCGACCCTATCTTAAGTCGGCCTCCGCTAGTATGGCCGAGACTCGTCCTTATCTCAGGTCGATCTCCAAGGTGAAGGCTCCTCCGAGGTCGGCTCTTTCATCGGGGTCTCGGCCTTCGAAGCAACCGAAGACTGCTGCAAAGGCAAAGGAGTCAGTTGTTTCCTCTGCTTCTGTTCTGGCCGCCCCACAAGTAGTTGTGCTCTCCAACCCTGATGAGAGGGCGGAAGAGGCGGAGGCAGTTCTTCCTGTGTCTCAGTCGACTCTTGTGTCTCTGCTGTGTCTCAGTCGGCTCCTGAGCCAGGACCTGTTGCAGAGGAGGTTCCGAGACAGAGAAAGGGATCAAGTGGAGAATCCTCAAGAGGGGAGATGATTCAACAGGAGTTGTCACCCTTCCACAAAGTCATCTCGGGGATGATCCCTTGGGCGATCGCTCATGGGAGAGAAGGATTCCGCTAGCTTCTACAACGCCCCGACTCTACAGACTCTCGGTCATACGACGAGGCTACTATTTGAGGTAACATCCTTTCTTCTTACTTCACTGTAACTGTTGATCAGGGCTCTTGTTATAACTTACTATCTCCCGTTTGCAGTTGGCCCCCTGCATTGTTAAGGCTTGCTCGGAGCTGTCCGCTGCTCAGAAGCTTGCGGCTGAGACAGAGACAACGAAGAGAGTTGCGGCCGAGGCAGAGGGTCACAAGAGATTGCCGAAAGTCGCATCGGCAGGATGACTGGCGACTTGTCAATTGCCAGGAAGGCAGCTGAGGATGCGAGGTCCGCTCTCAAGGGCGTTAAGGCTGAGCTCGAGGGCGTTAAGGCTGAGAGCATCCGTTTGGCATCACTTCTGGAATGGGCCAAGCAAGAGAATCGGCATCTTCGTCATGTCCATGGTGCTTGCGAGAACAATCTAATTCGGGCCAAAGCCGATGTCGCGGTGCTTGTCCGACAAGCTCGGGAGGAGGCCAGCCGAGCCAAAGAGGCTCAAGACAGGGTCGTGGAAACCTTTCTTAAATCTTCGGAGTTCAAAGAAGAGAGGGACCGCCTTTATCAAGGTGGTTATAGGGCTTGCGTCCTGGAGATGAGGGCCGCCTTTCCCGACCTTGACCTCTTCGCATTTGAGGTTGATAGTCCAGAGGCCGAGGCTACTGGTGATGACGCCGCTGCCGATGAAGAAGCCCCTACTGCGGCTGCTGCTGTCGATGAGGTCGGTCCCTCTAGGACTGCTTAGGGAGTAGTCTAATCTGGGACTACTTGGTGAGTACCCCGACCGAGGGACGACGAATATTTTGGGCACTCACGCCAGCACTATGTCGGCCCAGGCCGAACGTCTTCTGGTACCATCACCCGTTCCTCTAGCTTTTACCCGGAGCCTACTCGAGAGCATCTGTAATCGAGGGAGAACACTTACTCTGTCGGGAGTAGTTTTGTACTTCGTTAATATAGTCTTAGTAGAGTCTGATGTAACCCGATGTAAAACACTTAAAAATGATGAATGAAAATTCTCAGTTTTATTGAATCGATTTCGTTTACGTTTCTTTTCCATTCTCTTTTAGCATCTTCAGGTCTACCTTAAGGGTAATAGATCTTGAGATGCTCGGCGTTCCAAGGGTGAGGCAACAGTTGCCCATTTAGGTTTTCCAGCCGATACGTTCCATGGCGGATGGTACTCGAGACGACATAGGGTCCTTTTCAATTGGGTCCCAGTGTGTCCGCACCAACTTCTTTTGTATTTGGAAACATTTTTCGGAGGACTATATCCCCTGCGCGAAATCGTCTGACTTTGACTCGGGTGTTGTAGAGCCAAGATACTTGCCTCTGTTGGGCCATCGTCCGTAGCCGAGCTTCTTCTCTTTTCTCTTCTAGCAAGTCGAGCCTGAGCGACAGGAGTTCGTCATTCTCCTGTTCGCTGAATGCATTGACTCGGATTGTACTTATACCGATCTCAACCGGGGCAACTGCTTCCGAGCCATAACAAAGGGAGAAGGGAGTTTCTCCTGTGGCAGTCTGAGCTGTAGTTCGATATGCCCACAATATATTTGGGAGTTCTTCAACCTATGCTCCTTTTGCTCTGTTGAGCTTCGTTCGGAGATGCTGCTTTATAATCTTGTTAACAGCCTCGACCTGTCCGTTCGTCTGAGGATGATGAGGCGAAGCGTACACGTTTCAGATCCCGAGATTACTGCACATCTCACGGAACTGCCTGTTATCGAACTGCCTCCCATTATCAGTGATAATAGTCCGCGGTATCCTGAACCGACAGATGATATTTTTCCAAACAAAACCTGTAATCTTCTATTTGGTTATCTTCGCTAATGGCTCGGCTTCGGCCCACTTCGTGAAATAATCCACCGCAACTACAGCGAACTTGGTCTGACCCTTTCCCAGAGGGAATGGTCCGATGATGTCGATCCCCCACTGTGCAAAGGGCCACGGTCCAGTCATCGGGGTCAATTCCTCGGGGGTTGCCTCGAGATAGATGCAAATCGTTGACACTTGTCGCACTTTTGGACGAATTTTTTAGCATCATGTTGTATGGTTGGTCAGTAATATCCCTGTCGCAGTACTTTGTTGGCAAGCGAGCATCCTCCCGAGTGATTTTCACATATCCCTTCGTGTACTTCTCGTAATACATAGTCAGCTTCACGAGAATTCAAACATCGGAGTAAGGGAGCATAGAATCCTTTCTTGTACAGTATCCCGTTCAAGATGGTATAGCGCGACGCTTAGACCTTTAGCCGCCGAGCCTCAGTATGGTCTTCTGGTAGCTTCCCCTCGTTGAGATAATGAACGATGGGATCGAACTAAGTAGGTTCCGAGTCAATGGCATGTATAGCTGAGTCTGTCGATTCATTTATACTCAGTTTCTCTACGTATTCAATCGGGACCGACCGAGATATATCATCTTCGTTAGTTGAAGCAAGCTTTGCTAACAAGTCAGCTTTTGCATTCTCGATCCTCGGAATCCGAACTACTTCACATTGTCAAAATTCACCAATTAATTCTTTGGCCTTCTCTGTGTATAGTTTCAGTTGTTCTTTTTGTGTTTGATAAATACCAGTAATCTGGTTGACGACTAGCTGTGAATCACTGAAGACCTTGAGATGAGTCACACCTAAACTGGCGGCGAGTCGCAGGCCAAGTAACAAGGCCTTGTATTCTACTGTGTTATTCGATGCTTGGAATCCAAGTCGTAAGGCATATTGCATACAGGTTTGATCGGGAGTCTCCAATACTACCCTGGCCCCGCTTGCCTTAAAGTTGGAAGAGCCGTCGATGAATAATTTCCATGGAACAGGGTCGGGTGTCGGGTCGAGGGAAGAGGATGCCGATGCTCCGACAATCCCATCTGAGTCAGACGTTGTGGTGTCTTGTGGAGTCAGTTCGACAAGGAAGTCGGCCACGGCTTGTCCCTTTATGGTTGTTCTCAGCCTGTACTGCATGTCGAACTCGCTCAACTCGATAACCCACTTTTTAAGTCGGCCGAAAGCTTCTAGTTTCTGAAGGATCTGACGCAAAGGTAAGTCGGTCATAACGATGATAGTGTGAGCTTGAAAATATGGCCGGAGTCTTCGCGAGGATACCACCAGGATGAAGGCTACCTTTTCAAGGGGAGGATACCTTGTCTCTGCCGGTAGTAAGGCTTTGCTGACATAATACACCGGTAATTGCCTTCCGTCGCTCTCTCGTATGAGAGCCGAACTAATCGCTGCGTCGGATACTGTCAAATATAATAACAAAGCTTCTCCTGACTCGGGTTTGAATAACAGCGGTGGAAACCCGAGATAAGACTTCAGTTGCTGGAACGCCGTTTCACACTCTTCCGTCCAATCCATCGACTGTCACCCCTTCAATTGCTTGAAGAACGGAAGACATTTATCATTGGCTCAGGACAGGAAGCGGTTGAGCGCAGCTACTCTTCCGGTTAGCCTTTGTACGTCTTTAATTGTCTTCAGAAACTCCATGTCAAGCAGAGCCTTGATTTTCTCTGTAGTTGCTTCAATTTCTCGTTGACTAACCAGAAAACCGAGGAACTTCCCCGAGCTTACACCAAAAGCACACTTGCTCGGGTTTAACTTCATTTTATACTTGCGCAAGGTCAGAAACATTTCTTCTAGGTCCGTCATATGGTCGGCCGCGTATACACTTTTGACGAACATATCATCTATATACACTTCCATGGTTCAGCCGATTTGCCGGGCGAACATTTTGTTCACCAACCTTTAATACGTCGCTCCGGCATTTTTCAAACCAAATGTCATTACTCGATAACAATAAAGTCATTTGTCAGTGACAAAGGCTATCTTTGATTTATCGGATTCATGCATTACAATTTGATTGTAACCAGAATAGGCATCTGTAAAACTAAGCAATTCATGTCCTGTAATACTATCCATCAACTGATCGATGCGAGGAAGAGGGAAGCTGTCTTTGGGGCAAGCTTTGTTCAGATCTGTATAATCAATACAGAGACGCCACTTCCCGTTAGCCTTTCTCACGAGCACGACATTAACTATCCACTCTGGATAATATATCTCTTCTATGAAGTTAGCCTTAAGGAGCTTGCCGACTTCCTCTTCAATGATAGCATACCTTTCAGGGCCGAGAGGACGTCTTTTCTGCCGGATTGGCCTGTACGTCGGATCGATGTTGAGTCGGTGCATAATGACCGAGGGATCGATTTCAGACATATTTTCATGGCTCCATGCGAATATGTCAGCGTACCGCCGAAGCAAGGCTATTAAATCTTCTTTAAGAGGTGACTTCAGAGATGAGCCGATTTGTACTACTTTCGACTCGTCTGTCTCGGTTAATGGTTCCAAGACAAGTTCCTCCATCGGTTGCCCACGTTCATAAGATCCGACCTGAGGGTCCAGCGACTCGATCATCTCTATTTCTGTCGGAGCTTTCACTGTTGTTGCATAGCATCATCGGGCATCCTGCTGGTCTCCCTTTACAATCCCTACTCCCGACTCAGTCGGAAATTTCATGGATAAGTGGTACGTAGATACCACAGCTTGAAGGAGGCTTAGGGATGGTCGACCGAGTATGGCGTTGTAAACTGACGATTGGTCGATGATCATAAAGTCGACCATTATAGTTGTCTGATGGGGTAGACTTTCGGCGATGAGCGGTAGCGAAACGACTCCCTCAGAAAGCACCTGTCCGCCCGAGAATCCTATGAGCGGGGTTCGGACTGGGCGTAAAGCCGATAGTCCAATGCCCATTTTGTCGAACGCCTGGGTGAACAATACGTCTGCAGACGACCCAGTGTCCATCAGCACTCGGAACACCTTCCTGTTGGCAATGGTGAGAGCGATGACCAGTGCATCATCATGAGGATGATGAATGCCTCGGGCGTCATCCTCAGTGAACGAGATACAATATTTCTCTCTTTTTCTCTTTGGAAGGTCAGGACAGCAGAAGAATCTCGGATTCCGGACGATTGATGCTTCTGGCATGATTTTTTCGAGCGTTATTGGAATCTCCACCGCACTGGTGCCCACCAATAATCGTTCGGATCTCTTTCGTGGCCTGGTTTTCGCTCGGGCCTTCTTTTGCAGTGTCAGATCCTTCCACATGTTCTCTGAGTCGGCCTTCTTTAATGAGCCGCTCGATTTCATCCTTTAAGTGATAACAATCACTTGTATTATGACCGTGGTCACGATGATAGTGATAGTACTTGTTCTTATTCCGTCGATTCGGATTTTCTCGGAGCTTTCCGGGCCAGTCGACAAAGCCTTCACTCTTGATTTCCATCAACACTTGCTCCTGAGATTTATTTAGGGGAGTGTATGTAGAAAACCTTCTGTCGGGTCGTTTGCCAGACCTTCCGTCATCTCGTGCCCGATCCTCTTTACTCTTCCTTCCTCCAGCTGAGTCGACTTCTTTTTTGGCCGACTCTTTAGCCGAGGGTTTTGCGTTCTGGACCTTTTCGCGCAAGAGTCGGGTTTCTTCTGCATCCGCATATTTGTCCGAGCAAGCCATAAACTCGCCCGGGGTCTCTAGTGGATTTTTATCCAGGGATGCTAGAAAGGGCTTGTCTTTGACCCCTTGCATAAGCGCATTAAGCGCAGTCTCCTCCGAGTGCTTTCGAACATGAAGAGATTCAAAGTTAAAACGCTTGATGTAGTCTTTCAGTAACTCTCCTTCCTTTTGAACTATATTGTTCAGGTGTGTGGGCGGCTTTAGTTTCTTCTTTCCGCTGATAAAGTTATTGAGGAAGGCATCACTGAGTTCAGCAAATGAACGGATTGACTTTAGTTTCAATTGTTTGAACCAAAGTCGAGCTACATCGGTTAACGTGAGGGAGAAGGCTCGGCACATAACAGCGTCCTAGGCATCATGTAACTCCATATAAGTTCTGAAGCATTCAATATGCTCTGTTGGATCGATTTTTTTGAAAAATGAAGTAATCTGGGATAAACGAAACCTCTCCGGTAACCGAGCCTGCATTACCTCATCCACAAATGGAGAAACTTTTACCTCGGACTTGGTCGGGTAAGTGTTCCAACCGTGCTTCATGTCTGCCATCTTTTCGCCATCTCTTCCAGAACTTTTTTTTTAAAGTCCTGCATATCGGCCTTGCAAGGTTCCGCGCTCTCTGCTGTTTCCTTGATAGGAAGCTGACTTCGCCTCCTTTCATCTATTCTGTGTCGTAAATCAGAGGGTGATAATAAGGTTGTTGCCAAGCGAGCCGGTGCTGGTTGACTCGGCTGTTGCTGTTGAGGCAATC
Source organism: Magnolia kwangsiensis (assembly GCA_037074715.1). Classification (NCBI taxonomy): domain Eukaryota; kingdom Viridiplantae; phylum Streptophyta; class Magnoliopsida; order Magnoliales; family Magnoliaceae; genus Magnolia; species Magnolia kwangsiensis. Next base: position 39,525,228 of record CM073583.1, on the reverse strand, counting down.
GCGGGGCAGCAGTCTGAGCATCAGATGCTGGGGGTGGAACCTGTGCTGGTGGAAGAACTCGTGCTGTTGCACGATGCGTCTGCATCTGTTGATTATATAACTGCTCCAACATGCGCTTTATGACGCACATTTCGGAACGCATCTCTTGAAACTCTCGGTCTAGTTGCGTATTTTCTTGGTTTTGCTGACTGGTGGTTGCGGCGGATGCCGCAGGTGGAGCTGCTGGCAGGATTGCGGGGGGAGCTCCTTGAGCCGTGCTGGCAGTGGCTTCCCCTGCTTCATCTTGATCCCCTCTTCTAGTTCTTACCATTCAGATAGAGCATAAGAAGCGGCTTTTTGCTCGTTTCCCACAGACGGCGCCATACTGTTGATGTAATTTTTATGAGCGAGTTGTTCACTCGTTCAGCTCATCCTTCGCCTGCACAATAACCAACTCAAAAAGGGACCCTGGCTAGAGCCGGGGAACCTCCGATGCTTAAGTTAGTTTCCCAAACTAAGGCAAAGGGTTTTTAGGTTGTCTGTTGCGTACCTTTCATTATAAAGGAGATGGTATTTATAGGTCCGGATGAACCTTATCGTACGAGGATTCTTCTTCTTCGTATTCGGAGATTTGATCCTCTTGACTGATTTCGCCCGATCCCGAGGATCTCGGGATCAGACACCCGTATTCCAAGATTTTCGAAACGGCATTTACATTCACACCGCCTTTTCTTGTCTCGGCTTGGCCGTTACCGACTCTAGAAGAGTCTCGGCCGGCTCAGGAGAATAAGTTTTCTGCCTCCTCATGGATGGAATAGTCTCGGTGTTTACCCGTCATCCTTCCTTACTCCGTGGCCGAGGGAACCAACTCATTAGGTCGGTTTTATCGTATCGGTTGGGTGGCTTATAACTTACTCGGTCTTTTGTAGACTAACGCAGACGCTGTTAACTCCTCGACCGAGTAACTTAAGTCGTCTTATGCTTATGCCTCTTGGCCTTATTCACTATTCCCTCGGCTCCAACCATTGTATCGGACTCCTCGGGCAGTGTCAGCAAAGCCGATCTACTCCATATCCAAGTCTCCGGACTTGACATATTTTTTCCCAACAACTACCATGTTGAATTTGACAACCGTTCTTTTCAGAATTGATTCTTGACTTAGTTTAATGAACTTTAAAGACAGATATTTTAATGTATTATTAAGCTTTGTGAGAATGGTCATCTGTAAAGGTTTTAAAAAAATTACTTTTGTCCATTTCATGAAGTTATGGGAAATGAACTACAAACATTTGTATATATCACATTTATGAGACAAACTTCTAATGGCACTTAACTTCCTTACTTTTTTTCTATTTCAGAATAGTCACGTATAAAGATGATAAACTACTTTTATCCATTTCATGAAGTCATAGGAAATGGACCACACACACATGCGCGCACACATATATCACCTCTAAGAGACCAGGACTCCAAATGACACCAAACTTCCTAACTTTTTGTGTTTTCCCTATATTTGGTCTACACAAACTATCAAGTCTATGAAATCTAAGGAGCCTAAAAATCCCTCCTTTGCGAGGCTTTCCATCCTCTTGCCAAAGATGTGTCCTAAGGCATATGCATCATAACATCATTCAGAAATTTTCCTTCTTCAAGCTACTTTTTATTTCAACATTAACATTGTCATTCACATGCATTGAATTAAGAGATTGGAGATATTAGATACTGAAATTTAACTAGTATTTGTTATTTACAAATGAGCCAAAATAATACAAACTTTCCATTCAAAGATAAAAGGTATAACCAGATTGTACCTTGTAGGAACTACATAGAAAATGTTGAAATGTGAAGAATTGCCAGCCGCAGTACAATGCCTCAATGGCGAGCACCATCCAATGGCCTTTTGCCCCAACGATCATACCATTTTTGTTCTCAAATCTTATGGGCAAAACAAAACAATGGATATAAATTATAGTTTAGCCATCTGTTTATTTCAACCAGCCACTTGGGGAGTGAAAAGGCTCGACTTTGAGGCTAGAACCGACACTATCTGAACAATGACCCACCTTATCAATAGCTCCGATTTCACACATGTGGTACTTCCAACCCTATTATTTGATGTGGATGGGGATTCCCAGCCATAATGGATGGTGGGATATGTTTGGTATAGAGTAGCATGTGTAGCAACTGCCACGCATGAGTTGCACATAGTTTTAGCTAGATGTGGAATGTGAAATGGTAATGGTAATCTTGGTAATTGTATCTTATTGCACTCTCTAATTAGAGAAATGTTTTTTTGGACACCATACTTCATAAGAAAATAATAATAATAATAAAACAGAATATCATCCAAACAACATTTCCAAATAAAATCAGTTTTTCATAACTGATTTCCGGAATATATGTTACAAACATATTTGTTTTCAGAAAATCATTTCAATACTGTCATCCAAGTAGGCCCCTATGTCACATGAGTGTTGCCCAAGCACACTCAATCATATCACGAAGGGTCAGGCATTGAATAAGCCACTGAAATAATGCTTCTCAAGTTAAATTCAATCCAATACTTCCTCACATTCAAAATATAGTATATGTGATTCCCCTTCCTTCCAGTTCTGGCCACAGAAACAGAAATAAAACCTCCACGGCTGAAAAACAGCGTCTGATCATTTGACCTTCACCCATGCCACTGCATCCCAATCTACCTTGAAAACTTCAAAACAATACAAACTTTCGAGGAATTTGAAGTTGTTCTCATACAGTCACCATGACTAGCTAGATCTCTCCACAAGATTCCACTAAAAGTTCCCAGCAGGACTCCTCCAATGGTGGCATTTGCCGACAATCTAATTCCACCAATCTCTCTTTAGGGCATGGAAGAAGGTTGATGACCATGAGCCATCTCCTATAATCCAAGCCATACAACTTACCATCAAAGGAGATGAAATGAGGGTAATTGTAGTTCATAAGACTGGCCCCTCCACGTACAAGTCTCTCCCCAGATGCAGGATCCGGAGTGACTTTGAGCCATGGAGCAGATCTAGACAGTCTGGATTAGTTGGAGGCATCATCAAGATACCATCATAGAAATCTAATATGCTAGACACCATTTGTTGTCCATTCTAGGAAGTTTCATATTGTACATTCGATTTTCAGGTAAACTAAAGAATCTGTGTTTTCCAAGAATGAAATGTGTGGAGCATGATCCAAGGAACTTGAAGAGCTGAAAGATGGTGACATAGATTCTCGACTGCATGCCATGAGTGGCAAATGGAGCTGAACTTACCGCGATCTGGTAGAGGTGGATGTTTCAAGATCAGTTCAAGAAGATGTTGGTGAAGATCTGACCATCGATTTATCGTTATATCACCGTAGTCTTCTCCAATCATCTTCTCATTTCTCATCTTTCTTTTACTTAAGTACCAGGCAAGAATTCTTCTTGCACACGCATGGTTTCATGTTGAGACACCTTTTGCAATTTGCTTCTTCTTCATCCTTGATCTCATGTTTGGATCTCCTTTTTTTTCCCAAAATTTCTGTATCAAGAATGGCATATATGAAAGAAAAGAAACGAATATGCAGTTACGCACAAGACAAAAATCTTATACATTTTCTCTGTCCCACTGATTCAGCACTCTGAAGAACGCACCCTTCAATCACAACAAACCCAGTCGCAATGGGACTCAAGCAGCAAACCGCTATGGAAGGGAAACCCATCAAGAACAATATGTCCTCCTCAAACCATGGCCAGGAGTCAAGAATCTGCTCGGTCATTGCCTCAATGGCCGTCCATGCTTTGGCATGTTGGGACTGCTGATGATGAGCCATGAGCATTCCTGACAAGCCACAAACACGATGGAGGAGGTAATCAAAGGGTGTGTGTTTGAGCAGTGACAAGTCACGTTCACCCATTGCAAAGCATGTGGTCTTCAACATGGGCATGTGGATCGGGTTTTTTGGTAATCCAAGGTGATAGAAGAATGCGTTTTGTTTTGCTTTGATACCAATCAAAAGTGGAGAACAGAAACACCAAATCAAAATTTTAAGATCAATGTTACCTCCAACATCAACTCTCTTTCTTTGTGCTGAAATGAAGGAAAGCCCACCGGACAGATGAGAGGAGGACACTGTACACAATATAAGACTGATCTAGCGAACTAGATTTTCTTGGAAGGAATAGGGCCCTCTGAGATTAGTGTTTCAGACAAAAAAAAGGAAGAGAGAAGCACCTCAAACAAAGACATAGCACCTATATTTATAGTCCTATCTAATTAGAGAAATAGTATCATTCCTCTTATGCCTGTCTGGCTTTCCTAAAAAGTACTTTTTTGTGATTTTGATTTTGAAAATCACTTGTTTAGGCATTTAGTTTGTTTTGTTTGTCATTTAATTAATCAATTTTTATTTTTTTATTTTATTTTAAAAAAAAATAAATAAAAAAATAAAAAAATTTGGGCTTTTCTCTGCATTGCCTAGCCCCCTGTTTCCTACAGTCGTGTCTGCTTTGTAGGGAATTTGTTTCTCTTACACATGAACATGCACTTTTTCACATAAGCAATTGTCAAGAAACTATCCCAAAGAATTGTTTCTTAAGCAACACTAAAGAGGCCCTCATATGTTAATGATAATGAGGTGTAATGAATTATCTTGCTTGCTCCTAAATAGGAAAACCTAATGTGTACCCTCAAATCATATCGGTCTGATGTAGGACCTCTTAAACTATGATCCTCTTTAGGGGATGATAATGATGCACCAATTGTGATTCAAATCTATTCGCTTTTGAGATTCAACAGATTCTATTTTTACAAACTCGATCTATCAAGCTCATTAAAAATAAACTTATAATAGTTCATATACTATACATAAAATAAAATAAAATTATTTGCAGTAAAAATAAACCGTCCATTTAGTATAGCACCTTACTTAAAAAATTTGTAAATCATCATCGTCGTGTTGTATTTTACGATCTTCCTCTAACCCATCTCAATGACCCAATCTTGATTTGGTTGATTTTATGCCAACATTAATATTGTCATTTACTAGCATAATATTGTCATTTGCTAGCATAGAAAGATTGGAGGTGTCAGGTATTGAAATCTTAGCTGGTATGGGTCGTTTACAAACAATCCAATACTCATAAAATTCAAATGATAAGAGAAAATAAACTTTCCAATTCCAAATAATAATAATAATAAGTATAACCAATATCATCTAAAGATGTATTGAAGTTAGATTGTACCTAATAGGAACTACATCATAAGTGTCAACACGTGCAAAGTGCCAACCAGGCCACGAGCAAAGAGAGTAGATGCCTTACTATGTGTGGGCAGTCGCCAACGTCACGTGACCTCACCTTCCATTGAGGCACGTCTTTTGCGTGCGACCGGAGCTTTCCATGGGTTACATCATACTGTTTAGATCTTTTGCCCTAAAACTCATGCCCTTTTAGTCCTGTAGTTAAGCCATCAATTTATTTCATCAACTAGCCATTTGAGGAGTGAAAAGGCTTGACTTTGAGACTAGAACCTAGAAGTTCTAAACAATGACCCACCTGATCAAAAGCTCCAACATTACATGTGTGGTGCATCCAAACCTACTATTTGATGTGGATTGGGATTGCCACCCAAAATGGATGGTGGAATATGCTTTGTATAGAGAATTATGTGTAGCAATTATCACACGTGAGTTACTCTTATTTTTAGCAAATGTGTAGTAATTAACTGTAGTGCTGAATATTAGCAGTCTTGGAGTGTATCTTGCTACACTCTGTAGGCAAAATGTTTTTTCAGACACTAGCATTCAAACAATATTTTAAACAAATAATAATAAAACAGACAATTTCATCCTAACAAAGTTCCAAAACAAAAAAAAAAAAAAAAAAAAGTTTTCAGTAACTATTCCTTATGGTATGTTCTATACATGTTTGATTTCAGAAAATCATTTCAATACCATCATCCAAAAAAGCCGCGTGTCACATGGGTGTTACCCAGAAAGGCTTACTCATATAATGAGGGTCAGGTATTGAACAAGCCACTGGAATTCTGCTCCCTAAGTTGAATTCGATGAAATACTTCCTCCCAGTCAGAATATAGTAGAAGTGATTCCCTTTCCCTCCAGTTTTGGCTGCAGAAACAGAAATACAACCTTGATGGGTCAAAAACAACATCCGATCGCCCAAGCTTTCGACCTTCACCCATGCCATAACATCCCAATCTAACTTGAAAACTTCAAACAAATACAAAAATTGGAAGGACTTGACAGACTCATCCTCATGTGCAGCCACTATAACTAGCAATATCTCTCCACAAGATTCCACTAAAATTTCCTGAAAGCGATCCTCCAATGGTGGCAGTTGTCCATCATCTAATTCCACTAACCTCTCTTTCGGGTATGGAAGAAGGTCGATAACCACGAGCTCGCTCCAATGATTCAAGCTATATAACTTACCCTTGAAGTAGATGAACGGAAGGTAGTAATGGTTTCGTAAGACTCTGGCTCCTCCACGTACTGTCCCTTCCCAGATGCAGGATCCAGAGTGACTTTGAGTGATGGAGCAGAACTAGACAGTTGGGATTAGTTGGAGGCGATGTCAAGGTACCTCCATCGCAAAACAAAGCTTTGCAATGTGGGAGACGAATTCGTTCTTTAGAGAAAGGATTTATAAGAAAATGCTTGTCAGAATTATCATCCTCCGCTAAAAGCCAGCCTCCACAGGATGCCAGATAACGTTTGTCGCTCATTCTAGGAAGTTTTATATCGTACACTCGATTTTCAGATAGACTAAAGAATCTGTGGTTTTTCCTAGAATAGCATGTCTGGAGCATGATCCAAGGGAGTTGAGGAAGTGGAGGATGGAGACATTGCTTCTCGGCTTCATGCCATGAGCGGCAAACAGAGCTGAACAATCGGCAGTCAGGTAGAGGTAGATGTCTCAATATCAGTTCAAGAAGAGGTTGGTGAAGATCTGACCATTGATATATCATTACATCACCATATTCTTCTTCAACTGTCTTCTCCTTTCTCATCTTTTCTTTTATTTTAGTAAGTACTCGGCGAGAATTCTTCTTGTACATGCATAGTTTCATGTTAAGCAACCTTTTGCATGTTTGCTTCTTCTTCGCACTTGATTTCATGTTTGGAAATCTCCTTTTTTTCAAAAATTCTGTATTGAAAATTGGATATATGAAAGAAAGGAAACAAATATGTAGTTACATAAAAGACAAAAATCTCATATACAGAAGGAAAGAAGAGTTAATATTGAAATTGGACACTCTTGAGACTTTTATTTATTTCTTTTGTTCCCCGAGGAAGACTGCTATAATATCGCAGGTTTCGAGTAGCAGTGGTCCATTTAAGGTGGCAAAAATGAATGATAAATTGATAATACATTTCACTAGGTTTCCTAGGTGATGACTAAAACAAAGAAACACATGATTTGGGAGGTTGCCTTTCTGGCTGAAATCATCCATCTCAAACGATCATTAGGCAAGGTTGCTCAAGGAAATATGTAAAATCCAGGGCCTGACTTCATTCTTGCCAAGTAAATTGAACCTCCAAAGGCCCCGAGTTTCATGGGGCCCACTGTGTCCCTTGTTTGACATCCACTAGACCCATCAAGTGTGAGTCCTCAATTTATACTGTAATTCCAAAAATTAGGTCGATGCAAAGCTATGGTGGGCCACACCAAAGGGAAATATGTAAAATCACGCTTAAAACCTATAAGTTCAGGTGGTCTGGCATCAACTAGATAAATAGATTGGGTGGAATATACACACTATTGTATGCCCCACAAACAGGTAACTCATGGTTGGCATCATTCTCAACTACTTGTGGTGTGACCCACCCCACCCCACAAGTATGGCCCACCCCAAGTGGGGTGTCGTGCACACATGCACACGCACATAGACACACACAATAGACGGGATTCCCGATCTGTTAGGGCCCACTTGGAACATAGTTTTAAGACCCCTTTCTGCTAAAATGAAATTTTCAGCTGATTTGGCTTTTTAGCACATTTTTTCGTTGAGTGGAGCTTCCCATCTGGATCTGTTAGGGAATGCATATGCACAAAAATAGACTCTAGGATCTGGGGAATCACTGACCTCGATGGATCCCATGACTATGGAGCAACGTTATGTATGTGATCTGTTCTACCAGCTCATCTTTGGCCATGAAGCTGATCTAGATCTCAGGTGGATCACACCATAGGAAACAATCGTGATTGAATGCCCACTATTACAGTAGACCTAGGAAGTTTTTAATGTGGGCATTCAATCACCACTTTTTCCTGTGGTAAGGTCCACTTTAGATTTGGATCTCCTTTATTTCTGGGGTCATATCTTAAAATGAGGGACATGGCTTGAGTACTACCCTGCACATACCTAGCTAGGAACAGGCAGGTCTCTGAGGGGCCACCATGATGTATGGGTTTTGTCCACACCATGGATTCATTTTGCTAGTCTAAGCCCAAAAATGAGGCAGATCCAGGGATAAAGTTGACCACATAGTGGGGATTAAACACCCTTTGAAAGCTTTTTGGGGGCATAGAAGTTTTGGATCAAGCTTCCCTTCATGTCTATGTAACCTTATAAAACTTTATGAATAGGTTGGATGGCAATTAACCATCCAACCTGTTGCAGCTGACTTTCTGTGGTATGGTCTGCTTGAAGCTTGGATCTGCCTCATTTTTGAGCTAATACGTAAAATGATATGGCAAAATGAATGGACGGTGTGGATAAAACACATACATCATTGTGGCCGTCAGAGAATGTCTAGGTAGTAGTACCCAATCCATATTCTAAAATGAGCTGGCAAATGATGGTCAGGATATATTACAGTGGGCTCCACACTCATGGATATACCGGAATCATTTTCCGAAGTGGATTACGTACTCAGTCAACTCTTTGGGGCCACCGTGATTTATCTTATCCACTCTCTCCGTCCATTTTACGAGCTAATTTTAGGGCTTGTGCCCAAAAATGATGCATATCCAAAGGTCAAGTGGACCACACCACAGCAAACAGTGTGAATTGAATATCTACCATCGAAAGTTTTTTAGGGTCATAGAAGTTTTTGATCAAGCTGATATTTGTTTTTTTTTTTTTTTCCTCCATCCATGTCTGTATGATATTATGAACAGGTTGGATGAAATTTTAAAAAAAAAAAAAAACCCATCACTGTGGGCCCTAGGAAGGTTTCAAAGGTGGAAATCATTATTCCCACTGTTTCCTGTGATATGATTCACTAGATTTTTGGATATGCTTCAATTTTGGGCTCAACACCTAAAATGAGCTTTGAAAAACGGATGGACGGTGTGAATAAACGACGGTGCGCCCGACAGAGTTTACTCACTATGATCTGAGTAACTCCGTACGCAATCCGATTTCATTGTGTTGGAGGTCGTAAGCCCAAAAAGCCACAAAGTCAAATTCAAATAGATTTACCTATCCCTAAAGAAATCCACTTCTATATTTGCTCTGTCCTACCAATTCAGCATTCCCAAGTACGCACCCTTCAATCAGTGGAACAAGCCACTACCATGATATACTCGAATCGAGCATCTGCTCGGTCATCGTCCTCCATTGACCACCATGCTTCCGCAGATTGCGTCCGCTGATAATAAGCCATGGGCATTCGTGAGAAGAGACAACCACGATGGAGGAAGTAATCAAAGGGTGAGAGCTTGCAAAGCACATGGGCTTCAATCAAGATGAAGGTGTTGATCGGGTTTCTTGTTAATCTAACCTCATGATCCAATGTGACGGAGATTCACATTAGGTTTGCTTTGATACCAATCGAAGTTGAAGAATAGAAAAATACGCCATTATAAAATTCCTAAGATCAATGTTACCTTAATTACAAAGCTCTTCTTTGCATTGGGATGAAGGAAGGCCCGCCAAATACATTTATTCTCAACCATAGATGGGATCAGGTGAACTCGTTTTCTTAGAAGTAGGGCCCGCCCAGGGTTTCAGAGGAAGGGAGAAACATCCGGGCGCGGATTAGATACTGAAGGTCAGTAGCCAAATCGCTACTGAAGTGACGTCACCATGCTATGTGGACCCCACCATGATGCATGTATTGTATCCATAAGGTCCAGCCATTTGTAGAGATCGTTTTATGGCATGAGAAAAAGAATTAGATAGATATAAAGTTCAAGTGGTCCCCACCATATAAAATAGTGAGAACAGTGACATCCACCATTCAAAACTTCTTAAGGCCATAAAAGTTTCCGTTCAAGCTTATAATTTAATTTCACTTAATCTATCCCTATGTTAACTTATGAATAAGTTGGATCTAAAAAATACATCACGGTGGCCTCTATAAATGTTTCAACGGTGGGTGTAATTGATCCCACGGTTTACTGTGGTAGGTACACATGAACTTTAGATCCATCTCATTCTCTTTCCCATGCCATAAAACGATCTCTCACAAATGGTGGGACGGTATTGGTACAACCCATGCATCATGGTGGGACCGCAGAGCTTGGTGACATCACTTCAGTAGCCGCATGGCCTAAGGACCTTTTAAAAAAATAAAACATCCCACCTTCGGATTAGGACGTGGATTGCGTGTAGGAAGTTCATGCTCACAAGGGAAGCCGATCGACTAGCGTACCGTACTCCACCGACCCAGCTGTAAGTTGACGTCACCCAGTTCCGTGGGTCCTATCGCGAGGCATGAGTTATATCCAAATCGTCTCCCCACACTTTGAGAGCCCATCTTAACTTTTAATAAGATAACACTACAAAAATTAGGTAATTGAACGTCTACCATTGAAACTCTTTTGGGTCTGAGGAATTTTTTATCAATATGTTATTTGTTTTCCTCCTCATCTAAGTATTTTTGACCTTACTAACAGAGAAGTGGGTAATCGTACAGTAAACTCTGTGGGGTTCACCTTGATTTGTATATTTTATATACTCCGTTCATCCAATTTAACAAATAATTCTATAGCTTTTGAAAAATTCTTGAGGCCTACAGAAGTTTGGGATCAAGTTGATATTTATTTTTTTACCTTCATCCGTCTTTATGTAATCTTATTAATAGGTTGGATGACAAATAAAAATCACTATAGGCCCTAACAAGGTTTCAAATGTGGAAGTCATTATTCTCATTGCTTCTTATTGTTTGTTCTATTTGAGCTCTGGGAATACTTTTATTTTACACCTAACTACTAAAATTATCTGAAAAAATGGATGAATGGGTTGGATAACCCACATACATTCATAGTAGACCCAACTAAGTTTACTCTAAGTTTACTCGGTACATAAAAGTATACTAAGTAACTCAGTAAGCAATCCTATTTCTACGAACAGATTAGATGAAAAATAAACGTTATAGTAGTCTATGAATGTTTTAAAGGTGAGAATCATTGTCTCATTGCTATTTGTGTGGTGTGATCCACTTGAACTTTGGATAAGATTCATTTTGGGAATTAAGAACTAAAATGATCTCTCCAAAAGGATGAACGGTGTGGATATAATAAATATATCAGTCTTGGCCATCTAATTTTGATATTCTTTGAACCGGTCGTACAACTGGAGCTCGCACTCGTATTCGCACTTCACGTACCCACACAAGCTGTGTGGTACACTACCCAATCCGCTTCCTCTACGAAGAAGCTAGATGAGGCCCACATTAATGTTTGTGAGAAATCCAGCCCGTACATTCCCTTTTTCAACTATTGTTAGGCCATGAGTTGAAAAATGAGGCAGATCCAAAACTCGAGTGGGCCACATGACAGAAAAAAGTGGATAGGTAAATGCCTGTCGTTGGAACTTCCCTGGTCCACGTCCAAACTCGTCATAAGTACGTTTCTACTAAGATTAATTGAAAACATAAAAGTATTAACCTGGTTCAAAACTTATTTAGCCCAAGCAATGTTTCAACTTTACACATTCAATGACGTGGCCCTCTTGAGTTTTTGATGTCTCATTTTTTTCTCCTAACGTAAGATGAGCTGGAAAAGGGATGAACGGTGTGGATTTCCCACAAACATCACACTGGCCCCACTTGTGCAGAGCTATCCGTTCTAAGGTTAATCAAATATCCATCTTATTATAAAAATGGGTTTAATAACTAAGTAGACCAAATGCCTACTTTAATTATACATTTCGCAATCATTAAAATATATTTTTTTTAGACTTGACTAAATGTGAATATATATATATATATATATATATATATATATATATATATATATATATATATATATATATATATATATATATATATATATCAGCCCAATTGAAAATGCCCATTGGCCCACAGTCTAGTGGTCCAAATTTAAATCTCACTGCTTCCTAATATGTTGTTCACCCATGAGTTGGATCCTACTGATTTTTTGGCCATGTCCTAATATTATTACATAGATTGGATGAACCGCGTGAGTGGGTAGAACCTCACAGCGGGACCATAGTTCGTAGATGGTGACAAAGGACATGAACGAGGCCCCTACCCGTGAAATTATGCTGGAAGAGACGGTCGAATCTTCATTGTTAAGTTGATGTCTTTCTTTGGTTGACTTGTGTGGACCGGGTTTCATAGTTAAACCCACCATGTTCACGGTTATCTGCTCGTCTCCTGGTTGCAAAATCATTAACATCGGCTGTGATCACATTTCCATTTTATGATGCCTATTGCTCATAGCAGCCATTTCTCTTTACTTTTTTTTTTTTTTTTTTTTTACACACGCACACACACCCCACACACTCACGCTGGTGGAATTTCATCACCCATGGGTACTCGAACCCTTGACCGGGAGTTGAAACTCCTAAGAGTTTACCACCCGAGCAAGAGTGAGGACCTTCTTTACTTGGCAGCCCATTGCCTTTGCCAATATCATTTGTAGGTACGAGTCATCCATTCCAGTATGGTTAGAAATTTATGTTGCATAACATTTATCTAGACCAATTCTTGGGTAGGAAGAGATTTAATCATCATTTGTCCTAGTATTAGAGTTAGCCAAGAGTGGTCTAGTAGAAGACTGAAATGTTCTCTGCTGACATAAATCTTTTTTTCCATCTTTTTCTTTAGCCATGGCTTAATTTAGTCATTTGCTTAGGTATTCAGCTGAGGAAACTTCCTAGTCAACTGAATTGACCTTGCTCATTGGTCTCATAAGTATGGCTCAAGGTAAGTTGGTGACGCTATTTCCAGTTGTATTTCTACTCTCGTAATTGCTCGCCATGCCATCTTGGATCCTCTTTTGGATTGTGTTAAATATTACATATTTATTCCTGTTTATATTTTAGTTTTATGAGCATGATAATGCTTAATGAGTATATTTTATATATGTTTGTATTGTGATGTGAGCTTGAGAGCTTAGATTGAAAAGAATGTTAAAAATATGGATTTGATGCTTAAGAATCACCATGATAAAAGATGGATCTTAGGAGACCAAGAATATTGAAGAATTCATATGTCAAAGATCCAAAAAAACTAAGTACAAAGGATGAAGAAAAGACTTGAGAAGATAGCTTGATCCATGGCAAAAAAACAGGACAGTTCAATTCGACCGAAACCCAGTTCGGTCCTACCGAAATTGCACAAAACAATCCAGCAACCATGATAAAATTCAAGGCTAATTCTGTTCGACCAAAAGATAATTCAGTCTGACTGAATTCAAGTTCGATCTAACCGAAGGAAGGATTCGGTGCGATCGAAAGTGCACAAAAAGTTCCAGTGAAAAGCGATGAATTTCGGAGTTAATTTAGTTCGACCGAGGATTAATTCGGTCCGACCAAAATTTAAGTTCAATCCAACCGAACCCAAGCTCTGTGTGACCAAAATCGAACAACCGTGGAAACAGAATCATGTCACAATTCGAACTCGACTTCAGTCCGACCAATGCGTAACTCTGCTACGTAAATTTGAGGCGATTTCAAAGTTGTTCCAAGCAAAAGCTATAAATATGGGTTCTTTAGGGAGTTCTAAAAACGAATTAGGGGTTCAAGGAGTAGAGTCAAAGGGTGGAGCAGCCTCCCAAGAGTTTTTCTTTCTATTCTTTATTTTTAATTTCATGTTTTGTTTAAGAGATTTGGTTTTAATCATGTCGATGATTAACTAAACCTCGTAGCTATAGCTAAAAGGGAAAGTTTGTCGCATGTTGGGATGTTTATTTTACTTTGATTCTTATTTATGTTGAACTTTATTGATTTCTAGTTTGAATTTAAGGAATATCTTCAGTTTTCTATGGTTTATCGTGACTCAAATTACAATAGATGCAGCGATAGTTTTAAATATCTTCTTCTCTATTCTGAAATTGTGAGATTGGTAAATCTTGTCATTCACCATTGTCTCCTAGACATGGTAGAATGATGGAATCCCTTCCAATCATCACAATACTTCTCATGTGCGAACGAATTCAATACAAAGTTTAGATTATACTTCAATTATTTTATCTTTCAGCTAGATAGGATAGGACTTCGATTCCAGTTATGTTTATTGAATCAAGAAAGGTAACATCTTGATAGCTACAAGTGGATCCTTGGTGCTCTAGTTTCCTTTTGATTGTTGATATTCATTCACAATTACTTCTTTTATTCCAGAATTTAAATTAGTTTCCGATTCTAGTTCTAGTTCTAGTTATTTTCAGAATACGTATAAGTTTAGTCCCCGTGGATTCAACCTCGGTCTTACTGAGTGATTACTACATCGTGACCTTACACTTAGGGTTATGAACAAGTTGTCATACCATGTTCTGGTCATTACTAGACCCGAGTTTGACTTTTTTTAGTGGTCAAATCAATTTTTGAGGATCGATCATGGCCATGTTAATATCCATATTAGCCGAAAATGGATTGGTATCAACTAGTATAACTTCTCTCTTTTAAAGGAAATTTTAACAATCCCAGCTGAATATTGTCCTAAATGATATTCCTGAAAACAACACATTTGTTAATGGAATGAGACTGACTTCCATGCCACTTACAATACTCGGTCTTTTTCAAATTTTTGACCGTAGATATTTTATGATTAGTTGTAACGCCCTGAAAATCGGAGGTCGAGCAGGAGCCCAACTCCCGAGTTCCAACACATCACTTGTGCAACATAGATAATAATGATTAAATGTTGTTTGTATTAGTGCCTAAAACATGAGTGAGATTATACTAAAACAGTATATCATACTCCAGAGACAGTTAAATTTCGTAAGCGAAAGACTG
Source organism: Magnolia kwangsiensis (assembly GCA_037074715.1). Lineage (NCBI taxonomy): Eukaryota > Viridiplantae > Streptophyta > Magnoliopsida > Magnoliales > Magnoliaceae > Magnolia > Magnolia kwangsiensis. The sequence goes on along the minus strand of CM073583.1, from coordinate 39,510,085 downwards.
TGATAGATATATAAAATATATAAAATGATGTAGGTTTCCAGAGTGTGAACATGTTACCAGGTTAAGTATATACATGTATACTCCAAAAATTAACAAAATGAATATACATGGGTGTTCCGAAAGTGCAACAAAACAACAAGTGTAATGGGGTCTAATCAGCATCCCTGTAACCCGGTCGATTAGAGCAACCAACATAAACCCGCCTGATAACTGCATGTATGAGAACTTCTCGTCATCGTAGAAGTTTGGCTTGGCCTCATACATCGCGTCAGCATCTGCATCTAACACAGAGTCTGATTGGTGTTTAAAACACCGCCCCAGAATATGGGAGTGAGTGATCAACTCAGTGGAACTATAAAGTAAAGGTTAACATGTTATCAATTCAATCAAGCAGTAATGATAAAGCAATAAGATAATCAAGTCCTAAGTATTCTTATTAATGCGAGGATGATATGTAATAATGATGCATGCCCTCGCCTATACTCCCTCCGCGACATCATCTTACGATCGCGGCATGCACCCCTTCCTCTGTGCATTTTCTCGCCAAAGGTACATGCAATGCGATGCATGTGCGTGATTAGCCAAGTTTTTAATTAGACATATTCATTCAGCAGGTTTAGGAAGCTAAGGCACCCCTCATTATATCATATGCCCAAACATTGATCCATCTAGGGTCGTCAATCCTAGTAGTCACGTACGATAGACAGTTTTCAGGTCGCTACGGAGAGGCTCGTCACATCAGTGCATGCCTGGTTCATACTCTAGTTTACTACGGAAAGGCTCATCACCTCAACGTATTTTCTAGTGTATACTTAAGGTCACTATGAGCTCTTCACCTGATCATAGGCCTACAGTTCGAATATAGTGTCCCATACACCATATTTGGCTCATGAGTTTGGGTTACTCACTGGTCACTATGGGGAGGCTCGTCACCCTAGCGTAGGCCGACAGCTCGACCACGGTGTCCCATACACCACCATGTCTGGCTCATGAGTCTTAGCGGATTGTGGTACCGAGGTTAAACAGGCTTTTCACTAGTAAGTTGGTACCTTAGATTCAAATAGTAGCGTCCATACATGGTTAACATACATTAGGCCAATCGGGTTGCTTGACAAACTCGAATGGTACGAGCATACGTCGAGTTGATTGACAAGGAGCGCGTAAGCACTTTGCATGGCCTAACCACTGTTAACAAGTAGCGTACGACTCGGATTCCTCGAACCTATCTGAGGTGGCGAAACGACCTTAGCCACTAACTCGGAAATCATTACCGATCGCCTGGACTACGTCGTAGCCCCAAACACATTCTAAGCAATAATATACGCATGTAGTAGCCAAAGACAAGCATGTGACAACTAAAATCAAATGTAAATCTTACTTGAAAAATTCGACAAAACACATACTACACATATTACCTTACATAAGCATTTCATCCTTAACTTGCATAGTAGTAAGATAGGTTATATAAAGGATACTATAACATAAATAAATGAATTAAAAATCTTATCTCAACACCCTCATTACATGCATTTAAACAAGCATTTTCACATTTAGGCATTTTATCAAACACTTAGGCTACATATATCATATACATGTAGTAAAATAGTTATAACGGTATTATAGCAAATCCCTTTATAAGGGGTTCACCATATGTACAATAATCATGTATTCTTAGTCAATGAACATGGCAGGCATAAATCATAATTTCATACTCATTCAAACATTTCAACAAACACATAAAATGCTTTAAAATCAACATACTCTACATACATATGTAATATATGGAAAATGTCGCATCTACGCACATGTGACAACAATCAAGTCAGTCATAAATCATTACTGACATTGAAAGCCTTGAAAACCATAACTTAAACATTTATAGTCCGCACCTTTTGCCGGTAGACTCATAACGAACTCAGTTTAAACCCTAAGTCTTTGTCTACAGTACGACGGCAACCTAAAGCATGAAATAGATTAGTTATTTCACCATTTACTCTATTTGAATATCTAAAACAGATTAGGATTATGATTTTTTACCCAAGAACGGAGTCGAAATCACCGAAATAGCGATACAGACACGGTGGTTAAGCACGTGGAGTAGCAGAGAAAGATCCCAGGAATTCTCTCCAACTTTCTCTCTCACTTTCTCTCTCCTTTCTTCTCTCTTTGCTCTCTTCTCTCTCCTAGGGTTGAAAATTCGTATGTGAAGGGAGAGAGAGGGTTTAAGGCCCTTATATACGCCCAAAACTGATGGGAATGGCCCCAGGGCCATGATATACTTGGGTTATAGCCAAGGACTAGCCGTTTCGGTCCAACAGAGCTGATCTGGAGGCCCCTTTTCTGTATGCTATCGGACTTAAGCTTCCAGACATTAGATCTAGGTCATGTTAAGTTTTTGATTTGATCGGATCAGTGGATCGGCCGCGGGGGACTAGTTTTAGTTCAACGATCACCGATACTCGATCAAGGTCACAAGGGCACTGACCTGTGTTGAATTTTTTTCCTAATCCGAGGGTGTAATTGGGTCTGAATCTGACGGTCTGAATCCTTAGATTCGGCCTGCAAGCGAACGACTCAATTCACTTAAGTTTCAGTTAGTTTCCTAAAGATATTCGCGTTTCTCACATACTTTGCTCCAGGCTTAAGTTGTGCATTTTTAGATACTTTAGGACTTGATTTCTGAGATGGTTGTCAAGTCCAGTAAGGTGGTCATAACTGTATAGCTTCAGGGCAATCGAACTTTGGACGCGCCGTCCAGGTTCGATACGAAGTTTCAGCGTGCTTTCAAGAGCAACTGAGTTTTGAGATGGATCCTAAGTTTTTAGGTAATGTAGCGTTAATGGTTCTACCCAGTTTGGGTCTTACAAATCGTATTTAAAGTGATTATTGTTAATTTCACAGATAATCTAGTTTACCACTTAGTTAATTCTCATCTAATTTCTAAAGAATTTGGTCCTTAGTGATTTTTGCTTGAGGTGATAATCAGGTCTCTGTACAGATTTTTTCGAGACGTTACATTAATATGAATTTTAATAAAGTTCCCTGCAAACATTATATCAAATATTTCATCGGCTCAGGTGATATTAAAGTTATGCATCCTTTAAGGTTTTTGTGTGGCTGGCATAGTAGCCTCTATTTTAACTAATGTTAAAAAAATGAATGGTTGTTTAGGCACTACTTCGACCACTGCCACATCATTATTAGGATCATAGTATTACACCCCGATAGATGAATTATTTTGCCTCGTTCCCTCTTGAATAAGAGCTTTGTACTTGGATACCTTTCTAGTTAAATCATAAAGATCAACAAACTTCGTTCCAATAAACTTTTTACAGAGTTTGTATTCCAATCCATCCTGGGCCAGTTATATGAATTCGGCCTTGGTCATGACTACTTTACACCAACTTTTCGCTCTTTTAAACTGAGTGATATAGTTTTTCAACCAACTCTCCAAGCGACTGTTGGAAACAAGCAAAGTCAGCCATAAAAATCTCCTTGTTCGTGTAAAAGAACTGAGCATGTAACTTCTCCTTTATTTCTTGCCATGTTTGGATAGAGTTTAGTAACAAATTAGAGTACCACATGAAAGCTACTATAGATAAGGAATGACCAAATAATTGCAATTTGTAATAGTTGTTGTTAGTTAATTCACCACACTGCATGGTACATTGACATATATGTTATATGATCGATTGACCAGTATCACCTGTAAATAGTGTAAAGTTAGGTTGATAATTCCTTGGGAATGAATATTGCTGATTGATTCATTTATGATACGGTTTGTGGTGGACGGAAGTAGTAGTTCAGCCAAAAACTTGGCTTGCCACTTCCTAGGCCATTTTGATAATTTGGTCACAATCCAAACGGCAAGGTTCGGCTATTGGAGGTGGCTCAGGGCCTATGGGGTATTGTTTCCCATTATAAGGCCAATTTATAGGGAAATGATACCCCTCAAACATTCCCTAATTCCTGATCTCTAGAATAAAATTCTTGTTCTCCCGCTTAAATCATCTTACCTCAGCAGGAGGAGGGGAGGTCCGCACTTCTTATACTGAAGAAGGGTGTGTGTTCCTTTATAACGGAGGTGTTACTGGTACTGGCTATGTTGGCGCCAAGTTTTCGACATAACTTGTCTCGACAGTTTGCTAAGGAACAATAGGCTAAGGTACAACATGCATTCTTTCAACAAAAATAACCATCATCTGATTTAAGCTCTGAGTTTGACTGGCCATCCACCTATTGAAAGTTTTAGTCTAATTTCGTGAATGCTCTGCCTGCGCTCGTGACTGTTCTACAATATGCGAAATCTCCATTTGCATATCGTATAACCCAGCCAACATTATCTCAAGAGGATCAGTCCAAGATGAAAATGCCCTATTTGGGTTTGAGGGATTGGGTGTTGGGTTTAGTAATAAGTCAAGTGCTTGTTGCACTTGCATTTCTTTCTCTTGTGCAGGAGATTCATTAGTGCTAGAAGTATTTCGACCTCTTCAGCTCACTTTTAAAGTGCGAATTGTGGTGAAATTTGATGCGTTTTGTACTATAAATATTTAGCAACTAGGTAGTTCAGGGTCCCACTGGGCGTGCCAAATTTTATTTTTTTTCCATGATCGATGCACAATAAATATTTATGACAGCTTGGGTGTTTTGAGTCCCACCGGGTGTGCCAAAAATGGTTAGGCTTTTGGTTTGATTTTGGTCATATGTGGTGCATGCAGGCATGCCATAACCAACTATGTAACTCAATTCTAACCGAACAACTTGACCCCAAGTGCCAATATAGGTGGATACATAGATTACGATTGTATATAATTGAAATCTGATAAGATCAATCACCTATTTAGCTACTCGCAAATTGTAACAAAGTGATAAGGCGATTATCAGGGGGTGGGGTTCTTCGGCCACATGGAGCAGCCATAAGATGCCTTTCTGAGAGAAGAACTACTTGTATTGAATTTGGATACAGTTTAGTGTAGGATCATAGACTTGGATTGTAGTTAAAAGAATACTGCTACTCTTAAGATAGCTTGTATTGAATTTGGATACAATTTAATGTAGGATCATAGACTTGGATTGTAGTTAAAAGAATACTGCTACTCTTAAGATAGAGCTAAGGCTACTGATTATGCTAAGATAAGATAAATTTGACTGGATTTATTGGATGGGTGTGTGTTTGCTTTGCTGTTTTACTCTACTATTTATATATCTTTATCATTGCTTTCCTTTAGACATTTATTCTTCCTTGTTTCATCAATTATGGCAGCTAAATCATTGCCATATTTGGTCTTCCAAATCCTTCCTATTCCTCTAACTGTTCATTTCATTTAACCGCTTTCCGCGTCTTGGACTTCTCGGCCACGCCTTGTCATTAGATGACATGTCCATACTGCTTAGCGCCAATTATAGTTCAATAAAAAGTGCTTCAAATATCTTCTAAGATCTTTTGCATATTATTTTTTACATGCAATGACACATATCCTTTTCTAATTGATTATATTTAGGAATGGTTAGAAATAAGGTATACCAGCTCACATAATGAGGAGATTGTTGGATGCTACAGGGTCCATCATGCTATATATATAAAGACCAATCTAATCATCTGTTTAGAATTGTTTTGTAAAGTTGCATACAAAATATTAGCATGATAGCCGGCCTTTACCGGCGGTCAAAACCACCAGTAACGGGTGAGAACACTATAGGTAAAGGATTTACCGGCGGTCAGGTAAGCGCCGGTAGATAGTTTACCGGCGGTCATGACCTTTACTGGCGGTTACGTTGGACGCCCCTTATCGTCAGATTTTTGCACTACCAATAAACAGTAAAAGGCTACTGATAAAATGCGTAGCTATAATCCGTAGCTTCAACTTACGGCTTCCTACAATCCGTAGTCATAGTGCAAAGCTTTCTCGTAAGTTATTAAAAAAGAAAAAAAAAAAAAAAAGGAAGAAGAAGAATAATAATAAAGAAAAGAAAAGGTAACCAGCATAATGCTTGTTGATGCCAAAATCTGGTCAGCCCTCCCCCCTCGTCGATTACCACGTATGATCCCTGGAACCTGCACCAGGAAAGCAGGCAAAGGTGACCCTGGCTAAGCGGGGGGACCCTCCGATGCCTAAGTCAGGACAAGGGAATAAGGGTCTAAGTAGAGTGTACAGGAGAGCTCGATTTTGCGTACCTGTAGATATGGTGTGATATAGTATTTATACTTGACTGTCGAGTGGTCCGGATCCGATAATCTCGGCATGATCAGGTGGATTCCCGGATCGTGGAGATACCCTCCGCGATCTATCGATCATGTAGCGTATCTGACGGATTATGCGTATCTGCGAGCAAGGTTATCGGCCACGTTTGATTATGGCAGTTTCCACGTTCAGCGAGTGGGGTATGCACGTCTGAACGTGCGTTCGGCTTGGAACATTCGCTCTGTTCGGACTATATGCTCGGCTCGGAACTTCATTCGCCTCGGAACGTAAGTTAGAGCAGAGCGGTTATAACGTAAACGATCATCCGATCGGATCATAATCCGGAGTCCGACCGCAACCAAGTCGGCTGCTCGGATGGATCGCGTCTTGAAACAGGTCGGGAAGGTCTCGGCTCGGACTTGCCCCCTAAGCGGCGTTTTATTGTGAGCTCAGATTTTTCACAACAATGCTGATTGTCTACAACCGAATAGGGATAAGTGAAAGGAACTGTTGTTCCTCCAGCAACTGACAGTCAGATACACGAATCTTCACTTGTTTTTACGCTTGGTTATATTTGTGGTGGCTCCCACCTGATGAATGGCTCAGATCTCAGTCACGTATGCCACATTGGCATGTGTTTTGCACCACCACATCTTGAAAAAAAAAAAAAAAAAGCTTGAAAACCAATATAAAGAGGAACTTTGTTTGTTTTTTTTTTTTTTTTGACACACGAACTGTAGTGGAATTTCACCACCTATGGTTACTCCCCCAACTCAAACCGTAGTGGAATTTCACCACCTATGGTTACTCGAACCCTTGACCAGGTGTTGAAACTCCTAAGAGTCTACCACCCGGGCAAGAGTACAGACCCAATATAAAGAGGAACTTACACTACGCTGTGATCCTGATCTTGATTGTGGCCATGATGTTGGCAATGCCCTTATTGATGTTGAAGAAGCTGATGATCAGATTGGTGAAGAGTGACTGGATCGGGAGTGCACTAAACACGGAAAAAATAGTCAGTTCCATTGCTAAGATCACCCCAATTTGTTCTTTTTAATGCTGGATGACGGTTGTTAACATGATCAGCTTGACAATCCAATCTTTTTCCATTTGGCTGAGAGGATTATCATTGCTGCAACCAAATAATGCAAATTATTCGTGGAAACTGATCATAAATAGCACATTGAATTAGAATCGCATTTGAACCGACATGTTAATGTTCTTCTTTTATTTCCCACAGAAAGAAGATTTTGTGCAATATAAAATATCCATTGCAGTGTTTATGGATTTTAACTTGAAACTAGCAAGCTCTGAAAGCAGGGTAAGTTGTCAAGGGAAAATAAAAGATTAGACAATTGCAAAAAGACACTATTACCTTTTTCTGGTGATGATGATAAATTTTGGAAACATATTGCATGCAAATTTCAAACACTAGCCTTTTCAAGGCTGCATCTAAGTCTGGCTCCTCTTTGTAATTGAAAGCTTCATCAAAGCCTACCTCATTCTTCAGAAGATCAACCTGAAATATATTATTGAAATTTTATCTGCATCATAATGGGAATATGCCTTGATACATTTGAGTGATTTATGCATTTAAAAAGCATACAAATATTAGAGCCGTAGTTGCTATTGAATAAGTCCATATCGACCAGCGAGGTATACCGTAGACAGATACTCTAATATTTTATGGATCTTCTGGCAATATGATGTGGTCTATAGCTATGTGTATATACGGCGGACAGAAGAAGTGGAGAAAAGCTTTTGATGCTCTGACAGTGTGTTGAATGGTGCCTACATGCTTAAAAAGTACCTAAAAATTGCATATTTTGAATGCAAATAATTCAAATTGAACAGTTCACCCCTTTTTAGATGTATCTTGAGCTAAAATTTCAGCTTGTTTTGATCAGATGACTATGGGATTGGTGTACATCATTGGATGGTTTAAAATGAAAAATATCCAATGGTTATATTTCAACAACCAAGCGTTCATGATTCAGAGGCTAGGATTCTTTGACGAACCTGATGTCATCTTTACAATGGCATGATACTCTGCTTCTGGAATTCCTATTTATTTATTTGTCAATGTCCATGAGCTTCATCTAAAAATCAGCAATCTTATCTTGGCCTTCAAAAATGACAAAACCCAGATCAGTGATAAAATTCTGGGCAAAATGCAGAATTTCAATCATCCTTTCTTGGCAGGGTAGTAAAAAGGAGTTTAAAAACAAACCAGAATTAATAAAATAGATTACGTATAAAATAAATAAATATCCAAAACGAACAAAAGAAATTTGCTAAAAGACCCAATTTATCCATCCATTTCTTATCTTCTCAACAATACATCAGTTGGCATTTTCATTTGTTTCAGCATCCCATATAGTGGGCCCATTTCTAGCAATCAAGACTAATGATACAGTGGGCCCCACTGTAGAGGACGAAGTAGACTAAACATCATTCACCAGACTCACATCCACCCATGCACATATAAGTTCAGAAATATCATCCAATGTATCAAAATGCATCATATAATACAGAGTTTTGCTAAGCACACACCTATCAAAAAAGACTGATGTAGATGCCACACATCTGCTAGTATGGAACATCACTCTGGGACCCAACCCATCATCAGGTTGGTCCAACCTTAAACACATTCCACCCGCCCCCCACCCCCCCCCCCCCCCCCAAAAAAAAAAAAAAAAAGAAGGTTTAATCAACATGTGGGCCCTAATATTGGAAACAGTTGGATGGGATTCTGTGGAATAGCTTCAACGAGAATCGTTGTAAAGATGCTATTAAATGGACACACATCTCTGCCAAACCTGGTACTTTTGGACCAGGTATGCACAACCTACCACATACTAACAATGCCCTTCAACTGGGCTGGAAGATTCTCATGACACCTGAAAAAACTCGAAAATGCCAAATTCATGATTAGAAGAAGTATAGGCCTATTATCATGCTTACAGAATGTTAAGATTAGTCAAATTACTGAATGAGACTGGCAAATCTCCACTGAAATTGTTGTAAGATAGATCCCTGAAAAGATATTTAATCAATGAATTTGGGTCAAATTCTATTGGGTAAATTCTGATTCTAAGAAAAACGAGTACTAAATGTCGAGACCAAACCACAAGAACAACAAGAAAAGAAAAGAAAAGAAAAACAGCATCTGGAAAAACATTTCTGTAATTGTATGAGCTGTGAAATCTTTACATAAAAAGTTAAATCTCAATGAGTAGAAAGTAGTTTGAATTCAAGGGTTCTGGGTTGAACTCTAGTTTGAATCTTGGCCCATTTAGTAAATGAGCTAGGCATAGGTTTGACTTCTTTGCTTGCTTAGTGAACAGGTCAAACCTAGGCTGATCCAACTCAACCAAAACCCAACCCATTGCCAACCCAAGATTAAATGAAAAGCTTACCAGGAAAAAAATCCTTTAATGCGTTCTGGTGCATGGATTGCAGCATATTGAAATCCAATTTGCAAGCTGGGGCGAGCTACTCTCCTCTTTATTTCTGAAGAGAACATTCATTGTTACTAACATGACACTACAAGCACAAAGATATTAACAAGAATGAAGAATCAAAGACAACCTAAGAATGAATTTTCGGATCTCAGGTTTATGAAACAAGAGACTTATGTGATGTGAACCAAAATCCTTTTCTTCCAAATGGATTTACCATAGGAGAGGATTTGCATGTACCTGTCCATTTCCAACTAAGCCAGCCTCATCAACAAACTATGAGATGCCAGCAAGAGCTATGGAGTTGAGGTAACTTTTTCTCCTTGTCAGTACTAATGACAATTTAGTAAATGTAAACATTTATCTTTCTAATTTTGGTCCCACAAATTGCCTTGAAAATTACAACAAACCACAACTCCAATAACAAAGCGGAAGCATGGAAATGTGATGGAAATTACAAGTAGACTTGACTAAGAAATTAGGAGAAATTTTGGTAAGAAAAATATGTTGAGCTGTTATCAAGTCAAGAAAAGGGGCATTGTATCTTATGGAGAGGGTGGATTTCCAGCACATAAGTATGGTCTTTTAGCTTTCACAGCTGCCACTTTTTTGCATGGTTCATATACATGAGTAACTAGACTAGATCACATCATTTTTGGAAACGATGTGAAAAAAGTATCCCTTCCAAAATTATTACATTTGAAGGATTGACCAGCCAGACAATTTACAAGGATTCTCCCAATGATTCATAAACGGCATAATTAATTCAAATACAGCATAATTAATTTGCATCTACATAATTCATACACATCTTAATTAATAAAATATCCATGCACATAAGTTCGCTGTTAGATAGCAGCAGCAGTTACAAGGCCCACTGTAACACCTCGGGTTTTCAGGGGCCGTGTAGGAACTCGCCTCTCGAATTCCCAGGTGTCACGGGTGCCCTAATGAGCTTCAGATTTTAATTATATTTGGATGATCTCATAAACAATGGAGAGTTTAGCAATGCATGAAGCATAAGTAAGTCATAAAGCAATATCAAGTGCCACTAAATATAAAAATATTCAAACCACAAATTCAAAATCATCTAAATAGGGAACTAGTCCCACCCATACATGACCCAAAGTGATTAGAACCCTGACCCCTACCCCACGGTAGCCCGAACTCAGACCAGAAGGATCCGCCGAAAGTCTGGAAGCAGGGAAGCTCCTCTTCTTCATCCATGTTCACCCCGCTCAGCTCGTCGAGCTGCGCCTCACCTGCATCTAATGGCATGTCTGGTTTGTGTTTTAAAACACCGTCCCAGAGTGGGAGTGAGTAGCTAACTCAGTGGATGCCATTAGTCATAAGTTACATCAAATAACAATCCATAATGAATTTAATAAAAAACGTAAATTCATAAATCACTAACTAGTCTTTGTTAATGCGTATGCATGAGTTATGTATAATGTATGATCTCACCCACAACACTTCCTTGAGCAACTTCGTCTCACGGTTGCGCATGACCAACACTCTTTCATTGCGACCTCAATTGCTGAGTCACCAAATCCTAGCTAATGCGATGCGTGAATAATGTATTATCCGAGTTTTTAGTTAATTTCGTTCATCCAGCAGGTTGGGGGAATTGGTACACCCGGACGATATCGATGCCCTCATCCATTTGTGAGGCTAAGACCCATCAACGTGCGAGGCCAAGACCCATCAATCCTTAATCCCATCGGAGTCCCCACCCCCGATTGCAAGCACGTGGAGAGTGCTGAGAAGCGGGATCGCTCGCGGTCACTACGGGGAGGCTCGTCACCCCAGCGTAGGCGGACAGCTCGGACACAGTGTCTCATTCCACCATGCCCAGCTCACGAGACAGTGGATCTGTTTCTAACAGTTGTCAGTGGGCTTCAATGGGCGAGGAGTGTTCCAGGTTCCATATAGGTGTGAGTAGACATAGTTAACAAACATGGTTGGTCAGTCAGTGGACTAGACAGTCCAAGTTCAGGTGAGTACGTAATGCACGACATCGGGCAGAGCAGCCCATGTAGTCCCACTACTATCGCCCATTCGCATCCGCCCAAATCAGTCAGTCTAGTCACATGATGGTCTAACCAACGGAACCACCTTCACAAATCTCGGTTCTCTAACCAACCCAGAAAATGGGTTGCATTCAATAACACTTCTAGCAATTATGAGTTCATCTTCTAGTACAGGCAGAATCATGCGTACAATACATCTAGCATAAGATTTTAGGTTGTTAAAATGAATACAACTACTCTTAATATCACAAGTTAGACGTGTGTGCGTGTGTGGTGTTGGATTACCTAAGAGTCCAAGGACAACACCTCTCTCTCATAGTATAAAAATACAATAAGAAGTAATGTAATCATATATGCTATAGGGTAGATCATGCAAAAAATCAGATGTGATGAAGAACATGCAACATCAATTTCATGCCCAAACATGTTGAAGATAATTAAACAAAAATTCATCATTGCAAGCAAGTTGGTGAACCTAACGTGTAGGTTCCTAGCTAGAGTTTCCCCAAATCACTCATGCACATCACTCTAACATTCGCAATCATTAAATTTATCTTAAAATTGGTACTTGGCCACCTAAGGATAATAGTCCGCACCTTAAGAGGAGATTTCCATTCTTTGATATCTTAGGATTTGGGGATTTGGGTAAAACCACCAATTCCTAAATCAAAATCAAGAAAAACAACATTAATGACTAGAAATCTACACTAGGTTGCTTAATTGAAGGAAAAATATAAAATTATTACCTCCGATTCTTGCATGGGTGGATTTGGTGGAGGTTTTGTAGTAGCCACCAGTTTGGTTGAAGAAATACCAACCCTATAAGCATTAAGATTTCCCTCACTCATACAAACACTCTCTCCCTTATCTTTCTTTTCATTTTCTCTCTATCTCTCTTTCTCTTTCTCTTCTCCTTCACCCAAGGTAGGGCATGAAATTCGTATGGGAGAAGGGGGTGCCCAAATGAGGCCCTTTTATAGTGCCAAATTTGGGGTAAATAGTCCTAAGGGTTGGGTTTTTGCTATACTAGCCCTATGGGAGGGTTCTTCTAACCTCTAGGACCCACTATGGGGTGTACATATTGATATACACCGTATGATAGTTAGCCCTAATGATGATCTACGTATGGACATGATCGGCCCGCCATTTGGATGCGCCGATCAACAAATATAATTAGAAGTTTGTTCAATAGCCACCGATGGTCGATTAGGGCCGTGGCTATACGGATATTAGCAGGGAAATATCCTCACTCAACGTGTGAAGTTTGGTCGTAAACCGATGGTCCAAAATTCTCAACTTTGCATAAGAGTAGACGACCCAATTCACTTAAGTTTCAGCTTCTTCCTTTAGGGTATTTGCACTTCTCATGCACTCGTCCCTCGGCTCAAGTTAAGCGGTTCTGAACACTACCCAGGTCCGATTCCTTCAATGGACGTCGAGTCCAGTAGGACGGACATTATTCTATAGTTTTGGAACTAGTGGCCCACTAACGAGCAGTTTAAAGCTTGTTTAGGAAATCAGGGCATTTTTGAAATGAATTAGGTGTCAAGATTTCTTGTGCGCAATTATTAGGGTTTGGATTAGCTAAGTTCATAGTATGACCTATTTGCGACCAGTAGAAATGAAGATTCGATTATAATCACTCTAAACCGTCAGTTCTTAGGCTAAAAGGATATTGACTCAGTTTGGTTTGTTAATTAAGATCCGACCCTTAATTGCCACAACTTTTGGCATGTCTTTATTTAGTTACGGTCATCTCAATTAGTCAGTGATAAGTCGGCTAGAATTGGACCCTACGTGAACAAATCCTGAGGCTAAGCTTGATGTTTAAGTGATCGGGTGGATTCGTTGGTCTTCTACGGTCGATCAATTCTATTTGTACGGTTCTTTATCGGTGTCAGCCGCATACAAGCCCATCTCGAGTGTCGAGGGTCAGTAAGTGATGATGTGGCTAGTTTAAAAAAAAAAATTTAAGGATTTTTTTGGAAATTTCAAAATAGCGAAAATTCGGGGTGTTACACCCACATCCAACTCAAGATATGGAGAGAATTAATTTCCTCTTTTATGGTTAGCACAAAGGATTTATTAAAAGGAAAAGAAGGATAAAACTATTCATTAAAGATGTGTTTGGGTGACACCAAAACTTGAGTTTTGAGGCATTTTTCTCCTAATAGATGCCACTGTCGGAAGCATACAATGGCTGGATTTAAGCTTAAGATTGTAACTTAAGTGTACAATATGCCTAAAATTTCACGAGAATGTAAGAACAGAACATACTCTAAAACATATGGCACATATGAACAGGTGTGCAGGATCATCAATCCATGCCTCGCTAACCAAATTACCAAAAGGACAGCAACTTTCTCGACAAGTAAACAATGGGAGGCTTCCAAACACAGCCTAAGATAACAGACAATAAAACCCAACAATGAGAGAGCAAAGATACCCCCAAAGAGCTCTGAAGAGCTTGCATCATCGCTGGCAGCTGACTCAGAAAACAGGCCAACTTGATCTCACCTTAATGATCATGAATTCCCTGCTAAAATTGGACAGACCAGGATTCCCCCACAGAGCTCCTGTCAACATTTAGCTTCCACCAATACGGGATGGAAGGGACCTAAACAACTAGGCTTATGAACCTCAATCTGGATAACCACAAACCACTTCTTTTAGAGATTGGCAATGCTTGTCCCTTTGAATTCTTTTGTTGAGAGAAAATCCAATGTTCTCAACAACCACCTGAAGATTTTTACATCCTTCTTCGAAAATATGTTCATTTCTCTCCTTTCACATGCCCCACATTATCAAACAGGTTGAAAATGAAAGCCCAAATAACCCTAGTCCTGATGCAATAAAGAAAAAGAGGATCAGACATTTCTGCTTCTAGCCAGCACATGAAGGACATGGCCCAAATAACCTTAGTCGCGATCCAATAAAGAAACAGAGGATAAGCCGTTTCCACTTCTCCCTGGCACGTGAAGGACATGTTACGAAGAGAAGCTTCTTTGCTTCAGGTTTATCCAGGTGTGAATCCCATTTGTTTAACCGCTGTCAAACATGTGCTTTGATGTGGAGCACGAGAACCCGAAACCTTTGCACAATGGAGAGAAAATCAACTCTCATCCACTTACCAAGCTTCAATTTTCATATGATCCATCTACAAAGAATTTATGTACTGGGCTGATTCACTTCAATAGAACTGCACCCACAAGTTTTCTCAATCCCTTTATGCCTCATTAGCCCCCTAGCCATCTCCACTGCTTGCCATCTTCCTGTCTTTGCATATATATTGGAAAGAAGCACATAAACCCCACTGCCCTGAGAATTCAATTCTGCAATATGGTTCCTTATTTGCTCGGCTATATCCACATTGCAATGGATCTCACACCCACTTAAAAGAGCACTCCATACAGCAATATTTGGTGTAAGCGGCATCAATTCTACTAACTTCTCTGCCTCTCTTAGTTGACCTGCTCGGCTCTGAAGGTCGACCATGCATCCATAGTGTTCAATTGTGGGAACAATGCCATGCACATTTGTCATGGAGTCGAAGTATTCACGGCTCTCATCAACCAGCCCTGCATGGCTGCATGCACATAGAACTCCTATGTAGGTAATATGGCCAGGTACGACACCTTCCACTTGCATTTGTCAAAAAAGGCGCAGCCCATCCTCTCCATGCCCATGCATGGCCAACCCAATGATCATGCTAGTCCATGTTATCACATCTTTCCTGGGTAAATGGCGAAAGCTTCGGAGTGCACTATGCATGTCCCCAGTCTTAGCATACATGTCTAGGAGAGAAGTGCTGATTGCTATGTCCTTGTGGATGTTGTTCTTTTCGATATAAGCATAAGCTCCTTTGCCCAAACCCAATGCTCCAAGCTGAGCGCATGCACCCAATAAGTTCAACAATGTCACCTCATCAGGCTTCACATCTGCAACACGCATATCAGCACATAATCTCACAGCATCATTGGCCTGGCCATACTGATTATAGGCACCAATCATGGTATTCCAGGACACCACATTTCGTTCAGGCATTGCATCAAACAGCTCCTTTGCAACCTTTAAACTGCCACACTTTGCATACATTTCCAAAATGGCAGTGGCAAGGATGAAATTCCATGTTGAATTAGACAGAAAGGGGTCCATGCCAATTCGGTGAAGATGACTGTGGACCCACCTCCCAGACTCTAGATCCCTCGTCTCAGCACAAGCAACCAACATGTTCACCATGGTGATCTCGTTGGGCTTGACTTCCGTGATCTCCATTTCCTTAAACACCTTTATCGCCTCATCCGGGTCATTGTTGTTAACGTATCCAGCAATCAAAGTGGTCCAAGACACCACATTTCTCTTGGGCATTTTCTCAAACACCAGCCTCCCGGCTTCCGGATAGGAGCATGAAGCATACATATAGATCAAACTGCTCAAAACGTATAAGTCCGACTCGAACCCAGTTTTTGCAACGCGGCCGTGAACGCACCTGCCACAATTGACGGACGAGATCTTCGCGCAGGATCGGAGCACGAAAGGGAACATGAAATGGTCCGGCGAGTAGCCCAACCGCTGCATTTTCCTGTACAATGAAAGGGCTCTGTCCTGTTCGTTGCCGTTCGATAACCCTTTTGTCATCGAATTCCACATGAAGATGGTCGGGCGGTCGATGCGGAGGAAGACTGATCGGGCATAGTTGAGATCGCTGGCTTCCGAATTCGCGCAGAAATCCAACAGCCTGCTCAGTGGGATCATGTCGCTAATTTGCGCCGTGGTGATCATTTGCCCATGCAGCTGTTTGAGCTGTGTCATGCTCTTGCATCCTTCTACTAAGGAGAGCATGTAGCTGTTTCTCATCATCTTTTGCTGATTCCTGATTCCTGAAGAGGTGGGAAATGCCTCTCCGGTTTAAAATTCTCGAGCGTATTTTAGTCATTGGCAACCATTGCTTCTCAATAACCTCATCCAAACCTCACTAATTAGGGATTTTCAATTTCAAGTTCGTCACCTCCAGATATAGTAAATGATAATCAGCCATACAAAATTCCCATCTGGGATTGAGCTCCTATAGAAATAAGGGATTACAAAATCAGAAATACCAATTAGGGATTGAAATTTCAGAAAGCCCCAATTAGGGATTTGGGGAGAAAATTCACCTGTAAGTAACTTGCAACCAATTAGTCACAAGCAAATCTACTAAGGGCCTGTTTGAATGCTTATAAGTTGGGTAAGTGGAAAGTAACTTACAGGAAAGTCACTTACAGGTGGTGTTTGGGGGAGAAAAATCACCTGCAAGTAACTTACAACTTGTAAGTCACTTACAGGCAAATCTACCAAAAAACTGCAGGGGGATGGGGGTGGGAAGTCACTTCCCTGTAAGTGACTTACAGGCTCAACAGTCAAATTTTTAAAAAGAGGAGAAGAGGGAGAAACGCACCAACCCACCAAATCTCTCTCCATCTCAGCAATCTCTCACTGCAATTACCACCTTCCGTATCTTCTCCTCCTAAAATGGTAGGGTTTCATGTACCCTTTTTTTCACTTTTGAAAACAGGAGTAGTTTGACGTTACTCTATAAGGCACGCTGGTGTCCAAACAGTCACTTATATGCACCTGCGCACGTGCACATTTTTTCACATGTGTCATGGGCCTCTAATCCGAATAGACCATGTGATGCAGCATCCCATGAAACCGTCAGGGACTGTGGCATGTAGTTGGTGATCCTGTAGATCATTTATTTGGTTGGTCTCACTGTCTATGGCCTGTGGTTGGTGATCCTGTGATGTACTCGCAGTGTTGGTGAATCTCTTAGATTGCCCAGTTGAAATGCAAATAATTTAATGATCTACATCAGTGATGGTGAATTTCTTAGATCCTGAGCATCAAACTCCTCGTTAGAGAATGAGAAAAACTTTGATGATAGAGTGGGATTGATGATACGCTGGCCCTTGGAAATTACATCAGATTGCACGGTTGGAATGCAAGTAATTTAATTATTAGATTTTCTATTAATGTTTTTAAGTTTATTGTCAATGCTTAAATTGAGTTATTACTCCATATTATAGATATTTTGAATTCGTGGGCTTACTTTTATAGCCCACTTGATGATTAGTTTAGCTTAATAATTATTTCAAATATTCATCTTGATGGCCTTAACAAAATAATATATTTGATCCCATTTTTTTTATATGATTATAACATTTTAGAATGATTCTGCAATCTAAGCTCTGCTTGATGTGAATATACAGCTTTCTACCTGTAAGTAACTTACAGGTTATCCAAACAGAAAAACTAACTTACCTGTAAGTGACTTACAACTTACATCCAAACAGGTTACCTGTAAGTAACTTTCACTTGTAAGCGACTTATAGGTAAGTTACTTACAACTTAAAAGAACTTACAGGCATCCAAACAGGCCCTAAAAAACCGCAGGGTGATGCGGGTAAGAAGTCACTTCTCTATAAGCCACTTACAGTCTCAATGGTTGGATTTTTAAAAAGAGGGGAAGAGGGAGAAACGCGCTCTCCCTCTCTGCAATCTCTCTCTGTCTGCAACGACCGCCCTCCCTCTTCACTCCTCCCCAAAATGGTAGGGTTTGCTTTGAAAACGGGAGTGGATTAGGTGTCACTCGTACATAAGCATGCTCACTTGTGCATGTGCGCACCTTTCCACGTGTGTCATAGGCCTCTAATCCGAACGGTCCATGTGATGAAACATCCCATTAAACACCCCGAGACTAATTTTCAACCTGATCTAAAACTCTGATGGGCCATAGAAAAGTGAGATGAAAAAAAAAAAAAAAAAGGAAACTATTTTCTTTTTCCATGGTGTAAGAAAGTTCTTGATCGATTTCATGGGGTGATGCAACATGTCTACCATTGAGATTTTGGAACGTATTATGAGTTCTTAAAAAGTTCTTACAAGAACTCCTGCCAACTGATTCAGCCGAGTGTTTTGACTAAAGGGAAAAAGCATGATTGTAGGCCCAGTCCAAGATGACATGATACTCTACAAGCCAGTCCATACTAGCAAGCCTGGAATGTGAAACATGATTGTCCTCGTGGCACAGTCCAAGATGACACGATACTCTGCAAGCCAGTCCATACCCAGAATAACATCAAATCCTGTCATCGACATCATGAATAGGTCGGTGGGAAAAAACATCTAGCCCACTAACACCGGGTAAGAAGGACAGTGACGAGTCAGCACAATAGACTTCCCTATGGGAGTCGAAACGATCAAGGCCTCCGACACGAACTCCGATAGAATACTGGTTGATCGGCAAAATTGCTCAGCCACAAAAGAATGGGAAGCGTCAGAATCAAATAAAACATGAGCGACGCAAGCAAAAATAAGAAGAATACCCTCAATGACTCCGCTGGTCGATGACTACGGGTCCTGGCCTAGCGCCTATTTCACAGAATAAAATGGCCTTGAGCTGGAAGCGTAAGCAAACCGGAAGACTGAGGGTCCTGAGTCTAAGCCTACTGGGCTGCTATACACACTGGACCTAGGGATCGGACAACATACGGATATCCCCTCTGTTGGTGTTGCGGCTGCTGCTGTCGCTGCTGTGGTTGTCTCTGCTGAGGAGGTCTGCTTGGCTACCTTTGCTGCTGAGGAGGAGCCCTAAGAGTAGCGAGTGGAAGCTGTACTCTCTACTGCTGCTGAGGAGGACGAGGAGGGGACAACTGCAGTGGCCTCTACTGCTGAATGGGGAGATGACACTCACGCCTCCGATGCCTGGCCTGTCCACAGCCGAAGTATACACCAAAAAAGGGGCGGGAAGATAAAGCGGTTGGCGGTGCTGATATGAGGAAGAAGCTATTGTCTGAACCGAAAGTTGTCAAAACCCTAATCTGCCCCTCCATCTCTGTTGACAGTGCTGCCTGGAACTATCAGATGGTGCTCTCCTCTTCTGGTTTCCATCAGAACTCTACTCTCTCGACCTCTGGGTCATAACCCAGTCCTCTTCGTAAACTAGTGCTCGATGAACGACCTGGTCGAATGTCTTCAAACAATGCCCTATCACACGGTTGCGAAAGGCAGGGCACAAACTAGTCACAAAACGACGAGCCCTCATCTTCTCGTCGCTGGTGAGATGAGGAGAAAATCTAGACAGGGCCAAGAAATGGGCCTCATACTGAGATACAGTCATATCACCCTGCACTAGGGTCTCAAACTCGATAGCCTACTGGATCTGAATGTGCTCGGGGTAGAATTTCTAGTCAAAACGGACCACGAACTCGTCCTATGTCCAAACGAACTAAGGCCCGACCATCCTAGATACAGATGACCACCAGTGACGGGCCTCATGTAAGTGTTATAGTCACATGCTCCTTTGGTTGTCAAATTTTGTGGTGCCAAAACCTTTATCTGTGTCGTGTATGTAAGTTGATTTATATATGTTCAAGACACGGCCTCACAAGTGCTTCAAGTTAAGTACATTGATCAACTATAAGTCAAGTCAATCCATGTACTTTGTCAAGATCTGTAAGCATATATGTTCAAAGCTACTTCGATAAAGATTACAAGACTAAAGTACACTTTAAGTCTCAAGTGCAATTCAAGATGAAGTTTGAGTTCAAGCTTTTGAATATCTCAAGACTAAGCTACATCAAGTGCGAGAGCTCAAGCTTGATAAGGTTCAAAGGTCTACCTTCGCTGAATGAATGAAGTTCAATGTTCATACTTCATGTTCCAGGTATGATAGACCTTAGATTGACCTTAGGGTAGGTCATTTTAAATACATAATTCAAACTATATGTTTATACATGATTTTGTTCTGTTCTAAGACTAGTTCTGGACCTTGTTCGACTAGTCCTAGCATTGCCTCGACCAGTCCTAGAAATTTCAAGACTAGTTGTAAGTTGTTAAAAATTTTTAAAAATTTGTAGTTAAGCTACGACCAGTCCTGGAGATTGTTTGACCGGTTGTGTGAACAGTGTCGACCTGTCCTACAACCAGTCCTGTATTTACAATTCAAACTCCAGTGATGTATTTGGGGTTCCTTCGACCAGTCGTGAGGGTCTTACGACCAATCGTAGACAACTTACGACCAATAGAAGAATGGTTTTATCCCATCGCGCCCAAATATTCAAAAATCCGTTCTACTACGACCTGTTGAAGTGTCCTCAAGACCAGTCGTAGACGAGGTTTCTACTACTATAAATTGAGTACAAATTTCAGAGTTTCATATAGAAATTCAAGTAAAATCAAGGATCCACTCTGAGATAAGTTTGTGTTCATTTGAAGCTATTTTGTGCATAATTAATATTCCTTTTGTTAGCTTATCTACATTCCAATCTGATTTGAAAAGAAAAAAATTCTATAATTCTTTCTTCTTTGAATCAAAATCAAATACAGCTAGCCCATTTGATTTAACTTAAAATCAATTAGAACTTAGAACCATTTTAAAGTGAGTATTGGACTTTGAACTTCTACATTCAATCATCTACTCCGATTGGTTCTTCCGGGCTACAACGAAAGGAGAAATTCATGTATTTTACATTTATTGTAATTTACATTTCTTTTTGGTTTGTTTTGAGATTGAGTCAGAAAAATCTCATTGTGTGGTTATCTAAGGAGAGACAGAAAACTCAGACAGAGGAGTTTTTAAATTGTGTAAGCCCAAGTTAAAAAAACATAATTGTGAAGGTTTTAGGTGAACCTGTGAAACCTATTTTGATAGTGAACGCTGATATCCCTTGTGTGAGGATATTAGGAGTGGAGTAGCAATTTGTGTGGCTATTTTATAACAGTTGGTGTACACACAGGCGAACCATTATAACTCTTTGTGTTTTGTGGATGCGTGATTTATTCTTTCTATCTTTTATCATTCAAAACTGTGGAATGTACGTGTGGATGTGAATGTTATAATTTTTTCATTTCAAGCACAGTGGGGAATGGTGTAATAATTTAGATTTAAATTTCTGTAATTTATTTCAATTCCTTGCTATTTATTTATTCCTCTTTGATTTGAGTTTTTGATACAAAGGACATTCTATAAATAAGGTTGTCCTGTCATAAACCCTTGGTTTTTATGTGCAAGGTTGTCCTTAGAACTGAATTCGTATCAACCTCTCAATACTAGTTTACTGAGGTTGTTTTTATTTCAGCTTTAAGAATTGAATTATTTCTATTTGGCTATCTCTTGGTTTTATTCCGCTGTAATACTTTTAATTTGGCATAATCCTATTCACCCCCCCCCCCCCCTCTAGGACATATAGCTAGGCCATTTCAAGTGGTATCAGAGCCTAATAGCTCGCTCTTATTATTTTTTATTTGGATTTAATTCCTAAGCTAACGATCTAAGCTATATAAAGATGTCAAATTTTGATAGCTTATTAGTCACTAGGCCTTCACCCTTTGATGGCTCCAACTATGCCTATTGGAAAGCCAGGATGAGGATCTTCCTCAAATCAATGGATGAGAGTGTGTGGCAAGTCATAGTGACTGAATGGAATCTCCTACCATTGAAGTAACTGGAATCGATGGTTCAAAATCAATGAGAGTCACTCCTTATTTCTCTTGGACCACCCTTCAGAAAAATGAGAGTAGTGTCAATGCAAATACACTAAATGCAATTACTTGTGCACTATTACCGGATGAGTTCAAAAGAATCATATCTTGTGATATTGCAAAGCAAGCCTAGGATATATTAGAAATGACACACGAGGGTACTACAATTGTCAAAAAATCTAAAGTCAAACTCCTCACAACCAAATTTGAAGAAATTCATATGGAGGAAAATGAAATGTTTATGGACTTTTACACGAGATTAAATAACATTGTAAACTCGATGTGGGGTCTTGGTGATAAAATTCCAGAAAGTAAAGTGTGTGCAAAGATACTACGCTCTCTTCCTGAACGGTTCAACTCTAAAGTAATCGCGATTCAGGAACTTCGTGATACGGATAATATGAGGGTAGAAGAACTAGTTGGTTCTTTACAAACCTATGAGTTAAACTTTAAAGCTCTTAAAGGTAAATCTATCTCTCTAAAATCTTCTAAATGTATTTCTGAAGAAAATTATGATTCTGCAGATGATATGGCTCTTTTAGCAAAGAAGTTTTATAAAATTTTCAAAAGCAAGAAAATGGTAGATTTTCAAAAATCAAATGATAAGAAAAGATCTAAACCTAAATCTAAAACTTAGAAGTCTTTGAAAGATAGTCAATGTTACAACTGCTAAGAATATGGGCATTTAGTAAACAAATGTCCTAAAAAGGACAAACCCAAAAAGAAGGGTATGTTGGCTACTTGGGATGAATCATCTGATTCTGAAGCCTCTTCTAAATCAGAAGATTCTGAAACCAAGTCGGGCAATGAAGTAAAAGCCCTTATGACTCTAGCCAAGTTCACTTTTTCAGATCATGATGATTCAAGTAGTGAGGAGAATCTGAATAGTGAATGTGAAAATGAAGATGATCTTCAAGATGCTTACAATGCCCTATACAAGGGAAGTTGTAAAATTGCTGTCAAACTTAAACTTTAAAAATAAAAGTTTTCTAAACTCAAAGAATGTTTGAATCACTTGTTTTAGAAAAATCCCAAATTTCAGATTGTTTTGAAAAATCAATATGCAATTTAGAATTCAAAACCTCCCTGATTGAAAATCTGAAATCTGAAAATGAGAGACTTAAAAATAAAGTATCTTCTCTTCTGAGTTTAAAAGACACATGGAGATATGTCCAAGGTGATCCAAAGTTAGAGAAACTATTATCCGGATCAAGAAAATGTGGTGACAGATCTGGGTTGGGCTATGATAAGAATATAACTCCTAAACAGGAGAATACTCCTCCTAAGTTTGTGAAAGGAGAGTTCTCAAACTCAAAAGAGACAAGTACTTATCAAAGTTTTTCTAAAAATTCAAAATCTTTTCAAAAACCTAAAAGCAGCTATGTCAACTTCAAAAATCAGAATCGAAACCCACTAGCTAAAAAGATAGTTGATCTACTTAAGGAGCTCTTAAAATCTAACTCTATAGGTCATTCTTACAACAACAGACATAAGAAGACCAACTATACTCTTAAACCCAAAGTAGTTCTGAAATGGGTTCTTAAGGTTGCCTGCTTGGTTGCCCACACCGCTTTCAAAGAAACAAGTCATTCAAAGTGGTACCTGGATAGTGGATGTTTCAAACATATGAAAGGTGACAAGGCTTTATTCACCGATCTTAAAGATATGACTGATTGATTAGTTACATTTGGTGATGGTAGCAATTGTAAGATTATTGGCCAAGGTATGGTCCAACTCTATAACCTCCCTTTATTTAAGAATGTTTTATATGTTGAGGGACTAAAACACAACTTGTTGAGCATATCTCAAATATGCTATAACAAGCATAGTGTGAAATTTTCCAATCAAGGTTGTAAAATTATAAACAAAAAGGGTTCTGTAATATTAACTGGTCGCAGAACTTCTGAAAACTGTTATATTGTAAGTGATGGTAGCTCATCTAATCAATCGTGCTACATGGTCCATACCAATGAGACAGAATTATGGCATAAACGCCTTGGATATGTGCACTACCATAACTTATACAAATTGAGCAAAGGAGAACTTATTAGAGGTCTACCTAAGTTGTAAAAAGTAGACAAAATATGTGGTGAATGCCAGTATGGTAAACAAACTAGGAGCTCTCACAAAAAAGTGAACTCTAATGCCACATCAAGACCACTCGAGCTTCTCCACATGGATCTTGTTGGACCAACCAGAATGGAGAGTCGTGGTGGCAAAAAATACATCTTGGTAATCATGGATGATTATACCAGATTTACTTGGGTAGCATTCTTAAGGGACAAATCAGAAACCCTTGATGAAGTGAAAAAGATTATCAAACGAATTCAAACTGAGAAAGGTTCTCAAGTATGTAAGATCCATAGTGACCATGGATCTGAGTTCGAAAATAGCAGTTTTGAGAAATTTTGTAGTGATTAGGGAATATCGCATGAATTCTCTGCGCCCAAAACACCACAAAAAAATGGAATTGTGGAAAGAAAAAATAGAGTGCTTCAAGAAATGGAAAATGTAATGTTAAATAGTATGAAGCTCCCTAGAAATCTTTAGGCTGAAGCAGTGAATACTGCCTGCTATATTATTAACCATGTTTATACTTGTAAATCTAATAATAGAATGACGTATGAATTATGGTTTGATAAGAAGTCCACTGTCAAATACTTTCGAGTTTTTGGCAACAAGTGCTATATTCTATGTGATCGAGAAAATTTGAAAAAGTTTGACACTAAGAGTGATGAAGGTATCTTTTTATAATACTCTTTAAACAGTCGTGCATATCGTGTATTGAATAAAAGGACTGGTGTTATTCAAGAGTCTATAAATATGGTCATAGACGATCACTTGAATACACCTGCCCCAAGTTCAGATAATGATGAAGTTCTTTTGACTGACAAACAAGATACTTTATCAAATCAAACTGATTTTGAATTGAGGACTGTTAAAGATCATCCAACTTCTCAAATTCTTAGAAACCCTCTCACTGGTGTACGCACTCGTAGTCAACTTGAAGACATATGTAATTACGTATGTTTCATATCCCAGATAGAACCGATTAACGTAAAAGAAGCTCTTTCTGATGAAAATTGGATAGTTGTTATGCAAGAAGAACTTAATTAATTTATTCAAAATGATGTTTGGTATCTTGTTCCTAGACCTAAAGATAAATATATTATTGGAACAAAGTGGATTTTTTAAAATAAGTTTGATGAACTTGGTAATATTATTCGAAAAAAGGCAAGATTAGTTGTACAAGGGTATACTCAAATTGAAGAAATTGATTACGATGAAACCTTTGCACTAGTTGCTCTTCTTAAATCAATCAGACTTTTTATATCCATTGTTTGCTATAGAAAGTTTAAAATTTATCAAATGGATGTAAAGAGTGCCTTTTTGAATGGTGATTTACATGAAGAAGTATATATTGAACAACCTACAGGGATTGAAGACCCTAAGTTTACTAATCATGTATAATGTCTTAAAAAAGCTCTCTATGATCTAAAACAAGCTCCCAGGGTATGGTACGAGAAATTAACTAAGTTCCTACTCAGTCATAACTTTCAAATAGGTAGTATCGATAAGACGCTCTTTGTTAAGAAACATAATGTATGAAATCTTAATGGTTCAAATCTATGTTGATGATATTATTTATGGATTAACTTATGCTAACATGATTGTTGAGTTTATAGATGTAATGAAATCTAAGTTCGAAATGATCATGGTTGGAAAAATGAATTATTTCCTAGGGTTGCAAGTAAAATAACAACCTGATGGAATTTTTATTTCTCAGACCAAATATGCTCTGAACTTGATCAAAAATTTTGGATTTGAGAATGGTAAAACTTTTGATACTCTTATGAGTACAACCCTAAGACTCTCAAAGGACTCTACAGGTAAAAATGTTGATCCTAAGTTATATCGTAGTATGATTGACAGTTTACTTTATTTAACTACTAGTAGACCTGATATTGCTTTAAGTGTTGATATTTGCACTAGATATCAGTCTAATCCTTAAGAATCACATTTAACTGTTGTTAAGCGGATTATGCGATATGTCGTAAGTTCAGTTTATATGAGTCTCTAGTATGCATATGATACTAGTATTCAGTTGGCAGGGTACATTGATGCTGATTGGGCTGGAAATATCGATGATAGGAAATCAACTAGTGGTGGTTGTTTCTATATCGAAAATTATTTAGTTTCTTGGTTTAGCAAGA
Organism: Magnolia kwangsiensis; assembly: GCA_037074715.1. NCBI lineage: Eukaryota > Viridiplantae > Streptophyta > Magnoliopsida > Magnoliales > Magnoliaceae > Magnolia > Magnolia kwangsiensis. The sequence goes on along the minus strand of CM073583.1, from coordinate 39,483,674 downwards.
AACAAAGTTCTATATCACTTTCTACTGCTGAGGCTGAATACATCGCAGCTGAAAATGCGTGTACTCGGCTTGTTTGGATGAAACATATGTTAAGTGATTATGAAATAGCACATGATTCAATAGTTTTATATTGTGACAATACCAGTGCTATAAATATTTCAAAAAATTCAATCCAACATTCACGTACCAAGCAGATTGATATTAGGTATCATTATATTTGTGAATTAGTGGAAGAAAAAATAATATCTTTAGAATACATTCTGACTGAGACTCAACTTGCTAACATTTTCACTAAACCACTCGACAAAAGCAGGCTTAATAAATTAAGATTTGATCTTGGTATGTGCATACAAAATTGATTATTCATGCAACTGTGTATCATAATGTAAATATATTTGAGAATTCATGTGTTGAAATTTCAATTTTTATGAATAAATGCATATTTTTATCGGTACTTGACCAGTCGTGGGTGTACACGACCGGTCCTGGTACGACCGGTCGTGGATAGGCCAAGACCGGTCATGGAGCGCGTTGATTGTTTTAAAATTGGGAAAAAATCTCATCTTCCTCATTTCTAACTTCCTCTCCAACGTGCCGACATTTGACCAGTCGAACCCACCGACCTGATCTTCAAGGTTAGTGCATTCTTTTGGTCAATATAGTAGATTCAAGTTCTATTCTCTTCTTTATTATCATTGGAGTACTTGATTTCAAGCTTTATTGAGATTTTAAGGGTTTTTCTTTTCCATTTGCTGATTTAGAAAAACCCATCTTTATTTTCTTGTGATTTCTTGCGCCTTTGTATTCCTTTATGGTAATGGATGCTAAAGGAAAAAAGAAAATAGCTCATGGTCCATCATCCTCTAGATCAGCTTCCATAACTCAGTGCCATCTTCATTCATCTGAAGATGATCCTGCATTTGTATGGGATTTACGTTTGCGCAAGGTTATTGTTGAAAAAGTTGTTGATCTTAACCACATTGCTCCATTTGGTATCGTTCCTCTCCTCCAAACTATAGGTTGGGACAACATCTTACATTGGGGTGGGCCTGCATACCAATCTATTGCACAATCCATGTTTACATGTATATCTGACTTCTCTACTAAAAATTTAACTTTCAAAATAAATGCTAGAGAAGGGCCTTTTAATGTAGACCGTCATTTAATATCTGGCCTTATGGATATTCCAGTTAATGATGTGAGTATCCCCATTCATATTCTATCTGAAAAACCCTTTGAGACTGAAAAATGGATGCTCACTAGAGCATTATGTAACATGAATGTACAATGGACTCACAAGGGGAATGCGCTCCCCTCAAGGTACTTGTTACCCAGATACAGAGTCCTCCACAGAATTTTTACTTCAAATCTATATCCTCGCTCTAGTAACAAAACAGAGTTGACTGCTTTTATGGTTCATGTTTTACACTCTGTTGTTACTGGTACTAAAGTCTGCCTTCCATCTTTAATATGTCATTTCATCATTCAGTTTCGTCTCCATCTAGGTCATAGTGATATACCTTTTGCCTACCTTATGACTGTTTTGACTTCTCATATGTTGGTCGCTATGTCTGTTGGAGAGGCTCCTATCCATAATCTGATTTTTAACAACATAAATATAAATAAAATGAAGTTGAAATTGGCTCCTAGCCAAGCGGATGGTGATGGTGGAGCTGACGCTGGAAATAAAAAAGAAACTGATGATCTTCCTTCAGACGACATAAACATAGATGATATTTTTGATGAAATTGAGTCTGATTCTGCTAATGACCCTGAGTATGAACCATATGGGTTTGATGCACGTTTACGTGCACTAGAGGAGAAGATAGAGCATATGGATGTTAAAGTTGATAACATGAATGTTGCCCATGATTTACAATTTAAATATATACGCAAGTATCTTAGGTGCTTAAACAAGGGCATGCATTAACTTAATCCTTCCATACCTGCTCCTTCTTCAGGTTCAGATTGAGTGATTTTATCTTTAGTCTGTAATAACCTTAAATTTACTTTTGTTGGATTGTGAACTTTATGTGGTTTGCTAAATATGTTTTATTGGCTGTGGATTAAACTATTTTAATAGTTATGATCTTTATTTTCATATATCTTCTCTCCTTTATTACTCATGTTTATTATCATGTTCCATTGTCTTGTTCTTCCTTTGTCATTTTGTGACAAAAGGGGGGAGAATTCCTATGGTTTTGGAGATGAATTAATTTATTGAGTAGTTGGAAACATGTGCTACTCAGGGGGAGTAAGAAGGTGAAGTGTTTTTCCTACTTCATTTGAGGTGTGCTAGTTGTTGTATGTCAACTGGTGCATGATTCTTTAACCAGGCTGTAACTAGTTCTTTTTGTTATAACCTGTGCTTAATTTTTTGTGTTCATCTTGGTTGTATTATTGATGAGTGTGTTGTCACAAATTTGATAAAGGGGGAGATTGTAAGTGTTATAGTCACATGCTCCTTTGGTTGTCAAATTTTGTGGTGCCAAAACCTTTATCTGTGTCATGTGTTTGCATTTTGATTTATATATGTTCAAGACACAGCCTCACAAGTGCTTCAAGTTAAGTACATTGATCAACTACAAGTCACGTCAAGCCATGTACTTTGTCAACATCTAAGACTACTTCGATAAAGATTACAAGACTAAAGTACACTTCAAGTCTCAAGTGCAATTCAAGATGAAGTTTGAGTTCAAGCTTTTGATAATCTCAAGACTAAGCTACATCAAGTGCGAGAGCTCAAGCTTGATAAGGTTCAAAGGTCTACCTTCGCTGAATGAATGAAGTTCAATGTTCATACTTCATGTTCCAGGTATGATAGACCTTAGATTGACCTTAGGGTAGGTCATTTTAAATACATAATTCAACTATATGTTTATACATGATTTTGGTCTGTTCTAAGAGTAGTCCTGGACCTTGTTCGACTAATCCTAGCATTGCCTCGACCAGTCCTAGAAATTTCAAGACTAGTCGTAAGTTGTTGTAAATTTTTAGAAATTTTTGGTTAAGCTACGACCAGCCCTGGAGACTGTTTGACCGGTCGTGTGAACAGTGTCGACCCGTCCTATGACCAGTCCTGTATCTATGATTCTCCAGTGATGTATTTGGAGTTCCTTCAACCGGTCGTGAGGGTCCTACGACTAGTCGTAGACAACCTACAACCAATCGAAGAACGGTTTTATCCAATCGTGCCCAAAAATTCAAAAATCCATTCTTCTACGACCAGTCGAAGTGTCCTTACGACCAATCGTAGATGAGGTTTTTGCTACTATAAATTGAGCACGAATTTCAGAGTTTCATATAGAAATTCAAGTAAAATCAAGGATCCACTCTGAAATAAGTTTGTGTTCATTTTAGCTTATTGTTATTGTAACACCGTAAAAATCGAGGGTCGTGTATAAACTCAACTCCCGAGTTCCAGACCGTCACTTATGCAACAAAGATGATTATGATTCAATGTTGTCTGAGTTAAAGCATTCACATGAGTAAAAGTATACCAAAACTGCAATTCATACTCCAGATCCAGTGATAAAAGCAAGCGGAAGACTAAAGAATATATATATCACTGTATGGAAAAACAAAGTAGATCTCAACTGTCACTAAAGTATGAATACATCACTGAGTCTCATATACATGTAAATAAATAAATCAAAATGTTCAAAATAGTCCTACTGAAGTCCCGTCAACCCAGGTCACCTAAGCAAAGCCATCATGGTACTGCATGTACGAGAACTCGTCCTGGTCCTCGTCAAAGTCTGGCTCTGCCTCCTGGATCTCAGCATCACCTGCATCTAAAACAGGGTCTGGTGGATGTTGCAAACACCATCCCGTAACGTGGGAATGAGTGATCAACTCAGTGGAATCATAGAGCAAAGATTAGCATGTTCACAAATCAATCATGCGATAATAGTAAAGCAGTAAATCAGACAATCCTAATACTGTTGTTAATGCAATATGACATGACGTGATTTATACCCTCACCGACGATCTCCCTCATACGGCACCATCTTACGACCGCGGTATGCAATCGACCCTCAAGTGTTCCACATCTTCCACGCACATGCAATGGTATGGTGATATGATTTCTGAGTTGTTATTAGTCCATTCAAACAGCAGGATTGGGAAACTAAGGTACTTCCCTTATATCAATCCCAACACAGATCCTATCTAGGGTCGTCACTCCTAGTAATCTCATACGATGTATATTTTGTAGGTCGCTGCAAGGGCTGCCAGGGCTGTTGCTCTCACTCATTGCACCGCTCCCCCATCACCTTATCAATACAGGCCTACTGTCCTCTACTGCTACTGAAGGGTCGTCGGCTCCCGTAGACTCAGAATACGCTCGCGGTCAGTACAAAGGACTCGTCGCCTGATCAGTGTAGGCCGACAGCAAGAATATAGTGTCCCATACCACCATAATCTACTCACGAGACTAGGTGCTCACTGGTCACTAAGGGGAGGTTTGTGGCCCCAGCGTAGGCCGACAGCTCAACCACGGTGTCCCATACCTCCATTCCCGGCTCATGAGTCTTCGGGGATCAAGGTACCATGGTTAACAGGGTTTACAATGGTAAGTTCAGTACCCTAGGTTCAAGCAGTTATGACTCATGTAGGGTGAACATACAACGGCCAGTCGAGTTACTTGACGGGCTCGACTAGCACGATCGCATCTCAAGTCGAACGACATGAAGTGCATAAAACACTTCGTGTGGCCTAACCACTGCCACCAACTCCAAAACACGGCTCGCGTTCATCGACGCGTCGTTCGTGGCCAAGATAAGTCAACCACGAATTTGTTCAGTTACCGACTGCCTGGACTAAGCATAGTCCCAAACAATTATGCAATCACATCAGCATTCATAGGAGAATATTGGAAATGAAATACAACCATGTGAGCATGTTAACACATGTTATAACATACAACTTAAGAAAATCATCAAGTACATGCATTTCATACATACAATGAGATCATGCATTTGGCTAATATGTAGGAAATCATTTACATCAGCATATTAATTGAGAAATCAATCTCAAACTAATTCATAACACCATTTAATTCAATACATACTAATACAAGCATTTATACAAACACATACACTACACACTTAAGTCTACATATAGTATGTCGACCCGAAGTGCGCAATTAGGCGAATCGCTTCTCCAAACTAATTATGCACTTATTCCTAAAATTCTAATGCGGCAATAATCCATGTCAATCACATCAACAAAATATGAATGAAATCAGTACTTCCTACAAATGACTAAAATGCCCTAAATCTCATATTCTTCGTAGGTTTACGAAACAGGAAACGGATAGCATGTTGTACATGTCAAACAGAGATGCCGTCGATAATCTACTATTAAACGACATTGAAAGTATTGTAAACAGTCAATCAAAGCGTCTAAAATCCGCACCTTGTCTCTTATGGATGTGTAAATTCGAACGGAGCGTATACGCTTCGTCTACGGCAAATAGAGAACCTAATTTACGAGTTACGTCAGCTAACATAATATGAATCCTAGTAAATCTCAAATCAGCAACTTCTAGGGTTATTTCTTACCTGAAAACGAGGAGGAATCGTCGGCTGAGTGATGGAATCGTGTTGCTTAGGCACTTGCAACAGGTGGTGCAAAGACGGAAAAATTCTCCTCCAATCTCTCTCACAAACTCTCACCTTTTCTCTCTCCCAATCTAGGGTTTCTCTCAAATTCGGATGGGAGAGAGGAGTGAGGGTTTCAACCCCTTTTATAAGCTTAAAAATGCCCAAAATAGGCTCAGGTACAAAGTTTACTTAGGGCATATCCAAATCGGGGCTGTTTCGGTCCAAAAGATGATTTCTGATGGTCCCCTGGCCGAATGCGATCAGACTTAAGCTCATGCATACCGGATCTAGCAAGCATCAAGTTTTCAGTCCAGCAGGGTTCGCAGATCGCGCATGGCGGACCAGTTTCAGTTCAGTGGTCACCGCACGTAGATCAGGGCTGCAAGTCTCATGATATGAAATAGAAATTTTTCTTGATCCGAGGGTGTAATCTGGCTGAATTCTGACAGTTAGAACGCTTAATACTGACACGTCAAGTCGTGTGCCAGATTTGAATTTCAAATTCCAAATCTGTCCCTATTTGCACTCTCTTCAGTCCGGGCTCAATGAAATAGCCTGTGGTTATCGTTTGGACTTGATTTTTGAAATGATTGTCAAGTCCAGCAAGGCGGTTTTAACGGTCTAAGATAGGAGGTATCGGACTTTCGACGCGCGGTCTAGATCCAATACAAAATTTTAAAGTGGTCTAGAGAACAAACCTGCTTAGAGTTTGATCCGAGGTTATAGAGTATTATAGAGTCATTGGTTCTACTCGATTTGGGTCTTGTAGAACGTATTTAAGTGATCAGGGACTATTTCCCAGCTACTCTAGCGTTGCGCTAGCTAACTTACGCTTAATTTCCATAGGAATTAATCCTACGCGATTTCTGGTCGAGTTGGTACTCGAGTCCAAGTACGAATTTTTTCACGGGCGTTATAGTTATTTAATTTTGATCTACATTCCAATCTGATTTGAAAATGAGAAAATTCTGTAATTTCTTCTTCTTTGAATCAAAATCAAATACAGCTAGCCCATTTGGTTTAACTTAAAATTAATTAGAACTTAGAACCATTTTAAAGTGAGTATTGGACTTTGAACTTCTACATTCAATCATCTACGCCGATTGGTTCTTCCGGGCTACAACGAAAGGAGAAATTCAGGTATTTTACATTTATTATAATTTACATTTCTTTTTGGTTTGTTTTGAGATTGAGCCAGAAAAATCTCATTATGTGATTATCTGAGGAGAGCCAGAAAACTCAGACAGAGAGGTTTTTAAATTGTGTAAGCCCAAGTTAAAAAGACATAATTGTGAAGGTTTTAGGTGAACCTGTGAAACCTATTTTGATAGTGAACGCTGATATCCCCTTTGTAAGGATATTAGGAGTGGAGTAGCAATCTGTGTGAATGTTTTATAACAGTTGGTATACACACAGACGAACCACTATAACTCTTTGTGTTTTGTGAATGCGTGATTTATTCTTTCTATCTTTTATCATTCAAAACTGTGGAATGTACGTGTGGATGTGAATGTTGTAATTTTTTCATTTCAAGCACAGTAGGGAATGGTGTAATAATTTAGATTTAAATTTCTATAATTTATTTCAATTCTTTGCTATTTATTTATTCCTCTTTTGGTTTGAGTTTTTGATACAAAGGACATTCTAAAAATAAGGTTGTCCTGCCATAAACCCTTAGTTTTTATGGTGTAAGGTTGTCCTTAGAACTGAATTCGTATCAACCTCTCAATACTAGTTTATTGAGGTTTCTTTTATTTCAGCTTTAAGAATTGAATTATTTCTGTTTGGTTATCTCTTGGTTTTATTCTGCTGTAATACTTTTAATTTGGCATAGTCCTATTCACCCCCCCCCCCCCCCTCTAGGACATATAGCTAGGCCATTTCACCTCATCCTGAAGAAGATAGGTCGTAAGGGATACTCTTTGACCCGCAGGGCACTATATAGTGTTAAAAATCCTCGCAAACTCAGTGCGCCATGCCTTGACGGCAGAAGGGTCAGGGTTACCACTAAACCTCGGGGGATCATGCTGTCGGAACTCTCGAGCTATCACACTAGCTCGTGGTAAATCAGACTGCCCAGAAACCTTGGTGGTAGTAGGCTGACGAGTCTGCAATGCAGTGGCAACAAGCTGCATCAACTGCTGGAAAGGCAGGGGCGACACTCACCTCGAGCCATTTCACCTCATCAACAAGCTGCATCAACTGCATCAAATGCTCAGCCCTTATAGGTACTGTCGGAAAGGCAGGGGCGACACTCACTTCGGGCGAAGGCATGGGTGCAGACGGGGGAGTAGGAGCCTCAGTAACTGGAACAACAGGCTGAGGAGGGGGAACCGACCGAGGAACCAAAGTAATTGAAGGAGCGGGTGCTACAGGCTCAACTGGGGGGAACAGGCTGGATCAGGACCTTAAGAATCGGATCCTCAGCAACGGGAGCAGGATGTGCTCGAGTCGGATGGGTATCTCGCGTGCCTCGTCCACGGGCACCACAACTACGGGCACCACCTCCACGCAGCATTATCTACAAAATAATGATGACGTAAGGAATCAAGATAATTATAAGCTCAATACGGAGCGAAAGGAAAGATCTTGGGATACTACTTGCCCTATGTTCTTGGCAAATATGCGATGTTATCCTGAGTCATTCCAGAATTACTTGCTATTCTCTGATACGAACTCCTGTCATGCCATAGACTCGGTAACCGGACTCATAAGGAACCTGATGCCCGGTTCTGGCCCCAACAGCCTCCATAGTACCCCATTCTCGGCTCTTAAGGTAGGTTTCAATCCTGAGATTCTATAAGGAGGATTTTCATAACAGTAGAATCATTACCAATATGAGCATACCCAATATCACAGCAAGTACATCTGAGAATAATAAAGGGCACACATTAGAGAATTCAATAAGAATTTGAACTTTTTCAAGCTTACATCAGGTTCGAAAGGACATACATAAGATGATGAGAAAAGAGAAAAAAAGGATCAGCAACACTGGAGTCCTCAAGCTCAACTCCACTCCACGCTCTACTGCTATGTCGCCTGCTTAGAGTCTCCTGCACATATCAATCGTGCATAAGCTTATAAAAGCTTAGAGGGTGGTGTAAGTGTGTGACAATGGTGTACAGAAGAATAGCAGGAGATGCAAGAATGGAAACATGCTCAATGAAAATATCACTAGCCTTACCAAGGCTTATTATGAATATAATGTGATGAGTACTGGATGCCATAACAAGGCAATGTATGAAGGGGCTTACATAGATAATACTAATGCGATGCAAGTAATGATAGTGCTCATAACCAAACCATATGTCAAGTATATTTTCAATTATAAGGAAATCACCGGAGTCCAGTACACTGTTGAATGACTGCCGCTTTACAGACCCCACATAGTCAAACGAGCGTAAGGGACCTCACTACCCTCCTGTGGACAGTCAATCACCAACAAAGCCTGACGGTAGCAGACCCATTTACGAGCTGGTCAGACTCAGCCTAGCAATACCTCCTTACACCAGGCAGGTAAGGCCACACCCCTATCCAACCGACTACACGACAGTGAGACTCGCATCCTAACGGTATGAGACCCTCGTGCACTCATAGTTTCTACTCAGTCAAGGCATTGGAGCAGATCCTTGGTACCATGAAAGTTTTAAGAATTTTACTCACTGACATCTTATGCACCCAGTATGCTCAAGTAATATTTTTGGTGTCCACTCATATGACCATCTATGAATATCCCTGTGGAGGTGAGGCCCTGATGAAGTAAGGGTAGTATCATCACGAAATGCTATGCTAATAGATGAGTCACACATACAGATCATGCACTAGCTGTAAGCACGTAATGTGCATAAGGGGAGGAACTCCATCCCTCAATGACCACCACACAATGCAATCAATTCATACAGATGATGCATATGGGTCACAAGAATGTAAGTGTGCGTCTTGTGGAATATGCAAGCCTTCGCCTTAAGGAGGGTCAAGGTCTAAGCACATAGATAGGATCCTAAGGAGAAGAAAAATCCTCTAGTGGGGGCCCAGTACTTTGGGGTGACCCACAAGCTAAGAGAGGGTCATGATCCTAAAAAGGAACGGTCCTAGCCAGGCCCAAGGTGGACTTTCAACCACCCATAAGGGCCTCTATGGGCCTACCTTAGGGCCACCAAAGAGGATATTCAACCTCAACTGGGTCCCAAAAGGTAGCCCACTACGCATATAATGTAAGGTGTAAGGCCTAAGCAATGTATGGTCTAATGGGCCACACTTTGAGCCTAATCTCATAGACCATATAGTGGGCCCTCAAGTGAGGTTTGGGCCCAACCATAACACTCATAAACCCATATGTTGTGGTGAGCTTCATGGGCAGCCCGGTAGTTCATTTACATAGGCAATTCTCACATTTAACACAAGTGACTTGGGCATCACTTTTTAGCCCAAGTATGGGGTCAATTTTAATGGGTGGCCAAAGGCCCAACTTCTTGCATATTCTTGCCTTTAAGCCCATCACAATATATGAGAGAGTATAGGCTTAAGATCAATAGGCCTATCCAATAGGACTTAGTCCACAAGGCCTAGTTACCAACACAAAAGGACGACTATGCATATATATATATATATATATATATATATATATATATATATATATATATATATATATATATATATATAACACCCTAAAAATCGGGGGTCGTTTATAAACTCAACTCCTGAGTTCCAGACCGTCACTTATGCAACAAAAATGATTATGATTCAATGTTGTCTGATTTAAAGCATTCACTTGAGTAAAAGTATACCAAAACTACAATTCATACTTCAGATCCAGTGATAAAAGCAAGTGGAAGACTAAACAATATATATATATATATATATCACTGTATGGAAAAACAAAGTAGATCTCATCTGTCTCTAAGGTATGAATACATCTCTGAGTCTCATATACATATACATGAACAAAATGAAATGTTCAAAATAGTCCCACTGAAGTCCCATCAATCCAGGTCGTTTACGCAAAGCCATCATGATACTGTATGTACGAGAACTCGTCCTGGTCCTCGTCGAAGTCTGGCTCTGCCTCATGGATCTCAGCATCACCTGCATCTAAAACAGGGTCTGGTGGATGTTGCAAACACCATCCCGTAACGTGGGAATGAGTGATCAACTCAGTGGAATCATAGAGCAAAGATTAGCATGTTCACAAATCAATCATGCGATAATAGTAAAGCAGTAAATCAGACAATCCTAATACTATTGTTAATGCAATATGACATGACGTGATGTATACCCTCACCGACGATCTCCCTCATACGGCACCATCTTACGACCGCGGTATGCAATCGACCCTCAAGTGTTCCACATCTTCCAGGCACATGCAATGGTATGGTGATATGATTTCTGAGTTGTTATTAGTCCATTCAAACAGCAGGATTGGGAAACTAAGGTACTTCCCTTATATCAATCCCAACACATCCTATCTAGGGTCGTCACTCCTAGTAATCTCATACGATGTATATTTTGTAGGTAGCTGCAAGGGCTACCAGGGCTGTTGCTCGCACTCGTTGCACCTCTCCCCCATCACCTTATCAATACAGGCCTACTGTACTCTACTGCAACGGAAGGGTCGTCGCCTCCCGTGGACTCAGAATACGCTCGCGGTCACTACAAAGGACTCACCGCCTGATCAGTGTAGGCCGACAGCTAGAATATAGTGTCCCATACCACCATAATCTGCTCACGAGTCTAGGTGCTCACTGGTCACTACGGGGAGGTTTGTGGCCCCAGCGTAGGCCGACAGCTCGACCACGGTGTCCCATACCATCATGCCCGGCTCATGAGTCTTCGTGGATCAAGGTACCATGGTTAACAGGGTTTACAATGGTAAGTTCAGTATCCTAGGTTCAAGCAGTTATGACTCATACAAGGTGAACATACATCGGCCAGTCGGGTTGCTTGACGGGCTCGACTAGCTCGATCGCATCTCAAGTCGAACGACATGAAGTGCGTAAAACACTTCGTGTGGCCTAACCACTGCCGCCAACTTCAAACATGACTCGCGTTCATCGATGCGTCGTTCGTGGCCAAGACCAGCCAGCCACGAATTCGATCGGTTACCGACTGCCTGGACTAAGTATAGTCCCAAAAAATTATGGAATCACATCAACAATTTATATAGGAATATTGGAATTGAAATACAATCATGTGAGCATGTTAACACATGTTATAACATTCAACTTAAGTAAATCTTCAAACACATATATTTCATGCATGTAATGAAATCATGCATATAGTCAACATGTAGGAAATCATTTAGGTCGGCATATTAATTGAGAAATCCATCTCAAACTAATTCATAACATCATTTAATTCAATACATACTAATACAAGCATTTATACAAACACATACACTACACACTTAAGTCTACATATAGTATGTCAACCCGAAGTGCGCAATTAGGCGAATCTCTTCACCAAACTAATTATGCACGTATTCCTAACTTCCTAATGCGACAACAAACCATGTCAATCACATCAACAAAATATGAACGTAATCTTTACTTCCTACAAATGACTAAAATGCCCTAAATCTCATATTCTTCGTTAATTTACGAAACAGGAAATGGAGAGCATGTTGTACATGTCAAACGGCGATGCCGTCGATAATCTACTATTAAACGACATTGAAAGCGTTGTAAACCGTCAATCAAAGCGTCTAAAATCCTCACCTTATGTCTTGTAGACTCGTGAATTGAAACGGAGCGTATACGCTTCGTCTACGGCAGTAGGAGAACCTGTTTTACGAGTTACGTTAACTAACACACTATGAATCCAAGTAATCCCTAAATCAACAACTTTTAGGGTCGTTTCATACCTGAAAAAGTGGAGAAATCACCGGCCAGGTGATTGGGAAGAGTTGCTGAAGCACGTGCAACTAGCGGCACGAAGGCGAAAAAAATCCCTCTACTCTCTCTCTCAAACTCTCTCCTTTTCTCTCTCCCAAAGCTAGGATTTTCAACCCCTTTTATAAGCTTAAAAATGCCGAAAACAGGCTCCGGAACGAAGTTTACTTAGTGCATATCCAATTCGGGGCTGTTTCGGTCCAAAAGATGCTTTCTGGTGGTTCCCTGGTCGAATGCGATCGGACTTAAGCTCATGCGTACCAGATATAGCACGTATTAAGTTTTCAGTCTGGCAGGGTTCGCAGATCGCACGTGGCGGACCAGTTTCAGTTCAGTGGTCACCGCACGTAGATCAGGGCTGAAAGTCTCATGATATAAAATAGAAAATTTTCCTGATCCGAGGGTGTAATCTGGCTGAATTCTGACGGTCAGAACACTTAATACTGACGCGTCAGGTCGTGTGCCAGATTTGAATTTCAAATTCCAATTATGTCCCTATTCGTACTCTCTTCAGTCCGGTCTCAATGAAATAGCCTGCGATTGTCGGTTGGACTTGATTTTCGAAATGAGTGTCAAGTCCAACAAGGCGGTTCTAACGGTCTAAGATAGGAAGTATCGGACTTTCGACGTGTGGTCTAGATCCAATACAAAGATTCAAAGTGGTCTAGAGAACAAACCTGCTTAGAGTTTGGTCTGAGGTTATAGAGTGTTATAGAGTCGTTGGTTCTACTCGATTTGGGTCTTGTAGAACGTATTTAAAGTGATCAGGGACTATTTCCCAGCCACTCCAGCGTTGTGCTAGCTAACTTACGCTTAATTTCCATAGAAATTAATTCTACGCGATTTCGGGTCGAGTTGGTACTCGAGTCCAAGTATGAATTTTTCACGGGCGTTACAATATATATATATATATATATAAAATATCACATAATGGGCCTTAAGGAAATAGCCCAAAAGCCATTCAATTCATACTTTTATGGACTTAGAGGGCAGCCCATAAACCCAAAAATTCACATGGGTAGGGCCTAAACTGACAGTGTGGGACTTGCCATACTAGCCCAAAGGCTTAACAAGACCCTCCACAACATGCATTAATGTGTGCGTTGTAAGTCAGCCTATAGTTAAATACTTCATGAGGGCACCAAGGCCCACAATACACATGATCAGCTTATAGACGGCCCATTGGGTTCACAATTCAATAAGGTCAGCCCTTGAACAATGTTGAGCTCAAGGGAGAGGTTTACAGTCCATTAGGCTTATAAAACTATTTAAAATTTGGTTAATGTTAACCTACAACATCACCACAAAGGTGGGCCTCAAGGGGCACTAATTAAGCTCAAAAATGTCTAAAAAAAAGAGGCTAGAGTGTATGTAATACTCCCTTGAATCTGGTGGGCCACATCAGCCCTAACAAGGTCAACTATGCAGCAATATTTGGGCCCCTTGCTGGAATTCCAGCCGACCCATTTCTTAGGCCTTCTGGAGTCTTAAAATTTATTTAATCTAAATGGGCTACTGACCCATGGTGACCCACACATATTACAGTGGACCCCACTAGATGAAGGAGTGAATACAATATGCCTAGGTGGGCCCACAAAGAATACTGGACGCCCCAGCCTGAGTGTCCCTTCATGGTGGGCCACTCCAGGCCACACCATGGTCAGCTCGAATGTCTGTTGGATCTAAACATTTTCCAGGTGATACGTCCATAGGTGTTCCATACTCTCAAAAAAGTTTAAATTTTTTAGATATTCCTAAGTATTTTAATTAATTTAAACAAAATAGTCTGTCTAAAAAATCGGATAGACCTGGATGTCCTAACATGGTGGGTCAGTCCGGCCCTTGCCACGGTGTGCACAGAGGCCCATTGGACCTAAAATTTGGTAGATGAGTCCTAACATGGGTGGGCCACCTCTCTATAAATTTTTATAATTTTAGGATACTGAAAAGTTTTTTAATTAATTTAAATAATACAATTTGTCTAGGGTGAAATATTGCTAGAATATAATTGTCCTAAATTTAGGGTCATCCAATGGGTTGGTTTTGGGCCTCTAAAATTCTTAAAATTTGGACCCAAGGTCCTTCATCAGGCCTACAACAAGGTGGGATCCAGAAATATGGCCCACCTTCTTAGAAAGTATGTTTAAAATTTTATTTTTTTATGGGACTATACTGCTGGACTGTACAACAGAAAATTTTGGCAGTCCAGTATGTTAGCCTACTCTTTTGGATGCCTAAATGGGATCCCTTGGCCCTAAAATTATGCAGGTAGGTCCTACCATGGTGGGACATCTTCCTACAAAATTTTAAAATTTTTGGGATAGTAAAATTGTTTTATTTAGCTCCTGCAATTTATGGACAGCATGGTCCAAATTTTTATTTTTCCTGTTGCGGCAATGCTGCTGTCCCTAACTTTTACACCCCATTTGAGTGGGCCCAGGTCTATGTAAATTTAGAAAAATGCAAGGAAAACCTTCCTATATAAGTATAAAGTAAGGTCGGTTCCACAAAGGTGGCCCACCATCTCAAAATCAGGGTGATCTTTATGATTTTCCAACAAACAGTATGACTGGACAGTCCAGAAAAATCTGGACCATCCACCCTCCTTGGCCCCCCTTTTTGGGTGATCAAATAGGGACGGATAAAGAAAAAATTTATTATAATTTTAGGTGGGGTCCACACCTCTACGAATAATCTAACAATGGGGGTAAAACAGCCCTCTAATTAGCCCATAATCCATGCCAAAAACAACGTAGAAACAGTCCAAAATTTTCTGGATAAAAAGATAAGTCTGAAAATAACTGATCATAACTACTGAATAAAGGGGAAAATACCCCACAAAATTTGTGTTATGGTCCACCTTAGTGGATCCTACAAATATCCAGGCCATACTCCCTTCATGAAACCCATTGCATGTGCCCAAAATGGAGCAAATAGAGTGTCAATGTCCAATGAATGGATAGCCATGAGCGTCCACTTTGCTTGGACGGTCTGGATATTTCGGGGTCACTAAGTAGGCCACACATGTCAAGAAATCAAGAATAAAATAATGAAAAATAAAGATAATCCAGCCACAAGAGAGAAAAATGACATGCATCAAAGAAAGATGCCATGATGAGGTCCATGGAGAATGGCCCCATCCATGGAATATGCATGCAAAGAAATGAGTCATTGGCCTCAATCATGGAGATGTGGGGGACCTCCATCATCACTTGATTGGTCCCAAAAGTCTTAAGAAAGATGAATAAGAATTTAAGAGCACTCACCTTGCTTGGATCTTCAAAGCTCTTGATGCATTGAAATCCTTAGGCTTCAATGACCATGGACGAAGGGTTGAGATGGAAAGTGGAGGGTTAGATGAAGAGGGAGAGGGAAGAGATGTGGTTAGAATTTTCAGCAAGGTAGGAGGTTTGGGTGATCTTGCAAGGAGGAGAAGAGAAAACGAAGGAAGAGAGAGAGATGAGAGAGTTTGAAGAGTTAAAATGATTAGTTTCTTAGAAAAAGATGAGTTTTTGAAAAGAGAAAACAATCATTGCTATGGTATAGGGTGGCTCATCATTGCTTAAAGAAACTAATCTCATCATGGTTTCCTTGAGAAAAGAAGCCATCATTGCTAGACTAAAGGTGGCTTACATGGGGAATAGTGCACATGGGAAAATGTGCAATCAGGTGGGTCTCACCAAAAATGCAATCAACGGTCTAAATAATGTGCGGCCTATAACTTTTGATGGACATGTCGGATTTATGCACAAGACATGGTGTTGGAACCGCGACGACAATGCGGCCGCAATGGCATAGTTTTTGGGTTAATCCGAGTCAGGTCTACGTGACCGAACTCAAGGATGATCACAAACGCTATCCGAAGGTCACGGGTCATCAAAATTTGACCGGTAGGACCGTGAGAATAAAATGAATGAAATGCACACTCATGCACACACATGCACACATGCAAACTTGGGACGGGTCTCACAAACATTTACCCAATCAGTCAGATGCACCATTCCATGGTGGGCCTGGGGCTTAAAAATCAAGTCAATCCATGACTTTTTTGGGCCACACCACATACAAAAGTTGAGAGGGGTTACCCTCCATTAAAATATTCATAACATTTTTTGGGACCACCGAGATGTGGTTCATGAATCCATCCCATCCAATATGTGTGCCCCACTTGGATGAGGAGACAGACCAAGTTTCATATGCATCAAAATTTCAGGTGGGCCCCACCAAGTGATTTTATATATTTTAGGCATTTCTCCACATGATTTTAGATGGTATGGCCCACCTAAGTTCTGTATATGACTGATTTTTGAGATATCCCATAATTTAAAGGGGGCCCATCAAATACATGGTGTTGATGGTCGACACACATCACAGTGAGGCCCACATAGCTCGACCTTATGGGAAGTTCCCATGAGCTCAACTGTACAGAACCTTTTCCCTAAAAGAAAATAGCCCTCATTTCTTACACACCCTGCACCCCCATTCCCTCTCTCACTCCTAGTGCCTTCCGCCCCCATTCCCTCTCTCTCTCTCTCTCTCTCTCTCACTCCGAGTGCCTTTCGCCCTCATTCCCTCTCTCTCTCTCACTCCCAGTGCCTTCCGTCCTCTCTCTCTCTCTCTCTCTCTCTCTCTCTCTTTCTCTCTCTCTCTCACTCCCAGCGCCCTCTTCCCCTATTCCCTTTCCCTCCCTCAGCGCCCTCTTCCCCAATTCCCTTTCCCTCCCTCTCTCTCTCTCTCTCTATAACTTGGAGCTAAACTCAATTCTCTAAACCTTAACCTATAACCTAACCTAAACCTAAACCTATAACCTACACTTATAACCTAAACCTAAACCTATAACCTAAACCTAAAACCTAAAATCTAAACATAAACCTAAAACCTAAATGTATTCTTAAATCCTTAAACTTAAACCTACACCTAATCCTAATCTCAACTCCTTAACCTAAACCTAAACTTGAAAACCCAAACCTAAACCTGATCCCGAACCCGAACCCAATTTCCTAAACCTAAACCTAAAACCTAAATGTATTTCAAATTCTTAAATCTAAACCTACACCTAATCCTAATCTCAACTCCTTAACCTAAACCTAAACTTGAAAACCCAAAACTAAACCCAAACCTGAACCCGAACCTGATTTCCTAAACTTAAACCTTAACCTATTCTCAATTCCCTAAACCTTAACCTATAACCTAACCTAGACCTAAACATATAACCTACACTTATAACCTAAACCTATAACCTTAACCTAAATGTAAAACCTAAACCTAAACTTAAAACCTAAATGTATTCTCAAATCCCTAAACCTAAACCTTTAACTTAAACCTATAACCTACAACATCAACATAAACTTATAACCTACAACATTAACCTAAACCTATACTTATAACCTAAACCTATTCTCAAATCCCAAAACCTATAACCTAAACCTAAACCTATAACCTATAACCTAAACCTTAACCTATAACATATAACCTATAACCTAAACTCAATTCCGTAAACTTTAACCTATAACCTAACCTAAACCTAAACCTATGACCTAGACTTATAACCTAAACCTAAACCTGTAACCTTAACCTAAACATAAAACCTAAACCTAAACCTAAAATGTAAATGTATTCTCAAATCCCTAAACCTAAACCTATAACCTACAATATTAACATTAACTTATAACCTACAACATTAACCTAAACTTATACTTATAGCCTAAACCTACTCTCAAATCCCAAAACCTATAACCTAAACCTAAACCTTAACCTAAACCTACACCTATAACCTAAACCTAAACCTTAACCTATTAACCTATAACCTATAACCTAAACTCAATTCCCTAAACCTTAACCTATAACCTACACTTATAACCTAAACCTAAACCTAAAACCTAAACCTAAACCTAAAACCTAAACCTAAACCTAAAACCTAAATGTATTCTCAAATCCCTAAACCTAAACCTACACCAAATCCTAATCTCAACTCCCTAACCTAAACGTAAACCTAAACTTGAAAACCCAAATCTAAACCCAATTCCGAACCCGAATCTGAATCTCTAAACCCTTAGCCTAAACTTAAACCTATAACATAAATCTAAACCTAAACTTAATTCACTTAACTTAAACCTACACCTTAACCCAAACATATAGCCCGAACCCGAACTTGAACCCGAATTCCTAAACCTAAACCTATTCTCAAATCCCTAAACCTAAACCTATAACCTATAACCTATAACCTAAACCCAAACCTAAAGTTATAACCTTAACCTAAACCTATAACCTAAACCTTAACCTATAACCTAAATCTATAACCTAAAACCTAAACCCAAACCTAAACCCGATCCCGAACCCGAACCCGATTTCTTAAACATAAACCTTAACCTATTCTCAATTCCCTAAAGTTATAACCTATAACCTAAACCTAAACCTAAACCTAAAACCTTAACCTAAACCTAAAACCTAAATGTATTCTCAAATCCCTAAACTTAAACCTACAACTAATCCTAATCTCAACTCCTTAACATAAACCTAAACTTGAAAACCCAAACCTAAACCGGAACCCGAGCCTGATTTCCTAAACCTAAACCTTAGCCTATTCTCAATTCCCTAAACCTCAACCTATAACCTAACCTAAACCTAAACCTATAACCTAAATGTATTCTCAAATCCTTAAACCTAAACCTACACCTAATCCTAATCTCAAATCCTTAACCTAAACCTGAACTTGAAAATCCAAACCTAAACCCAATCCCGATCCCTAACCCGAACTCGATTTCCTAAACCTAAACCTTAACCTATTCCTAATTCCCTAAAGCTAAAACCTATAACCTAAACCTAAACCTATAACCTTAACCTAAACCTAAAACCTAAATGTATTCTCAAATCCCTAAACCTAAACCTACACCTAATCCTAATCTCAACCTAAACCTAAACTTAAAAACCCAAACCTAAACCCAAACCCGATTTCCTAAACCTAAACCTTAACCTATAACCTATACTTATAATCTAAACCTAAACCTGTAACCTTAACCTAAATGTAAAACCTAAACCTAAACCTAAAACCTAAATGTATTCTCAAATCCCTAAACCCATAACCTGCAACATTAACATAAACTTATAACCTAAACCTATTCTCAAATCCCAAAACCTATAACCTTAACTAAACCTTAACCTATAATGTATAACCTATAACCTATAACCTAAACTCAATTTCCTAAACCTTAACCTATAACCTAACCTAAATCTAAACCTATAACCTAAACCTAAACCTATAACCTAAACCTAAACCTAAAACCTAAACTTAAACCTAAAACCTAAAACCTAAATGTATTCTGAAATCCCTTAACCTAAACCTACACCTAATCCTAATCTCAACTCCTTAACCTAAACTTAAACCTAAACTTGAAAACCTAAACATAAACCCGATCCTGAACCCGAACTTGATTTCCTAAACCTAAACCTTAACCTATTCTCAATTCCCTAAAGATATAACCTATAACCTATAACCTATAACCTAAACCTAGACCTTAACCTAAACTTATAACCTAAACCTAAACCTATAACCTAAACTAAACCTTAACTTAAACTTAAACCTATAACCTTAACCTAAACCAAAACTTATAATTAACCTATAACCTATAACCTAAACTTATAACCTATAACCTAACCTTAACCTAAACCTAAAACCTAAACCTAAACTTATAACCTAAAACCTAAACCTAAACCTAAACCTAAACCTAAACCTAAACCTAAAACCTAAATGTATTCTCAAATCACTAAACCTAAACCTAAATGTATTCTCAAATCACTAAACCTAAACCCACACCTAATCCTAATCTCAACTCCCTAACCTAAACCTAAACCTAAACTTGAAAACTCAAACCTAAACCTGATCCCAAACCCGAACCCGATTGATGTAATAATGTATCCCAATCACATGGAAACAAACAAGAAAATCTTGCTTTGTTGGCAAGCATACTCGAACTCAAGCATTACAATGCATTTATTTCCATCTCCACTATCTATTATGGCATAGATTATTTGAGATTTGGATTTATCTCATTTTTAGAGTCATGTCCTAACACAATATGATAATATTAATAGAAAAGGTGAATTTGTCACCAACATTATTCCAAGACCCATATAGCTTCTCCATATAGGAAGTTGGGTAGGGCACATGCAGCTTGAATCCATCAAAGGAGATAAGGATCACCTCTCATATGTTCTCTCTCTTTTCATTTATTTTTTTATTCCATAGGATTATTTATTTTGTTGTGTCTACTCAAATATACGTACAACATTTTATGAAGCTACTTTAAATCTACCATGAAGGCATGAGTAAGGACTTAAGTGTGTGCACAGTCGGTGATGTGTTCACCACACTGAATTTTGTGAGCCCCACCAGGAAATATGCTATGAATAATTTTTTATATTTTATTTATGATGTTAAACTTATATATATGTATTTATACATGGATGAATGTGATGTGGATAAGATTGTTTGTGTTTGGATGGATGTATTTTATATTTGGATGAATGTAGTTTATGTTTGGATGGATTTACGTAGTTTGGGTTTAGATGGATGTGAATGTGAATATGATGAAATATATTATATAACAGGTGTATATCAGGAAGAATATGATGAAATATATTGTAATAGGTGTATATGAGGAATTGTGTTAGAATATTTGAAAAACAAAAGAGACTTTTACCTATGAAATATTTCGTAGGTAAAAGTCTCATTCACGTTTTTTACGTACAAAAATTTTCGTAGGTAAAACTTTCTGAAGGTTTTTTACTTATTTTTTACTAATGAAACAATTCGTCAGTAAAAGTTTTGTAAATATTTTTACCCACGGAAAGTTTCGTAGGTAAAAGTTTTTTTACTTATTCTTTACCGATGAAATAATTCGTTGGAAATTTTTTTTTAATATTTTACCTATGAAAAAACTCGTCGGTAAAAATTTTTTACTTATTTTTTACCGATGAAACAATTTATCGATAAAAGTTTTCTACATGTTTTTACCTACGAAAAGAATCGTCGGCAAAAGTTTTGTACTTATTTTTTACCGATGAAAAAATTCGTCGGTAAAAGTTTTGTAAATATTTTTACCTACGAAAAAAATCGTGGGTAAAAGCTTTTTACTTATTTTTTACCAACAAAAATATTCGTCGGTAAAAGTTTTGTAAATATTTCTACCTACGGAAAAAATCGTCGGTAAAAGTTTTTTACTTATTTTTTATCGACGAAAAAAATTCATCGATAAAAATCTTACCTTTGCCGACGATTCAAAATTTTTGTCGGTGAAAGCTTTTTGCGACAGTGTTTTATCGACGAAAATTTCCGTTAGTAAAACTTTTTACCTAAGAAAATTTGGCTTTTAGTGATGAAATTTTTCATCGATTATCGTGCCCCAAACTCTGTAACAGGACTAACAAGGAACCCAATGATCGGTTCTAACTGCAACAGCCTCCATAGTACCCCATTCTTGGCTCCTGAGGTAGGTTCCAATCCTGGGATCCTACAAAGAGGATTTCCATAACGGTATAATCATTCCAATTATGAGCATACCCAAGATTACAACAAGTAGATCTGAGAATAACAAGGGGCATACATCACAAAATCCATTAAGAATTTGAACTTTTACAAGCTTATATCAAGTCCGAAAGGACATATATAAGATAATGGGAAAGAGAGAAAAGTCAGCAGCACTAGAGTCCTCAAGCTCAACTCTACTCTACGCTATGCCATTAGGACGCTTGTCTAGGATCTCCCACATACATCAATCGTGCATAAGCTTATAGAAGCTTAGAGGGTGGTGTAAGTGTGTGATAACGGTGTATAGAAGAATAACAGGAGGTATAGGGAAAGAAACATACTCAATGAGAATATCACTAGCCTTACCAAGGCTTATCATGAATACAATGCAATGAGTACTGGAAGACATACCAAGACAATGCATGAAGGGGCTTACACAACCAATGCTAATACGAAACAAGCAATGCCCGTGCTCATATCCAAACCATATGTTAAGTACATTTCCAATTATAAGGAAATCACTGGGGTCCATTACACTGTTGAATAACTGCTGCTCTACAGACCCCGCACAATCAAACGAGCATAAGAGACCTCACTACTTACTTGTGGACAGCCAATCACCAGCAAAGCTTGATGGTAGTGGACCCATTTACGAGTTGGTCAGACTCAGCCTAACAATGCCTCCTCAGACCAGGAAGGTAAGGCCGCACCCCTATCCAACCGACTACATGATAGTGGGAGTCGCGGTCCAATGGTATAAGGCCCTCGTGCACTCATAGTTTTCACTCGATCACGACGTTGGAGTAGATCCTTGGTATCATGGAAGTTTTAAAAATTTCACCCATGGGCATCCTATGCACCTGTTATGCTCAAGTATTATTTCTGGTGTCCACATATATGACCATCCATGAATGTCCCTATGGAGGCAAGGCCCTGATGAAGCAAGGGTGGTATCATCATGAAATGCGATGACAATGCATGAGTCACACATACAGATCATGCACTAGCTGCAAGCACACAATGTGCATGAGAGGAGAAACTTCATCCCTTAGTGACCACCACACAATGCAATCAATTCATACAGATGATGTATATGGGTTATAAAAATGTAAGTGTGCTACTTATGGAATATGAAATCCTCCGTCCCAAGGAGGGTTAAGGTCTAGGAATATAGATAGGTATTCTAAGGAGAAGAAAAATCCTCTAGTAGGAGACCAGTACTTTGGGATGGCCCACAAACTAAGAGAGTCAAAATCCTAAGGAGAAACGGTCCTAGCTAGGCCCAAGGTGGGCCTTCAACCACCTATAGGGGCCTCTATGGGCCTACCTTAAGGCCACCAAGGACGACATCCAACCTCAATTAGGTCCCAAAAGTTAGCCTGCTACTTATGTAAAGAAAGGTCCAAGGCACAATCAATCCATGGCCTAATGGGCTATACACTAAGCCCAATACATAGGCAACCTGGTGGGCCCTTAAGCAAGGTTAGGGCCCAACCATAAAGGTCATGGGTTCACTCATTGTGGTGGGCCTAATGGGCAGCCCATTATCCCAACATATGAGAAATCCTTATATTTAACACCAGTAAGTTGGGCCTCACATCTCGGCCCAAGTATGGATTTATTATAGTGAGCCAGCAAGGGCCTAACTACTTGAGCATTTGGCCCATAAGACCCATCACAATGGCATGGAAAATATAAGACCCAGGGGTTCAACGGACCTATCGAAAATTCCAGTCCAACCAAGGCTATAAGGCCCATAATTAACTAGAAGACTAGCCCAAGAAGAATCCAATTGGAATGGGCCTTTAATCATACACTAATTAAGCCTAAAAAATATAATTAAGATGGTAAGATAACTGACTTAAATCCTCCTCAAATCTAGTGAGCCATACTGCTCCAAAAGAATATTTATAGGCAATAATTATTAGGCTCAATGCCAAATTCCAGCCCACCCAAATTTCTGGGTTGGTTGGAGTCCAACAACCTAGAAATTAATCCTTGATGGCTCACATACATCATTATGGGCCTCACAATATGAGAGAGGATATGAAACACATATATTAAGTGAACCAGGTTGTTGGAATGCAGGCCCAGCAGTAGCTTAAGACAGGGATGTCCCATGTGTAGGCAGTCTTATGGGCCTGGGGTATCTGGCCCAAAAATTCACCCAATAGACCCCAATTGATTACCAAAAAAAAAGGAAGGATGATTAATCCTCTAAGGGCCCCACTTAGATGGATGGTGGGATATACAACACATCAAGGTGGCCCCACGTAGCAAGCTGAACGGCCAGCCTAGGCTGGACGCCCTAGCCTGGGCGTCCCTGCCTAGTGGGCCACTCCCGGTTACACCACGGTCAGTTCAAATGTTCGTTAGGTGTAAAAATATTTAGGGTGATACTTCCATAGGTGGGTCATACTCCCACAAAATTTTAAGATTTTTAGACACAGAAATATTTTAACTAATTTAAATAATACAGTCTATTCAGAAAATTGGACTAACCTGGACATCCCAACATGGTGGGCCAGTCCAGCTCTTTCCATGGTGTGCACAGGTCCATTGGCCTCAAATATTTGTAAGTATGTCCCACCATG
Source organism: Magnolia kwangsiensis (assembly GCA_037074715.1). Taxonomy (NCBI): domain Eukaryota; kingdom Viridiplantae; phylum Streptophyta; class Magnoliopsida; order Magnoliales; family Magnoliaceae; genus Magnolia; species Magnolia kwangsiensis. The sequence goes on along the minus strand of CM073583.1, from coordinate 39,459,061 downwards.
GGTAGGCCACCTCCTTGTAAATTTTCATGATTTTTGGATACTCAGAAGTATTTTAATTAAATTCAGAATTACAATATGTACAGGAAGAAATGTTGTTGTCCATGCATTGTCTACCCAATAAGGTGGGCCCAAACTTCATCTAGGAGGGGGAAAATGGAGGTTTAGTATTTTTTCATAAAATATAGTAAGTTGGGGTCCACAAAAGTGGCCCACCCCTTAGAGAAACTAAGCTGAAGTGTGTGTTTTTCCTCCATACATGTGGGCTGGACAGCCCAACAAGGTGGACCACCCACCCCTATGGGCCTCCCTTTTTGGGTACCATTTCATGGGTCATCTGAGCTGTGACCCACCACACCTTAAGGTGGGGTCCACACCTTCTCATTACAATCCATAATTATAAAGAAAATAATGAAAATCATGATCCAAAAATCCATTCTAAACATTGAACACGACAGTCCATGCAACAGTCCAGATTTTTGGACAGCAATACATGGCTGGATACATCAGCCTAAGACTAGGACACAGGGTGTCTACCTTCCTTAGTGAGCCCCACATATCTCTAGATCATATACTAAGACTAGGACACTTGTATGCATTGATTAAGGTGTCCAAGAATCATGAAGTTGGGTGGTAAGGGCGTCCCACCTTGCTAGATTTTTTCAGGACATCCTAGGCCTACCAAGTTGGCCACACACACATCATCATCCACACATCAGAGAAAAGAGAAGAAGAAAAAAAAAGCTATCTATCCATGGGGGTAGGGCCCCGCCACTAATGGGCCCTCCCAAGAGACAATCTCAACCATGCAATAATGTTACTTGAATATGCAACATTAAACTAATGCATGCATGATCTATGACTAGAATGGGTGGTTGGAATGCCATCCAAACATGACTTTTAGGGTCTGAATGCCCTTAAAATAAAGTGGATGATACAATACATCATGATGGGGTCCATGGAGAATGGCCCCATCATGTTTCATGATATGCATGTAGGATGGGCCAAAAGGCCACATCCATGGGGTCAAATGGAGTCCCCACCATGGATTGGTGGGTCCCATATGATCTAACTAGGAAGAAAAAGAAGATTAAAGGGTAGAAAAGAAAATAAAAAATTATAATCACCCACATGCAAAACAAGTCTCCAAACTCTTACACCATGAAGGTCTTGAGCCTAGGAAGAAGTTTTAATGGTGGATATCTACTTTTAATGGAGGAATTGGGAGTATTTTGAGGATTAGGGTGCTAGAGAAGATAGGGAGAAGGAGATGCTGGAGTGGGGTATTGCTAGCAATGGAGGGAAATGAGAGGGAGGAAGAGAATAAAGAGAGAGAAAAATGCCATCATTATTTTGTAAGAGAAGTCATCATAGCATAGGGAGGAGATTACAATGCTTAGGCTTTTAGGCTAGGCTTGGGTAGTGTTTGTTGAGATGGGTAATGTTTTCATAGAATTTATGTGTAGTGTATAGTGTGTATGGGAACTTGTGCCATGGACGTGGTCCACATGCATTTGTACAAAAGTGGGCCACATGATCAAGGGCCATACTATGTAATGCTCATAACTTTTGATCCATAAGTCGGATGGACACACAAGACACGTCGTTGGAACTGCAACGATGATGCGAACAAGGTGGCATAGGTCTCGGGTCGGGTTTATGTGACCGGACCCAAGGATGACTGCAAACACAATCTGAGGGTTGCAGGTCGCCGAAATTCAACTAGTAGGACCGCGAGACTACAAGAAATGAAATGCATACTTACACACACATACACATGGAGGAACTCGGGTCGGGTCAGTGGGATTTCTTGTAGTGGTGTTTGATTCTAGCGCATAATCCTTTTGTCGATGATGCATAAAATTTGTCTATTTTAAATGATGCCTCAATGTTTTCAGCTAGATAAACATTTTGTTATGAGTAACTTCCTAATCCAAGTAGTGTCCTTATCTGAGCCTAACTTCATCTTCGGATAAGATTTTGACCGTTCTTATTTGTCTTAATCCTAATTAAGGATCGACCATTATTACTTTGATTCCATGACTAATCAACCCTTGTGCAAAGTGGTATGTGATTTTGCTTATTGAAGATAGTCCAATAAAAGGGAAGTCGTGTGCACACTCATGGGAACTTATCCTAATCCTTTTGTCAATGAGGATAGATAATGAAATTGAGGGTTAAGATTTTAGGAGTCTCTATATATGAATGTGTGTGTGTGTGTGTAAGAATAAAACTTTCTTCAAGGCAAGACTATTCCCTGTAAATGCACGCAATCACCTGGTAACTACGTGCATTGGGTAATTCATAGGGAGGAGAATCAAACTCGTGTCTGTGGGGAGCAAACCCATGACCAAAGTCATTCGCCCTAACTGGTAATCCATGAGGAGGGGAATCGAACTCATATCTGTGGAGAGCAAACCCATGATAGTTTGTCAAAACTCGTGACAGATAATCCATGAGGAGGGGAATCAAACTCGTGTTTATGGGGAGAAAACTCACGACCAAAGTCGTTTGCCAAAACTCATGATGGGTAATCCACAAGGAGGGGAATCGAACTTGTGCCTATGAGGAGCAAACAAACGACCAAAGTTGTTTGCCCAAACTTATGACAGGTAATCCACGGGAGGGAAATCGAACTCAAGTTTGTGAGGAGCAAACCAACAACCAAAGTCGTTTACCCAAACTCATGACAGATAATCTACAGGAGGGGAATCAAACTAGTATCTATGGGGAGCAAAGCCCCGACCAAAGTTAATCCCCATAGGGAGGGGAATCAAACTGGTGTCTGTGGGGAGTAAACTTATGACCAAAGTCGTTTGCCCAAACTCATGACAAGTAATCCACTGGGGTAGGGGAAATTGAACTCGTGTTTATAGGGAGCAAACCCACGACCAAAGTCGTTCGTCCAAACTCGTGACTGGTTTTGAGAAGTAAAACCTCACATCTTTTGTATCCTTATATCTAAGTAAAAGGTGAAAAAAAAAAGAGGATAGGATATGCTCATCCTCGAGTATGGATTTGACTATCCTTCTATTGGAGGTGAATGATATTGCATTTAGTGAAGTTGTGTATTATGTGTTTAGGGTATAATTAGCTATATGTGTAAACTATCAAACATTATTAAGATTAAGAGTTTCCTAAAACAAGAAAGACCCTTAGCATGAAGATTAGTTTGCCTCGAACAAAAATACCATTCATAAGTGGTATTTTCAAATAGTCTATTTTTAAGAGATCATAAGTAAATCTATATATGGACTTTCTTTAGTTGATAAAAGGTCATTCCAACCAAAAATTTGCGGCATTATTTAGTTTTCACCTACTTGGAAATCTTGCTCAAAAACCATCTTTTGTTTAGTTTCTTCTTTCTTTTTTACTTTTCTTCTTCTTCTTCTTCTTCTTTTGTTCTTCTTCACCTAAGCTTGTATGGAGAGCATTGAGAAAGTAGTTCCACACCTTTCAAGTAATCGTGCAATCAATGAAGAGGTGATCAATTGACTTCGCATCTCCCATACACATTATACATATGTTAGGAAGCATAAGGGATCTTATTTGTAAATTATTGATTGTCACACTCTCTTTCTTCTCACAAGTCAAGTGAACGCTACCACCATTTGTGGAGCTCTATATGACCATATGAAGAAGATATGGGTGACCAATCTACTGACCTATGTACTCAACTGTCACAAATGGGTGGAAATACAATCACGGTTCCACTAAGGGTTGTATCACACTGACTATTTGGATCACTAACAAGGGCCTTAATATATTCATGGTTTGACAGTAGTGGCATATCAATCCTACAAACACAAGCTAAAAACAACCTCAATAATATGAGAGGGTTTGTATTAGTAAAATAGCCCAAGTTACGTGAAGGGTTTGAATCACTTTGCTTGGTTGTTTAAACATGGGCCTTTGCATATCAATTGATTTCTATCACTGAAAACGACCTTAATAATATGAAGCGGGTGGATCGCTAAAATGGACCAAATTATATAAAGGGTGTGGATTACTAAAATGGCCCAAATTATATAAAGGGTGTGGATTATTAAAATGGCCCAAATTACGTGAAGGGTTTGCATCACTTTGCTTGGTTGTTTCAACATGGGCCTTTGCATATCAATTGATTTGGATCACTGAAAATGACCTCAATAATATGAAGCGTATGGATCACTAAAATGGGCCAAATTATATAAAGGGTGTGGATCATTAAAATAGCCCAAATTATATAAAGGGTGTGGATCACTAAAATGGCCCAAATTACTTGAAGGGTTTGCATCACTTTGCTTGCTTGTTCAAAAATGGGCCTTTACATATCAATTGCTTTGGTTTGGATCATTGAAAATGACCTTAATAATGTGAGGCATGTGGATCACTAAAATGGCTCAAATTATACAAAAGGGTGTGGATCACTAAAATAGCCCAAATTATATAAATGGTGTGAATCACTTAAAAAGAGCCGATAACATGATAAATTTGGATCACTCTAAACAAACCAAGCATTTCAAAAGGTTGCCCCACTTAGATCACTTCTTATGGCACCAATCCAAGAGGTCGGCCCATCCTATAAATGGTATTGTTAGCGAAAATAGAACCATGCTTGTAAATCGTTCGTATTACTAGAAGAGAGCTAAGTGATTAGATTTAGGTCATTGTAAAGGGACCCATTGTGCATGACTTATGCACTCAATTGTCTCAAATTTGTGAAAACACATTTACAAATCTAGCAATGGTTGTAAAACATCAATTACATCCGATAGCTATCATGGACCTCATCAAATATTCATGGTTGACATTAGTGGATTAGACAACAAATAAGGCCCAATAATTAAAATAAAATAAAATAAGTTTTAACTATGGCTCATTTCAATTTGCATTCTTCTTTTTTTCTTTTTGAAAGAAAACCTTATTAAAGGCGGACAAAATATGCTAAAGAAAACAACCCACCTCTACAATTGAGGGGAATTAGATGAGATATTAGCAAGATTAATGGCCTTTACATAAAAAGCTCAACCCAAACATTACATTTTATTTCCCTAACAACCATAACATGCCAAGAGCTCCTACTTTGAAAACATCTCCTATAAAAAAGCAATATCCACAAAGCTTTCCCACTTTTCCCACCCCTCCTACATGCCAAGACCATAGAAGGTCCACAAAAGAATTCGACCTCACCTAAGCTTGTATGGAGAGCATTCAGAAAGTAGTTCCACACCTTTCAAGCAAACATGCAGTGAATGAAGAGGTAATCAAAGACTTCGCATCTCCCACACACATTATACATATGTTAGGAAGCATAAGGGATATTGTTTGAAAATTATTGATTATCAACTTTCTTCCCACAAGTCAAGCGAACACCACCACCCTTGGTGGAGCTTTGTATGACCATACGAAAAAGAAATGGGAGACCAATGTAAACAATGTATAAAACATTTGATTGGATTGTTGAACATGAGCCCTAGCATATCAATTAATTTGGATCACCAAAAGAAACCTCAACAATACAAAGGTTTTGGATGACTAAAATAGCCCAAGTTACATAAATGGTTTGGATCACTTTGTATGGAATGTTAAAACATGGGCCTTTGCATATCAATTGATTTGGATAAATGAAAACGGCCTAAATACTTCGAGCCTAGATTATATGATAGGTTTATGTCACTTAAAAAGATCTAGTGATATGAGTAATTTGGATCATTCCAAACAACCCATGCATTTTAAATGGTTAACACAATTGGATCACTTCGAATGACCTAAGCATTTGAAAAGGTTGGCCATCCTACAAATGGTTTGGTTACTAAAAATGGGACCATTCCTATAAATAATGCGCATAACTAGAAACGAGTTGAGTGATTAATAGTTTTGGATCGCACCGACTATTTGGCACTAACATGGGCCTTGGCATATTCATGGTTTGGATTGTTGAAAATGAGCACGTTGATATGTCAAGATTCCCCATAATGAATTTTTGTGCTTTTGTAACCCAACAAAGAGTATAAAACATTACTTCATTGGCTTGGTAAACAGAAGCCTAAGTTTTCCATTTGGTTTTCATCCAATCAGATTATGGGGTTTAGATCACTTAAAATAGCCAAGCATATGAACAGTTTTGATCCCTTGATTAGGTGCACACATATCAAAGGTTTGTGTCACTAAAAATGAGCCTGATCAAAAGAACAATTTCAATCACTAAGAATTTTAGTGCATGCAACACCCATTAATTGAATTGTTGAGGACAAGACTAACTATATTGATGGTTTGGATCATAGAAAAAAAAACAATCATATGAATAGTTTATATCATTAAAAACAAGTCCAATCATTTGAATAGTTTGTAGCACTGAATAAGGGCCCTAAAATAATAACAGTATGGATCTTTGTGAACCAACTCAATCAAATGAAAGATGTGGATCAACTTAGCAGATCAATTACCATCAATCACTGAAAATAGACTCAATCATATGATGAGTCTGGATCACTAAAAGTTGCTCAAATCATATTAAACATTTTGATCAACTGATATGAGCCCAATCATACGAATTTGGATCGTTGTAAAAAGAAGCCTGATCATTCAAATTTTGTTTAGAATTGAAGAGGTCCCTACAAAATTAACAATGTGGATCACTGAGAAACAACGTCAAATATTACGAATAGATGGATCAACTTAACATATCCATTGGGATGGGTCATGGAAAGAGGTTCAATCATATGATGACTTTAGATCACTAACACCAGCACGAATCATATGATGCATTTGGATCACTGAATGGGGCGAATCATAGAAGAAGTTCAAATCTGTTAAAATGGCCCAAGCATGTCAAAGGTTTGGATCATTAGAAATGGGCAAAATCATATGGACAGTTTCGATCTTTTTTAAAGATGAAGAGGGTCCTACAATATTTAGGGAATGGATCAACTTAGCATATCCATTGCCATGGATCATGAAAAGTTGTTTCAATCATATGATCAGTTTGGATCATGAAAAACAACTCCAATCGTATAATGAGTTTAGATAGCGAATGAGCTGAATCATATGAACAATTTGGATCCACTAAATGGATAAAGCATGCCAATGTTTTTATCCATTGAAATGGCCCATTTCAAAGGTTTGGATGACTAGAAATGGGCTAAATCATATGAATTTGGATCGTTGCAAAAAGAAAATTGATTGTTGGAATTGTGCATAGAACTGAAGAGGGTCCTACAAAATTAATGATGTGGATCACTGAGAACCAACCTCAAATATTACGAATAGATGGATCAACTTAACATATCCATTCGGATGGGTCATGGAAAAAGGCTTCAATAATATGATGAGTTTAGATCACTAATAGCAACCCAAATCATATGATGCGTTTGGATCATTGAATGGGATGAATCATATGAGAAGTTCAAATCCGTTGAAATTGCCCAAGCACGACAAAAGGTTTTGATCCATTAAAATGGCCCACGCATGTAAAAGGTTTGGACCTCTAGAAATTGACCAAATCATATGAACAGTTTGGATCATATGTAAAGTTAAAACGGGTCCTACCAAAATTTAGGGCAAGGATCAACTTAACCTAAGCACAGCTTTAATCATATAATGAGTTTGGATCATGAAAAGCAGCTTCAATCGTATGATTAGTTTGGATCACGAATGAGCCGAATCGTATAAACGATTTTGATCCACTAAATGGCCCAAGCATTTCAATGTTTTTTATCCATCAAAATGGCCCATTTCAAAGGTTTAGATAATTAGAAATGTGCCAAATCATATGAACGTAGATCGTTATAAAAAGAAAAATGATAGTTTGAATTGTTTAAAGAACTGAAGAGGGTCCTATAAAATTAACAACGTGTATCACTGAGAACGAACCTCAAATATTATGAATAGATGCATCAACTTAACATATCCATTACGATGGGTTAAGGAAAGAGGTTTCAATCATATGATGAGTTTAGATCACTAATATCAGTGCGAATCATAAGATACATTTGGATCGCTGAATGGGTCGAAACATATAAGAAATTCAAATCAATTGAGATGGCCCAAGCATGTCAAAGGTTTGGATCACTACCAATGGGCCGAATCATATGAACAGTTTGGATCGTTTGTAAACTTAAAGAGGGACCTACAAAATTTAGCGCATGGATCAACCATATCCATTGCCATGGATCATGTAAAACAACTTCAATCATCTGATGAGTTTGGATCATTAAAAGTAGCATCGATTGTATAATGAGTTCAGATCGCTGAATGAGTCGAATCATATCAACAATTCGGATCCACTGAATGGCCCAAGCGTGTTAATTTTTTTTATCCATTGAAATGGCCCATTTAAAAGGTTTGGATTACTAGAAATGGACCAAATGATATGAACTTGGATCATTGTAAAAAGAAACCTAATTGCTTGAATTGTGTATAAAACTGAAGAGGGACCTACAAAATTAACAATGTGGATCATTGAGAACCAACCTCAAATATTATGAATTCATGGATCAACTGAACATATCCATTAGGATGGTTCATCGAAAGAGGCTTCAATCATATGATGAGTTTAAATCATTAATAGCAGAATGAATCATAAGATGCATTTAGATCGCTGAATGGGTTGAATTGTCAAAGGTTTGGATCACTAGAAATGGGCCAAATCATATGAACTGTTTGGATCGTTTGTAAAACTGAAGAGAGTGTCACAAAAAATTTAGGGCATGGATCAACTTAGCATATCCATTGCCATGGGTAATGAAAAGCAGCTTCAATTGTATGACTAGGTTGGATTGCGAATGACTCGAATCATATAAACAATTTCAATCCACTGAATTGTCCAAGCATGCGAATGTTTTTTATCTATTAAAATGGCCCATTTCAAAGGTTTGGATCATTAGAAATGTGTCAAATCATATGAATTTAGATTGTTGTAAAAAGAAACTTGATTTTTTGAATTGTGTAAAGAACTGAAGAGGGTCCTACAAAATTAACGGTGTGTATCACTGAGAACCAACTTCAAATATTATGAATAGATGGATCAACTTAACATATCCATTGGGATGGGTTAAGGAAAGAGGTTCAATCATATGATGAGTTTAGATCACTAATATCAGCGCAAATTATAAGATGCATTTGGATCACTGAATCATCTAAAACATATAAGAAATTCAAATCAATTGAAATGGCCCAAGCATGTCAAAGGTTTGGATCACTACAAATGAGCCAAATCATATGAACAGTTTGGATCGTTTGTAAAGCTTATGAGGGTCTTACAAAATTTAGCAAATGGATCCACTTAGCATATCCATTGCCATGGATCATGAAAAGTACTTCAATCATCTGATGAGTTTGGATCATTATAGGTAGCATCAATTGCATAATGAGATTGGATCACCAAATGAGCTGAATCATATCAACAATTCGGATCCACTGAATGGCCCAAGCATGTCAATTTTTTTTATCCATCGAAATGGCCCATTTGCAAGGTTTGGTTCAGTAGAAATGGGCCAAATGATATGAATTTGGATCGTTATAAAAAGAAACCTGATTTCTTGAATTGTGTATAGAACTGAAGAGGATCCTACAAAATTAACGGTGGATCACTGAGAACCAACCTCAAATATTACGAATAGATGGATCAATGTAACATATTCATTAGGATGGGTCAAGGAAAGAGGTTTTAATCATATGATGAGTTTAGATCACTAATATTAGTGCGAATCATAAGATGCATTTGGATCGTTGAATGGTCCAATACATATAAGAAATTCAAATCAACTGAAATGGCCCAAGCATGTCAAAGGTTTGGATCATTTGTATTGGTTTGTATCATTGATACATTCCATAGAAATGAAGTCCCAGATAATATTAATTGAATTCAACATCATTTCAATGTCAATAACATTGGAATGTATCAAATTCATATTGAAATGAACGATGATGAACTCATACAATTACAAAATGTATCTGAAACTTGACACGAAGCACAAGCGCTCTTCCTCCTGTATGGTACAATTTGCAACAAGAGCTCATCTGCTTATCATATTTTAGAAAGAATTTGATGAAGATAACAGAGTCAAAACAGCAAGGAAATGGAAGATTTAAATTTGTAGAGCAACACAACAACTAGAAAGTTGGCACAGCTCTAGGAAGAAAAATCGAGAAAAAAACTGCTAGGAAGCCAGAAAAATCTAAGATCTATACGGTTAATTAAAAATAGACCACTCCTGTCATGCTACAGCTAGCTATCCACAACCGCTACTAAATGTAAAATTCTCCAAATTGAAGATGAGTCACATCCATCTCCAATGAGTATTGGTTTCTACTAGTAGAGGGAGTGGGATGCAGGAAGTGCATGCTCCTAAAAACAACACATAACAGATCTTTCTCTATTTTCCTAATCTGCACTCCATATCAAAAATTAACATTACACAGTTCATGAACTAGGTATTTATCCTAACAAAAACAATAGCTTCCTAAGAAGAAAATAAAAAAACACTGTAACAAGCATGGAAAAAAAATATCAAAGAAGTAGTTTTTTCATAAAATTGGGAAGTTGGGTTTCTTGAGAGATGGAAACAAAAGAATGATGTATTTGGATATTTGGATGGAGTGAAATACCTAAAGCTGCTTCCCTTCAACTGATGAACATGGGCATCAACCTTTTTAAAATCTATAGGCTGTTGATCTCTTCACGAAAAGAAAAACATAGAAAAAGTGAGCTTTTCAATATCCAACAAGAGAGAGAGAAGCAGATTCCTCAAAGAGCTCTACTCAAATCATTACGAAGCTTCTCAGAATCATCATAGAAGAGAGACACCACTTCAAAAACAAAATCTGGGTTGCTCTCATCTTGCAACTGCTATAGCTGTGTGTAATGTATTGATCATCCAAGAATCCCTTCCAAACAGGAGGAAACAAAAATCAGATGGTTACACCCATATGATAGTTCACCAACACTTTGATAATGGTGGTGACTCATCCTCCTCAAATGTGGTGCCCATGTACTACCCAAACCATCTAATCATCCAAATTGTGGGGCACATTATGGATGGAGCATATCTCAAATACCATACTGATCAAGCAATCCAAACCATCCAATTAATGGTACTTCAACAATGTATGGTCAAGAATAAAACAATAAGTGTTGATCAAGCAAACCAAACCATCCATTTAATGGTACTTATCAAATGTATTGTTAAGAATAAAACAGTGAGTGGCCCTAGTTCCAACTAAAAAAATCAGATGGTTCCAATATCTGCTTACTTTTACTTTTGGGTTATGCTCCATCCATAATTCAGTCAAAGATTTGGGAGGTTTTTATATATGGCAATGAGGTTCCAAAGGTTTAAGGTAAATGGAAGAGCCCTTATGGATTTAGTAATGTAAATCTAGGCAAAAGTAAGACCAAGAGAACTAGTCATTTAAAAAGAAAAAAAAAACAAATAAAGACACCATCACTTGTCAGTTTTCTTTACCAATTTTGTGCAATCGTGCACTTCAGTAGATAAGCTAGGATCCAACCCATGATCTTAAGGTTGAGACAAGGTGATAATCCAATCAAGTTACAAGTGTTATCATAGTCTTGGTAAGAAGTGCTTCAGAATGCAAAGAAAGAAATATCTATTATAAGAGGCATCACTATAAAAATTGAAACTTGCTCAATCTTGATAAACTTTTCTCCACGCCCACGATCAAGGATTTTACATACTTTATAAAACTTAGACAACCTTTCATCCTGCAACAAGGAAGTAGCTTGAGGCATGGCGAATAGGCAAAAATTTTCAACTTAAATTAGCATGTAGTGAGTGATAAAGGGCATATGGACAAATTGGATGAGGAGAACAACTACCTGCTGCCTTGATTTCTGGTATATCTCAAGGGCTTTGATAGCGTAATGTCTTTGCATCCCCAAGTATTTCCATAGAAATAATAATAATAATAATAATAATAATAAAGAAGCAACATCATCAATTGCCCACATCCCCGTTAAGTAAAAGTCTCCTTACAATTTATATCTTGATCGCTTATTTTCGAAGAAGGCTTACTTTTCTGAAAATAATCAACATATAAACAAGTTAGAAGAGTCATCCATGCAAAATACACTGCAAATGAAGGAGAGAAAAATAAAATCGCCTATGTTATTCTAGAGTAGATCATCCTTTGGTATTCTTCTTATCAATTTATTTGTTAATCATTAAAATTTTCCTAGTTTTTTATTCTGGTGTGGAATCCTTTTGAATACGATGCATAAAATTTGTCTATTTTAAATGATGCCCAAGTATTTTCAGCTAAAAAAACATTTTTTTATGAGTGACTTCCTAATCCAACTAGTGTCCTTATCCAAGCATAACTTCATCTTCAGGTAAGAATCTGATTGTTCTTATTTGTCTTTATCCTAATTAAAGATCAACAGTTGTTACTTTGATTCCATCGCTAATCAACCCTTGTGTAAAGTGGTGTGTGATTTTTCCTATTGAAGATAATCCAATAAAAAGTAAGTTGTGTGCACATTCATGGGACTTTACCCCATCTTCTAGGACAAACCAAAACCAGAAAATGATCACGGGTAGGAGTGAAGTGATAAGAGGCAAGGCAGGATTTCTAATTCAAATAAGGGATGTAGATGGACTTTTTGGTGTAGCGAACAACTTATAGGCAATCAGAGTCAGTTAACCAACACCAAATGATAACCCCTTCGGGGGGTCGGGCTGGTTTGGCCCCTAATAGATCCACTTTGAAGAAAAAAGAGATCTATAAATTGAAGTTCGGGCCGAAGGCTTTGACTAAAAATGCCATGTCATTCATGTAATTTTGTTGGTCTAGGAGTAGCTCCCATACTTCGGGAGTCGCCATAGGGACCATACAATAATAATTAAATGGAATACTAAATGACAGCTCAATCATATGAATGATATGGATCAACTTTGCATATCAATTGGCTTGGGTCACTAAAACTGGCATCATCATGTAAACTACTTTGGATCATTAAAAGCAACTCCAATCATATGAAACATTTCAATCATCAACTAAGCCTAATCATATGAATAGCCCAGATCCAATGAAAAGGCCCAAGCATGTCAAAGGTTTGGATCTCCAGAACAGGCCAAATCATGTGAAAAGTTTGGATCACTATATAAAAAACTCAACAATATTAGCAAAACATTAGTATGAATGGTTTCGGTCCGTGAAAACAGGCCCAATCCTTGAATGGTTTGTAAACAGAAGAGTCTTATAAAATTAACAGTATGGATCATTGAGATATAACCTCAACAATATAAATAAGATGGATCAACTTAGCATATCCAGTAACATGTGCCACGGAAAGTAGCTTCAATCATATGATGAGTTTAGATCACTAAAAGCAGCATGACTCATATGAGGTATTTGGATCACCGAATGAGATGAATCATATGAACAGTTTGGATCCACTGAAATGAACCAAACACGTCAAAGGTTTTGATCCATTGAAATGGCGCAAGAAGGTCAAAGGTTTGGATCACTAGAAATGGGCTAAACCATATGAACAGTTGGGATCATTGTAAAATGAAACCATATCATTTGAATTGTTTGTAAAATAGCAGAGGGTCCTAAAAAATTAATGGTTTAGATCACTAAGAACCAACGTCAATAATATGAATAAGATGGATTAACTAGACATATTAGCATGTGTCATGGAAGGCAACTTCAATCATATAATGGGTTTGCATCACTAAAACTAGGACGAATCATATGATGTATTCGGATAATCAAATGAACCGAATCATACGAGCAGCTTCGATCTGCTAAAATGGCCAAAGAGGGTCAAAGGTTTAGATACATTGAAATGGCCCAAGTGAATCAAAGGTTTGGATCATAATAAATGGGCCAAATCATATAAACAGTTTGGATCATTTGTAAAACTACAGAGTGTCCTACACATTTTACAACATGGATCAACTTAACATATCCATTGCCATGTATCATGAAAAGCAGCTTTAATCATATGATGAGTTTAGATCATAAAATGCAGATTCAATTGTATAATGAGTTTAGATCACCAAATGAGCCAAATCATATGAACAATTTGGATCCACTGAATGGCCCAAGCATGTTAATGTTTTTTATTCATTGAAATGGCCCATGTCATAGTTTTGGATCACTAGAAATGGGCCAAATCATATGAATTTTGATCGTTCTAAAAAGAAACATGATTGTTTGAATTGTGTGTAGAGATGAAAAGGGCCCTACAAAATTAACAATGTGGATCACTGAGAACCAACATCAAATATTACGAATAGATGGATCTAACTTAACATATCCATTGGGATGGGTCATGGAAAGAGGCTTCAATCATATGATTAGTTTAGATCACTAACAATAACACTAATCATATGATGCATTTGGATCGCTGAATGGACCGAATGGGCCAAATCATATAAGAAGTTCAAATCCATTGAAATGGCCGAAGCACGGCAAAGGTTTTGATCGATTAAAATGGCTTAAGCATGTCAAAGGTTTGGATCACTAGAAATGGGCCAAATCATATGAACAGTTTATATCATTTGTAAAGCTAAAGGTCCCACAAAATTTATCGCATGAATCAAGTTAACATATCCATTACCATGTATCATTAAAAGAAGCTTCAATCATATGATGAGTTTGGATCATGAAAAGGAGTTTTAATCGTACAATAAGTTTGGATCACAAAATGAGTTAAATCCTAACAACATTTGGATCCACTGAATGGCCCAAGCATGTCAATGTTTTTCATCCATCGTAATGGCCCATGTCAAAGGTTTGGATCACTAGAAATGGGCCAGATCATATGAATTTGGATTTTTGTAAAAATAGACCTAATTATTTGAATTGTGTTTAGAATCGAAGAGGTTCCTACAAAATTAATGATGTGGATCACTGAGAAACAACCTCAAATATTACAAATAGATGGACCAACTTAACATATCCATTGGGATGGGTCATGGAAAGAGGTTCAATCATATGATGACTTTAGATCACTAACACCAGCATGAATCATATGATGCATTTGGATCGCTGAATGGGTTGAATCATAGAAGAAGTTCAGATCTATTAAAATAGCCCAAGCATGTCAAAGGGTTGGATCATTAGTAATGGGCGAAATCATATGGACAGTTTCGATCTTTTGTAAAGTTGAAGAGGGTCCTACAATATTTAGGGAATGGATCAACTTAGCATATCCATTGCCATGGATCATGAAAAGTAGTTTCAATCATATGATCAGTTTGGATCATGAAAAGCAACTCCAATCGTATGATGAGTTTGGATAGTGGATGAGCTGAATCATATGAACAATTTGGATCCACTAAATGGACAAAACATGTCAATGTTTTTATCCATTAAAATGGCCCATTTCAAAGATTTGGATGACTAGAAATAGTCCAAATCATATGAATTTGGATCGTTGTAAAAAGAAAATTGATTGCTTGAATTGTGTATAGAACTGAAGAGGGTCCTACAAAATTAATGATGTGGATCACTGAGAACCAACCTTAAATATTACAAATAGATGGATCAACTTAACATATCCATTGGGATGGGTCATGGAAAGAGACTCCAATCATATGATAAGTTTAGATCACTAATAGCAACATAAATCATATGATGCATTTGGATCACTGAATGGGACAAATCATATGAGAAGTTCAAATCCAATGAAATTGCCCAAGCACGTCGAAGGTTTTGATCCATTAAAATGGCCCCCACATGTATAAGGTTTGGACCACTAGAAATTGACCAAATCATATGAACAATTTGGATCATATGTAAAGTTGAAGCGGGTCCTACCAAAATTGAGGGTAAGGATCAACTTAACCTAAGCATTGACATGGATAATGAAAAGCCGCTTTAATCATATAATGAGTTTGGATCATGAAAAGTAGCTTCAATCATATGATTAGTTTGGATCACGAATAAGCCGAATCGTATAAACAATTTTGATATACTGAATGGTTCAAGCATTTCAATGTTTTTTTATCCATCAAAATGGCCCATTTCAAAGGTTTGGATAATTAGAAATGTGCCAAATCATATGAACTTAGATCGTTGTAAAAAGATACCTGATAGTTTGAATTTTTTAAAGAACTGAAGACGGTCCTACAAAATTAACCATGTGTATCACCGAGGACAAACCTCAAATATTATGAATAGATGGATCAACTTAACATATCCATTGGGTTGGGTCAAGGAAAGAGGTTTCAATCATATGATGAGTTTATATCACTAATATTAGCACGACACATAAGATGCATTTGGATCACTGAATGGGCCAAAACATATAAGAAATTCAAATCAACAAAGATGGCCCAAGTATGTCAAAGGTTTGGATCACTACAAATGGGCCAAATCATATGAACAGTTCAGATTGTTTGTAAAGCTAAAGAGGGTCCTACAAAATTTAGCACATGGATCAACCATATCCATTGCCATGGATCATGTAAAACAACTTCAATCATCTGATGTGTTTATGTAACATCCCGAAAATCGGGGGGTCGAGCAAAAATCCAACTCCCGAGTTCCAAAATATTATTTATGCAACATAGATATGTATGATTGAATGTTGTCTATGATAACGCATTAAAAATGAGTGAGATTAAGCTAGAACAACATATCATACTCCAGAGACAGTTAAATTAACAAGCGGAAGACTGTAATAGTATGTATAATATATATAAACTGTTGTATGTCTCCAGAGTGTGAACATGTTACCAGGTTATATACATACATGTATACTCCAAAAGTAGACAAAACGAATATACATGAGTGCGCTAAAAATATAAAATGACAAGTGTCAAAGTATCTAATCAACCTCCCTGTAATCCCGTCAATCAGAACACGCATATAGGAGGAATCCTCCTCCTCATCATCAAGTCCAGCTCCGCTTCCCAGGCCGCGCCATCATCTGCAATCACAAAAGGGACTGGTGGGTGTCCGGAAACACCATCCCGTAACGTGGGAGTGAGTAGCTAACTCAGTGGAATAATAGAGTAAGGATTAACATGTTCTCAAATCAATCATGCGATAATAGTAAAGCAGTAAATCAAACAATCCTAATACTGTTGTTAATGCAATATGACATGACGTGATGTATGCCCTCACCGACAATCACCCTCATGCGGCAACATCTTACGACCGCGGCATGCCACACTCCCTAGAGTGCTCCATATCTTCCAGGCACATGCAATGCTATGGTGATATGATTTTCAAGTTATTATTAGTCCATTCAAACAGCAGGATTGGGAAACTAAGGTACTTCCCTTATATCAATCCCAACACAGATCCTGTCTAGGGTCGTCACTCCTAGTAATCTCATACGATGTATATTTCGTAGGTCGCTGCAAGGGCTGCCAGGGCTGTTGCACGCACTCGTTGCTCCGCTCCCCCATCACCTTATCAATACAGGCCTACTGTACTCTACTGCTACTGAAGGGTCGTCGCCTCCCGTAGACTCAGAATACGCTCGCGGTCACTACAAAGGACTCGTCGCCTGATCAGTGTAGGCCGACAGCTAGAATATAGTGTCCCATACCACCATAATCTGCTCACGAGACTAGGTGCTCACTGGTCACTACGGGGAGGTTTGTGGCCCCAGCGTAGGCCGACAGCTCGACTACGGTGTCCCATACCACCATGCCCGGCTCATGAGTCTTTATGGATCAAGGTACCATGGTTAACAGGGTTTACAATGGTAAGTTCAGTACCCTAGGTTCAAGCAATTATGACTCATGCAGGGTGAACATACAATGGCCAGTCGGGTTACTTGACGGGCTCGACTAGCGCGATCGCATCTCAAGTTGACGACATGAAGTGCGTAAAACACTTCGTGTGGCCTAACCACTGCCGCCAACTCCAGAACACGGCTCGCGTTCATCGACGCGTCGTACGTGGCGAAGATAAACTAACCACGAATTCGCTCGGTTACCGACTGCCTGGACTAAGTATAGTCCCAAATAATCATGGAATCATGTCAGCATTCATGTAAGAGTAATGGAAATGAAATACAACCATGTGAGCATGTTAACACCTGTTATAACGTACAACTTAAGTAAATCATCCTACACATGTCTTTCACACATATAATGAAATTATGCATATCGCCAACATATAGGAAATCCTCTCCATTAGCCTATTAATTGAGAATTCAATCTCAACTAAACCATAATGAAATCATCAAGTACATGTCATAACATACCACTTAAGTACAACATCAAACATATGCATTTCATACATATAATGAAATCGTACATACGGCTAACATGTAGGAAATCATTTACATCAACATATTAATTGAGAAATCAATCTCAAATTAATTCATAACACCATTTAATTCAATACATACTAATACAAGCATTTATACAAACACTTACACTACACACTTGAGTCTACATATAGTATGTCGACCCGAAATGCGCATTTAGGCGAATCTCTTCGCCAAACTAATTATGCACACATTCCTAACATTCTAATGCGACAACAATTCATGTCAATCACATCAGCAAAATATGAATGAAATCTATACTTCCTACAAATGACTAAAATGCCCTAAATCTCATATTCTTCGTTAGTTTACGAAACAGGAAACGGACAGCATGTTGTACATGTCAAACGGCGATGCCGTCAATAATCTACTATTAAACGACATTGAAAGCTTTGAAAACAGTCAATCAAAGCGTCTAAAATCCGCACCTTTTCCCTTTTAGGGATGAGAATTTGAACGGAGCGTATACGCTTCGTCTACGGCGAATAGAGAACCTGATTTACGAGATTTATCAACTAACAAGCTATGGAACTAAAGAAGCATCAAATCAGCAACTTTCTAGGATTATTTCTTACCTAGAAACGCGGAGAAATCACCGGCAAAGTGATTGGAATACGCCGCTTAAGCATGTGCAGCAGCAGCAGGAAAAGCTCTCCCACCTTCTCTCACAAACTCTCACTTTCTCTCTCACTCTAGCTAGGGTTTCTAGCAAATTCGGATGGGTGAGAGAAGTGAGGGTTTCAACCCCTTTTATAAGCTCAAATGTGCCCAAAACAGGCTTGGGAACAAAGTATACTTGAGGTATATCCAAATCGGGGCTGTTTCGGTCCAAAAGGGCATTTCTGGTGGTCCCCTGGTCGAATGCGATCGGACTTAAGCTCATGCGTACCAGATCTAGCGCGCATTAAGTTTTCAGTCCGACAGGGTTCGCAGATCGCACGTGGCGGACCAGTTTCAGTTCAGCGGTCACCGCACGTAGATCAGGGCTGGAAGTCTCATAATAATAAATAGAAATTTTTCCTGATCCGAGGGTGTAATCTGGATGAATTCTGACGGTCAGAACGCTTAATACTGACGTGTCAAGTCGTGTGCCAGATTTGAATTTGAAATTCCAATTCTGTCCCTATTCGCGGTCTCTTCAGTCCGGGCTCAATGAAATAGTCTGTGATTATCGGTTTGACTTGATTTTCGAAATGATTGTCAAGTCCAGCTGGGCGGTTCTAACGGTCTAAGATAAGAAGTAACAGACTTTCGACGCGCGGTCTAAATCCAATACAAGAATTCAAAGTGGTCCAGAGAACAAACCCGCTTAGAGTTTGATCCGAGGTTATAGAGTATTATGGAGTCATATGTTCTACTCGATTTGGGTCTTGTAGAACGTATTTAAAGTGATCAGGGACTGTTTCCCAGCTACTCCAGCGTTGCGCTAGCTAACTTACGCTAAATTTCCATAGGAATTGATCCTAAGTGGTTTCTTTGGCTATGAAATTGGGTTCTGAACAGTTTTCCAGGTGTTTTAGTTGACCCATTGCCTAAGGACGTCAAATCCCAGATTGGCCAAAATTCGGGGTGTTACAGTTTAGATCATGTAAAATAACTTCAATCATCTGATGAGTTTGGATCATGTAATACAACTTCAATCATATGATGAGTTTGGATCATTAAAAGCAGCATCAATTGTGTAATGAGTTCAGATCACCGAATGAGTAGAATCATATTAACAATTCGAATCCACTAAATGGCCCAAGCATGTCAATGTTTTTTATCCATCGAAATGGCCCATTTAAAAGGTTTAGATCACTTGAAATGGGCCAAATGATATGAATTTGGATTGTTGTAAAAAGAAACCTAATTATTTGAATTGTGTATAGAACTAAAGAGGGACCTACAAAATTAACAATGTGGACCATTCAGAACCAACCTCAAATATTATGAATTGTTGGATCAACTGAACATATCCATTAGGATGGTTCATCAAAAGAGGCTTCCATCATATGATGAGTTTAGATCATTAATAGCAGCATGAATCATAACATGCATTTGGATCGCTGAATGGGCCAAAGCATCAAAGGTTTGGATTATTAGAAATGGGCTAAATCATATGAACTGTTTGGATCGCTTGTAAAGCTGAAGAGTGTCATACAAAATTTAGGGCATGGATCAATTTAGCATATCCATTGCCAATGATCATGAAAAGCAGCATCAATCGTATGATTAGGTTGGATCGCAAATGACCCGAATCATATAAACAATTTCAATCCACTGAATGGCCCAAGCATGTCAATGTTTTTTTATCTATCAAAATGGCCTATTTCAAAGGTTTTGCATTAGAAATGGGCCAAATCATATGTATTTAGATTATTGTAAAAGGAAACCTAATTGTTTGAATTGTGTAAAGAACTGAAGAGGGTCCTACAAAATTAACGATGTGTATCACTGAGAACCAGCCTCAAATATTATGAATAGATGGATCAACTTAACATATCCCTTGGGATGGGTCAAGGAAAGAGGTTTCAATCATATGATGAGTTTAGATCACTAATATCAGCGCGAATCATAAGATGCATTTGAATCGCTAAATGGTCCAAAACATATAAGAAATTCAAATCAACTGAAATGGCCCAAGCATGTCAAAGGTTTGGATCACTACAAATGAGCCAAATCATATGAACAGTTTGGATCGTTTGTAAAGCTAAAGAGGGTCCTACAAAATTTAGCAAATGGATCCACTTAGCATATCCATTGCCATGGATCATGAAAAGCAGCTTCAATCATTTAATGAGTTTGGATCATTATAAACAGCGTCAATTGTATAATGAGATTAGATCACCGAATGAGCGAATCATATCAACAATTCGGATCCACTGAATGGCCCAAGCATGTCAATTTTTTTTATCCATCGAAATGGCCCATTTCAAAGGTTTGGATCATTAGAAATGGGCCAAATGATATGAATTTGGATTGTTATAAAAAGAAACTTGATTTCCTGAATTGTGTTTAAAACTGAAGAGGGTCCTACACAATTAATGATGTAGATCACTGAGAACCAACCTCAAATATTATGAATAGATGGATTAACGTAACATATTCATTGGAATGGGTTAAGGAAAGAGGTTTCAATCATATGATGAGTTTAGATCACTAATATCAGCGTGAATCATAAGATGCATTTGGATCGCTGAATGGTCCAATACATATAAGAAATTCAAATCAATTAAAATGGCCCAAGCATGTCAAAGGTTTGGATCATTTTTATCGGTTTGTATCGTTGATACGTTCCATAGAAATGAAGTCCCAGATAATATTAATTGAATTCAAGATCATTTTAATGTCAATAACATTGGAATGTATCAAATTCATATTGAAATGAACGATGATGAACTCATACAATTATAAAATGTATCAGAAACTTGACAAGAAGCACAAGCGCTCCTTTTGTACAATAAAATTTACAACAAGAGCTCATGTGCATTACCCAACTAGAGACCTTCACTAGGACAAACCCCACCATTGAGGAAGATGCCTAATCTCAGGCATATGATTAGGAGGATAGATAAAGGAATGAAGGTGGCCAAGGAATTGGTCATGGGCGCACACCCATGTACCCACCCCATCAGGGGCATCATGATCATTATGACCCAGTTGCGCGACTCTTCAAGGGAGTTAGAGTAGATTCCCCTACGTTTAATGGCCACTTGGTTCCTAAAGTTTTTCTATATTGGTTGGCAAATATGGACCACTATTTTGAGTAGTATGACATGTCGGATGCTCGTCAAGTCCGATAGCCAAGATGAAGCTTGTGGGCCAAGAAAAGAAGTTTTGAGCTACTGTGGAGCAAAAGAAAGAAAGGTTGAGCAACCCCCCAATAGTCCATTGGGGAGAAATGAAAGAAACTCTTAAGAAAAAGTACCTCCCTTTTTCCTATTACTTGAGGTTGGTTGAAGAACAACAATCTCTTCGACAATGTTCCATGAGTGTGGCTGAATACATTGAGAAGTTCGAAGAGTACTTGACCTGGTGTGAAGTTGATGATGATCTCATACTCTTGCTCAATTTAAGATGGGCCTTCGTTCTGACATTAGGAGAGAGTTGCTCGCCAAGGATATAGACACCCTTGAACAGATGTTTCAAGTAGCATCGGAGGTCGAGCAATACCTCAAAACGCTTGTGGAAAGGCGGTTTGAGCCTCGTAATTCTAGCGCTAAGGTCAACCCTTTTGGGGTTAAGCTTAGCATTGGATATCAATATAAGATTTCTAGTAGTATTTAATATGGACCTAATGATGATAAGGGTAAAGGAGTTGTCGGGTTTATCTCGCGCAAAAGTGATGCGACTAGGTGTTATAGACGTCAGGAGTTTGGTCACTTTGCCCACCAGTGTAGCACGAGAGAGGGCACGAAGGTGTTCCTTATGGGTAAGTAGAAGTAGTGTACCCAGAAAGTGATGGTGAGGAGGAAGAATATGAGCTAGTAGAAACACCTAGTGATGAGGAAGAGGGAGTGCAAGAGTCTGAGACCCTTGCAGTTGTGCATCGTGCCTTTACACAAGTAAAGAATACTGACGATTGGCGCGGCAACATGACCCTTTATACTCACGCAAAATGTGGTGATAAGAGCTGTAAAATGATCATAGATAATGGTAGTTGTACCAACATGGCATCAACTGGCACTGTGAGCCATTTGAGCTTGAAGCTTCAAGCCCATCCTCAACCCTATAGTCTCTTGGGTTGATGAAACTTCCAATCCAGTCTCGCACCGTTGTCTTCTTTTTATTCAGTTTGGATCATATAAAGCTACGCTTTGGTATAATGTTGTTCCCAGGAAGCCTATTGATCTTGTCCCCCATGTCTCTATCCCATAGGTCATCAGAGTTTACAAAGTCCTTTGCACATCATATTCATTTATCACATCAAGAAATCAGGCGAAAGATCAATACTAGTAATGAACATTACAAAATTTCTGCAGACCAACATAAAAGATTTAAGGAATTCAATGTAGGGGACTCTGTGATGGTCTACATCAGGCTAGAGCTATATCCTTAGGGAGCTGTTCGTAAATTACACACGCGTAGTGCTGGTTTATTCAAAATTATAAAATAAAAAAATTTCAATGCATATATGGTAGATCTTCCCCCTTCAATGGAAATTAGTTTCACATTAAATGTAGAGGATCTAGTTACATTTCATGGGACCATTGATACATTGTCTAGCCTTTCACCGAACCAACCTAATTCTCCAGACCTTTCCCTTGATCTATGGCCTCTTCCCGACCCTTCTTCTCAGCCTCTACCTCACATACCTATCCTTTCCATACCCAGAGAGGAGATAAAGGATATTATGGACCATCGGATAGTATTAACGTCGGACAATGAGTTTTAAAAGTTACCTGGTTAAGTGGAAGTCTGATGCAGGACATGAAATTCAGATACTAAGTGTAAGATTTCAGGCTTAAGATCACATAGTCATAAACAATTATATAAATTCCACATCCCACACAAAAGTCCAAATATTCAATTAAGGAAAATCTATGTGGGTCCAAGCCTACACACGTTGGGGCTGGATCAATAAAATTTATGAACCAAACAATACTCAAACGGAAATAGAAATCATCCACACATGTATGACAATCAATCCCTAATTTAAGGAATTCACCAATTTCAAATCAAGGAACCCTAGGGTGAGAAAAGAGATAGAAATTGGGAATTTAGGATAATCTAGGGTTAGGGTTGGGAAATCAGGTAAGAGGAGTGAAGGACATGAGAGAGAGAGCACTTGTGATCGGCCCGCACGAGTGGACAACAAATCGGCTTGATGCATGTGCGTGGATGGTGTTCCGCATATGTGTAAGGCCCACGAATCTGGGATTGCCCAGCTAAGGTCTAGTCGGCTAGGGATGGATCACCTTCCCTCCAAATTTCAAGCCAAGCAGATGATCGATTTGAACACAGTTCTCTTCCGAAGTTTCAGCCCTCTAGTAGGGTCAGATTCTGAAAATCTTCTGTAATGAGAAGAATTGTTATAATAGATGATTGATTCGAAGTATATATGATGGGGTGAGATGAGAAGAAAAGATGGAGGAAGATAGGTAATAGAGATGGCGATGGATGAGGGCAAATCGAGATGGATGTGGCTTCGTACCAAGGTAGTTAGCCCTTCAATGAAGGGAAGGCTTTGCACCCAATTAGGCTTCACAACTCATAGAGTAGGAAAATGTAATTTTTTATAAATATTCAATGAATCAAAATAACTACAAGGGGTGCCTATTTATAGGAAAACCCTATCACTACCAAAAAAAGACCAAAGGCTACGAACTACAGAGGGCTATGGTTATGGCTTTAATCTATAGCTAATTAGCTACGGATATAATCCGTAGCTAAAACTTACTTAATCTGTAGCTAAAACATACCTCCCAATAGGACTTTATTAGAGATTGACGATGCTTAAGGGGCTCTATGGGGCTCATTGAAATATATTTATTTTATCTAATCAGTCCATCTATTTTGAAATATTATTTCAGTGTATGAGCCCAATAATTAGAAAGATCAAAAATCTAATGGACCACACCATGAGAAAGAATGAAAAAATAAATTTATATCATTAATATGTGGTGTGGTCCACCTAAATCTTAGATCTGACTCATTTTTTGCATATATCCTAAAAACGAGCCATTAAAATGAATGGACGGAGTGGATAATTAAAATACACAATGGTGGGCCCCACAAGTCATAAAATAAATCACCCTTAAAATCCCATCTGCGCCCCTCTCCCGCGCACCCTATTCCACAGAAGGAAATCCCTCTCAATCTCTCTCTCTCTCTCTCCCTCTCTCTCTCTCGCACTTAGCCCTCTCTTGATCTCTCGCGCTGCCTCACCCTCTCTTATCTCTCAGCCCCATTTCCCTCTCTGTTTCCCAACCTCTCCGTCTCTCTCGCTAGGGTTTTCAAAACCCCCTTTTGCTGCAAGAAGGAGAAAAAAAAGGAGAAGGAGAAGGAGAAGGAGAAGAAGAACGGTTAGTCTCTCTCTCTCTCTCTCTCTCTCTCTCTCTCTCTCTCTCTCTTTGAGATGGATAAAAAAGGAAACACATAGCAAAACCATTTTTATACATTCATTGCCAAGAATCATCCAATCTTATAAGAATTAGTGAGAGTTAACAACTATAATGCCTTCTGTTTATGGTTATTTAATGGTGAGCTGATCTGAGTAATCATTTGAGAAATGCAGGTTCGGGGTTGGATGTTCACAATATTTGCTAGATCATGAAATTTTTGACGAGGTATGTTTAATTCCTTTGGCTATTGTTTGAATCTTTTGTTGGATTGGAAGATGTAGGTTTGGATCTGTGGAAAACATATTTTTTTTGTCTGTTTTCTTTTTCTTTTTAAAATTTTCTTAGAACCCCTGGTTTGATGGAAAATAAAAACACAATTTTTAGAAGAAAAGAACTGATGAAAGAAAAGAAGTGTGATGTGTCTTCTGGATGACCTGCTCTTGTTAAAGGGTACAAAAAGATGTGTGGATTTTGGCATTGGTGTAGATTGGTGTGGGTTTTCATGAGCTTGGAGTGGGTATCAGTTTGTCTTCCCGAGCATGATACCTGATAAATTTCTATTGCATTGCCAAGAAATGTGAAACATGATCCACAGTTCCTAGTCAACAACAAACACAACCTTGATAAGAGTTACAAGCTTCAAACAAACATTCCACCAGGAAAAGAATTAAAAAGGAATGAAAAGTACTTCTAATAAGGAGCTATAGTTAAGGCAATCTGAACCATTTGTCTCCTGGGTCCTGTTGCGAATGTCATGTTCTTGAAAAATATAATGTCTTTTGTGAGAAGTATACATTGAGTGTGGATTGTTAATCACTTTTGGCCAACCATTCATTTTCTTCATTCTCATGTGGCACACAGTGAACAGACCAAGCTGATTTGAGTGCCATGACACATAGACGAAGTAGCTCACAAAATGAACAACCAAGATTGCTGTGTATCCACTTGTATAAGCTCTTTGGAGAGTGTGTCTTTAATGGCTTCAAAGAATCAGATGGTCATGATCTATCAATGCTAATAGATTCTCAACTTTCGAAATCTGTTCCTTTACTACTATTATTGTGATCATTATGTAGAAGATTCTTGCTTATTTGTCAGTTTATTTTATGACATCTACACTTCTTTCTAGGCCTACTGAGACAACCCAAGTGGGGGCATTTAAAGAATCTACCTGTAGCTATAAAACTCTATGAACCGACTTTAGTTGCTATTGACGAAGCGCCAGAATATATAAAATTGGGACAAAAGCAAGAGGTGGGCAACTAGCTAATGATACTCATTGATGATTAGTTCATTAAACCGTTCATGCTAAATATGGAATATCTATTTAATTCAGTTGGCATTTTATGGTATCATTTTCTTAGTACCATACGAGTAATTTAGATTTATTTCCCAAACTAAAATGATCATGAAAAGGCATTCTATTAAGCTTCTGAAAATTTGTTTCACTGGTAAGAATGATCTGTCATCCTTTGATGTGCTCTATTGGATAAAAGTTTTAGTAAGAGAAGAGGTTAAGGTCCAATGACTTTTGAGAAAAGTGGTTCTAGCACCCACCTGTACTCTCTTAACAAAAAGAGAGCTATGCTTGCTGTTCCTTTAGAAGCCAACTATAGGCTGATTAATATTCCTGTTAGCAAGAACATATCGAAGATCTATGTTTTAATACAATTCAATTCTGTTAGCATTCTACATCTAGTTCTATTTTTCCCATTCCTAGATAACTAAACATCTTCTATATTTTCTCATTGCATAGGTTCTATGGATTTTTTTTTGCTTCAAAAGATTTGTATTGTAGCTACTATCTTGCCTAAGGAATGCCTTACTATTTGGTTACTTAGGAATGGAGTATGGCTTTACTCTCTAGATGACCAAAACAGGGTTGCATTTGTACGAAGGACCTGAGGATGGTATGCATATCCTTGGGTAAGTGGATCATATAATTTGTCTTCCTAATATGCCATTCTATGCAAGGATACCAAGTGGATGTATAAGTTGTGCATCAGGTGAGGCCAATGCATGGATGAACTAGGTTTTCAAGTCAAGTTATCAAGTTTTTGAATTATGCTTAGCTCAAGATAGGCCCAAGAAACATATTTATATTTAGCCTAAGCCATCTTTAAAGACAACCTCCATACTAGAAGGGCCTTATTGCCTTTTGAATTTGGCCTCCATACCGTCAATGTCTTTTGTATAGTGGCAATTGTTAGGCAAACACCATGTCTTTTCAAAATTCTTAAAGATGGAAATTTGTGCAATTGTTATAGAAATTTATGCAATAAATTTAATTAATTTTGGTAATGATCCTCTTCAATTTTGCCTAATGGTGGGATTCCCTTCGATTTTGGCAACACTCCTCTTCAAACTTGACTGATTGATCATGAACTATCATGATATTTTGGAGCAACCAAATGATCCCTTAATGTTGGTTTTATTTTAAATTTTCTCTGCGTGGAAAAATTATGGCAGTTGTCTATTAATTTTGAGGGTTTTATGGACCGACTAACATCTGCATTGTTGGTTTGATATGTAGGTGATTTTGATTTGAAATGTTTTTTTTTTTCCTTTCATAATCAGAGGCACTTTTCTTCCTTTGTTGACTACGTAAATAAGTTGAGCTGAGGAAGGACTGATGAGAGGAGGTTTTCCACAATTAGTTTTTATTGAAATAAAATAAGATTCTCTCCACAAATGTCTGCTTCACTTTCTAAATCCTCCTCCAAGTCAATCCACAATTAGTTTTTTTTTTCTTTTATAATTGGAGCCTTCCGTGAGTGCAAACACCCTAATATTATGATTTTCTGAATCATTTTATCCCAAATGGATGGAATTAATTTTTTTGTTGTTGTGATGGGTGCTTTTTCAACGTTGTCCTTTCTTTCCCCATTGTGGTATTCGTATGATTTTCAAGTGATAAAAATTAAAACCAAACTTAAAAACTTAAGCTGTGATAAGGATGTACTTATTATTATATCACTACACCAACTGGGCCTGGTTTGTGCTTTCTATCCTTCGTGTATTAGTTGCATCTTTGTAGTTAAACTATGAAGTCTTACACATGTTCTTTGCCTTTTTTGCAATCTGGTGATAACGATTGTTTGCAATTTTTCTAGCTTGGTGCCAAATGCTATGCTAGTAGTATCAGTTGTTATTTGCAAAAGCAAGGCTAGTGTAAAGAAGGTCCCCCTTTACAAGGTATATAACACATCTCTTTTTGTTATTTATTTTATGATTTTAACTTTTAGAATTCTCTTCTAGTGATTTTAAATTCCAAGATGGCAATGTTGCTTTTAGAATTGCATCTGATTCATTTCAAGTTCAACTTTTGAGTTCCTCTTTATTAAATTAATTATCAAAGATTATAAATAATGTAGATGTACCTATTTAGGGTGATATAATTGTAAAACAATGTGGTTCAAGCCTTTAGCTATTATCACCCAGTTGTTTAAATCTTGCTCTTTTTGAAACTACACAAGGTATTTAATTCCTTAAAAATTATCAACTTAAATTTTGGCATCTTTTGGTCCTCCAAATTAATGTAGAGATAGTACTTCAGAATAAAAAGAAGTTTTCTTGAGTTGGACGAAGTACTAGAGGTAAACATTCAATACTTTGCCTACCACACAAGATTCCACCAAAACATGGGTAAATTATGTTGCGGTTAATTGATACTCTAGAAGGGTGTGGCACTTGACATACAACCACTTAAAAATTTTACATGTTGCACATATGAACTCAAATTAAATTGTCTAAATCACAAACCTACTATCATTAAGTTACAATCCAAAAATTAAATTGGTTGTACAAAACTAATTTCTGATTTTATCCGTAGCCTTTGCCTAGTTTTATGGTAGTGGAATCTTCAAAAAAGAAAAAAAAGAAAAAAGAAAAAGAAAAAAAAAAGGTGGTGGTGGCAATAGGCTGGGTACCCGAACCTGGCTCGAAACAGGCTAGGTATGGGGATGGTTAAATGGGTGCAGGTGCAGGTATGGGTATTAATTTAAGCCCATTTGATGGTTTGTTGTGCAAAGAGAACAATCCATTCTATAGGGAAGCACATGGACTTTGCACGTCCATCTCTGTGCATTATTTAGAATTTTAGAAAGACGATGAAACTAGAATTGGACTAATGCATCCCTAACCTACAATTGGGCATTATCCATTGAATCTTTGGAAATAATCACCATCAGTACTATCTTCATCATAATCATAGCCTTCTCCCAATCACCATCAGTATTGTCTTCATTATAATCATAGCCTTTTCCCAGCAGGTCAGAGTTGTTGTGAAAATTTATAATGTGCTTACAAATATACAAGTAGAAAAATTGGGAAAACATAGGGAGAACTCCAAAGCTTGTTTTATTCTATAACCAAGTTTTACATTGTAACAATAACAAATTGAGGTTTGGAATGTTTCATTTTACCCTCTGTCATTGTTGTTTTGTGTTAACATGATTTGAAAGCTAGTTTTCCCTTGTCGACACAGCCAATATATATTTTCTCTATTAAGAGCCATTTATAAAATGTTTACAAAAACATCTTAAAACTGAAAGTATCTTTCTTCTAAGACTTTTTATGAAATATATCATTGTAGTGGTTTCACATAAACCACATTGGGTAGAGAAAAATGTTAGCAACATTATTAATTTGTTATAAAAATACAATGATTGCAAACTTCTTAATACATTGTATTTGGTAGATAATATCTGTATGGGTTCAATCATCTGATAGCACTTCCTTCATTTTCAACTTTTGAGGAAGATAGTGCATGAGGCTAATTTCCAACTTTAATTTTTAGTAAGGTGCAGGTTGAAAATGGACCCCTTGGTTAATCGAGATCCGACTGTAATGAATAGGGAGTGGGTGAAGTTTCCCAGACCCACTTTTTCTTTTTGGAATCAGAAGTTTTTCAAAGTTTGCACAAGAAAACCTTCCTGGTAGAGAATCCATTCCTTGTCCATGCACCACTTGCAGATGTGTACGTTTTTTGATTTCTTATAATGATATGGAAATACATCTAATGAAAAATGGATTCGACCCAAGCTATAGGGTTTGGAACATGCATGGGAAGCATGTATCACCTAAGTGTATTGTACATGAATCAAGTTCCCAACAATACCATAGTGTCCCGAACTTAAATGAGGTTCACAACGTGATCATTCAAGAACTTGGTGGTAATAACCTAGATGAAGTTGTACAGGATGAGCCCAATGTGACCCCTATAGTTGAAGGCATCTTTGGAGAAAATGAAACTAATGAGTTTGAAGCAAATCTATGAGACGCAATGATTGAGCTATACCCTGGGGCCCAAGATTTCACTGTGTTAACTTTCATTGTACAGCTTTTCAAATTAAAGGTGAATCATGGATGGAGTGAAAAAAGCTTTACAGAGCTCCTTCAACTACTAAAGAATGTGTTACCTTCCGGTAACAAGGCCCCAACTAATACCTACCAAGCGAAGAAGATCATTACAAAGTTGGGTTTTGATTATGTGAAAATCCATGCTTGTCCAAATGACAGCATCTTATACTAGAGAGAGAATGAGATAAAAATCATTTGTCCAAATTGTAAAACTTCTAGGTACAAGATTGAAATGGATTCTGAGAAAAAATAATCTCGAATACCTAGGAAGGTGTTAAGGTATTTTTCATTAACACCAAGGCTACAAAGAATGTTCAGTGTGCCATGGTTGGTGAAAGAAATGTCTTGGCACTCAACCAGAAAATTTTAACATGAAAAGATGGAGCATTCGGATGATTCTATTGCATGGAAGAATCTTGATGACAAGTATATAGATTTTTAGCTGAGCCTCGCAATGTTCGATTGGGTTTAATTACAGATGGGTTTAACCCATTCGACACTTTCAGTATGTCGTATAGTTCATGGCCCGTTATGTGTGTAACATACAACCTTCCACCAAAGCTTTGCATGAAACCTCAGTTTACTATGTTGACTTTGCTCATTGAGGGACCGTGACAACCAGGAAAGGATATTGATATTTATTTATAGCCATTGATTAATGAACTGCAAAAGTTATGGCGAGAAGGGGTCACGACGTTCGATGAATACCATGAAAATAAATTCAACATACGTGTCGTTCTGCTTTGGACAATCCATGACTTTCCAGCATATGGTAATGATTCTGGTTGTAGGACAAAGGGTAAGTATGGTTGTCCTATACGTGGTCTTAACACAGATTCTTTGTAACTCCAATATGGAAAGAAACATGTTTATATGGGCCACAGACAATGGTTTCCAATGTCAGAACAGGCTAGGAAGGATACAAGTGTTGGCACATTCAATAAGAAAGTGGAGATACGACGTCAACTGATCCGTCTGGATGGGATTAAGGTCAAAAGAAAAACTGTGAACTTGAATATGCAGTGGGGGAAGACTGGGAAGAGTAATATAAGGGGTATTGATGGAGGCCTACAAGAGCTAACGGATGATGTTGAATCACCGTGGTTCTTCAAAAGGTCTATTTTATTTGATCTGGAGTATTGGAAAGATATTCTCGTGCGTCACAACCTTGATGTCATGCATATTGAGAAAAATATATGTGAAATCCTTATTGCCTTGATGTTGAACACGCCTGACAAAACCAAGGATGATGCTAATGCACGCAGGGACCTGAAACAATTGGGAATTAAGAAGCGTCTATGGCTGAAAAAGAACAATGGCAAGGCGATTCAGAAACAAGGTCCTTTCTGTCTAAGAAAAGAAGAGAAAAAACTTTTCGTCCA
Source organism: Magnolia kwangsiensis (assembly GCA_037074715.1). Classification (NCBI taxonomy): domain Eukaryota; kingdom Viridiplantae; phylum Streptophyta; class Magnoliopsida; order Magnoliales; family Magnoliaceae; genus Magnolia; species Magnolia kwangsiensis. The sequence goes on along the minus strand of CM073583.1, from coordinate 39,427,031 downwards.
AACTTTGCATGAGCTGCGTGTTCCGATCGGTTTTAGTGCGAATTGGAGAACCATCGTAAAGCAAGATTGCGTGGATTTAAAGGGAATGAAATCTCATTCTTACCATGTGTTGATGTAACATCTGCTCTCAGTTCTCATCCAGCATGCATTCAGGGATAGGAAGGTCATTCGTCCTATAATTATAAGCTTTTACACATTCTTTAATGCCTTGTGCTTGACAACCGTAGACCTTCAAACATTCCTTACTCTCGAGAGGGACATGGCTAGGACGTTATGTCAGCTTGAAACTATATGCCCGCAATCGATATTTGTCATTATGATGCATTTGTCGATCTATTTGGCTTATGAGGCTTGCATATGTGGTCCTGTATACTATCGATGGATGTATCCATTCAAAAGGTACGCTGTGAGCTTAATAAGAATAAATTGGCTTAACATCTACATTTGCATGTATATATAATGTATCATTAACTTTTTCAGGTTCATGAAGACATTCAAGGTCTATGTTTATAACAAGACACGACCTGAGGGTTGCATTACAGACCAGTACATCTAAGAGGAGACAATTATATTCTGTAACCAATATAAAGGATAACAGAAAACAAGCCTACTGGAAAAGCTAGAAAAATAGTTTAACAGAGTCATTCTAGGATTACGTAAGTTAGAAGATATCGTTGATGATGACCCTAATGATGACGACGTTGGTCCACTAGGTTCAGGTCAAAGTGTTATCCTAGTGGGTATCGAATACGAACAAGCTCGTACATGGGTACTGAAAAGTCATCCCAGCTATGACGAGTAGGAAGGGTATGTACAATAAGCTCATATATATATATATATATATATATATATATATATATATATATATATATATATATATATATATATCTTCCTTTATGTGATTTCAATATAACAATGTTATCGAATATCGCACAGGAAGCACAAAAATTTCTTGCAGCGATGCTATAAAAGGACCAATAGGGTGCCTAGCGAGGACGAATTCATATCTTGGTTGAAGAGGGAACCAGAGTTCATTGAATCTGATGATAATGAATTTAAAGATGTAGTGAGAGGACCTCTAGCTTTTTCTATTGAATACAATAAGTATTGTATTAATGGTTTCCTCTTTGTCATTAAGGACTATAAGGAGAATAAAACAAACCAAAATAGTGGGGTTAGGACCGAGGGTATGACAACCTTCCGATTAAGTGCTAAGGATATAATACAGTGGATGAAAATCAACCTTACTACGGAGTCCTTCATATAATTATCCAATTGGAATACCGAACAGGGTACAAGCCCGTCCTATTTAAGTGTGATTGGGTGAAAGTGACACATCATGGTGTTTCTTTTGATGTCGAAGTGAATTTAAGATTAGTAAATTTGTCTAGTCTTTACAGTTCAGACAAAGTCGGTGACGAGCCCTTCATTCTTGCAGAGCATGCCACGTAAGTTTTCTACTCCAGAGATCCAAAAAATCTTAACTGGCATGTGATCTTAGAGGTTCCAAAAATTTTTTTTGTCAAAGAAGAGATGTGCATTCTATCTGAATGATTAAAGGCTATAAGTAATGCCGATGCAGGACCTGATCTCACCTCATTAGCAATGGTTGATGAGTTGATATTCAATGAATATGAAGATGTCAGTGTTATGGGGTCTAGGTTACAAAGAAAAAAAATGATTAAAGAGAATCTACTGATTTGTTTGTATTTTCTAAGCATATAACAAAATGATATTTATTGGAGGAAATCTAATCAAGGTTTGGATAATATAGTGAATTTTTTGTACTTTATTTATGATCTAAATTATTTCTTAACAATTAGCTTCTTTTTTTTCTTTTCTTCTCATATTAAGAGAGAAATAGGCACATGGATTCACAACTAGAGGTATTGGGTGCACAGGTGCTTGGGAGTACAGATTCAAGAAACACCAATGGTAATAAGATATTTCTTCTTAATTACATATGTAAATTTCTTTTTTCTTATATATTGGCGGTAATCAATGATGTGTATATATAACTGTTATTCTTTTTATATAATTGTGTTAGCTTCTTCTTCATTTAGAAAGAGAAGCATTACTAGGGGGTCTTTTTACTTATGCAACTTAATAAGAAAAAAGTCCTAAAGACGAATGAATTTGGGCAACCGAATGAGGACTGTTCCAATCACAGAGACTTTGCATCGCATGTCGGTGTCCTCACCCATTCTCATATCCCGATCATATACCTGGACTTTCACCAGGTGCCTCATGAACAAATTCATATGGTCACAGAAAGATTGTCACAGTTTTATGAGTTTGAGCTAGGGTCAAAGTTGGGATGCAAGTCTTGATTACATTACAAAATGCATCAATGAAGCGTGGAGGAATTACAAGAGAAGATTGACTGTAAAATATATTAAAAATAAGGATCATATTGCTGTGAGAAATGGTCCTACCCCCCAGGGTATCCCTATGGAGGATTGAAGGCTCTTCATGAATCAACGTACCACTGAGGAATTTAAGAGGGCAAGCACAATGAATAAAGTCAATCGGGCCAAGCTAAAAGGACCTGCTTGTCTTGGGAGGCACAGCATGGCTGTTACTTGCCATAAGATAGTATGTATTTAAAAATAAATATTATAGTTTAAAATTGATTTATCATTCATCTAAATCTATTAATGATGTGTATTTGAATGATATGTAATGTACCAAAGGCGATGGAGAAGAATTTTACCTCTGATGCCGAGATAGGTAGATGTGAAGTCATCTTAAGAGCCCATACAAGAAACGACAAAGTTGTCCAGTATCCTGACTTTGCTGTAAGTGCATCCCTCGTACCACTAACTAGTACCCTTATGAAAAGCCTATATATGACTTTGAATTATATTGCATTTATTTGTATTTTTTCACAAGAAAAATTAAATGAGCTCTATAGTAGCAATCCTGCTTCTAGGATGATCGGCATGGATGATACCCTTACAGAGGTACTAATAAAATTTAAAAATTACTTAAGTTTTATGGTAATTATGAATATCTTAATAACTTTATTTACAATGTGTTACAGTTAGTTGGTTCTGACAATAGAGGGCAAATGCGGGGTATAGGTTGCTCAATAAGCAAGCTAGGATTGAAGAATTCGGCCCTTGCTCGTTCAAAGGTAGAGAATGTGACAAAAAAAAAGAGTGTAACTCAAGAGTTATTTCAGGTGAAGAAAAAATTGGATGATATGACTCAAGATATAGTTGAGATGATGAAAACATTGGTGGATATGCAGAAAGAGAGACAGTATACTCAAAATCTCTCATCACCAATAGTTGCTAAATCTACTCAAGCATCGTCGGTATGAAAGTATAAATTTTTTACTGTATTGAGCTTACAATTATATTATAAACGCTAACAATACCAATGCCATTTTATGTGTAAATGTAGCCGAATATTATATATATCGGTAAGAGATGCGACTTGCTTGGTTTTGGAAAATGTGGTGTAGTTACTCGTGGTAAAGTACACAAAGTTAATCCAAATGCAACTGTCCATTGCGAACCATTGGATGATGGAGCTTTTATTGTTGTCCTGACTGAGGTTATACAACCTCAAGCTCCTTTATGAAAAGAAGATGGGTTTGCATCTACACTTAGAGAGGCTGGTCTAGGATCCTTTGTGTAATGGGGGAAAGAGGCTACGAGAATTTAATAATTTGAACAAATTTAGTACTCTATAATTGAACATGTGTAGTATGCATTTTGAACTAATTTTGAACATGTAATGTGCATTTTGAACTAATTTTAAACTAATTTGGCACTTTAAAAAAAAAAAAAAAAATATTGAATGAATATTGTACTCTATATTTGAACCTATTTATAGTCTTATGCTCCATTTGGTCATCACATTAATATTTATGAAAACATTAATGGAGCTTAAGACCTTTTTTAACTCTGCCAATGCAACTCCTTGCATTATCGGTCCCAAGCCCGGGTAAAGAAGGAGGGAGAAGGGCTTTAGAATGAAATCATTAACTATAGAAGAGATCCTGAAAGTGCAGTATCTCTAGTTTTATGGTTTTACTTGTACATTCCTATATTGATTACTCAAGCATGACGGTTATGCGCATTCTTTCAGGTGGATGTTGCATGTGGGAGGATTGAAGCTGCATGTTTCAGATTCAAGCATCTGTTACGTCTCTTATCAAGAATGCACATGTGTAGTTCATTAAACAATACATTATGTGATATCATGTGCATGATATCTATGTTGTAATTACAGTTATCTATAATAATAATAATAATTTGTTCATTATAGTGAATTCACAATAGTTATCAGTGTAGTTACAGTTATTCATTATGTGACAGGTTTTCAGGTGAGATGAACAAGTTTCAAAACAAAACAGTTTGTGGTTTTGAGAAGTGGTTTCCAGGATTTATGTGTGTTTCAGGGGCCATCTGCCCCTTGGAAGCATACAATGGAAGATAAGGAAAACCCTCGAGTTCCCTTCTTTGAATCATGAAAAGGTATTTGTGCTGAATCTCATGCATTGGCAATATTTGGCATGCTCATGAGCAGGACATGCATAATTCTATAAAAATTGATGGAGCAGACCCGGATGTGCGTCAGATCTATCCGAATGTCGAGCGGAGGTCCCTGAAAGGTGGGAACCGCTGCTATGACCATGATAAAGCTGTCCATTTCCTATGGACAACATTGGAGGGGCCTGGCCATTTGGACAGGCCATGTTTATGTATTTTTTCAAAATTAATGGAGCAGACCCGGATGTGCATCAGAGCTATCAGAATGAGCGAGGGTCCTTGGAAGGTGGGAACCACTGTTAAGACCACGATGAAACTGTCCATTTCCTATGGATAGTAATGGAGGGGCCTGGCCATTTAGACAGGCCGTGTTTATGTATTTGCTCGAAATTAATGGAGCAGACCCGGATGTGCGTTGGAGCTATCTGGATGAGTAGGGGTCCTTGAAAGATGGGAACTGCTATTATGACCATGATGAAACTATCCATTTCTTATGGATAGTATTGGAGGGGTCTGGCCATTTAGACAGGTCGTGTTTATATCTATATTTGCAGGGACCACACCCTTAAATTAAACCGCACCCTAAATTTATTCTCAATTACCTAAACTTATAACCTATAACCTAAACCTAAACCTATTCTCAAATCCCAAAAGTTATACTTATAACCTAAACCTAAACGCTAACCTAAACTTATAAGCTTAACCTAAACCTATTCTCAAATCCCAAAACCTATACTTATAACCTATACCTAAACTTAAACCTAAACCTTTGAAAGTGCCCTTGCTAGTGCCCTGGTTTGTCAATTAGCGTGTGTGTTGAGTCAGTCGGACTGCAGACGTCTCATAAGAAAATCTATACAAGCGTCTGTCTCAACCGGATGTGTGAAAGCTCACCAAAGGTAAATCTAAGCCTCACATCCCTTGTCCCAAAACACCAGGTGAATATAACCTTGAAAACATGTTAGAACATATTAGGGCACTAGCAAGGGTAAATCAACATATTATGTTATAACCCTGAAAACTTTTCAAAGAATCAAAAAATCTCTAAGTTTTCTTGCCTTGTTGATTGTATTAATGCACATCTCGATATGATTAACCTGCGCTATCAATGTCCTCGATAGACCAATCGATAAAATCGAATGAGGACATAATATGTCCAGCAACCAAATACATATCTAGACAGAATTATCGATGTATCAACACACGTATCGATATCATCGATATTTGAATCTCGAGTCCATCGAAGATGGCTCAATAATATCGATAGGCAGTATCGGCGCCCCTGTTTTTACTCAGGAAAATTATATATGCTTCGATATATCAGAGCTCTCCTCAATACCATCGGAGTTTAAATCTCGATGATATCTGAAGGCTCTCGATATTATCGATCATGGGCGCGAAGTTCTTCAGCAACATTTTTTTCAGGTGATTTTCAATTCTGATCAGGGGTCACTTGATAGAATCGATATTTTAAATATCAATAATATCGGGGCCAGATCAATTACATCGAGAAAGGATAAAACTTGTCCAGTAAGCTCACTGATAAAATCTTTGAATTTATCAATGCATCAATACGACCGCGGATATCATCGACATTCAAATTTCGATGATATCGAGTATCCCCCCGATCATATCTGTTATCCTGAAAATTTCAAAGCAAGTTTCTCTCATTTTTCAAATGTCGAGGACTCGACCCTTGTATCAATAATATCAAAGTTCAAAATCTGATGGCATCGACACGAGTCTCGATTCCCTCGATCAATTGGCAGAAGGTTCGATGATATCAAACCTGCTAGATGATATCGAACTCTGTCATAAATGTGATTGTTTTATATCCGTTGGAACCTTTTGCCTATTTAAAGAGAACTTGTCTCTAGTTGCTGTAAGAGAAAGAAGAGAATGCTTTTGTGTGTTTAACCTTAGATCATATACCCAAAGCCCTTTCTCTCAAGGAGTTCATCCTCTAATCCACCCTCATCATTAATATTCAATAGAGTGGATTGGGGAATGAACTTTCACATTCAAGGATCCTCCAGCTACTACCTTAATGGAAAATCATTAAGCTGGGATGCCTTGAATGCTTAGATGATTGGAATCACTCTATCTTCCTGATAGGAAAACATCTAGAGAGTAGGATTCCATCATAACCTTGACCCAACCTGTTACCTTATATTGGTATATCATTTGTTGCGGATCAATGAAGCTGAAAACTCTTCGTCAATAATGAGGAGATTTTTACCACTGTGTCAAATGGGACTCATCAATTTATCTATAAGTATCTAGAGTCGAGAAGACCCTTTGATCATTCTTTTTTAGGATTGGGTCTAAGGTGTTTCACACCCTTGAAGTCCTCAAGGAGGCCTCCGGCAGGAGTGTACATGGTGGGTGCGTTGTGTGGACCCTTGCTCTGTGGAGAGCATAAACATCTAGTTAGGGGTGAATCAGTAAAACCTTCAGTTTAAGGTGAACCATGTAAAACCTTGGGTTTGAGGTGAACCGAGTGAAACCTCTGTTAGGGTCTTAGGGAAGATCCTTGGTGTCACGCCCCAGACTAGGAAATTGGATTCATATGAATCCCGATTGCCGAATCCGGTGCCGACAGCCTCCGTAGTGCCCCATTCTCGGCTCCTGACAATCAAATGCCAGATTCTGATCCTGGGATCCTACAAGGAGGATTTTCAGAGTGAATTTTTTTTTGTAATGGAGCATAACCACAAGCATAACTAAGTCACAAAACAACATCATCATCACATATCCACTAATATAATCATTTGAATACAATACTGAATGGGAAATACATTAATAAAGAATCAAGCTCCAGAAGACCACCGCACGCTTCAAGCTCAACACTGTTGCAGCCTAACATCACCTGCACACATCTATCATACATAAGCTTATAGAAATCTTAGAGGGTGGTGTAAGTGCGTGCACAAGGTAAGTGACAAGTATTCAATACAATGTCATAATCATACAGTACCAAAAATACTGGTAATACATAATTCGTACATCATCGGAATAAGCAGAAATACTGACAAGTCCATAAGTCAATAAATATCAGGATACGCAATATAGAACAGTTATGCAATAAAGAATCATAAAGAGGTAAATATCAGATGTCGAGGATGCTAAGTCTATCTAGGCCATATAAGTGCAGAAACATAGCAACCCAAAATGTTTTATGCCTGCGGATGTAATGCAATATGCGATGCGAATGAAATGACCATGCTTGAAGTGGGAAGTCAGGATGATAGTACATAATATCGCAGGCTACGGGGTCCGCCACAATGGACTTCTATCCAAACCAGTCCCATACCTAAATTTGGATAGTCAGACTCAACGTGGTAAACTCCTGATCTCAGGTTGGTCACGTGCCCAACCGAAATCCTTGCCATAACGAAGGTACACAACAATTAGTTACGCACCACCAGCCCGAGTGGATAGTGAATGAATGAATGAATGAATGAGCATGCAACTTCTACTAGATAAGTCCACATATCAGTATGGTTCTTCTCTGGGAAATCACTGGGGTCTATTACACTCCAAACCAGATTGCCGCCCCATCACGCGTAACAAGGTGAATGGAAGAGACCTCACTATCCGCCTACCAATATCGGGCCCAGCTCGTCAATAGCGGACCCATTCCTCGAGCTGGTCAGACTCAGCCTAGCATTGCCCCCTCCTCTCGGGCAAGTAAGGCCGCACCCTCTTCCAACCGACCACGATACAATGGAGAGCGCAGCCATCTGGTAATCGGCACTCGGCCCTCATCTACCCACTCAGTCGAGAGGTTGGAGTAACCTCTGAAACTAAGAGGGTTCTGGGACTTTCACCCAAGGATATCTATAGCACCCCATGTAGAACATATTTTCGGTATCCCATCTGACCATCCACGATATGTCTGTGGAAGCTACGACCCTGATGTCGCTAGGGCATATAGTAATCACAACATACAATACAGGATGCATGAGTCATACAATTCAATCATGCATCAATCCTGTGCATATCGTGCGCTCATGTGAGACAATCTCCACCTATCATGGAGTCTCATAACAACCAGCACTATGACATATGCAATGGTCAATCATATCTCATAACAGACATGCAGATGATGCGTATGGGCATGTATCATGATGTTATGTAGTCACATACTCATAATCGGTATCAATAGCAAGCATTGACAATCGACATCGACAACGTGGACATTTAACCAACATTGTCCCCCAAGGAACGGTCCACATAAAGCCTAACATATAGTGGACTCATAGCCGCACACAAGGGCCAAATATACAACACCATGGGTCTCACTCAAGAGTTTAATATACACCACGATGGGCCTTTCACATGGGCCTAACATACATTATAATGGGTTCCATCGCCTAGCCCTCAAATGCATCACAGTGGGCCTCATCACATAAGCCTCATATACATCACATTGGGCCTTAAACACGGGCTGAATACACATCACAACGGGCCTCAAATACGAGCCGCATATACATCACATTGGGCCTCGACAATCAGAATCGGCGATCAGCCACGACAATCGGAATCGACAATTGGCCACGATAATTGGCCTAGATCGATAATCAGCCTCGATAATCAGAATCGGTCAATCAGCCATGACAAGCAGAATCAGCAATCGGCCACGTCAATCGACGATTGGCCACGATCGGTAATCGGTCACGATAATCGGCCTCGATCGGTAATCAGTCAATCGGCCACGACAAGCAGAGTGGGCAATCGGGCACGTCAATCGAAAATCGGCCACGATCGGTAATCGGTCACGATAATCGGCCTCGATCGGTAATCGGTCAATCGACCATGACAAACAGAATCGGCAATCGGCCACGTCAATCGACAATCGGGCACGATCGGTAATCGGTCAATCGGCTAAGAAAATCGACACCGATAATAAACACTGATAATCGGCACCGACGATCAATATCGATAATTGACACCAACAACCAATATACATATAAATGAGGCGAGGTCCATAGATGGACAGCCAATCAATCATAATATAAAGATCGGCCCTCGGCCGTGGTTATATAAAAATTTGATAGCACAGAGCCATCCTTCTATGGTGAATGGGGCCCACGAATTAGGGTTAACCCACAAGAGGATGATGAGAATAGGACTATCAAGGCCTAAGGGAAGGTCACAATGAGGACATCTAACCGTCATTGTCCATCAATGTGGACATCTAACCAACATTTCTCTCAAGAAATGGCACACATAAGGGGTTCATACACAACGTAGCGGCCACACATACATCACATTGGGCCTCATACAAGGGCCTCAAGTATAACACAATGGGCCACGTCCTTTGGCCTTAAATACATCACAATGGGCCTCGCCCATGGGCCTCATACGTGGGCCTCGTATACAACAAATGGGTCGTACTGCTTGGGTCTCACATGCATCAAATGGGCCACGTGTCTGGGCCCAACAATACAAATAGGTGGACCCCACACACGGGCCACAAATACATCATGATGGGCCGTATCAAATAGACCAAGTCAAATCAAATGGGCCGTATTAAATGGGCAGTATCAAATGGGGCTCAACAATGGGCTTTATTTTTGTTAAGTGGGCCCATCGTAACATTTATTTTCCATCCAATCTATTTATAAGGTCACATGGACCTGACTTAAGAGCAAGGAAAAATTTCATACTAAACCAAAACTTCTGTGACCCCAAAATCGAGTTTCAATGGTAGCCGTTCAATCCCCACCGATTTTTGTAGTGTGTCCAACTGATTGACAGCGTGGATGTACAACATATTCACCAAAGGTGGACCACATGAGTTTTACATGGACATTACATAAAATGGATACAATAAGGTGGGTTCCATTGATCTGAACAGATGGACGACTTAGAGAAATACAGGCATCACAGTGGACCCATGAGATTGACGGCATGGAATGAAGCATATGCATCAAGGTGGGGTCCACGTTCCCTTATTGGATGGATGGCGTGAATAGAACACCACATCACAGTGGGGTCCATGTCCAATGGGTTGGATGGTTGGGACATAACACATACCCATAATCAAGCCCACAGAACTTGCTGACATTGACACAACAACTAAATTGTGGGTGGGATCCACATACTTGGACGGCATGGATAACAAATACATCACAGCTGGCCCCACAGATGGACACTGTACAACACAACCATCACGGTGAGGTCCCACTGTCTGGACAGATGGTGAGGATAAAACACACACTACAGTGGATCTCACCGTCCTAAACAATGGATAATGATGATTGCAACATGTGTAGGGCCCAAGATGGATGACCTGACTGAAACACATGCATCATGCTAGATTCCATACAGCAGTGGGCGGTGGAGATATACATCGAGGTGGCCCACGTCCAGATGGACAGTTGGATGTACGACATATACATCAAAGGTGGGTTCCACCATTCAATGAACGGGACGGTGTGGATCAAACCCACACATCATGATGGAGCAGGACAGCACGTCTAAGTAATCCAGCACCGTCAAAATGTTCAGGACGGTGTGGATGAAACAATACATCACAGTGTGGCCCACATGTCGAGTTCAGATGGACGGTTGGTTACAAAATAAATTCATCAAGGTGGGATCCACAAAACCTGTTGACGCTAACAGCAGCTATAGCTGCTGGGGTCTCCACGTGGCTGGAGGCGTACAGCCAGGATAGAACACATATACCAAGGTTGGCCACGTCCCTACTGGACATCCGTTTGATGGATGGTCAGAATACAAAACGTATGGCATGTCAGGGTCCACGTCTAGCACTATCTGGAAATGGTGGACGGTCTGGATTTTTGATGTGAAGCATGATGGGGCCCACGACACTTGCAGACGCAGTAAAGCAGCTATGCTGCACGTGCATCACACAGCAGAGGTGGGTTCCACGGTTAATGGGCAGTGTGGATCAAACCACACGTGCGGCTGCCATGCAGCGCATATATCATGTGTTGCCCACCGTCCAGCCATCTGGACGGTGGGGATTGCAAAACAGATGGACGACATGGGTTAAAACCCATATATCATGGTGGCATCACACCAGATGACACGCGCACCATGGTGGGACCCTCAGCTTGGTGACGTCATGTACAGAGTGCTACTGGGTTGTTGCCCAGCATTTCAACAGACGAACGGTGTGGAATTAAAGCAAATGCATCATGTTTGGCCAATGATTTGGACGGCCAGGATGGGGTGGGCCTGGGTGTACAATACATCATCAGGTGGTCCCGCATGGACGGTTGGGATGTGCAATACATCTTGGTGGTGTCCCATGTGCAAGGACTGGACGTGAGGTGTCACACATCCACGGTCCAGATGACGGACGGTCTGGATGGCGAGGATATAAAACATGCCCCACGTGGGTCCCATATAGGAGGACGGTCTGGGGATATGTACTTTAGGGAAGCTCCACACGTGGTAGGTGGATCCACACGTGTGGAACCCATTTGCCAAATGGATGGACGGACGTGGATAAAATACATACATCAAGGTGCTTTCCACCATAGATTTGAACTCGGTTCTTTGGATGGATGGTGTGGATACACACATCCATCATGTGGTGGCCCACCGTGCAGCCATCTGGACGGAGGGGGTGAAAAACAGGTGGATGGCGAGGGTGTAAAACGGATGGACAGCGTTGATAAATCACCTGCCCCATGTAGTTTTCCACGTTTGTGTAGGTCCCACGGCTGCTATGCAGCATTGGTAAAATACATATATCACAGTGTGGCGCCACGTGGGTGGCCCACCAGCGTCCAATCCACGTACAACACCTTCTAGCTTGCTGGACGGTCTGGGTATAGGCAGACAGTCAGTGGGCCCCACATCTTGATGGGCAATGGTGATATACCATAACATGGTGCGTCCCTCATGAACGGACATCGTAGATAAATCACATATGATATGGTGGTTCCACGTAGTGGCCCACTCGAGCCTAGATCAAGCTAATACTTATGTTTTCTCCCATCCATCCAGGCACGCTGGATGTCTAGTGGACGGGCAGCCAAGATGGAACACGTATAGCATGGTGGACCCCGTCCAAGGGCTGGACGGACGGTCTAGATACACTTATATTTGGTGGGCCACACATCAAGAGAGAGAGAGAGAGATATGATCGTGAGAAGGGGAGGGACCCCACCACTATGGGCCCTCCCTATCCACGCATACATTAAGATGGGTTCCACATATGTGGGCCCTCAAATCACAAAACCAACAATTAAAAGCACCCACCTCAAGATTTTTTTTTTTGCTTCTTCCGCCAACATGATCTAGAGCTCCAAGGGGACGATTCTAACGGTTGAGATGTTCTTTGAATGATGGAGATGGGAGGTAAGAAGTAGACCACACATAGCTTCTCCTCTCACATGAAAAATGGTTGGACGTTGGCTTGCTTGGGGTTTGCTTGAGAAATGGATGAAATGAGAGAAAGAAAGAGAGAGAGAGAGAGGATGGGATGGGTGAAGTGTACTTTACATGTAAGGGATGGGTTTGTAAGAGAGAGTTGACTTAGAAGAGAGGTGGTTGTACTTGATATTAATGTGTGATGTGTACTTGACATTTGACATGATTGATGGGATTGATTTGAAAGGTTGTAGAGATTCTCTTGAGATTTTACAAATGTGCGGCGTTTTCTCAACTGAACGCGGGCCCACTTCTTCTGGCCTGGGTATCGCCTTGGCGCGTGAGATGAGACATCGGAACCACGGCAACGGCGCGATCACACAGGTACAAGTCTCGGGTAAAGATGACTCTGAAATACGTGACATAACTCAGGGTTGCGCACAAACCCCGATAACAGAACACAGGTCACCGAAATCCGACTGGAATAACCGCGGAAGCCTATGGAACGGTATGACTTAGGATATGGGTCTTACACTTGGCTAGTGTGCCAAAAAGTGGGTGCAATGTGTTGACCCTTACTTGTAAGAGTATAAACAGTCAGCCTCAATGTAGGTTGTAAAGGTTGAAGGTGAACCTGATTTAAAACCTTAGGTTAGAGGTGAACCATGTGAAACCTCCTTAGTGAAATTCGATACACTCAAGGGTTGAGTGCAGTTACCGGGAGTGAAGTAGACAAGTACTCGAACCACTATAAAAATGATTGTGTTTGCGATTGCTATTCTCCTGTTTGTGTGATTTTTTTTAATATTTTAATATTTAAATATCTGAGATCACACCTCACACACATACACAGTCATATCTATCATAAACTAGTTTGCATATTGTTCACTTCTTAAATAGTTTGTGATTGGATCCAATACTAGGCTTGGAAGCTGTAGAGTTATTTTTGAGTAATCCTAATATGTGCTTATTGATAGGATTAGTGCAATAAGATTTTTAAATACGTTGTAAAAACTTTAAAAAGTCCTATTCACCCCCCTCTAGGACAGATTGGCATATTCCTACTTCAACTCAAGCGGTCTTCATCGCTATTACAACCTTAACCTAAACCCAAAACCTAATCATATAACCTTAACCTAAACCAAAACCTATGACCTAAAACCTTCAACCTAAACTTATAACCTATAACCTAACCTTAACCTATACCTAAAGCCTAAACCTTAACCTATAACCTAAAATCTAAACTTAAACCTAAAACCTAAATGTATTCTCAAATACCTAAACCTAAACCTACACCTAATCCTAATCTCAATTCCCTAATCTAAACCCAAACCTAAACTTGAAAACCCAAACCTAAACCCGATCCCGAACCCGAACTCGATTTTCTAAGCCTAAACCTTAACCTATTATCAATTCCCTAAACCTATAGCTTATAACATAAACCTAAACCTTAACCTAAACCTAAACCTATAATCTTAACCTAAACCAAAACCTATGACCTAAAACCTTAACCTATAACATATAACCTAAACTTATAACCTATAACCTAACCTTAACCTAAACCTAAAACCTAAACCTTAACCTATAACCTAAAACCTAAACCTAAACCTAAACCTAAAACCTAAATGTATTCTCAAATCCCTAAACCTAAACCTACACCTAATCTTAATCCCAACACCTAAACCTAAACCTAAACCTACACCTAATCCTAATCTCAACTCCCTAACCTAAACCTAAACCTAAACTTAAAAACCCAAACCCGAACCCGAACCCAATTTCCTAAACCTAAACCTTAACCTATTCTCAATTCCCTAAAGTTATAAACCAAAACTTAAACTTCTAACCTAAAGCTAAAGCTAAACCTAACCTAAACATATAACCTAAACCTAAGCCTAAACCTATAACCTTAACCTAAACCAAAACCTATAACCTAAACCTTAACATATAACCTATAACCTATAACCTATAACCTAAACTTAGAACTTATAACCAAACCTTAACTTAAACATAGACCTAAAACCTTGTAACACCCCGAATTTTTGCCAACCTGGGATTAGACGTCCTTAGGCAATGGGTCAACCAAAACACCTTGGTAACCGCTTAGAACCCAATTCCAAAGCCAAAGAAATCACTTAGGATTAATTCCTTTAGAAATTAAGCGTAAGTTAGCTAGCGCTACGCTGGAGTAGCTGTGAAATTGTCCCTGACCGCTTTAAATATGATCTACAAGACCCAAAACTTGTAGAATCAATGGTGCTATAATACCCTGAAACCTAGGATCAAACTCTAAACCTGTTTGCTCTCAGGAACCCTTTGAAACTTTGTATTGGATCTAGACCGCGCGTCGAAAGTCCAATATCTACCATCTTAGACCGTTATGACCACTTGGCTGGACTTGACAATCATTTCGAAAATCAAGCCTAACCGACGTTCAGAGGCTATTTCATTGAGCATGGAGTGAAGAGAGTGAGAAAAGGGTTAGATTTGAAATTTTTAATTCATATCTGGCACATGACTTGGCGCGTTATTATTAAGCGTTCTAACCGTCAGAATTCAGCTAAATTACACCCTCGGATCAGGAAAATTTTCTCTTTCATATCATGATACTTGTAGACCTGATCTAGGTGCGGTGACCGCTGAACTGAAATTGGACCGCCATGTGCGATCTGTGAACTCTTTCGGTCTGAAAACTTGATGTGTGCTAGATCCAGTATGCATGAGCTTAAGTCCGACCGCGTTCGGCCAGGGGACCTCTAAAAATGCTCTTTTGGACCAGAACAGCCCCGATTTGGTTGTAACCCAAGTAAACATTGTTCCCAAGCCTAATTTGGAAAGGTTTTAGGCTATAAAAGGGATTGAAACCCTCTCATTTCTCTCCCATCCGAATTTGCTAAAAACCCTAGATTGAGAGAGAGAAAAAGTGAGAGTTTGTGAGAGAAGGTGGGAGAGATTTTCCTGCCACCTGCTGCTGCTGCAGCATGTGCTTAAGCAACGTATTCCAATCACTTTGTTGGTGATTTCGACGCTTTTCTAGGTAAGGAAAACCCTATCCACTTGTTGATTTAGCGTTTCGTCAATTCAAATAGTAAAGTAGTTGATATAACTTGTGAAATAGGTCGCCTGTTCGCCATAGACGAAGCATATACTCTCCATTCGAAACGATACACATCTAAAGCAATAGGTGCGGATTTTAGATGCTTTGATTGACTGATTTCAAAGCTTTCAATGTCGTTTAATAGTAGATTATCGACGGCAATGCCGTTTGACATGTACAACATGCTGTCCGTTTCCTGTTTCGTAAACGTAGGAAAAATATGAGATTTAGGGCATTTTAGTCATTTGTAGGAATTACTGTATACATTCATATTTTTGTCACATTAGGATATTAGGAATGCGTGCATAATCAGTTTGGCGAAGAGATTCGCCCAAATGCGCACTTTGAGTCGACATACACTATGTAGACTTAAGTATGTAGACTAAGTGTTTGTATAAATATTTGTATTAGTATGTATTGAGTATGTGGTGTTGTGAAATAGTTTCGAGATTAAATTCTCAAGTAATATGCTAATGTAAATGATTTTCATCATGTTGGCTAAGTTATAGATTTCATTGTATGTATGAAATGCATGTGTTGAATGAATTGCTTAAGTGGTATGTTATAACATGCGATAACATGCTTATATTGTTGTATTTCATTTCTGTTACTCTTATGTGATTGATGATGTGGATTCACAAATGTTTGGGGCTATACTTAGTCCAGGCAGTCGGTAACAGAGTAAATTTGTGGTTGGTTTCTATTTACCACGAAGGACGCGTTGATGAACGTGAGTCATGTTTGGAGTTAGCGGCAGTGGTTAGGCCACGCAAAGTATTTTATGCACTTCATGTCGCTCAGCTTGAGATGCGATCATACTAGTCGAGCCCGTCAAGTAACCCGACTGGTTACCTTGATCCATAAAGAGTCATGAGCTGGGCATGGTGGTATGGGACACCGTGGTCGAGCTGTCGGCCTACGCTGGGGCCACAAACCTCCCCGTAGTGACCAGTGAGCACCCTACTCTGAGCAGATTATGGTGGTATGAGACACTATATTCTTGCTGTCAGCCTACACTGATCAGGTGACGAGCCCTTTGTAGTGACCTCGAGTTTATCCTGACACCGCATGGGGGCGACGAGTCCTGATGCAGCCTTAAGGATAATTAGGCCTGTATTGATAAGGTGATGGGGAAGCGGTGCAACGAGTGCAAGGAACAGCCCTGGCAGCCCTTGCAGCGACCTACAAATATAACATCGTATGAGATTACTAGGAGTGACGACCCTAGACAGGATCTGTGTTGGGATTGATATAAGGAAGGTACCTTAGTTTCCCAATATTATTGTATGAAAAGGACTAATAATAACTTAGTAATCATATCACCATCACATTACATGTGCCTAGAAGATGTGGAGCACTGTGGGAAGAAAGCATGTCGCGGGCGTAAGATGGTGCCGTATGAGGGAGATCGTCGGTGAGGGCATCCATCATGTCATGTCATATTGCATTAATAACAGTATTTAAGAATGTTTGATTTATTGTTTTACTATTGATTTGAGAACATACTAATCTCTGCTCTATTATTCCACTAAGTTGATCACTCACTCCCACGTTACGGGATGGTGTTTCTAGACACCCATCAGTCCCTATTGTGATGCAGATGATGGCGCGGCCTGAGAGGCGGAGCCGGACTTGATAATGATGAGGAGGATCCCTCTTTTATGCGTGTTCTGATCGATGAGATTACAGGGAGGTTCATTAGATGCCATGACACTTGTCATTTTATATTTTCAGAGCACTCATGTATATTCTTTCTTTCTATTTTGAGGTATACATGTATATGTTTAACCTGGTAACATGTTCACACTCTGGAGACTTACAATCAATTATATATTATATGTATGTATCACAGTCTTCCGCTTGTTAATTCAACTATCTCTGGAGTATGATATGCTGTTCTGGCTTAATCCCACTCATGTTTAATACATTAACACAGACAACATTCAATCATACACATTTATGTTGCATAAGTGATGTTCTGGAACTCCGGAGTGGAGTTTTTACTCGACCCCCGATTTTTGAGATGTTACAAACCTAAACCTAAAACCTAAATGTATTCTCAAATCCCTAACCTAAACCTACACCTAATCCTAATCTCAACTCCCTAACCTAAACCTAAACCTAAACCTAAAGTTGAAAACCCAAACTTAAACCCAATCCTAAACCCGAACCCGATTTCATAAACCTAAACCTTAACCTATTCTCAATTCCTAAAAGATGTAACCTATAATATATAACCTATATCCTAAACCAAAACCTATAACCTAAACCTAAACCTTAACCTAAACTTAAACCTATAACCTTAACCTAAACCAAAACCTATAACCTAAACCTTAACCTAAAACCTATAATGTATAACTTAAACTTATAACCTATAACCTAACATTAACCTAAACCTAAACCTAAACATATAACCTAAACCTAAAACCTAAACCTAAACTTAAAACCTAAATGTATTCTCAAATGCCTAAACCTAAACCTACACCTAATCCTAATCTTAACTCCCTAACCTAAACCTAAACCTAAACTTGAAAACCTAAACCTAAACCCGATCCCGAACTCGAACCCGATTTCCTAAACCTAAACCTTAACCTATTCTCAGTTCCCTAAAGCTATAACTTATAACCTATAACCTAAACCTATTCTCAATTCTCTAAAGCTATAACCTATAACAGAAACCTATAACCTAAACCTAAACCTAACCTAAACCTATAACCTAAACCTAAACCTATTCTCAATTCCCTAAAGCTGTAACCTATAACATAAACCTATAACCTAAACCTAAACCTAACCTAAACCTATAACCTAAACCTAAACCTAAACCTATAACCTAAACCTAAACCTAAACCTATAACCAAAACCTTAACATATAACTTATAACCTATAACCTATAATCTAAACTTATAACCTATAACCAAACCTTAACCTAAACCTAAACATATAACCTAAACTTAAAACCTAAATGTATTCTCAAATCCCTAAACCTAAACCTAAAACTAATCCTAATCTCAACTCCCTAACCTAAACCTAAACCTAAACTTGAAAACCCAAACTTAAACCCAATCCCGAACCTGAACCCAATTTCCTAAACCTAAACCTTAGCCTATTTTCAATTCCCAAAAGCTATAACCTATAACATATAACCTATAACCTAAACCTAAACTTATAACCTAAACCTTAATCTATTCTTAATTCCCAAAAGCTATAACCTATAACATCTAACCTATAACCTAAACCTAAACCTATAACCGAAACCTAAACCTATAACCTAAACCTAAACCTTAACCTATTCTCAATTCCCAAAAGCTATAACCTATAACCTAAACCTAAACCTATAACCTAAACCTAAACCTAAACCAAAACCTATAACCTATAACCTATAACTTAAACTTAACCTATAACCTAACATCAACCTAAACCTAAACCTAAAACCTAAACGTAAACCTAAAACCTAAATGTATTCTCAAATCCTTAAACTTAAACCTACTCCTAATCCTAATCTCAACTCCCTAACCTAAACCTAAACCTAAAACCTAAATGTATTCTCAAATCCTTAAACCTAAACCTACACCTAATCCTAATCTCAACTCTCTAACCTAAACCTAAACTTAAAGCTAAACGTGAAAGCCCAAAACTAAACCCGATCCTGAACCAGAACCCGATTTCCTAAACTTAAACCTTAACCTATTCTCAATTCTCTAAAGCTATAACCTATAACCTAAACCTATAACATAAACCTAAACCTAACCTAAACCTGTAACATAAACCTAAACCTAAACCAAAGCCTATAACCTAAACCTTAACATATAACCTATAACCTATAACATATAACCTAAACTTATAACCTATAACCAAACCTTAACCTAAACCTAAAACCTAAATCTAAACCTAAAACCTAAATGTATTCTCAAATTCCTAAACCTAAACCTACACCTAATCCTAATCTCAACTCCCTAATCTAAACCTAAACTTAAACTTGAAAACCCAAACTTAAACTCAATCCCGAATCCGAACCCGATTTCCTAAACCTAAACCTTAACCTATTCTCAATTCCCAAAAGCTATAACCTATAACATGCAACCTATAACCTAAACTTAAACCTTAACCTAAACCTATAACCTAAACCTAAACCTATAACCTTAACCTAAACCAAAACCTATAACCTTAACCTTAACCTATAACCTATAACCTAAAACCTAACATTAACCTAAACCTAAACCCAAACCTATAACGTAAACCTAAAACCTAAACCTAAATGTATTCTCAAATTCCTAAACATAAACCTACACCTAATCCTAATCTCAACTCCCTAACCTAAACCTAAACCTAAACTTGAAAACCCAAACCTAAACCCGATCCCGAACCCAAACCCGATTTCCTAAACCTAAACCTTAACCTATTCTCAATTCCCTAAAGCTATAACCTATAACCTAAACCTAAACCTATAATTTAAATCTATAACCTTAACCTAAACCTAAACCTAAAACCTAAATGTATTCTCAAATCCCTAAACCTAAACCTACACCTAATCCTAATCTCAACTTCCTTACCTAAACTTGATAACCCAAACTTAAACCCAATCCCGAACCCGAACACGATTTCCTAAACCTAAACCTTAACCTAAACCTAAACCTATAACCTTAACCTAAAACAAAACTTATAGCCTAAACCTGAACCTATAACCTATAACCTATAACTTTAACTTATAACATATAACCTAACATTAACCTAAACCTAAAACCTAAATATTTTCTTAAATCCCTAAACCTAAACCTACACCTAATCCTAATCTTAACTCCCTAACCTAAACCTAAACCTAAACTTGAAAACCTAAACCTAAACCTGATCTCGAACCCGAACCTGATTTCCTAACCTAAACCTTAACCTATTCTCAATTCCCTAAAGCTATAACCTATAACCTAAACCTAAACCTATAACCTAAATGTATTCTCAAATCCTTAAACCTAAACCTTAACCTACAACATTAACATAAACTTATAACCTACAACATTTACCTAAACCTATACTTATAACCTAAACCTATTCTCAAATCCCAAAACTATAATCTAAATTATACCTATAACCTAAACCTAAACCTTAACCTATAACCTATAACCTAAACTCAATTCCCTAAACCTTAACATATAACCTAACCTAAACCTAAACCTATAACCTACACTTATAACCTAAACCTAAACCTTTAACCTTAACCTAAATGTAAAACCTAAACCTAAACCTAAAACATAAATGTATTCTCAAATCCCTAAACCTAAACATAAACCTAAACCTATAACCTACAACATTAACATAAACTTATAACTTAAACCATATGGTGAGACCATTCCTTGGGAAGTGGGTACTTGTGGCTACCGATGGTCCTCCTTGTGGAAATCGTCCAGACGTTTATTTTGGCCCTACAAACCATATGGTGAGAACGTTCCTTTTATGTCAATTTCATTCCTCTCTGAGTTTTTATTAATTCATTAAGAAAAAAAATAGTTATACATGATGCACTTCTTTCACTTTATTTTTCTTTCCCCCAATGATCATTCTGATTTATGAATGCCATAACTATTTGTAGGATGATGGAATATACGAAGCTGTTGCAGGAAGTGACTTTGTCATTACTAGAGTTGCATTTCGAGACAACTCTTCAAAGTACTACATAAATGACCATGGAAGTAATTTTACAGAGGTCACTAAGAAATTGAAAGGAAAAGGAGTGGACTTGGACAATAATCGGTTTTTGATTCTTCAGGTGGGTGATGGCTGAAAAAGGCTTATTTACTTGTGGAAAAAAATATCATATCGTCAAAATATATCTTCTCTTTCAATTCTTTATCACTGAAATTTCATGGTGAAGTCAAGCAAATTTCTCTAATGAAGCCAAAGATTTGTATTTTCAGTATTATTATAATTGTAATTGTAATTGATTGAATGAAGGATTGTAATTAATTGTAATTGTAATTGATTGTATGAAAGATTGTAATTGAATGAATGAATGATTTTAATTGATTGTAATGGAATGAATGAATGATTATGCAGGTGGTAATTGAATGAAAAAATGATTATATATATATATTTTTTATTTATTTATTTTTAATGTACGAAATAGCTACGGATATTGACCGTAGTCGATAATCCGACAGCTGTAGCCATTATTAAATTTAGCATATTACTATAGACTTTTAGCTACAAATAATATTCGTAGTTGTTTATACTTATCGCTACAGATATAATTGTTATGGATCATATCCATAGCTGTTGTAATCTATAGCTACGGATTAGGTTCTCGACCTATTGTTACGGCACCTACAACTACGGTCATGCTAAGGAATAGCTACGCACTAGAACTGTAGCCATATGTCTAAGGCTACAGATTTTATCCGTAGCCTTTGCCCCTTTTCTGGTAGTGTATACTCTAAAAACTCGCGCCATGTGCACAACCTATTACTTGGCATGAAGTAAACTAAAATAAAAACCAAATAAAGAAATATAAAGCATTCGTGATGTCTTAAATAATAACAATAAGCAAAACCTAAAATATGAAATCAATCCGACTAGTGGGCCACGATCATAAAATCCCAAGATCGGCTTTACTTGACTATTGGGCCCACTCTTTTGAACCAAATTTCATCTTCTAACTAGGAGGCTCTCCCTGTGTGTCATCGTCGAGCCAAATTGAGGTGAGACCCTCCTTCGTACATATGTGCAGAAGGGGGTGGTGTGAGTGCACGTGTGGGAGGTGTGTGTGCGCATGTGTACATGATATCCCCATCAATTCTCCTCAGCTACAATGATTTCGCCACTGGCGAAACAAAACTCCTGAGCCGCTCTAGGATGTCAGGAATAAGTATCTGAAGCTCCTCAGTAAACCACGTATTGTCTGAAGCTAGGCATGATTTTCATTTAACAAGGTACTTCTGAAACCCACCGTCCGACATTGAAACTATCTAATGGTTCAAGATATCTTCTATTTCCTCTCTCGGTGTGTGAAGATTAGGTATGGGAGGTAGAGGCTGGGAAGAAGGGTTAGGAATAGTAGGTATGGGAGGTAGAGGCTGGAAAAATAGGTCGAGACGGGTAAGTATGGGAGGTAGAGGATGGAAAAATGGGTCGAGACGAGTAAGTATAGGACATAGAGGCTGAGAAAATGGGTCGAAAAGGGTAGGTATGGGAGGTAAAGGCTGAGAAAATGGGTCAAGAAGGGTGGGTATGGGACGTAGATGCTGGAAAGATAGGTCGGGAGGAGGCCATGGATCAAGGAAAAAGTTTGGAGAAACAGGATGGTTAGGTGAAAGGCTAAAGAATGCATCAATGGCCCCTTGAAATGCAACTAAGTCCTCCACATTGAATATGGAACTAATTACCATGGAAGGTGGAAGATCTACCTCATACACATTGAAACTGTTTCATTTTATAATTTTAAACGGTCCAGCGCTACGCGCGTGTAACTTACGAACAACCCCCAGAGGATATCACTCGAGTCTGATGGGGACCATCACAGTCCCCAATGTTGAATTATTTGAAACGTTTATGCTGGTCTGCAGAAATTTTGTAATGTTCATTACTAATAGTGATCTTCTGCCTGATTTCATGATGTCATGAATGAATGTGATGCGCAAAAGACTTTGCAGGCTTTAACACCCTATGGGATAGTGACATAGGGATAAGATCAATAGGTTTCTCAGGTTTAAAATAGTAACGACTTCATAAGGACTGAGACCTGTGAACCTATCGATTGAACTATTAAACGCAAACTCAGCTATAGGTATTACAGTTTCTCATATTCTGTTGTGCTCTATATCCCTGCTGGGGGGAGACTCATCCTATAGATCATCAGGAATGAAATCAGGAAACTCATCCACTATCAGAATGGCCCCAGTGGGTAACTGTACACTAGCCTCTGCTGCACCCTGTTTATCCACGAGGCCGCACATGTTATACCCTTCAAAATAATGGTCTTGATGTCCCTCATGGGGTGGGGGTACGGGTGCACTCCCATGAATGATTCCTTAGACACCTCCATTCATTGGCCTATCCTCCTGGGCACCTGCCTGAGATTGGCTATCTTCCCTAATGGGGGGGTTTGTTCTGAGGGAGGACTCTATTTGGTCAAGGCGTTAATATATGCTTCGTTCTAAGCACTTACCCCAAGACTCGATCTGCTGGGATAGCTTGTTTAGTAACTCTAGCAGTTGTTCCATGTTTAGTGTAGGGTGCTAGCCAAAATTCAGCAACATAGTTGTCAAAATATAAGAATTTTTTTTTAAAAAAAATAACCTAGTTTCTAAAAATGAAAAAGGAAAGTTTCTAAAAATGAAAAAGGAAAGTTTCTAAAAAAAGCAACCTAGCTTCTAAAAATGAAAAAGGAAAGTTTTTTTAAAAAAAATAAGAAAGTTTCTAAACAAATTAGGAAAGTTTCTAAAAAGGCAACCTAGTTTCTAAAAAAGAAAAAGAATGGAAATTAGTTTTTAAAAACATATTAAGAAAGTTTTCTAAAACTTTAGTTTCTAAAAACAGAAAAGGAAAGTTTCTAAACCTAGAAATAGAAAGCTAAGGTAATTTTTAAAATAATTCAAATAAGGGGATAGTAGAAATTTTCAGTAGCTTTTGTAAGGCTTTATAGACCTCTAAACTGCCATATATGATGAGAATTGATGCGTAATGGACATAAACAACTAAACCCTAAACATGTAATGCATTCCCCAATAAGAACCCTAAGCTCTGATACCAAATTTGATGCAGGACATGAAATTCAGATACGATGTGCAAGATTTCAGGCTTAAGATCACATAGTCATAAACAATTACACAAATTCCACATCCTACACAAAAGTCCAAATATTCAATTAAGGGGAATCTATGTGGGTCCAAGCCTACACACGTTAGGGCTGGATCAATAAAATTTATGAACCAAACAATACTCAAAGGGAAATAGAAATCATTCACACATGTATGACGATCAGTCCATAATCCAAGGAATTCACCAATTTCAAATTAAGGAACCCTAGGGTGAGAAAAGAGATAGAAATTAGAGATTTAGGGTAATTTAGGGTTAGGGTTAGGAAAATTAGGTGAGAGGAGTGAAGGAGATGAGAGCGAGCACCTGTGATCGGCCCACACGAGTGGACAACAAATCGTCTTGACGTACGTGAGTGGATGGTGGCCCGCACGTGTGTGGGGCCCACGAAGCTGGGATTGGCCAGCTAGGATCTGGTCTGCTAGGGATGGGCCACCTTCCCTCCAAATTTCAGTCCAAATGGATGATCAGTTTGAACACGGTGCTTTGTCGAAGTTTCAACCCTCCTGTAGGGCCAGATTCTAAAAACCTACCATAAGGAGAAGAATTGTTACAATAGATGACTGATTCAAAGTGTAGATGATGGGGTGAGATGAGAAGAAAAAATGGTGGAAGATGGGTAATGGAGATGGCGATGGATGGGGGCGAATCGGGATAGATGTGGCTTCACACTACGGTAGTTAGCCCTTTGATGAAGGGAGGGCTTTGCACCCAATTAGGCTTCACAACTCATAAAGTAGAAAAACATAGATTTTTATTAATTCTTAATAAATCAAAAGAACTACAAGGGGTGCTTATTTATAGGAAAACCTTATACCCTAAAAACTCGCGCCATGTACGCAATTTATTACTTAGTAATGAAGTAAACTAAAATAAAAATTGAACAAAGAGATCTAAAGTATTTATGATGTTCTAAATATTAATAATAAGCAAAACCTAAAATATGAAATTAATCCGACTAGTGGGCCATGATCATAAAATTCCATGATCAGCTTTACTTGACTATCGGGCCTAATCTTTTGAACCAAACTTCATCTTCTAAATAAGAGGCCCTCCTTGGATATCATCACGAGCCATATCGACGATGAGACCCTCCTTTGTACATACGTGCATAGGGGGTGGCGTGCATGCACGTGTGAGTGGTGTGGGTGCCTATGTGTGCATGATGTCCCCATCAAAGTCATGCCCAGCTTCAGATAGTATGTGGCTCACTGAGGAAGAGCTTCATCGAAATGATCCTTGCATCATGGAGCAGTTCAGGAGTTTTATTTTGTGAGTGGCGAAATCTTCACAACCGGGGAGAGTTGATGGGGACATCATGCGCACACGCACTCCCCCCACCCTATGCACGCACTCAAGGAGGAGGAAGGCCCCACTATCGATCTGGATCGAAAAAAACATCTATGGAGAACCTCTTAGCTAGGAGGCTATGCTATGGATCATTAGAGTTGACCCAATTATCATGTGGATCCCGCTATTAGCTGTCATGATCGGGACCTACTACCCTAGATGATATAGGTTTTGAATTTTAGTTATTATTGTTATTAGGAACATTATGAATGATTTTGATTGCATTGATTAGTTGTTATTTTTGTTACTTCGTCTCTAAGTAATAGTGTGCTCACATGGCGTGACTTTTGGGGTTTAGAATTTTCTTATAAATAGGCAACCCCATGTAGGTTTTTCTCATTGAAGCTTATGAATAAAATTCTACATTTTTTTTCTTCTCTATCCCTCTAAGTTGAAGAAGCTAATTAGGTATGAAAGCCTCCCTACTTCGAAGGGCTAACTACTGTGGTATGAAGCTACAACTGTCCCAAATCATCCCCATCTCTTCCACCCCACATCCAGCATCTTCCATAGCTCTCCCTTCTTCAGATTTATCCTTTTTTGTGCCCAAGTTCTCCACTATAATAGATTTTCAGATTATGGCCCTCTAAAGGGGCTGAAACTTCAACGGAGCACCACACACACTGGAAGGCGGATCGTTATGAAACTTAGTGTGAGAGTGGGCCTCCCTTGGCTAACCACACCTAAAGAGTCCGTTTCCAGTTTCATGCGCCCCACACACGTGCGGCTAGATAGCCACACACATGCATCCAAGTGGGCCTGCTGTCCACACGCAGAATCCTTCTCAGGTCCTCTCTCATCTAATCCTCTCCTCTATTCCCTTAAATCCATAACCTTAACCCTAGATCATCCTAAATTCTAAGTTTTATTCCACTTTTACAAACCCCAGGCTTTCTCGAATTGAAACATGGTGAATCCCTTAAATTGGGGAATAATCCTTTGTAAGAGTGGATGAATCTACTCTCCTTTAAGCATTATTTGGTCTATAATTTTTAATTGATCCAGCCCTAGCATGTGTAGGTTTGGACCCTCATATATTTCCCTTGTTGAATGCTTGATCTTATGTGGGATGTGGAATTTTTGTGATTGTTTCTAAATTAGTATGATCTAAAGCCTAAAATCTTGCATATCATATTTAATTTTCATGCCCTGCATCAGAATCAAGCCAGACCATGAATCAGGTGTGCCACAGTTTTATGACACAAATGTACACTGCTATAAATAAATTTTTTTAAAAAAAAACATCGCTGAAGTTTTTAAACTTGTCCACGTGTTTTTAATGTTGTGAACAACCTACCGAGGGGACTAGCTCTATTGTTGGGTAAGAACTTGTAAATGGCTTGACCACCTAATGGATAGCACTGATATTGCACATGTTGGCCATTTTGACACGTGGTGACTAGTACAAAGTATGCTTGGTATGCATATTTATGTTACCAAAGCTTCTCCAGCAAAACCATAAACTAGCAGCCCACTGGTTGAACAAATGGAAGTTGATGTAATTATGAAGTGAAGGTGTTGTTTAGGATGCCTTGCATTTTTCCTACAGGGGTAGTTCGGTCGATCGAGGAATCCTTCGGTTGATCAAACCTTGCTATGAGTTTCCTGGTCGATTGGGGTATGGTCCGGTCAACCGAGACTCTTTGTTAAAAGCTCGTCGACCGAAGTGCGACCGTCGGATTTGCACGATTTTGCATAAAATAGGGTATTTAAGTCCATTTTAAGGTTAGGGATTTTAGATAATACAAGTATTTTCTCTCAAGGGCCAAGGGTTTTGCTAAGGGAGAGGGTTTCTACACTTGTAAGGGCTTGGGAAAGGGATTTTCTCAAGGGATCTAGGGTTTTCTAAAGGTGCACATGGAAAGGGGAGATCAAGCGATTCTGTAATTGAAGAAGGTGAGTCTCTGCAACTCTCTAAGGTTTTGATTGTAGTGGATCTCTGCTCCTTTCTGCTATGGTTTTTTTTCGCAAGGGTTTTTCCACATAGAACATTGTGTGTTTATGGTTTGTTTGCTTTTGTCTTTGGTTATCTTCTTTATTATATTGTTCTATCTTTGTTTATCATGCTTTCATAAAGCGCACAGATTGGCAGTGTGTTTGATCCGATTTTCTAACACCTAAGGTTTGAATCGGGTTTGTTGTGGCTTGGGTTTACATCCTTGCGGTGTGATAAGGATTCTGTTCACTCATAACAAAGTGGTATCAAAGCATCAGGTTGGACATTCGGGATTTAACGAAATGTCAAGATCAAAATTTGAAATATAAAAATTTGATGGAAGAACGATTTTAGTTTCTGGCCGCAGAAGGTCAAGGATATTCTATTGTCACAAGGGTTGAGCAAGGCGTTGTTGGAAACAAAGCTGAAAAAGTCGGCTAATGACTGGAGCGATTTAGGGGAGAAAGCTATGAACACCATCCGTTTTTGTCTATCAGATGAGATTATGTATAATGTCTTAGATGAGGAATCTCCCAGGAGATTGGGTGGAAGAAGCTAGAAGACCTGTATATGTTAAAGTTCCTAACAATTAAGTTATTTATGAAGAAATAACTTTTTGAGCTAAAATTGGAGGAAGGAATGGATCTCTTGGAGCACATGAACTTATTTACAGAGCTGTGTAGCGAGTTGGTAGTGATCGAAGCGACGGTCAAGGAAGAAGACAAAGCAGTGCTACTTCTAGCATTGCTTCCCACATCATAGGACCATCGCGTTGCCACTCTGCTGAATGCGAAGAATACAGTGCAACTTGAGGAAATCACTGCAGCACTCATTTCCAACAAGATGGGGAAGAAGTTGAGTGATGAAGACTCTTAGGTGGAAGGGCTAGTCGCAAAAGGGGGTCAAGGACATGGGCGATCCGCAGAGCGATCTCAGTCTGAAAAGAAGAAAAAGTCTATATTGAAATCGAAGGCAAAGGACGGATGCTTCTATTGCGACATTAAAGGGCACTTCAAGAGAGACTACCAGAAATGAAATGATAACTTAGAAAGTAAAGGAAAGGGGAACAAAAGTGAATTGGCCAGTGTAACATCCTGAAAATTGGGGGGTCGAGTAGAAACCCAACTCCCGAGTTCCAAAACATCACTTATGCAACATAGATAATGATGAATGAATGTTGTCTGTAAAAGAGCATTAAACATGATTGGGATTATACCAAAAATAGCATATCATACTCCAAAGGCGTTTAAATTATGCAAGCGGAAGACTGTGATAAGTATTTAAACTAGATAAGAGTGATAGTAAGCCCTCGGAGTATGAATGTCACTAGGTCAACAATTACAAGTTTGATTACAAAATGAGAAAAATGTAATGTCTTCTATCCCAAATACTGAAGCCCCGTTGGTACAACTCCAGGTCAAATAGAACCGCCAGAGAGTTACAAGTAGGAGAACTCATCATCAAAAGCAAAGTCTGGCTCCGCTTCATAAGCATCGCCCTCACCTGAAACTAATACAGGGTCTTCTTGGTGTGTACAACACCGTCCCGTAACGTGGGAGTGAGTAGCTAACTCAGTGGAATAATTAAGCATAGGTTAACATGTTATCAATTCAATCAAGCAGTAATGATAAAACATTTCAATCAAACACTCCTAAATACTCTTGTTAATGCAAGGATGAAATGCAATAATGATGCATGCCCTTACCTACATACTCCCTCATGCGACACCATCTCATGTTCACGGCATGCTTTCATCTCTGAATGCTCCACATCTTCCAGGAACATGCAGTGCGATATGAAAATGATTACCGAGTTGTATTAGTCCTTTTCATACAGCAGGATTGGGAAGCTAAAGTACCTCCCTTATATCATTTTCCAACAATGATCCAGTCTAGGGTCGTCAGTCCTAGCATATCTCATACGAAGTGTGGTTTTAGGTCACTGCAAGGGCTGTCAGGGCTGTTACACGCAATCATTACACCACTCCCCCGTCACCTTATCAATACAAGCCTGGTTTGTACTCCTGTTGCTACGGAAGGGTCGTCGCCTCCACGTAGACTCAGAGTACGCTCGAGGTCACTACAAAGGGCTGTCAGGGCTATGACACGCAATTGTTACACCACTCCCCCATCACCTTATCAGTGTAGGCCGACATCTCGAATACAGTATCCTATACCACCATATTAGGCTCACGAGTCTGGGTTACTCACTGGTCACTACGGAAAGGCTCGTGGCCCCAGCATAGGCCGACAGCTCGACCACGGTATCCCATACCACCATGCCCGGTTTATGAGTCTTAGCGGATCAAGGTACCATGGTTAACGGGATTTTCACTGGTAAGTTTAGTACTTTAGATTCAAGCAGTAGTGTCCATACACGGTTAACATACATCAGGCTAATCGGGTTACTTGACAAGTTCGACTAGTACGAGCACCCGTTGAGTTGATCGACATGTAGTGCATAAGCACCTCGTGTGGTCTAACCACTGTCAACAAGCAATGCACGGTTCGGGTTCATCAAACACGTCCTACGTGGCGAATAGGTCTCGGCCACGAACTCAAGGCGTATTACCAATTGCCTGGACTATTCAATAGCGCCAAACACATTCAACTACAAAATGATGTCCTATGAGATAGTCAAAGCAGTAATGGATCAAGATTACAAATCATTCAATCATATGAACATGTTCTGAAGTGCATTGTAAACATGAATTCACACACATTCAATTCATAATCAAGCAAACATCAAAATAAGTCATACATGGAGGAAATCATACACATCATTGATGTGGTTAAGAATCATATCTCAACCCGCATACAGGTACATCTTGCTAACTACTAACTCATTCAGACACTTTTACAAACACTTAGCCTACACATTACATCATACATATTATGTGTTAATTTGCATACGTATTAGGGAAAATCCTTTCATTAAAGGGTTGTTGCCCATACAACAATCATATATCCATGACAGTTTGTCATGGAGAGCACGAATACAAAGTCTATACTCGTTCAGTCATTTTCACAAACACTTGAGCTACACATACTAAATATATATCGTATGTTGGTATATCATGTATTTTGGCCTAAACCTTTAGCCCAGGAATTGTTACACATACATCTAGCATACATAGACGGCAGTTAATCATGGAAAACACACTTTCATATTTTGTACGTATACGGTATTTTCTACGAATACAGAGAATACACAAAATTCCATATTCTTCGTATTTAACCGAAACGAAAAATGGATAGCATGTTCTACATGTGAAATAGCATCCACGTCAGGAATCTATCATTATCTGACATTGAAAGCTTTGAAAAATGACAACCTAAACGTCTAAAGTCCGCACCTTATGCCGTAGAAGCGTAAAGAAGTCGATGGAATCTCTAAGTCTTCTTATACATGAAATATCAACCTATAATACAAGCTAGGTTAGCTATCTAGCTACTAGCTTCAATGGAAACCCTAAAACAAGCTAGGGTTAGGTTTTTCTTACCTAAGAACGATGCCAGAATTGTTGGCATAACGATCCAAATACGGTAGATGTGCATGAAGAATGACAGGAACAACTGTCAAGAACAATCCTCACACTCCCTCACTTTCTCTCTCTCTTTCCTTCTCTTTCTTTCTTCTCTCTCCCTTAGGTTTATAAAATTCGTATGGGATATGAGAGAGAGGGTTTAAGCCTCT
The DNA here is from genome assembly GCA_037074715.1 of Magnolia kwangsiensis. NCBI lineage: Eukaryota > Viridiplantae > Streptophyta > Magnoliopsida > Magnoliales > Magnoliaceae > Magnolia > Magnolia kwangsiensis. The sequence goes on along the minus strand of CM073583.1, from coordinate 39,395,296 downwards.
TATATAGGCTTTAAATCGACAAAAATAGCCTTATGGCTAAGGTATACTTAGGTTATAACCAAATCGAGCTTGTTCCGATCCAACGGAGCACTTCTGGAGGTCCTGTTACTAAATGCGGTCGGACTTAAGCTCTCTAATATCGGATCTAGGTCAAGCTAAGTTTTCAGTCCAGTCAGGTTTCCAGATCGACTGTGGCAGACCAGTTTCAGTTCAGCGGTCACCGAGAGTCGATCAGAGCCACAAGTGCTATGACATTTATGGGCCACCTATCCTGATCCAAGGATAAAATTGGGTCAAAATATAACGGTCATAATGCTTTAAAAAAATGTGCAAGCGACACGTCTCAGATTATTTAAATTTTTATTTAATTTCTTAAAAATCTTCGCTTTCTCACTCTCTTCACTCCGGACTCAAGGAAATGGTCTCAGGACATCGTTTGGTCTTGATTTTTGAGGTGGACGTTAAGCCCAACAATATGTTCATGTTCGTCTAAGTTCATCGCTATCAGACTTTCGACGTGCCGTCCAGGTCTGATACGAAGTTTCACGATGCTTCTAAGAGCAACCGGGTTTAGAGATCGATCTTAGGTTTGTAGGTAATGTAGCATTAGTGGTCCTACTCATTTTTGGTCTTGTAGTTCATATTTAAAGTGGTTCAAGTTAATTCTACTGAGTATTCAGTTTGGTGCTTAACCAAATTCTACCCTAATTATGGAAGAATACGGTCCTAGGACCATTCTATGCCCCATTTTGAGAACTTTTAGCTATCATATTACTTTAATTATTTTTCTAGTGGTTCATCATCAATTTTACCATGTCTCCACCAAATTTCATAAGATTTTGAGTTGTAGAAAAATTCTAAAAATTTCAAAAGCAGCAACTGTCCAACTAGTGATTTTTGGACAGTTGTCACAACAATCTACTTTAAACTATATTAAATATTTTATTATATTTTTTAAATATTTTTATATAAAACTAGACTCATTTACCTTCAATTTAATTTTTGAATCACCTAAATTAGAGTTATAACGAAGGAGATATGATTTTTCAAACATGGATAAAATGCATAGAAAACGAGCTGCCTGACCGTTGTACGGACGAGGCCTCGCCAACTCGGCAAGGAGCTCGCCGGTCACTGGACTAATTGGTAAGGGATCGCCCCAGGGGCGAGGTTCTCCCCCCCTGGGGATGCCGAAAACATGTGGGACCCACCTCGGGTCCCCCCGAATTGAGCCGTTTGGGCCCATGAGTCCTTCGAGGCATTTATCGAGTCTCATTTACAAACCAGAATGAGTTACACGATGTACAATATATGATTTTGGGGTAAAAGAACCTAGTCCAACCAAATAACCTATCTATATCATGATATTCTAATAATTCCATAGTCAAAATCCCATTTTATGCATGTATGAATCATTTATAGTAAGTTTTAGTTTAAGTATAGCTCTTCACCTTTTAAACTTTAGGTTTTATGTCTAATATGAAAGTACTTGGAGAAATTTGAAGAATAAGGTGGTGAAAGGTGAGATTTTAAAGGAAATGGGTTGAAAAGCGATGTTTAGACTTTGGGATTGAGTTCTAAGAGTGATATGGTTGACCCATTGCCTAGGACGTCTAATTCTAGGTTGGAAAAAATTTGGGGTGTTACAGCCAGTGTAGAGGAACAGAGCCCAGAATGAGACCTCCCCTCGATCTCTTCAGGTGCGGGCTATCTCCTAGACACATGAATCCTAGACTCAAGATGTTCATATCACATGTGCCCGAATAGGATTTGGTTTGATTCCCACAAGTCCTATGATTGTGGAAGTGTTCTGATGGGGAATAACGTAGCATGCAAGGCCATCGTAGTAGGGACCATCAAGGATGTTTGACGGAGTCATTCGAACTCTAGGTGATGTCAGACATGTCCCAGATCTGAAGAAAAACATAATATCCTTAAGAGCTCTAGATATAAATAGTTGCACATTCAATGCATTTGGCAGTGTATTAAAGGTCACCAGAGGTGCAATGGTGTTGATGAAGGGACATAAGGTTGGAAATCTGTGCAAGTTCGTCTGGAGCATAGTTATGGGTGAGGCTGCTACCACCTCATATGCAGAATCTGGCACAAACGATACAAATTCGTGACATATGTGGTTAGGGCATATGAGTGAGGGGCATAATGGAACTCCACAAATGAAAATTGTTAACGGGAGTTAATGCATGCATGATGGATTTCTGTGAGCATCGCATTCCAAGCAAGTAATGCAGGGTAAGGTTCAAGACTACCACACATATTGGCAATGGGGTGCTTGATTATATTCATTTTAATGTCTTAGGGACAATGACAATAATGTTTAGGGAAGGGGCACGATACTTCGTGAATTTCATAAATGACTACTTGAGGAAGGTTTGGGTTTACTTCATGAAGCACAAGTCTGAGGTGTTTGCTATGTTCAAGTAATGAAAGGTGGAAGTATAGAAGTAAACCGGGAGACAGATTAAGTGTCTAAGATTAGACAATAGTATTGAGTACAAAGAAGTAGAATTCATAAAATTCTGCAAAGATTAAGGCATTACAAGGCACTTCTTAACTCCAAGAACCCCACAATAGAACGGGATGAACAAAACTCTATTGGAGAAGGCTAGAAGTATGAGGTTGCATGTGGGACTATCTAAAAGCTTCTGGGTTAAAACGATGAATATGGCATGCTACATAGTAAATCGGTCACTATCTACAATGTTAGATTCCGATGTTATAGAGGAAGTCTAGTGATTTCAAATGATGGAAGCATCCTAAGATGCAAGATTAGAGATCAATTTACACATTAATTTCAGCAATCAACATGTAAAATAAAATATATTCACATAATTGATTTGGAAATTCATATTTATAACACGAAAGTCCCAAGTTATGCATATGTGTGCACGAAAATATAAATAATTCAAGAGTGGCCCATTTGGAAGTAGGGACTTCCAATCTAGCTTGTTCTAAGGCACATCTGATGACTTCAAGTGGCACTATCTCCAATTCCTCCACTTCTTTATCTCTAGCACCTTTAACGGGTTTGTGCACTTCCTCTTTATACTCTCCTTGTTCTTCATCATCCGCCTCTCCAATAACAAGTGCTTTATGACGCTCTTTTGTCGGGTAATGGTGCACAAAGTGGTCGTATCCTTGGCACTTGAAATATTGGGTGTGCTCATTAGTCATGGCACTAGTACTAGCTACCCCTTTTCCTTTGACATATCTATAATCGAGTTATGTACCAGTGAGGGCCTTGGTTTGATTACTAATGCTTGGTCTACTAGCTCCGTGAGGAGTAGGCTTAACATTCGTGTCAAATCGCCTCACTAATTGGGGCTTAACATTCTAATCTAGTTCTTGCACCATCTGATAGGCATGCTCTAAGGTGCTTATATTGTGAGGAATGAGCTCACACTGAAGCTCAGATCGGAGGTTCGTCCTAAATTGAGATAAGGTCATAGATGGGTCCTCATCGACGATAAATCACATCATATACTCGTCAAAATTGGCGATGTGATCCATCACGAGCATTGTTCCTTGCCTAAGGGATTGCCACTGATCCAGAAGCTTCTGGCAGTAGGAAAGCGGGAGTTACTTCTCCCTCAGGACCTCTTTCATCTTGGCCCAAAGCACAACTGTCTCTTCTCCGTGCCTGTCCATGGTACACTCAACGTTGGTCCAAAGAAATTTCACTTGACCCACTAACTTCATCTTAGCGAATATGACCCGATGTCAATCAGGTATGTCATACCACTTGAAGAGGTGGTCCATGTCTGAAAGTGCACCTACTAGTGCTCTTGTTTGTTAATTACGATGTAAGTTGAGTCGGACTACAGCGCCAAACAAGAAGATCAATTCAAGTGTCTGCCTCAACTGATTATGTGAAAGCTCACCATAGGTAAATCATAGCCTCACATCCCTTATCCCAAAACACAAGGTGATTAAAATCCTTAAAATAAAGTAAAACGTCTTAGGATTTTATAGTAAGAAAACTTTTTATTAAACAAAAAAATCTTCAAGTTTTCTTGCCCTATCGATTGTATCGATACACCTTTCGATATGATCGACCTGCTCTATCGATGTCCTCGGCATCTCAATTGATACAATCGAGTGAGGACAAAAAGTGTCCAGCAACCACACACTCATCTGGACGATTTATCGATATATCGAAGTATCAATCGATATCATCGATATTCAAATATCAGCCCCATCGAAAGTGGATCGATAATATCGACAGGCAGTTTTTTGGTGCCCCTGTTTTTCTAAAGAAAACTACTATGAGCTTCGATATATCGATGACTATTCTAATTCAATCTGAATTTAAATATCGATCATCTTAGAAGTCATTCGATCATATCGACAGTGGGCGCGTATTTCTTCTAACAAATATCTCAGGTTGCTCTAAACCTTGATCAGGGGCCACTCGAGGAAATCGATATTCTTATGTCGATGCTATCAAGTCCTGGTAGATTGTATCGAGTCTGGCATAAACTAACCAGCGTGCTTATAGGTAAATCTATACGATTTATCGATCTTATCGACATGGTCTCGATATCATCGACATTCAAATTCTGATGATATCGGTTGACCATCGATCATATCCTAAAACCTGAAATATTTCGGCTAGTCTCTCTCATTCTTCAAGTGTCGATAGATCGATCCAAGTATCGATGGAATTGGAGTTTGAAATCCGATGACATCGACACAAGTATCGATCCCATCGATCAGTTGGCAATAGGTTTCAAAAGCGTATGACTTTTAAGTTTATGTTATCGAGCGGACAGTCGATCCTATCGAGAGTATACGCTCGATGATATCGACCATGCTCGATGACATCGAACTCAGTCATAAATATGACCGTTTTATATCCGTTGAAACCTTTTTTTCCTATTTAAAGAAATACTTGCTCATATTGCTGGTAGAGAAAGAAGAGAGTGTTTTGTGTGTCTTACCTTCAGATCATATACCCAAAGTCCTTTCTCTCACGGAAGTTCATCTTTCAATCTACTCTCATTCATTGACATTCAGTAGAGTAGATTGGGAAATGAACTTTCGCATTCAAGGATCCTTCAGCAACTATCTCAACAGTATATCTTTTAGCTGGGATGCCTTGAATGAATAAATGACGGGAATCACTCTATCTTCCTTATAGTAAAATTCTAAGAGAGTGGATTTCCGTCCTAACCTTGACCTAATCCAAAATTAAATACTGGTATATCTTTTATGTTGCAGATCAAGGGAGCTGAAGACTCTTCAACAACAAGAAAGAGATCTTCATCACTATGCAAAAAGGGACTCATCAACTTATCTGTAAGTACTTAGAGTGCAGAGGATACTTGTGATCATTCCTTTCTAGGATTGGGTCCTATGTGTTGCTCACCCTTTGAAGTCCTCAAAGAAGGCTTCCGGTGGAAGTGTATGCTGTGGGTGCATTGTGTGGACCCTTGCTTTGTGGAGAGCATAAACATCCGGGTGCGTTGTGTGGACCCTTGCTCTGTGTAGACATAAACAACTGGTTAAGAGTGCACCAGCAAAACTCCAAGGTTAGAGGTGAACAAAGTAGAAACCTCCATGTAAAGGTGAAAGGTGAACCTGATTTAAAACCTTAGGTTTGAGGTAAACCCTAAGAAACCTCCGTAGTGAAATTCGGGACACTCAAGGGTTAAGTGCGACAGCCGGGAGTGGAGTAGACAAGTTATCGAACCACTATAAAAATGACTGTGTTTGTGATTGATTTGTTTGTGTGATTTGTTTTATTAATTCAATATCTGAATATCTGAGATCACACCCCACACACATACACAGTCATATCCAGCATGAACTAAGTTCTATATTCTTATCTTTGAGTAGTTTGTGATTGGATCCTCTACTAAGCTTGGAAGCCAGTAGAGTTACATTTGAGTAATCCTGATAATTGCATATCTGATAAGATTAGTGCAATAGGATTTTAAATAATTTATAAAATTTTAAAGAGTCCTATTCACCCCCCTCTAGGATATATTAGTATATTCCTACTTCAACTCAAGCGGTCTTCACCACAATTTCAATCGGTATCAGAGCAGGTCTCTCTTTAAGGGCTTCACCGCCTAGAGAGTGATCCTAACTAAAGTTGAGAAATATGACCAAAGGAGAGGGCTCATCAGTCACTAGACCTCCAGTATTTAATGGTTCAAATTATGCTTACTGGAAGGCTAGAATGCATTACTTTCTGAGATCTTTGGATCATGATGTTTGGGATGTAGTTGAGAAGGGATATGTGGTACCATCTGAACAAATCGTACTTGAAGATGAAACTACCATCACTAAGCCCAAACCCAAAGAAAAGTGGACGGCGTCCGATAAAGAACAGCGAACTGCTGATGCAAAAGCAATGAACGCCATCTACTGTACCGTGTCTCAAGATATATTCAATCAGATAAGTATGTGTGAGACATCCAAGAAAGCATGGGATTTAGTGGAAACAACCCATGAAGGCATGAGCACTGTGAAGAGGTCTAAACTATAACTTTTGACTTCACAGTTTAAAAATCTCAGGATGAAAGTGCATGAGACATTTATGGAGTTTTTCACCAAATTGAATATTATTTGTAACTCCATGGGTGGATTGGGAGAAAAAGTTGTAATACTTAAAATATGTAGGAAAATCTTAAGATCCCTACCGAAATGGTTTAATCCCAAAGTAACAACAATTGAGGAGTGTAGAAATATTGATGAGATGAAAGTAGAAGAACTAGTAGCTTCCTACAAACTTTTGAACTACACTTCACTCAATCTCAAAAATCCAAAAACAATATCCTAAAAAATTCAAAGAAAACAAAACATGAGGACAGTGAGAGTGAAAAAGAAGATGAAGATGAGGAAGTGGATTTGCTGGCACAAAGATTCAGAAGATTCTTTTAAAAGAATCGCAGCCATCACTCTAAAGGAAGATAGGTGGATGACAAACCTTCTGCAGGCAAATTTGGGAAAAGAACCAAAGAACCACAATGCTACGCATGTCGGGAGTATGGACACCTATCTACCGAATGCCCAAATAAAAAAACCAAGGGCAAGGCAATAGCCGCCACATGGGATGATACGGAGGAATCAAATTCAGAATCAAGCAACACAGAGAGCGATGGGGACCAAAAATATTTGAAAATACTTATGATCTCCACAACTTCGATCATTCCAACTGAATTTGAAGTTGAACAACAAGCAACTGAATCATTTCCATCTGATAATGAGGAGTCTAGAGAAGAGGAAGAAGTCAAAAAGGATAAACTGCAAGATGCCTATAATCAACTCTATATCCATAGCATCAAAGTGATTAAACGACTTAGTATATCTGAGAATAAAAAGGAATTGTTGCAATTAGATTTGGATAAAGCTTCAAATATTAATACTCATCTAATTACTAATTTGCATCAATGTCACTTAGATAATGATAGACTTGAAAGAACCAACATTTCCTTGAAATCTGAGTCAAAAAAATTAAAGAAACAAGTCAAAGCATTAAATGAGGAAAACTTAATTCTTCAGAACAAAAATTCAACATTTCAAAATGAATTAGAAGAATCCTAGAAAATAGCCCATCTAAATTATAAATTTTCCCAGAGTAGTGAGAGGCTAGGAAAACTTTTAGGTATGGGAAAATCTGGAAACAACAAATATGACTTGGGCTACGAAAAAGGTAGAATAAGAACTAGATATGGAACACATGAGAAATCTGATATTTTCAGTTGCAACAAAGGCAAAAATTCGACCTATCAGTCAAGTGGTAATTCAAAGGATGTGTTAAACAAAGGATATATAACACCATCACCACTCAAACTATCTGACAGGAAGAAAGACTCAGTGAATCAAGTGGTTGAATCAGATAAGACAAACAAATTTTTCACAAGAAAGAATTCTGTCACAAGATGGGTAATCAAAGAGAAGAAAAATTGCCTTGTTATACACTCCAATCATTTAACCGGCAATAATGCTAGATGGTACCTAGATAGTGGTTGCTCAAGACATGTCACAGACAACAAATCCCTCCTCTTAGAGTATACGGAGCTTCTAAAAGGGATAGTCACCTATGGAGATGGAGCCACTGCCAATGTAATTGGACAAGGAATGATAAGAGGAATTGATTTGCTCAAAAATGAGATTGTTTACTACATAAAGGGATTGAAGCATAATCTGTTAAGCATCTCTCAAATTTGTGATAATGGGTATGTGGTCAAGTTCAACAAAGAAGAATGCGATATCCTGATCAATCAGGAAAATAAATAATTAAGGGTCATCGCACGAACAACCACTGCTACATTATAAAAGGAGAAGTGAGGAATGATACAAAGGAGCATTAAGAATGAAGGAACATGTCCAGATTATGCATCGAAATTTGGATATTTGCTGAAATGATGCAATTTTACTAAGCCCCAAATTAATTATCTAAGGTTCCAGACCTCCTTTTGTATATAAACAATCAAATGTTTATACTTTTGTGTATATGCGAAGATTATATATCATTGTTTCTTGGAAATCCTAGGAGTATGCTTGAAAAATGAAACCAGAAAATCATTCACCTTGGACATAAATGTTCGATTACATCGAACAAGGATCGATACAATCGATGGCCCTTCAGAATGTGAAAAGTTGTATGATCGTTGATGACATCAGAGATAGAATCGATAGAATCGATCGCTAACTTCTCGATATCATCAAAACAATGATCGATATGATCGACAGATGGTGCCCAATAAAAAGTTGATTGATAAAAAAATTCATTTTTACAATAGCTAGTCCCATCTTGCTGCCCTGATCAGTTTCTTTGGTTGATCTGCTCGGAGTCTTGATGAAATCTCAGTATCCAAATGAAGCAAGGAAGATGGTTAAAGGGAAAGATAAGGCTCTCTCATCTGTAAAATCTTCCAAGATTAAGAAAGAGAAAAATATTAGACCACCTTAAAACCAATCAGATTGGGAACAAGTCACGATAATCGATCGTACTATTCTCATTAGTACTGTCAAACCTATGGGGTGGATCTCATGATGGAGACTATTGGGTGAAAGAATATGCTTAATATGGGCGGCCTATATCAATTTGAAATGATCCAGCAGTTCTTCAATTATTGTCATGTCATCCAAGATTACCCACCTTGTATGTGTCTGAAATTCATGCAACACACCAAGCACATTACTCCAACAGTCCTTGGTCATGTTCTAAACATTGAGGTGACATAAATCCCTATCACTAGTAGAAATCTAAATGAATTGGGTAGATGGGGGAAACTACTAGAGCACTGTGCCAAGGTATGACAATTCCTAGAAATGATGACAATATCCTTCCAGTAAAACATATAGGAATCTTGTTTCGACTCCTTCACAGTATTTTCAGCACGAATGTGTACCCATGTGATACAAATGACACATACCTGAGTCCGGTTGTGCTCAATATTCTATATAATGTCTATCAAGAGGTCCCTATATGCCTACCAACTCTCATACTAGACTAACTAATTAAGGTAGTCAAAAGTGATCATCTTGAAATTCTGTCATTTTCATCTCTTATCTACAAGCTTGCACACTGGGCAGGTCCACCGAAAATAATTGATAAGGTATATCCTGAAGTATGGTTCGACCATGATGCAGCGCAACAATTATATGTCTCTGTCTCATCGGATACTAAGATCCCTCCACCTGTTGAAAATAGTGGTCCCATGCTTAATGAAGAAACTCTATGGGGATCCAATCGAACTCTTGAATATAGTCCTGCTTCTATCACAAATAATCAGCTTCATGTGCTTGAGCACCAATTTTTAAAAAAATCTCACTGGAATTGATGAGCGGCTCCAACACTGCGAACAATGACTAACAGGAATAGAAAATAGGATGGAAGCTCTCCAACATTCTGTGCAGCAGATTCTTGAGCTACTAATGACTGGCGGGCCTTCTATGTGTTAGAAGGAGACAGATTTGGTAGAGTTATGTGTCTAGTCATAAACACTTGATTTTGCAGCCATCTCTATTTACTTTTTAGGTATCCCTACATGGGGCTGAAATCCCTGTCTGATAAATATACTACTGTTGTCTGGGGCAGTATATATATATATATATTTTTTGGGTTTAGATGTTTCTGGATGATGAAACTTTTTAATGATATGGCTGAATTTAATTCTTATTTCATTGCCATTCTAATGCGCAAGATTCTATGCTTCTCATATATTCCTACTAATGATATAACTGTGTTGATTGCTTTATCTATTTACTTCCTGCCTTAATTGATGTAAGCTTATCACAGCTGAAACTCTGTATACATCTATCTGTCTGTGGTTCTCCCATATGCTTAAACTCTTCAGTCAATATCACTTGTTATGCCTTTGCTAATGACTGACAAAAAGGGAGGAGAAAAGTTAAAAACACCCTGTGTGAAAAATTGGATATATGTTCTTATATATTACAGGCGTAAGGGGGACCAGCTGCACCAAGAAAGGGGTTTTTACAGTAAGGGGGAGTAAATTGTTGTTGTGTACATGAATGTGTTAGAATTTGTAAAATTGTGTAATTACATGTACACATAATTTAGGATGTATCTGTCTAGATATTTTTCTAGGGTGTTTTAGGTATTTTGTCACGTAATTGACAAAGGGGGAGATTGAAAGTGCACCTACTAGTGCTCTAGTTTGTCAATTACAATGTAAGTTGAGTCAGTCGGACTACAGCGCCTAACAAGAAGATCAATTCAAGCGACTGCCTCAACTGGTTGTGTGGAAGCTTGCCATAGGTAAATCATAGCCTCACATCCCTTATCCCAAAACACCAGGTGATTAATACCCTTAAAACTAAGTAGAACATTTTTAGGGTTTTATAGTAAGAAAACTTTTTATCAAACAGGAAAATCTTCAAGTTTTCTTACCCTGTCGATTGTATCGATACAGCTTTTAATATGATCGACCTGCTCTGTCGATGTCTTCGGCATCTTAATCGATATAATCGAGTGAGGACAAAAAGCGTCCAGCAAGCACACACTTATCTGGACGATTTATCGATATATTAAAGTATCAATCGATATCATCGATATTCAAATATCGACCCCATAAAAAGTGGATCAATAGTATCGACAGGCAATTTTTCAGCGCCCCTATTCTTCCAAAGAAAACTACTATGAGCTTCGATATATCGATGACTGTTCTGATTCAATCTGAATTCAAATATCGATCATATCGGAAGTTATTCAATCATATCGACACTGGGCACGTATTTCTTCCAGCAAATATCTCAGGTTACTCTAAACTTGATCGGGGGCCACTCGAGGAAATCGATATTCTTATGTCGATGCTATCGAGTCCTGGTAGATTGGATCGAGTCTGGCACAAACTGACCAGCGTGTTTATAGGTAAATCTATACGATTTATCGATCTTATCGACATGGTCTCGATATCATCGACATTCAAATTTCGATGACATCGGTTGACCCTCGATCATATCCTAAAACCTAAAATATTTCGGCTAGTCTCTCTCATTCTTCAAGTGTTGATAGATCGATCCAAGTATCGATGGAATCAGAGTTCAAAATTCGATGACATTGACACAAGTATCGATCTCATCGATCAGCTGGCAATAGTTTTCAAAAGCGTATGACTTTTAAGTTTATGTTATCGAGCGGACAGTCGATCCTATCGAGAGTATACGCTCGATGATATCGACCATGTTCGATGACATCGAACTCAGTCATAAATATGACCGTTTTATATCCGTTAAAACCTTTTTTTCCTATTTAAAGAAAGACTTGCTCATATTGCTGGTAGAGAAAGAAGAGAGTGCTTTTGTGTGTCTTACCTTCAGATCATATACCCAAAGCCCTTTCTCTCACGGGAGTTCATCTTTCAATCCACTCTCATTTATTGACATTCAGTAGAGTGGATTGGGAAATGAAATTCTACATTCAAGGATCCTTCAGCAACTATCTCAACACTATATCTTTTAGCTGGGATGCCTTGAATGAATAAATGACGGGAATCACTCTATCTTCCTTATAGTAAAATTCTAAGAGAGTGGATTTCCATCCTAACCTTGACCTAATCCAAAATTAAATACTGGTATATCTTTTATGTTACAGATCAAGGGAGCTGAAGACTCTTCAACAACAAGAAGGAAATCTTCATCATTGTGTAAAAAGGGACTCATCAACTTATCTGTAAGTACTTAGAGTACAGAGGACACTTGTGATCATTCCTTTCTAGGATTGGGTCCTAAGTGTTGCTCACCTTTTGAAGTCCTCAAAGGAGGCCTCCGGTGGGAGCATACGTTGTGGGTGCGTTGTGTGGACCCTTGCTCTGTGGAGAGCATAAACATCCAGGTGCATTGTGTGGACCCTTGCTCTGTGTGGGCATAAACATCTGGTTAAGAGTGCACCCACAAAACTCCAGGGTTAGAGGTGAACCAAGTAGAAACCTCCGTGTAAAGGTTGAAGGTGAACTTAATTTAAAACCTTAGGTTTGAGGTGAACCCTGGAAAACCTCTGTAGTGAAATTCGATACAATCAAGGGTTGAGTACGACAGCAGGGAGTGGAGTAGACAAGTAGTCAAACCACTTTAAAAATGACTGTGTTTGCGATTGATTTGTTTGTATGATTTGTTTTATTAATTCAATATCTGAATATCTGAGATCACACCCCACACACATACACAGTCATATCCAGCATGAACTAAGTTCTATATTCTTATCTTTGAGTAGTTTGTGATTGGATCCTCTACTAGGCTTGGAAGCCAGTAGAGTTACATTTGAGTAATCCTGATAACTGCATATCTGATAGGAATAGTGCAATAGGATTTTAAATAATTTATAAAAGTTTAAAAAGTCTTATTCACCTCCCTCTAGGATATATTGGCATATTCCTACTTCAACTCAAGTGGTCTTCACTGCTATTTCAATGTCTACTAGCTAGTTGAGAAAAATTTTGGGGTCCAGACGACCATCAAAAGTAGGAGCATCAATAGTTACACTCTTCATCGCCCTCTCCTCAAGATCATAGTGGTCTTGGAACTCTCTGCAGGGTGGCTGGGCACGCACCCCTCCACAGCCTACTCCCTAACCTTGGTACCTCTGCGGGGTGATTGGGCACGCTGTGTGGAATGGGTACTGTTTATCCAAGTTCTTCCATTTTATTATCATTTGTCCTATATGTTCTTTAATTCCTTTTAATTTTTTTTGTTTGTTAGCAAGCTCACCGCATTTCTTAATTGCTTTGTAACGTTTATCATTCCCATTGTGTTTTCCAAGATCTAAATACGTAGAAGAAGATTGGTAGAGGATATGAACATGATGGGTAGTACTATCTTAACTGTAACATTGTTAGCGCAACAACATAGGAGGACATCTTTCCGTATCAGTGGCACTGCCATCTCAATCATCCAATTATGAAGATTCTCAAATGCAATACTCTTGTTGTCTGTGTCAGCTCTAGGTGTGTAGTGTGTGAGTTGAGTAAACATCATCATGTTAGTTTTCTACTACGTGTGGAAAAGCATAGTTCAGTTCCTTTTTCTTTAGCCAATTAAGATGTTTGGGGATAGTTAAAATTTCCAATAGGTCAGGGTAGAAGTATTTTGTTACATTTGTTGATGATTTTTCATGAATGACTTAGAGTTATTTAATGAAAGACACATTTGAATTATTCTCTATTTTAAAGAGTTTTCACATGACATTGCAACATCAATTTAACTCAAAAGTTTCTATGCTTCATTCCAATAATGCAAAGGAATATATGTCCCAATCCTTCAATCAATATTTTTCTGAAATAGGTATCCTACATCAAACATCATGTGCCCACACTCCACAATAAAATGGTATTGCAGAATGCAAAAAATTATCACCTTCTTGAAATGACTCGTGCTCTATTAATGCACATGAATGTTCCTAAAAGTTTTGAAGTGATGTTTTACTTAGTGTGTTTTCTAATAAATTGAATGCCCTTGACTATTTTAATGGATCAATTTTCCAATGAAGTTTCACTTATGGATACTTCATCATTTCTAAAATTTTTGGCTATGTATGCTTTGTTCACTAACTGGAGTTTGGCCATGATCAGTTAATCCTAGAGCTATTTAATGTATTTTTCTTTGGTACTTTTAGACACAAAGGTTATCATTGTTACAATCCTTCACTTCACTTAAAAAAATGTGTGTAGATGTTACATTTTTTTAGTCCACTCCGTTCTTCTCAAAAATAAAAAATCTCTTAATGTGGAAGTTCTACCTGTACCTATAGCCATTGAAGAAGATATAATCCAAGCTCATTTCACTACTGACTCCTCCTTTCTTACTATGCTTAATTGAAAGTCTACACATGACCAGTGTTTGAGTTATGGGTGAGAAATCAATAATATCGCCGATATTATCGATGTCGCTAGACCTGCGATACCAAAACCCCAATATTTCGTTTCTCTTCTGGATATCGCTGATATTTTCAATATTATCGGTGAGATTAGCGAATCACTGGCCAAATCAGTCAACTACCTTGTAGATTTTGATAAAATAGGCAAAATAAATGCAGTGTTTTCAGCGACATTAGGTGATGACCCTCTTAACATTCTAAAAATTCAGAAAAAAAAAAAAAAAAAAAAAAGCTCTCTTACCTTTTTACTCAAGATCTACCTGAAGGAGTGGCCTTCGGCTGGATTTGCTTGGCTAATAGCGGTCAACAGTGTCGGATCTTTCACAAGTAAAAAAAACCTAAAACCATTGTTTTTCCTTCTAATAGAATTGCTTTGAAAGGAAACTAGATTTCTACCTAGGCTTATGAGGATTTGATTTGGGACTTGAAAAAAATATGAATTTGGGGAGGGATTTTTGGGAGTTTTAACAAAAAAAGAATCAAAACGCCATTGCCGTTTATGGGTTTACCAAAAAAGAGGACTCTTTTGTTGAACTCTCTCGAGCTCTCCCATCACTTAAGAGAGTCAATTTGGTGCAACTCGGGCTGCAGTGAAATGGTGTGACCCTTACGGTAGAACCCAATTTGATGCATGTATTGCATATCCATTTCGTCCATACATTTTTCCAGATCATTCTACAGCATGAGGAAAAAATTGAATTGGATCAAAATGTCAGGTAGGCCATACTCTAAGAAAGAGTGTTACTTGAACCTCTATCGTTAAAAACTTCCTACGGTCCACTGTAATGTTTCTTTAATGTTTATTTGTCATCCAACCTCTTTATAAGGTCATATAAATGTGGATGAAAGTAAAATAATAAATATCAGGTTGATTCAAAACTTTTGTGACCCATTAGAAAGTTTTAATAGGCAATGACCACTGTTTCCTACGGCATGGCCCACTTGAGATTTAAATCTGATTTATTTTGGTATCATGCCCTAAAATGATTTTTTAAAATGTATGGATGGTGTGGATATACAATAAATACACCAAGGTGGGCCCCACCATAAGTGTTGCACCGTCTTAGTTTAGGTCAGCCGCACCTAATCCTCTACCTTTAAAAGTAAACAAATGATGGGGGAGTCTGTAGGGCCCACCTCGATGTATGTATTGCATATCCATGTCATCTATCTTCTTTTATAGCTTAAGTTAGGGCATGGTCCAAAAAATGAAATTGATACAAGTTTTAAGTGGATCATGCCACAAGAAACAGTGGTCATTGATCTCCTACCATTAAAAACTTCCTAGGGTTCACTATAATGTTTGTTGACCATCCAACCTATTGATAAGTTCATATAGACTTGGATGGATGAAAAAAAATAAAAATAAATAAATTTCAACTTGATTCATAATGTTTGTGGCACACAATTTTTATTGGTCAATAACCACTATTTCATGTTAAGTGGTAAAATTTTTATCTACGTTATTTTTATGACAATTCCTAAAATCATGTGGCAAAACAGATGGACGGCATGGATATACCGTGCATACATCGAGGTGGGCCCTACTATCGGAGTTCCATTCACATGGTTGGTTCTCTGTCGCAGCTGGGCGTGGACTGCGTAGTATCCCCACCAAGACCTAGCTAGAGACAGATTATCCTGTCAGGGGCACTATGCGGCCCACCGTGATGATGTGTTTCATCTACACCTCCCATCCATTCTTTTTAGTTGATGAGCCCACAAATGAGGTAGATCAAATCCTCTAGTGGACTACACCACAAGAAACAGTAGAGATTGAATACCTACTGTTGAAAACCTCTTGGGGGCCATAAAAGTTTTGGATCAATATGATACATATGTTTTCCCTCCATGCAGATGTATGTGACCCTATGAACATGTTGGATGAAATTTATATTTTCCCATTAAATGAAAACTTATTATGTAATACAGTCTTTTTTATAATTTTTTATTCCTAAATATACAAATATAAGTATTTAGGCATGTCTTGAAGTTTCATTGAGAAATTAAATGCTTTACATTTAGAGTGCATGCAATGATCATTTCATCAAACACTCTTAAATACTTCAAAATTAGTCTCAATCTCAATTGATAACTGGTTGAAGGGAAATTTTGAAAATTTTGGAAATTAGTCTCAATTGAGACTAATTTTGAAGTATTTAGGAGTGTTTGATGAAATGATCATCGCATGCACTCTAAATGTTATGCATTTAATTTGAATATATTTGCTTTAGTTTAGTCGATAGTGCATGGCTTAGGACCCTATAGAAAAGAAACCTATTATGTGCACTTCGTTTTTAAGATGTTATAATTTAAAAGTGTATTAAGGTCTGTTTTTTTAAAAAATAATTCCTTGAAGTGTCATTGAAAAATTTAACCATTTTCCCAATGTTTCCTAAAAAGTGCGATAAATTACCAGATACAAACGATATATCCTGTGCGATAACCAATACATATATGTATCCCAAGGATGCGATGCGTAACTCGATACCAATATTTCGAACACTGCTTTAATGTAAACTGGGTAGGTTCTTTAACCAATAGACAATCTACTACTGGGTGTTACACGTTTGTAGGAGGAAATCTAGTCACGTGGAAGAGTAAGAAGCAATGTTGTGGCCCGATCATGCATTGAAGCAGAATATAGAGTAATAGCTCTTACTACTTGTCAGTTAATGTGAATCAAGAATTTGTTGTAAGAAATGAGGTTTATGGTATATCTACCTATGTAGTTGTTTTATGATAATCATGAAGCATCTCACATTGCAAACTGTCAGGTCTATCATAAAAGATATAAACATGTTGAAGTCACTATTACTTTATACATGAAATAGTCTCTAGTGGTGAAATCGCTACACCATTTGTCTAGTCTAAGGATCAACTTGCTGATGTACTCACAAAGGCAAAGGTTACAGTCAGTTTACATGCATATACTCCATGCTTGGCATCAACATCATCATGCTCCAACTTGAGGGCAATGTTAATGTATGAGGATGTGGGCTCCCCATTGTATGACCCACCTAGCTTCTTTCTCTTTTATAGTTAGTGTTCATATTGGATTAGGACTTGTTTGGAATATGAACATTATTAACGAGAGTATTTTTGTACTTTTTGGTTTTCATTGTTAATATAAAGGGGAAGAGTGGGGATGTCCAACCCTTACTCTTTTACTTCTCTTCTCCCAACTTTCACTCCTCTTCATTTCTCCGCTCTTTAATCTATGATTCTACAGTTTCAAACAAATAATTGGCATAGCCATATATGAGCTAGATTCCATACCCATATCAATATTGTGTTATATCTAACACATGCTGATTTTTTGGAT
Source organism: Magnolia kwangsiensis (assembly GCA_037074715.1). Lineage (NCBI taxonomy): Eukaryota > Viridiplantae > Streptophyta > Magnoliopsida > Magnoliales > Magnoliaceae > Magnolia > Magnolia kwangsiensis. The sequence goes on along the minus strand of CM073583.1, from coordinate 39,377,603 downwards.
CTAGGTACCATAGTTTTCTAATTAAAATACTCAATGGTTGCTACTAAAATACTCAATGGTTGCTAATGCGATTGCTCAAATATCTAACTGCACATGTATATTCAGAAATATAGTGTTCTTTTTCTTTTCTTTTTTTTGTTTTGTTTTTTATTTTTGGATCACATGTATTTCTTTGGTTGTCTTTCCTTCTTTCTTTTTTTTTTTATCTTCGTGTGCTAATTTTTCCTATTTTCAATTCAGTTGACATTTTAGCTCGGTGTATAATTATTTAGAAAATAATTAAATGAAGATCATGTTATTAATGATTTGGTTTATAATATGACGTTATAGATTTTTTTATGGGAACATGAAGCCATTCAAACTTATTCAATTTATGATATGGGTTTGTGCCTTTCTTTTTTTTCTTTTTTTTTTTTTTTTGGGGGGGGGGGGGGGGGGGGGGGCGTAAGCAAACTTAAATTACCAAAGAAGAAAAGATACAAAGCCATGCATTGCACACCATTGTTTTTGCAATATAATAAAAGAAGGGATGTGTTACCAGCAAGGGTGAATGCTAATACTAGTCAATGTTCAAAGTATCAGTATCACTACAAGTTTCACTGGCCAAGGATAAGGAAATAATATTGTTATGTCGATAATCAGAAATGGAAAGAAACATTGGGGAAACATGGTGAAAACAGTGGAATTTTTTTAGTGAAACATTAAGAGATGTTAAAATACACATATTTGGATATTTAGGAACAAAAGAATGCATACATAATAAGTTTCCATGTAATGGGGGCCTAAAAGCATGTTGTGTCATAAGAAATCAGTCCAACCATCCCATCCATCCCGTCTATCCATCCAATCATCCCATCTTTCCATCCAACCTTCCTCCCAAACATCTATCATATTTCAAAAAATTGATAACATGATATTTCTCTGAGAAATCGTGGACAACTGAAAAGGAAGTAGAAGATTGTGGTCTTGATATCACCCATGTTGCAATAATGATAACATTGCAATATTATCAATATTAACGTCAACAAATTGAACACTACATTCAACCATGCGCCCAAAAAAGTACGAAATGGATTTTTTTTTCCTTGTAATAAACAGATTTTGGACACTATTGGACACCTCTCTCTATCTCTCTCTGTGTAGCCCTCATACATGTAACTGCACCCTTTTCCCCAATCTTTCTTTTTCTCTCCCTTACTCTCCCTATGTGCGTTGCATTTGCATAATCCCAAGTGTTTACAATGAAAAAATATCAATTATAATAAGTGTTTTCATTATTGGTATAGATATATGTATCGCACCCTTGGGATATGGAAACATATAGGGTATTGCATGGGAAATGATGCATGTATCACATAAATTTTTGTTAGAGAGGTAATGACATTTTATTAAGAAGCCATAAAAGCGGACAAAGGATACATGGCCCAACCAACCAAATCAAGAAAGGGAGCCACCAACGGCGGCCTTAACATAAACTGCACATCTAGACACTAATATCTTAATTTTGTACAAAACCTCCCCTATGCACCCATTTTTGTTCCTAAACATTACCCATTATGCGCTCCCCAAATCACCCTACAAACGACCATTAAAAACAGGTGCCATCTAGCCTTCTCGAATTTCCCAACACCACCTCTATGCCACGCCCATATCAGCTCACACATAGACTTAACCCAAGCGACTTACGTCTTGTTGAGGAAGTGATTCCAAATAGCACGAGCGAAGGGACAATTGATGAAAATGTGGTCTATAGACACCCTATCTTCCACGCACATGAGATAGATGTTGGGAATGATAAATGATTTTCTTAACAAGTTGTCTAACGTGAAGACTCTGCCCCTGCCAAGAAGCCAGACGAAGATCACCACACTAGAGGGCACATCGTATAACTAGAAGTGAAAATGATGAGGCAAGCCCAACTGAGAGGGAGAATTCGAGACCAAAAGAAACAGACTTCACCATAAACTTCCCCAACCAATGGCAAAGCCAAAACATGGAATCTTCATTGGAGGTCTCTAGCCTAACATTGTTGAGAAGGTTCAAGAGATCAGTAAACTTGTCTAATTCATCATCCAAAAGGTTCCTTCGACATTGCGGATCCCACACAACTGCATCCTCTACTATAGAAAAGCACTCCGCTACCATGACTAATCTGAGAGGAGTGAGATGAACGATTCTGGGGAAAAAACTTAAAGCGGCTACTTGTTATACCAAGGATCCATCCAGAATCAGATCTGATTACCTTTACTAAGCTTGAAGGAGATCCCCTGTCAAAGCAAGTGCTCGGTGTTAGTAATCACTTTCCAAATAGCCAACACCCTATAAGGCGAATGATGTCTTACGAACCACCAACTCTCTTGCATGCCATATTTTCTTACTATGACCTATCTCCAAAGCCTGCCTTCCTCCACCCCAAACTGCCAAATCCATTTCCTAAGAAGGGCCACATTTATATACCCCAATGTTTTAATGACAACCCCACCCTGAATGATCGGCTTGCATACCTCCTCCTACTTAAAAGATGAAACTTCCTTTTTTCCCTATCTCTTTCCCATTGGAAATTTCTTCTCAACTTATCTAGCTTGTTGAGCACAAACTTGGGGCACTTGAACAAGGATAGGAAGTAAATGGGAATAGTAGAGAAAGCCGTCTTTAGGAGGGTCAATCGACATCATTAGACATACATCCATGTTTCCAAACTTCCAACTTCCTTTCAGTTCTTTCAATCACCCTATCCTAAAGATGCTTAGGCAGTTTCCCATTACATAAGGGCAGTCCTAGATAAGTAGTAGGGAAAGCACCACTCTTGCAGCCAAAGATTTTTGGGAAATGAAGAAGATCGGGCCCATCTACATTCATCTAACATTTTCATTGTTGATGAAAAATTGATAACTTCGCTTATATTATCGATGTCACTGGACCGACGATATCAAAACCCTAAAGATTCGTTTATCTTCCCAATGTCGTCAAAATATTGGAGATATTTTTTATTTTATCGAAAAAAAATAGTTACAAGCGACAACTCTTCCTACTATTTCAGAAAATAAAAATAAATATAGGAAAAAAAATCTCATAACTTTTTTTTTAAATACGCTCGTGGGAGTGGCTTTCGGCTGGATTTGGTGGGCCAATCATGGTCGATAGCGTTGGATTTCCAAAGGTAAGAAACACCTTTAAAAAATCCCATTTTTTTCTTTGAAAAGAATAGATTTGAAAGAAACTCGATTTCGGCGAGGTTGAAGGGGATTTCGGTTAGTATTTGAAAAAAAAAAAGAGAGAAATTTTGAGAGAGATTCGGGATTATTTTTATATAGAAAAAAGGATCGAAATCATCGTTTTAGGTTTTCCAAAAGCTCTCTTTTAAGAGAGTGGACTTGGCACGATTTTGACTTTACAAAAGATGGTGCAACCCTCACGGCAAGGACCATCTTGATGTATTTATTTTTTTATCCATGTCGTCCATAGGTTTTTCCAGATCATTATAGGACACTAGCCCAAAAATGAAGCAGATCGAAATCTAAGGTGGACCATATTCTAAGAGTGGTGGCTAAACCTCCACCATTAAATACTTTTTAGCGGCCACAATAATGTTTTTGTAATGTTTATTTGTCATCCAACTTGTTGATAAGGTCACGTAAATCTGGCTGAAGGGAAAAGAACAAATATCAAGTTGGTACTAAAACTTTTCTAACCCATGAGAAGGTTTTAATGGTCAATCACCATTAATTCTTATGTGATGGTCCACCTAAGGTTTGAATCTGCTTCATTTTTTAGATAATGCCCTAAATTGATTTTTAAAAACAAATGGATAGCATGGATATACAATAAATATATCGAGGTGGGCCCCACCATAAGTGTTGCACCATCTTGGGTCAGGTCAGGGCTGCACCTAATCCACTTTGCTCCCCCTTACGACACCAGAACCACTACGTGGGCGGGAGTCAGCAGGGTCCATCTCGATGTATGCACTACACATCCACACCGTCCATCTGTTGTACAACTTATTTTAAGACATGGTGCTAAAAATGAATAAAATACAAATCTCAAGTGGACCACTCCAAAAGAAACAATGGTTATTGACGACCACCATTAAAAATATCCCAGGTCCACCCTAATGTTTATTGACCATCCAACCTATTGATAAGTTCATACAGACCTGGATGAAAGGGAATATATATATATATATATATATATATATATATATATATATATATATATATATATATATATATATATATATATATATATATATATATATATATATATATATATATATATCAGATTGATCCAAAAATTATGTCCCCAAATATTTTTTAATGGTCAATAACCATTGTTTTGTGTGGAGTGGTCCATGTCCACCTATGCTTCATTTTTGGGGCTATCCCCTAAGATAAGGTGGCAAAACAAATGGACAGCATAAATATACAATGCATATATCGAGGTGGACCCTACGGTCAGGGTCCCACCCAAATTGTTGGTTCTGTGTGGAAGCTAAGTTGTCCTCATGTGGGGGATTGAATTTACGTCCATCCAGTCGGTGGGGCCCACCGTGATGTTTGTGAGAAATACACTCGGTCCATCCATTTGTCCAAAGAATGTGAGGAGATGAGCCCAAAAATTAGGCAGATCCAAAGCTCAAGTGGGTCGCACGTCACAAAATAGTGAGGATTAAACGCCCACCATTGAAATATTCTTGGGGCCACGAAAGTTTGGTCCTTTTACTGTTTTTTCTTTTATGGTTTTCAATTCATCCTACCAGGAATGGGTTTATGAATGATATGGATGTGATATAAATACATCATGGTGGACCAGGGAGGTTTCAACAGTATGCATTTTCTTGCACACTTTCCCTATCATGTGGTCCACTTGAGTTTTAGATTTTCCTTAATTTAGGCTCAAGCCCTAATATGGTTTGGATAAACGGATGGACAGAGTGGATTTCTCATAAACTTCATGGTGGGCCCCACTGATAGGATGTGAGGGTAAGAAGACCTATTTACACACCAAAATTTTTTAAATAGGAGCTTTATTATACTCTGATTGCAATTAGCCCTTCATGCACAAGCAATCGAAATTGCACATGTGACATACATTTATTAAAAAAGAAATTGATTGGAATGAGTTGTTAAAACCATCCCATTTCACAAATGCTTGTTTATGAAAATACAGCCATTGGATTTAATCATTTTAATTGTCCAATAAATGTCCACCAATCTCATACTGAGATAATACGATATGATAAGGGTCTACTCAGATAACTACATTGAGTACTATAAATTAGACGGTTTAATTTAACTAATTGTATGCCATGTGTGCAACTTCTCGGTGCATGTGTATTGTCTGTGTCACACACTTACAAACACTTTGCCAATATGTAATCATTTATCGAATGATGTGGGTCCCTAATCGTAGGGCCTATCTTGATGCCATGTATTCTTTTTGCAATTTTTTATCCATAAATATGTAAATATGTGTATTTAGGCATGCCCTAAAATTTCACTGAGAAATTTCATCGTTTTTCCATGTTTTCTACTGATTTATGGTTATCGACAATAACAATATTATTTTTTTTATCTCTGGCTAGTGAAACTTGTATCGATACCGACAACTTGAACACTGCATTCAGCCCAAGAATTTCCAACTTAGCCACATTAATTTTCAATCCTGAAACCCCTTTGAAACACACCAAAATGTTTCGAAGATTATCCACTGACTCCTTCTTAGCCTCACAAAACAACAGAGTATCATCTGCATACTGAAGATAAGAAATCTGTTTGTCGACCCTTGGAATATTAAATCCTGAAAACAAGCCATTAGTAACTTCCTTGTCAAGCATCCTACTAAGAGCCTCCACCTCCACCTCCACCACAAATAGATAAGGCGAGAGAGGGTCTCCCTGCCTCAACCCTTTAGAAGCCTTGAAGTACCCTTTCGGCACTCCATTGACTAAAATGGAGAAAGAAGTGGAAGCTATGCAAGCTTTCATCCACCCTCTTAATCTCTTTCGAAAACCTTAGCCGATCCAACATGTAGTCTAGAAAATCCCAATTCACATGATCATAAGATTTTTCGATATCCAGTTTACAGATTGACTTGTTTTCTTCTCCTTGTATCTTGAGTCAATGCATTCAGGAGCTACCAGAGCAATGCTAGGGTTTTTCTATCTGCCATAAGGCCCTTTGATTTACAAAAACAACACTATACAAAGCAGTTTTGAACTTAGATGCAAGAATCTTAGCCAGGATCTTGTAAGAGCTCCCAATTAGACTAATCGGCCTGAAGTCTGTCTGCCCCTTCCACTTTAGGAATAAGCGCGATAAAGGAAGCTCCTATTTCCACAGACAGATGACTCCTTTCCTATAATTTTGCAAGGAAGTCCATAACATCCCCCTTGACTATGTTCCAATACCTCTGAAAGAATAGAATTGGGAATCCATCGAGGCTAGGCACTTTATCCGCACACATCAAGCCAAGTACTGTTTTTACCTCTTCTTCCAAGAACGGCTTCTCAGGATAAGATGCGATGTTTTCAGAAATTCTGGAGGAGTATAGGTTATCCAGCCGAGGCCTGACCCATTGCTCTTTTAAGAGAAGAGAGCTATAGAAAGTAACAATAGCATGGCAGATCTTTTCCATTTCTGAAATGTGAATGCCATATACCATAATAGAGGAAATCTTATTAACCCGGGTTCTAGCACTGGCGTTAGTATGGAAGAAATGAGTTTTTTATTTTATTTTATTTTTTTTAATCTCCTATTTTAAACCAAACCGCCCTCTATCTCTACCGCCACTTAATCTCCTCCTCCTTGGCCCTATTAGCTAAATCTAGCATCAATTCCTCCATTTTCTTAATGTCTCTTGGAGTTATCCTACCCTCTTGTAACAAGTCAATTCAATGAATTTGGTTAGCCAAATTGTAGAAATCCTTTGCCCTTTTACTGAGAACATCTCTCTTCCAATCTTTCAATTTTTCTTTCACTGTAAAACCCTCTACTTCTAAGGAGGCCTACCAATATGCTACAATCTACTTAAAACCTTCTATTTCCATCTAAGCCGCTTCAAACCTAAAAGGTTTTGGTCACTCTATGGAGGCCCTACTGATTAACCAAGGGATATTTGTTAATCCAATCTACAGACACCAAAAAAACCATCTAGATGAGACATAACAGGGTTCTCCTGACCATTAGACTACACAAAGTTACCCCCCCCCCCAATAGACGCACACACAAAATTACATATGTTTCCACAAACCTATCTTAGAAGAGGGATGAGGATCCGACACACGATTCAATTCCTCTATTGCAACCCTTTATGGTTGTGAGGATGTCTCTAATACCGAAAGGGATCTCCTAGCATTCCTAATGGGTCCTGACCCAAATGAGTCCCTTGAACCAACAAATTCTCCCCCCAAAGCTTTCTCTATGCAACAGCTTGACAGCTGTGGCGAGCTCCTCCTCTGAGCTCATCCGAACATATGTAAATCCCTTGCTTATCCCCTTCTTTATCTTTTAGTAAGACTACATCCATAACTGCACCTGCTCTGTCGAATACCCCTGAGAAATTGATAAGGAGCCATCCTTCCCAGGAAACCCTTAATAAAAAGGGTTAAATGTTCTGCCAGCGATGATCTAGTTCCTACCTTCTTGTAGGGATCTAGATTTCTTTTCCTAATCTTCTTCCAACCTTCTCCACCATCTTCCTTTCCCTTGGAACCTTTATCTCACCCACTTGGAATAGCATCTTTGGTGGAAGCCTTTCCTACATGTTAATTCTCGATAGGAGTAGAGACCTCATTGGGGTGGCTAAGGCTTGATCCCGAGGCTTTGTTGGGAAGATGCTTTCTCTTCCACATCCCGAGGCAACTGAGGCTGGATCCCTATATTGCATAATGTATTGGCATTTTTTGGAAAACATTGGGAAATTGGTTGAATTTTTAATGAAACTTTAGGAGACATTAAAAGAGACATTAATACACACTTAGAACTCAAAAGAACACAACAGACGAGTACACGCAATAAGCCTCCTTTATATATGGTCCTAAACTATGCACTGTCTAACAGAAGTGATGCAACAATATTTAAAACCAATTCCTTTAAGTTAAATCTTAGAAGACACATATGAAAACACAATAAATATATTCAAAAGCCAAATATGTCCTATAATGTATAACGCATTTATTTAAAGAATATATTTTGAAATTATTTTCTATAATTAAAAATTTTAAATTTATTTTTGAAAATAAATAAATGAGTGTGGTTTGTGTTAAGATCATCATACATTCATGAATAAATAAATTTATGGCAGAAATAACATGTGGTCAATATAATTTTTTTCAATTCTTTATTTATTTATTGATATTTTAAATTTCAAAAATAATATTTTTTTGTTGAAAATTCTAAATAGCTTTGTTAATTTGTAGATCAGCCTCCAAGCACTCTCACATGATTTTTCCACACTAGGTGTAAGTTAAATGGAGGTGAAATCAAGAAAATTTCATATATTCTCCAAATACCCCATTTTCATTAAATTCAAAAACCAGAGGTCTAAGTCCATGATTGAGCATACAAAACGTGCAAAATCATGGATTACTAACTTTATTATAGAGATTCCAAGTAACTTAAGCAAGAGAACAATTTCAAATCGCACAAACTCATCAATTTTTGATACCATACACTCTTCGATCTCGATTTCCACATCCAAATTCCCTACCCTGGAAACAAATGAAAATTGATTGGTCAAAATCTCCTTGTTAATGTAATCCAATTAAAAACTTAGAGAAAATAAGTTTTTCATGGATTCTTAGTGAATCTTTTATATTATTTTGAAGAAGATAAAGGCGAGTGTGATATCGCTAATGTGTATGAATAGGTGCGATATGTATTGGCGATATCGAGAAACTTACACCAACAATATTTTCAAAATATCACAATGTATCGATATATCGTTGATACATTGCGATATATCGACTGATACTGGAAAATTCCCAATTATAGCCCAGTTTTGTAGCAGCACTGTGCGATATGATTGGTATTGGCCGATACTATTAATACTACAAAATAGTAGAATCATGAATTACAATTTTATACATTAAAATAACACATATTTGATGCAGGACATGAAATTCAAATATGATGTGCAAGAATTCAGGCTTAAGATCACATTAGTTCAGAAACAACTACACAAATTCCAAATCCCACATGAAAGTCCAAACATTCAATTAAGGGGGAATCTATGCGGGTCCAAGCCTACACAGGCTAGGGTTTGAACAATAAAAATTATAAGTTAAATGATACTCAATGGGAAATAGAATTCAGCCACACATGCATAGTAATCAATCGCTAATCAAAGGGATTCTTCAAATTTAATTAGAGGAACCCTAGAATGAGAAAAAAAGAGAATAAATTATGGATAATGCAAACTAGGACTAGGGTTATGAAACTAGGTAAAAAAAAAGAAAAAGAGAATGAAATCCTGAACATGGAATAGATCTCGCGTGCGGGCAACAGGACAGGGTACTGACACACGTGCACAGTAGGGGGCCACACGTGTGGAGGCTCGAATCCTAAAAGGGACTTCTTGGACTTGGTCAGCCAATGGGAGTCTCCGAACCCTCGAAATTTGATAGTGATCCAACGTGCGGTTGAGGCATGGTGCTCCGTTGAAGTTTTATCCCTCCTGCAGGGATAGATTCTGAAAACTGGCTGTAGAAAGATAAACAGCTGCAAAATAAGTGGATTTGAAGTAAAGATTATCAAAGGATAGATGAAATAAGATGAAGGGGCAGATTGGGATAAACGTGACCTCGCACCACGATAATTAGCCCTTTGAAAAGGGAGGGCTTCGCACCCATTTAAATTTTTTCACAACTCAAAAACTCAGACAGTAGAAAAAACTTGAAGAAATTTTTATTAAACTTGAATGAATCAAAAGAACTACAAGGGGTACCTATTTATAAGAAAAACCATATCCCAAAACCCGTGCCAAGTGCACAACGTATTATTTGGCAATGAAGTAAACTAAAATAAAAACCATTCAAAGAAATCTAAAGCATTCATGATGTTCTAAATAACGTAAATAAGCAAAACCTAAAATATGAAATCAATCCGACTAATGGGCCACAATCATAAGATCCTATGATGGGCTTTTCTTGACATCGAGCTACTCTTTTGAATCAAAACTTCATCTTCTAACTAGGAGACCCTCCCTGGATGTATATACATAGGGGGTGGTGTGCGTGCACGTGCGCGCGGCGTGTACACGATGTCCTCATTAACTCTCCCCGACTGCAAAGATTTTGTCACTAGCAAAATAAAACTCCTGAATCACTCCAAGATGTCAGGATCAAGTCTCCAAAGCTCCTCGATGAGCCACGTGTTGTTTGAAGCTGAGCGTGAATTCCATTTAACTAGGTACTTCTGAGACCTGCCGTCCGATGTTGAAACTATCTCATGGTCTAGGATATCCTCTATTTCCTGTGTGTGTGTGTAAAGGCCGGGTATGAGAGGTAGAGGCTGGGAAGATATGTCAGGATGAGGTCATGGATCAAGGGGTAAATCTGGAGAATCAGAATGGGTGAGTGAAGGGCCGGACAAAGTATCAGTGAGTCCCTGAAAAGTAAGTAGATCCTCCACATTGAATGTGGAAGTAATTCTCATGGAAGGTGGAAGATCTACCTCATATGCATTGAGACTGTTTCATTTTATAATTTTGAAGAATCTAGCGCTACGCGCGTGTAACTTACGAACGACCCCTAGAGGATACCGCTCGGGCTTGATGTGGACCATCATAGAGTCTCAAATATTGAATTCTTTGAAACATTTATGCTGATCTGCAGACAATTTGTAATGTTCATTACTAGTTGTGATCTTTCACATGATTTCTTGATGCAATGAATGGATGTGATGCGCAAAAGGTTCTACAGACTCAGACAGCCTATAGGACAATGACATAGGGACTAGATCAATGGGCTTCCTAAGCTTATAACCAGTAACGACTTCAAAAGGACTTAGACCTGTGGACCTATTGACTAAACTATTGAATACAAACTTAGCTATGGGTAGTACGGTGTCCCATGTCCTGGTATGCTCTCCCACTAAACATCGAAGTCAACTTCCTAGGCTCCTATTAACCACCTCATTTTGGCCATCGGTCTGAGGGTGGTAGGCAGAAGAAAATTGGAGCCTAGTATTCATCATGTGTCATATTGTCTTCCAAAAGTAACTCACAAATCACACATCACGGTCAGACACTATGGGTTTTGGTAACCCATGCAGTTTGATGACCTTACTAAAGAATAGCTTGACAACATGAGATGCATCAGAGGTCATAGAACAAGAAATGAAGTGGGCCATTTTAAAAAAATGGTCCACGACAACAAATATGGAATCATGCTTCCGAATAGTCTTAGAAAGTTTAAGCATAAAGTTCATACTAATGTCTTGCCAAAGGATGAATGGAACTGGCAAAGGAGTATATAATCCTTTATTTTGTTTCTTTTGCTTTGCCAACTGATAAATACAACGCTGCCCTATAATTTTGGCCGTGTCTTGCTTGAGGCTTGGCCAATGAAACCTATCCTCCACTACAGCAATGGTCTTGTCTCTACTAAAACGACTCGCAACCCCTCTTGAATGTAAGTCCCAAATAAGAATATCGCGGAGGGAGGTATGTGGTATGCACAAGCGGTCACTCCTAAATAAATATCTGTCTAAAATTAAGTACTCGTTACTAGCTCCTTATGGACTCTCTAACAACGACTCATATAAAAGTTCGAAATCTAGGCACTCAGAATGCTCTTCTTTAATGCACTCGAAACCCATAACTTCAACGCTCATGGAGTTAAGTGATGTGACTCGACAACTTAACACGTTGGCAGACTTATTCTCTACACCGGTCTTGTGCTTAAGTACAAAATGTACTCTTAAAAAATTGAACCCACTTGGCATGCCTAGGGTTTAATTTCTTCTGAGAATTCAGGTATCTCAAGGCCTTGTGATTTGAGAATGAGACAAATTCTTGGGGCAATAAGTAATGACACCAATGGCGCAGTGATTGCACTACTGCATAAAACTCTGTCATAGGTGAAATATCTTTGTCTCGCCTCATTCAGTTTCTCACTAAAAAAGGTGACAGGGTGCCCTTCCTGACTAAGTACTCTTCCTATGCCGATTCCTGACGCGTCACAAGCGACTTCAAAAGCTTTTGAAAAATCTGAAAGCCACATGACTAGAGCTTCGGTCATCTTGAAAATTATCGCCTTGAAGACCTTTGAGGTTGCCTTTATCCATTGAAACTCTCTTTTTTTATATAGTCCATGATGGGAGCCATAATGGAACTAAAACCTTGAATGAACCACCTATAAAAGGTGGCTAAGCCGTAAAAGTTGCACACCTCATGAATATTGCAAGGTTCAAGCCAATTGATGATGGCCTTGGCCTTCTTAGGATCCGCTGATACACCCTTAGCTGACACAATAAAACCTAAGAAGATCACACTACTAGACAAAAATGCTCACTTCTTTAAGTTGGCATACAACTTCTCGGCCCTAAGGAGCCCACAAACCTGCCTCAAGTAGTTGAGGTGTTGCTCCCTGATCGTGCTATAAATCAAGATCAAGGTGTCCCGAATCGGTTACATATCGATTGTAACGACTGATACGTAACAGTAACGGTTGGACCCGTTACGCGATAGGGGGGTGTAACAGGCGATCCCCCGATTTTTGTACCATAATGGCTGTTACTGACCCGTAATGGTCGAATAATGGTCAGTTTTTTTTTAAATTTTTTAAGCTCTAATTTTTCATTTTTTTGAAACCATTTACTTCCAAACTCTAACTCAATCCTTTTACTACTATTTTCAACCAATCTTGGCTTGGTGTTCGAGATAAAAACATATAATATTACAAATTTTCTTGAATCAAAGCTCCATGGGCCATTTTTCAAAAATTCATTAAAAATAGGTATTTATACTTTTTATTATATGTTTTACTATTTTAATCATAGAATATGATGTGTAAATTACAGTAGACCATGTTGTTGAGGTATAAAAAAATTTCATTGCACTGGTTAGTAAATTCGATGTCCGGGGTATTTCAGTAAATTCCATGTCCGGGGATATTTCAGTAAATTCCATGTCCCGGGGTATTTCAGTAAATTCCATGTCCGAGGGTATTTTGGTAAAAATCCAGTTCCAGGGGTAGTTTAGGTATTTTGGTAAAAAAACATTGGAAAGGGTAGTTTGGTAAAAAAGGATGCACATGTGTCATTTTAAAGGAGAAAAGTTTACACCACCATTTAAGAGGGAGCTTGGTGGTCACCATGGTTTAAGAAAAGAAGAAGTTTATATGTGAAGAGATAAGTGGTGGTGATCACCACTCTGTAAGAGTAGTGGGGCCTATAAATACCCCTTCCTACTTCATTTGGAGGGGTTGGATCGGTGAGATCAGTTGGTAGGCTAAGAAGGAGAGAGAAGCAAGGTAGGAGCACAAGGGAGAGTTGTTGTTACGCCAACCGCGCAACGCAGAGAAGAAGTTGCGCCAGTCGCGCAACGCATTGGAGCAACTGCGCCAACTGCACAAGGAAGACGCTGTTACCCGGTCTGCCTATAGTGCGACCCGCGCAACAGATATGGGATAATTCTCGTAAGGCCATGCATCTCGTTACGCCGTCTGAGTAAAAGATTCCGCTACGCGAACCGCGCAACGCGCCGGACTTTCAGCCGGGCGTAAATAGAGAAGGAAGAAACGTTTTCCTTTCAATTGTGATGCTGATGGGGCCTAGTACGACCATATTTTGAGAGATCCACACTGTCTATTGGATCCCTCTTGAGATTTTGATCGTGAACAGTAGGCTTTGATCGTCTGTTGACGTGGCCCACCTAGATAATCAAGTCGTGAAAGCAACTGAACGGTCTTCTTTTGATCACTGTAGCGATCGTGTGGATGAGCATCGTCGCCAAAGATCAACATGGTTGTTAATGGTTTTTCTCCCTCTACCTCATGGACGCTTCAGATCAAGCTTTTGTTGCACGATGGTGTCCCACTACGAACGGACAGAAGCTGTTTCACCACAGAGTCGACGTACGTCGACTCTGTGATGTGTGATGACCCACTTATGGAAGACGAATGGAAAATCCACACTGCTCATTCGATTTATGATGGAAAACCATTTAGCAAGGACTAGTTTTGAAGTAAAATCAGCGTGGCTCACGAGCTTGTTCATTTCACCATCCATTCTATGTTTAAAGGTTAAGATTTCAAAAGAGCTTGCATGGTGGCAAAATGACACCTAGGCAAGAGTAATGTCCACCCTCTAAAGTGAATAGACGAGTTGGATAGTGTAAAGGAGCAGTGAGTGGGCCACACTGAGAAAATTGCAAAGTGACTTTAAAAGACGCTGTGTATTTCTTATATTTAAGAAGAAGATGTCGGTCAGCAGCCGCTGACCAACTTTGAGGAATCCTATGCACGGCCGGTGCTCGTGCACACCATGTACATGCAATGTATATGTAGCTCTAACCTAATGCTTGTTAGAAATCTGCTCTGTCCATCTGCTTTATCAGATTATTTAATACGTTGAGACTAAATCTGAAGCGTATCCAGATTATAGGCGGGCCGCAAATCATGATCTCAGGGGCTGATCTATCAGTTTGGCCATTTCTAAAAGGATTTAAGAGCTAAAATTTGATGTGTGCGGCTAATTGTGGTTCTAATGCTGCACATAAAGTTTCAAGCTAAACGGACAGTGGCAACCCAATGATCTTACATTCTGGGAGACTTTTCAGGCCCGTTTAGCATGATCGGCCTGATTTCCTCAGGGCCTGGCTTCACTTCAACGGGCTGATGTATATTTTAAGGAAGAATAACTGGAAGGATGCTCCATCTCATTGAAAACTGGTTGATCAGATCAGTAATTCCTTCTAAGTATCTAGGAGATGACCGAAATATTGCCAAAACTTCTATCAAGATATCTTCTCTTTCATTCAGTGCATTGCATTAATTGTACTTTATTTTCAGAATCAAGGGAATCAGAGGATGTGAATGAACTCAGATAAATGTGATGAATGTTCTCTCAATAAGTTCTTTGTTATCATCGAATAAATCCCCCAAATAGAATGCATTTGTTTCTTTGTCGAAATAAAATGGTGACTCTGCTGGGGAATTTTATTATTCAATGGTAACTTAGAAAATATTAAGAGAACATTTTTCACTTTTTGGCGCCTGTATAGACCCCAAAATGGTGACTCTCAGTGGGAACATCCTCCCCTTCATCTCTGAAAATAAGGTACGATATTTTTTAATAAATTAACTAACGCTCTGTTTTGAATGATCAAATCAGTTTCGGTCAAAGACAAATAATGCTAGAACAATAGCAGTTACCGGAGAAAGCTAGCTTCTTGTACTGGAGCAATTTAAACATCAGCTAGTCACTATATGTCTAAGGAAGAGGAACAGGCTGCCTTGATCTGGCAGTTCTTTTGCAGCATACCTATGAATATGATGGCAGTTCCTTCCATAGCTTTCTTCTTCTATTTCACTTTATGAGCATCAAGATATGCTGAAATGCTTGTGCAAGATAGTCTCAGATGAAAGACTTCTTCAAAAGTGTTTTGTGGCTCCCACACATGGCCAGTTAATGGATCGAGCAGAGAAAGGGTGGAGCACTTGTGAATCTTCCAAGGCTAGAAAAAGGAAACATCTGGAATCAACTATCGATTCAATTATAGCACGTCCAATCGATGAAATATGGGCACAATGCTATCAAAAGAGAATTGAATGATATCACTGAAGGAACAAGGAAGATGCAACTTTCAGGAGATTTTTGTGATTTGTCATCTTTCAATGACAGGTTACAATTCATTGCCTAAGTATACATCTTTCATGACATTGCTAAGGATGAAGTTATATTCCCAGCGGTAGATGGGGAATTATCGTTTGCTCAGGAGCACGCTGAAGAAGAAAGCCAATTCGACAATTTTATATGCTTGATAGAAAGCATTCAGAGTTCTGGAGCCAATTTAAATTCATCTGGTTTTTATGCAAAGCTGTGCTCACATGCTGACCAAATAATGGGTATCATACAGAAGCACTTCCATGGCGAGGAAGATCAGGTCGCGTTCTTGCTACAAAAATACCTTGGAAACTATGTGAGAGGCCTTAATAAGAAAGCTCTTAAGATCAGCGCCTGGCAAGGTGATATGGAGCTCACAAATATGCAGCTGAAGCTAGAGGTGCTTAATGCCTTGAAGTTGCCTATGAAAGTTAAGGCAGGATTTCTTGGATCGGTGAAGCTCAAGGTTCCATGGACCAGGCTAGGTCAAGAACCAGTCTTAGTCTATTTGGATCGAATTTTCATATTAGTTGAGCCTGCAACACATGTTGAAGGATGTAGTGAGGACACTGTCCAGGAAGCAAAAAAGACTAGAATAAGGGAAATGGAAATGAAGTTGTTGGAGAGTAGGCAACAACTGAAATCTGAAGTGAATACATCATAGCTGGGCTCTTTGATCAACACGATAATAGGGAACCTGAAGCTCTCCATTACCAATATCCACATTAGATATAAGGATCTTGAAAGCAATCCTGGTCATCCATTTGTAGCAAGTGTAACACTAGTAAAGCTTTCAGCAGTAACAGTTGACGATGGTGGAAAAGAAACTTTTATTACAGCAGTTTATTTAGAAGTCTGGGGAACTTGAACGCCTGGCTCTTTATGTTGATTGTGATATTTATCCAGGGAATGTTGAAAAACCATGGGAAGGCTTGCTTCCTTCAGAATGGAGTCAGGTATTTGAAATTGTGAGTCAAGATGGTAAACCTGATGTTGTTCTTCCGAAAGAGCACAGTTACATTCTTCAACCAGTAACAGGAAATTACAAGTATTCAAAGCTTTGGCCTGATGTATCTCAAAGTGTGGGACAGCCACTACAAAAAGCAGCAGTTAACTTAGATGATGTTACATTGTGTTTATCACAGGATGGAAGTGAACCAGTGCGTTCAGTGAGGAAGACTGGGAACAATTAAATAAGATCATTGGCTACAGGGAAGGTGCGGATGAGCATTTGGTGGAAATTCAAGACAAGGAAACCATACTTCATACCCTTTTGGAAATCCATATGATGCACTTCCATGGTGAGGAAGTTGAGGTTCTTTCTCTTGCTCATGAACATTTCAGTCCAACAAAATAGCGAGAGCTTCTGTATGAAAGCTTGTGTGTGATATCACTGAAATTGATATAACGCGTCTTGCCATGGCTGGTCAGATTACTTAGTGAAGAAGAAGCAAGGTAATGTCGAAAGTATTAAAAATAAAACCAATGCCGAAAAGTATCAGGGAAGATCAAATCAACTGCGATCAAGAAACAGATAATGCCAGGTAGTGTCGAAAGTAGTTTTTGCTTCATCAGTAGCATGGCAAAATAATGAAGGACGGATTATAGCGTGTTGGTGCACAAAAATGTACAAAGCCTTCAGATGAAAAGTTATTTCAACTAAGTCAAGCGTTGCTCGCCAACAAGTAAACGGATCAATTAATGAATTAACGAATTCATCGGTCAATAGAGAACCCTAGGGGCATCGTCACAACTTTTCATATTAGAAGAGAAAGAGTCAAAGTAAAGTTGCTCCACTCTCATATGAACCGTCTATTTCAAGAGTCCTAGGGGAACAACAACAGATATTGCCGAAGAAAGAAAGCAAAACAAAGGATTGTCAAAGCTGAAGAAGGCCATATATTGCTTATGAGGAATTAATCGCTAGCTACAGAGGCAATCAAATTACCATAGTTAAAGTATTAAAGGAAATAAAACAAAGAAGAAAGAAGAACAAGCAAGAAGAAAGTAAGATAGCGTGTTGACTCAAAAGATTCACAGCACAATTATTCGGGGGGCAGACAAAGGCGTACAACATACGTTATCCTTTAAGATAAGTTACAGTTTTGATGCTTCCAAATCAAAAAAGGGGCATGATAAGCAAAGTCTCAGAATGACAAAATCTCAGAATTCCAAATGAGGTAATTGTTGACTCCCCGAAATGATAATTGTTTATAATAATTGTCTCTATCAATTATTGCAGGTTAAAAGTTGGGGTAAAAGCAACCATTAATGATTGTCACAAACAATTCGAGGAGTAAAAGGATTGCAAAAGACAAGTTGAAGAAGAAAGAAAAGTGAATGGTTTGAATAATAAGTTGCAGAAGACGATTGATAAAAGTAAAATTGTTAATGTATATGACATTAAAGAAAAAATAAGAGTATATAGGCCTGCTTAGTTCGAGACCGGGGGCAAAGCTAATCTTGAACAAAAGTATGAGATGATGCAGCGTCAGTATATTTGTTAAAGGTCGCAACATTATGATTTTGATTACGAAGATTCCCAGAGCAATGCTTCCTAATCAAAAGGGGACAAGACAAGGGAGTAAAAACAAGACAGGTTTTCAAGTGTATCAAGTCATCGCCAAAGTAAGAAAGGAGAGTAAAAAACTGTGAAATATATTTCTCACCATAGAATATATTTCTTTTATGTATATGAATAAAATGCAGGCTTTCAAGCACATCAAGTCATCGCCAAATGAAAAGCATTGATGATTGCTGTCAAGCATTCACGATTGTCGCCGACGCTGAAGATTATCATCAAAATCGCCAAACGTCGATGATACCGCCAAATTCACCAAACGCCGATGATTGTTGCTAAAATAAGCAACTATCGTTGTTGTCATCAATTACTCATACAAGCTTATCTTATCAAAATTATTATCATCACCAAGCTGATAAACTATTGCAAGTATAACATGAATATTCTCAGAACATTATCAGTAGCGGCGAAATATCAATTATGGATTCTTAAAACATATCAGCAGCAACGAAATATCAATTATGGATTCTCAGAACATATCAGCAGCGGCGAAATATCAATTATGGATTCTCAGAACATATCAGCAACTGGCGAAATATCAGCTATGGATTCACCATTCATGGTAATGAAATAAGCAGTGGAATAAACCTACATAGTCAACCACCCAAATTTTACGACAGCGATGACAAAATATCATTTAAGGCTACCTAGCCAAGCCTATATGGCCAACTACGCATAAGACCTATAATCATTTAAAGCTGCCTAGCCAAGCCTATATGGCTAACTACGCATAAGACATATAATCATTTAAGACTACCTAGCCAAGACTATATGGCCAACTACGCATAAGACCTACAAAGCCTGAAATTGGCCTGCTCGAAATCGGCGATAAACTATCTTGCTCCTTGAGCCATGCTCGAAATTGGTGATAAACTATCTTGCTCCTTAAGCCTTGCCCGAAATCGATGATAAACTATCTTTCTCCTTAAGCCTTGCCCAAAATCGATAAACTATCTTGCTCCTTGAGCCTTGCCCGAAATCGGCGATAAACTATCTTGCTCCTTGAGCCTTGTCCGAAATTGGCGGTAAACTATCTTACTCCTTGAGCCCAGTGTCAAGTCTAATTCAATCGAATCTGGTCATCCAGTCCAGTCGTCTGGTCGAGTCAAGTTTAGTCATCTAGT
The DNA here is from genome assembly GCA_037074715.1 of Magnolia kwangsiensis. Taxonomy (NCBI): domain Eukaryota; kingdom Viridiplantae; phylum Streptophyta; class Magnoliopsida; order Magnoliales; family Magnoliaceae; genus Magnolia; species Magnolia kwangsiensis. The sequence continues at coordinate 39,358,071 of CM073583.1, read as the reverse complement.
TCAGTCGTCTGGTCGAGTCAAGTTTAGTAAAGTCCAGTCTAATCAAATCATGTTCGGTCAAAGTATGGTTAGTCAAGAGTACACTACCACCACTGCTCAAAAGCACAAACTAAGTTTAGCATTCAAAATGCTACAAATACATATTTCAATTTAGATATACTCAAATATGCAATTACCTGATGAAAATTTTAAACATTGAGTAAACAACATGCAAAAATGCGTTTCTCTTGAATTAGGTTTAAATTACATCAACAATAAATGCCTTTAAGATATTGACGATTTTCTACTCAAAAGCTCAAGTCTCCAAGGTCAATTAATATATTGACAAGAGCTGTGAGGTCTTTTCATCTCTTGTCTTCTTAATGAATAGAGACATATTATTATACAAGATTATCAAAAGGGGGCAGAGAATAAACTAACAAAGAATTATCATTCTCATCCGAACAATATAAAGATCCGGATATATTCTTTGGATTTGTTAAAGGAGCAGCAAAGATTATCTATCCTTCAAGGGTATCAGTAGGCTTCACTTCAGGAATATTATCTTCTAAAGAAATCTTTATGTAAAGCTGATCTGGAAAGGGGGCAGGATTTAATGTCTTCAAAGTAATCTATGCCTCGGTCTTTCTGATAATCTCTTATCAGTGGCAAAGGAATTCATGTGTCGATTCATAACTTCTCGCTATTCTAGTAATGGTATCGCATGAAGTATAGGATCTGATGGAGACAAAGAACAAACGGAATCATCATCATCAGTAACTTTTATGACCTTTGAAAAATTATTAAATGAAAATTGAAAAGAAGTCTTATCTATTTTTTAATTTTTCAGAATCAGCAAAGATCCAAGGGAAAGTCTATGAAAAAATGCTAAAGAGCAAAAACTAGAGAAGACTCAGTAAAAAGACTTAGCGGTTGAACCCTTGGAGCTAAAGATGAAATTTTCAAGAGTGTAATATAAAGAACATAAAGAATACAATGCGAAGCATGATGACAAGCGCAAAGATTGATTAGACCATATTGCGAATATCACGCTCAACCTAAAAAAGAGAAGAAACTCTCAATCTATTTAAAAAAAATTATCAATATTGCATAAAGCTAAATTGACAAAAAAAATACATTGAGATACTAATTCTGATTAATTTGGCAGGAAACATCATCATTTGAAAGCTTGGATTCTACAGATCATGAATAAAGGAAACAATCGAAAAAAGTGTTGCGGTAGGAGCAGCATTCAAGAACAACCCCAGATATAGAGTTAAAGGAAAGAATCGCTGGAGTTAATCAAAGAGACTGTTACAGCAGCAACGGTGTTAAAAGAAAGTTCTCTGATCAAATCGCTCAAAGATGAAGTCGTCACAGCTGTTGCAGAAGTGTGCTTCAATGAAAAGAGAATTTTATCCTCTCTAGTGAAACATCTGCTCGACACTGCTGACTGAGGGCATTCCGATCTTCCGTTCAAGCGCCATCATTCAAGTCTTCTGGTCAAACACAACCATTCAAGCCCTTCGTTCGAGCATGAGCATTCCAGTCTTCCACTCGAGTGCCATCATTCAAGTCTTCTATTCGAGCACCATCATTCAAGTCTTTTGGTCGAACGCAATCACGCAAGCCCTCCACTCAAATGCGATCACCCAGTCTTCCATTCAAATGCGAGCATTCCAGTCTTCCGATCGAACACGATCATTCAATCTTCTGGTCAAGCATGATCATCCAGTCTGCCATACAAGCATGATCATCCAGTCTACCATGCAAGCATGATCATCCGATCATTCTTCAGTTGCAGTTCATTCAAGTTCTTCAGGCGAAGGAAGATCGATCCTCCATTTGATTTCAAGAATCAATCAAAGAAGGATCGAGGGGGCATCTGTCGAGGGGGCATCTGTTGATCAGATCAGTAATTCCTCCTAAATATCTACGAGATGACCGAAATAGCACCGAAATGTTGCCGAAATTTCCATCGAGCTATCTTCTCTTTCATTCAGTACATTGCATTAATTGTACTTTATTTTCAGAATCAAGGAAATCAGAGGATGTAAATGAGCTCAGATAAATGTGATGAATGTTCTCTCAACAAGTTCTTTGTTATCATCGAATAAATGGTTTACTGTTTTAATCATACAATATGATGTGTTAATCATATTAGAACATGTTAATATGTATTTTATAGATTTGCGGTGTCATTTTATATTTTTTTATATTTTTTTCTATTTACGCACTAATCTCGGCCCTTTTTTTAAATTCAAAAAATCATTTTTTAATGAATGGTTTACTATTTTAATTATAGAATATGATGTGTTAATCATAGTAGAATATGTTAATGTATATTTTATAGATTTATGGTATCATTTTATATTTTTTATATTTTTTTATTTACACACTAATTTCGGACATTTTTTTAAATTTTAAAAAATTATTTTTTAATGAATGGTTTGCTGTTTTAATCACAAAATATGATGTGTTAATCATAGTAGAACATGTTAATGTGAATTTTACAGATTTGTGGTGTCATTTTATAATTTTTTTCTATTTTTGAATTAGTGACTTTATGTTTTTATTTGCTTATATTAGACAAGTTTTGGAGCTTCTTAGGGTTTAATTAGAACATAAAATCATCTTTATTGACATAGGTCATATACTCATACTAATATGTAATATATAAATCTAATTATCTAGTATCTACCTAAACCTAAAGAAATGTCTAGGTCTAGCCAACAAGTGAGGATATTGGATAACAACATTGTGAGAGGGTTGGTGGTACTAGGCACCAAATGAAGTGCAAGTATTATGATAGACTAGTGACTAGTGAAATTACCTGTCTCAAACAATATTTGGCACAACCAAAGGGTCAAGTTGCGGCATGTACTAGAGTACCGAAAGAGATAATGTTTTTAATGCAACTAGTCTGGATGAGTCGAAGGGTAAACGTGCTGTTGTACAAAAGAAGAAAGATGATGTTTTGGATACAAATCGACAGGATGTGTTTGGTCCTGAATATATGGGCGTTTGTGATGAAAAATATTATTGATTATAACGAAGATTCAGATCGAGAATTAACTATACATAGGAGAGAGAGCTTTTGTCTAGCTTGTGAAGAGGAAGAACGTCGCTGCATGTTTGGCATGCATGGGTCAGTGCGTGATCCAGGGGGGTAGTGGGAGTGGGAGTGGGGGTGCAGCTGGAAGTGCAACTGCTTCTGTAGGTGGGAGTGGGGGTAGATTTGGTGGATTATGATGTGTGTTTGGGAGTCAACGACAGACATCTTCATGTGATGCCCCTATATGTTTAAATGAAGAAGTAAATGAGCCTAAGAGACCCTCAATTGATCCAATCCTATTTAGGAAAGAACCAACTAAACAAAAGAAGATAAAACAAATATGGAGTAGAACTTCTGTTAAGAAATTAAGTAGACCAGCAGCAAAGTTATTTATACATGCCAACATACCTCCTAACACAGCCAATTCTCCATATTGGTAGGTGGTAATTGATGCAGCGACAGAAGCAGGTGAAGGAATAAAAGCTCCCACGACTAAGGAGATTAGGAAAAAATGGATAGATGAAGAGTATGTGGATGTGAAAGCATACGTGGCTACCTTTAAACCTGTATGGCAAGCTAGATGATGCACGATCATGTGTGATGATTGGACTGACCCAACCAAACACAGCATGATCAACTTCATGGTGTACTCTCACTTAGGAACTATATACCACAATTCAATTGATGCCTCAAAGCTAATAAAAATTCTACTTATATTACTGGATTAATGGATAAAATTGTGGACGAGATTAGAGAGGAGAATGTAGTGCAGATTATGACAGATAATGAAGCATCATATAAGCTTGCAGGCATATGTTGATGAGTAAGAGAAAACATCGTTTTTAGTCACCATGTGTCGTCTATTGTATGATCTTATATTATAAGATATTGGGAAGAAGAAGAATGTTAAGTAAATGATTGAAAGGATAATAGAAGTGATGATGTTTATTTACAACCATAATCAAGTAGTCGCAATAATGAGAAAGTTCACGAAAGAACGAGAGTTGTTGAGGCCGGCGCTGACTAGATTTGTAACAAACTTTATAGCATTAGAGAGTTTATTCCAACATAGGGGAGAGTTGAGTGAGATGTTCACTTCTCGAGAATGGCTTAACACAAAACATGGGCAGAAGACATCAGGGACACCGGTTGAAGTTGCGAACACCATACGGGATAACAAATATTGGAAGAGGGTCAAGTCGATCCTAAAGGTGATGGAGCCACTAATGAGGGTATTCCATCTTATTGAAACCGATGAAGCACCTACCATGGGCTTCCTATACGATGTCATGGATAAGGCAAAGTTGACAATTCAACGTAATTGTAGAAGTTGGGAGTCTTACTAGAGGATGATCAATAGGAGATGGATAAGACAACTCCATCGCGATCTTCATGTAGCAGGTTACTACCTAAATCCTACGTATAGATATGTCCAATCATTTGTTGCAAATGATGAAGTTCGTGTCGGGCTGAAAAATGTGAAAAAGAGATTAGAACTTAACTTAGATCGGCAAATAAATGCATTGAATGAATTAGATACATTTAAAAATTGCCTTGGTAGCTTTGGAGATACTCTTGCACAACATGCAGTATCTAGGTTACAACTGGCTGAATGGTGAATTAATTTTGGAGAGAGTACAAAGGCTCTCCAAAAAATTGTAATAAAAGTTTTAAACCAAACAACATCTTCCTCTAGCTATGAAAGGAATTGGAGTTATTTTGTGCTTATTCATTCAAAGAATAGGAATAGATTGTAGACTAGAACATTAGATAGACTTATTTTCATGCTCTACAATATAAAACTAAGAATGCGACGATATCATACGAGCATTACAGCTACCGATGATGGAGACTACTGTCCAATAAACTTGAACAATATTTATGATGAGGATGATCCACTTCTACCTTAGTTGAAAATAAGAAAAAAGTAAATTGAAGAGGATAGTGAAGAATTATAAATTGATGACCAAAAAATACGCAGAGTGTAACAAGAGAGTTATGCAGATGTGTTGGACCCAGTAAGAGGGCAACGTTTATGCCAAGTACAAGTACGGCTTAAGATCAACAAAAGAGTATGAGCAGTGGTAGCGTGACCGTGTCGGATGATGGTAATGATGACACCCCTGCCCCTAGTGCTAGCACTTCTGGTGTTGCTCAGCACCCTATACAGCAGTCTACAGATCACGATGCCGATGAACATCGATGAGGTAGTACATGAGGTCAGACTTATGAGTGTACTGAATCACGATACAGCCAGCAGGAGGAGGAACATATAGTGGTGCACCGGGTCTGGGAGGTCCGGAACATCAGCAGGCTCATGGTCCTAGTTATTATGATGGATATTCTTATGATTAATTGAATTATGATTATAGTAGTTATACTAAGCCTATTCCATCACATTCATGTTGGAGTAGTCCTCCCGATCAATATCCCTATGATTATAGATATCCGGATCCAAATTTAAGTTACTTATCACAGCAGACGTACTCTCAATCTCAAGATTCTCAATAGCCTGAGTACGGACACCAGTATGGCTATTCGATGGGCACTGGTGGATATCCTTACTCGGAGTCAGAGTCGTTGTCTAGTCAGGATTAGTCATCGTCTGGTTTCGTTGATCTAATATTTCCTTCTGACACTGGATATTATGGATATGTAGATGCAACACTGACACCTATTGGATAGCCTCAGCCTGATGATGATGATGACAATGATGTGGAGGTCGAGCAACCATAAAAAATATATATTTTCATTTTGGTGGTGACTTGTGATTATGAGTATATATTTGTATTAAGATAAGCATTTGCATCCGATAGCTCACAACAGTATTATTGCAAGAAGCCAAGTAGACACTTGACACTGCCGAACTTGTATTTAAAATAGCTCCCCTGACAACTAATCAAGTAATCCTTAATCAAGTTGCAGGGGAGTATATCAGACACTTTTTTTTTAATATTCTTGACTTGAGGATGATAGGTCATAGACAAGAATCACAATTACATCCACATGTATGTTCGAGAAATTCCTCAAAAATAATTACAAACATGTAATGTATGATATTTTCATATTACATTCATTCTAATATATCTATCATTGATAGTAGATAGCTAGAAAATTAAATATACGAATTTTGTAGTCAAATTCGGGTAATCTAGTTCATAAATTCATTAGACAGTCTGATACAACTTCTCACCAAAGAGTGGACCGTTACACCACCATAAACATGTTCTAATTTATAAATGAATGCATATTTGGAATGCTTAGAATATTTCAGATTTAATCCATATTTTTTTGGCAAAAAATAAGCCTTGCACCGTTACGCCCTCGTATCGTCGTTACGCCCCCGTATCTATATCAATTTTGGAGGGCACCGTTACATCAACCGATACCGATACAGGATACCTTAATCAAGATATCATCAAAGTATATGACCAGGAACTTCCCCATGAAGGACCTTAATACTTAGGTCATCACACACATGAAGTGCTTGGGGCGTTAGTTAACCCAAAAGGCATAACTAGCCACTTGTATAGCCCATCCTTTGTTTTGAACACTGTCTTCCACTCATCAGCAGGGCATATATGGATTTGGTGATGCCCACTTTTGAGATCAATTTTTGAGAAAATAGTAGCATGGGCCATCATGTCCAACGTGTCATCAAGACGCGATATGGGAAACCGATACTTGACTGTGATTTTGTTGATGACTCTACTATCAATACACATCCTCCATGTGTCGTCCTTCTTAGGTGTAAGAAGGGCAGGCATAGCACATGGGCTCATGCTCTCTCATATGAAACCCTTCTCTAGGAGCTCATCAATCTGCCTCTTTAACTCATCGTGCTCCTTTTCATTCTGTAATGCGGGAGGTTTGGTAGAGTCCCCCAAGTATTAAATCAATGGCATGTTGTATATCCCTCATAGAGGGAAGCTCATTCGGTAGATCCTCAGGGAAGACATCACGAAACTCGTGCACTACCTAAATGGCCTTGGTGGGTAACTCTACGCTTGTCTCTGGTACACTCTCCCCAGCCATGAGGGCGTATACCGTCGAGTCTGCCTCCATTTCTCGCTCAAAGTCTTTGGCATTCAGAATATGAAGCAATTTAGACTTGGACTTCGACTCCTTCAATTCTTTTGAGTCGTTCACGCCCTTTATATGGTGGACTCTTTTCTAGTCGTATTCTTAGGTGGTAGAGGATTTAACTTGGCCTTCTTGCCTTCAAACCAGAATGTACATACATTTGAATGGCCAAATATGGTGACATCCCTATTATAGAGCCATAGTCTACCCAGAATGATATGACAATATCCATGTGAACAACATCGCACCACAATGTGTCTTTATATAATCCAAAATGAATAAGGATAATACAACGGTGCGATACTGGAATGGAAGTTTCGTCAACCCAGGAGACTCTATAAGGTTGTGGATGGGCTTTTAGCTTTAAGCCCAAACGGCTCACAGTGCTAGTTGATGTCACGTTGACACAACTACCACGATCAACTTGCAACTCTTTTCCCCACATTTGCATAAGTATAGAAGATTGTATTGCTACGCCAATCATCAGTGCTCTTGGCTTGAGATAAAGCGCAACGCGTTCGCAAACTCTTGTGCTCCCTTTTCCTCATCACTAAGGATCTCTATAAGCTCATATTCTTCTTCTTCGCCGTCACTCTCTAGGGGCACTGCTTCTACTTGTCCATCATTGAAGAATAATTTGGTGCCCTCTCTCGTGCCGCACTGGTGAGCAAAATGACCAAACCCTTAACACCTAAAATACCTAGTGGCCCTACTTCCGCGTGCACTAGACCCGGCAATCTCTTTGCCCTTATCATTCTTGGGCTTGGGCTGAACATTATTGGAATGTTTGTTTTGGAATCCCGTGTTAGGTTTAACCCTAGAGGGGTTGGCCTTAGCATCGGACTCACCAAAGTCGAACTGCTTTCCCACATATACTTTAAAGTATTACTCGACGTCTAACACTACTTGGTACAACTGTTCAATAATGTCTGTCTTTGGCGAGCAATTCTCTCCTAATGTCAGGATGGAGGCCCATTTTTAAATGAACAAGGGTGAGTACTGGGTCCTCATCAACCTCACAATGGGTCGAATACTTTTTGAACTTCTCGATATAGTCTGCAACACTCATGAAACCCTATCAAAGAGACTCCTACTCTTCAATCAACCGTAAGTGATAAGAGAAAGGGAGGTACTTCTCTTTAAGTGTTTCTTTCATCTCTCCCTAATAGATTATTGGGAGTTCTCTTGCTCTTTCTTTCTTTCGCTCAACCGTCACCTAAAACCTCTTTGCTTGGCTCACAAGCTTCATTTCGGTGAATTGGACTCATCGAGTATCCAACATGTCATACCACTCAAAATAGTAGTCCATATCCGCCAAACAATCTAGAAAGGCTTTAGGGTCTAAGTGGCCATTAAATGTAGGGGCATCTACTCTAACTCCCTTAAGGAATTGTGCATCTAGATCATATTGATCATGATGTCCCTTACGAGGTGGGTACACAGGTGTGTGCCCATGACCAACTGCTTAGCCACCCTCATTTCTTTGTCTAACCTCTTGACTACCTGCCTGATATTGGACATCTTCCCTAATTGTAGGGTTTGTCCCGATGGAAGCCTCTATTTGGTCAAGGCGCTGATCTATGCGTTGTTCCAAGTGCTTACTCAAGGAATCAACCTACTGAGATAACTTGGCCACTATTTCTTGCAGTTGCTCAATGTTTAATGTGGGGTACAAATCGAAACCGCGACCTGCACATGTGGGCATACACTTGTTAACTCTACCTAAGGACTTTCTAGGATGACTATATGTAACTAAATAGGACTAAATGATCTTATGAGACTATATGAGGGAACTATGCAGTGTTACTAAAATCCAACAATATATAGCTGACAAAATAAGGTACTATGGACTCATAAAAGCTACATGTGATGGACTAGATGCATGAAGGACTCATACAAACTAACCCTAAACAAATAATATATTCCCTTATAAGAACCCTATGCTTTGATACCAAATTTGATGCAGGACATGAAATTCAAATATAATGTGCAAGAATTCAGGCTTAAGATCACATTAATTCAGAAACAACTACACAAATTCCATATCCCACATGAAAGTCCAAACATTTAATTAAGGGGGAATCTATAGGGGTCCAGGCCTACACAGGCTAGGGCTGAAATAATAAAAATTATAACCTAAACGATACTCAATGGGAAAGAGAATTCAACCACACATGCATAGTAATCAGCCGCTAATCTAAGTGATTTCCCAATTTCAGTTCGAGGAACCTTAGAATGAGAAAAAAGGAGAAACAAATTATAGATAATGCAAACTAGGACTAGGGTTATGAAATTAGGTAAGAAAAAAGAAAAGAGAAGGAAATCCTAAACTTGGAACAGATCCCGCATGCGGGCAGTGGGGCAGGGTACCGAGGGCAGTACGTGTGGAGGAGGCCCGAATCCCAAAAGGAACTTCTTGGTTGTAGTTGGAAACCCGTCAAATTTGATGGCGATCCGATGTGCGGTTGAGGCGCGGTGCTTTGTCGAAGTTTCAGCCCTCCTATAAAGATAGATTCTGAAAACTGACTGTAGAAAGAAAAACAACTGCAAAACAAGTGGATTTGAAGCAAATATGATTGAACAATGGATGAAATAAGATGGAGGGGCGGATTGGGATAAACGTGGCTTCGCACCATGGTAGTTAGCCCTTCGAAAAGGGAGGGCTTCGCACCCACTTGAATTTTTTCACAACTCAGAAACTCAGAGAGTAGAAAAGAATTTACAGAAATTTTTATTAAACTTAAATGAATCAAAAGAACTACAATGGGTGCTTATTTATATAAAAAACCATATATCCCAAAACTCGCGCCATGTGCGCAACCTATTACTTGGCGATGAAGTAAACTAAAATAAAAATCAATCAAAGAAATCTAAAGCATTCATAATGTTCTAAATAACATAAATAAGCAAAACCTAAAATACGAAATCAATCCGACTAGTGGGCCACGATTATGAGATTCCATGATGGAATTTTCTTGATTATCGGGCCCACTCTTTTGAATCAAAACTTCGTCTTCTAACTAGGAGATCCTCCCTATACGTCGTCATCAAACTAGATCGACGGTGGGGCTCTCTTTCGTACATATGTGTATAGGAGGGGTGGGTGGTATGCGTGCGCGTGTGGGGGCACTCGTGCGCACGATGTCCTCATCAATATTTTAAGCTTCAGAGTGCTTCTTCCCACCCCATCATGGTCTTGTAATGACATATGCTTTTTGTTAGGGATAATCTATGGTGAATGGTGATTCTTTTGATGTTCATTGCAATTATGTAACAAAACTCAATTATGATCAATACTAAAAATTGATAATCGACCGAGTTTCTAATTCTTATAAGCTTTACAGCAAAAGTTAGAGGTAAAGACTCTGAAACTGAGCTTTCAGCAGATCGGGTTAGCAGACAATATTGGTACTATAGTCCAATGCACCATTTAATATATGTCAAAATCACAAATGGGAGAGATGCTCTAAGTTATAGTGCTCCTGGTTCCATCGGGATACTAAACCGTCCAAGACATTGATCTACTCTCTTCATTAGGTTCAGCGCACATTTCATAGGCTACCATTCAAACATACAATAATAAAAAAATATGAACCATTTGATCAATGGTCTTTAATATGGCCGTCAAGATAATTTACACACAAGTAGGTCCTATCGACAATTTGATAATCTATTTGTTAGAGCATGTTATGAGTTACTTATGATTCTAAATAATCATTTTTGTTCGGCAATTGTAACCATTTCATCCATGGTTTTGAAAATGGATATATGTAGAAATAAGGCCAAATGAAAGATGGACTGGATCAACTGGATCAAAGGATCAGTAAGATTTTTCTAGGATAGCCTAGTAAATGTGCTTTGGACTCAAAGGACAGTTTAGATGGATCAAACGGACTGTCCAAGTGAACCGATTCAACTAGGAGCACTATAAGTTATAGCGAGCATTTCTCCACTGCAAATGATAGGTCCTTGTTTTCTTGATGCCTTTTTGGATCTTTTTTGCCAAAAAAAAATAAAAAATCTGTTGATACATCTGATACAGGTAAATACAATTTGGTACTGCCAGTATCGTATCCTTTTTGGGCCTGACTAATATGCCCCCAATATCAATATTCAGAATCTTGATTGATTGTTGCGGAGATGAAGATGTTTAGATGGATTGATCATAGGGAACATTATGAGGGATATAATTAAGAACGTTTTCATTTGAAGAAACCCAGGGGAAACTCTCAACAAGGAAAAACAATGATTGATGCATGTTAAGATGGTTAGGTCATGTGCAACAAAGACTAGTGATGACTTTAGTATGAGGGAACTTTTTTTTTCAGGGTTGAAGGGTTTGAGAACTTGATGTAAGGAAGAACTCAAAAGATATGGATTAAGGCGCTGAGTCTTTTGTGATTAGGTCACACATTTGACGAAGAGAGGAGGGTTTTGAGAGAATGAATTTCTCTCTCGTATTGTCTACTAGAACGAATGGTGCATAAATAGAGAACCTATTTCCTACATTTAAGATTTATTGGATAACTATGCCTCAAAAGAGAACATATGCTTTAGACCCTTTGGAATGGTACGCTGCAAAATATGAAGAATTGTACTCCAACACAAAGTAGGTAAAAAATTGATTAATGTTCACATACTATGGTGGGGGCTTTGGATAAGATTGATTGGTGAAACTGGCTTAATAGAGCTAGCCCTAGATAATTTGGACACCGCTATGTTGATGGGTGAAGAATTTAAGTTAGGAATCTTGTCATAGTAGATGACCATCTAAGATCTAAAGTCTTTGTGAAAGTTGTGTATGGCAAGGATTAGAGAATAAGTGCACGTGTGAAGTTTTTGGATCAAGTAGTGGTATTAAATGATCAAGTTCATTACTATACATTGTTTTTTGGAATTCGTGTTGGGTGAGTTAAAAGTTAAATGTTCTTCTCTTGTGTGTTTGATTTCAGCTACATCATTGGATGTTAAAATTAAAGCCAAGACTAGTCTTTTGTTTCCATCTGAGTTACTGAACTTTTGGATTGCATTGATTAAATTCGATGGAGCAAATTACTTGCAATGGGCCACATGGTAGAGGTTTTCCTTACGGGGAGAAAGAAATAAAGTATTTGAATTCTCCTAAACCTGAAAAAGGTTCAATAGAATACAAAGATTAAGTGGCAGAGGATGCTAAAATTAAAGAGTTATTATGGAACAAAATGGAGCCCCAGATTGGTGCGAATGTTATATTTTTTAAGGCAATAAATAAAGTCTGGGATTACTTAAGAGAGATGTATTCAAGCGAAAAGAATTTAATTTAGATCTTCGTGTCACTGCAGAATATATTCTCTCTTCAACAAGGAGATAAAGAGTGCCGTAGAGTATTCTTCAGCCTTGCGAGGCATGTGGGAAGCATTAATCATATGCTAGCCCGTCTACCTATTACGAACTATGAGACAACAAAGAGATTCTATGTTGCTAAATTTCTCTTTGATGTTCATTCTGAGTTTAAAACTGTTTGAGCTCATGTTCTTGGAGGTAGTGAGATCACATCCATCACTAAGGCATTCACTCATGTTTAGCGTGAGGTTTAGCCTACAAAGTTCGCATTTTTCATATCGTTTTACATTTGTTTCTGCATCTGGTAAAGAAAATGTGGGGGTAAGTCGTGGTGGCCGTGATCAGGAATGAATGTAGAAGTTTGAAGATTGGTTTAATGCACCATAAATTTAGCCGATGCAGACCCCCACCGACTTCTTCTTTCAGATTTTAAAAAGCGCAACAGCGTTAACGCTGTCCGGCGTTGGGTCTGCTCAGTGGGCCCCACTCATCACGTAATTTGAGGATCCGGACCGTCCATTAGTTTTCTAAAGGCCGTATGATCCAAGTCTAGGTGACATAATTTTAAAAGATATCGTGGATTGGATTTCAACCATTCAAACGGAGGACGGATGGTAGTATGAAAAAACTCCGTGGCCACATCGAATCCGATCCAAAACGGACCATGACCGACTAGTTTTTCGAGGTGAATCCAATGGACAAACTGGATTTCACCGCTGACACTGATCATAGGCCCACCAACTTTCACAGCCAATGTGCACTGCGTAACTCTGTTTGTGCGGACCTCTCCACCGACTCCACTGCACCAGCTCTCCACCGCCTTCCATCAACCTATAAAAGAGAGTGATAGAGAGAGAGTGGGAGGGGGAATTCGAATCAACTCAGGCTTGGGGCTCGACGTGGAGCAGAGCAGAGAGAGAGAGTGGCTGGGAGATTCAAGGAAGCAGGGACGTGGAAGAAAAGAGAGAGAGATTGGAAAGATAGTTGTCCATGCAATGGGACCCAAAAAGGGTGGCCAAAGGGGTAGACAGTCCACCTTGCTGGACCATCTAGCCTTAAGGTATGAAGGGAAAACACAAATTTCAACTTAGTTTTTGGGAGTAGTGGGCCACTTTTTTGGACTCCACCTTGATGTATTTTATGAGAAAAATACTAGGCATAGATTGGGCCTACTTTCTTGGGTAAAATTGTATGGACAGCAATGTATTTGGTGTAGCAAAAATTCTATTTTACCTTACTGTCCGTGTTACTTTTACATGTTCTGCTTAGGCTTTAGGCTTTCTTATTGGCCCATTGTGTGTTCCAGCATATTAGGACCCTTCTTAGGAGTGTGGGCCACCACCCTTCCAACCAAAATAGGAGAAATTACTGCTGGATGGAGAGCCACAGCTGGACGTTTCAGCTAGGCTGGCATCTAGCCATGGCTGGCAGTCCCAGCCCCAAACGGCCCACCATGATGTATTTTGTATCCACGCCGTTCATCCAGATTGTGGTCCACATGGGACGTGGCCCACTTCCCTATGGGACCCACTTTGACGTCCATTAGGGCAGCCGTCCATGGCCTCATGGACCGCCCAAACAAGGACGCCCAGGCCCATTGAGCTGTTGCTGGACATCCAGTCCAGCAGCATGGCCCACTTGATTTAGGTGTTTTATGCATTCCATTTATCTAGTGGGGCCCACAGTAATGTGTGTAGGTCACCAGGGAATTATAATTTTATAAATTAACGTTTATTGCTAGACTCCGGCAGGCCTAGAAGCAGGTGGGCTACAATTCCAGCAATAAGCCCAAACTTGTTGCCCATAAATTGTATGTTTTGGAGCAGCATGGCCCACCAGATTTAGGAATGTTTTAAATACATATCATGTTTTTTTTCCTAATGTGCCTTTGGGCTAAATTAATGCACATTTGAGGCCCATTCCAGTCGGGTTTTTATTGGATCAATGTTCATTGTTAATTATTAGATTTCCTTAGGCCCTTTTGTCCTGAAACTTTCTAGATAGGCCCCTTGACCTTTGGGCCTATATGTACTACTTATCGTGATGGGTTTATGGGCCGTAATATGCAAGTAGTTGTGCCCTCGGTTATCCACCAAAATAACCTTGTACTTAGGCCAAGTTGTGAGGCCCAACTCACTTAAATTAAGTATAAGGATTGCCCTTATGGTTGGATTACCGGGCTGCCCATTAGGCCCACCACAATATGTGGGTTTATGACCCCTATGCTTGGGCCCAAATCTTACTTATGGGCCTACAATGTTGCCTATGAGTTGGGCTTTGTATGATTGTCCACTAGGCCCATGATTGGTAGAGGCCTTGGGCCTTGATTCGTATTTGGTCAAAGGCGGGCTACCTCTTGGGAATCAGTTGAAGTTGGATGTCCTCCTTGGTGATCTTAAGGTAGGCCCATGGATTTTCTATGGGTGGTTAAAGGCCCACCATAGACCCTTATTAGGACCACTTATCCTTCTAGACTCATATATTGTATTCCTTAGCCTTGTGGGCTACCCCAATCTATTGGCCCCCAACTTGAGGATTTCTCCTTCGAGTATCTGTCTATATGTCTAGACTTGATCTCTCCTTGAGAAAGAAGAGTGTATTCCACGTCATCATCGCCGTGTGGCGCACCTATTTCCCCCTCATGATCCATATGCATCATTGAGTGGTTGGGTTGCATTTGTGTGTGGTCATTGGGTTATATAATAGAGGGATGGAGTTTTTCCCTCTTTTGCACATTGAGTGCTTGGAGCGGGTGCATGATTGGTATGCGTGATTCATGCATCGCATCTCATGAATATTATCACTCTAGTTTCACCAATGCCTTACCTCCACAGGTATATTCGTAGATGGCTGTATGTGGACACTGAAAATATATTATTTGAGCATTTTGGGTGCATAGGATATCCCTGGGTGAAAGCCTCTAAACCTTTAGGGTACCTACAGGACGCCTCAATGCAGTGACCGAGTGAAAATTATGAGCGCTGAGTGCCTTACACCATTAGGCCGCGTCTCCCACTATCGTATAGTCAGTTGAGATGGGATGTAGCCTTATCCGCCTTAGTGAGTGGGCATTACTAGGCTGAATCTGACCAGCTCGTGAGTGGGTCCACTACCGTTAAGCCTTGTTGGGATTGGTTGTCCATAGACGGGTAGTGTGGTCTCTTACGCTCGTTTGACTGTGCGGTCTTGAGAGCGGCAGTCATCCTGTAGTGCATTAGACCCCGGTGATATTCCTTATGATGGAACTATACTTTATATGTAGATTGGTTATGAGCATTGACATTACTTCGAATTGCATTGGTATTGGCTGTATAAGCCTTATTGCATTACATAGCCTTGGTATGGCTTCCTGCATTCATGGCTTAGCCTGGGTAAGGCTAGTGATATTGACATTGATCATGTTTCCCTTCTGCATCCCCTATTATTCTTCTGCGCACCATTGTCATACATCTTCACTACCCTCTAAGCTTTTTATAAGCTTATGCACGATTGATGCGTGTAGGAGATCTTAAGTCGACGTCTTAGCATCATAGCTTGGATAGGAGTTGAGCTGAGGACCCTAGTGTTGCAGATCTTTTACTCTTTCTTCTGTTATTGTATGTATTTTCTTCAACCATATATCTAAAGTTCAAATTTATAGTGAATTTTGCGATTGTGTTCCTTGTTATTTCTAAGATTTACTTGCTATAATCTTGGGTATGCTCTATTGGATTAGAATTATGATATGAAAATCCTCCTTTTAGGATCTCAGGATCAGAATCTTGTCTCAGGAGCCGAGAATGGGGTGTTACGGAGGTTGTTGTGGCATTAATCGGCTATCGAGTTCCTTGTAAGTCCGATCACCGAGTTTGGGGCATGACAACTCCCACCACTTACGTAACCGTCCACCACGTGATTCCAGGGTAACCACCCACATTCACCATTTGCGCACATCTCACCCAATGACTAAGATTATGCCTAGGATTACGAACTACCCCGTCCTACGAGCACCATAAATAAGGGCTCATCTACATGAAAAGGTATGCAGAATCTCTTGCCCTAAACCTTTCTACACGACGAGACTCAGATTCCTAGCTTGACTTTGGCATCGAAGGATCCCTCACTCTAGTCAGGGTCTCCTTTATTCTTCTCTTGTGAAGGTGCTCGAAGGTCTAAGGAGGGCGGTTTAGATTCTTGCATCAACATTTTTACATCGTCTGCGGGAATGACATCAAAGCCGTTCTTGCTTTACCAGTAAATTACAATGCCAAAATGAAGAAAAAGAGTTCATCCCACTGCTGCTACAACTAGCCCCAAGCTAGTAGGGCAGCCAAATCATCAAGACTCGTCTTCCCAACTCTAGGCCGAGTCCACCCCTACGGGCCCAGCATAACGATCTCGAAACTAGGGATGTCGCTATCTTTCCTTACAGAATCAGGTCGAAATGTTGGCCAGTAAGCTCGGCCAAATGAGGCAAATGATAGAGGGACAACTCCCCCTCCCTAACCAAGAGGTTGTCCCTCGAGCAGCTGCCGAGGACTCTGCACCAGAGAATTCTCAGAGAGATATGTCTTGTGATGTGTCCGCCAAAGCACCATCCCATGTTTCGGGGACCTCTGTGCTCACATCCTCCGATCTAATCACGAACTATAAAAGAGAAGGTGCGGGAAAGCACTCAAGGTACATGAGACGATATCATGCTAGATTATCAATGTTCTTATCCTTTTTTTAAGCTCCTAAGTTTGGCTATCAACGTTGAATAGGCTCGGCCCGAAAAGTTCAAAATTCAGGTCGAATCCACCTCCAGGCCCGGCCTCCCTACTTCCAAGTCCCAACTCAATAATTTGGGTTTGTGCTGCACATGTGAGATTTACTGCTCCATTATATGTGGCTAGGGGTGTAAATGGGCTGAGTTAGGGATTGGGCAAGCTTTGTCCAAACCTAGCCTGCATTTTCTAATGTATTTCTAACCCATCTCAAGCCAAAATAGTATAGCCCGAGCCTAGCTAGAAATGTTTATGCTGGGTTGAGACAAAGGTTAGTCTTGTTGGGAAGAGAGAGAGAGAGAGAGAGAGAGAGAGAGAGAGAGAGAGAGAGAGGGGGGGGGGGGGGGGGGGGGTGTCCGTTGGAGTAATAACATGTGTAAGTGGTAGGTCAAGCCGGGGTGGACTTGAGTTAGGCTAATGGGTTATTGTACACTATCCAAACCCAGCCCGATTGAGAAATAACCTGACTACTCCAGCCCAAGCCCAGCCTGAAAGCCCAATGGGCCAGTCCAACCCATTCAAAGCCCTAGACGTGGCTGGCTCCAAACATTCATAACACTAAAAACTAAGCTAGTCCATTCATCAAATGGCCCATGATAGGCATGGGGTGTATAAACCATTACTCATTTTCTAACAACTTTCTTGCACAACCTTGCCACTGCCAACTCAATATGAACCAGTTCTTTAGTTGGCCATTTTGTGAATCTCGGCTACTAATGAGTAGCTTTTGGACATTTTTGCTCTAGCAATTAGTTTCAAAGGGCGGAAAACTTTGAATCCAAATTATATGGGAAGCCATTTCAAATAAAATTAGGATTATTTTGAAAATTGGAAGTGTAACTACTGTTGGTTGTAAGGTTCAAATTTCACTCACAAGAAGCCTACAATAATTTTAGATTTTACCCACATCTTTTCACTTATGTGATGGAATAGTCATATGGAACTTCTCTACTGTGTGTAGCCCACAGAGAGAGAAAGAAGCAATGGGGAGACCATGTAATAAAGAATATTTTAAAACAATTATTTACAAGATTTAATGATTCCTAAGAGCAAATTTTATTCGTTTTGGTCCCGTCATCTTATTTGGTAATAAAGATAATAATGAGTATAAAAGAATTAATGACTTTTTCAGTTGAAGGTTCCGTCGGAACAATTATTTTATTTCAAGGTACCTTTTTTTACTAAAAAGAGAGGAAGTGATGGGAGAAATGATAAGCAAGCATTTGAAAGGGATGATGAGGGCCAGAGTTCATTTTGGTCATGGTACAACGAAATCAAATCCTATGACGTTAAATAGTTGCAAAATATAAAGGTATTCATATTATAAATCTTATTAAAACTGCTTATTTCACAAACCTCACAAATGGTAGGGAGGAGAGTGAAGAAGAAACCTGTACATGTTATGATCTAATACTATCGTAGCTTCTATTCTTCATGTAGCATTTAGACTGAATGGCTGATTAAGTGAGTTTGCTTCTTTAGTCCCAAGCAAGGAAATAATTAGCGATGATGCAAAATGAATCTTGTTTGCTTTGTGTCAAATCAATACTGAATATCCATTACGCCAACTCATTTTAAGAAGTCAACCAAAAATGGACACAGATTTAAATCTCAAGTAGATCAGAACACAAGAAAATATGAAGATGGCTTGCCCATTATTAAAACCATGAACGCCTCTCTCTCTCTCTCTCTCTCTCTCTAATGGGTAACTCACACCTTTGCTACAATTCTCTCTTTTTTCTTCCCCCTTCTCGACTTCTACTCTCTCTATTCTCTTTTAATGTACATTGCACATGACATTCCCCTTGTTAATTTTTAAACCGTCCATTAAGATTTAGTGCATAAATTAGTTTGAAATTTTACTAAATGCAATCACAAGCCGAAACATGATCATTTACGAGTCTTGCGCTTATACTGAATGTGGTTAATCTAAACCGCATTTGAAAACTAATTTTTATCAGAAAATGCTATTTAATGTTGACCTGTGCATCTGGCTGGTGGCCAGAATCCAGTGACTCTCCATCTAGCTGGCAATTGAAATGCCAGGAATGATGATGATGATGACAATGGCCATGGTGGTGGTGGTGCCTGCAGTGGCTGATGATGATGATGGCAAAGGTGGTGGTGAGCACTCCGGTCCATTTTTAAGGATTCAACAGCATTTTGGTAATATATATGAAAAAACCCAGATATTGCACAAAAGAGTGAGCGGGCTTGGGTTAGGAAAAACCACGCACCGGCTCAGTCCACTGGGTAATGGGCACCTTCTTTACCAGGATGGGGCTGCGTGATGAGTGGTTTGGATTAGTGAATGGTGTGACCTATACGAAATGAATAGATTGTTTCAATAAAATTGCCAACCATTAACAATCCACATGCACCTGTGGCCTACCTGATGAGTGGACCAGCTTAATTTTTGAATGTGGCCATCTTCATGGTGGGGCCTACCTCAGGTGCCCCTTTTATTTTTACACAAACTTGCCAAATTGAAACTTACATGATCCTCAATGGGGAGGTTACATTTTCAGTGGAAGGTGGACCCCAGCCATAACAATTAGACTAGTTTGGTGCCAGAGTTCCTGTAAATTGGTTTTGATGTTAGATTTGAGCTGAAAGTGGCTTTATCAAGGGCCCACATCTCTGAAACCAAGACAGGAGGTTTACTAGGCCCACATGCATGTAGGATTGTATGGTCACTTGCACTTGCATCCACAGGCAAGTACATGCGCCAATACATGTGTGTGAGATCCAAGCTTTCCATCAGGTTTGCCACACCATTCAGATATTCTCGCTCACAGAGAAAAAAGGAGAGAGAGAGAGAGAGAGAGAGAGAGAGAGAGAGAGAGAGAGAGAGAGAGAGAGAGAGAGAGAGAGAGAGAGAAAAGAAGAAGAAGAAGAAGAAGAAGAAGAAGATCATGTTGTTTCCCTCAGGTGGGCCAGTGTAGAAAACAAAGGTATGGCTAGGAAGCTTTTTAACCAACCGTTTGCTTTGTACACTGGCCCATTTGAGTGAAACAAGCTGATTTGTTACTTAAGAGACCTAATCAATGTGGCCCATTAGACAGATCGGATCTCATGCACATCCAGCGTCGCCGCGTGCTTATGTGTAGATGGGTCACAGCAAACCTCCCAATGCAAAACCCTAAAATTCTATCCCATTGATCATTACTGTTTTAGATTGATAAATCCCGAAATTAAAATGACTACTGAAGGTCAGTTTGGAGGGGCAATGAAACCCAAAAAATGATATTTTCAGAAACAACTTGGAGTAGAAAAAGACAAATATTCTGGTTTGGGGTTTCTTCGGTTACACCAAATATCATGAATTTCCATGATTAATCAGTCTAATTTAGAGCAAAATTTCATGATTTCAGTGCAACCAAACACGCCCTATCAAAAGCATAGTTCTAAAGATAGCTGACTGGGTTGGACTCTTTTAACTATGCAGAAGCTGCCTCTCCTGCAAGCTGTCAAAACTATGGTCAGATTCAGACTGTCCTGGCCATAGTGGAAGGTGACTAGAAAAATGCAGTTGTGGATTTGATTGAGGTGCCGGATTTTTGTAGAGGCAAGCAGATTGTTTTCGTCCATGTGGGCAGAGGTGTGGTTTCTTCAGCATCTCAACAGGGAAATCCACAATTGCAGTTCTCGTTCATTGTGGTGGCAGCTCTTCGTGGTATTCTGCAGGTCTGAGGCACGTGGTTTACTTTCAAGTTTTGAAGTTGGCAATCTTCTTGTGAGTGTGACTACTTCGCATCTCCAATTAACAAATGACATACTAGTTTATTGATGAATTTTGAAAAAGGGGTTAGTGCTGTTGAAACTTTTATTCCTGTTGGGCAGTGGTTATGCTCATTAAATATTCATTGGCAAACCTTCGGTCTGTTGCCCCTCTCTCTCTCTCTCTCTCTCTCTCTCTCTCTAAAATACTATATGTGGTGATGAAAAGATTGGAAAGAAATTAGAGGAATTTTTATGGCAAGGCAAAGGGGAAGGAAGGCGGTACAACTTGTTTAAATGGAGTGATGTGCAGATAAAAGGGAAGGCAAGTTTTTATATAGGAAGGATCAAAGAAAGGGATTGGTCTCCAATTGAAATGGCAATGGCATGGGTAGTGGGAATCGAATCCACATCATTAGCTTGGAACGCTGGGGTTATAGTCGATATTGATTAATCATTTTTAATGTCTCTAATTCAAAATGAACAGGCATTGTGGAGGAAGCATATCCAAAGTAAATATAGAGTCAAGGAAAGGGGTTGGATTGTGGATGATTGGGGTGGGGCTCAGAGGAGATGGTTGTGTGAAGAAAAATCACCTACTTCAAAGAGGTATCCATAGAGCAAGGTGCATGTTGTGATGTGAACAGATTCTCGGAGGATATGTGGTTTGGGTAATTCTCACTTGGAAAATGCTTTTCTGAGGATTGATAGATGGCTAGCTGAAAAGAGATCAAGGTAAAATGAATGTTACGCGACTTAGGCCCATTTGTTGAATCTGAAGTCTAAAGCCTGAATCTGAAATCTGAATTCAAAAAACTTGTTTGGTAATTATGGCTGAAGTCTGAAATTTAAGTAGTGAATTTGAAACAATTTGTTTGTTAACAAACATCTGAAATGTTTGAAATATGCTAATTTGACACGTTTGCCCTTATCTCCTATTTGAAAATGTTTTACATTGTAAAGAAATTATTTTTTATTAAATGAAAATAAAATTATTCTATTTAATTCAAATAAACTATAAAGTACTTAATAAAAAAATTTAAATATTATTATTCACAAAAGTCAGGATGGGCCCCATATAGGTTTCCGGCGTAAGAACTTCCTGCGAAAGGCTTTCCCACGGAATCTGCGTCCATGGGCTAGTGTACCACACGGAAAATGGATTGGCTACTCCCACTGCCACCAGCCAATGGCTGATGGTCGGTGCTCTATGGGCCCCACCATGATGTATGTGTTTCATCCATGCTGTCCATATATTTTTCCAGATCATTTTATAGAATGAGACAAAAAATGAGGTATATCTCAATCTCAAGTGGACCACATTATAAGAAACAGTGTTGAATGAGCTTTGTCTATTGAAAGCTTTTTGCGGGCCATACAAGTTTTGGATCACGCTGATTTTTGTTTTTTCACTTCATCGGGGCATGTATGACCTAATCAACATATTGGATGTCAAATAAACAGTACAGTGGGCCCTAGGAGGATTTTAATGGTGGATATCCAATCACTATTGTTTTCCTATGATGTGGTCCATCTGAGATTTATATCCCTCTTATTTTTTAGATAGAGAAATAAAATAATATGTAAAAATGGATGAACGGAATGGATGAAACACATACATCATGGGGGCCACAGAGCACCGACCACCACCCACAGAGCTAGTGGCATGGGAGTAGCCAATCCGCTCTGTACCACACACCAGCTATATAGCTAGTGTAGATACATGTCGTGCGAAGACGAGCGCCGATGCTCCTCGAGGTCCGAGTTGTATGAACAGTTCAAAGGAGATCAAAGTTACATGGGCCCTACAATAATGTATTTATTATATCCACACTGTTCATCAAATTTTTGAGATCATTTTAGAGCATATCCAAAAAATGAATCATATCCAAAACTCAAATGGGCCACACCAAAAATAGCAGCAGGATAATGATTTTCACCGTTAAAAAATTCACAGGCCCACTATAATGTTTATTTTCCATCTAATCTATTCATAAGGTCAAAAATATATGGATGAAGAGGAAAAACAAATTTCATATTAGTATGAAACTTCTGTGACCCCAAAAGGGTTTCAATGGTAAACATTCAATCTCCCACTGCTTTCTGTAGTGTGGTCTATTTTATCTTTAGATTTGACTTTTTTTTTGGCTTAAGCCTTACGACGAGCTCGGAAAATGGATGGACGGTTTGGATAAACAAATATGTCATGATGGGACCCATAGAACTTGTTGACGTCAATACACCAACCAATCCGCTTCCCAATTCCGTCCCAGCCCAGGCGCGGATTAGCTACTGACAGGTTGAGTGGCGAGACTGGCAACTGAAGCGACGTCACCAAGTTTCGTGGGCCCTCCATGATGTATGTTTTGTATCAACACCGTCCATCCATCTGGAAAGATCATTTTAGGGCAAGATCTAAAGAATGAGTTAAATCCAAAGCTCCAGTTGACCCCAACACAGAAAATAGTGGGAGCAGTGATGCCCACCATTAAAAACTTCTAAAAGCCACGAAAGTTTTAGATCAACCTGATATTTGTGTTTTCCCTTCTTTCATGTCTTTTTTAACTTTTGAACAGGTTGGATTTCAAATAAACATTATGGTAGGCCTTGGGATAGTTTCAACACTGGGAATCACTCTCCCCACTGTTTTCTGTGGTGGGGTCCACTTGTAAGACTTGACCTGAGTTCCTGCATGTGTGTGTGTGTGTGTAAGTATGCATTTCATTTTTTGTGGTCCCATAATCCTACCGGTCGAATTCCAGAGACCCGCGACTCTCGAATAGTATTTGTGGTCATCCTTGAGTCCGGTCACGTAGACTCGACTCGGATCGACCCGAGACCTATGTCATCTTGTTCTCATCATCGTTGCGGTTCCAACGACGCGTCTTGTGTGTCCATCCAACCTATGGATCAAAAGTTATGAATATTATATAGTATAGCCCTTGATCATGTGGCCCACTTTTGTGCAATACATGTGGACCACCTCCTTGGCACAAGTCCCTATACACACTATACACACATCACACAAGTTCTATGGAAAACACCACCCACTTAAACAAACACTACACGAGCCTAGTCTAAAACCTAAAGATTGTAAACTTCTCCCTAGGCAATGATTATTTTCCTCACAAAACAATGATGGCATCTCTCTCTCTCTCTCTCTCTCTCTCTCTCTCTCTCTCTCTCATTTCCCTCCATTGCTAGCAACACTCCACTCTAACGTCCCCTTCTCCCTCTTTTCTCCAACCCCCTAATCCCCAACATACTCTCAATCCCACCATTAAGAATAGATCTCCACCATTAAAACCTCTGCTTAGGCTCAAGATCTTCTAGGTGTAAAAGTTTAGAGGCTTGCTTTGCATGTAGGTGAATATAATTTCTGATTTCTTTCCTGACCTTTAATCTTCTCTTTTCTTCATATATGGATCATATGAGACCCACCAATCCATGGTGGGGATCCCATTTGACCTCATGAATGTGGCTCTTTGGCCCATCTTATATGCATATCATGATACATGATGGGGCCATTCTTCATGGACCCCACCATGATGTATTGTATTATCTACTTCATTCCAAGGGTATCTAGACCCTAGAAGTCATGTTGGGATGGCATCCCAACCACCCATTTTAGTTATGGATCATGCATATATTGATTTATTATTGCATATACAATCTACATAGTTGTATGGATGAGATTGAATCTTAAGAGGGCCCATTAGTGACGGGGCCCTACCCCCATGGCCGAGTTATATTTCTTCTTCTCATTTCTCTTATTATTGTGGATGATGATGTGTGTGGCCCACTTGGTGGGCCTAGAACGTCCCAAAATTTCAGGAGGGTGGGACGCCCCTACCACCTTATTCCATGGTCTTTGGACATCCTAAATTAATGCATGCGTCCTGACCTTAGTTCATGATCTGGACATGTGTGGGGCCCACTAAGGAAGGCCACACACCCTTTTAATTGCTGAGATTATTGAGATATAGGCTGATATGTCCAGCCATGTATTGTTGTCCAAAAAAAAAAAAATCTGAACTGTCATGGTCAATGTTTGGCATGATTTTGGATCATGATTTTTCACTATTTTCTTTATGATTGTGGGGTATTCTATGGAGGTGTGGTGGATCACACCTCAGATAGCCCATGAAATGGTACCCAAAAAGGGAAGCCCATAAGGGTGGGCGGTCCACCTTGTTGGACCGTCCAGCCCACAGTATGGAGGAAAAACACAAATTTTAGCTTGGTTTCTCTGAGGGGTGGGCCACTTTTGTGGACCCCACCTTGCTGTATTTTTTGGAAAAAAATATTAAACATCTATTTTCCCCCTCCTAGATGAAGTTTGAGCCCACCTTATTGGATAAACATTACACGAACAGCAACATTTCACTCTGGACAGATTGTAATTTCGAATTTAATTAAAATATTTTTGAGTAGCCCAAAATTCTAAAAATTTATAGAGAGGTGGGTCACCCATGGTAGGACCCACTTACCAATTTTTGTGGCCAACGGACCTCTGTGCACATTGGGGCAAGGGCTGGACCGGCTCACCTGGCTGGGACGTCTAGGTCAAACAGATTTTCTAGACCGTCTGTTTTCTTTAAATTAAATAAAATACTTCCGATTGTCCAAAAATCGCAAAATTTTGTAGAAGTGTGGCCCACCCATGGAAGAACCACCCTACAAATTTTCAGGGCCATCGGGCCCCTGTACCATCCATAGTGCGGCCTGGAGTGGCCCACCAGGCTGGGACACCCAAGCTGGGGCATCCAACTTTGGCTGGCCATCCAGGCCACTTTGTGGGCCCACCTTAATGTATTTTATATCCCACCGTTCATCCATGTGGGGTCCATAGGGGACGTGATCATCCTCCCCTTCAGTAGCATCTAATTGGGGCCTATTGGATGAGTGTTTGGGCCAAATACTCAGGCCCATAGAGCTGCATACACATGGGACGCCCAGCCCATTGGGCTGTTGCTGGATGTCCAGTCCAGCAGCATGGCCCATCTGAGTTATATGTCTAATCTACTCCCTTCATCTGGTGGACCCCTTTGTGACATGTATGGATCACCAGGAACTAAAATAAATTTATAAATTAATTATTTTTGAATTTTCAGCAAGCCCAAATTGTGGGTGGGCTGGAATTTCAGCAATAGGCCCAAAGTTGCTACCCACAAATGTATGTTTTGGGCCAGCATGGCCCACCAGATTTGGAGACATTATTACACATATCTTGCCCTATTTTAATTAGATTTTTGGGCTTAAATTAGTACACACTTAAGGCCCACCTTAAATGAATTTTTATTAGTACAACATTCACAGTTATTTGTTGGGTTTCCTATGCCCAATGTTTTGAAACTTTCTTGATAGGCCCCTGACCTTTAGGACCTATATTTAGCTTAATATTGTGATGGGTTTTATGGGCCAAATACTCAAGTAGTTGGGTCCCTGATTGCCCATTAAAATAACCACATACTTGGTCCAAGATGTGAGGCCTGACTCACTTGTTTTAAATATAAGGATTACCCATATGGTTGGAATAATGGGCTGTTCATTAGGCCCACCACAATGAGTGGACTCATGATCTTTATGGTTGGGCCCAAACCTTGTCTATGGGCCCACCACATTGCTTATGAGTTGGGCTTTGTATGTTTGCCCACTAGGCCCATGATTGGTTTAGGCTTTAGGCCTTGATTTGTATTTGGTTAGATGCAGACTACCTCTTGGGAACCAGTTGAGGTTGGATGTCCTCCTGGGTATTCCTAAGGTAGGCTCATGGGTTCTTCTATGGATGGTTAAAGGTCCACCATAGGCCCTAGGCCATTTGTTTAAGGCTCAATGTGAATGTATGTGGAGCCTACCTTAACGCAAGTTTGGTCTAGGCCATCCAAGCCTTAGATCACCCGATCATGGAGGCACTTCTGCCTTGGGTTGCTGCTGGATTCACAATCCAGTAGCAGACCCACTTGATCTTTTCATGATGTATACACACCCTCCATCTGGTGGGGCCCCCTGTGAATATTGTTGGCCTTCATGAGATTGTTTCTACATAGTTGATTAATTTCTAGACTTTAGTAGGTTCAGGAAGTGAAACGGGCCAAAAGTTTATCAAAGGGTCTTAAATGTACATTTTTATGGTTAAAACTTTATTTAGCAGTGGGGCCCACCGTATTGACAACTTGTGAACGTGTTGCATGCTTATGTTTTCTTATAATCTTTGGGCTTAATCAGTGCATTCTTTTAGGTTACCTTTAGTGATCACATTAGGACCCCATCTTAGATCAGATTTTTGAGGCATCCCATGGGCCCAGAGTAGGTTGGGACGTCCCAGCTTGGCCCAGCCATATATTGGGCCGACTTCCACCAATTTGATGGACTTGTGGGTTGAGATAAGGATAGTTTTAGGCCCTTGGTTACCCACTTAAATTACTAGTTATTGGGCTGATGTAGTGGGGCCCATATCATCCAAACTTAAACTCGTTTTTGGGCCGTATATTGTGTACGGGGGCTGCCCACCAAGTCCAACTAAATGTAAGGATTCTATGGCCATTGGGAATTAAGCCTTAGTCCTTAATTCCCCTCTTGGAGCCCATGTTGTTAAAGGTGATATTATATCTTTTTTTGACCTATTATGAGGAATAAATGTATGTGGTTAACTGTATTTTTATCTAAATATAGGCCTTGGACCTTCTATCCATATGGTTCATGGTTGATATGCCTTTTGGGGAATGGTGGTTGAACGTCCCCATTATGGACCCCTCTAGGCCCGGTTGTATTTAAGAGTGATTGGATGCTCATCTTAGACTCTTGCTAAGTTCATTTCTATATAACTTAGACTCCTAGCTTATATGCTTAGTCTCGTGAGCTATCCCAGGTAAATGGGCCCCTACTAAAAGTTAGATTCCTTAAAGATATTATCTAAGTACCTATTCTTGGTCCATTCTTAGATAGGAGGAATGTAATATACATTGTATATCATCATATAGTGTGATTCAATTCATCCTCATGACCCATGTACATCGTTGTATGCTTGGTTGACACTGTGTGTGTGGTCATGATTGTGTCATTGGGCATTGCGTGTTACCTTCTCCGAGAGAAATAGCATTCCCTCTTAAGCACGTTGGATGCTTAGAATTTATGCATGGTTGATTGTGTGATTCATGCATCTAGCATTGCATATCATATGAACATTATCGCCCTTGCTTCATTAGGATTGTAGCCTCCACAGTTACATCGTGGATGGCCATGATTGAACACCGAAAATGTTATCTGAGCATATAAGGTGCATAGGATGTTCATGAGTGAAATTCTCAAAACTTCCATGGTACCAAGGATCTGCTCCAGCGCCGTGACTGGGTGAAAATAAGAGCGCACCAGGGCCTTACACCTTTAGGCCGCGACTCCCACTATCGTGTAGTCGGTTGGATTGGGGTGTGGCCTTACCTGTCTAAGGGAAGGAGGGCAATAGCTAGGCTGAGTCTGACCAGCTCGTGAATGGGTCCACTACCGTCAGGCCTTACTGGTGATTGGTTGTCCACAGGTAGATAGTAAGGTCTCCTACGCTCGTTTGGCTTTGTGGATCTGTAGAGCGACAGTCATCCTACAGTGTACTAGACCCTGGTGATTTCCTTATGATTGGAAATGTACTTAATATGTGGATTGGATATGAGCACTGACATCACTTCGCACTACATTCGCATCAGCTGCTTAAGCCCCTTCATGCATCACCTTGGTATGGCGTCCAATACTCATTGCATTGTATTCATGATAAGCCTCAGTAAGGTTAGCAATACTATCATTGATCATGTTTCCCTTCTTGTCTCTCATTATTCTTCTGTGCACCATTGTCAACACTTTTACATCCCTCTAAGCTTCTATAAGCTTATGCACGATTGATGCGTGCAGGAGATTCTATATCAACATCGTAGCGGCAGAGCTTGGATTAGAGTTGAGCCGAGGACCCCCAATGTTACAGATCTTCTTCCTCCTTTTGTTACCAGATGTACTTCCTTTTTGCTATGTACTTGTAAAAGTTCAAATTTATAGTGAATTTTGTGATGTCCCTTTGTTATTTTCGAGATTTACTTATTGTGATCTTGGATATGCTCGTATTGGTAATGATTATACAGTTATAAAAATCATCCTTGTGGGATCCCAGGATCGGAACCTGCCTTAAAAGCCAAGAATGGAGTACTACGAAGGCTGTTACAACCAGAACCGGCTATCGGATTCCCTGTGAGTCCGGTTACCGAGTCTAGGGCATGACACCACTACAACTTTTTATCTGCCTCATTCCTTGGCTCATGCCCTAAAATGATATCTCAAAATGGATTGACGGTGTGGATAAAACACATACATCATAGTGGGGCCTATATAACTTGGTGACATCACTTTAGCAGTTGACTCCTACTCAACCTGGCAGTATCTAATTCGCCTCCCCCCAACCTATCCGCTTCAAACGCGGATTGCATCCTACCCCGCCCAAACGGATTACCATCCGGGCAGGGCTCTGTGGGGCCCACCGTGACGTAAGTGTTTTATCTAATCTGTTTATCATTTTTCTCATATTATTTTAATTTATGACCTAAAGATGAAGCAGGTCCACAACTCCAGTGAACCACACTAAAGGAGGCTGCAGTGATAATGACATCCACCGTTGAAACCTTTCTAAGGGCTACTATGATGTTTTTTTTACCATCCAACCTATCCATTAGGTCGTGTAGACATGGATGAAGCGAAAACACAAATATCAGCTTGATCCGAAACTTCTCTAGCTCCCAAGAAGTTTTTAATGGTGGACGTTCAATCCCCACCTTGTGGTCCAATTAATCCTTAGACCTGCCTCTTCTTTTTGGCTTACATCTTAAATGATCTGAAAAAGTTGATGGACGGTGTGGATTAAACAAAAATCATGGTGTGGCATGAAGAAGTTTTACATATTAAAAGTTGGTTTTATATTGCGCAAACAATTCAAAGAGAAAAAAAAATTTCCGTACTAACTTTAAAAGGGGTAATGTTGGAAGCAAGTTTTTTTAAATAAAAAAACTCATGGAGCGCATTCCGTGTTCACCATTAAACCAGACTCCTATCACGGAAAGAATTAAGTGAAAAACCACTTAGCGCTTTCCTTCTTCCGTGTTAACAACGCATTAACAAACACCACTAAACATGAAATATTTTCCTAATTCCACGTTAAGTGCAAAAAATCAGCGTCAACAAATAGGCCCTAACAGAATTTATTAACTTTTGGGCCTGTCTTCAAGAAGTATTCATTAACTACAATAGGGTGGACAAAGGATTTGGAAATGATCTTCTAAGGGAGACTATCTGGTGAAGTCCTTTTCATCCCCAGGTTTGGAGGTCATTCCCTTGAATTGGGTTGTGTTGGCCAAACCAATCCTGACAAAGGTTACCACTTTTTGTTGGATAGTGGTTGGCCAACAAAATCCTCATGCCAGATCATCTTCAGCACTGAAACCTTCAGTTTCTGAATATATGCAGCATGTGCAATGAAGCAAAGGTACATTGATCGCTTTTTTGTGGACTGTAAAGTGGCCATCGCAGTTTGGGGCACTTTCTTAATTTATGAGGTGTGTCAGGTTCTTCCAGATATAGTAGAGAAGTTTGAAGGATGGTAGGATGGTTTATTAAGAGAGAGAGAAAATATACAATGGCAAAATGCTCCAGGTGTCATCTTGTGGGGCACCTGGAAAGAGGGAAATGGGAAAATTTGAAGATGGACTGATTCTAGTGGAAAAGGTAATATCTGAAATTAAAAGCTACTTGGTAGGATTGGCCCTTGGTTGGGAGGAATTTGAGGATTTAGTGGCATCAGATGTTTATTCCAACTGAAAAGAAATCCTTTTTTCCAAGAAAATCTAGGAGAGCATTTGTTTCGCAGACATGCTATTGGAAGCTAAAATTTACTCTGTAGGGCTTCTCTTCAGCCTTGGAGGGAGTCGCAGGTATAGGGAGATGACAAGGGACTAGGAAACCAGGATGGTGGGATGAGTAGATGAAGTGGAAGCAAAAGTGAAGGTGGTACACAAAGGAGCTGTGAATCTTCTACAGCTTATTGCAATATCGGTTGTGGTGCAGGTCTCTTCTTTTCAGTTGTTGGACTTGCTTGTAGAAAATCAGATGACCCGTGGAGACTAAGCTTTATTGTAGATATAATCAAGGATATTGTGGCTAGGCTAAGCATCTTGTATTTTCTAGCCTCAAAAAGATTCCTTGCAGGGAGTGTAGAGGCCGGAGATTTGTATTGTGAATTCCTTTATGTTTTGTTAGTTTTCCTTTAACACAGCTTAGGTATCCATTAAAAACAAAGAAAAGAGAAAAAGAAAAAGAAGGAGATGCATCCAAACACTTTTAGAATTGAAGAGGAGACAAAAAAGAAGCCAACAAAAAAGAGTATCGTGATGCCAGTTACCAAATAACTTTGTCAACATCTTATATTGCCAATCAGGTCCCATTAAGCATCTTGTAATCAGAAGAGATGAGATAGGAGATAACACGGTCAGCTGCTTTGCAACCAGAAGCTATTGCTTTTCCCACAGACAGTCCATCCCTCTGGTTACCTGTAAATTCGTACAATCCATAAGAAGAAGAAAAAAGAACATGAATCTGTACCATAATGAACGCCTTTGAAGCCCCAAATGTAAGAAATTACACTTCACAGGCACAGATCGCCTCACATAGGACCATCCTACTTCAATTTGTTTTCATTTTTTCAATGATTGACCAGAATTGTCGTTACTTTCAATTGGATAGAATCATTCCTCTTTCATTTGTTTTCGTTTGGTTCAATTGTCATAGAAAGCCTTTTCATCACATTTTGGGCAGTCTTTAAAATAGTAAATTGCTAAAAGTTTTACAATTGGCAGCTCACTAGACATCAACCTTCCTCATTTTACCCAGACTATGGGAACCAGAATGGGTGAGGCTGATATTGACAACAGTCCCATCCCATGCCAAAAGAGTACACTTGTATCAGATAATAAACACCCAAGTTGGAACCAGGCACACCCATGTCGTAGCAGTGAGCCAAAAGTGGAAAGGATGTGCTCAGCTAGCCAGCTGCAAAGAATAGTGGGGAGCTGATTGATACATGTTTGCTAAACCCCACTTACATGCCAACACAATCATCCTCAATGCTAGACTTTCTTGCTTAATTTTTATGTCAGGTAGCATAAGGGGAGAGAGGTGTAGGCATTGAAATTTTCCATGTAGGAATCAAAATTTTCCATGAAACTTTAGGACATGTTAAATGACATGGGAATCAAAATATTATATAAAACTACTATATATAGTAAGTTTTCATTTATGGGGACCTAACCATGTGCTATTGAAAAATTAAATATATAAAATTTGTAGCCAATCAATGCATTGGCCAAAACTCATTAATATATAAAATTTACACATTAATTAACAGTGAAGAACACGTTTTTGCAATATAAAAAGGAAAAAATAGGACTTCCCCATTTTTTACTTCAATATTAATTTTTCGCCAGAAATCCATGTCAATGCATGAGAATCATGCATAGACATGGATTTCCATTGCAATCCGTGCTGGCAGTTGAAAACAAATGAAGTCTCCAAGTGTTTTTCGCCACCCTTACGGTCTAGTCCATCTTTGTTTTGAGTAGAGATTTCACCCCAAATCCAAATTTCTATCAATATTCGCCTTTTTATGTATGGTTCCCTGGTATTGAAGATACTATCGGAGG
The DNA here is from genome assembly GCA_037074715.1 of Magnolia kwangsiensis. Lineage (NCBI taxonomy): Eukaryota > Viridiplantae > Streptophyta > Magnoliopsida > Magnoliales > Magnoliaceae > Magnolia > Magnolia kwangsiensis. Next base: position 39,325,441 of record CM073583.1, on the reverse strand, counting down.
TATTGCCAATAGTAGAGAACTTTTATAATGGATACTTCTTAAATTATCGCTGATATCAATAGTATCACCAAGTGTTGGCAATGTAATTGAAAATATCAGTGATATTCGGAAATTTTTATACTTCTAGCAATTTCGGTATAGTTGAACTAGCAATACCGATAATATCGTCAATATTTGGAACACTAATCTTTACGAATCCTGCTCCACCAGATCAGTGATATTCAGGGCCTGTGTGTATTCGATAAATAGTTGGATTAAACAACACAAATGACGTTTTCCTAAGAAAGACAACAATAAATAAATAAAGAGCTCATCTTAGTGCCTAAAACATCCTCTTGCTGATATCAATGAGTTATCAACAAAAAACATTAGAAGTCGCTACAGGGATGATTCCCTCCCGCTACACCAATGCATATGTGTATTCAGGACAGTTGGATTAAACAACATAAACGATGTTTTTCCTAAGAAAGAAAAAAACTAAATAAATAAAGAATTATAGTTGGATTAAAAACACAACTGACTTTTTACCTAAGAAAAAAAAAAACAATAAGCTCATTCCTTTTATCGAGCATAATGATGCGAATCGGGCTTAATGAGTTCTAATATGCAGCGCCAAGCAGTTCTGCTTTCTCAGTCCGAGAAGTGCATTGTTGGAACTGGGTTGGAATGCCAAGTGGCTCTAGCTTCGGGAGTTTCAGCTATAGCCGAACACAAGGGAAAGATCGTTTCTACCGATACTGCAAGATCGTTTTATCAGTAATGGAAACACTATAAGCATTCCATTGGTTATGTATCAACGTTCTACAAGGATGATTCCATCTTCTTCATCTTTCTGGTAATAGATACAAAAGATTACGCTTGATTAACTTTAAGGCAAAAGATAGTGTGAACATAGTGTGCTCCCACAACTCCCACCATCCAATAATGGCTAGAAAGAATCTTAACATCCATTTCAAAAGGGAATTTCGTATTCACAATTTGAAATTCCTGCTAAATTCCCACTTTATGTCTTAATGGTGCTGCCACCAACTATAGGTGCTCACTGAACTCGTGCTCTACTAACAAATAACATGTTGATTCACCAATATATATAATTCGTGTGCAACTTGCAAAGGTGTTTTTAAATCCTTTTTGTGATAGCTCATATTGTAGTGTAAAAACAAGGCCATGATACAAAGTCCAAAAATGTAGCTATCTTAAAGTTCAATTTTTAAAGTACTTGCCTGCATAGAAGAACCCGGGAAGATCTCCTTCCATCTTTGCTATACCTTCCAGCACTGAATCATAATCATGCCCATACAAGGGGAAGGCATTACTCCAGTACACATGTCTACGGTTGAATGTAGATAATCACTATTAGACAATGTGCATCAATAAACAAGGAACAGGTCCTGAACCTCTCAAATGATCAGGGCAATGGGGCCACAATCCTGGGTTCACATTAAACAAAGAAGAGGAATTATACAATCCATGGGTAAAAGGATATGTATATTATCCTTTGGTTTGCAGTTTGTATACGTGGCCCATGACTGCATGATTGACCATTGATCTGATGGGCCCAACAGTGAATGGAGCATGCCTTAAACTTCTCAAATGGGAAATCCTAACCCTTCAAATGGTGGCCTATAGATAAACACTATATATATATATATATAAGAATACAGAAAGTCTGCATTGGAATGAAAAGGCAAAGAATTGATGCCTCTCTCTCTCTCTATCTCTCTCTGGGGGAATGGGCATAGCCCATCCATAGAGGGGTCCACCAGATCAATGGTATGGATCACTTAACCCTGAGCCCACCTTGTACAAAATGAAAAACTGAGGATAACCATGCATATCCTCAGGTTGAGGATCATATAACTCTTAATCTTTAAAAAATACATATTAAGCACAATACATTCTCAACTACCGAGCAATGTACAGAGATGTGAAAATGGTCTTACTTCACAAATGTAGGTTGTCCCTCGGCACCCAACAGCTTCCTAAGGTCAGAAGTCACAATAGGTAGCAACTCGTCCCTAAGCACGGAATTAATATGAGAATTGAAGTGTGGTATAAAGAATGTAAAACAAAACCGTTGAAAAAGACAGAAGCAATGTTTCTAATGGTAATAACACAAGAAGTGAAACTTTTTCGATACAATGAAGCTCTTGCAAGATCTCTATTCCGACTTCCTCCAACAAAGGTAGTATACAGATACTGGTCGTTAGGGGCTCGATCAGGAAACATCATTGAAGAAAAGAGTGTACCTGCTTGGCACAAAAGCGTCAGTTAAAATTTAGGGCTATAAATTATGGGAAAAAGGAAAAATCAGGCAAGCTGCACCTTCACAACTCATCAACCCTACATGCAGTATACGTGCATGCCAATTCAAGTCATCCAAATCATGGCTCCAATTTAGACAAGGCATTGGCTTAAAATCACATTAATCATTTGATCCTAATTATCTCATCGATGACTATCTTTCTTTCAACATAGCAACGGCGGTCTAGTGGGGGTGGTAGAGCCCATGAGGTCAATTTTGGAGTCACCACTAGCCCATTTCTTTTGTATGGTTCAAAGATGGCTAGGATCCTTGTTGGTTTCTCAAAATTCAAGAAAGTAGTCTCCTAGATTTCAAGAAGTTGATTTCAACTAGGTCTCCAAACCACTCTTCCAAGTAAGGACCACAATTATGTAGTAAGGGGTAAAGGGGTAAAGCACCCTACTCCACCTGCAAAGAGGCAGTCTCTACTCGAGGAGAAGTAAATTCCAATTATTAGAATATCAACAAATGTTCGACTTGCGTCCCAAGGGTAAATGAAAAGAAAGAAGAAAGAATTTGGATAGAGACGGAGACAAAAAGGGAGGCTTGGGAAGGTGGCGAGTTGATCACTTTCTCATCTTCTCGTAGCTTGGATGAGGCTTTGATCTTCAGAATTCTTGTGCTTGAGACTTGAATTTGTACTAGGATTGAAATTGCACTTTTTGTTGAAGGAGGGTCTTGCCTTGTATGGTCCTCTCAGAGAGAAGTCGTAGGGTGAAGAACAAGTGAATTCCTCTACCCTTCAAGGTCGCCGAAGGCTTGGCTCACCTCTCCAAAGAATCCCTTGCTCATATTCTTATCTCTCCATAGGATTAGCAAATTTTCCCCAAGTATTGGGACTGGGCTCGGGGACTCGGGAATTTTGAGAATTAGGGAGTATTAGGGGTTGTGCGATCGCATGTGCAAACAACCCTCTTGGGTTCATGTGACCACTTATGCCATTTTACAACATTGGGGCTAACTAATGGTTCGGGTTGGGAAGAAAAAGTCATGGGGGTTAGGGAGATGTGGGGTTCAAAAGTTAGGTCAAATTCAGGTTCTTGAATAGTCAATTCTCAGGCATTGTTTGGTTACAGGGTTTGAATGTCATAAACTTAAGAAATTGGAACTTGAAGTTGGCCCAAAAAATTGGCCTTGGACGCGAAAAATTTTTCCTGCATTCAAGGCCACATAGGTTGTAGCTCAAGGACACAGAAAAACTTTTTCCATGTTATATGATTTTTCAAAAAAAAAAAAAAATAGTGTGGGGCCTACCTTTGGCTTAGGTTGGGTCCCACACCATTTTGTGATTTCTTAAATTTTCTGACTTGGATGTAATGTTGTCAAAATCCTATGATTTATGATTTATGATTTACGATATACAATTTGAGTTGAATCTTAAGCAAAGTGATTTGAATCCCACCTTTAAATCCTTTTTATATGAATCCTATGATTTTATGATTTGAATCTTATGATTTACAAATCAAATTATGTTTTTTCTTCTATTTCAAGCTTCACTTGGCTTTTATTTTATGCTTTTAAATTAGTGGGGGCTTTAAAAATCATAAAGAAGAAACCATTCAAAAAAAAAAAAAAAAATTCATTTATAAAAGGTAAATTATTTTATTTTGTTCTTTATAAGAGATTAAGTGATATATATTCTCTTCAACATCAAATCATTGGGCTTTTTTTTAATTATGATTTCTTACTTCCTAACTGGTCAAAACACCAAATTGATGTTTGACTTATTCGGAATGTTTTTATGGATGGTTACAATCATGTTGACTTATGTATTGTGGAATGATGGTTAGAGATCTTTTTTTTCCGGCCTACATAATCAAATGTCACTTTTCCAGTGTGATTCTACATTCTAGAGAGGTAACGAGAATATAAATATTATTGAAGGATCCTCGTACGTTTTTAAGGAAAAATTCTTGAAAGACAAAAAAAGAAAGAAAGATAAGAATCCTTCATCACCATCATGACATGGTATTACTTGGTGCATCTTGATGGCAAAAGGATTATGGCTAAGTTTTTTTTTTTTTTTTTTTTTTTTTGTAATTTATTTATATTTTTCATATTTTTAATAAAATCATAAAAATCTTACAATTTACGATACGATTTGCAATTCAATACGATTCAACCTCTATTACAATTTGCAATATGATAACGATTTTAACAGCATTGCTCAGATGTGCTTTTTTAGGCTATAGGTGTGCTAGGGCTATGCTTGGGCTTGGGGTCTAAGGTGAGAACTTACAGAAATTCTGCAATAAGGCTTTCCTTGATACAATGCAAGACCCTTCTTTCCATTATGAATAGGTTGATTGGCTTAAGCACTCTTTCAAGTGGGATGTCTGCTTCAAACGGAAGATTGAGAAAAAAAATGGCTCCTGTCCAAACTTTGTGCCTAAAACAGATGGCTAAAATTGTCCCAGCAATCTAATTTTCAGGAAATTCCCCATTAAATTGGGGCCAGCAATTATGATGTTCCAAAATTAGCATCGATGTATCATGTATGGCACATTTAAAATGGATGAACTTGCACCTTATGACATGCTTCTTGCCTGATAACAACTGGACCAAAGGTCATACACAATGCCACACCCAAAAAATAGATAATAGTGGACTGGTAACTCAAAGCATTTATATGCTGATAATGCATAGCCAAGGCTTACCAAGTGTTTTTAAACCATTGTCCTGCTCTTTGGAAGGAACAAGAACTCCAAATCCTTCGAGGGGCCGCTTGACATTCTCCTTTTTAAAGGAGGTGATTATAACTGATAGTGGCAAATAATTCACCTGCATTTTGTGAAAGACACAAAAGCAACCATTGACATGAAATGGCTATCAAAAGAGAAGAATTCCATATTTAAACTGCAAAGTGCCAACAGACTGATGTGAAGAAAAGTAGTTGGGGCCGTCAACAGACAAGGCCCGACCTGAACAAATGAAAGTTTTGAATAGGCCTAGCTTGAAATATCCAGATACGGGTCCAAACTAACCACACGCCTGCCCTGCTGCCAGCCCTAACCCAAGGGTCCAGTGGGATTTCCTTTCACAACCATTACAATTTGGAGTGGAAGGCCAAGTCAACACACAATTTACAAGTTTATTTCATCAATATACGTCTTGAATTGTAAGATTTATCGTTTTAGGCCATTGGTAAAAAAATGCATGTTAAAGTTGAAATCGTGTGCTTTTCTGCTTGTGCATTGGTGCAACTGTGTGGTGGTTCTGCATGCATCAATATTCCAGTTATTGGCGATAATATCAATCTTATTGCCGATAATGTTGGCATCACCGTCCAGATGATACCAAAACCCCCTCAAATGGTATATTTTCTGTATTGCTGATATTTCGATATGTTATTGTATCTTTGCTGCCCTCCCTCCACCGTATTAATGATATTATCACCAATACCTGTTGATACAGCAAAAGGATTTTTATTTTTTATTTTACCATGAGTGTAAATAGGAAAAAATCGAGAGAGAAAAAGAAAAAAGGATTTTCGAGATTATTATTATTATTATTATTATTTTTGGAGCTTATGGGGATTTGATTTTGACCATTCATCTTGAAGCATTGAATCAAATCCGTTTACTGATGGGAGATATCAAAGCTCAAAAGCTCCATGAGCCGAAATACCTAAGGTACGAAATTTTAGGGAATTTTGTGTTTTTCTCTCTTTTTGCATGGATTTCACTGCAAATCGATGTCTACACATGTCCATCTCCATGCATGATTCTCATGCATTGACATGGATTTGAGTGGAAAATTGATATGGAAAAAATTTGGGGAAATTGAAAAAATCCAAATTTTCCCATTTTCTCACCTAAATTAACCGAGGGCCCAATTTTTAACATGATGAGGAGGGTTGGGTGATCTATCAATTCATGCAAATTTTGTTGATTTTTCAAAAAAAAATAATAATTATTTAAAATTTTAAAAATAGATAAACATTGTATTTAATTTGGAAAAAAAATAATTTCAACTTTTTTTTAGATTAATGTTGTGTTTTAATATTTTTTCTTATTTATGGTTGCATGTTTATGTTCAATGGGGTCCATTTCTTGAAGTCAGTTTATTTTTTAAAAAAATAAAATTAAATATCTTTATTTAAAAGATTTTTTTTTTTTTCTGTTTAGAAAATTAGTTTTTCTATGGATGCATGGTTGTATCATGAAATGCATCTATGTGAGCATAGATGGATGGATGGATGGATGGATGTGCATGTATGTAATGATGCATGGATCAATTGATGGATGGATGGATCATATATCTATTTATGGATGCATTGATGGATTAGTGGAGATGGATGGATGGATTATGTGTGTGTGCGTGCGCACGTGTGTGTACATATGTATGCATGGATGGATGCACGTATAAGTGTATGTATGTATGCATGCATAGAGATGTGTGTGTATATGTATGGATGGATGGATGGATTATGTATGTGTGTATGTACGGATGGATGGATGGATGCATGTGTGTATGTACGGATGGATGGATGGATGCATGTTCGTATGCATGAATTATGGATCTATTAGTGTCTCTATGCATGGATTGAGCACTTGGCAAGGGGGTATAAGAGTGTGAAGATCTACCCCAGTGATCTAAAGCAGGTGAGAACCAAAGAATTCCAAAATGGGTACATAATGGTGGTAACCATTATGAGTCACAGGGTCAAACGGCCATTATGAAAAAATTAACCCGTAATGGGGCCAAATAGGTTTTTTTAAAAATTTTATTTATTTATTTATTTATTTTTAAAAGTTGTAACAACCATTATGGGGCCCATATCTTAATGGTATCAACAATGGCCATTATGGCCACCGTTGCCATTATGCAATACCTTGGTGAGAGAATAGACGAGGAATGTGTTATTTAAGGGGAAGACACACAGGCAACAATAGACATGGGAGAGGGATATCTGGGAGGAGTTAACAATTCTTGGACGGGATCTAGGGATTGTTGATAAGGAGCAGGATGATGCTGATTTATGGCATATCCTGAGGACTGTGTTATTGAGTGGGATAGGATGGATTATAGACAAGCGATGTGCAAATTCTTGACATCAGGATGGGATAGGGAGCAGAGGAGATAGCTTGAGGAGATTAGCCCGTTGTTTGAGGCCTCTACATGTGAAGTTGGTGGGAGTAGTCGCAGGGGTAGGTCCAACATGCCCAGAGCGCTCGCTCGTGTTATAGATGCGTTTATTGCAAGCACAAGTAGAGGAGACTAAAAGATTTACGAAGAAGGGGGGATTTAAAAGATTGAGGAGCGATATAGCCAGGTGGTTCATTTCAGGTCACAAATCATTATCAACATATAGAGCATCCAACCTCCACTTTTATAATATGATCGACATCGTCCAACGTGTTGGGTAAGGCATGAAACCTCCAACACCAGAGGAGATCATGGGAGTTTATCTCAACCGTGAGTATGAGGAGATGAAGGCTTGGATAAAGAAACTCCAGCCGAACTGGAAGACATACAAGGTAACAATCATATGCGATGGGTGGACGGGTCCCACTAAGTTGTTAATTATGAACTTCATGGTGTATCGCAGGGTGCAGCCTGTTTTCCTCAGATCTATTGATGCATCCACCCACATAAGGATTACTCCTATATACATAGACTTTTAAAGGGAGTGATTAAAGAGGTGGATTTGAAGAACGTGGTGCAAGTTGTGACAGACAATAATGGTGCATTCGTCAATGAGGAGAAGAAGGTGACGAAGAAGTATAGCATTTATTGAACTTGTGCATGGCTCATTACATTGACTTGATGCTCAAGTCGATAAGCCAAAGAGGGTCAACCAGGACAACCATTGAGGCTACGAGGAGGATGACGACCTTCATACATAGTAATTCATGGTTGTTGGCCACAACGCCTAATGAGTGTCATGGCGATATTATCCGACTAGGTGCAACACAATTCGCCATGAACTTTATCACACTCCACAACTTGTACAAGCATAGGGCGAGGCTGAGAAGTTTATTCAAATCTAAGAGATATTTGAAGTGGAACCAGAGAAAGACTCAAAGTGCACAGAGGGTTGCAGGGATTGTGCTTAGTGATTCCTTTCGTGACAGAGTTTGTGATGTCATTAGCATCTTGTAACTAATTTATATGATCCTTAAGACCATAAATAATGAGACATGGCCTTCAATGGGTCCATGTACAAGCTTATGTGATTGATGAGAGAGGAGATATGGACTGCATCCCCCAATTCATATATACGGGTGCCGGACATCACTGACAACAGATGGACTAATACCCTTGAGCATCCACTCCACTAGGATGATAAGTTTCTTATGTTTAGCATTATTTATTTTTCAATAGCATTTTAAATATTACTTCTGTTTATATATTAATGCTAGGGTTGTACATGAACCGAGTTAGCTCGGTTAGCTCACTCGACTCAACTCAAAAAAGCTCGATTCTACTCGGTTCGAAATTGAGTTCGAGCCGAGCCGGGCTAATTTTTTGAGCTCGAAAAAATTTTGAACCTAGTTCAAGCTTGCTCGAGCTCTACTTGACTCAGATCGCACCCAACTCAAATTGAACTTGGATCGAACCAGTTCGATGACTTAGTTACTTTGATATTGATGTTGCTCACCTAGTGTTTGATGAAATGACTCAACGAAGTGTCGACTCGTGGCAAGGAAGGTATGTTTCATCAAACAAATACTCTTTTTTCTTGATTTTGATGTTGCCTACAAGGTGTTTGTTGAAATACCTATAAAACCATTGCTGGTGTTTTACGTGCAGTGAGAATTTGAAGGTGTAGTCCATGTGTTTGTGAAAATGTTGCACAGGCGATCTTGGCTCGAACTCAGCTCGAACTGGCCCAAGCTACTGACCGAATCGAGTCGAGATGGCCAGTCAGGCTCGAGGATCGAGCCGAGTTCGAGCTGAGGTCAGCTAGTGGCCAAGCAGCTCGACTCGGTTCGACTCGTGTACACCTCTAATTAATGCATTGATTAAATATTATTTAGGTTTCAACACATTACCTAAACCCCAAGTTCCACTATGGACGTCAACTATGGGAAGATAACGAATTGAAGAAGGCAATCCATTAGGTTTATCAAAAGCTAACAAATTTTGGGAAAGAAGTAATGATAAATTGAGCCATTTACTTTCTTATAGCCTCCAAATGCATGGGTGATAATAATGGGGATTTATGAATCTATGATTGGCAACGGCTGTAGTTTAGAGATGTTAAGGGTGCGTATTGCACTTGCAAAAGCATTAAGGGAAACGATGATGTTGTGTGAGTATATTTATTACTTCTAATAATTAAATAATATAGTTAATGATTAAGCAATTACATCCCCATTTACACTAATACACGCTTCTGATGGATCGGAAGGCGAGTGGTAGGCAATGTACAGAGGTGACATTCTCATACTGCAATTACTAGTCATCTACATTCTCGATCAAATTATCTCCTCTTCACCATTAAGGGAAACGATGATGTTGGGTGAGTATATTTATTACTTCTAATAATTAATAATATGGTTAATGATTAAGCAATTACATCCCCATTTACACTAATACACGCTTCTGATGGATCGGCAGGCGAGTGGTAGGCAATGTACAAAGGTGATGTTCTCATACTGCAATTACTGGCCATCTGCATTCTCGATCAAATTATCTCCTCTTCACCATGCGAGAGGAATTGGAGCACGCAGTTACTCATACACACCAATAAAAGGAACAAACTAGGATACGAAAAGCAATAAAAGATCGTATATTGTCATAACAATATGAAGCCAAAAGAGAGGCAACTTCGAGCAGAGCACGACATGGAGGCATACCAAGACCTGGTAAACTTGTTGTCGATAGATGCACAGGCGCATCTCATTGATAATGTTGAAGACCCACTCTATGAGTGGATCAAGTCAGCTGATTTAGATGATGTTGAGGGAGGTCCTGCTCCAGTAATAGACGAGGGAGCCACGTCTCTTGGTATTGACGTCAACCAGGTTTTGAGCAAGCAGAGGACTAGATCCAACTCCTTCAACACATTGATGAGTCCCGCACGTCCTGATGAGGGTGGCGATGCACAAACATAGCCTACTCTCTAATGTAGGGTAGTCGTGAGTAGAGTTGGGCACGGGATGACTCAACTCAGCTGACTCGACTCGTTCAAACCCAACTCGACCTAAACCGAATGGGTGATTCGATCTAAACCGAGTAGACTTTGCCCAATCCGAACTCAAACCAAGTCGAGTCCTAGTTACCCAATAACTCGACCCGAAACCCGACTTGTTCAGACTCTACTTAGGTTCAGGTATATAAAAAATTAAAAATTAAAAAAAAAAACTACTAATTTCCACAACTCTCCAACCCTACCTGCCGCACCTAACCCGATCCCAAACTCTCTCTCCCCCATCCTCCTCTCCCAAGTCCAGCAGCCACCCACCATCACCATTTCCCTCTCTCTCTCTCTCTCTCTCTCTCTCTCTCGCGCGCGCGCGCGCTCACGCCTGGGCCTGGGCACCATCTTGAGCCCGACAGTGCCGCATCAGCTCGTCCAGACGATCCACACCCACCCAGCCACCCGACTGCCTAATCAAAGTAATTTGTTAAGTTTTATTTTATTAATTTTTAATTTGGGAGGGTTTGTGAAATTGGGATCAGGTATAGTTGAAATTGGGTGCATTTGGGCTGGATGTGGTGTGTCTGGGCTGGCTTGGGTGTGGTCAGGCTAGGTGTGGACCATACGGTGCATCCGGGCTGGGTGTGGATCATGTTATGCATTGGGTTGGCTTGGGTGTGGCCGGGCTGGCTCTAGCTGAGCCATTTTTAAACCCTAACCCTAAACCCTAAAGCCTAAACCCTAACCCTAAACCTAATCCATAAACCCTAAAATCTAATCTATAACCCTAAACCCTAATCCATAACCCTAAACCCTAAACCTAAACCCTAAAACCTAAATCCTAAACCTAATCCCTAAAACCTAAACCCTAAATCTTAAACGGCTAATGTATTTTATTTGTTTGAATTAAACGATCAGTGGTTTATTTTTGTGAATTATGAATTACATTGCTTATTGCTTAGCTTAATATTGTGCATTAAATAGTTAGCTCAATGTATATGTATTACATTGCTTATTGCTTAGCTTATTATTGTGCATTAGACAGCCTAATGCAGTTTGTTTTTATGAATTAGACAATTAGTTGTTCATTTGAGGATTTCTATGTGGCCAAACATAGATATAATGTGTTTTTGGTGGAATAAAAATCGCTCAAATTGTCCCATTTTGGTCAGTTCAAGGTTAGATAGATAGTATGTTTTCATATAACTTATTTAAATGCTCATGCCTGATCTTTGCTCCATCTCCTCACTTCTTTCTGGATATGTTTCTTCATTTTTATTTCTCATGTCAAATATCTTCACATTGCTTAGATATTTGGCATGGGAATGAAATGGAAGATCAATTTACTGGAGAGACATGGGGAGATGCTACTGGAATTTCGGCGTAGGCGTTTAAATGGGAATATGAAAGTATTACAATTTATCCAACCTTAGATTGGTGACTAATTTAGGGTTTCATATAAACTTTTAAGGCATTATAGTGCTAACCAAATTTAGTATCTTTCAATTAGTAGATGACTAGTGAGGAAATTTCTAATGCCCCTGACAGTTTGTCAGTCACTTCGCCGATGATCTCCGAAGAAAGATTAGGTCTACAAGATGAAGGAGTGCCCATTAATATTAATACCTCAGTCACAAAGTACCTCGTCTACATATAAGTGTCACGCCCCAGACTCGGTGACCGGACTCACAAGAAATCCGATAGCCGGTTCCAGCCGTAACAGCCTCCGTAGTACCCCATTCTCAGCTCCTGGACAGGTTCCAATCCTGGGATCCTACAAGGAGGATTTTTATATCATAAATTCGATTCAATCGAGCATACCCAAGAACATAACACAGTAACCACAGATAATAACTACAGGAACAACAATACAAATCCACTAAGAATTTAAGCTTTGATACAAGGTATAGTGCTCAAAAGGGAAATACAAGGTCTGAACAACGGCGACTCCAAAAAGGTCCTCAGCACGCTCCAACACTCCTCAGCTACTGCGGCTGCCTAGAATCTCCTGCACGCATTGATCATGCATAAGCTTATACAAAGCTTAGAGGGCGGCGAAGGTGTGTAACAATAGTGCTCGGAAGAAGATGGGAGAAAGCAGAAGGAAACATAAATGATACTAGCCGTACCGAGGCTAAGCTATGAATGCAGTAAGCCGTCATAAGGGTATGCGATGCAACAAATGAGTACTGGGCGTCATACCAAAGTGATGCACAAGAGACATATGTAGCCAATGCTGTATGCAAAGTGCAATGCAATCATGTCAGTCCTCATATCAAGTCCACATATCAGTATAGTTACTTTCTAGGGAAATCACCGGGGTCTAATACACTATATGCTAACTGCCGCTCTAGCCGCACAGCCTAACGAGCGTAAGAGACCTCACTACCCGCCTATGGACAACCAATCACCAGCGAGGCTCGACGGTAGTGGACCCATTCACGAGCTGGTCAAACTCAGCCTAGCTATTGCCCTCTTACTCAGGCGAGTAAGGCCACACCCCATCTCAACCGACCACGCTACAGTGGGAGTCACAGCCTAAAGGTATAAGGCACTCGAGCGTTCATGTTTTCTACTCGGTCTCAGAGTTGAGGCGTCTTCTAGGTATAGTGAAAGTCTAGGGGCTTTCACCTAGGGACATCCTATGCGCCCCAACTACTCAAGTAACATTTCTGGTGTCCAAATCCAGCCATCGACGATATGTCTATGGGGGCTACGACCCTGATGAAGCAAGGGCAAATATCCAAATGCTATACAATGTCAGATGCATGAATCACACAATCAACCAAGCATCTAACGCGCTCAAGAGGGGATACTCCATCCCTCAGGGAAATACCAAAATATCCTGCCCGATGGCACAACCATGACCACACACACAATGCTAACCAAGCACACAATGATGTATATGGATCATGAAGATGAACAAGATGCGCCATGCGGCGATGTACGATGTAGTACGTTCCTCCTATCCAAGAAGGGACCAAGTCCAGGTACTTAGACAATTTTTCCCAAGGAATCAACCTCTAGTGGGGGCCCAATAGTTTAGGGTAACCCGCAAGACTAAGGAGAACATTGATATGGGCCTAAATAGATGAAACGGGCCTAGCAAAGGTCTATGGTGGGCCTTTAACCACCCATAAAAGCCCATGGGCCTACCTTAGGGCCAGCAATGTGGACATCCAACCACAATTGGTCCCCAAGAGGTAGCCCATCTCTAATTAATCACGGATCAAGGTCTAAGGCCTACATAACATTAGAAATAAGAAAGGGGCAGTCATAATCATACTACATACACTCATGTTGGGCTTCAAAAAGGCAGCCCAAGGCCTATCCAAAACATGGCTCTAAGGGAAACACACATAGCCCAACCCATATATACCCATAGGCGAAAGGTTACGACCCAAAATAAAAGCCACTAATCCCATATATTATGGTGGCCTAGTGGGCAGCCCGTTGCTCAAACCACATGGGCAAATGTCATGCTCTTAGTCAAGTAAGTTAGGCCTATAACCTGGCCTAAGTATAAAGTTGATTTGGTGGGCAACCAAGGACCCAACTACTTGTGTAATCCGACCCACTAACCCAACACAATAGCATGGTAAAAATGGCCCAAGACTTCAATGGGCCTATCTAGAAAGTTCCAGCCTAATTGGGCCTAAAGAGTTCAACAACTAACTACATTCATGGACTCAATTAAATCCAACTGTGGTGGGCCTCAAAAGTGTATTTATTAAGCCCAACATTTAAGGGACTAAAGGTATAAATTATTCCCTCTAAGGTCCTCACAATGTGGTGGGCTCCACTCCTCAAAATTTCAGCCCTAAGGCCAAGCATAATTATAATACGTTGCTGGATTTTTAACCCAATAGGTTTATGGGCCTGTTGGAGTCCAGTAATTGTTTCATTTGATTAGGACATTAGCCCAAGTGGTCCAGCTATCAAGTCAGAGGGCCCCACCATATAGGGTTACATCATACAACACAAGGGAGTAGGTGGGCCACACTATTGGACCAAAGTCCAACAGGTAGCCCACATGGGGCATCCCATATGGGTTGGATGCCCAGCCCTAAGCAATGGCTAAAGGTGGGCCCCACCTTGGGTATTCCACACTAAGGTGGGCCATACACAAGTGGGCCACACAATAGATGGCCACTGGGATAAAACACACATCATGACGGGCCACAAAGTTGGGTGGACGTCCCTACCATGGGCGTCCAGCTAGGTGGGCCAGTCCAGCCCTCGGCATAAATTCTATAGTGGCCTGTTGGGCCTGAAACTTAGTAGGTGGGTCCCAGTATGGGTGGGCCACCTCCAGATAAAATTTGAGAATTTTTTGAGCATGGAAACTACTTTTATGAATTAAGAGAAAACAATCTATCCAGAAATCTAGTGGTTGCAGGAATTATAATTGTCCCTATGTTTGGGACCACATGGAGTGGGCCTGGACGCGCCAAACCCTTGGAAATTTGGGAGAAAGGTGGTCCTACATCTGGTCAATAAATGGGGTCCACTGGGGTGGGCCCATTTCTTCTAGAAATTCAAGTGAATAAGATGATTTCTGCCATACTGCATTGCTGAACTGTCCAGAAAATTCTGGACAATTAGTCATCTTTGGCCCAACCCATGGGCCTCAATCATGGGAGCTAGGGTGTGGGCCCCATCCCATATCAAAGTGGGGTCCACAAACTACAAATCCCCTAAAGAAATTTAGGGAAAAAGAATCTGGAAATGGGTCTAATCATTAACCCAAAACACCTACTCGAACTAGGCTGAAATCTGGACAACAACATATGCTGTCTATATTTTGGCCCATGCATAAAAATCAAAGGGCCCATGGCCCTGATTTAACTTGTGGGGTCCACCTTGACATGCCAACAAAATTTCAGGCCCTTGGTTTCATTCAAACCTCAATAAAAAGGGAGGTTTGGAGATCACTCAAACCATGCATGCATGGCTGGGCTTGGACGTCCACCCTACATGAGGCTTGGGAGGTTTCTGACCTTCATTGGTGGGCCTTACCTCATCAGCAAATATGAAAGAAATTTTCAGAGAAATAAGAAGGAGAAAGAGTGAGATTCGGCCATAGGTGGGTGGTCCCGCCACTAATGGATCACCCACACACCATCCACACCATTACTATCTTTATGAACTTCATGCATGGCAATTTACATGGAAAATAAAGTGTTGGATGGTGGGGATTCCTCTCCCCACATGCATGCAAGGCCTATGTAGCCCTTGATGTACAAGAAATGGGAAGAAGAAGAAGCCTCATGGTGGGTCCATAGAGAATGGCCCACCATGGCTAGAGTTATGCAAGATCTAGGACATTAGCCCTACCTAGGAACCATGTAGGGCCTCCATTGATTGGTGGGCCCTACATGCTTCCATGCATGAAGCAAAAGAGAAGGGAGGAAGAAGAAGAAGAAGAGAAGGAACCAAGGAGAGCACCCACTTGTAGAGATGGCCACCAAAACTCCACCACTATGTTCTAGGCTTGAAGGAGAAGAGGTTTGAAGGTGGGAGATGGATTTCTAATGGTTGGATTGAGGAGGTGAGAAGGAAGGAGCTGAAAATGGAGAAAGGGGGTGGGGACGTTTTCTCTCTTGCTAAGGGAAGAAGGGAGAATGA
This sequence comes from Magnolia kwangsiensis, assembly GCA_037074715.1. Taxonomy (NCBI): domain Eukaryota; kingdom Viridiplantae; phylum Streptophyta; class Magnoliopsida; order Magnoliales; family Magnoliaceae; genus Magnolia; species Magnolia kwangsiensis. The sequence continues at coordinate 39,309,419 of CM073583.1, read as the reverse complement.
GAAATGAGAGGAAGAGAGGGAGAGAGAGGGTGTATAAGGAAGTAATCATGACACTTGCTAGAAAAGAGAGCAAGAGCATGATGAGATTTCTAGGGGGTGCTACCCAATGCACATGATGACTTTCTAGCTAGCCAGCTAGGTAGGGTAAGTTAGTAGGATTAGGCAGGGTGTAGGCTAGGCTAGGGTGTAGGTTTCTAGGAATGAGAGCCTAGATGGGGCCAACCATGGAAAAACGTGTGGGCCCCATGCACATGGGTCCCATGCAATGATGAATAGCCGATAATTGTTGGGGCAATAAAATGAGATGTACATGTCGGATTTGAACATGAGACGCGACGTTGGAACTGCGGCGCCGATGCAGACGCAATGGCATAGGTTTCGGGTCGATCCGAGTCGGGTCAACATGACCGAACTTGCTGATGACCGCAAACACTATCCGTAAGTCGCGGGTCGCCGAAATCCGACTGGTAGGACCGCGGGACCTAAAGAAATGGCGTGCACACTGGGTTAGGGTCTTACAATTAGTATAACAGATACCATGTGAATGAGTTGACAACCAGATTTATTATTGCAAATGAAAAACCATTTTATATGGTAGAGAGTCCATCTTTTGTTGAATTAGCAAGAGGCCTTAACCCTATATAGGAGGTCTCCCATACAATAATAAAGAGTGTGCATGAAGACGTATGCAAGCGAGAAGGACAAGTTGAAAGGACAATTGGCACCGGTTTCCCGAATCAGCCCAACATCAGATTTATGGATGTCGAATGGAGACTGCAAAAGAATTATAAACGTCCGTTATCTCGTGCCTCCTCACACTGGTTTGATAATTTCATACTACATGTACAGATGCCTAGTGGAGTGGGACATTAAGAAGAAAATCTTCTCAATAACTTTAGACAATGCCTTTGCAAACAATAGCGTGATAACGAATTTGCAGAACCAGTTTAGGGCCACTGGTGACTTATATTTCGATGAAAAAATATTTCATGTTAGGTGTTGTGCCCATATCCTAAAACTTGATTGCACAAGATGGGCTTAAAACAATTGAGCCAATGATCGAGAACATAAGAGTGTGAAATACATGTGAGGGCTACCTTCATGATTAAATACATGGAATGAGATCATGAAATGGTTGAATTTGTCATCTAAGAGAATGATGAAGTTGGATGTCATGACACGTTGGAATTCAACTTACGAAATGTTAGATTTAGCGATAGCTTTCAGAGATGCATTCTCTTACTATGCGGAGTGTGATGGTGCGTATCAGTAGTTGCCTTTTAATAATGATTGGATAAGAGCTGAAGCAGTTCGCAAGCTCCTTTTAGTTTTTTATGACATAACGAAGATCTTTTTAGGAAGCAAGTATCCAACAACAAATATATTTCTATCAGAACTTTGGAGGGTAAAAGAGGTTTTGTACAGAAGTTGTAGTGGACCAAACTTTCTATAATTAATGACTATGGATATGTAGTTAAAGTTTGATAAGTATTGGTCTGAATGCAGTTTGATAATGGTTGTTGCGGTCGTTCTTGATCCTCGATACAAGATGTTCATGGTTATATTCATTTTTAAAAAGTTGTACAGTGAGAAGAGTGTTACTGAGGTCGATAAGATTCGTGATGCAATTGAAGATTTATACAATTTCTATGTAGAAACTTTGGGGGCCGCAAAAGACAACTCTGCAAGTCAAACTCATCAAGTGGCTTCTAGTTCTAGGGTTGATGCACAATAAAAAAAACACGATCGGCGATTTCATGTCTTTCATGACACAAGTTGCGACTCAAACGCAAATAACCCAAAAAAAACTTGACCACTATCTCAAAGAGCCACTTGTAAAATACAAAGGTGAAAAATTTGATGTTTTAGACTGATGAAAGTTAAAAGCTTGTGAATCACAATACCCTGTGCTCTCGTTAATAACACAAGACATTGTCAATTCCAATTTCAACCGTGGCATCCAAATCTACATATAGTACTGGGAATAGGGTCGTGATCAAGTATCGAAGCTCACTTACACCGGAATCAGTTGAAGCGCTCATTTGTATATAGGATTGGCTGTGTCCGATCTGGGGAAAAGAAAATTTTGTTGATGAAGAGTTCGAGTAAGAGGAGAGTGAGAAGCAAGATGAGACAGTACGTGCAACAATTGCATGAAGCAGGATGAGACAGTTATTATTTATGGACTTGAATTGTAACATTTGATGAATGGATGGATATTTTCAATGCTTATTACTTATCAGCTTATGTATTTCAATGTTTCTTTTTTATATTTTTCCTCTTTTCATTTATTCTTTTAAATGACTAAATGTTGCTTAACTCTTATATGGTTGGTTGGTTGCATTTATTTATCTTCATTCCTTAATTATTTATGCTGCCTCAACTCAACCAAATATTCTTTCTTTCAAAATACAAACTTACAGATATGTCATTGGAAGATGATCCATCGACAGCTAGATGGGAGTATGGAGCCTAAGTCTACTCCCAGGACAGAAAGATAAAGTTGAAATGCAAGTTGTGTGGAAAACAATTTGTAAACAAAACAAATCGGTTAAAATTACATTTGGCTTGTCGGAAAGGAGATGCAGCCCCATGTAACAAAGCACCTCTAGAAGTCCGGGATTGATTTTGAGACATTCTCGACTCAAATACAAAGGCTTTCACCACCCCTTCCCCTACAACCAATACAACTAGCCATAGAAGATATAGAAGTAGGCCTATTATACTTGAAGGGTCAAGCCTAGGAACTGCCCCCACAGTTAGTAGAGAAGAAGACAACAAACTATTAAGGGAACAAGAAGAATATGATATAAAGAAGCCATAAAACAAAGCTTGAAATTGGCATCTAGGACTAGACAACAACATCAACCCCCCTCCAAGACAACATGATGTCGAAACAGGCATGAATACAGGACATAAGCCAAGCGATAAATCATCAAAGTTTCTTAAAAGTGTCGCAATATTCTATAGGCAGTTGGGAATCCCGTACAAATCGAATTATAAAAAGAGGCTGACAAAACTTGTTGAATCCATGAATGAGGACAATGGAAATGCATCTCCACCATCCGATTCAGAAGAGGTAACCAACCATCTTTTAGACACCTCCAGGTCAGACTCAGCCCAGAGTTCTCCCGCAAAAGAGGTAAACAACCATCTTTCTCTCTTCTTTAATCTATTCTATTATTTTAATCTCTACTCTAATCTCTTATTCTAAATTTCAATCTCTATTATAACTTGTTTCCTATTTTCTTTCATTAGACTTATCATTTATCAAGAATCACTCAAGACTCAAGACTCAAGGAACTCAACAACTCAAGAGTCAAGTCAAGTAGAAAGCATACTAAAAAATCAACCTCGACCAACAAAGTCTTTTATTTTGTTTCCTTGTAATTTCTAAATTGTAAATTTGTAATTGTAGTTTCTGGTTTGTAGTTTCAAGTTTGAAATTTGTTTCCAGATTCTAGTTTCTTGTTTGTTTCTACTTTCTACTTTCTTATTTGTTTTTACTTTCTAGTTTCTTATTTGTTTCTAGTTTCTAGACTTCTAGTTTATACTCATTTACAATATCAAGCATCAAGATTCAAGAGTTTGATCATTTACATCTAGATTCTAGATTCAAGAATCAAGACTTCGAGACTATCAAGTTTCAACTTTCAAGTTCAAGATTCAAGAGACTCGACTCTCGAGTCAAGACTCAAGACTTCATTTCAACCATAGTGAATACTCTCTCTCTCTCTCTCTCTCTCTCTCTCTCTCTCACACACACACACACACAATTGTAACTCAACCATAGTGACACTCTTCCTCTCTCTCTCTTTTAGTATTTTTACTATGTATTTTAGTTAATAACTAATATCGAATTTGATATTTACTATTTACTATTTAGTAATTACTACTTAATACTTAGTAGTATACTACTATACTAGTACATAGTACTTATTAATTACTTAGTTTAGTAATTAGTACTTAGAAAGTTAGACTCTAATACACACTTCCTTATACACTAGCAGTTACCACATTACGGTTAACTAGTCTATCCAACTAGGCTACTACAGTGTCATCATGTCTTCTTCCCAATCTTCTACTTTGATGCCAAAGTCAAATGACCTGGATTAGAAGTACAGGCACTATCGAAGTCCAGTGAAAAGTCCCATGTAGTGTGTTACCTATGTGGATACGTAAGTGTTAGTGGTATTGGCCAGCATAAACAACACCTTGTGCACGCATCAGGAGTAAAATGAAAGAGCATGTACCAATGTTATTCTAGAAATCCATTGGGAAATCCTGGAGTATATGGACAAGCATGCTCGAAAAAGGCATGATGCAATGGCCATACAAGAAGAATTTATAGAGAGAAGCTTATGAGGACATCAATGTAGTAGATTTGATGAATCTACACCATCTACATCCACAGGGTGATCTAGACTGGCCGCCAAAAGAGCTTGTGGGCATAGGCCGACGAATAGGTGGTGTAGATCACATCCAGAAGATGTGGTTGACCGAGGGTAAGGGCAAAGGACCCGCTCAAACTGCTTTAGAAAACTAGTAGAAGAAGAATGATAGAAAAACCACGATTCAATACATTGCAAAGTGGTTGTATCAACCTAGTGTAGCTTTTAACATCATGAAGATGAAGAGTTTTAAGGTAATGGTCGAAGCTATAGGTCAATTCAGACCTAGCTTGAAAACTCCTTGTCATGAAGTGAGGGAGAGTTGCCTAAAATATGAGGTGGATTTTACTATAAACTTTATATCCGAATACAAAGAAAGTTGGAAAATATACGGTTATTCGTTAATGGCCAATAAATGGACCGATAAATCCGGTCAAACATTGATAAGCCTTCCTATAAATTGTCCAACTGGGACAACATTTTTGAACTCTGTGGATGCATCGGCCCATTCCCACACAGGTAAATATTTACTAAAATTATTAGATAGTGTAGTTGAAGAGATGGGAGAGGAATATGTTGTTCAAGTTATTGCGAGTAACATAGATAATTAAATAGCCGATGGTCACCTTCTTATGGAGAAGAGGGGACGTTTATTCCGGACCATGCCTAGCATATTGTGTTAATTTAATGTTAGAAGATGTAGGTAGGTTATATCTTAAAGTAATTGCTAGGACTAGAAATATTACGGTTTTTATGTACAAGCATGTCCTTCTTCTCCATCACATGAGAAACCACCTCGGGTGAAACTTGCTTTGTCTAGCCGTGACCTGATTTGCAACATCTTTCTTAACACTACAAAGATTAAATTCAAAGAAAGTTAAACTTAGGTCCTTTGTAGCGTCGGCTGAATGGAATAATGGACCATGGCCAAAGAAGTAAGAAGGCAAGTTAGTCCAACAAACCATTCTTTTCCAAACATTTTGGACTCAAGTGGTAAAGGCCTCAAAATCATCGAAACCCTTAGTAAGTGAGTTGCGATTGGTGGACAGTGATGAAAAGCTACCCATGGGCTATATCTACGGTGTGATGGAGATGGCTAAAAACAAAATCATGGAACACTTCAAATATAAAGAACGTGATTACCAACCCATCCTAAATATTATAGATGATAGATGGGGCAACCAAATGTCATCCCCTTTGTATTCGGTTGCCTGCATCCTTAATTTGACCGTATTCTTTGTGTCCACCGATCAGACTGCGGCAATCACGTTGCATATTATTGGATTTCTTGACACTTTAGAAAGAATGGTTCCAGGAAAAGGCGAACATGATAAAATTTATCGGAATCTAGATTTCTACATGAAAAGTGCAGGGACTTGGTCAAGAAAGATTGTTATTAGGTACAGAAGTATAAAATTGCCAAGTATATAATTCTACGAAGTTTTACAACTTACAAGGTAAGAAGTCCAAGTGAGAAAGTGTCTAACTTAAACTTATTTGTATAGCTAACTAGTGGTTTGTGTACGAAGTTGACCCGATTAGAAGGGATCCGGGTGCTACGAAAGCTGGCCATGAGATTCTTGGCTTTACATGTTCTTCGAGTGGTTGCGAGCGCAACTGGAGTACATTCGAGTCGATAAGTTTTACAACTTAAAAGTTCTACAATTCACTTTCAATTTTAAATTTCAATGCTAATTGCTAATACACATTCTAAATGTTATGTAGATTCACGTGAAAAAAAAAAAAAAGAAAAAAAAAAAAAAATCGTCTCGAACAAAAGAAACTCAACAACTTATTCTTCATCCAATATAACTAGAAGTTGCAGGAAAGACTCCAGGCTAGGTGAGAAAAGCATGGATTTTATGATCCTATCGGCCTAGATGATTTGGATGCGGATATTAAGTGGCTTGTAAAGATAGAGGATCCAATCTTTGTCGACGAGTCCCTTACATGGGTTGAAATCGAAGACGTTGCTTATGGATCGACACTTGGCAAAGGTTCTCAGCGGCAGAGAAGAGGAGTTGGAGGAAGCCAAGGGGCGAGTAGTAGCACGAGGCTTGCTAGCAGTCAAGGAGAAGACAATGATATTGAGATTGAAGAAGTACAAGAAGAAGATGCTTGACCATTAGATGTGGATGAGCAACTTGTGCGGACATATGATGAAGAAACAAAAGAAGATGAAATGTACATTGAAGAAGGATATGACTCTGATGGCGATGGTGATGTGCCATAATGGGAGAGGAAACAATGTATATAGTAGATTAGTAGTTTGCAATTTGTAGATTTTGTAGATGGAGGCAATGTTGCGGGTTACATGATAGGTCGGTCAACGATTATTAGCCAGTTCACTCAGGAGGCCCACTTTGAACATTCTACTTAGGACAGAGACCATGAATCTCGTCCATCATCCTAGAGGAGAGCAACGGAGCCTAGAAAGCATTTCCAGCGTTGGTAGGGTCGGAACAAGAAAGTCACACGCGCTGAGGAATCTCTTGTACACAGCTTGTCGTCAATGAACATCAATGCAAAGCAAGGGAGCTCCACTTCCATCTCACCTTATACACATGGGGGTATTATGGGTATGATATAGTGGCTACGACACTCGATCACAGTCGTCCAATTACAGATATGCACAAGCACAGGAAAGCACTTACAGTTAGTGTTTTAAGTATCAATGATTTCGGCTGATGTACCCCATGATATATCGTGTATCTCACCTATGAGATAACGAAACACACTAGTGGGATATATCTCTCATGTTCGATTTAGTGAGCATTTTTTATTTTCGGTCATTTTTTTTTTGTAAATCATGTTAAATTAGTATCAAATTGTTACAAATCCATGATTTTTCATGTTTTGCATGAAAATTTATGTATCGGGAGCTTCGATTTTGAGATTTGGAAGAGATGGGCCGAGTTACGGAAAATTGAAAAAAAAAAAAAATCAAAATTTCTCAATTTCTAGCAAATCGGTTGCAATATGTGTCCAAACATAAAATTAAACATGTATGTAACCTGATCTTGTGATTCTTCTTTTACTTTTGAATGTATTATTTGTGTTTCTGCACGTCTTCTTACATTTATAAATTATATGAATAGACTTTGAATATACTTGCATCAATTCAGTTAGATAATGCATAGATTAGGACCCCATACAAAGAAAACCTATTTTGTGCACTTGTTTTTGGTAATGTTTAGATTTATAAATGTGCATTAATGTCTATTTTAACAATCACTAAAGTTTCATTGAAAAATTCGACCAATTTCCCAATGTTTCCCCATGTTTCCAACAACAACAATACATTACGCGACACAACCGATATATCCCACGCGATAACCGATAGGTATCCCCTATCTCAAGGGTGCGATACGTAATGCGATACTGATATTTCGAACATTGCTCATAACTACAGGTACATAGTGCGATATTTATGGTACCCGTCGTATAATTAGGCTCATTTCTATCGAGAGTCAGGGTTGGAATCAATCTGTTTCCTCAGGACCCTACCCAGCCATAGTCGGCTACCATCATGTAACACCCACGTCTGAGAGTACTCATACAATTTAGAGAAGCTGAATACTAGAGACATGTAAGAGAGTACCTCCACTAGCATGAACAGACGATGACCTTGGCACAATATTGTCGACACGTGGTGCAATAGTACCATGGCCGACCGAGTGGGTACAAAGATGATGACTTCGAGCCACCTTGTAATTCCATGTGGGTATAAGCGATGAACGGATTATGTATTTTTTTTTTTTCTATTTCCTTTAGTTTTTGGATGTCTTAGTTGTTGTTTGGTACTTGCATTGTATGATATGAACTCATTGTGGTTACTATTGCACAAATTCTTTACGACTGCACATGATTTAGGCACCTATTTAATGGAAACTTATGGTTCTTTTTGGCAGTTTTTTAATTCCTAAAAATGTAAATATGTGTATTTTAACATCTCCTGAAATTTTACTAGAAAATTCCACAGTTTCCCCCATGCTTCCCCAATGTTTCCCTCAGACAGTGACATATTTCCTGGTATCCACAATAACATTGGCGATACCGATAAATGCTTTCGTATCTCCCAATGATAAATGTAACTATACCGATACTACAAACACCATGCAGCACATGTTCACCATATAAGTAATTACTTTAGACATGTGTGACACAATCCATCCATCAATCTAGACTGTCCAATCATTCTAGCTAACTCCTGGCAAGTGAAAATGAAAGAATCATGCTAACTGGACAACTCAAACCATCCAACCAAATAGAATCCAAAAAATTGGATGGTCAAGATCGAGATATAAAAATAGGTTGAATCATCAACATGAACCATTTTTTTTTAATCAACATGAAACATCTACTTCAATGGGCCCCACGTTGGATTGCTTATCGTTTTAAGGAAAAACTTTCATTGGATGATGTTAACCATGTAACAAAAATGACCAACATTCAAAGGGTAGGGATTATTCAACCGGTATCCAGTGTGGCCTGCCAATAGGCAGTATGCAGAAGAATGTTCAGATCAATGATTGGGAATTGTCCCATCTCTACAAGGCAACTAGTTGTTCCACAAGTCTGCAATAAGATACAACTACTTGCATTTATCCACTTTTTTGGCTCTCTTCAGCCCTATGCCTCTTATCCCTAGGAGGTCTTCCTCCACTAGCAGGTTTTTTCGGAAAATCAACTTGCAACTAAAAGCCTCTCAGAAAAAACAAATGGTAGCCACCTGCCTAGACATCAGTCAACTTTCAAACTACGACAGAAAATTGAAGGCAGTTTCAATTCTATGCATTATGCTTACTAGATCATATTCCATATTAACTTGATGGGAAATGGAAACTACTCCAATATTGATACATTAAAGAAACAGTAAGTGAGACCAGTGTTCAAAATATTGGTATCGCACCCTTGGGATACAGATACGTATCAGTCATCGCACGGGATATATCGTTTGTATCGCGTAATTTATCGCACTTTTTAGGAAACATGGGGAAACATTGAGGAAATGTTTGAATTTTTCAATGAAACTTCGGGGATTATTAAAAATGGCCTTAATACACACTTTTAAATCATAAAATCTCAAAAAAAAAGTGCACATAATATGTTTCCTTTGTATAGGGTCCTAAGTCATGCGCCGTCCGATTAAACTAAAACAACTATATTCAAATATGTTGCATAACATTTATAAATGCATCAAGACATCACCATCCATCTGTTTTGCCACCTTAATTTATGGCACCATACCAAAAATGAAGCATATCATTAAAACCATGCCATATTATCAAGTGGACCATGCCATATGAAACAGTATTGATTGAAGGCCCTACCATTAAAACCTTCTTAGGGCTCACCTTAATGTTTTCATAGTTTTTATTTACCATCCAATCCGTTGATAACTTCACTTAAGCCTGAATGAAAGGAAAAAAAAAAAATATCAGATTGATCCAGAACTTTTGTGGCCCATTAATAGTCAATCACAACTTTTTTCCTTTGGTAGGTCCACCTGATAATTGGATATGCTTCGTTTTTTTGGATAATACACTAAAATGATTTGGAAAAACGGATGAACGACATAGATACAGAATACATACATTAAGGTGGACCCCGCATTAAGGGCTGCACCGTCTTGGGTGGGTGTTGGGTCTCACTTAATCTGCTCTCTAATTCACGACACTGATATATATTTACTTTTTTTTACAGGTCTTGGCTCAAAAAGTGAGGTAGATTGTGTAGGCCCATGCATTCTATCCATGCCATCCATTCTTTTTTTTTTTGGATAAATTTAAAGCCCAGGAAAAAAATGGGGCAGATCCAGATATCAAGTGGACCACATGAGATGACGCGCGTAATATGGTGGGACCCTAGCTATGGGGCCACCTTGACGTAATATGATGTATATACACCGTCAATTCATTTTGGCATATTATTTTGGGGAATGGGCCAAAAAATGAGGCAAATCCAAAATTGAGGTGGACCGCACCACACAAAAGTGGTCATTGAATGGCCACCATTAAAAAAAATTTAGGGGCTACGAAAGTTTTGGATCGACCTAATATTTATGTTTTCCCTTCATCTAGGTCTGTCAAACCTTATGAACAGATCGGATGGCAAATAAACTCATGATGGGCCCTAGGAAAGCTTCAACAGTGCATATCATTGCCACGACTTCCTATCATGTGGTCCAATAGATCCTTATATTTACCTATATTTTAGGCTTATACCCTAAAATGACCCATCAAAATGGATGGATGGTGTGGATAAAACACATATATATCATGGTGGTCCCTACAGAGCCTCTGACAGCGTCTCCAAGGATTTCAATCCATGCCGGACACTGATTTCCTGCAAAAGGCTTTCGCAGGATGTTCCTGTCTCAGATGCTAGATGGGGCCCACTGTAATGTTCGTGAGAAATCCACCCCGTCCATCCATTTGGCGAGATCATTTTAGGAGATGCGACCGAAAATGAGGTGTATCCAAAACTCAAGTGGGCCATACGAGAGGCAAAACGGGGCAAAGAGTTTTCTATCGTTGAAACTTTCCTGGGATCCACCTTAATGTTTATATGCCATCCAAACCGTTTATGAGGTCATTCCCATTGGGATGAAGTGAAAACATAAAAAACTTATCCTGATACGAAACTTTTGTGGCCATAAAAATGTTTCAATGATGGTCACTGAATCCCCATTGTTTCCTCTCGTTTGGCCCACCTGAGTTTTGGATCCACCACATTTTCAGTGGCATGTCCTAAAATGAGCTCGCAAAAAAGATGGACGTGGCAGATTTCTCACGAGCATCACAGTGGGCCCCACCTAGCATCCCAACGCAAAAACGGAAGTCTTTTGCATGAAATCCGCCTACGATCACATGATAAAAAAAGCTCGGAAGCCCTATTTGAAAGCAGAGAGGGTTTCGCTCCCTAAAACCCTAATCTCTCTCTCAAATCTCCGGATTTCTCCAAATTTTTTTCACATTATCTTTCGAAATCAATTCCCTACAAACTTCCAAAATCAATTCCCTACGAACAATGCACTTCGATTCAAATGGCCCACTAAATGCAGCTTCCAATCAGCGCAAACTCTTTTACAGGTATGGAAATCCACATTGTTGAATGTTTCTCTCCTCTTCTTCTTCTTCTTCTTCTTCTTCTTCTTTTCGGATATTTACATTAAAAAAAATAAATTTTCAATGTATTAAAAAAAAAAAATTCTTAGTATCTTCTAACGAGTTTCGTATCGCTGGGTTGCAATACCGATATATCAATATTGCGAAAACTGAGTGAGACACCCAGTGGAAGCAGTGATTTCTATGTTCTTTTCTATGTAACATGAGTTTACAATTGTGTTGGCAAGTAAAATATCAACATGAATTCATGTCTAACACCCCTGGACATGGCTCCATATGTGAGACTGCTTAATAGGTTATTTTTTAGAGTTTTAAATTATAAATAATTGTAACATTCTAGTAAATATAATATTTTAATATACTTGTATGGACGTATTGGTGCACAGGCCTTGTAGAAGTTAGTGTGTCTAACCCCACAACAGTGTCCAATCTCCTTACCACGTGATTGGATAGAAAAAGGAAAATGTTGTCAATGGAATTGGATCCTAAAACAAATCATTGGAGCTTATGGCCATGTTTGGATGCCAAGGATTCCATGATAGACAATGGAAAAGGAAAAGGGTTTTCCTTTGATGTTACAACTTTTGTTTTTTGGATAGCAAAGAAAAGGATGGGTTTCACTGAGAAATCATTACACGTATCGATAATTTGAATTCTTGGCACTAGAAACTAGGTGGCTTGTGAGAAGAATATGATATTTCCACTCGCAATCCAGACAAGAATTCTAAAATTGGAATCTATGTTTCAATAGTGCTCATGGAAATCATCATTAGGTAATTATTTTTTCCTCTTTCCCTTGGATTCCATGTATCCAAACATGTCCTATGAGTCCTTACAAGTCCTAGGGAATTACATTTCTCAAGTTGAAACATAATACAAGAAGGAAAACATTAAACTCCAAAATCTTACTAGCGAATGCGAAAAGTATCAACTCTTGAGAAAATTAGAAAGAAAACATCAACATTGATGATCATATGGGATATTTAAACAACTTAAAATGTTAGACTACTTACCTTCGGAAGAAAATCAAGGATAAAACGATTTCCTCTTTTTGCAATTTTCATTTCTTTGACATTACAGAGTGGAGCCTGAAGGTACAAAAAAAAATTAAAAAAAATTAAAAATTTTAAAAAAAATAAAGAGAGAGAGAGAGAGAGAGAGAGAGAGAGAGAGAGAGAGAGAGAGAGAGAGAAGCTTTATCAATCAAATAAGTATACACTTTTGATCATACAAGGAACCAAGACAAGAGTAACCAGTCAAATGGGCAGTTCCAGTTCAAGCCTTTGTCAGGGCACTTCTATTCACATCAATAAATTTACTATTTGTAACTCAATTGCGATACCACTTCCTAATGTAAACAATTAAGGTCACATTTGATTTTCCAAATTCCCATGGGCAACAGCCTAGCACCAAATTACAAGTGAGATATGTTAGGGACCTTCTTGTGCACATCTTACTAGTGATTTGGGGCGAAAACAGCGAGAAAATCAAAATCCACTTAATGGGGACACTGTTTTCCACACCATCCCCAAATGTCAAGCCTACCTTGTTGGCTCTCAAGTCCAACCGGACATGATTTGATGGTACATCCAAATGCACGTTGGAGAACACTATGCTTGTATTGTAGCATGGCAATGTAACACGTGAAAGAAAAGGGGAAAAAGAGATAAGAAGAGAGGAGAGAGAGAGAGAGAGAGAGAGAGAGAGATTAGGTTGGACTTCCCCCCTTTCTCTATTTATTTAATAATGTGTTGAAAAGACATAAATGCCCTCGGTAACAAAAACTAAAATTACACATATATCCTAAACAACAATTCTAATCAAACACAAATAATGAATCAATCTAGAACCCTAATTTAACTTTAATAAAGAGATAAAAGAAAGGATACACCCATATCCACAAGCCAGGTGGCCTGTATAGTTGTATGAGCCACATCCACACATCCTTAGATGGGTCATACAGGTCATACAGTTGTATGGCCCATATTTCTTATATTAACACTCCACCTCAAGCTAGAGCATAGATATTGTCAATGCCAAGCTTGCAATATATATGCATACACGGACTATGAGGAAGAGCCTTGGTGAAATCATCTACAAGTTGATCTTGTGATCGGACATATAGTGTAGAGATTTCGCCACTGAAGACCTTCTCACTAATGAAGTGGCAAGCTACCTCAATATGTTTTGTTCTTTCATGATAGACTGGATTTTTTTATCACCCCCCTCGATGGTGTGAAGACATGTGAACTGATCTATCCAAGGCGTGGTGTTCACTCTGTGGGAAGCTTTCAAGTGTTTGTGACTCGTGCTAGGTTAGCCCGTTTTTGTACAAGGCATGTGGTACTCCATTTTCCCTTGTTCTGAGTGGATTTGAGAACTGGATTCCTAAATCCATCAATTTTTTAGGGGAGGAAATAACCTCTATTACATTGAATGGAACAAATTATCTCCAGCGGTCTAAGTCGATTTAAGTGTTTTGAACAACGAAAGGCAATGTAAATTATATGATCATGGAGAAACCGAATGATAGTCCTAGTACATATAATCAATGGACCTAGAATAATGCTCAAATTATGACCTAGTTGTGGAAAAGCACCGAATCATCAATAACAGCAAGCATAATGTTTCTGGATATTGCAAAAGAAATATGGTGTGTGTGTGTGTGTGTGCATGACAGGAGATGTATTCGTCTAACAAAACATCTCTCGTACATGCTGACTAGTGACTACATGAAGAATTCTTTGGAATTCAACAGGGGATGAAACCCTGGATAAATATTACTATAAACTTTAAGGGATGTGGGAGGACCTAAATGTCTATCAACCTCTCACTACGGATTTGGACAAACAACATCAACAACATGAAGAGTTTCAGATGGCTAGATTTTTATCCAAGTTAAAACCTAAGTATGAGCCAGTTTGTGCACAGATTTTGGATGGCAAGGAGGTGTCATCCCTGAATGAGGTCGATACACATCTTCAACGTGTATCTTTAAGGTCTACCAGTGGAACCATTGATAGCTCCGCTCTTACATTTTTCTCTAGACAAGGCAGAGGTGGTGGTCCTGGTGGTAGAGGTAATCAAGGAGGCTGTGGACCTCAAAAGTGCACACATTGCAGTCTTACGAACCATTCAACTGAGAAGTGTTGGGATCTTCATGGAAAGCTAGCATGGGCAAATAAGGTATCTCATATTGAAGACAACGGGTCTCACCCAATTAGTTCCACTTCTACAATGGAACTGCCACATACTTCTACAGAGATGGTTACTCTTACACAAGAAGAGTATTCAAAGCTGAAAAACCTACAGAAATAATCCACTCTTGTGGCATCTATTGTGGCTTCTACCCCTGCAGACACATTCATGACCTCAGGTATGGCCTGTTTAGTATCCAAGGATTCTTCTTCCTAGGTCATTGACTCTGGAGCATTAGACCATATGAGAGGTGACTCTCGTGTTTTTTCTTCCATTAGTACAACGTTAACTGGTTCATCCGTCACCTTGGCAGATAGTACCCATTCCAAAGTGCATGTATTGGGTATTATTCATCTAATCCCCTCTCTCATTATCATCTTCCCTTTGTCTCTAAATTTCCTCTTAAGTCTTCTGTCTGTTAGCAAGCTCACTAAAAATTTTAATTACTCTATGACTTTCCATCTTTCACATTGGGTTTTCTATGATCTCAAGATGAAGGAAAAGATTGGTAGAGGGCACAAGCAAGACGGGCTGTACTATCTAGACTGTGAAGTTGTTGGTGCTACATCACAAAAGGACACCTCTCCCTATAAGTGGCACTGCCACCTTGAAGGTTCTTAAAAGTGTTATTCATGATTTATCATTTGTGTCAATTTTAGAATGTGAAGTATGTGAGTTAACATCACTGTGCTACCTTTCCACTATGTGCGGAAAAACATAGTCTAGTTCCTTTTTCCCTATTACATCTAAGTGTTTGCAAACCAGTTAAAATTCCTGGTAGGATAGGGCATAAGTACTTTGTTACATTCATTAATGATTTTTCATATATGACTTTAATTTATTTAATGAAAGAACAATCTGAATTATTCTCTATTTTTAAGACCTTTCACATGAAGGTATAAAATCAATTTAATTCAAAGGAGTGTGTTTCGTTCCAATAATGTCAGGGAATATATGTAAGATTTTTTTTCGTTTGTATTTCTCTAAAACAAGTATATTGCATCAAAATTGTGCACACATACCCCACAACACAACGATGTCGCATATCAGAAAAATCGTCACTTGCTAGGCATAACTTGGACTTTATTAGTTCACATGAATGTTCGCAAAAGTTTCTAGAGTGACGTGGTTCATACGACGTACTTCCTAATAAATTGAATGCCCTCAATGATCTTAATGGGTAAATCACCTCATGACATCTTACTTCCAAATGCTCCACCATTCTCTTTGACATATTCCTTCGAAACGTGCCACCATTCTCTTTGCCTCCCCAGGTCTTTGGATGCGTATGTTTTTCTCACTAGTGGGAGTCAAGCCATAATAAATTAGATCTTAAGACCATCAAATGTCCATTTCGGATACTTTCAAACGCAAAAAGGTTAACATTGCTACAACCGTTCACTTTACCACTATACTGTAGTTGAAAGTCTACTCGCGTCGAAAATGGACAAACAGTTTAGCCACTCATGACGCACCATTTAC
Organism: Magnolia kwangsiensis; assembly: GCA_037074715.1. Classification (NCBI taxonomy): domain Eukaryota; kingdom Viridiplantae; phylum Streptophyta; class Magnoliopsida; order Magnoliales; family Magnoliaceae; genus Magnolia; species Magnolia kwangsiensis. The sequence continues at coordinate 39,293,218 of CM073583.1, read as the reverse complement.
CTGATCTTCTTTTAAGCCTTGTGATCTAACGAAGTCTCCAAATTGGCTTGATATTTTTATTGCCCTCAGAAAAGGTAAGCGTGTGTGCACTGATCATCCTATTTCCAAATACGTCTTTCCAAAGTTTATCTCCCAAGTTTTGTAAGGAGGCAATGGAAGAGGAAATGGTTGTTCTTTATAAATAAATAAATATATATAGAGAGAGAGAGAAAGAGAGAGAGAGCGGCATGCGCACTTGCACACATTTGCACACGTGTCATGGGAGTCTAATCTGAACGGTCCATGTGATGCAGTATCCCATGAACCCCAAGAGACCAATTTTCACCCTGATCTAAAACTCTAGTAGGCCATAGCAAAGAGAGATGCAAATCAAGGGAGGAAACTATTTTCTTTTTTCATGGCCCACCAAAGTTTTGGATCAAAGTAGAAGTTGGGCCCTAGGGGTTTCATGGGGTGCTGCATCATGTAGACCATTCAGATTTTGGACTCACATCACATATGATGAGTTCTCAAAAAGTTCACACGAGTTCCGTGCGAACTGGTGCACAGCTAAGCATTCGACTACACACACACACACACACACACACACACACACTTAGGAGCTCGCTAGTCTACCTATAGGGAAACGTGTTGTTGGTTGTAGCCTGCATATGGGGGTACCATTGAATTCCAGCCCAACAATAAGATTAAATAGTTAAAGGCTTGCTTTTGCCAAAGAACATACTCAAAGACTTAAGTGTTAATTATACTAAACATTCTCTCTGGTAGCCAAGTTGAATTCAATTTGTGTTATTCTCTTTGTGGACCCCTATTCCAACTAAATGTTTTAAATTTTTTTTAAAAAAAAATTTAATTTAATTAAATTAAATTAAATTAAAATACAATAAAATAAAAATAAGTTATTAAAAAAAAAAAACTTTCTTCATAGTGATCTCATGGAAGAGGTACGTATGGAGCAACCGCCCGAATTCGTTGCTAGCGGGAGCCAAACAGGGTGTGTATATTGTGAAAGACGATATGTGGTCTAAAGCAGTCACCACATGCATGGTTTGATAAATTTAGTGAAATTGTATTAAACTATGGCTTTGTTCGAACTGGAAGCCATGCAGATCATTCTTTCTTTATACTGAGAGGCATGTCAAGCCTTATTGTGTTAATACTATATGTTGATGATATTGTTGTTACAGTAAGTGATGATAAGGGAATAGAGGAGCTGAAGAAGTGTTTACAAAGACACTTTCTCGCAAAAGATATAGGACAACTTCGATGCTTAATAGGCATAGAAGTTGTTACATCAAAGGAAGGAATTAATTTGTCTGAACAAAAATATGTTTTGGATTTTCTCATAGAGACTGGTCTTCTTGGTACTAAGCCAATAGATACACCTATGGATCTGAATCACAAATTTACTAGTGATCACAGGAATGTACTTGAAAACACTGGGAGGTATCAAAGATTGGTTGGTGAACTCATTTATTTAACCATCGCCAAGCTAGATATTGTTACGTTGTGAGTATGGTGATCCAATTTATGAACTCTCTAAGGCTACTACGCATGAATGCAGTCATTTGAATTCTACAATACCTTAAAGTGGGGGGGGGGAGAGAGAGAGAGAGAGAGAGAGAGAGAGAGAGAGATTAGGTTGGACTTCCCCTCTATTTATATTAATTAAGTGTTGAAAAGACATAAATACCCTTAGTAACAAAAGCAAAAATTTCACCTATATCCTAAATAGGAATTCTAATCAAACACAAATAATGAATCAATCTAAACCCTAATTTGAATTTAATAAAGAGATTAAAGAAAGGGCTAGGACCACATCCACCATCCAGGTGGACCATACAACTAAAAAGGCCACATCCACATATCCCTAGATGGCGCCGTACAGCTATCAACACACCTTAAACTTTTATATGCTTCCACAGGTAAACAATAGAATCATTTGGGCAGTAACTTCAGAATATGTTGGAATTACATGGGAAGTTTACTTACTGTCATTATAACTGCATCAAAAGATTGATTTCGTGAAGGCTCCTTACGGTTGGCACGGTTTGTCGAACAAGAAACCCGCCAATTGTTAAATAGAGAGGTCTCATCAGGGTTATAAGATAACGAAAACACCTTAGACTTCAACTTCAAACTATCTTTGCCAAGTTCCTTGCATAATATGTCAGTGAGAGTCTGCAAAAATTAAAACTTAGAGAATCAGCATCCGCAAAAATTGGATACACAGTTTATTTATCAGGGACCTCTTATGACATCATGAGTCCATGACCAAATTAATGCACTGAAACAGTAGTGCAGGTTGCCCTAATTTTTACAAGCTATCTAAAAGGACTATTTTCATTCCAGAAACATGTTAAGGCAACTAAATGGTAGATAACTGGTGCTGCTATTCTTGTTGCATGCTATATACAATAAATAGTGTTGAAACATAGAATATCATTATCGAGAAGACTAATACATATTATTTCTGTGAGATGGTATCCTATAGATAGCTTTGCAAAAGCAATGACTTGGATCATGGGTTTAAATTAACTGAAACCGAATCAACCGATCAACTCATTTTGCCTAAGAATGAAATGGCACTCAATTTTTTTGGAACAATGAAATGTAACCCCTAAGAATATGTTGGTTTCTGGACGAGCTCCTGTCAGACTTCTTCTGTTTCAATCTATACAGAAGAGGCCGCAGTTTCAGTTCCATGGCAAGCCTCTCTCCAGAATTGCATTTTAAAATCTTGCTTGGGACCGTCAATTTTCTGTTGAACATGTGCATGTAACCATCCAGTCAACTTTATCCCAGATTGCTCGACAGCATGCATACTTATTCAAATGGAACTTTCGTCATATGTTGTATTCATTAAGTACATGCCGTTAAGAGAATACTGTCAATGTATGAATGAAGTACTGTATATTCTAGTAATAACATGTGTGAGTGAAATACTCTGTATATTCGACTAAAAATGATGTTTTGACTTATCCGTTAAAAATTTCATCCCAATTGTAAAAGATCTATGACTGCATATATCATTGACAGAAATAAGCAGGCATCAGCTCACCCATTATGAAATCAAATAAATAGATAGAACAAAATAGAAAGAGAAAGAGACCCCCTTATCTACAAACTGATGGACTCGTTGGGGCCTTAGTGGTAGTCTCTATCACTGACCAGTCTGGATCCTAGTAGTGTTGATGAAGCCGGGTTTTGACCATGTCTCCCAAACAATCTCAGTAATTCATTCGCCAGCCAAATGATTCATTGGTTATTGATGTAGATTCAACCGGGATAAGGCTATACATTCGATATCAGAAATGACCATCTAAATGCCATGTTCACAACGATCAATTTCCCAGCTACGAGGTGGCCAGGCCAATAGCCAAGTTGAATCAACACTTAGCAGGGTTACTATGACTTGGGTCTCTTTCTTGGGCGGGACAAAAGCACATGTATCTTTACAGATTAACCAATTTCTAGATGCTGGAGTGGATCCTAAAGAGATACACTTCCTCATGAATTTATCGTGAATTGGGATCTTTTGGCCCAACTTTATCCTAGTTTTGCCGAGAAATAACAGGCATGAGGTACCTAAAAATAAAAGGCAGACTAAGGGCAGTAATGGGCTGGGCCAGGGTATGCCCGTGCACTAGAACCTGTGATTCTTTTTTAGTTTTACATAAAAAGTGCCATAGTTGGCCATATCTCCCACTCGTTAGGTGAGCTGGTAGAGATAGTATAGCATGTGTGCGTGATCCAAGGTTTAATCCCTGGCAGTGTTACCTTAAAAAAAAAAAAAAAAATGGCGGGTTGGATGGGCCCATTTGCAAAACAACTGCAAGGGCCCACTTAAGCCTGAGGCTGGGCCCAAATGCAACCCAACTACCTTTCAGGCATAAGGTGTTAGGCTTGGGCCAAATAAATAGGTCCAAGGCCTGCCCAAGGCCGAAGTCCAGGAAAGGCAAGCTACCCAGCCTGTTGGCACCCTTGGAGAAAACAGCAACTTCAGAACATTTAGTACAGGCTTCATGGTTACAGGTTCAATCCCAGCTGATCTGTGGAGAAAAAGGAACCAACAATATCTTGAGAACAACAACAAAATCTCCAAGAAATCCCCATCCCTAGAAATTGCCAAGAATGAGATCTGTCACTATGATTAAGACGGAACCAACTAAAATAACAAATTATTGTAATAAAAATATTGTGCAGCTATTCCCAAAGCCAGAGCACGCATAAGAACCAGGGTATGAGCTACAAGATGCATACTATATCCATCTCCTCATATGGAATAAAAGTATCTTTGCATGTAACAAGGCTTACCTGCATCCCACCCTGAAATGAAAATGAACTGCGTTGACGTTTCCTTTTCACTGAAGTTTTCTTTCTTCCATTTTCTTCTCCTTTACCAGATAATTTAGATCGGATAGCCCCAACTATGATTGAACCAAACCTGATAATAGGACACATGTAACACATTCACTAGCATTGGACCATGCAACAAACACAAAGTAGTTCTCTTTTAACTGAAAGGCATTACCATTTACATTATATGTGTCAAAGTTTATCTTGTACTAACATGTCCGACACTTCGGACGTGGTTCGTATAGAAACTAGCTTTATGTTTAATATCATCTTTCATTCTTGGTATACATGTTTACCACTGTCTAACACCCTGTATTAGTGTCAGATCACGATACGCATGTTAGCATCCAAGTTACGTAGGGTATAAAAGGTGAAGACTGCGATCCATAGTTCTTGTTATATATCATGTAGGAGACAGGAGACACAATGTTGAGTGTAATTAATATAACACCTTAAAACTTCCGATAAACAGAAACCAATCAAAAATATCCATTTAGTTTGCGATTTGTGACAGGAACATTGATGATAAACTATTTCTGTAATTAAATTTCCCTAAAGACGGATCAATGATCAAATTATCTTCATACTAGTGAAATTGTGAAGGATAAGAACATTTTACGGTTAATATGTCAAATTACATATCCTAAACATGGTAAGAACATTTGGAAGCTCACTTGTCCTATGAGGATTGCTATTTTCTGTTTGATCAGCTTCGACAAAATCTTTACTCTAGATCATCTTAGAATGAAGGCAGGGAATTAACAAAAATGGGTGCTATTTGTCTTGCAAGAGGGACAGTAAATTAGTTGACTTCTTATTCATACTCAGGAAGTGTAATGACCGATCCTTAGCTTATTTGAGGTGTCTTAGACAATGCCAGAGATGGTATAGAATCTCCTTAAAACCTGGAATATTGGGTTTAAATCCACTAGAGGTAGCATTCTTTGGAACTTGACTCTACCTGCAGTTTGGTGGCCTATCTGGGGAGAACAGAATAATAGGGCTTCGAAGAATAGACATCAAGGGAGCAGTCAGATTGCAAAGGTCAGAAAAAGGATTACTGTGTAGGCTCTAATATCGAAGGCCTTTGAAGGTGTTAGTCATGATTTGCCAAGTGGTTGGCCATAAGTCACTTAAGACGGCTGTCCCTGAAATGAGAATCACAATATTTGAATCTGCCTTCAATATTGATATGGAAGCTGAATTTTGACAGGAGCTCGAGAGGCAACTTTGACCGTGCTAGAATGTGGGGATCATTATAGATTATCACTGTGGCACTCATAGAATTCCCATCGGGGTCAAATTCTAATGACGATAGGTTTGAGCTCTTTTGCAGGGGCTAAGAGAGCTCTCTAGCCTTCAAGCTCCCCCCTACTATCATCGGAGTCTCAGCTAATGTTATCAGATGGGCAACCTTATCCAAAGCACGCCCCTGGCACTTTTCGCATTTGGGTGATAGAGATAAAAGAAATTAAGGAGATCATCTCGGCATCCTTCTCTCATGTTAATAGGGAGATGAATGATGTAGCAAACAATCTTGCTAGAAAGAGCTCCTGTCTCCATTTTCTTGTGGTTGGCAACTCACTCCGTGTATGATCCCTTTGTGATATTAAAATCTTTCTTAATCTCCAAAAAAGAAAAAGGAAAAATAAAAAATTAATAAAAAAAAAAAATCTAATGACAAGTAGTGTCCAAGTTACATATGGTATAAAAGATCAAGATTGTGATACATAGCTCTTGTTCCATATCATGCAGGAAAGAGGAGACACCAAGTTGAATGCAATTTATATAACACCAAGAAACTCCGGTAAATAGTAACCAATAAAAAGGATCGAAAATTGTGGTTTGTGAAAAGATTGTTGCAGATTAACTATTTCCGAGAGTAAATATCATTAAAGTCAGACCAATGATCAAATTCCATGCATGATTGTGAAACTCTGAAGCATAAGAACATTGTGGTTAACATGTCAAAGTAACATATCCTAAATTTCCTTTAAATAGACTAGGCTCTTCTTGCTTAATGAGACTAATTTAATGTGTTGGGTATTGAAAGGTTAAAGGATTAAGTTATTTGCCTTCAGTTTTCAGTTTGCTGGATGGCTATGGAGATTCCAACAAGCTCCACAGTATGATTATTGCAACCATAGTTGGTACATTCAACAACATTGAGAAGAGATATGGCTAGCTGCTCTGTAGCCAGAGAAGGAAACTTCATTGCCTTCTGGCTCTCTAATTTGTCCTTCATTATGTAGCTGGGAAGAGAATGTAAGTACATCACTAGGAAGCAATGAACTCTCATGGAAATCCTAATATTGATTAGATCAACAAGAAACTGAAACAGCATTTGCATTCTTAAATCCTTGTGTGGATTTTCAGTAACCAAAGTGCGAGGTCATCTGGAAGAATGAAAGAGCCTACATTCCTCCAATTTTTCATGCTTAGTACCAAAGCAGCAAAAAGGAGTAAGTGCTAGGCAAGAGCAGTAGCAGAAACAAAATGTAGAAAATAAGCTATGTTATGATCCAAAACTACTGCAAATCCCAAATCCAAAGTTGGAGCAGCACCCTAACTAGAAGACTAATTTAACAACTGTTCATATTGATTTCTGGAAGTACTATGCAATTACACTAGCTCCTCGTTTCTGGTTTCTAACATCAGCTTCCAAATGAAAAAGGTTTTGTATTTCCTTGTGGAGTAAAGAGGTGATTCGATCACATCGTTTTTTGGTTGCAAGAAACTAGGGGTGTCAACAGGCCGGATTAGGGCTGGGCCAAGCTCAGTGCAAGCCCAGCCCACATTGTTCAACCAAAGTCCAAACCCGACCTGGGCCCATGACGGGCCAAAACAGTCCAACCCGAAATGTTTATGCTAGAGAGAGAGAGAGAGAGAAATGGGTTGTTGTTGTTGTTGGGGAGGTAGGATGGGTGGGATTTTAATTATTTCATATATTACAAAGTTGCCCTAGCAAACCCTAATGGGCCAGATTCAGGCCAGGCAGACAGGCTGTCACACTTTGTCCAAACCCAGCCCCGATTGAAAACGGGCTTGAATGTTAGGCCTGAGCCTGGCCATCAGGCCTGATACTCTAGCCCAAGTCTGGCTCGAAAGCCCGACAGGCCAGCCCAGCCCATTGGCAGCCCTTCAAGAAACTGAGAAATCTTATTAAGATGGAGATATAGCACCCATGACTTACAAAAGAGTCATCTGATTTGTCTCTTTCTAATCGGGAGCAATTTGAACATAAACACGAACATTTACGACCATAGCTCACACACCCTGTAAGCATCTACTTCCGAAACAACGTTGGAAACTTGGAATGAACACCAACAGAGAAAGTTTCAGCCATTCAATTCTGCGAGTCTGAGGCCAAAATGAAGTGCTTGTATTTCCTATAGTTGTTGGAAAGTTAGCTACCATCTGCTTATTTCCATTTTAACTGACATCCTTGTAGAACCACTCAATTGAATACCACTGCTTCAAGTCCAACTTTCTCAAGTTTGTAAGCAACAACATGTACGTTGTTGGCTGACAAAGAAATAAGGAAAAATAACCTCATTAAAGAAAGAGGATTTTGGAAGAGTTTATTTATTAAAAATTACAGGATGTTTGATGAATTTAATTATCATAAATACACGATTTTTGAATTTATTCATCGGAAATTAAATCACTTTGAATTTTTTATATATTGTAGGGAAATATCTATCTTTGGGCAGGTGTATTACTCTAATCAAAGCTGCCCTATCGGCCATGCCAGTCTATGATATATTGTAGTCACAATGCCCCATGGGTCTCATTTGAAAGTTGGACAATTGGAAAGAGACTCATTTCACTTGGAAGATAGCTGAAATACCATTTGTTGGAATGGAGTGAAATGTTTGTGGGTGCTGGTGGTGTGGGGAAGCTGGAATCAAATCGCTGAACAAGCAGTCTTAGGGAAGTGGCTTTGGCATTTTGGGGAAGAAGGGGATCCTTTGTGGAATAAGAGTGGTGTCTCTCAAATATGTATCGCAATATGTTTGGTGCACCACTGCATCTTCAAGATACAGATGTTTCAGGGTTTGGAAAGCTACTTTGAGAATGAAAAACCTATTTGGGGAATCGGCCATAAGGTCAGCAACATGACTCTATGCAGAGATTCAGTTCATCTTACAGTCTGGTCATCCACAACGAGGTCAAAGGTCATCTAGGTTTATGAAAGGGTCAGCAAGCAAATTGTATGATTGCCTCTCTTCTTGTTTGAGATATTGTAAATGGAGCTAAATGGGAAATGAGATAAATGAATTGGCTCGATCAAAGTCATCCAGATAAAAATTGAAAAGCACAAATGTAAGAAGGCCCACAGGTACATGGGAAGAAATGGAATGCGTTGGAATTTTTCAATGGATTACTCAGTTGTGATTGGATGGGAATAAATGAAATGCATTTGAAATCCAAATATTCTGTTTGGATGGGAGTAAATGGGAAGAAATGGAATGCGTTGGAATTTTTCAATATATTCACGGGAACATATGTAATATCCCAAATCAGCTTTAAAATCCCAAATAGTGTACATATGTGATATTTAACAAAATGATTGTAATAAGCTCATTGAAATACATACTTTAGCCAAAAATGATTAGGCGGGCCTCACATGTAAGGATCGCAAACAAGCAACTTGCCAATGTTTTTAAACCATCCATTTAGATGGCCAACCTTTGGACGGTTTGGATCATTCTATTGGTGTGATTTTAGTGATAGTCAATAATTGGATTGTTTCGGAGTATCATCAACATGCCACGTGTATGGCAAACATGTGCGGAGCGGCACCTTTGTTTACTCCTGCAACTCTCTAAGGGAGCCCAAAAAGGCATCTCACATGCAAGGATTGCAAACAAGCAACTTGTCAATGTTTTTAAACCATCCATTTAGATGGCCAACCTTTGGACGGTTTGGATCATTCTATTGGTGTGATTTTAGTAATAGCCAATAATTGGATTGTTTCGGAGTATCATCAACATGCCACGTGTATGGCAAACATGTGCGTGCGTAGCGGCACCTTTGTTTACTCCTGCAACTCTCCAAGAGAGCCCAAAAAGGCACCCCCCAATTTACTTCCAAATCCTCTCTCATAGAGAAGATTTCATTTACACGCCCATTTACTCCCATTTCATTTTATTTCCATGAATTTACTCCCATCCAAACATACCTAAAATGCCATTTACCTTCATTTACTCCCAATTCCCCCCATTTACCTCTATTTACTCCCATCCAAACGGCCCCTTCAAAAGAAACTTGAGGGGAGAGGAGGATTTGATGGTGCTCTTTACTCACCTTGAAGGGGTGGTAAAGTTATAATCAAGGAGGGATAGGAGGGTGTGGAAATGGTCGAAGGATTAGATTTTCGGTCCGATCTTTCTATGATAATTTGAAGGGGAGGCAGAAGAAGGGTTCCAATGGGCTGGTTATGGAAAGTGAAGGCATCACCTGGAATTGTCTTGTTAGCCTGGTGAGTGGGCAGAGACAAAGTTCTCACAATTGATCATTTGTGCAATATGTAGAAAATCATTATCAATTGGATGTTTTATGTTCCTACGGGACAAGGAGACTTTGGATCACTTATTTGTCACTGCCCATTTGCTGTAATTTGAGCGTGCTTCAATCAGTTCAGTGCAGCCTGGTCTACATGAGCATCAGTGATAATGCTTCTTCTTCTTCTTTTTATTTTTCTTTCTTGAAAGATGCATCAGTGGTAATGCTCCTAGAGGTGTGGAAGAGGACAGAGGGAGAAATCTGTAGAATTTGTCTTCTTGAGCTTTAGTCAATTATGAAGGAGAGGAACAATGGAACATTTAATAGTAGACCATGGAAAGTGACTGCTAAAATTCGGCCTCATGTGCTCTTTTGGCAAAATCCCTTCAAGAAATTTGAGGGGTGGTCTCATGAATGATATCTAAAGTGAGGCAGGAAGGATATTCATAATCGTAAGGTAGGCACGGGTGCTTGCCCATACTCTGGTGTACTCTTTGACTGTCAGTGTTTTTCTTAATAAAATTACTATATTGATTTTTTATTTCTTTAAAAGAATCTAGACATACACCTTGCAGAAAGAACTCAACATAAATACCCTTCCTTCCACAACTAAAGAGTGTCCTATGGCTACAGTACCCATACAGGATTGGTGAAGTACATTTACAAACATATCCAGAACACAGACAAGAAGAGAATTAAATGAACCAGTAAGAGAATCAAGAAGACAATGAAAATGCAATATTTCACTGGATACAAAATTGGGTAAAGAGATTGCCATAATCCCCAAAAAAAATAAAAGGAGAGACCAAAGATTCTGCAAAGGAATGGGGAAAACATTATGGAAACAATTATGATGCATGTATAAAATGAAATCACAGTAATTATTTATGAAGTTCCATGGCCTCGTGAATAGCAATCAGCAATACCTTATATGTAAGTTGTTTGGCATGATAACAGAACAATAGAAGGAAATGAATTGCAATGGACTTACTTTTTCTCTAGATGCCACATCTCAGGAAATGCATGACGCATCTGTTTAAAAGCAATATTAGATCAATAAAAACCTTTAAAGAAAGAAATAATACAGAAAACCTTATAGTAGCTGTGTCAAGGATGCAGAAGAGGCTAATACCCAGCGTAGGAGCATATCAACGAGAGGGAGGAGGGAAGGGAAGGAGGGGGAGAGATTTGTTGTGGAACGAAACAGAAAAATGAAATCATGTTTCTTTTATCCCTGACAAAATTTGCTTCTTTAGTAATGGAAATCACTTAGATTCCATGATTCAGTGCCATGTGATTTTACGAAAGCATCTTTATTTAAATAGCACATCATAGTCATAACAGCAATGCCAAGATGGTTTCATTTACACTAATGGTATTTATAAAACTCAACCATAAAGACTCAGTAATTACTCACAGATAGTGATTCAGGATCTCCTCCACTTGTGCCCGCGACAAAAGGGTCAATGAGATAGTCGACAACCTTAGGCACCAATAGAAGGTGACCAGAAAACATTAGATATTAGCATAAATGGCAACTAGCATCTTTCAGTATGGCAACTCTGTGATGTTCATAATAGAGCCATTAGAACATTCATAGAGAAGATAACAAGAATGAGGTTAATGCTAAATTCAAATTATCACAATGGCAAAGCACTGTATCTGTAATCCCACCTCTTTCCCAAAATGGCGCTGAAAAAAACTCCCCACACTGCAAATCAAGAATACATGAAGTGTTTAGATTCTTTAGAATATGTTTAAGCAAGAATAGCTCTTCCCCATATTCCAAAAACAAAAAACAACAAAATGAATGCAAGTAATATATGGTTATTGAATTGACATTTTTTTCATGAACTGGTCAGATTGTTCAACTGCAAATTTATTTGAAAATCACGATACTTACACCTTGAGACCAAATACTCGCATCCAAAATTTCCATCAGAATAGTGGTGCAGCAAGTAAATGCATCAAGTACAAAAAACTTTATGAATCAAGGATTCAAATTTATAACCTGGTTAACCATTAGAATAGTAGTTCCCCTTTTCTATATCGGTTCATGTTTAGTAGTTACACATAATACAAGGATTTGGGTTTTATGACTTGGTTGACCATTAGAATAGTAGTTCTCCTCTTTACCTAGTTCATGTTTAGTAGGTACCACATATAATACAAGGCTGGGCATATCTTTCACTAGAAAAGCATGCAAGTGAACAAAATACCAGCAATAATTAAATGTTTCAAAGTGATAGAAATGATCTTTTGGGCCATAGGAAGTAGTTACCATATGTTTGCCCTTCTCCCCAAACAAATGAATTCAAAAGTTAATAATACATTTTAGCACGCTGAAGACAACATAGATTCCATATAAATAATTCCAATTAACATTCAAATGGTTTCAATCACCTTTCCTGTAAACATTCATTAGACACCTTTGAGATGTTATGTTTTGCTTCAGCATGTCTCCACAAAAGTGGCTCCAAAAATATCTGCAACTGCATGCATTAATGCCAAGATGCATGTTACACAGGGAATATATTAAGAAACTCTAGCACTACCAAAATCTCACTGAAACTTTGAGGGCATATTTGGATGCACCATCGAATTGCATTTTAATCAGGTGAAGCAGAAAACATTCAATATGATTAGAGTTGTAGGCGTGCATATTGAGGGAATGGACTCCAAATACGCTCAATTTGGATTCCAATGGCACGAAACTACTGTTTAAGGGCTACTTTCTCATAATGAATACTAGCAAACATCACTGATTTTTGTTCTTTTCTTTTGATTAGATTGGATGTTTGTAGTTGAAAATTGTGTAGGGCTGTCAATAGCTTCAGCTCTTGCTGGGCCAAGGCACACCCAAGCCTGGTTGACAATACAAATTCCAGGCCAAAGCCTATGACAGGCCTAAACAGAAAAGCTCAAGCCCAACCCATGCTAATATGAACATGTCCACTCCAAAAAACATATCCAGAGTTAGGTCTTGCTTGAGAAATGATGTGGGTCTACTTAGTGATTCAAACCACTGATCTAATAGGACATGGTATGGATATGGAATCATTGGAAAATCTTCTAGATTGAAGACCATAACCTTCCCATCAATGGAGTGCTACAAATAGACTTTTAAAGATACCCCAACAATTAAATAGTGCAGGTATCAAGCATCTTTAGTGGAATGAGGTGGTTTTAACAGCCCTGCGATGGTTTAGTGAGAGAAATAGGAGGATTTTGTTAAGGGAAGATGCCTCTCGTGCAAGGGCTAACAAAATCTTCAGACTTCTATTGGAATGGGTGAGCATCAGAGCTAGGGGCATAAAGGGGATGGCAGTGCAAAACTGGGAGAAGCTTCTTCAGTGTTCAAACCCATAGGCAAGTGGACAGTTCCACTAGAAGGTTCAAAAATCAATTTCAATGGCTGCTTGTTTAGCAATCCAGGGCCTTCTGGTGTGGGTGGAGTTGTTTGTAACAGCAGGGGATCTGCAATCATTGAATTTTCAGGCTAGATTGGGCTTAAGGATTCAAATAATGCCTAGGCAGATGTGTTGCTTCAAGTGATCGAGGTGGCAGTAAGCTGTAACTTCTTCCTAGTCATCATTGAATGTGGAATGGCAAATGCCATTGCTTGGGCATGATTAGCTTCCCATGGACAGTAGCCAGGCTTATTGAAGAAGCTATGGGCCTATCTAGAAATAATCAAGTGACTTTTTCACAGGTCGATAGTGAAGCAAATGATAAAGTTGATGGTCTAGCTAAGACAGGAGCAACTTAGGATAGGCTTGTCATTATGGATAGAAGATAGGTTTAATTTTGTGGATGGGGGTATGAGTGTGATGGGTTTCTTTAAGCCGTTGTTTGGCTGCAATTTTTGGTCAAGGGTCTCTATGTGTGTGAGGTGGTCACCTAGCCCCAGAATGTATTTGCATTTTTTCCTCTCTGCTAATAAATTTGCATTATCCATTTTTTTTTTAAGTGCTGGAAATTGCTTCCACTGTTCATTATCCTGGAGTTCGATTCAATAGTGTAGCATCTTAAAGAAAGATTAGAGCTTTCATCAGTATATGTTTATCCCTTCTCATTAAAAGTTCAGGTTTCTTTGATTTTTACTGTATCAGGGTATTTCTTGCTATAGCCAAGGATCCTTTTCCACCATTCCAATATTTATCGTGCATGGATATATGTTGGATTTAGATGAAAAGAATCCTGAAATTACCAAAGAGGTCAAAAACTCAAACTCGAGCATCCTATTAGAAAAACGTAGGGAACCATCCTGGACTGCCACGCACAGCACATTGCTTTATTGAACTGGGTAATAACCCGAGTACCTATTTTTTTCCTGTCCTATTGGAGAAATTTTGATAGAAGAAATCAAGCTTCCAAGATTGATTTTCCTCATGCCCTAAAATTGGATCCTATGGTTTTCTCCTATTTCATTCTTTTGACTCCAAAAGGTCGGGCTACACCTGAAGTTGTTTTGCACTAGAACATTATCAATTCATGGTTGGATCTTTGTAAGGTTCATTTATATAATCACTGCAGAGAGAGACTGTGAACTGTATACATATGCATCAGCTGATAGTTTTAGGGCCTGGTTGGGCACACCCAGTATGGAGTGAAATCAAATGCAAGTCGACCCATCCTATTTTGTGGAAAGTGGAGCTTTTGGTGAATCCTGAAAAATTCAGGGGTGTGCTCGGTATCCCTGGCAGTAAAATGGGCTGCATGTTATGAGCCCATTCTCATTTTGGGTAGAGGATGAACACTAGTCCCATCCACATTTTTAGGCACATACAACTTCCTTAATCTGCATCATTGTTTGAATTATCTCCGATATCATCGAAAAATCTCCGATATTATCATTATCTCCAGCTTGGCGATACCGATAACACTGGTAGAGATACCAATAGCACCAGTAGGTCCGGTAGTATTAGAAATTCCAGGCATCAACAATGTATCACTAAGTATCAGTGACATATTGATATCACCAATATTTTTCAATTGTGTAAATTCTAGGTGTTGCTTATATTGCCAAGGTATCGATATTGTCAATATTTTCGACTGCGTAAATTCTAGGTGACACTTGCATCACAAGTGTATTGGCAATATTTCAATAACATCGCCAACGTAGAGATATCACAGAAAGTTTATTTATTTAAAAAAAAAAAAAATCTATTTCGTTTTTTTATGAGCACATTGTATGCAGTTTTCAATTTGGCATTGCTAATGTTGATAATATCTCAATATCATTGCTATTGCAACATGCGCGATATCAAGACCATAATCTTTCGTTTCCTTTCCAGTTGTTGATTATTTTTTGGCAAAATATCATGAGTTGCCGATATTCTGCAATATCGATGGATGTTTCGACAGAAAGTTGGATGGATGATTGGATGGTTAGACTATTTCTTACAACTACACATGCTTGTAAGCCCCCATTAAATAGAAACTTATTGTGTATACATTCTTTTTTGCAAACTTTTTATTCCTAATTATGCAAATATGTGTATTTCAGCATCCCCCGAAGTTTCATTGAAAATTCTACCATTTTTCCCATGTTTTCCCGCATTTCAGGTTATCAGCAATATCGATATTGTTTCTATATTCTCAACCAATGAAACTTGTAGCCATATACCGATACTTCAAACATTGATCGGTGTAACATTTTTTAGATCAAAATTTCACTTCTTTCATATTTGTATATTCAGAATGAAAGCTGTCACAATCTCGGAGGATATTCTGTTGTTTACAATAAACTTTTCTTTATTAAGCTATCCTTTTGTCATTTTTGAACAAAAATATAAATTAGGAGTTCCATGTTTGCTGAATTGGATTTGACACCTTACACTTGAACAGTAGCACTAATGTTTCATCTTCCACCTTTCTCGGAGAAATGACCAGGTATGACTGCCTTTATATCCAACCGAGGTTTATATTACCAAGGAAAGTTATTGATCCCGATTTGTGTTGGTCAAGTATTCGGTTGGTCAAGTATTCGGTGGAGAAAGGGAAGAGGGAGAACTTCCAATTCCAAGTTAGAACACTATTCTAACAGTCCAATTTAGTAGTTTATCTCAAGTAGGATCTGGAAACAAACCTTTGTCTGTGCAGAAAGAAAATTGGTCCTGATCAAGGCAATGGGATCTGATGGAAGCTGAAATGCAAGAGTAGAAGAAATGGTCAAAGAGAGAAATTTCAGCACTCCAGAAGTTCAAGAAAATGGGGAAAATGATGAACAACAGAAAAGAGAAGGTAATGTCCCCAACCAAAAAAAGGTTGATAGTTCCTCCCTGACAGGGGTAATTTGGTCACAATAAGCTTCTCCTACAAGTGATAGAACAGTCTCTATAATGGATAGAATACCCTTATGGGGATGGAACTAAAAAGTTTAGGGGTTGAGATGTCAATTGCCAAAAGAAAAGGCCTTCCCATAGACCAATCAACAAAAGTAGAAATATCCTCACTCAGAAGTATAATTGCAGTAAACAGAATCTACCAGTTCTGGCATTCCATTTCGGACAATGTATCGCTTGTTCTGTGAAATTGGCTGTAACATGAAGATTAGTCAATTGTCAGTGGAATTCTACCAATCATTCACTATACTTTCCACAAGAAACTGTAAAACATCTTCAAAATTCAAAAAGGCAAGAGCACAGGTTCAAGCCTCTCAAATGTACACAATAGAAATGTCAAGCAGCCAGAAGTTTCCACCATGCCTTGTCATATGCTATTTATAACATAAGAATATAAACACGGGCAATGGAAAACATGAACCTTGGCTGTGCAGGCATGACCAGAAAATGTCGTTCTTTAACAAATTGGAGTAAATTTGAATCAGAACTACCCATGAGAGAAGAAAAGAAATACCAAATTTCACATTGCCGGAATGTTGAAAAATGTCTTGCACATGGTATCATAGAATTACAGCGAGGACAATGGATGTAAACAAAAATGAATTTGGGCATGAATACTAACACTGACCATTTATAGTAATAATAAAACAGAAACACTGAGCCTACAGCATTAAAGGTGATCCTGCATAACATTAGTGTGTGATGTGGAACATCCAATCCTTGCAATATGATGTGATATAAGCTAAGATGGCCCATATCGGCCAAAACCTATTTGGCCCCAAAAAAAAAAAAATGTAAGACACCAGGATTTATCTTTTTTTTTTTGTGTGTGTTTTTAACATATATTCAATGGTGTGTCAGACTATTCTTTTATAAGAACATTGTTTGTAGACCCGACCTGCTGAAAGTCAACCAAATAGGACCTAATCCAACACAAATCAAGAAAGACTTGGTGGATTATGGCGATTACATTGGAATATAACAAAAAGAAGATGAAAAAACAAGGGACAAAAAAAAAAAAAAAAAAGAGTGATGGTTTGCCCTTTTACCGATTTTCCCCAAAATGATCTTTTTTCAAGGGTAACTTGAGAGAATTCATTAGCACCAAAAAAGCGGAGGAAATGCAGAAAAGGGATGAAGAAAAATCATCCCAGGATCTGCTATTCAAGAGGAGAGAGACTTCTCCAATGACCCAAAATATCATCCGAGTTACAACCTTTAAAAGGGTAGATACCAAGGCCCAAATTATCCTCCCTCTTTGGACCACCACAGGGGTGGAATCCAGCTTGTTATTGGAGATGCTGTTGCTGCACTCCTTCTATATGGACCAAAAAATGGACGACAAAGACAGCTACCATAAATTAGGCCAGTACACTCATCATGCAGGCCACACGTGCACGTTCAATAGGAGAGTTGGCAAATTTTTCACAACCATTCATTTTGTTCAGACACATTTGTCCACTTGATGAATTGAAAGGACCAATCTTTGGGCTGAGTCTGCTACATGGTACCTATTGCATGGCTCCAATGTCCCACACCCACCAGGTTGGCAGTTGGCACATGTTTACAGATGCATGTGGAGAGCTGAGCCTGGCAAAGCTCAACCACTCTCTGAATTAGTAGTGGATATTTACTGCAGAACATGTCATGCCAAATTTAAAACTAAACTGAGCACTCCATCACAAATTCAGGAAAGTAAATCAGCAAATGTGATAAACAAGCTATAACATGTGATTAAGAAAATTTTGATTTCAAGCTATGCTGAGATGTTTGTGAGCATGGAAGTTAGAATTGAGCATGATGATTCCCCGATCAATGGAAATAATAGATAATAGGTCATGCAGATCAACAGATCAAATGAGCCATCTAAAACCTCTCTAGTACAAAAAATGATCCGATGAGGCAGAGTTAGCCACAACAAAGCTACGATATGCACTACATAACATATTTTGTTTACTCTTTCTTATGTGGAAGAAAATAAATAATACAGAAAAATTTCAACCATAAATAAAATACGGTGCGACAAGTGTCTTAAAGTTTGCAAGTACATAAAAATGTCCATACAAATTGTTGCTTTTCCCGAAGCCCCAGATCATCGATCAAATTTCCAACCTCTACCTGACTCTCTGTCTGCATAAAGGAATTGAAATTTAAGTCAGAGAATATCCCTAGAACAGCTTGAAGAATCCCTTGAATTTATAGAAATAAGAAATTTGCTAATTTAATTTTCTCTACAATACCACTATCATCTAAGCAGCAAAGACAATTTAGTAGTTCATATTTATAAGAATTAATGCAGGTTATTTTCAAACTCACCATCGTATTTGCACCTTCATCCCATACAAGACCTTCTTTTGAAATGCTTCTTATTCTACCTCCAGCTCTTTCTTCAGCTTCAAACAGTGTGACACTCAAACCATATGATTTAAGCTTATATGCTGCAGTGAGCCCACTGAAAATCACATTGGATTTGTCAAAATTGAATTTCTAGCAAAAAAGAACCAAGGATAAGAAATGATTAGCATGGATATCTAAAGATGATGTGGCATGTGAGTCATGTTAGCAATCATGTGTCAAAAGGTCCCCTATTGTAGGACACTATGTTGGTGTGATTGTAAGTTTTCTTGTTTTGTTCACGTTTTAGGATCATCAAAAAATAAGTTAGGACCTCAAGCAGTAAAATGTTTCTTAGGGTACTCGAACACTCAGAAGGGGGGTATTTGTTATAGTTAGTGACTAAAAAAGTTATATCTATGTCAGAGAGGAAAAAGCGCTTGGGAAGAAAAAGATCAAGGTGTTCCATAATGGTAATGGTAGCTGTAAGCCTGTAACGGCCACTGCCGTTACCATTATGATATGAACCGTAACAGCCATTACGGCCCTCTCTCTTTTTTTAGTTTTTTGAAATATATATATATATAGAACATTACAGTCGTTATAGGGCTGTTATGGCCATTTCAGCCCCATAACATGTAACAATTACGGCCATTACATAACTGATTTTGAATACCTTGCAAAAGGCAAAGTTAGGGTTGAACATTCAACCATTTTTGTTTTATATTAAGTGAATGCCAAATTACATAAAATACCCTTAGCGCAAAGGGCCAAAAGGAAAAATAAAAGAAACAAAAAGAAGCGAAGCATAGGGCTTCCCGGAGAGAGAAGCCCGAGCAGAATGATAGTGCACGCGTGTGTGTGTGTGTTTCAAGGGTTGTGAGGCCTTGCCGATTGAGAGGAAAGGCTCCTCACTGATTGTGGGGTACTGACATAAGATAACCTAAGAACTCATTAACTGGGCAAGGACTTGAAGGTAATAGATGGAGACATTTAGGCATGGAGTCATGGCTCATCTCCCCAGCGGGACTGCTCATTTTGGCATTAGGAGGCTCCGGAATGCACAATTGGAAGGCAGTGAATGTGACAACAAACACACTTCCCCAGTCCTTATCAGTTGCAGGGTTCAAGAGGAATAACATAATCATAGTCCATTGTCCAGAGAGTCAAAACCCCCACTAAAAATTAATCATACCCAACTTGCCTAGAATACATACTCCAACTTCAACTGCAAGAGCCTTCGTGAAGATATCAACAAGTTGTGCAGTAGACAGAACAAAGGGAGTAGAAATAATGCCAACAACAACCTTCTCACGAATAAAATAACAATCAACTTCAATATGTTAAATCCGCTCATGAAAAACAAGATTTGAATCTATATGAATTGCAGCCTGAGTGTCACAATACATGCGCACCGGAGTCCTCATTGGAAATGCTAACTCAACACAAAACTTATCAACCACAAAATTTTACACGCGGCATGCGCAATAGTGCAGTGCTCAACCTCAACTCTCAATCGCACACCACCTGCCTTTTAGTCTTCCAAGTAATGAGATTGCCTTTGAATGCTTTGTGTTGGCATGTGGAAGGACTGGAGTACAAGCATTCCTCATTCATATACCTTCAAATCCGATTTAGTTGATTGAGAATCATAAATAACCTCATCATTAACATTATCCAGTTTAGAGGATGCCTTTGGAATAGAAGAAACAATAACAACCGAACCAAACTCAAGAATAGGAATAGGAAGAACCACAGAATTGTGCTCCCCTTGAAACTTTAAAAAAATATGAAGCGTCTTAAAAAATATTAAAATTTAAAAAAAAAAAAAAAAAAAACTTAACATCCATGGAAGACAACATTTTTTAGTAACCACATCAAAATACCACGAAAACACATTTGATAACCTGATTTGACAATTTATTCGATGAGGATTAGTATTATAAAGAGGATCGGTATTATAAACATAACAAACACACCTATGGAATTTCAAGAATAAGATAAAAAGCTAAAAAACATTGAATAGGAGACTAACTAGAAAGTACCTCGATGAGAAAATGATTAATCAAATAACAAGCAATAAGGACATCCAACCCAAAAAAAAAAAAATTAGGAACGGACATACCAATGAAAAGAGAATGAGTAATTTTTAGGGGATGCCTATTTTTTCTTACAACAATTCTATTCTATTGTAGGGTATATGCACAAGTAATTTGAGAATTAATACTATGCTCCTAAAGATAAGACATTATATAATGATAAAGATATTCATTTGCATTATCGGTACGAAGAGTGCCAATATTTGTATTAATTGATTTCAAACCTGAACACGAAATACTTTGAAAACGGAACCAACCTCATCCTATTTTTTATCAAATAAATTAACGTCATTTGAGAAGCATTATTAATAAAAGAGACAATATTTCAAGCGATTAGAAGCAATGGGAATTGGACCTTATACATCAACATGAACTCAGTGTTTGAGTTATCGGTGAGAAATCGATAATATCGCCAATATAATCGGTGTCGCCAGACCTGCGATACCGAAACCCCAATATTTCGTTTCTCTTCTGGATGTCGCTGATATTTTCGATATTATCGGCGAGATTTTCGAATCACTGGCCAAATCAGTCAACTAACTTGTAGATTTCGATAAAATAGGCAAAACAATGCGGTGTTTTTGGCGACATTAGGCGATGACCCTCTTACCATTCCAAAAATTCGGAAAAAATATAGGAATAAAAAAAAAAAAACCGAAAGCTCTCTTACCTTTTTACTCAAAATCTACCTCAAGGAGTGGCCTTCAGATGGATTTGGTTGGCCAATCGCAGTCAACAGTGTTGGATCTTTCACAAGTAAGAAAAACCTAAAACCCTTGTTTTTTCCTTCTAATAGAATTGCTTTGAAAGGAAACTAGATTTCTACCTAGGTTCATGGGGATTTGATTTGGGATTTGAAAAAAATGTGAATTTGGGGAGAGATTTTTGGGAGTTTTAACAGAAAAAGCATCGAAATCACCATTGTCGTTTGCGGGTTTACCAAAAAAGAGGACTCTTTTGTTGAACTCTCTCGACCTCTCCCATCACTTAAGAGAGTTGATTTGGCGCAACTTAGGCTGCAGTGAAATGGTGTGACCCTTACGGTAGGGCCCAATTTGATGCATATATTGCATATCCATTCCGTCCATACGTTTTTCCAGATCATTCTATGGCATGAGGAAAAAATTCAATTGGATTAATATGTCAGGTAGACCATACTCTAAGAAAGAGTGTTACTTGAACCTCTACCATTAAAAACTTCCTAAGGTCCACAGTAATGTTTCTTTAATGTTTATTTGTCATCCAACCTCTTTATAAGGTCATATAAATGTGGATGAAAGTAAAATAATAAATATCAGGTTGATCCAAAACTTTTGTGACCACTTTTGTGACCCATTAGAAAGTTTTAATAGGCAATAACCACTGTTTCCTACGGCATGGCCCACTTGAGATTTAAATCTGAGTTATTTTGGTTTCATGCCCTAAAATGATTTTAAAAACATATGGATGGTGTGGATATACAATAAATACACCAAGGTGGGCCCCACCATAAGTATCGCACCGTCTTAGGTCAGGCCAGCCGCACAAATGATGGGGGAGTCTGTAGGGCCCACTTCAATGTATGTATTGCATATCCACATCGTCTATCTTCTTTTACAACTTATGTTAGGGCATGGTCCAAAAAATGAAATTGATAAAAGTTTCAAGTGGATCATGCCACAAGAAACGGTGGTCATTGATCTCCTACCATTAAAAACTTCCTAGGGTTCACTATAATGTTTATTAACCATCCAACCTATTGATAAGTTCACATAGACTTGGATGGACAAAAAAAAAAAAAAAAAAACAAATTTCAGCTTGATTCATAATGTTTGTGGCACACAATTTTTATTGGTCAATAACCACTATTTTGTGTTGAGTGGTACACCGTCTACCTAAAATTTTTATCTACATTATTTTTATGACAATTCCTAAAATCATGTGGCAAAACAGATGGACGGCATGGATATACCGTGCATACATCGAGGTGGGCCCTACTATCGAGGTTCCACTCACATGGTTGGTTCTCTATCGCAGCTAGGCGTGGACTGGGTAGTATTCCCGCCAGGACCTAGCTAGAAACAGATTGTTATTAGGGGCACTGTGCGGCCCACCGTGATGATGTGTTTCATCCACACCGTCCATCCATTCTTTTTAGTTGATGAGCCCACAAATGAGGCAGATCAAATCCTCTAGTGGACTACACCACAAGAAATAGTAGAGATTGAATGCCTACCGTTGAAGACCTCTTGGGGGCCACAAAAGTTTTGGATCAATATGATATTTATGTTTTCCCTCCATACAGATGTATGTGACCCTATGAACATGTTGGATGAAATTTATGTTTTCCCATTAAATGAAAACTTATTATGTAATACAGTCTTTGTTGTAATTTTTTATTCCTAAATATACAAATATATGTATTTAGGCATGTCCTGAAGTTTCATTGAGAAATTCCACTGTTTTCCCCATGTTTCTTCCATTTTCCCCGAATTTCCGGTTATCGACGATATTATCGATGATAACAATATTATATTTTTATCTCCGGCTAACGAAACTTGTAGCGATACTGACAACTCAAAAACTGCATGAACTAATGGAAATATTTTATTAGACATTCTCCCCACAAGAGGATAAACTTAATATTTGATTAAAACATGGGCCTTACATTGTAAATTCATGACATCACTAGACTCAACTGACATAGGCACAAAGATTGTAAGACTAAATTAGAAGAATGATCAAACCAACAATGTTGAGTACAAAGCTCTTCCCTTTTTACACTAAGACACTCACTAAATTTTCATGAAGAATTTAAATAAATGATATTGTAATCCATCCTTCTTATGTCCACCACCAAGCAGTTTCTTCTTCTTCAAGTCCTAAAAGACGCAATGACCAAGAAAAAAATATATATATCATACTACAATTTAGGTCCCTTATAATCTAGCTAATGGATAAGAAATTAGAAGCAATACTAACAAAACAAAGGACAAGGAGAATGATGGTGAAATGGAAACAGTACTATTTTTCCCAAAAGGCATTAGGGACCTACTAATCTCAAATGACTTAAATGATGATCGGGGGTAAATGAACAAAAAGAAACAAATGCACTTGTTATATGATTAGTATCCCCCAGATCAATTACCAAGAGCTTGACGCAAAAGCAATGTGAAGGGTTGTGAAAGTGTCATCTGTTTGAGCCAAAGATGTAGATGCAGAGACCTTATTCTGAGTGGCGTCCCTTTGTAAAGCGACATACTTGCTTTTAGAGGGATGGACCACATCACTGGTTGGTGGAACCACAAGTGAATTTGCCAATGGTATAGTTTTACCAATAGTATTCTAAGAATCCTTACCATCTATAGCTGCAAAATTAGCAACTCAGGCTTGAGGTCTACCATGGTCCATGAAGTACCTAGCAATAATCAACAACGCCTACATAGACCGCAATGAGTGCACAAACAATCCACACCACAATCACAACACCAATACCACAGCCATGACCCCACCATCACGACCTCCTCTCCCTATACCTTGGTAGCACTAGCATTATCAAAATTCATGAATTCTATCACAAGAACAGATTTCTCAACCACAATTGGTCCTTTAACTGTGCGACGCTTCTCATCTTTTAAAAGCAAAAAACATATACTATTCAGTGAAGTTAAAGTAGGTAAACCAAGAATCTAAGCCTGAGTAGGTTCACACTTAGAATTAAGACTTGCTAAAAATTCAAATATCCTTTTGTTCTCAACACTACTTTTATATCCTCTGCGTCTATAGAACAAACACTTGGAGATCATCCGGGAAAGACAATTCTTGCCACAAACTACACATCTTAGCACAATAATTAGACATCGATCACTCCCTATGTATTAAATGACCAATCTCCTGATAAATATTGCAGATTTAAGCCACCTGATCAACATATAACTCATAAGCAGTTAACCAAATCTCACGTGCAATAGATAATAGAGAAAGTCCTTCACTAACCAAATCTCCATAGGAAGGATCAGTCATTGGTGGTTCTAAAATACTATCATATATATATCTCACTTTCTGCTTTCCTCCAATAAGCATCTCGACAATTTTGGACCATTGAAGATGATTGTTGGACTCAAGTTTATGATTTATAATCTACAACTCAGGATTCTCAGAATGAACAATCAACCTCTCCATTTTGGAGTTAATGGGATCAATTGTCTAAAATGTTGATGATGAAGCCATATTTAATCCCAAACAATTAGAATAATACTAAGTTTCAAAGCTTCTCATGGATCTATATCCGGTTATTGCTATAAATCAACCATAGCTTGCGACAATGTCAAAATAACACTCCTAAATTCATTAAAAAGCTCCAATAAACTATAACATGTGACAATATCAATCCATCTCCCCTTGCTTTAAGGCATATCATTTTTTCCATATGCTCTTTCTCAATTCCTTCTAAAGTTGCACATGCACGGGTTTATCCACACCAAAAAGCAGTTATGACAGAGGAAATGTCAACTCTAGAGAAACAGGGAACATGGGTCTTGGAGTTGCTAGTTAGAAAACACGTTGTTGTCTACAAATGGGTGTCCACCCTCAAACATTATCCCAATTGCTCGATTACAGCAAAGCACATCCAATGTTAGAAGGGGTCACCCATTAATAAGGATTGAACTACCAAGAGATGTTTGCTCTTGTAACAAAGTTAAACTCTTTGCAGATTTTGTTCTCTGTCATTACACTTTACAACCAGCCTCTTCATCAGCTTGATGTAAAGAATGTGTTTCTTCTTGGTGAACTTAGAAAAAGTATATATGTGCCTAATTCTCTGGGTTCCAGTTGCCCGAAAAGAAAGGAAATGTGTGCAAAATGAAGAAAGCAATTTATGGTCTCCCTCCAAGAGCATGGCTTGAGAAGTTTACTTCTACTATTTTTCAATTTGTTTTTTTACCTTTGATCACTCCATGTCTATAAAGTGACATGGTGGCTCAATGACCATCCCAATTGTCTATGCAAGTGAAATTGTCCTCACAAGTGACAATGATTTGGGGATAGATAGGGTGAAGTTCTTCCTAGCCAGGATGTTTAATGTTGAGTTGGGGCCTTTGAAATATTTCCTCAGAATCAAGGTAGCTAAGTCAAAGAGGGGACCTTTATCTCGCACAATGTTTTAAATATCGTTATCGCGTAATGTATTGCACCCTTGGGATACGGATACATATCGGTTATCGCATGGGATATATCGGTTGTATCGCGTAATTTATCATTAATGTTGAGAAACATGGGAACATTGGGAAATTGGTCGAATTTTTCAATAAAACTTCAGAGATAGTTGAAAAAGACATCAATACACACTTAGCAATCAAAACTTCTTTTTTTTTCCGTTTTTAAGTGCACATAATAAGGGATTCCTTTGTATGGGGTCCTAATATATGTGTTTTCCAACTGAACAAATGCAAGTATATTCAAAGTCTATTCATGTAATTTATAAACGTAAGAAGACATGTATGGAAAACCAAGCAATATATTCAAAAGTAAAAGAAGAATCATTAGATCAGGTTACATACATGTTTAATTTTGTGTTTGGATACAAAGATTACAACTGATTTGCGAGAAATTGAGAATTTTAGATTTCTCAATTTTCCGCGACTTAACCCATCTCCCCCAAATCTCGAAATCAAAGTTCTAATGATTTTTCATGGAAAACATGAAGAATTATATATTTGTAATCATTTGTCACTGGTTTAACGTGATTTATAGCAAAAACATGTATCAAAAATTGAAAATGCTTCTAGATCAAATAGGTGGGATACATCAACACTATCTGTGTATTTCGTATCCCACAGGTGGGATAAAAGATATATCATGAGATATATCGGCTGATATCGTCGATACTTAAAACACTCTCGCATGGGAAACATGTTCTTGATCCTCTCACAAATACAAGAATGTTGGGTGCTCGAGCAATGGATCCTCCTATTGAAGTGAAATATCACTACCTTCATGACAATGAGCAGAAGCCATTCATGATCTAAGGGTGTACCGTTGTTTGGTTGGGAAGCTTATTTACTTAATGATAACCAATCCAAACATTGTCTATGTGTGCTACTAACTAGTTCATGGAAGCTCCATAACCTCACCATCCCGAGGATGCCTACCGCATTCTTTTCCATTTAAAAGCTACTCCAGGAAAGGGTTAACTCTATTATAATCATGGTCACTTGAGCTTTAGTGGTATTGTTATGTTGAATAGGAAGGATCTTCTAATGATAGAAAGTCTACATGTAACTACTTTATGTTCTTTCGCAGCAATCTAGTAACTCAGAAGAGTTAGAAACAGACAATGGTCGTGCACTTCTTTGTTTAAGCAGTGTATCACCCAATGCTCATGTTGCATGTGAAATGTATGGCTTCATTCTCTCCTTTGTGAAATGCAGTTTGGTGTTCCTAATCATGCTCCCTTACGTTATGAAAATCAAGTTGCGATTTACATCACCTCTAATCCAGTTTTAATTGAGAGAACCAAGCATATTGAGGTTGATTATCATTCTATGAGAGAAGATTTTTGCCTAAGTTATTGTATACGCCATAAACAATTAGCTAGTTGATAACAAGTAATATCTAACTCCAACTTAAGGGGAAGTGAAGTCCAACTTGAGCGGGATTATAGGAGATTGCATGGGTGTGATTTAACAGTGTTGGGTACCCCTGCATGTACTCAGTATTGGGTACTCTTGCATGTACTCTCTCTCTCTCTCTCTCTCTCAAACAAAATTGGTTTTTTTTTTAAGCATCAAATTCTATATGAGTTCTTTCTTACTGCGTTCAGACTTTGTACACTCTAGCCTATTCTTGCAAATCTTATCTAATTGTCAATAAATTTTGCATCTTGTTATTATATCTTGAGCCAAAAGGTTTGATTCTTTTGGTTTGAAGTTTGTATTATAAACAATCTAATATAGATTTCTGACGTGCTTCTAAACTATATCTCTTTGTTCCCGACTGCTAGAGCTGTTAGGATTTCATGCTCCAATGTTTGATTTTCGCACGAGTGTGGTCCTTGAATATCGATTCAACAAGAGCTTTGTCTCGATGAAGTTATTTTCATAAAATAACTCCATTTTAACTTTAACTAAATGAACATTGTGTCATTATTTCTACCCTTTCAACTTTAATGACGAGATTAGGAACATAGTCGACAATTTGTTATTGTATACTTTTGATAATTTTACGATGTGGGGTTTAACTCTTCAAAATAGTTTACTATTTTCTTTGAGGTTTCTTTGTAAGTATTATTTGGAGTCAATATCCTACTCTGCCTATCAGTTGAGGTTCGTCTTCTTCTAAATGAGGCCATGAATTATGTAGTTTCAACTTTCGATTATTTGAATTGCTATTAGTTTTTTTGGGATGTTTCCCATGCACATGAAACACAAGTAGCCATGAAATTTTCACTTGACTTGATATGCATCACTTGTAAAATCCCTCTATTTTGTATTTCTCCTAAAAAAGATTTTCCTCCCAATTGAAAAAGATAAATAAGAAGACATAAGACATTTTTCTTTTCAAGTAGGGATAACATATCGTGCCCAAACATATGCAGAAATTGAGAAATGACTCCACATTTCTTGAGTTCAAGGACACATAAAGGACGTGGTTCCTCCCATCTATAATGTTGGCACATAAGGGCTTGTTTGGATGCCACTTACAAATAAGTCATCCTCATTTTATTTAATCGTAATTAAGCATTAATGATAAATTTATTTGGCAGGGATTTAAAAACATAACCAACAATTTATATAAACTATGATCCTTACTACATAATTAAAGTTAACTAAAATGAGATGAACTAATTTTCAAGCAGCAACCAAACATGCCCTCAAGGGATTCCAAAAATAAAGAACCTAATATAACAAGATGTGGCAAAACCGTATGCTACAGATAGCCATTAAGTTCTTTTTTCAAAATCAATTATTTGCGAATTGATTAGAAAGATAAATAAAATCAAATAAAAACAATACAACATCCATCAAGCCAACAAATAAATCCCATGTACAAAGAGAAGATCTATGGACCCTTTTCTTTTCAAGAGTCTAGCAAAATTATCTGCCTCTCTGAGAATATAATAAAAGCTAATATTCACGGCGCCATCTCTAGATCATTCAAAATAAAGTCTAGCTTCCACAGTTGAGGACATTTCTCTCAAACCCAAGCAATTGTGGAACTTGAACGCCCTTCTACCACAAGATTGCCTCCTGCCCAATTGACAAAGATCTTCCACCCCAACTTTAATTGCTAATAAAATTCTGCTCTTTTAGAGTTTTAGATTGCCACATTCCCCAAGAAGGCAAACTTAATACTAGAAGGCTCATCCATTTGGATTCCAATGCTCAACTACCAGGGGCCCTGAAAGAACTCCCATTTGCATTCAATTTCCAAATGAAAGAATAAATCACAGTGTAGACACCATTTCCCATCCACATTCACATTCAACTTTCATTAATCAAAAGTACTTGGTACTAATATTGACATACGTATTGTGCAAACAGTCAAGCATCTGGGTTTTCAATCATAACACACAAAAAAGATACTTTTGGCAAAGGGGTTCTCAAATGAATAGCCCGTATGTGTGGCATAGTGCAGTATTCTACCCATACAAGCAGATGATGATATGTATCCAATAATAATGGCAGCGAACTACGGCCTATGACCAGGGATTGACAACTCACCTAAGTCGGCTGCAACTTGTTTGAGCCGGTCTAAGTCCAATCCAGTTCAGTACAGCAAGTTAGGCTTGAGAATAGAGGGTGACTCAACCCGACTCCACCAATTCACCCCCGGCTCAGCCAAATCTCGACTAGACTCAGGACAACGAGTCGGACGGAGTAAAAAAAAACATTATTACGACTGTTTGAAATGCTAAAAAGATGCAAATTTGCACTATCCAAACTAAAATCTGCCCAACTGTGGGGAGAGAGAGAGAGAGAGCGAGCGAGAGAGAGAGAGAGAGAGAGAGAGCGAGAGAGAGAGAGAGCGAGTACCTAACACCGCCGCCAACAACTGCAACTGATTTAACAGAACCTGAAAAATCAAACTCCCGATCATTAGGCAAATGCACTCTCCTTTTTAAATACATCTACATATGGCACTACCAAATTCCCCATCGTCCAGTCATAGTAGGCGGGATTCCCAATGCAAATTCAAAATGGGATTCTGGGATTTTGAAAAATTCACCATTTCGAACGTAAGGTTTGGGAACACTGAGGCATATGATTATGTAAACATGAAATGAAGACATGCATGTCGGAACCATAGCACGATAATTGTTGACGACAAGAAATGGAAAAAATAAATAAAAATAAAATAAGGGCGCGTTTGGATGCAAAAGCAAACTGAATTGCGATCAATACGGTTCTAATAGAGAGAAACCTGCGACGATTATATCGTTTACTAGCATTCGCAATTGAACCAAAGACGAGCATTTTACTTCAGAGGATTGGTAATTGCAATTCGATTCGATAGTGAAGCCAAACGGACCCTAACTTACAGCATGAGAGATAGAGACAGAGCGGATGCCTTTCTTGTCCTCTTTGGCGGGTGAGGCCATGGCGGGCTTTCTCTTTTCTGAAAATGGCGTGGGATGTTGTTCCGAAAAGAGGGAAGAGGATGCTGGAATGAGGATAGAGAAAAACTTTGATACTCTGGCAGAGTGGAATGGATGATACGCAGGCACTTAGAAATTGCATACGCCAACGAGAACTCCTGGCTCTGAAACACCCTTTGAAATCCTTCAGTTATTTTGGCACCCTCGATTCAAAATCTCCTGGAGGGGCATCGGATCGAGTCGAATCGGATTGGTCCAACTCGACTCGGTCACCCGAACTCGGTTCAATCCGGGACTAAGTCTGAGTCATCTGACTCGACCCGATCCAAGTCTGACTCGGTCCCGAGTCGGATCGATTTTAACTAGGTCTAGATCAATTATGGTTCAACCGATCATCTGTTCTAGCTCACATTTGTAGTATTAAGGTGCAAATCATTGTACTATATTTGGTGAGTCTAAAACATCTCCGTACCATCTATCACGTTGGGAATACCATGCAATTGTACTGGATTTGGTGAGCTGATAGGCCGAATTTAGATTTAAATACCATACAATTCCTAGATATTTATAATAATAATAAAAAGGTATAATACTTTGTCATGGTCTTTGCTTTATGCCTTGGGTTGTTTAAGGAGCTTTGCTTTTCCATCTCAGCAAAGGGAAAAGAAGATGATACACTGACACATACTGAATATGCGAGTCTTTCTTTTTATTGCTGTGAATCCATCGGATCGGGTCCATTTTTCCTGGCTCTAAACTTAGGTGAGGCCGCCGACACACTTAATCTGCTATCTTGTTAAAAGTTTTCACAAAAAGAGAGCCAAGGCAAACCCTAATATCTCGAGGCCTATTGCGATGCTTACATTAGATCTATTATGAACATTTGATGTGTGATGCTAGGTTAGGCTAAGGACAAAAAATTGAAACCAATCTATGATTTAGGTGGGCCACACCAAAGTAAACAAATGTAAGAGAGATGTATGTCCTTGATTCTTATAGGGACCGCTGTAATGATTATATAAAATCTACTCTAACCATTACATGCCACACTATCATTTAGACATAATGTCCAAAATTTAAGTTCATCCATGAATCAAGTGGAACACACCAAGGAAAATAGTTTGAAGGGTGAGCATTTTCTAATATACTGTTTCAAATTTTTTGGCTCACTTGAGTTTCTGATGGTACATCTTTGGGCCATGATCTATCATCGTATTGCATGCCTTTTGAGTTTTGGCTCGGGTGGATTTTACATCAATAGGTACAGAAATAACTCTTCTCAACATGTTCAATATTTAAATTTTAAGGACCAACCTTACTGAGTGTGTGAGATCCACTCCAACCATTAAATGTGTAATCCTACTATACATGTGTTTAAAAAAATTCACAATTATTCTTATTTCAAGTGAGCCACACCAAAGAAAACACTAAGAGAAATATCTACTATTGATATTTTCAGTCCACCATAATCATTATATACTACACCAAAACTCAAGCATAGGGCATAAACAAGAGGCCCATCGAATATTCAGGTGGGCCACACAGAAGGAAATAGTTTGGAGGATGTTTGTTGTCCTATACTATTTTCTAATAATATGGTACACATAAAACACACACCTAGCTGATTTTTAGGTGTTGGGCCTAACTTGGGGTAGCCCACTTATAGTTGGGTGGATTTCCTTTAACCACCGTGATAGGCACACCCTAGCCGGCAATCCTTTAACTCACACAAGAGTAATTTTCCCTAGTAGGACTTAGAAATTGAATTTTAAGCTTCTCTTTTAAACTCATACAAGTTAGGCTAGACCTCTTTTAAACTCATGTAAGTTGGGCCAAATCGATAGGTTCTTGGACATTTTAGTCTAAGCCCATCCTTTTTAGAAATGAACCTTTGATTTAAGCTTGAGCTTAACGCTCAGGCTAAATATCCAGCCCAAGGTCCACTTGAGGTAGGCTAGGCCTAAAAGCCTGATCGGCCAAACCGACTCATTGACAACCCTGGATATAAAGGAAGGTAGTGTTGTATTTTGTTTTAAAAATAAATATTAAATTTTGATTTTTAAATTTTTGGTTTCCCTCTATTTTTGGAATTGTTGGTGTTTTTGTATAATGCCCTGAAAATTGGAGATTGAGCAGAAGCTCAGCTCCCGAGTTTCAATGCATCACTTATGCAACATAGATAATGATGATTGAATGTTGTTCATATTAGTATATTAAACATGAGTGTGATTATACCAAAACAGCATATCATACTCCAGAGACAATTAAATTTACAAGCGAAAGACTATAATAACTATATAGAATATGTAACCTGGAGGTTACATTTTGAGTTGTGGGGGTTTGTCCCATATCAGATTTAACAAAGAAATATATCTTGTATATAAGATAAATTTTTTGCATTGGGCTTCAACCTCATTCAGGGGCATGTGAATTTGGTCTTGGGGGGAGCTATGTCAATAATTCTAATCTATGTCATCGACCACACATGCGCGCACGCGCCGAGCAAGTCCGCATGCGCGATGCGACGCGACGGCTAAACACGGGCGCGGATGCGATGTGAGTGTACTTGGTGGATGTGTGTATGGGTACTCTCGGGACTTTATTTGCTAGAGTGTACTCGCACTTGCGTCTTTTCGTTTTAAACTAGAGAGATGTATCCGTTACAGTGAGTGCAGCGCTTGAACCTGGTCATAGTCATTGTATCTTAAAGGTCGATTGCTCTGTAAACCTATTGCACTTAGGATGCTATCCAAGGGGAGCAAATTCAATTTCAAGTTGAGTGATTCAATCACGCCTCGACTCAATTCAATAAGTCCTCTTTCTCAAAAAGTTTTTTTTTTTGTTTTCTATTTTAATAGTCTATTTAATTCAACCAAATATTCCAACAATCTTGAAATCGAAATTTGTTGAATTACATACACCATGGCTACAGTAACAGTAAATGTTTTTGCTGAGTTAGCTAAAATTAAATCGTTCGCTGGACAATGTTTTAAATGGTGGAAACAAAAACTAATGTTTACACTGACCACTCTTAAAGTTTCATACATACTATCTAAATCATTTACTATAGATCCAGCAAATCAAATTGAAGTAGCAGATGAAAATAATTGTAAAAACTATATTCTAAATTCTTTGTCCAACAAACTATATGATGTGTATAATTCTTATGGATCTGCTAAAGACATATGAATTACTTTAGAAAAAAAGTACATATTGGAAGATGCGGGTGTTAAGAAACATGTAATTACTAATTTCCTTCCTTATGAAATGACAGACGATAAACCTGTCACTAATCAGATTCATGATTTTTTAAATATAGTTCACGAATTATTGATAGAAGGAATTAAGTTGGATGAATTACTTCTGTCAGAAGCGCTAATAGAAAAGCTACCGCCCTTCTAGAAAGAATATAAGAATAAAATGAAACATAAAAAGAACTGTGTTTCTTTGAAAACCACTATCGTACACATACAAAGAGAGGAAACTAATAGAATCAGGAACCAAAAAGAAAATAAAAATGAGATAGATTTATATGCGAATCTTATAGAATCAAGTCGAAAAAATAATAAGAAAAATGGCAAATGTCATAACTTTGGCAAATCTAGACATTGCGCAAGTGAATGCAGGCTAAAAAAGAAGAATGCAAATAATCAATTCAAGAAAAGGAGAAATTGCTACAACTATGGAAAACATTGGCATCACATTAAAACCTGTCAGCTTAGGAAAATCAAAAATAAGCCGCAGGCTGATTTTACGGAAATGGACAATGAGTCTGACATGGTAGTAGTTGTGGTGTTAGAAGTCTTTCTTATAAACAACTTGGAGTTGGTACTAGATACGTGTGCAATGATCATAGCATGTTTACCTCCTACCAAATATCAAGAAATGATGAACATGTGTTCATGGGGTAATGGTAGAACGTCTCCAGTTATAGGGAAAAAAGAAAGTACTTCTAAAACTCACTTCTAGAAAAACTCTAATGTTGAATGATGTCCTACATGCACTTGACATTAAAAAAAACTTGGTCTCTAGTTCGCTGCTCAATAAGATTGGTGTGAAGTTAGTATTTGATTAAGATAAACTTATAATGACCAAAAATGAAACTTTTGTTGATAAATAATACTATAGTGATGGTTTATTTATTGTAAATGTATCAAATGATAATAATAAGAAGAAATTCGGTTCTGTTCATATCATTGAACTTTTTTATCTATGACATAGTAGATTAAGTCATGTGAATGTAGAATCTTAAAAAAAATAAAAAAATATTAGATTTATTACCTAATATATCTAATGAGAAATTCGATAAATATGAAACATATGTAGAATCATAATTCATTAAAAAATCTTTTAAACAATCAAAAAGATCATTTGTTTTATTAGAGTTGATACACAGTGACTTAGTTGATTTTAGAAATCACATGTCGAGAGGTGAAAAAATATATTACATAACTTTTGTAAATGACTACTCTAGGTTCATTAGAGTCTATCTATTAAGGAACAAAGATGAATCTTTAAATATTTTTTCTAAATATAAAATTTAAGTTAAAAATTAATTAAATATAAAAATTAAAAGATTTGGAACGGATAGAGAATGTGAATATGAATCTTCTCAATTTAGAGAATTATGTGAAAAAAGTGAAATAATTCACGAAACTACTGCTCCTTATACACCAGAATAAAACGAAATAGCGGAACGTAAGAATAAAACTTTAAATGACATGATGAATGCTATATTAAATAGTTCAGGCTTACCCTCAAATATGTGGAAAAAAGCAATTATGTCTGCTTATTATATCCTAAATAGAATTTCTTCTAAATGTTCCGAACAAACACCTTATAAACTTTGAAAGAATCATGTTCCTAGTTTTAAATATATTAAAGTGTAGGGGTGTCTTGCTAAATAGAATTGCCTGAAACCAAGAAAAGAAAGTTAAGCCCTGAAACGACCGACTGTGTACTTATAGGTTACGCATAAAATAGTACAACTTACAGGATTATAGTTTTAAAAACTAAAGATAATATTCTAGATCCTAATACAATTATAGAAGTTAGGGATGCAGAACTTTTTTAGAACATATTCCCTATAAAATCTAAATCTATAGAAATCGTCTACTAGCAAAAATGCTTACGAGAAAGTAGTAGAAGAGATACAACCAAGAAAAAGTACTAGGGTTAGAAGAGAAACTAATTTAGAAAATAGTTTTTTCACCTTATTAGTAGAAGATGATCCTACAGCCTATACAGAAGTAATTAACTCTATAAATGCAAATTTTGGAATGAAGCAATAAATGATGAGTTAGAATCTATAATATCTAATAACACTTGGAAACTTGTAAATCTACCACCTGGAAACAAATCAATAGGTTATCAATGAGTGTTTAGAAAGAAACTAAACTCAGATGGAACTATTGATAAATTTAAGGCTAAGTTGGTAGCGAAAGGGTTTAAACAAAAGGAATGAATAAATTACTTTTATGCATATTCTCCTATAACTATAATTACAACTATCAGGATCTTAATAGCGATAGCCTCCATATATAAACTAGTGGTACACCAGATGGACGTTAAGACGACTTTCTTAAATTGAGACTTAGAAGAAAAAATATATATAGAGCAATCTGAGGGTTATAAAATATCATGTAAAGAAAATAAATTATGTAGACTAATTAAATCACTATATGGTTTAAAACAAACTCCTAAACAATGACATGTAAAATTTGATGGCGTTTTAAAATCAAATAGTTATCATATAAATGATGTAGATAGATATGTATATAGTAAAATTTATGGAAATGATTATGTTATGCCTTTACGTTGATGACATGCTTATTTTTGAAACTAATATTAAATTAGTTAATGCAACTAAAAAATTATTATCATATAAGTTTGAAATGAAAGATTTATGAGAGGTTGGTGTAATCTTGTGTATTGAAGTAATCAAGAAAGATGGTACCAAAGGACTATTTAAAAATTTAATCAATGATACATCAAAGGGAATGGAGCCGAGCCTAATATATGAGCTGCCAGTGTCGGCAACCCAACCTATACAAGTAGAGATCCCATGAGATATGTTCAATGGGTAAACAATAAGACACGAGATAGACGATTGCACTGAGTTATATGAGTTCCTTTTATGGTGTACAGTGTGAGTAATAACATAGAATGATGAGTTTTTAGAACTCTTAATGGATCCATAACCTTATATTTGATGGTGTATACAGTTACTGTATACGCACGATGGAATTCACCTATATGAGTGTGGA
This sequence comes from Magnolia kwangsiensis, assembly GCA_037074715.1. Taxonomy (NCBI): domain Eukaryota; kingdom Viridiplantae; phylum Streptophyta; class Magnoliopsida; order Magnoliales; family Magnoliaceae; genus Magnolia; species Magnolia kwangsiensis. The sequence goes on along the minus strand of CM073583.1, from coordinate 39,256,728 downwards.
GATGGAGGCCACTTCATATGAGAATCTAGGCGAATTCTCTAAAGTAGTCATGAAATACAGGTAATGGTGTATGACCGAAACGCACCGAACCACAGAATCACCTGCAGAGGAAGAATTGTGTGAGTGGCATGTATTTGCGATTTACATTAAAAAGATTTAGGTTCAAGACTATGGTGTCACCTGATTCTTGTAAACCTATCTTGCTTACTCTAATGTCGGTTCAAGTCTATAGTGACACCGACACCATTGCACAACTATTACGCTTTAACCTGAAAGAGTTTTATTTTAAAACATGGGGGGGATTATTGTATTTTGTTTTAAAAATAAATACTCAAATTTAATTTCCAAATTTTTGGTTTCCCTCTATTTTTGGAATTGTTGGTGTTTTTAAGTTGTGGATTTTTATCCCACATCGGATTTGATAAAAAAATATATCTTGTATATAAGATAGATTTTTTTTATCTTAGGCTTGAGTATTATTCAGGGAGCATGTGAATTTGGTCCCGGGGAGGGGGGGGCTATGTCAATAGCTCTAATCTATGCCATTGACCACACACGCACACGCGTTGAGCCATGCCGTGCCGAGTTGAGTCCGAGTCCGTGTGCATGTATGCTACATGACGGTCTAAGCTGGGCGTGGGCGTGGGTGCAGGTGCGGGTGCGGTGTGAGTATGAGTGTACTTGCGTAGGTGTGTGTGTATGGTACTCACAGGACTTTATTTGAGAGAGTATACTCGCACCAATGTATCCGTTCTGGTTGGTCGCACCTGTTGGGTTTAAACCCACAGGACCTAACCCTTTGTAAAGGGTGCTTATGCACCACTTCGGAGTCTATATAAAGACTTCCGATTTATGTTTGCAAATACGAAAATCCTTCTCTCTTATAAAATACTCTCTGATATTTTGTTTTAAGCATTTTGATTATTGAGTTTGTCGTTGAGTCAACTCAGCACTTTTGGGTTAAACTGCAAGTAGTTCGAGCCCGTGTACAGTGAGTGCACCGCTGGGATCGGGTTATAGTTATTATATCCTGAAGGTGGATTGCTCTGAAAACTTGTTGCACTTAGGATGCCATCCAAGGAGAGTAAATTCGATTTCAAGCTGAGTGACTCAATGTGAGACCCATATCCTAGCCCGTACCGTTCCGTATGCCTCCGTGGTTCTCCTGGTCAAATTCTGAAGACTCGTGATCTGTTATCAGTGTTTGCGCATAATCCTGAGTCGTGTCCCATATATCAGAGTCGGCTTCACTTGAAACTTGTACCCTTAGTTCCGATGCCGCGGTTCCGATGCCGCGTCTCCCCCGCTGAGGTGATACTTGAGTCAGGAGATGTGGGTACGCGTTTAGTGCGAGGAAAAATGCCGCGCGTTGCATATTACGAGGAAATCTCTACGACATGCCATATCAAATGTCAAGCACAACCATTCCATACCCAAATACAATAACCCCCTAAAGCCAACTCTCTCTCCCTTACACAAGTACATCCCCCCATCACCTTTCACCCATCACTCACCCATCTCTCTCTCTCTCTTATACCTCTCTCTCTCTCTCTCATTTTCCTCCCAAGAAACCCACGTCCATGCTTCATGAGAGAGCTAGGTGTGGCCCACCTTCCTATCTCTCATTCCCACCCTCTAAAACCGATCTCGACCGTTGAATCATGTCCCGTTGGAGCTAAAATGAGGAGGAACCCAAGAAGAAGTAAAAGGTGGGTGTTCTTAACCTTAAGATTGTGATTTTATTGTAGGGCCCACTTATGGTAGGACCCACTTGATGTATGTCTTATTCACACCACCCAACCATTTAGTGGCCCACCTGAGCAGGGCCCACCTTAAATGTATGCGTTATGCCCAAAACCATCCAACGTCCCTGGACGCTAGACGTAAACTGAAAACAAAAATATCAGTTTGATTTCAAAGCTTTGGGGTGGGTCACTCATGAAGGCACCACCTTGATGTATGGGTCCAATCCACACCGTCCATCCCGTTCCCCAAACCATTTTAGGCATCGAGCCTAAAAAATGAAGCTAATGCGACTATCTGGCGGGCCATAACAAAAAAATAGTGTTTTTACAGTTGAAATTCACCCTGATGTTTCTGTATACCAAAGCATATCGAATATTGGGCTCATTTAGGTTGTCTTGAGCCATAGAACCTAACGGTTAGGTCGGATTCTTCTGATGCGGGCCCCACATAGGAAAAACTTCAGAAAAACCTGTTTTTAAAAAAATAAAAAATTAAGTAGCAGCACCTGCTGCCGCTGACATCCAGAGGACGTGCAACAAGCGCTGCTACACTGTGTGTTGTGGACGGATGAGCAGGACCACGGGTCCCAGTCGTGGGTCCCACCATGATGTGTGTGGAACATCAACGCCATGCATTTGATGGCCCCTTTAGGGTAGAGGGCCCCCTCCAAAAATCAGTCGTTCACGGCACTAAGGTGGCCCACAACATCTTAAATCATGCAAATACATGCATAACATACAAAAGTACATGCTATGAGGGCCACTATGATGTTTGGGTCTTATCCACACCGTCCAAATGACTGGACGGTGGGACCCTCCATTGATGTATTTATTCTATATCCACCTGTTTTTAGGTGGACCACTGCAGAAATCAGTGGAGATTGAACGTCCACCATTGAAACCATTTTTTTGGGCCATAGAAGTTTTGGATCTTTATGAAATTTATTTTTCCTCTCATCACCGGACCTTATGGTCAGATTGGGTGGAAAATAACATTATGGTGGGCCCCATGTGAGACTCATCTATGTGGAAACGAATGGCTAGTGTACCTTGCACTAGCTATGTAGTGTTGTACTCAGCAATTCTGTGGGCATCATCATGAGGTCTGTGTTTCATCCAGACTATTTGTCCATTTTTTTAGATGAGGTGGGGTCCAACTTGATTTATCTATCCACACCACATGGATCCATCGTGATGTTTATGTCATCGACACCGTCTAGATCTCTAGACGGTGGGCCCCTTATAATGTTTATTACCGTCTAAACAGTCCATTTAGACACTGGACTATATCCAATTTTTAATAATATATATTAATTAAATATTATAGCTGGTGGGCCCCACGTGGGACCCACCTTGATGTATGGAATTATCCACTCCGTCCATTCACCTAACTAGGATGGGCAGGAGCTTTGAGTAACCACCCTGATGTAAGTGTTTTTATTCCACACCGTCCGTACTTGGACGGTGGAGTAGCCCACCATGATATGTGTATCTTATCCTTGCTGGACGTGTGGCACACGTGTGGATGGGACCCACCTGAATGCATTTATTCTATACCCACTATGTCCATTTGCCTTGGACAGTGGAATGGATCCCACTATAATGTATGAGCTTACATGGGACCCACCTTGACGATGTGTTGTATATCCGCTCGGTCTATGGCAGATGGGACCCACCTTGATGATGTGTTGTATATTTGCACCGTCCATGGCAGGTGAGACGTACCTTGATGTACATGCTCTATATTCGCTTATCCATCTGAACGAGTGGCGTAAGGCTACCATGATGTATTGTTATATCCAACCGTCCTTTTGCTTGAGGACGTGGACCCCACTTGAATGTATGTGGTTCTTCAGCTGTCCATCTGTCCAGAGTGGTGTGGAAACCCGCCGTGATGTATGTATTCACCACGCCACCCATCGGTATGTGGGGCACACCATAATGAATACGTTTCAACCATGTTGTCCATCTGTTTTGCTAAACCATGGACTACCCCATTTGGCCCACTTAATATATATGAGGCCCACCTATTGTATGAGGCCCATTGTGTAGTATTTCAGGCCTAGAAATCAGACCAATGTGATGTATTTATGGCCTTTGAATGAGGCTCGAAGAGATGTACTTGCAACCCATTTGATGAGGCCCATGTGATATATTTGAGGCCCATTTGATGGGGCCCACCTGTTTTGTATTTGAGGCCCATGGGTTGTGGCCTATTGTGATGTATTGAGGCCTAAGGGTTATGGCCCATTGTGACACATTCAAGGCCTAGGTGGTGCGGCCCATTATGATATATTCGAGGCCTATGGAACTTGGCACATTGTGATATATTTAAGGCCCATAGGATGTGGCCCCTCATGATGTATATTAGGCTTGTATCAGAGGCCCATTATGATGTATTCATGGCCTAAGGGCAAAGCCCATTGTGATATGTATTAGGCCCATGATGTGTAGCCCAGTTGATGTATTCGAGGCCCAGGTACGTGGCCCATTTGATGTATATGAGACCCATTAATGCGGTCCACTTAATGTATATTAAGGCCCAAGGGTCGTAGCCTATTATGATGTATTTGAGGGCCATGGGTCGTGGCTCATGGTGATGTATATTAAGCCCATGTATTCAGCCCATTGTGATATATATTAGACCCTTGTATAAGGTCGTGGGCCCATTGTATGTTCGGCCTATGTTGGCTATTCCTTGGGAGCAATGTTAGTTAAATGTCCACATTGATGGGCAATTATAGTTGAAAGTCCTCATGTGACCTTCCTATAGGCCTTTGGTTAGGCCGATTATCGATCGAGGTCGATTATCGATCGATTCTGATTGTCGTGATCGTTTAATGATTCCGATTGACGTAGCCGATTGTCGACTCTGATTATCATGACCGATTACCGATTAGCGATTAAGGCTGATTATCATGACCGATTGTCGACTCTGATTGTCATGACCGAGGTCGATTATCGATCGATTCCAATTGTCGTAGCCGATTACCAACTCTGATTTTTATGACCGATTACCGATTAGCAATTAAGGCTGATTATCATGATTAATTGCCGATTAGCGATCGAGGTCGATTATCATGATCGATTGTCGATTCCGTATTTGAGGCCCATTGCGATGTGCATTCGACTTGTATTTGAGGCCCATTGTGATGTGCATTCGGCCCGTGTTTGAGGCCCAATATGAGGCCCGTTGTGATGTGTATTCAGTCCGTGTTTAAGGCCCAATGTAATGTATATGAGTCTATGTGATGAGGCCCATTGTGATGCATTTGAAGGCCAGGCGATGGAGCCCATTGTGATGTATGATAGGCCCATGTGAAAGGCCCCTCGTAATGTATATTAAGCTCTTGAGTGAGGCCCATGGTGTTGTATCTTTGGCCCTTGTATGAGGCCATGAGTCCACTATATGTTGGGATCTATGTGAGTCATTCCTTGGGGGCAATGTTGGTTAAATGTCCACATTGTCGAGGTCGATTGTCGATGCCAGTTATTGATACCGATCATGAGTATGTGACAGCATAGCATCATGTACATGCACATATGCATCATCTGCATGTTTATTATGAGATATAATTGACCATTGCATATGACATTGGATAAGTTGTTATGAGACTCCCTGATGGGTGAAGATTGTCTCACATGAGCACGCGGTATGCGCAAGATTGATGTATGACTGAATTTTATGACTCATACATCTTACATTGTGTATTGTAATTACTATATGTCCTGACAACATCAGGGCCTTAGCCTCCACAGGCATGTCATGGATGGTTAGATGGGACACCAAAAATATTTAGTTGGAGCATCTGGGCACTTTGGATGTCCGTGTGTGAAAGTCACTAAATCTTCATAGCCAGGAGACGCCCCAACGTCGAGACCGAGTGGATACATAAGTGTATGAGTGCCGAACACCAGGAGGTCGAGTCTCCCACTATGTCGTGGTCGATTGAGAGAGGGTGTGGTCAGCTAGGCTAAGTTTGACCAGCTCGTGAATGGGTCCTCTATCGACATGTCGGATAGATATTGGCTGACTACTGGCCAGGCGGATAGTAAGGTCTCTTTCACTTGCATGCTCGAGCGTCACTGGGCGACGATTTGCATGTACAGTATATTAGATCCCGGTGATGATCCCAGAGATGAACAGTATTGATATGTGGACTTATTGAGCAGGAGTTGTATACTCATTCATTCATTCACTATCCACTCAGGCGGGTGGTGTGTAACTATTTGTTACATGTACCTTTGTAATTGTCAGGATTTTGGTAAGGACGCGAGACTAACCTGAGATCGGGAGTTTACCACATTGAGTCTGACTATCCAAATTATGTATGAGACTAGTTTGGATAGTAAGTCCCTTGTGATGGATCCCATAGTCTGTGATACCATGTACTATCATCCTGACTTCACTCTAGCAGAGTCATTTTATTCGCATCACATAGTGCATTGCATTAGCAACATTTAGCATTTTGGGTTACTATGTTTCTGCATTTATATGATTTAGATACGGCTGACGGTATTCGTGAACTCATCAAGAATTGTATATTGCATTACATCCTCGGTATTTGATATTTGGCTCTTTATGACTCGTCATTTGCATAACTAATTGATATTGCGTACTCTAATATTGTTGACTCATGGACTTGTCAATATTTCTACTTTACTTTGATACTATATGATTCATGATCTTACCATTATTTTTGATATTGTATGATTATGACATTGTGTTGAATACTTAACACTTATCTTGTGCACACACTTACACCACCCTCTAAGCTTTCTATAAGCTTATGCATGATAGATGCATGTAGGTGACGTTAAGTTGCAGCAGCGTGGAGCTTGGAGCATGTAGCTGACTTCTGGAGTTTTGATTTTGATATATGTATTTTCCTTTCAACGTTGTATTTAAATATTTATATTAGTGGATATATAATGATGATGTTGCCTTTATGATTTAGGTAAACTTGTGGTTATGCTTCTTACGAGATATATGTACGTTAGAAAATTCTTCTTATGGGATCCTAGGATCGGAGCCTAGCATATTGGCGCTATGAGCCGAGAATGGGGCACTACGGAGGCTGTCGACACTGGATTTGGCAATCAGGATTCGCGTGAATCCGATTTTTGGGTTTGGAGCGTGACACTCAGTCACGCCTCGACTCAATTTGATAAGTCCTCTTTCTCAAAAAATTTATTTTCTTTTTTGGTTCTCGATTTTAATAGTCTATTTAATTCAACCAAATATTCCAATGGGTAGGGGACTGTAAATTACATAAAAGTTGATTTTTTTTTATAAAGGAATTTCGACTAAAATGACCTTTTTTAAAAATAAATTTTAACTAAAATGACCTCATGGTATTGCTAAATGCCTAAAAAAGCAGGCTTAATTTTTTAAAGAAAAAAAACAAAAAAAATCTTTTCATGGCCTTCATTAGTTTTTTTTTTTTCAAAAAATTTAGGACAAAATTACCCTTCTGCTTTGTATCAATCACTAATATGGTTTTTATGTGGTGGTGAAGCTACGTACCACTCATCCCGAGGTAGGATGTGAATGAGACTTGTCATTGGGCCCACTAAAAGGTAGATACAATCCATTTATTTTTTCTTTATAGCCTTATACATTATATGGGAAGATGATAACATCATACTTAAACGATCTCTTTGTGGACCACATAACTCGAAAACCTATAATGGTGTTCGTTCATTAACAATTATTTTATTGTAATGTGGTCCATATAAGCGACGAATGTTAGTCATTCTTCCAACCACAACCTTTCATGAAATTTCAAGGATAATGGATGGAGTGGATTCCACATATAAGTGGTGATGGGCTCCATAAACGGTGTACAAACTCCCTAAGATAGGGCCAACCATTGCCTTGTTTAGATGTTGCAGATGAGCCTTCTTCTTTCTTGGGAAAGTTACGGTCGTGAGACCTATTGCCACTCCCCCATGGCGTTTCTCTTCGGCATCTCTCCAGCATCTCTTCAGTGTTTCTCTTTGGCATTTGATTCTCTAGCATCTCAGATATTCTTTGGCATTCGTCCTAAAACTCATATTCTTTGAAATTCCTTCCACTACTTCCACCATCATAATCGCACATTATATTTTTTTGGCAAATTTGTCCTCTTTATGTCATTTTTCAGTATCTCTATGTAACACCCCACACTTTCCAGTGCTCGGGTGGTACCATTTAAATCATATTTAACACGAGCCTGTATGGAAACACACATAGTTCACCTTACACATCATCATTCAATGATTTACAAACCATTCAATGTAACCATTAGAGTTAGGAGATGACGACCCAGAACGTATGCGTAGGGTCTAAAGTCAACACAGTTTGACTTAACCCTTGATTTCTCATAGGAGGAATTTTCGTCATGAACGATCATTCGACCCACAATCCAAGCTGGCAGTTGTGGTTGCAATATCATACTTATATACCTTAAAAATCACCTGGTCACAAGCCCAGATCAAACCTCAACTTTTGTCCAAAGCTAACGTGTATGACCGTTTGACCCAACAGTAGGTTGGACAGGTCATTTAATCAACCACATGATCAACCCATATGAAGTGATCTTCATCGTGACCATGGAATAAAACCGTTCATGCGATTTACCTCAAAACCAACCTATAAATGCTATCATGAATCAATCTATCTAGTAGAGACACTTTTCATCCAGAGTTCAAGCTATCCACCTGTTATTCTTCAAGGTGAACCGTCATATTGTTAGAGAAAATTATTGTTAGGATTTCAATTTCCTTAAAGAACAAATCAGACCATTCACTATCAACATCAGGCCCCATATCATCAACCCACCATTCATCTAGTCCATTGTCTTGTTCACATATTAACCCATAACTAGGTTACACAAATTCGACCCCTAGACAGAAAATATATAGTTGTACCTACTCCAGATAGTCACCAAGATGCTTAGGACTATAGAGGAATGATTTTTGTAACAATCTAACCATTGGGGCGTAAAGTTGTTTGTTGGATTGATCGAGACCATCAAATGAACACTAAAGCCCTTATTGTGTGGCCCACTATAACATCCTGAAAATCGAGGGTTAGGTAGAAACCCAACTCCCGAGTTCCAGAACGTCACTTATGCAACATAGATAATGATAAATGCATATTGTCTGTAGAATGTCATTAAATAAGATTGAGACTAAGCCAAAACAGCATATCATACTCCATAGACAGTTAAATTAGCAAGCGGGAGACTGTGATAAATACATAAAATATATAATTGATTGTAAGTCTCCAGAGTGTGAACATGTTGCCAGGTTAATTAAATACATGTATACTCCAAAAATGGAAAGAAAATAATATACATGAGTGCTCCGCAAATATAAAATGACAAGTGTCAAGGCATCTAATCAACCTCCCTGTAAACCCGTCGATCAAAACACAGAGGAGAAGTCCTCCATAACATCGAACAAGTCCAGGTCCGCTTCACAAGCAGCGCCATCATCTGCAACTAAAATAGGGACTGGTGGGTGTTCGGAACACCATCCCTTAACGTGGGAGTGAGTAGCTAACTCAGTGAAATCATAGAGTAAAGATTTACATGTTATCAAATCAATCAAGCGTTAATAGTAAAACAAACAATCAAACATTCCTAGATACTTTTGTTAATGCATGCATGAAATGACATGATGGATGCCCTCACCGACATACTCCCTCATAAAGCACCATCTCACGCCCGTGGCATGCTTTCTTCCCATAGTGCTCCACATCTTCCAGGCACATGGAATGCGATATGAATAATGATTACCGGGTTGTTATTAGTCCTTTTCAAATAGCAGGATTGGAAAACTAAGGTACCTCCCTTATATCAATACCCAAACAATGATCCTGTCTAGGGTCGTTACTCCTAGTATTCTCATACGATAATATATTTCTAGGTCGCTGTAAGGGCTGCCAGGGCTTTTGCAAGCACTCGTTGCTCCGCTCCCCCATCACCTTATCAATACATGCCTGGTTATATCCTTAAGACTGCATCAGGACTCGTCGCCTCGTTGCCCCCATGCGGTGTCAGGATAAACTCAAGGTCACTACAAAGGGCTCGTCACCTAATCAGTGTAGGCTGACAGCAAGAATATAATTCTCATACCACCATAATATGCTCAGAGTAGGGTGCTCACTGGTCACTACGGGGAGGTTTGTGGCCCCAGTGTAGGCCGACAGCTCGACCACGGTGTCTTATACCACCATGCCCAGCTCATGAGTCTTTATGGATCAAGGTACCATGGTTAACAGGGTTTTCAATGGTAAGTTCAGTACCCTAGGTTCAGTCAGTTATGACTCATACATGGTGAACATACAAAGGCCAGTCGAGTTACTTGACGGGCTCGACTAGTACGAGCGCATCTCAAGCTGAACGACATGAAGTGCATGAAACACTTCGTGTGGCCTAACCACTGCTGCCAACCCAAAACACGACTCGCGTTCATCGATGCGTCCTTCGTGGCAAAGAGAAGCTAACCACGAATTCAATCCGTTATCGACTGCCTGGACTATGTTATAGCCCCAAGAATTTACATATCAACATCAGTACGCATATGAGACTAACAGAAATGAATATAAACCATACAAGTATGCTAACACATGTTATAATATACAATGTAAGCAATCAACCAACACATGTATTCCATACGTATAAGGAAATCAATTCATGTAGCAAACATGTAGGAAATCATATACAACATCATGTGGATTGAAACTTCATTCTCAAAACTAATTTACAACACCATTTACTCAATACATACTAATACAAACATTTATACAAATACTTAGTCTACACACTTTAGTCTACATAGCGTATGTCGACCCAAAGTGCGCATTAGGGCGAATCTCTTCACCAAACAGATTATACACGCATACATAATATCATAACACGATGAATTTACATGTCAAGCATTTCAGCAAAATATGGACGTATACAGTATTTTCTATAAATGCCTAAAATATCCTCAATCTCATATTTACCGTACGTTTACGAAATGGAAAACGGACAACACATTGTACATGTCAAACGGCATTGCCATCGATAATCTACTATTAAACGACAGTGAAAGCTTTGAAATCAGTCAATTAAAGCATTTAAGATCCGCACCTTTTGCCATAGACGTGTATCGATTCGAATAGAACGTCAATACTTCGTCAACGGCGTAAATGCAACCTGATGCACAAGTGCATAAGCTACTTTGCCATTTGAATCAAAGAAATCCTTAAAACAGCAAGTGATTAGGGTTTTCTTACCTAGAAGTGGAGCTGAAAATACCAGAATGGCGGTGCAGAAGCGGCGGCTATGGAAAATGGAGCACCAGGAAAGACTCCTAGGAGAGAGCTCTAAATCTCCCTCCCTTTCTCTCTCTTTTCTCTCTTCTCTCCCTAAATTCGTATGGAATAAAAGAGCAAGGGTTTAAGCCCTTTTTATAAGCCCAAACATGACCAAAATAGACTTGGGGCCAAGGTAGACTTATTTTATAACTAAAGTGGGCTTGTTCTGATCCAACGGAGTACTTCTGGAGGTCCTGTGACTGAATGCGGTCGGACTTAAGCTCCCTGACATTGGATCTAGGTCAGACAGAGTTTTCAGTCCGATTGGATTTCCAGATTGCCCGTGGCGGACCAGTTTCAGTTCAACAGTTACGGGAACTCGATCAGGGATTCCAAGTATACTGACCTGAGTGGGAAATATTTCCTGATCCGAGGGTGTATTTGGATTAGATTCTGATGGTCAGAATGCTTAGAAAGAGCGCGCAAGCGGACGTGCCAGATTTCATAAATTATATTTATTTCTCACACTCTTCACTCCGAACCCAGTAAAATAGCGTCATGACATCAGTTGGACTTGATTTTCGAGGTATTTGTCAAGTCCAACTAGGCGGTCATATTCGTCTAAGTCTGGGGTAATCGAACTTCAGACCTGCGGTCCAGATCCGATACAAAGTTTCAAGGTGCTCCCGAGGGCAATCGGGAATAGAGTTTGATCCTAGGTTTTACGGTATTGTAGCGTCACCTATCCTATACGTTTTGACTCTAGCAGATCATATTGAAAGTGATTGGTGAGAATTTCATAGGCCATCTAGTGCAGCGCTAGGTGATTCTCATTAGATTTCTAAAGGAAGTAGCCTATAATGATCTCTGTTTGAGATGAAATTCGAAGGGTGGAGTGAGGGTGTTTGGAAACGAAAGAAGGAAGAGTTTGGAGGGGTGATTTTTCCTAAAACTCGGACGTTTGGAGCAAAAGGAAAGCTTGGAGGGTCACTTTGTGAAGGAAGTACTTGATTGGGGTGTTTTTAACGAACGACCCACATACCAGGGGGTACCCTAGCTTCCAAACTGCGTCGGCCCGAAGCTCGACCCGAGTGGGGCCCATTGTACGGCGATGCCATCGCCAACTAACTTCCAATCCGGCCGGTTCAACCATGTGGACTGGGTTCCCCCTGCCCTAGGGACCCCAAATATGTGTGGGACCCACCCTAGTTCATTGTATTTTGGCCTAGATAGGCCCAAAACTCTGTTTCGACCTATTTCGGGTCATTTTACAAATCGGAATGAGTTTATGCATAGTGTAGCATATGATTTTGGGGTAGGAGAGGCTAATCTATCCAACTAACCTATCTATTTTGGTAGATTCCAAAAGATTAAGGATAAAAGTCCATTTTACCCATTTATTTATTATTCATGGTGAGTTTTAGCTTCGGTATTGTTCTTCATCATTAATACTCTAGGGTTGGTGTTCTTTATTATTTAAACTTGAGGCGTCATATTTAATATGAAAGTACTTGGAGAAAGTTGAAGAATGAGGTGGTGAAAGGTGAGTTTTGAAGGAAATGGGTTGAAAAGCGATTTCTTTGGCTTCGGGATTGAGCTCTAAAAGTGTTATGGTTGACCCATTGCCTAAGGACGTTTAACTCCAGGTTGGCAAAAATCCAGGGTATTACACCCACGTAAATAAATTAGAAGAGAAAATTGTACAAAATAGTAATAACAACAATAATAGTAATAATAAGGTCATTAAGATTGTTATAATAATGACATTGATATTATAAATGTGTATGGAGTCATATGACCCCAAACCTAGCCATTGATTTTTAGCTAAGTGGTCCCTTGGACCCTTTTCAACCGTCGATGTTAAATTTCGAGGTGATCTGACTAGCAGACTAACTAGAATCTAGGGAAATTGACCATACTCGACTTGAAGTTTGGGCAAATTACCTCGATCGCTACGACACTCCACATATTCCCCAAAGGGCCTTTTGACAGCTTTTGGACCTTATTTCGGACGAAAATGCCCCTGACCATGGTTCAGGAATTGTACGGTCCTGGCGTGAAGCATAAGTCACCCGTTGTCTTAACCCCCGAGAAACGGACGGATCGGCTACTCCCCGGGACACCGGCCAATGGCTGGTGCTCGGCGCTCCGTGGGCTCCACCATCAAGTAAGTGTTTTATCCATGCCGTCCATATATTTCTACAGAACATTTTATGGCAAGAGACCAAAAACGAGCATGATCCAATCACGGTGGGCCTAGGGGGATTTTAATGGTGAATATCTAATAACTTTAATTTCCCGGGAGTGTGGTCCACCCGAGAGTTATATCACCCTCATTTTTTGGTTTGAGCCATAAAAGGATATTTTAAACTGGACAGACGGTTTGAACGAATCACATACATCATGCTGGGGCCCGCAGACCACCGATCACCTGCACCACGAGCTTCGAAAGGGGCAAATGTCGCATTTATATACAGTTTGAAAGTCTGTCTCCTTCCTCTTTTATTGATTTCCTATAGAAGCCAAGATCCAGGGACCAACAGCCAGAGAGCGACGCTGTTTCTCCTCTTCGCTTCGCTCCTCTAAAAGCCTCTTCCACTATGAGATTTGTAGTTTATTTTATTTCAACCGTAGGTAGGCATCTTTCAAGCCAAAGGAAGAACAGAGTCGACAAGTCGAGGTACTTTGGTGGTCATGCGAAAGGGGTGTGTAACGTAAGGCACACCTTGATCAAACCTCCACCATTGGATGGTAGACAACCGCAACATCATGTTTGTGATGGTGTTTGGATCGTGGTTGCCACTTGTCACGACCGCGGATATGATGTTATATGGATCATGCTCGTCAGGGATATGGCACAGATACAACTACCACTCGGTGTTCTTCATTACCACGATCCAACGTGTATGAGAACCACGATCTAGTGTACTTTATTACTATAAGATTACGACCCTGCGTGCTTCATTACCATAAGATTACGAAGATTGCATCGGTTGAATTCGATTAAAGATGTGTACGGTATACAACTCGGAGGTGTATCACCGCACGAGGAATGACCGATGTAGTGAATCTAAGAGGTTTGAAGTGTACGGGCGGTCAGTTTACATGGTGCTTCACAAGACACAATGTGACATTTTAGATGAAGTGAAGGTTTCATGTGAGAATATGAAGCCTTTAGAAAGTAGAAGATCTGATGGGAGACAGAAAAAGGTTCGAATTACATGTCAACGAGAAGATAGGCCAACATCCAGATGCTCGAGATGCAAACAAATAGGTCACAATTGGCATCGATGAACCTTCGTCCATTCTGGCTAAGGACGAGGCCGAGGCTGGTGATGACTTGTTATTATTATATTTTTTATTGCTTATGATAATGTAATATGAACTATAATATATATATATATATATATATATATATATATATATATATATATATATATATACACACACACACACACACACACATACTTATTATTGATTGATTCATCAACATTGGTGCTTTTAAACCACTTTCCAATGTGTATGCTAACCACGATCCATTGTGCATTTGAACCACGACCCATATTGGAAAAGGTGAACTGAACAACGGGTTGTGGTTGTCATGATAATACGATCGCGATTGAAATGACAAATGGGTCATCTTTCTCATTTAGTCGCGGTTGTCAGCGCCGGATCTATAAGGACGACAACCACGATCCATTACAGCTGTAACCACGACCCATTTAACATTACAGCCACGTCCCAAATCAACTACGGCCAATGATTCACGTATACCCCAACCCATATAACTCTAGAACCATGACACATATCATCTTAGAACTACGATCCTTCTAACATCATAACCATGACCGGTCTAAAACAATGACTAGGGCTCATAAGAATAACAACACAGTCTCTACGACAACCATGAAATTATCATGCATGTTTATTTGTGGTTGACAACCCCGACCCTACCAATTCGGACCCCTGAAAAGCCTGCATGATATATCTACATTATGGGAAGTAATGGAACTGCGTGCAGTAACACGACCCCCAAGCATGAAAACCATGCCTCATATTACACGAGAAAGACGATCAGTAACAGCCTTCAAACCATGATCCATATACCATCACAATAGTGGCCCATGTAATTGGACAACTACAGACAACTACAGATTATGCACACGACATGGCTCATGGATGGCTCGGTGCTTATATGCTTCATCCATGGCATACAGAATCCATTCCATGCCGAACATGTTGAAACAACAATAATAGATCCAGGCAACATGACAAACACGATTCGTATAACATGGAAAATATAGTGACATATAATACATCAATGGGTGGAGAGTTTTCTACCCGCCGTCGTATTTATAAGTGCATGAAAATCTGGCCATCCACAAATATTGATCTGTTCTCATTATAGTGTATCGAAATCTGTCGATCAATGTTAGGACATTGCATACGTAGATATCGAAAAATCCCATATATATATATATATATATCTTGATTATGAACATGTGGAGAACATGTTCGTCAGTGAAATTTATTATTACGGTGAGTAGTTTTTGAGAGATTTACAAACAGAACAAGTGGATCGTTGGTCGTGTTAATATTGGTCATTGTTGTGTGTTAAAATTTTGATGGTTCATATATATAATAGATCATGGTTGTCATCCATAGATCGTTGTTGACAAACGTTCTTAAGAGAACAATGATCCATACGTCATGAAAGCCACGATCTATACGTAATGGCAACTACGAATCCTATTTCATGGCAACTAGACCCATTAAAGTGCTCGTAATGGCCGCATCTTCTTGTTATATTGTAAACGTCAGTGGAAGAAACTTGCAGAGTCTTGCGCATCACTGAGCTTCTCTTCTGACAGTTATGTGTTGTATGAATCGTGGTTGTAATGTTATAAGGGTCAATGTTTTCATGTTACATTGTCGTGTTTATAATGTTCTATAGGTTGTAATTGTCATTTTATACGGATCGTCGTTATCATGTTGCCTGGGTAGTTATTGTGGTGTGCACGGCTTTGCAAGTTGAATGGTTCGTGGTTGTCATCAACAATGGATCATGAACTTAATCACGAGTTGTGGTTCGCATGACATGTGGATCATTTTTTTCAGGATGTATGGGTCGTGTTCCCATACGGTCGCTGTTGTCTAATAGTTTCAACATGGACAAGAACCACGAGCCATTACATGGATGAGAATCACGACCCATATTAAATACGAACCATTAGTCTCGTATATCACGACCCATACAAACGACAACAATGACACATATATCATGCCATTCATGGTCCATGTATCATGACAACCATGACCTATACATCCTTACAACCACAACCCATATATAATGATAGTCACTACCCATGCACCATGTTAATCGTGATCCACATATTGATGATAATCTCGAGCCTTTATGCATTTTAACCACGACCTAAGTATGAAGATAGTGTATGTAACAATATGTTATGGTTATCGGGATTTTCTGGATCGTGAATGTCATATTAATGTTTCTTGCTTTCATTCAATGTTTTTGTTGAGCCACGACCCAAATAATGACAACGACGATGCATTATAAATATTGGAATACGACCCATGTAATACGACAACCACGATCTGTATAACATGACAATCATAGCGAATGATAACTGCGACCAATGCTTCATCCCAACCATGAACCATATAACACAACAACGACGACCCATATAATTACATTCAGGATCCATATTTCAAGACAACCACCACCTATTCAAAATTACAACCATGAACCATTATCTATGACAGTCACGACCCATATATCGAGTTTCGAGCACGATCGTAGGGCTTGTCTCTATATCACTGCGACCTTATAGTTTGAATCCTTCCGTCTTAGCTTTGCTGAGTTTCAGGCTGTTGTAAAAGTCCTTCAAAAGAAATTGATATTTTATGGATGAGCAACTACTCGGAGTTGGTGGACCTGGTGTGTAATGGCTTCTTCGTGATTTCAGGCTGATGTAACCTGGCTTCATCCGGGTTCCACGCTAACGTCAATGCTTTACAAGTAAATACGTTATTAGGTAGAATGACAACAACGATCCATAAAACATGAAAACCATGACCACTAGCAATAACCACGCTACGACGCATGTAACTTTGACAACCACGATCCATATTTCATAACACCATGGTTGAGTTTACATGAAAACATAACAAAGTAAAACTGTCAGAGAACGATCCTTTGCCTGGTTGTTTGTAAACGACGTGAAGGACCATGGTTGTCATATACGAAGGGTCGTGTTTATCGTTGTGGAAGGTTGAGATTACTTTGATATGGCGTGCCCTACAATAAGCTCCCTTCACTTGGCCGTGAAAGCCCTCACCATACCATGTTTGATCTTCTCGATCCGTAGCAAGTGTCTACAAGAAGGTCCGATAAATAGATACACCCCCATATAGGGAAACCGTCATTTTTCACAGGTAAATCCAATACATTAATTCTTTGTATGGGGAATGGTAGTTTTCCTTTAAAATCAACATTCCAGTTATGGGGAGACAGTCATTGTATGATAGAGGTTAGGCTATGATTGTCATCTGAATTGGTTTGCGGTTGTCGTGTAAATTGGTCACGGATATAATTTGAATGGGTTCGTGGTTTTCGTGATAATGGGTCGTGGTTGTCATTTAATGGGTTCGTGATTTTTACACGACCCATGTCATATTTCAACCACGACCCTATTAACATGCAAACCACGACTCATATAACATGACACAAACGAGCCATATCTACTAGAAACCACGAACCATATTCAGTCATAACCACAACCCATGTTCAAGGGGCCATCTTGAAGCTCAATTCTTCGACTCACAACTTTGTGTCGTGGTTGTTATAATATACGGTCGTGGTGTTAATGTTCGATGGGTCATAGTTGTCATTACCATTTATATATATATATATATATATATATATATATATATATATATATATATATATATATATATATATATATATATATATATATATATATCTTTATTGGTCGTTTGAGAAATTTGCAAAAGGAATAAATGGATCTATGGTCATGTTAATATTGGTTGTCGTTGTCATGTTAATATTTATCAGCGTTCATATATGTAATCATTCGTGGTTGTAATCCATGTTGGAACGTCGTTGACAACGACGAAACAAAGACAAACACAATCCATACGTCATGAAAACCACGATCAATACGTCATGGCAGCTACGATCCCCATATTATGGAAATCATGACCCATTAAAGTGGTTATAAGGGCAGCATAATATTTTTATAGTGTAAAATTAAGAAGAAACTAGCAGATTTATGTGTCGTGGTTGTAATGTTATAAGGGTTAATGTTTCCATTTTATATTGTCGTGATTGTAATATTATATGGGGTATAGTTGCTATGTTATTTGGACTGTGGTTGTTGTTCTTCCTTGATCATGGTTATGGTGCGCAAGATTCTGCAAGTTTTATGGTCGTGGTTCTCATGACACCTGGAGTGGTTTCCATGTTGTACGGGTTACGTTCCTCATAAGGTCGTGGTCGTCGAATACGATCCAACATGGACGAGATCCATGATCCATGACAACTGTGCGCCACTCCCAATGTAACAAGTATATTATTTTTCATGGTGTTATTATGTGTATATGGATCGTGGTTTTGGTGTTGTTTGGGTCATGGTGTTAGGCTTACATGTGTCGTGGTTCTCATGCTTTTATTCACGATCCAACGTGAAAAAAACCATGATCCACTATGCATGTTATTCTCAATCACACGAAAGGGTCGTGGTTGTCATGCACATTGGGTCCTGTTATATGTGTCCTCATATCCACGATCATTCCATTCGGAATCAAAGCGAACCTTCGGAATTAGCGTCACACTATTTTTCTGGAAATCGCATTTCGGTACTTCCCTATATTCCCTATGGAATCAGCAAGCCCCTTCGGAATGTTTGACCAACCTATAAATGTGGTACTAGGGTTTCAAACTATTCTCACAAGCCAATCCAAATCAGAATCCTATTGCAACACCTTAAGTATTGATGAATTTATTTACTCTTTCAATCAAAATAATAGAGTAAATATTTAAAGGAGCCATGTTCTTCTCGAGTACTTCCTTATGGGTGATCCCTTCCCTTTCCTCATGGATGTTGATGGTCTTCCTGAAGATCAACGACCTTCATAGGAAATTCTGAAGACACCTTCTCAACTGAGTGTTTCAACTCACTGGGTTCTCTTTGAAGAGAACAGTTCTTCATACTATATTATAATCACGGTCGTGTACTGTCAGCAGCTTTAGCATCTCTTCTGGCAGCGACAAAAGTTTGAGTGCAACTAAAGCTTCTCTTTTGGTAGTGACCATGTTATATGGCTCATGGTTTGCATGGGTCGTAGCTTTCATGTTTCATAGGTCATGGTTTTTACGTTATATGGTCGTGTTTGTCAGTAGCTTTAGCCTTTCTTCTGACAGTGACATAAGTGAGAGTGCAACTTTAGCTTCTCATATGACAGTGACTGTGTTTTATTGGTCGTAGTTGTCAGGTTATATGGATCGTTGTTGTTACGTTATATGGTCGTGTTTGTCGTGGTTATAATGGGTGGTGGTTGTCATGTAATATGTGTCGTTGTTGTTATGTATTATTGGTCGCGGTTGTTGCATATTCACCATGACTCATGTTGTATTGTAATTATAATCGCGGATAACAACTCAGGAAACTAGCTCCATTTTTCTAATATTTCTTTATTTTATTTTATAATTATTATTATTTTTGCTTGTGATAATGTAATGTGAACTGTAATATATATATATATATATATATATATATATATATATATATATATATATATATATATATATATATATATATATACACACGCTTATTATTTATTGATTCATCAATTTTGGTGGATGCAAACCACTTTTCAATATGTATGCTAACCTTGATCAATTGTGCATTTTAACCACGACCCATATAGGAAAATGTGTCCCAACGGGTCATGCTTATCATGACAATATGATCATGATTGAAATGTCATATAGTTCGTCTATCTCATTAGTTCATGGTTGTCAGTGCTAGATCAACAAAGATGACAACCACGATCCCTTACAGCTAAGTCCCATATCAACTATGACCAATGATTCACGTATACCACGACCCATATAATGCGACAACAACGACCCACATACCAATTTGTCAGGGTCCATGTATCATGACAACCATGACCCATACAACCTCACAACCCTTACCCATATACAATGACAGTGGTGTATCATGACAAACACGACCCAGTGTGGACGATAATCAATAGCTTTTATGCATATGAACCACGAACTCAAAGATTGGAATAGTGTTCATAACATAGGTCGTGGTTTTTGTGATATATGGATCGTGGTTGTCATGACAATCGGTCGTGCTTTACTTAGTGTCGTGGTTGTCAACAATGCTCCGGTATGGATGATAACCACGATCCATTGCAAATATGACAACCATGATCCATGCAAGACGATAATTACGATTCTTATAACATGACAGCCACAAATCAATTAACAACTACGATCAATGCTTCACTTTAACCACAAACCATATAACATGACAGCCACGAATCAATTGACAACTACGATCAATGCTTCACTTCAACCACGAACCATATAACATGACAACCAGGATTCATATTTCATTATAATCAGGACCTATACAACATTACAACCATAATCCATATTCTAGTCCGTCGTGAAATGTCCTATTCTATTTTCCAGCAAACGAACGTGATATTTTGAAACTTGACAATAACGATCCATATAAAATGACAACCACGATCTACCGAATATGATATCTACGATCCATTTAATAGGATAACAACGTGTAACGCCCGTGAAAAATCCGTACTTGGGTTCGAGTACCGATTTGACCCGAAATCGCGTAGAAATAATTTCCATGGAAATTAAGCGTAAGTTAGCTAGCGCAACGCTAGAGTAGCTGGAAAATAGTCCCTGATCACTTTAAATATGTTCTGCAAGACCCAAATCGAGTAGAACAGACAACTCTACAATACTCTATAACCTCAGATCAAACTCTAAGCGGGTTTGTCCTCTGGACCACGTTGAACTTTTGTATTGGATTTAGACCGCGCGTCGAAGGTCCGATACCTCCTATCTTAGACCGTTAGGACCGCCCAGCTGGACTTGACAATCATCTCGAAAATTAAGTCAAACCGATAACCACAGACTATTTCGTTGAACCCGGACTGAAGCGACCGCGAATAGGGACGGATTTGAAATTTCAAATTCAAATCTGGCACACGACTTGACGCGTCAGTATTAAGCATTCTGACCGTCAGAATTCATCTAGATTACACCCTCGGATCAGGAAAAATTTCTATTTATTATCATGAGACTTTAGGCCCTGATCTACGTGCGGTGACCGCTGAACTGAAACTGGTCCGCCACGTACGATCTGCGAACCCTGCCAGACTGAAAACTTAATACGAGCTACATCTGGTACACATGAGCTTAAGTCTGATCACAATCGACCAGGGGACCACCAGAAAGCAGTTTTTAGACCGAAACAGCCCCGAAATGGATAGGCATCAAGTAAACTTCGTCCCGGAGCCTATTTCCGACGATTTCAAGCTAATAAAAGGGGTTGAAACCCTCATTTCTCCCTTCCATCCGAAAATCACAAACCCTAGGAGAAAAAGAGAGAGAGTTTGAGAGAAAGAGAAGGAGAGAATTTCCCCGCTTCCGAGCCCCTGACAGTTTCTGCTTCAACACTTCTTTCCAATCACCTGGCTGGTGATTTCTCCACTTTTTCAGGTATAAAATAACCCCAAAAACTTGCTGATTTGGGGTTTACTTAGTTGCATAACATGTTAGCTAACGTATTCCATAAATCAGGCTCTCCTACTGCCGTAGACGAAGCGTACACGCTCCGTTCAAAATCCTGCAACCGTAAGAGACTAGGTGAGGATTTTAGACGCTTTGATTGACGGTTTACAACGCTTTCAATGTCGTTTAATAGTAGATTATCGACGGCATCACCGTTTGACATGTACAACATGCTCTCCGTTTCCTGTTTCGTAAATTAATGAAGAATATGAGATTTAGGGCATTTTAGTCATTTGTACGAAGTACGGTCTACATGCATATTTTGCTGACGTGATTGACATGGTTTGTCGCCGCATTAGAGAGTTAGGAATGCTTGCATAACCAGTTTGGCGAAGAGATTCGCCAAGTTGCGCACTTTGGGTCGACATACTATATGTGGACTTAAGTGTGTAGTGTATGTGTTTGTATAAATGCTTGTATTAGTATGTATTGAATTGAATGATGTTATGTAGTAGTTTGAGATTGATTTCATGATTAAAATGCTGACCTAAATGATTTCCTACATGTTTACCTTATGCATGATTGCATTACATGCATAGAAAGTATGCCTTGAAGATTTGCTTAAGTTGAATGTTATAACATGTGTTAACATGTTCACATGATGTATTTCAATTCCAATACCTTTGCGTATAGTGCTGATAGGATTCCATAGATGTGTGGGACTAGACTTAGTCCAGGCAGTCGGTAACCGAGCGAATTCGTGGCTGACTGGTCATAGCCACGAACGACGCGTCGATGAACGTGATTCGTGTTGAGAGTTGGCGGCAGTGGTTAGGCCACGCGAAGTGTTTTACGCACTTCATGTCGTTCGACTTGAGATGCGATCGCGCTAGTCGAGCCCGTCAAGTAACCCGACTGGCCGATGTATGTTCACCTTGTATGTATCATAACTGCTTGAACCTAGGGTACTGAACTTACCATTGTAAACCCTGTTAACCATGGTACCTTGATCCACGAAGACTCATGAGCCGGGCATGGTGGTATGGGACACCGTGGTCGAGCTGTCGGCCTACGCTGGGGCCACAAACCTCCCCGTAGTGACCAGTGAGCACCTTGACTCGTGAGCAGATTATGGTGGTATGGGACACTATATTCTAGCTGTCGGCCTACACTGATCAGGCGACGAGCCCTTTGTAGTGACCGCGAGCGTATTCTGAGTCCACGGGAGGCGACGACCCTTCCGTTGCAGTAGAGTACGGTAGGCCTGTATTGATAAGGTGATGGGGGAGCGGTGCAACGAGTGCGAGCAACAGCCCTGGCAGCCCTTGCAGTGACCTACGAAATATACATCGTATGAGATTACTAGGAGTGACGACCCTAGACAGGATCTGTGTTGGGATTGATACAAGGGAAGTACCTTAGTTTCCCAATCCTGCTGTTTGAATGGACTAATAACAACTTGAAAATCATATCACCATAGCATTGCATGTGCCTGGAAGATGTGGAGCACTTTAGGGAGTGTGGCATGCCGCGGTCGTAAGATGTTGCCGCATGAGGGTGATCGTCGGTGAGGGCATACATCACGTCATATCATCTTGCATTAACAACAGTATTAAGATTGTCTGATTTACTGCTTTACTATTATCGCGTGATTGAATTGTGAACATGTTAATCTTTGCTCTATGATTCCACTGAGTTGATCACTCATTCCCACGTTACGGGATGGTGTTTGCAACACCCACCAGACCCTGTTGTAGCTGCAGGTGAGGACGAGATCCAGGAGGCGGAGCCAGAGATCGACGAGGACCAGGATGAGTTCTCATATATGCAGTATCATGACGGCTTCCCGTAGGTGACCTGGATCGAGGGGACATCAGTGGGACTTTCCTTTTTGAACATTATTCTTTTGTTATGTATATGTACATGAGACTCAGAGATGTAGTCATACTTTGGAGACAGATGAGATTACTTTGTTTTTCCATACAGTGATATATACATTGTTTAGTCTTCCGCTTGCTTTTATCACTGGATCTGAAGTATGAATTGCAGTTTTGGTATACTTTTACTCATGTGAATGCTTTAAATCAGACAACATTGAATCATAACCATTTTTGTTGCATAAGTGACGGTCTGGAACTCGGGAGTTGAGTTTATACACGACCCTCGATTTTCAGGGTGTTACACAACGTTCCATAACAGATGACAACAATAATCAATAAAACATGAAGTCCACGACCATAGCAATCGACACACGATCCATGTAGCTTTGACAACCTACGATCCATATATCTTTGTTTGTACGGAAGTAAAATATTGCACGAGCATACATGAAAGATGGCGTGCTAAATGTGGAAATCTATTGGTTAAACTGTTGTGGTCCATTAGATTGTAATATTTTGATCATTCTTTACATTTCTTTATGTTAGAAATAAAATGGACGGTGCGGATCAGAGAAAAGGCACTTCGATGTGACTTACGGAACACCGACTATAACTTAACGCATAACATCAACGAACGTTTCTACGGATGCCTACGAGTTCATTCGAAACGCAGAACATCAACGGATGCATTTACGAACTTTTACAATTCCTAACGCATAACTTCATCCGCTTCTCTCCATACGGAATGACGACTATATATATACTGCTGCTCCTTCTTGAGGACCCCTAGACTTTTTATCTATCCCTAACCTAACCCTTTGTCTTTTTTCTGAATCTTTTTCATTGGGCCCCTCCATCACCACTCAACAAGTACATCTACAAGTTCAATGCAGCTCAGTCAATAAAAATGACAAAGCAAGGTAATGGTTTACAGAGACGGTATATGGTGGTTATTATGTTAGTGGGTCTGGACTGTGAACCACGACCCAATGTATATGACTATAACGAGATGTATAGCATGATAATGATGATCGTTGTTGTGATCAGTTGTGATATGCTAAATGGATCGTGGTTGACAGGGTCTGTTCATCGTGACCCACGTGTTATGTGGGTCGTCGTTGTGAACCAAGACTCAGCGCACAAGACATCAACGATATGTATGGCATGACAACCATGATCATTGCCATGATCGTGGTATGTTGCATAATGGGTCGTAGTTGACAATTTGACTGGATCGTGGGTCACATCTTCTACGGGTCGTGCCTGTGAACAACAACTCAATGTAGACGACAACAACGATCTCTATGCCATAACAACCATGATAGTTGTTGCAAT
Organism: Magnolia kwangsiensis; assembly: GCA_037074715.1. Classification (NCBI taxonomy): domain Eukaryota; kingdom Viridiplantae; phylum Streptophyta; class Magnoliopsida; order Magnoliales; family Magnoliaceae; genus Magnolia; species Magnolia kwangsiensis. Next base: position 39,231,657 of record CM073583.1, on the reverse strand, counting down.
CGTGGTTGATTTTCCTAATGGATCGTTGGTTACAGTCACATGGACGACTTCACCAAACCCTGTAGCACGACTATCAGATGACAGCAACGATCCAGAATAGATGACAACACTGAACCGGTTAGCATGATAACCACACTCCTTTAAATGTCGTTATAAACACGACCCTACTCGAATTTCAATCCCAATCTACTGTGTGGTACAATTACGACCCATGTTAGATTTTGTAAGACCATCATATTATTATTAATTAACAATCCACAGCCATATTGGAATGCAGGTCGAAAGAAGCCAACCATGACCACCTGCTTAGACTTTAAAAGGGCACAGGTCTCTTCCAAGTGCTTCGTCAAGTTTCTGAAAGTCTTGGTTGCAGATATGGAGAAGAAACCTGATAGAAAGAAACTATTTAGAGACACATGTTTTAGATTTCTGCTGGACTTTCCACTGACTGATTGGACGACACAGTCTCATATCATACATTGCCTGATTCAAAGGCATGTTGGTGATAAGAAATTCAATGTTTAAGGCACCAAGATAAGATTTACAGAGCTCAATTTTACTCTAATAATGGGTCTGAAGTTTGGACCACTTTGCATAGATGGTGGCAGTCGTGCCGAGGTCGGAAGTGCAGAGACAGGAAAAGGCATTAGAATACCTACCTGAGAGCTGTGGGTGTTAGTAAAAAAAATAGAAAGAAGCCTATTTGTCACTCACCGATAGAGACGAACATATGGACGTAGTGAAGCTGGCTCTAATAATCCGTGTTGAGAGTTTATTGGTTGGATCTCCGCAAAAGAATAACTGTATTGATACGTTTATAGACATGGTTGATGACTTAGAATATTTTAATAACTACCCCTGGGGCACTGTGGAGTATGATTTTTTGAAAAATGGGGTTAACGTTGCGTCCGACATTATTGGGGTGGAAAGGGCGACTGACCAGTACCCCAAATCATACAACATATGTGGATGCGCGTATGCCCTACAAGTACATCATTATTGTCCTGATTCATACTTGAGTTCGAATTGTTTCCTTTTTCCTCCACACATGTTAACCAATAAGGAATGCATGAGAATTGTTCTTATACAGGTTTGGGCCTATGAACGATTCCCTCAACTCACTGGTGACAGTAAGTGGGCCATTAGAAGACTACCTACAAGGATTCCTCGAATCCTAAATTGGGTTTAAAAGAAAACAGGTAGATATGAAATCATATCCGTCATATTCACAGCTGTGTCGGTAAGATTTTTTCAATTGGTATTGTAATTTGAATCATGCAGTATGTTTATAATTAGTAAATGATTTAATTCTACTCCTGCAGGTGGTGATAGCTTCAGAGCTTCGACCAACGGTCGAAGAAGCAGAGACCGAGGTTGCCAGGAGTATAACTGTCGACGACATTCATACGAAGGATAATGCTCCGTGATCAGCACCCATGGCAGAGACAACGAAGGATGACGAAAGAAATAAAGGTGAGGTTGATCTTACAGCCTCCCTCTTGGAAATGAAAAAACAACTGAGCTTGATGGAAAATCTGCCCATTTGCGAAATGTATTGAAAGAAAATAAAAAAATAAGATCCGTAATAAGGAAATCTAATAAGCGGTTTGATTTCCTTGCCACTGAGGTGCAACGAATAAAGGGTGAATTGAAGCAGATTAATGAGTTCGGAGTAGCAATAAAGCACCTCATGGGGGATTATGCTTCTTTACAAGAAGTGACGTCGATGAGAGATGATATGAATACAAAACACGTACGTGAAATCTCCTTGCTTCATCCAACCTATTTGTTAATAGTTTACTGTAAATGGAATTGAAAATGGATCGTGGTTGTTATCCACACAGGATCGTTATTATCATACAGGTAGGGTCGTGGTTTTTACGTACCTAGGTTCTATGACCCAACATTGATGACCTAGGGTCGCAGTTTCCGTGTAACGTGGTTATTAGTTTAAATGAAATATGGATCACTCTTATCACACACAATGGATCGTGATTTTCATCCATGATGTATCGTGTGGTTAAACTATGACCTAACATGGATGACAACCACGACCCATTGGTTGTAATAACCACGACCCTATTCTCGATCGTAGCGGTTACCCACATATCTTTCAACCACGATCCAATACGGACATTGTCTCTTTGATCAGCCATCTCACTGTAGAAAATGCTTCACTGCATGAGAAAGTGGAGCAACATAGAGAGGAGATCAATGCTTCACTGCAGGAGAAGGTGAAGTAGTATAGAGAGGAGATCAATGCTTCACTGCAGGATTAGGTGAAGCAACTCAGGGAGGAGATCAATGCTTCACTGCAGGAGCAAGTGAAGCAACTTTGGGAGGAGATCAATGCTTCACTGTAGGAGAAGGTGAAGCAACTCAGGGAGGAGATCAATGCTTTACTGCAGGAGTGGGTGAAGCAAATTAGAGAAGATATCAATTCTTCACTGCAGGTGCTGGTGAAGCAACTCAGAGAGAAGATCTAAGCAATGAAGGTATATGAAGTTGAATCTATCCTTAATCATTGTTATCAGACACCAGGGGTCATGGTTGACATGCACACTGAATAGTGGATGAGTCGTGATTGACATAACATGATAGTCTTCTATCTAGACCAAGGACGTGGTTCCTACGAGACGTGGATCATTATTGTCATTCAGTGTGGATGTTATTATCATCCATTGCGATCGTTATTCTCATCCAATGTGGATTATGATTATCATACATATTGGATCGTTCGTGACATCCACGAACCTCCATGGATGTGAACCACGACCCACTATGGACGACAACAAGGCTCCAGTGGCCGTAATAACTATTTCTAATATACGATCTCATTATAGGACAATGTTCATTCGACCAGCCCTTTGATCGTAGAGAATGCTTAACTGCTGGAGCAAATGAGGCAGCGTGGGAAGGAAATACAATGGATAAAGGTATATAAAATTAAAATTTTCCCTTGTCATATTTTGTCGTTGTTGTGTTCCTTTTTTAGGTAGGGGTCATGATCCAATGAGGGTCGCTATTACATGGCCTTGCCCATTCAGCTAGTGTCACGCCCCAAACTCGAAAACTGGATTTATAAAATTTTCGATCGCTGAATCTGGCGTCGACAGCCTCCGTAAAGCCCCATTCTCGGCTCTCAATGCCCATTCGCCAGGTTTCGATCCTGGGATGCTACGAGGAGGATTTTCAATGTCAGTTTGATTCGTTATAAGCATAACCAAAGGTATAACCCACAACAATAACTAAAAACTCTATTACATTTCCACTATGATAAAAAACTTTACAAGTACAATGAGCATAAAGGGAAATACAATGATAATAGGCCAAAAGCTCCAAAGTAATCTGCCACGCACTCAAGCCTCAGCGCTGCTGCAATCCAATGTCACCTGCACGCAATGGTCGTGCATAAGCTTATAGAAAACTTAGAGGGTAGTGAAAGTGTGTGCGCAAGGTAGTAATATGATAATAAAATATCAGAGTAATGCGAAATATGCTGATGAATCCATGAATACTATTGGCCGTACCAAGGCCATGTGGTGCAAAGTATGAATGATGTCGGCCATACCAAGGCCATGCAATGTGAAATGTAACTCAAGCATATAAATCATCTTAGTTCACATATCAATACAGCTCAAATCTGAGATATCACCGGGGTTTAGTACACTTTAAACCAGATCGCTGCCCCATCAAGCGCAATACGATAAGTGGAAGAGATCTCACTATCCGCTTGCCAATATCAAGCTCGACTCATCGATAGCGGACCCATTCCTCGAGCTGGTCAGACTCATCCTAGCTTTGTCCTCAACTCTCAGGTGGGTAAGGCCGCATCTCCTTCCAACTGACCACGACACAGTGAAAAGTGCGACCGTCTGGTAATCGGCACTCGGCACTCCTATACCTACTTGGCCTAGATGTTGGAGCAACCTCTTGGTACCATAACAGTTTAAAAACTTTCACCTAGGGATATCTATAGCACCCCATGTAGAATAAAATTTCTGATATCCAATCCTGCCAACCACGATGCGTCTGTGGAGGCTAAGGCCTCGATGTCACTAGGGCGTACAGTAACCATATTACACAATGCGAAATGCATGAATCACACTATCCAATCATGTAGTAAATCCTGCGCGTATCGTGCACTCATGTAGGGCAACACTGCCTAATCAGGGTCCCATTAACAATCTGTCCGAAGGCATATGCTATGATCAGTCACTTCTCATATCAAGCATACATATGATGCGTATGATCATGAGTCATGGAACTATAGTAAGCATGTTATAAAGCAATACACTATCCTTACAAAGCATATGTGCCTAGACGACCTATACATAACAAGTATGGGCCTAACAATGGGCCTTAAGGAGAGTCATAATGTGGACATCCAACCAACATTACACTCGCAATGTAGACGTCAAACCAACATTGCTCCCAAGGCACAATCGTCGTAAACATCGTTACATAATCCATGTTGGGATCACACATTGTAATGGACCTTAGGTACATCTCATTGGGCCTTAAATACATCAAATGGGCCATATCATATGGACCTTTTATTCATCAAATGGGCCACATAAATGGGCCGCACCAATGAGCCTTATATGCATTGCAATGGGTCATAACCCGTGGGCCTTAGATTGCATTCAATGGGCCTAATCCCATGGGCCTTGGGATATATCAAATGGTCCAATCCCATGGGCCTTTTAATACACTAAATGGCCTAATTCCATGGGCCTTAGAATACATCAAATGACCCCATGACATGGGCCTTATATCCACATCAAAGTGGGCCCCAAAGAACTACTACAACTACATTAAGATGGGCCCACTTGGACTATGGATCTGGCTCATCTTAGCCTCAAGTTATAAGCTTTTAAAATAAATAGACGGTTTGGATTCAACACATGTATCATGGTGGGGTCCACATGAGCTAAGGATCTAACTCATTCTTTAGCTCATGTATGAGCTTTCAAAATAGGTGGATGGATAGGATGCAACGCATGCATCACGGTGGGCCCCACTGTCATTAGACAGTGTGAATTAAACACATGCATCAGGGGTCCACCGTCCAGGAGGACGGTTTGAATAAAACCCATATATTGTGATGGGTTCCACCGTCCACACCAGTGGACGGTGTGAATAAAAATACATACATCATTGTGGGTTCCCATAAGGGGCCCACCGTAGTATTTACTTACCATCCAGACCGTTCATAAGGTCACAGGCGTCAGGATGAGGAGGAAAAACAAATTTCATATTGATTCAAAACTTCTGTGAACCCAAATCTGGGTTCCAATGGTAGAGGTTCAATCCCACTATTTCCTTCAATGTGGGCCACCTGATTATGGATGCAACTGAAAGTCGGAGGGGGCCCACTCCAGGAAGGGACCCATCACATGAAAGGATTGAATAGAAAATACACATCATGGTGGGGCCCACGACTGGGGCCGTGGTACTCTGTCCGCCCACCCGCTCGTGCGCAGTAGGCGCTGCCTGCACCTCTGGCAGCAGCAGCGACCTGCTGCTTCTTATTTTATTTTATTTTTGGTTTTCGGTGGTTGCTGAGGTTTTTCCTCAGTGGAGCCCACATCGGAAGTATCCACTCTGTCTATTAGTTCCCATTTCTTAAGACAAGCCTAATGAGTCCAATATCCAGTATAATCTGGTGTGTGGACACATCATGTGAGCTTCTTAACGGCGAAAACCACCGTTTTCCAAGCTATGGCCCACCGGAAGGTCGGATTGGCCCCATTTTTCGGCTCAACGCTTAAAAGGGTCTGAGGAAAAGGATGGACGGTGTGGATTGAATACATACACCAAGGTGAGGCCTATATGAGTGGGTCACCCCACAAGCTTGGAAACAAGCTGATATTTGTGTTTTTCCAACCCACGTCCAGCGTCCCTAGACGCTGGACGTTACACTTAAATAAATTAGAGGTGGGCCTTGCTTATGGTGGGCCACCTCACGGAGGATGGTGTGGATACAATACACACAAAGTGGACCCCACTTGTAGATGGTTTGGATAGAATACAAGCCTCATGGTGGGGTCCATTCAAGTGGGCCACACAATCATATCATGATTTCACAAAAGAAAATGAAATAGAGAGGGAGAGAGAGAGATAGAGAATGGGACACGCGTGATGGAGGGACCCCGACACTATGGGCCCTCCCTTGCAACCAAACATACATCAAGTGGGTCCCATTACACATGGGCCCAATAAATCTAAAATCCAACGGTGGAGATCCCTTCTCCACTAAAGTAGACGGTCTAGATGACCCTAGATATTCAAGAAAATAAACATCATGATGAGGTCCACGGAGAATGGCCCCATCATGGAATGATCATGATGATCCTAGTGTGTCATCGACCACATCTTAGGGTCCCAAGTGAGATCTAAACCATTGATCGGTTGGCCTCACTTGGCCCATCTTAAACATATGAAAAACTACTATTATCAAGCACCCACCGTTCGATCTTCTTGCTCCTATGGGTTCCTTAGCTCCTTAGCTTCGATTCTAACGGAGGAGATGAGAAATGGATGGCTAGGATGGGAGATCTTAGGATGGAAAGGTGAGCCACACTTGTGGCTCTCTTGGAAGAAAGGGAGAGGCTCATACGTATGGAGTTTCTTTTGCTTGGATTTGAGTTTGAAAATGAGAGAGAGAGTTGGAAAGAGAGAGGTAGATGGATGGGTGATGGAGTGATGGATGTGGTGGTGATGGGTGTAAGAACTTTTTGACTTTTGTGGCCTTTTGTGTAAGAAAGGCATGGCTTGTGTAAGAATTTTTTGACTTTTGAGGCTTGCTTGGGAATGGGTAAAAGTTTATGTGTACTTGATATGTACTTGACACATTGATGGATTGATGGATTGATATGACAAGTCGTAGAGATTCCCTTGGGTTTCGCAATACGCGGCGTTTTTCTTGCACCGAACGTTGGCCCACATCTCCTGACCAGGGTATCGCCTCGGTGCACGAGTCATGGCATCAGAACCGCGACGACGGCGTGGTCGCTATGGTAAATGTCTTGGGTTGAGTCGATACGGGTTGATGGCATACGAATCAGGGTCATGCGTAAATATCGCTTAAGGGTCGAAGGTTGCCGGAATTCGACCTGTAAGACCACGGAAGTCTATGAAACGGTATGGTCTAAGATATGGGTCTTTTAGCTAGTCCTCCCGTTCATGAGAATGCTTACTTGAATGAAGCTTAGAGAGGAGCTACAAGCAATAACTGTATACCATTAAAAATTGGTCGTTGTTGTGTTCCACCTTAGATCATAGTTAATGTCAACAGCTCCAATTTCGAGGCTGGGATCAGCCAGGTCTCTAGATTTGAAGCTAGGATGACCATCTTAAAGATAAGAATGTTGTGCTATGGGCGCAATTGTACATGGAATTACATTTGGATTGTGGTTTACATCAGACATTATATTATGAACTCCATAAATACTATGTCATTTTATTACATCTCAACATCGTTACCCCACAACTGAGTGAGGAAGGGAGACCAAGTTGCGTTGCAGTAGATCCAGACACAGCTCTAACTATAATAGAGCCTCGTCAGGGGCCCATTGAACTCCACCGAGCTCTAACCGATGCTGAAGAGGATAATTTGAGAGCTGTCAGAGAATCAGGTTCACTCGTCTGGTTGAAAAGTGTCTATGACCCAAATTCATGGGTCGATTCTGAGGTAAGTTTATACCCTTTCTCCTTCATTGTTTCATATTAATGTATGAATATTATAGTTATATGAGACATTTTTCATGTTACGTACGCCATAGACATATACCTAAGATACTTATCAGCGCGTCACGACCATCGATCATGAGGTAAACAGGACTGCGCATTTGTCTTGTTGTTATTTACGGCAATGTGAATTTGAGGACCATAACTGTCTTTAAAACGTAATTAATCATTTCTGTTTCTAACAATATTCAACATATTAATAGCAATACATGGAACAACAACTTGAGTTGCTGCGAACTTATGGAGTTGGGAACCATAAGGATCGTGGGACCATGAAGTCTGAAAGGTTGTGTGAAGTGCTTATAGAAATATTCAACTGTAAATCGAAACCTCTATGGAAGTATGATGTGGTAAGATCTTAGTTTCTTACATATTGACTTAAATGATTATATCCATATTTGGAAGGGAAATGTTTTAACTGTTGTCATATTTCTTGTGCTTCAAAGGTGTACATCCCTCTTAATGCGAGGGGGCAACACTATCTGATGGCTGCTGTTTATCCGAGGAAGAAAGTGGTCACTTTGTACGATAACTTGAGTATCGAATTACAAGAGAAAAATAAGATGGTCGTCACACAGGTAACGAACGGACTGAGGTGGTTATTCCATGTTCTTGATGACAGATTCGTTAAGTGGGAGAAGTCATGGAATGTGAAGCCATCCACTGACAGGCCTACGCAACCGAACTCGGACGATTGTGGCGTATACATGCTGAAATATATAGACTTCTTATACAGTATGAGTGTAATTGACTTTACGCATATAAGTTCTATTCTATTAAATATGCATCTACATTCAAGTTTGACTGCTTTGTACTTTGTTTTATGATTAGCTCATTCTGATTCTGGAGGAGGAAATTCTAAAATTTAGAAAGACGATTGCATATGACTGTCTGCAGCAGACAAGAGCAGAAGGTGTCGAGTTCCCAAAAAGACAAGGAGAAGAGGTGTCAGGTAGACCAGCGAAGAGAGCCAAACACTGATTTGATGTTGAATGATGAATGGATTGCTGTATTTGATGTTTGTTTTTCTTATTATGATCCATAATGGGTTAGTGAATGAGATGGGTAGTAATTGTCCGTGAACAATTTGAAGTTGTATTGCACTTTGGCTATCAGCCACGTTGGTTAACATGCACAATGTATCGTTGTTGTGTATGTGTGGTTGAAGGTGCATGCCAAACACGATCCATACATGGCGACAACCACGACCCCCATAACACTAGAACCATGACACATATTATGTTACAAGCACGATCCTTCTAACATCATAACCATGACCGGTCTAAAATAATGAATACTGTCCATAAGAACAGCGAGACAGTCTCTGCGACAACCACAAAACTGTCATGTGATCTGATACCGTGGTCCACATGCATGTTAGATCGGGATTACTGTCCACGTTGGATTGTGGTTATCACGCATGTTTTTTTATGGTTCACATCCATAACTTTAATTCGGACCTCTGATAAGCCTGCATGACATATCTATCTACATGATGGGAAGTAATGGAACCGAGTGCAGTACCACAACCCCTAAGCAGGAAAACCACGACTCATAATACACGAGAAAGACGATCCGTAACAGCCTTCAAGTCATGATCCATATACCGTCACACCAGCGGCCCATGTAACCGGACTACCACAGATTATGTACACTACCTGGCTCATGGATGGCTTAGTGCTGATGTATTTCATCCATGGCGTATATAATCCCTTCCATGCCGTACATGTTGAAACAACAATAACAGATCCAGGCAACATGACAAACACGATTCATATAACATGGCAAATATAGTGAGACAAAACACATGAATGGGCGAAGAGTTTTATATTCACCCTTGTATTTATTTATAGAGAGGCGTGGTTGAGAAATAATCCTATGAGCTTTAAGTGCATGAAAAATCTGGCCATCCACATATATTGATCTGTTCTCATTTAAGTGTATGAAAATCTGCCCATCAACGTTAGGACATTGCATACGTAGATATCGAAAATTCCATATATATATGTGTGTTATGGTTATAAACATGTGGAGAACAAGTTCGTGGGTGAATTTATTGTTGTTATGAGAGTAGTTTTTGAGATTATTGCAAAGAGAACGACTGGATCGTTAGTCGTGTTAATATTGGTTGTTGTTGTGTATTACTATTTTCGTGGTTCATATATGTAATAGATCGTGGTTGTCATCCATGTTCGATCATTGTTGACAAACGTGCTTAAGAGAACTACGATGCATACGTGGTCGAAACCACGATCAATGCGTCATGGCAGCTACGATCCCCATGTCATGGCAACCATGACCTGTTAAAGCAGTTATAAGGGTCGTTTATTCTTGTGATATTGTAAAATTAAAGAAACTAGCATAGTCTTACGCATCAGCAGCTTCACTTCTGGCAGTTACTGTGTTATATGGGTCGTGTTTATAATGTACAAGGGTCGATGTTTAATTTTTATATTGTCGTGATTGTAATGTTATATGGGATTTAGTTGCCATGTTATATGGATGGTGGTTGTCATCCTGCCTTGATGGTGGTTGTGGATCATAAGATTCTGCAACTTATATGGTCGTGGTCCTCATGACACCTGAAGTGGTTTCCATGTTGTAGGGGTCCTGTTCCTCATAAGGTCGTGGTTGTCGAATGCGATCCAACATGGACGAGAACCACAATCCACGACAACTGTGTGTCACGACCAACTTAACAAGTATATTGTTATTCATGGTGTTATGAGATGTATATGGATCGTGGTTCTGGTGTTATATGGGTCGTGGCGCGCATGTTTCATGGGTCGTGGTTTTAGGGTCATAAGCGTCGAGGTTCTCATGTTTTATTATTTGTGATCCATCGTCGATAAAAAATCACGATCCACTGTGCATGTTATTCACGTGGATAATAAAGGGTTGTGGTTCTCATACACACTGAGTCGTAGTTATCATGTTATATGGATCATTGCTGTTATGTAATATGGTCGTGTTTGTCATGGGTCGGGGTGGTATTGGGTCATGGTTGTTATGTAATACTTTTCGTTGTTGTAATGTACTAATGGTCGCGGTTGTGGCTTTTTCACCACGACCCATTAGCTGACAACCGCGGAAACTGTGCCACATTCTCCATTTTCATGCAATCGCACTAAAGTTACCACTTCCCCGTAAAAATTGGTCACCAAGCATGACCCTTCGTTATCCGTGCGAATCAGCACGACCATTTGAAATCGGCACCTTGACCATTGAATGGCCATCCTATAAGAGTGGTTCTTTGGTGATACTTCCCCAAACCAATTCATGCATTTATGTACCCTCTCGTTCAAAAAAATGGAGCAGATAATCGAAGAAATAATAGAGCCCCTATCGCATTCTTCCTTTATTCGTGATCCCTTCTCCCTCCTCAGGGATGCACACGATCTCCCTGACGCTCAACGGCCTCCATAGGAAGTTCTGAAGACAATTTTAAAACTACGCCAACTCAACAATTTCAACGGGCACCCAGCCATCGAAAAAAGGTTCGGACATGGTATGCGTGGACATTGAATATCCCATTCCTTGCCGCGTAGGCTTTTAATAAGTATTTTCATTGGCCATCCATCAACTGGGATCAAAAGAATGAGAGAACTTGACATAAAACCATTCAAGGCAGCATAAATCTCAGGTTGGCCACATAAAATGAAATACTAGGAATAGAAACATCCACCGTTGAAAGCTTATTGAAGCTGACAATGATGTCTATAGGAAATTCCACCCGTTCATAGGGTTATTTTCATATGAGCCATTAATTTCGGCCTAGGCCTTATCATATGTCCTTGTGCTCTGATCTTTTGGCATGTCGGCGTTGGAATGATGAAGTAATTAGTTTTGGCTGAGAAGCACAAAAGGGGATCAACAACAAGGTGAATCAGAGCAATCAAAAAAGTAATATCTACAAACGGAGGTTCGATGCAAGATTGCTGGCTGAAGAGAAAACTTCTTCCTACTGTAAATCTCATCATGGTCGCAGTTGTCAAGTTAAATCAGTCGTGGCTTTTGTTCATGTAGCAGAAATTAGAACTATGAAAATATGTTCCCTACTGTATGTAAAATGGGTCGTGGCTTGCATGCTACATGTGGCGCTTATTCCGGAAGCTCGTTCTGAACCCAAAGGAGAGGTCGTAGTTTTGAACCACCGAATATGAGAGTGATTTTCAGTTAAATTGGTCGTGGCTATTACAATGTTCGTAATCGACAAGTTAAACAGGTCCTGGTTTTTACGTTTACATGTTGTTGTCTGTCAGCAGCTGCCACGCATCTCTTCTGGGAGTGACGAGGACGGATTGCAACTTCATGTTCATGGGTCGTGGTAGTCATGTAATTTATGTCATTGTTGTAATGTAATAACGGTTGCGGATATTGCACGTTCACCATGACCCATATTAATTATTGTCTTGGAGGACAACTACGTACTTCTCTTCGACGTACTCAATGAAATTTATAAAATGTTCCCTCATTACCATCCACTTAATTCCAAGTTTTCTTCTTACAATCACGATCCATTAAACAATCACAACCCAATGTACAAGAGAGCCACGATCACACGTAACTGTCGTCGTTGCCATATACATTGGTTTGTGATTCCCAACCACCGTCAATGTAAGCGACGACCACGACCCGTTTCTCATCTCCTCCATGACCATTTTCCGTGATTTGTTTCTATGGGTCGCGGTTAAAAAGTACAAGAATAAGTGGTTATTCTCCACATTGGATCGTGTTTAAAATGCACCAAGGTTCATGAATCAATATATATATATATATATATATATATATATATATATATATATATATATATATATATATATATATATATATATATATATATATATAACAAGTCAAATTACATTATCGCAGGCAATAAATTTGTAAAATAAACCAACGTAGATAGCCTCGGCCTCAGCCAGTAGAGACGAAAGTGCATCGACGCCGATTGTGACCCATTTGACGGCATCTAGTGTAGCATCCCCAATTTATGTAATCAGTTACACATACCCAGATGTATAAATATCCACCTTACTAGGGATACGTTGAAAACCTAAGCATAATGAATCAGTGACGACAATATTTTGGGCAGTGTATCAAATAATCAAGTACACAACAGGAGCTTAATAGGCCACAAAGAGTCATCCATTTCGAGGGTATAAGACTTTGTATTATTTTTCCCACGAGTTTTGAAGAACCAGAGTTACGGATTGATGGAACCATATTTACGTAAAATTTACGTGGTTTGACTCAAATTCTAAGTGCTTAAAAATCTCAAATGGTGCCAATGCCCTGATCAAGCAAAGGACCGAAATTTGACGGGATTACGAGTGGATACCAGTAAATCCTATGTACTGCGTAGACAAAGGATCTGTGTATTGAGTTCAAACCTACTACCACCATCTATCCATATCACCTAGAACACAAGATATAGGTAATCCTTAGAGACATGAAAGATGACTTGTATATTAGAAGTAGTAAATTTTGGGGGCGAAATTATGTTTAAGGGGGGTAGATTGTAACGCCCCGAACTTTTCAATGCCCGAGCATCGAAAGTCCTCGAGCGTTACCCAAAAGATCTAATGTGACGTACATATATGTACATTACCAATTTGACTATTCTGGTTTTACGTCCTTGACCTGACATTAATCGAACCGTTAAGGATGATTTCCATTCAGAAGATCAAGACCTTTGACTGTTGATTTTGGTAACAAGATGATCCGTCATGTAAATTTGGTGTACGCACCTCTTCTTAGGTGAATTGGCTAATAACTCTTGATCCAAAATGACTGGGATGTGAGATCTTGTGTAAGAATTGTTTAGGAATGGGCCTAAAACTACATTTAGCCATTTGATTTCACAAATCGCCCCCTAATTAGCAATAATAACGAAAATGCCATTAGCATAAGCCATGAGATTTTCAGATCACGTGATTCCCACTATCCGTTCAATGTGAAATTACATACCATGCCTGTACATCACAAAATAACAGTACAAATCAAATTACAGCCCTTAGGTCATCATATAGGTGGCGTAAATTGAGGAAAATGCCCGTAACCATTGATTTGGGACCACCTGATCTTTGGATATACCCTAATCTTGGGCTCAACACCTCAAAGTGGATGGGAAAAATGAATGGATAGGTTGGATTTCGTGAAGCATAACACTGTGGGCCCTACACGAGTGCCGCGTATGCACCACAGGGGTGCTCTTGCGGTGCACCGTACATGAGGTCAGGTCAAATGGCATTCGACCCGACTGAAAATTCAAAATCGAAGTGGAATCTTCCTCCTCTCTTGTGTCCGGAAGTACAATCATCCACTGGGACGGTTGATGGCCCACCATCATCATCCATTCGGATGATCCAAACTGTTCATTAGAATCAGACAGGATTTCTAACCCTAACCTGACCAAACTGCGCCGTCCGAGCATCCGTAACAATTTCCTGCGATCGCACCTTCGTAACGAGATGATCCGATGGGCATCACCAAAGAACACCTCCTCCTAGCCTAAAACTGGGCACCAAGATCAGTAGATGGAGCAAATTTCTCACATGCACATGATCGTGGACCCACGTTAGATACATAAGAAGATCTTTCGCAGCAAGTGTGGGTGGCAGCGAAAACGTATTGAAACAGGGCCTGCTGCGATGAGATTGGTGATCAAGGGCCAGACCGTAGCCTTGATCCAAACCGTCTATATTTCTTAGAGGAGAGTTTAGATCTCTCCCACGTCGACAAAATAGATTGGATGTGGATGCGGGCCGCTCCAGATCCATGTTGTACGTAGTAAAATTGTGTAACGAGAGGACTCCGGCTGTTGTTATGTATGATGCCGCACGCAGGAATGATCTAGAGACCCGACATCTATAAAAATCTCTCCTGTCTGACTGTGAGAGAAGAGAAAGCATGTGTGAGAAATGTGGGGAGGAAAGGAAGAGAGAAAGAGAGGCTTGCTGCCATCCTTGTTCGCCCAGGCTTGTTGCCATCCAGCAAGAAAGAAAGAAAGAGAAGGAAAGGAAAGAGAAAGAAAGAGAGAAGGAGCTCTGTCCATCCAGCAGTTTCCAGGGAAGAAAGAAAGGAAAGGAAAGGGAAGGAAAAGATAGGAAGAAAGAAAGAAAGAAAAGAAAAGAAAAGAAAAGAGAAAGAAAAGAAGAAAAAGAGCATGAAGGAGAATGGCCTTGGTAGCCGAGTTAACTTGGTGGAATCACCGAGTCAACTCAATGAAAGGATAACACTAAACTCGTTTTGGGCCATGAGTCAGGTAGTGATTGAGGGAAGTAAGCTATTCACATGAAGATTTATATTAAATTTTAATTTGAATAATAGTAATTTAAAGAGGAAATTCTAAGTTAAAAATCTAATCTTGTAATTTGTGTAATCAATGGTTGAAGTCGAGCTTAAAGGGCAGACACTGGTTTTAAAAACATGAGAAGGCACTTCAAATAAAAAAGGTGAGGGTTTTATCCTTTAGGCTTACTCTAATTTAAGTTGATAATTGAATTCTGCCTTTTCCTGTCTTCATGAATTTGAATTCGTCTTTACATGTATCTCATCTGGACTTTATATATTACTTTGAATCTTCCATGTTATTATATGTTTCACCATCAATTATGGCCTTTTCATGCCTTTTATGATATGAATTATCATGTATTCCATGTTTACATGTTCCTTGGGAATTATCCTATTAATTGATTTATTAGCCCTTTTGGGATTATGACATAATGTCAAATACAAGAGAATTTCTCTAAAATTATGTGACGCCATACGTACAAGCCTTGCCCCTGCCTTATCTATTATTGAGTTAACTCTGCCACTCGTCTCTACATTTGAGTTGGCTCTACCACTTGTCTTTATATTTGAGCTGGTTATGCCACTCGTCTTTTTATTTGAGTTGGCTCTGCCACTCTCCTTTTGTTGAGTTGACCATTGTCACTCTTCTCTTGTTATGTTGGTCATTGCCACTTTTGCTAAGTTGACCATTGTCACTCTTCTCTTATTATATTGGCCTTGTGCCGTTTATCTTTAAAGGCATGGGCATGTGTCTTGTTATTCCAGAACCTCCATAATTCAGTTTATATTCTTTATGATTCAGGTATATTCTTTATAAGTGCAAGTGATGTGTTATGAGGTATCACAACTAGTGAATCGATTATCTTATCATGGATGTAATGCGATACGGGTAGCGACCCTCTTGGTTAGCACGTAATTTCGTGGGTTGGTTGGCGTGGTGCACAATCGATGTATGTAAATCGGCATACGTGTTACATCAACTTTTTAGGATTGGATGTCGCAATTAGTTGCTGCATGAACACATCGTGTTACGTAAATCCCTCAATCGCGTGTTGTGTTTTCTTGAGATGTTTGCATAAATCCACGTTAGCGTTGGCCGTGCCGGTGAATATCCGTAGTTATAAGATGCGGGTCGAGCCGGGTTTCTTATGAATTATATTCCACATTGTGTCGATCACTACGTATGATGAACCGCACATACTATGCTAAGCATGCATCTCATGTAGGTTGTTTGCGCATACTGATATCTCATGTATTAGGGGAGTACGAGACGTATTAGTACCCTTTACTTTATTTCTATGAATCTCTTGAATTATTGTTAATCTTAAAGGATAACCTTTACTATGAGTAGGGCATTGACCCTCTCCCAACCGTACAGTTGATGCAGGTGACATACAGATTAAAGGTTTAGAGAACTACTTTCCTATAGAAGATGATCTTGAAAGACTAAGAAGACAATTTTACTATTTAGATTTATACTTCCACAGTAAACTATGATGTTGTAATAAACCTCTCATTAAGAGGGCCTTTGATTATCCTTTTTACATTGATGCAATATAATTAATTATAGTTGATTTCCTTCTTGTGAATGTTACCTTCATGAATGTATTTGGATGTGAACCAAATGAAAAAAAAATAGAACAATTTTCTAAAGCATCCAATTTATACATCATTAACACCCGATTTCCTCAAGCACGAGTACAAACTCTGGCCATGAGAATTTCGGGCTATTACATCTAGAGCATTTGGGTACTATCCTATCTTCACCCTGTGAAGTAATTTGTACCTTTTTCGGTCTCCCAGCAGATCTTCTCGTTTCTGGAGGCTTCATATTCTCGCATAAAACCTTCACTTCCTCTGGATTGTTCCATTATATTCTGTCAAGCACTGAGTAAATCGACTCTTGGTATGTTTTATGATATATTTCATTGAAGTATAATGGAGAGTAGTATTTATACATGTCAAGCTCGTACTTATCACATACCGCTATCACATGAACACAAAGCAGAAGTATTTTCCCAAATTCATTGCTCTTAGATTTACTACATCTGTCATTCCTTGTGCAGTCACTTGGTACTCATCAGCTGAAATTGCAGTGCATTGTGTCTTTCACACCTCCGAGTGATAAAGTTCAGACAGTCTTTTAGATGCCCAAGGAGTCAATATTTCTTTACAAGCCAAGGCCTCATCCCATCGGTGGAGGAAGAAGTGTTGGATTTTACTCCTTATTGATTCGAGGAGTTTAGTGATAGGGTACTCTAGTGCATCTACAAACAATGCATTCATGCTTTTCATGATGTTGGTGGTGACGATGTTATACTATAATCCAGGAAAGAAAGCGGTCGCCCATCTTTCTTTTTCTATACCATTGAGGAACTGATAGGCCGTGGGATTCAACATTTGAATGCATTGCATCATATCTCAAAACGTTGATATCTGGTATGTCTTAACAGCACCCCAAAAGTATTCCCTCATAGAATCATCCGAACATGCCTTCTTCATGTTTTCGAGTATGTGATGAGCACAATATCCATGGATCGCATGCGGGAACATGTTAGGGACTTCACTAACCAATCCTTTGTGATGATCTAACACTATCACTAGTCCTGAAAGATTCCCAATTGTTCTGGATAAAATCTCCAGGAACCACCTCCAGCTATTATTGTTCTCAGATTCTCCGATCCCATATGCCACAGGGAGGATGTGATTGTTTTCATCCAATGTAGTAGCCATGAAGAGTACGCCCTTGTACCTTCCCGTCAAATGTGTGACATCAACACACAACACCCTCTGAACATGTAAATTTAGGCTTCTGATGCATTGTCAAGCGCAATAAAGCATTGTTCGAAACTATTTGTTCCCTCGTTCACCTGCAACTCCGTCACTGTCCCTAAATTGGCCTTTTTCAACTCGTGAAGATACATCGGGAGCTCATTATAAGAATCCTCGTATGATCCCAATACTTGTTTGGTTGCTATCTCTTTACCCTTCCATGCTTTCTTGTAACTGATCTCAACACCGTACATCTCAGTCATATGATATTGAATTTCCTTTACCGTGCAGGTCAACCTCGAATTCATACGACTGACTCTGATTCATTGCCTATCTAACTGGTGGCTTGGCGATGATCTGTCCCCTTCCTCTTCGAGGTCACTATATCAGTACGGTCATCTATGATCGTGGTCTCAGCTTGGCATATCGCCTCAAACGACATGGTATAGGTATGCTTCAAGTTGTTTGTCTTGATCTTAAACATCCCTGTGCCGTTAAGTTTTAAAGCGTGCATCCTCCAAGTACAATTTCCTACAATGCAGCCAATTATATATATATCAGCTTGTTAGACTTCAAGACCTTATACTAGAACTTAACGACGCATCGCATATTTACATAGACAATACTATAGTTGACCTTTGTCCTTGAACACCTGCGCGACGGATATTTCGTCTAGATCCTCCATAAAATTTGGGTATCCTTGCTGATCAGAATTGACGAAAGCATCGTCAGATGGATCAACAACAGACGGACCATTGACAGATGGGGTTTGGGGATCGCACTGGTCAGCTATTCCTCGGTCATGATATCTATCACTACTTGATGGGCCAGGTATGTCGCAGTCATCATTCCCCAAATGATGTGTATCATTGTTTGAAGGGCCGCCTGTACCACAGTCGTCAAGGACCTGATCATGATATCTATTACTACTGGATGTGCCAGGCATGTCACAGTACTCATTCCCCAAACGATGTTGTGTATCATTGACTGAAGGGCCACCTATATCGCAATCTTTGGGTTCCCGATCGTGATATCTATCACTATTAGATGGGCCAAGTATGTCGCAGTCCTCATTCCCCAAATGATGTTGTGTATCGTTGGCTGAAGGGCCTTCTGTATCACAATCTTTAGGTTCTCGATCTTGATATCTATCACTACTTGATGGGCTAGGTATATTGCACTTGTTGTCATTCCCCAAATCATGCGATGTATCATTATATGAAGGACCGCATATAATGCAGTCGTTGACTCATCGGTCTTGAGATCTAACATAACTGTCCGGTATATCGGAATCATCGACTATCCGATCATTGCCTAGAGGTTGTGAAGGAGGAGACGATGGGTTTAAATGTAGGGTATAATCTCTATTGTAATCCTCAATGACCGGACAACGCCTCGCTTTCTCCACATATAATGGTATTTGTGTTGAGAGATTCTGTCCACAGAATAACATGTATGCTTTGGCATCTTCATCGTCTTTGATTGTATGTGGGCATAGGAATCCATGAATTGCATCACCATACACAACTTTAATTAACAAATCGAATTCATCCAACGTAGTCTTTGTAATCAAATGCATTTTATCGAGCAACTGTCGATAAGTGATATCATCACTCACGACAAATCCCTTTGAGTCTCCACCATCGTAGGTAAACATTCCCTTGTCATACACACTCTCTCCATCATAATAGCATAATATAGCCCTGTGACCCGTGCCCATTCCAATATTGGTAGTTCTGTTATAAAAATAAAATGAATGGGTCCAAATTGTGAGCAATGCAGGATACTAGTTGTCAATTATATGGTTCGTGGTTATCATCCACATTAGTTCATGATTGTAATCCACAATAGGTCGTTGATGATGACAACGACCCACTGTGAATGACAACAACGAATCACTGTGAAATACAATCACGAACTAATGGGTCCAAATTGTGAGCAATGCAGGATACTGGTTGTCACTTACATGGGTCGTGGTTATCATCCACATTAGTTCGTGATTGTAATCACAATAGGTTGTTGATGACGACAACGGCCCACTATGAATGACAATGACGAACCACTCGAAGGTCGTCGTTTTGACCCAATCACAACAACGAACCACTCCAGGGAGACCGTTTGACCTATGATGGTTCGAGGTTGTGTTGTTATAAGGATCGTCCTGTTCACTGGTCATCCACATTAGATTGTGATTGTAATCCACAATGGGTCGTGGTTGACGGCAACGACCCACTGTGAATGACAACTACGAACATTTCGAAGTGTTGGTGTTTTGACCCATGGACAACAACGACCTACTCCAGGGGTCATGGTTTTGACCCACAATAGGTTGAGTTTGTGTTGTTATATGGGTCATCCCATTCACTGGACTATGCAACGACCAAAATGTTGGGGCGTGATCGTCATGTTATATGGTACATGGTTTTTAAGCTAGAGGGGTCATGGTTGTCAGCTAATAAGGATCGTGGTCGTTACATTATATGGATCGTGTTTATCACGGTTTATGGATCGTGATTGTCAACCACGTTCCTCTTTCATGATAAACACGTTCAACGACCGATATCCATGTTTATCATATATATCAAGAAATGTCATGATATACAACTACGATCCTTTGTTTTTCGTACTCACGATCCTCATTTGATGGAAACAACAGGCAATTGTGTATGTGAACCACGATCACACGTTACAGGGGTCGTGGTTGTCAGCTGATATGAGTCTGGTTCTCATGTTACATAGTTTGTAGTTTCCACAGATGTTATATGGGTCGGGGTTGATTAGGGTTACATGGGTCGTGGTTCAAAGTTAAATAGGTGTCGTGATTTGTACTTATGAATAACTCAAGGGGCCATGGTTTTTAACCAAAATGGGTCGTGGCTCATAGGGCAATGAAAAGTATGACCCTTATAACATGATGACCACCAGCCACCTGGAATGACAACCCCGACCCATAACAACTGCCAGCCATGACCCATGTATCATGATCTAATGTGCATGGGAATTCGATCCTTACAGCGTGATAACCAAGATCACTATAATGTGACAACCAAGATCCAATGTGAATGGGAATACGGTACCACAATCCTTCGCATGTGAACCTTATCTACTCTTCCTTGGACCTAGCAAACTGGACCTCCTAATGGAAGAGGATTGTAGACAAGGACAAACAGCGTGCCTCTTTGGCAATTGGGAGCAATGGAACTCCTCTTTTCTTCTTGTCTTTAAAAAAGGTGAAAGAAGAAGGTTTGTAAAAGTTGCATGTAAAATGTTACATTTGGCCCCTCTATCGCTCATATATCCTACTGTTTAGTCTGCGGGAACGGATTGGCTACTCCCCTGTCACCAGCCATCTACTCTAACCACGATGTATATGTTAGATCCATTTCATTCGTCTGCATTTATACTAAAAGGCGCGATTGATCATTTGTGTGCTTGGTCACATAAAAATGAGAGGGCCCTCATTTTAATGGTATACGATGATCAAACATCACTGTACTATTTAATGTTCGCCGCCTGTGACCGGAGTATCATACGTTTTTGGACTCCTACCATCTAATCATTTGTAGAAACGTATGGACGGCATGGATGAAACACGTACGTGGTGGTGGGGCCCACATAGTACCGAGAACCAGCAATTGGCTGGTGTCCCGGGGAGTAGCTGATCAGTCCGTTTCTTGGGGTTTGCAACAGCAGGTGACCTCTGCTTCACTCTAGGTCCGTACATCTCCTGAACCAAGGTCAGGACCAAGATTGTCGTCTCCAAATGCAGGAAGGTGTCAGAAGGCCTCATGTATGGGAGCGAATTGTGTACTACCCCCGTAAGACACTAGTTGTGAACGGGCAGTCCTGTGGGCGGGCCCGTTGTGATGTATTTGTACATCCAAGCTATCTATCCCTTATCTCAGATTATTTTAAGGTATCGAAACTAGAATGGAGTAGATCTAACGGTCAACTGGATCACACCACATATAACTCTTGCAACTAACATTTAACGCTTTGTGCATTTTAAAGCAACCAACTTATTATTTGGTGTGGTCCACTTGTGTGTTGGATCCACCGCTTTTTCTTATATGCTGATTCCTTGTCCATCATGTATGTATTTCATCCACGCCATACATATATATTTCAAGATCATTTTATAGAAACTATAAAACATGACAACCATAAAAAATGAGTTATATCCCAATAGAATAGAAAGTGGACCACATCACAGGAAACAGAGGTGAATGAGCGTTGTTGGTGATCCGTAATATTTTTTGGATCAAGCCCTATAATGTTTTTTTAGAATAGATCCCCGATCGTGCCTGACGAATATGCCCCTGACCTCTTGTCAGGAGAGGCGATGACCTAGAGTGAAGTAGAGGTCACCTACTGTTGTAACCCTGAAAAATGTACATATCGGCTACTCCCCAGGACATTGGCCAAAGGCTGGTGCTCGGCGCTCTGTGGGCTCCACCACCACGTATGTGTTTCATCCATGCCGTTCATACATTTCTATAGATGATTAGATGATAGGAGTTCAAAAACGTACAATACTTCGGTCACAGGCGGTGAACATTCAATGGTACAGTGATGATTGACCGTCATATACCATTAAAATGAGGGCCCTCTCATTTTTATGTGACCAAGCACATAAATGATCGATCATGCCTTTCAGTGTAGATGTAGACGAACGGAATGGACATAACACATACGTCGTGGTTGGAGCAGATGGCTGGTGACAGGGGCAATCAAAGAAAACAATGGGGATGATGGAACATGCTGTTAAAAGTGGACATGTAACAACCACGAAGGGCCTAAGACCCATTTTAAAATAGAACCACTATCCATTTAACATGTCAATCACGATCCATATTACATGAAACCCACGATGCATATTACATTACAATCATGACCCCATATTACATTGACAACAAGAATGCATGTTACATTACCGCCACAACGAATATTACATGATACCAACAACCCATACTATAGTATAACGTTGCCGATGTTCACCACGACCCACACAACGTGATAACAACAGCCAATGAGCACCATGAAAAAATGATTGCAATATTATGAACGACAACGTTTATTGCAAGACCCATAACATGAGATATTCGATATCTACGTATGCCATGTCCTAAATTTGAAGAACTAGATTTTCATACTTGTCCACGTGAACAGATTAAACTATGTAGATGAGCAGATTTCCATAAACTCATAGCTCATAACATCATTTCTCTAGCCACACCTCTCCTCTATAAACACGATAGCGGGAAGAAAACTCTCTAACCCTTTAGAGGGAGAGGGAGAGGGAAACAAACCTTCATGGTGCTTCATCCTCAACCATCCTTGTGATCAACTCGTTAACCATTGAAGGACCGGAGCGTCGAATGACCATTGAAACACCACAACCCATCTTTCATGATAACCACGACCATAATTAAAATGCAGTGTGAGGATCTGTTCTCTTAGAAGGACACCCAGAGAGATGAAAAACTCTTTTGGGAGTGTTTTGTTTTAGCCTGACCAACAACTCTGTTGAGAAGGTGAGGCTTAAACAAGACACTCCCAAAAGTGCTTTGCAGCTCGCTGGGTGCCCTACGAAGAGAACATTTCTTCACATTGTATTTTAATTATGGTCGTGGTTGTCATGTTTTATGGGTCTTGGTTGTCGTGAAATATGGGTCGTGGTGTTTCAATGGCCATTTAACGATCCGGTCCTTCATAGGTCAATGAGTTAATCGGACGGACGGTCGAGGATGGAATACCATGGAAAACACACTAAGGTTACTCCCTCTCTCCCTACGGAGGGAGAGAGTTTTCTTCCCACTGTCGTGTTTATAGAGGGGAGGTGTGGCTGAGAAATGATGTTATGAGCTATGAGTGTATGGAGATCTGCCCATCCATAGTTTGATTTGAAATAATTGAGAAGGATGGAAATCTGCCCATCAAAGTTGGGGCATGAAATACGTAGATATCGAATATCCCATGTTAAGAATCGTGATGAACATGCAATAAAGGCAGCCCATGTAACATGACAATCACGACTATATTACATGATAACCACGACCAATGTTACATGACAACCACAACCCATGACAATCGGACTCTCACTTCTCTGGTCTGAATGTCGGACCGTGAACTTATTGTTGTCATGAGAATAGAGTTTGAGAGATCTCCAAAAAGAATATGGAATTAAGCGAGAGATAGTGTGGTATGGAAAAGTTTATCTTGAAATCCCTGACGACGACTATAAGCCATGACGATGAAGAACAGTTCTCTTTAAAGGTGAACCAGGGAGCCGAAGACATCTGTTGAGAAGGAGTGGTTGATCTGCCATGGGCACCAAACAGTCTTCAAAATTTCAGGTAGAGACCGTTGATCTTCAGGAAGATCGTCAACATTCTTGAAGAAAGGGATGGGATCACCCGTGAAGGAAGAACGTGAGATAGTCTTGTGGTTTTCATAGAGTGTTCAACCAGGGGTTAATGTGGGTGGGGGTGGGTGGGGTTGGTCACTTTGATTCCAAAGGATCCTGGGTAGGTATCGTCATGAATGCGATTTCCTACATTTGAATGTAGCTCTGATTCCGAAGAGAATGGTCGTGGATAGGATGAAGGTTGGGTCATGGATGTGAACCACAGATCAACATAGATAACAATAATGATCTCTATAGCATGACAATCACGTTCGTGTTTGACAGCACGAAAACTCATGGATCGGATGGTGAATGGTCTTAATTTTTGACGTCGACCCAGCATATACGACAACAGTGAACCATGTTGCATGACAGCCACAACCCTTTGGAACTAGTGATTACCTCGACCTTTTGCTAGTGAAAGTTGGAACATGGCATGCGTAGATATTGAATATCCCATGTATGTGTATGTGAGATAGTTATGAACATAATTTAATGTTGTCGCGAGAGTAGTTTCTGCGATATATGCTTTAAAGAACGACTGGATCGTCCTTCGTGTTAATATATGACGTTGTCGTGCCTTAATATTTTCGTGGTTCATATATGTAATAGATCATGGTTGTTGTCCATGTTCAATCGTTGTTGTCACCAACGCCCTTAATAGAAAGGCGATCCACATGAAGCCACATCAACCACAACCATATAGGCTGGTCATTCAATGGCCAAGGTGCCGATTCCGAAGGGTCGTGCTGATACTGAATGGTCGTGCGGATTCCGATGGATCGATCTCGGTGCCCAACGGATTGTAGGGAAGTAGTGAGTCATTCAATGGTTAGGGTGTCAATTCCGAAGGGTCGCACTGATACTAAATAGTCATGCGGATTTTGATGGATCGCTCTCAATGCCCAACGGATTGCGGAGAAGTAGCGGGTTAATGTCCTCTCCTGAAAAGGTAGATCGTGGCGCTATTTTTGGAGGATAGTGCTCAATCTGAAGGGAATGGTCATGAATGTGACCAATAAATGGTCGTGGTTATTTTCCTTGATGATCGTCATCCACATGCACACTGGATCATGTTTTTTATCCACGGTGGATCGTAGTTGTCATCCAACATTGGGTCATGGATCGTTGAAAAATGAAATTACAAGGACGACCCATATGACATTATAACCACGACCAGGATAACAAGAGAACCACGAGCCATGTTATATGGGTCATTGTTGTTACTTAATATATGTCGTAGTTTTATGTTGTGACATCCCTATGCAATCCGTTGGTAACATAGCGCGACCCTTCGGAAACAGCGCATTAACCATTGAATGACCAGCCTATATAGGTGGTACTTGGGCTTCATATTACTTCCACACAAGAAAACTCGAAGCGGAATCCTTATTTAATGCATCATCGTATGCGTTCTTGGATTATTTTGCTATTTCATTCACAATAATGGAGGATATGTTCAAAGAAGCCATTGGGTCCGTTTCTCTATCTTCCTTTCTTAGTGAACCCTTCTCTTTCCTTCAGGATGTTGACAATCTTCCAATCACTCACGGCATTCCCAAACAGTTCTGAAGATAATTTTAGAACCCCAGCTACTCGACAATTTCAATGGGCACCTAGCCATCGAAAAAAGTTTTTAAAGATGAGGTCTCTATAATGACATGGGACTACTTACCATTTTCTTTTAC
The DNA here is from genome assembly GCA_037074715.1 of Magnolia kwangsiensis. Classification (NCBI taxonomy): domain Eukaryota; kingdom Viridiplantae; phylum Streptophyta; class Magnoliopsida; order Magnoliales; family Magnoliaceae; genus Magnolia; species Magnolia kwangsiensis. The sequence goes on along the minus strand of CM073583.1, from coordinate 39,205,746 downwards.
TTACCCTCAACTTGGCAGACACTTTAGAATCAGCACACTGCATGATAGATTTTATCATTGTGCCCTGAACATCTAGAGGGTCGTCGGTTGCATGCTGCATGTGGCGCTGATTTTGAATGGTCGCACTGAATCCTAAGTGGAAGGAATACAATATAATTATATCCCCATTTGCAAACTTAAATGGAAGAAAATTGTAGAGTCTTGTGCGACACTGAGCTTCTCTTCTAGCAGTTACTGTGTTAAATAGGTCCTGGTTGTACTTTTTAAGGGTCGCGATTTTCATGTAATATGTGTGGAGCGATAGGAGCTCTATTGCTTGGTCGAATATCAGATCCATCTTTTGCTTTTCTCTATTTTTTGTCATTGCTTCTCATCAGTAGGGCTTTATTCGTAATGAGTGTTTCGATCCTAAGCATCCAACTGTGCCAGGAGACCTTTCTAGGAGGATGAAATGTTCAATCTCACTTCCAAGCATATTTATAATAAGGGAACAAGGTGTATATAAAGATGAAGGTAATTGCTGATGTTGTTCAGGCAATGATCAGTGCATACCTTAGCAGAGGTGAAGTGTCTGCATTATTTTTCATAGAGTGGCTTGGTATGAAGGTCAACTTTGTCAACAAAATTTCAAAAGACAGCCCATTACTGGTGAAACCTGAGAGTCATGGAATATTAGCTATCTTGAATCACTGTTACATTATGATAAGGATCTCGTGACCGATCATAATGGTGGATAGTTTTCTACCGTCGAAGTATTTATTTATAGGGAGGGGTGGCTAGAATATGGAAAAGTTTTTAATTTCTTATCGTAGAAGTGTATGGAAAATTGCCCATCAAAGTTTGGACATGACATACGTAGATATCGAATATCCCATGTATATATTTGTGCGGTTGGTATGAACATGTGGCAGACATGTTCGTTGGTGAATTTATGGTTGCCGTAAGAGTAGTTCTTGAGATCTTTGCAAAAAGAACAACTAGATTGTTGGTCGTGTTAATATATGTCATTGTTGTGTTAATATTTTCGTGGTTCATATATGCAATAGATCGTGGTTGTCATCCATGCTTGATCGTTGTTGTCAACAACTGCTTTTAGAGAAATACGATCCTTACGTCATGGAAGCCGCGATATATACATAAGGGCAACAACGATCCCCATGTCACGGCAACCATGTCTAGTTAAAGTGGTTATAAAGGCTGCGTCTTCTTGTTATATTGTAAACTTTAGAGGAAGAAAATCACGGAGTCTTGTGCATCAATGAGATTCTCTTCTGGTAGGTACTGTGTTATATGAGTCGTGGTTGCAATGTTACAATGGTCGATGTTTTCATGCTACATTGACTGTGATTGTAATGCTATATGGGGTGTAATTCCTATGTTTACAGATCATGTCTGTCATGATGACTGGATCGTTGTTGTGGTAAGAAAGGTTCTGTAAGTTGAATTGGTCGTGGCTGTCGTCAACAATGGATCAGGTACTTAACAACGGATCGTGGTTCTCAGTATATATTGATTGTGGCTTCCATGTTGTATGTCCGTGTTCCCATACTGTCGTTGTTGTCGAACACGACTTAACATGGACAAGGAACATGATCCGTTACAGCCGTGAATTACAACCAATTTAACATGAGATCCGGACCTGTATCAACTATGACCTGTTCGTCAAATATATCACGACCCATATATAATGATCCATACTTCATGTACCATGGACTTACAGGTTTTGTGGTTGTGATCGCTGTTGATGTGGCCAGTGGAAACGGTTCATTTTTTATTTCATGTCCTGAACTGAACTCAAGAAACGGATGGACGTAGGATTTCTCACAAACATCACAGTGGCCCCACCTGGGTTCCTAGCGCATGAACTTGCTGCGAATCCTTTGGCAAGATATCCACGTCCTTTTTTTCTTAAGATAAATAGTTACTTGCGCGTCGACGAGTGCATTAACGGCCTAAACAGAAAATCATCCGCTAACGGATCTCCATTGGAAAAGCATTTATTTGAAGGAAATGGCCTATTGGTTTCCACCAATGTCATTCTGCCACGTCACTTCACTAGCATTTTGGCTACTGAAGCGTTCAGTATCCAATCCGTTCCCGGTACTCTGTACGCATTCCACTAAAGGGTACAGACGGCGGGGTGAAGGAATGACGCCACGTGTAGTGGAGATTGAAGAGATCCCAGCGCTTATAAATGGCATTAAATGCTAGGAAGATTCTAACCTTAAAGCACGGGCTCAGGGGGAATGGATTGGCTACTCCCCCTGAAACCAGCCCCATGGCTGGTGGTCAGTGATCTGTGGGCCCCACCATGATGTACGTATTTCATCCATTCCATTCATAGGTTTTTAAAGATGATTATAGGACTTTATCCCAAAAATTAGAGGGATATAAATCTCAAGTGGACCACACCATAGGAAAACAATAGTGATTGGGTATCCATCATTTAAATCCTACTAACGCCCACTGTAATTTTTATTTGACATCCAATCTGTTTATTAGGTCATAAAGACCAGCTTGATCCAATACTTTTATGGGCCCCAAAATTTTTTTAATTGTTGACGTTCATTCAAAACTGTTTCCTATAATGTGGTCCCCTTGAGATTGGGATACACCTCATTTTTTGTTCAACACCATAAAATGATCTAGAAAAATATATGGACGACATTAATGAAACATATGCATCATGGTGGGGCCCACAGAGCACAAACCACCAGTCATTGGCTAATAGGCAGAGGGAGTAGCCAATCCGTTTCCGAGATGGGGTATATCGTACCATTCCACGTGTCCTGTGGCGCTGATGCTTCCTTTTTGTAGGGATGGTGGCAGGTGGATTAAAGAGGAGATGGCCTCTGCGCCCTCCGATGGACGTCGTCCTCTCCTCTCAGCCAAGGATGACAGCGGTGTTGAAGAAGAGGAAGGCTCCTGAGGATGAAGCCGAGTCTGTTCCAGTTGTAGTCCCGGCTATGACTGTGCCTGTTACAGTCCTTCAAGTGGATGCTCCTGTCATTGCTCCGACCCCCATTCCTGAGTCCTCGGAGGTTGGAAATCCTGCCCGAGGCAAGGAGGCTGGAGCTCCTGCCCGAGTAAATGCCATCACCATTTCGTCGCTTTTTGCAGATGTGCAATCCCTCAATGCGGGTCCTTCTAGGTCGCGGAGGGAGATAGTCGAGGAGACCATCACCGCAGTCGCCTCTTCACGATCTGTGTTTGCCCATGCTGATGCTGAGCCCATGGTCGGCCAAGAAGATGCACCTGAGGTAGCTGTCCATGCTTCTATTGCTAGCGTGATCAGAGGATGTTTCGCACCCTCTCCAAGGGGGGAAGATTTCGCATCCTCTCCAAATGGGGGAGCTTCCACACCCTCTTCAGGGGGCCTGCCACCTGGTTTTCACATGGCTCAGCTGATTCCTTGGGTAGCTGAGCACGCACCGAAGGCACAGATCGCCGACACCCTTTCCAGCCACCACGTCGACTTCATGGATGATTTTGCATTTGTATGTTACACGTTACTGCCGAAGATGTTGGCAGTGAAGGAGAGGCTGAAGGAGATGGATCAGCTCGAAGCTGAACGGGCCAAATTTGTGGTCGAAAAGACTGAGTAAGACACTGTGTGGGCCAAGTTAGCGGTGGAGAAGGCTGAGCAAGACGTTCAACAAGTCGAGCTCGAGATGAGGCTGGAGGCCTCTGCTGCTGAACTGGAGGAGCTGAGGAACGCTGTTGCGGAAGGCCGGGTGAGAGAGCTTGTGCTCCATGGTGAACTCAACCAACTTCAAGCTCGCTTGGAAGTGGCCGAGCCTGAAGTCAGGAGATTGCGTAGGGATAACAAGGAGCCGGAGATCCGGTTCTTGGAAGCCGAGAAAGAGAAGCTCTAATAGGAGCGATGGATGGTGGCATACCGTTTAGTCCAACAGCGGGAGGTCCTTGAGGCTGTTGCGTCCTCAAAGAAGGCTTCATTAAGAGCAGAGCTGGAGGCTCAAGCTATCTCACAGGCAGTCACGACAGTGGCGGAATACAAGGACTCTTCTGAGAGGGTTAAGGAGATGGATAAATTATACTATTTTGGCTATGACATTGGCTTTGATGCTTGCCTAGCCAAAGTTAGGAAGCTTTAACTGACTCTCAACGTCGACGCCCTCACGACAGACACCGCCAATGATGCAGAGCCTGTCATGGCAGACATGCCCGAGATCGCTCTTCCTGTTATCGAGATTGCGCAACATGACCCTTTCGCCAAGGCTGTCGTCGATGTTTAGCCCGCCGGATTAGTGGATGGTCCCACTGCTCGGAGGGGATAACAAGTTTACGTTATTCTTTTCAATTTTAACATTTATTTTTATTGTTTATTCTTCATGTAAATGGACCTCTTTTATGTCAATAACGATTGTTTGCATGGTCGTGGGTGTCCTGTTGTATGGAACGTTGCTGACAACCACTATCTTATGAAAAACATGACCCAAACAGTGACAACGACGACGTATTCTAAATGTCAATGACTCATACACTATGAGAGTCAAGACCCATATTCAACGAGGGTCACGACCCATATAAAAGATGTTGAACTTTTATTGATGAGCACATACTCGCAGTTGGGGGCCCCGGTATGTACTGCCTGCTTCGGGATTCCACGTTGATGTAACATGGCTTCTTTCGGGATCCAATCTGACATCAACGCTCTACGAAAGAACTCGTTATTTTGTAGCATGACAATAACGATCCGTATAATACGATAGCAACAAACCATAAAACATGAAAACCACGACCCTTAGCAACCGACTCCACTACCCATGTGAACCTGTAATCCACGATCCATATGTCATAACAACCACCATTAAATTTACATGAAAGGCACGATAAATAAAAAATGTACGCAATGATCATTTGTCTGCGTCATGTTTTGACAATGTGAATGATCGGGGTTTGTTAGCGTGGAAGGTTGAGATGACTTTAATCAAGGGGACCCATACAACAAACTCCCTTCACTTGACCACGAAAGCCCTCACCGTCCGATGTTTGATCTTTGTGATCCGTATCAAGTATCAACAAGGTGGTCCGATAAATATATACACCCCCGTAGGGAAACGGTCATCTTCCACTAGTAAATCCATAACATTTCCTGCATGGGGATCAATAGTTTTCCTTTTTACTCAACATCCCATGTATGGGTAAACGGTCGTTGTACAACGGAATTTGAATCGTAGTTGTCATGTGAATGGGTTCGTGGTTGTCGTCTTAATGGGTCGTTGTTGTAATGTTAGTTGGTTCATGGTTTTCATGTTAATGGGATCGTGGCAGTGACGATTGTTTGCATGGGTCATGGTTGTCATGTTAATGGGTTTGTGGTTGTCTTGATAATGGGTAATGGTTGTCGTATTACAATCATGTTCCTTCCAACATGCAAACCACGACTCATATAACACGACATGAACGAATCGTATTGACCAGAACCCACGATCCATATTCCGTCACAACCATGAGGCATGTTCAAGTGGGCATGTTGAAGCCCAATTCTTTGGCCCACACCGTTGTAACTATGTTATATGGTCGTGGTGTTAATGTCAGATTGGGTCGTTGTTAAAGTGACGATTTAGTTCATGTTTTCATTGTATATGGCTCGTTGCGGTCATGATATATAGATCGTGTATTCAAATTTTACTGACCAATATGCTGTCGACACACCAAAAGATGTAATGATGAAGATGTAAGGTCGTCCCAGGCGTACTTCCTTGCGATTGCCTTTTACAGGAAGTTACTTCGCAGGAATCCCAGGTGGGCCCCACCATGATATTTGTGATGAATCTATCTCGTTCATCCGCTTTTTAAGATCAATTTAGGGCTTAAGACAAAAAGTGAGTAGGATTCATGACTCAGGTCGATGGCATCCAAGGAAACTGTGGGTATGGAAATTCTAACCATTGAAACTTCCCTGGAGTCGACAGTTATGTTTACATGCCATCCATACCGTTCATACCTTATTTCCTAATGGGATGAAGTGAAAACCCAAATATTGTCCTGACTGAACAATTTGGCTACGCCATAAATATTTCAGACACAAAAGTTCAATCCTCATGTTTTTAACACATCTGAGCCTCAGATCCAGTTCATTTATGGTTCTAAGCCATAAGATTAGCTCAATAAGTGGATGGACGAAGTTGATTTCTCACAAACATCACAGTGGGACCACAACCCACAATCTTAGTCTGTACTGAAAAATATGTTGCATGTACATACATTACATTAAAATGGTGTGTTAAACATGACCCAGGTTCGTATACGATTCCCAACGCATAACATCAATCGTCGATCATCCTAGTCAACACCATGGGCATATCATAAATTAGATCTAATCCGTTGGAATAATTCATGGCTGATGGATTCCTTCGATAAGTTTAATAGCAACACGTATTGAGCCATCAGTGGCCCACAATGCGTAAAGATGACAAATTGTAGGATTTTACGGTGCCAACGAGTTTCTACTGTTGTGGTCCATCGAATTTAACTATTCCTATCATTCTTTAGGTAATTCCGTTTGTTGTCGCTACAAATAGAATGGTCGGTGTGGATAAGAGTTTTTAATGGTTCAGTGTGACTTAGAAACGACCGAGATTGGAACGTATAAGTGTAAAGAAACCACTTCTCCCCATAAGAAAATCCAATTATATATATATATATATATATATATATATATATATATATATATTATTTTCTTTATTTATATATTTAGAGCTTCTTCTTTGGGCCCCCTTCACTTCTTGTCTCTACCCTTTTTTACTGGTTTTGATTCTTCTTCACTGGCCCCTCCATCGCCACTCAACGAGTACATCTATACAATTAGAGTGCAACTCATTTCTTATAAATGACAAAGTAAGGTAATGGTTGACAGGGATGGTATAACATTGTTCACATGTTACGTGCGCAATGCTGCCAACCACGACCCTGTGTATATGACTGCATTGTGGTTATGATCGTGGATTATACGTCGAATGGATCGTGGATGACAAGTGCAGTTGATTGTTGCTTACATGTTATTTGGGTCGGGGCTGTGAGTTATGGTAGTCATACTATATGGATAGTGGTTATGCCCACATAGAGGGTAATAACAAACCGTATGATATGACAACCACCATCGTGTGGTTGCGATTCATTGTAAGTGACGACAACGATCTGTATAGCATGACAATCATGATAGTGGTCTTGATCGTTGCTTACGTGTTATTTGGGTCGGGGCTGTGAGTGATGGTAGTCATGTAATATGGGTAGTGGTTATGCCCACATAGATGACAATCATGAACCATATGATATGACAACCACCATCGTGGTTGCGATTCATTGTAAACGGTGACAACGATCCATATAGCATGACAATCACAATAGTGGTTTTGATCGTTGTTGATGTGCCCAGAGGATCGTGGTGTACATGTTATGTGGGTCATAGATGTGAAACACAACTCAATGGATCATGGTTGCCAAGCACAGTGGATCGTTGCTCACATGAAATTTGGGTCAGGGCTGTGAGTCATGGTAGTCAGGCTATATGGGTAGTGGAACCGTATAGATCGTGCTTGTTATTCATTGTAAATGACAAAAATGATCTGTATAGCATGACAGTCACGACCGTGGTTGTGATCATTGTTACTGTGCCGAGTGGATTGTGGCTTACATGTTATGTGGGTCGTAGATGTGAACACAACTCAATGGATCATGGTTGACAGGGACAGTTTATGTCAGGAGTGGATGTGAACCACGACCTATTGTATATGACTACAACCATATGTATGGCGTGACAATCACGATCGTGGTGAGTTGTGATCGTGGTTAATATGCCCAATGGATTGTGTTGACCCGTTATTGTGTGAGTGGTTAGTTTGCCCATTGGATCGTGGTTGACAGCACGGTGGATCGTGGATCACATTGTGGGTGGGTGGTCTTGACCCCAACCCAGAGTAGTGGACAATAACGAACCATGCTGCATGACAACCTCGATCCTTTAGAACATGTGATAACCACGACCTTTCGTTGGTTACACCAGCGATAAACTATGTAGTTCAGTCATGACCATGTTTGATTTTGCAAGACATTATTATTGATTGATTAACAGTTAATGAACATTTTGGAATGCAGGTCGAGGGAAGCCAATGATGACCACTTGCTTAGACTTTGAAGAGGCACAGGTCTCTCCCAAGTACTCAGTCAGTTTTTTGAAGCATATCATTATAGATATGGAGAAGAATATTGATAGACAGTATATTTAGACACTGGATTTGAATTTCTTCTTGACTTTCCATTGACTGGATTTAAGACACACTCGTAGATATTGCATTGCCTAATGCAAAGGCATATTGGTGATCTGGAATTCGATGTTCAGGGCACCAACAAAATTCACTGAGCTTGACTTTGCTTCGATAATGGGTCTCAAGTTTAGACCAGTTAGGATAGATAGTGACGGTCATGGCGAGGCCAGAATAGTAGAGGGAGGAAGAGGTATTCGGGAGACCTACCTGAAAGCAGGTGGTGTTAGTAAAGAAAAACTGAAACAAGCCTATTTTTCACTCGTCGATAAAGACAAACATAAGGACGCGGTGAAGACGGCTCTAATAATTTGCGTGAAGGATCTATTAGTTGGATCTCCGTAAAAGAATAATTGTGTTGATAAGTATATCGACATAGTCGATAACTTAGGCTATTTTAATAACTACCCCTGGGGAAGTGTGGGGTATGATTATTTGAAGAAAGGGGTTAACACTGCGTCTAACATTATTCGGGCGTTTGGTCGGTACCCCAAATATATAACATATGCGGTTGCGCGTTCGTCCTATAAGTATGTTATTCTTGTCCTGGTTCATAATTCTAAGTTTAAATTTGTACTCCATACATGTCAATCAATATGTAATCCATGATGAATGATATCAAGCAGATCTGGGCCTACGAACAATTCCCAAAACTCACTGGTGACAGTGGACAGGCATATAGAAGACAGCTTACAATGATTCCTTGAATCTTAAATTGGAATCTGAAGAAATCAGGCAGATATCGCCCCTTATCTGCCGTCTTCACAGCTGTATCGGTAAGAGTTATTTAAATAGCAGTGTATTTTAAGTATGCAGTGTGTTTATAATTAATAAATGAATCAATTTTATACATGCAGGTGAAGTTAGCTCCAGAACTTCATCCAACGGTCGAAGAAGCAGAGACTGAGGTTATCAGGAGTATAACCGACGAGTCGTGGGCAGCACCCACGACAGTGACAATGGTGGTGAAGGGGGATGAAATAAGAAATCAAGTGGAGGCTGAAATTACAGCCTCCCTCTCAGAAATGAGAAATGAAATTGTGGCTGAGATTAGAACCTCTGTCTAGGAAGATATTAGCATCGTATTGATAGATAATAAAAATATCAAGATCCGCAAGAAAGAAATGTAATAAGAGGATTAAGTTCCTTATCACTGAAGTGGAAAGATGTAACACCCCGAATTTTTTGTCAACCTGGAGTTAGACATCCTTAGGCAGTGGGTTAACCATATCACTCTCAAAGATAAATCCTAAAGTCTAGAAATCATTTTTCAACCTATTTCCTTCAAAATCTCACCTTTCACCACCTCATTCTTCAAATTTCTCCAAGTACTTTCATATTAGACACAATTCTAAAGTTTAAAAGGTGAATAACTATACTTAAACTAAAGCTTACTGTAAATGGTACGTACATGCATAAAATAGGATTTTTACTATGGAATTCTTGGAATCTTATGATGCAGATATGTTATTTGGATGGATTAGCTTCTTCTACCCTAAAAATATATATTGTACATCATTTAACTCATTCCAGTTTGTAAATGAGACTCGATAAATGCCTCGACGGACTCGTGGGCCCAAACGACTCAATTCGGGGGGATCCAAGGTGGGCCCCGCATGTTTTCGACATCCCTGGGGGGTGAGGACCTCGCCCCTAGGATGATCCCATGCCAATTTGGTCAGTGACCGGCGAAGACCTCGCCGATCTCGTCCGTACAGCAGTCAGGCAGCCCGGTTTTGGCATTTTTTCAAGCATTTTTCCCACATTTGAAAAACCATATCTCCTTCATTATAACTCAGATTTAGGTGATTCAAAAACAATATTGAAGCTAAATGATTTTAGTTTTATATAAAAATATGTAAAAAATATAATAAAATATTTAATATAGTTTAAAGAAGGTCGTTGTGAGCAACTGTCCGATAATCACTTGTTGGACAACTGCTACTTCTGGAATTTTTACACTTTTTCTACAACTTGAAATCTTATGAAATTTGGTGGAGATAGGATAAAATTGATGATGAACCACTAAAAAAATAATTAAAATAATATGATAACTAGAAGTTTTCAAAATGGGCTTAGAATGGACCTAGAACCGTATTCTGCCATAATTAGGCTAGAATTAGGTTAAGTACCAAACTGAATGCTTAGTAGAATTAACTTGAACAACTTTAAATACAAACTATAAGATCCAAAATGAGTAGGACTGCTAACACTATGTTACCTAGAAACTTATAATCAATCTCTAAACCCAGTTGCTCTTGGGAGCATCGTGAAACTTCGTATCGAACCTGGACCGCATGTCGAAATTCTGATAGCGATGAACTCAGACCATTATGACCGCCTATTTGGACTTGAGTATCATCTCAAAAATCAAGCCCAAACGATGTCCTGGGACTGTTTCCTTGAGTCCGGAGTGAAGAGAGTAAGAAAATAAAGATTTTTAAAAAATTAAATATATTTTTTAAGTAATCTGGAACGGTTCACTTGCGTATTATTTTTAAGCATTCTGACCGCTATATTTTGACCCAAATTCACCGTCGGATCAGGATAGGTGGCCCTTACTTGTCATAACACTTGTGACCCTGATCGAGTTTCAGTGAACGCTGAACTGAAACTACTCCGCCACGGTCGATCTGGAAACCCAACCAGACTGAAAACTTAGCTTGACCTAGATCCAATATTAGAGAGTTTAAGTCTGATCGCATTTAGTAATAGGACCTCCAGAAGTACTCCGTTGAGACGGAGCAGTCTGTATTTGGACATAACCTAAGTATACCATGGCCCTGAGTCTAATTTGGAGAGTTTTGGGCCTATATAAGGACCTTAAACCCTCACACTCTCATCCCATACGAATTTGGGAAAATCAAGGAGAGAGAAGAGAGAAAAGAGAGAGAAAGTGTGAGAGAAGTGGGAGGATCTTCCTGCTATCCTACGTGCTTAACTATCATAATCTAATCGCTTTTCCAGCGACTCCGACTTCGTTCCTAGGTAAGAAAACCCAAACCCTAACTTATTTTGAAGCTTAGAATAGTCTAAGTGATGTTGTAGCTAACCTGTTTCATATCTTAGGTAACCTATTCACCGTTGACAAAGACTTATCGTCTGAATCACATCCGTTATGCGTTTTCTCGTTTAAGGTGCAGACTATATACGTTTAGGTTATGATTTTCAAGACTTTCAATGTTAAGTAATGATTTATTCTTGCCTAGGATACTATTTCACATGTATAAAGTGTTGTCTGTTTCGTTTTTCAGTTATACGTTAACTATGTTAAATATACTGTATTCCTCATATTTGTAGAAAAAACCGTATACGTATGAAATTTGGATTTGTGCTTGCCATGATTAACTGCCATCTATGTATGCTAGATATTTGTGTAATAACTCCTGGGCTAAAAGTTTAGCCCAAATACATGATATACCAATATACGATATGTATTTAGTATGTGTAGCCTAAGTGTTTGATAAAATGGCTGAATAAGAAAATGCATGTTGTAATGTATTTACTAAGGATGTTGAGATGCGATCCTCAATCCCCTTATGCATAGTTACAGTTTTCTCTATGTAACTTATCTTACTACTATGTGATTCATGGATGAATTACCTATATATGATAACATGTCTAATCTGTGTTTGTTGAAATATTTGTATGCGTATAGAATTTAGTGTTATGATTGCCATGATTATTTTTCATTGATGTATGATTGATATGTATGCGATGGCTCCCAGGTGAAAAGAGTCGCCCTAATATGATATATGGTCGACATACGTAATGTATGTTAAATAGTGTAATCTAAGTGTTTGTATAAATGCCTAAGTGAGTTAGTAGTTAGTAAGAATGTGATTGCTAAGGTTGTTGAGATATGAATCTCAATCACAATACTTGAGTAAATGATTTGCTCCATGCATTGTGTAACTTAGATTATTTGTATTAACTGTGTATATGATTTCCTCCATGTACTGTATTTACATTTAAGTTATACTTCATGAATGTCCACATGATTGTAGGATATGCCTCATATGCCTGTTATGGAATTTGTATGTGATTGAGGCTGTGCTACAGTCCAGGTAATCGGTAATCGTTCTGTAAATAGCGGTTGAGGTTATTTTCACCATGTAGGATGAGTTTAACGAATCTGAGTCGTGCTTGAGGTGTTCGGCAGTGGTTAGGCCACACGGAGTGCTTATGCATTTCATATCGTTCAACTCAACGTACGCTTGGCCTAGTTGAGCTTATCAACTAACTCGATTGACTGATGTTTGTTCACCATGTTTGGTCGCAACTGTTTGAATCTAAGACATCGAGCTTACCAGTGAAACTTCCATTAACCGTGGTACCATGATCCCCTAAGACTCATGAGCCAGGAATGGTGGTATGGAACACCGTGGTCGAGCTGTCGGCCTACGCTGGGGCCACAAACCTCCTTGTAGTGATCAGTGAACACCCAACTCTGAGCAGATTATGGTGGTATGAGACACTATATTCTTGTTGTCAGCCTACACTGATTGGTGACAAGCCTCTGTAGTGACCTAGAGTTTATCCTGACACTACATAAGGGTGACGAGTCCTGTTGCAGTCTTGAGGATATAAGTAGGCCTGTATTGATAAGGTGATGGGGGAGTGGTGTAACGATTGTGCATAATAGCCCTAATAGCCCTTGCAGTGACCTAGAACCATAATATCGTATGAGATTCCCTAGGACTGACGACCCTAGAATGGATCAACATTGGGAAATGATACAAGGGAGGTGTCTTAGCTTTCCAATCCTGCTGTATGAAAAGGACTAATAAGAACTTGGTAAGCATATTCATAACACCTCATTACATGTGCTAACGGGGTTGGTGATAGAGCACTAAGAAAGTGATTCATGCCGCGATCGTTAGATGATGTCACAGAGGGGATTGTAGTGAAGGCATGCATCATTCTTCATATCATCCTTGCATTAACAAGAGTATATAGGACCTGTTTGATTGTACTTCCTTATCATTACTGCTTGATTGAATTGATAACATGTTAACCTTTGCTGTATAGTTTCTACTGAGTTGATCACTCACTCACACGTTGCGGGACGGTATTGGCCACACCAAGCAGTCCCTATTTTAGTTTTAAATGATGGCGATGCTTGCGAAGTAGAGCCAAACTTGATGATGATGAGGAGAATTCCTCCTATATGCAGGTTCCGATCGACGGGGTTACAGGGTTATTGATTAGATGTCAATACACTTGGGATTTTGCCTTTTATTTAAACACTTATGTATATTCTTTTTATTCATTTTTAGAGTATACATGTATATATTTAACCTGGTAACATGTTCACACTCTAGAGACTTATAACAGTCTATATATGTTATATATACTATCACAGTCTTCCGCTCGCATAATTTAACTGTCTCTGGAGTATGATATGATGTTTTGGCTTAATTCCACTCATGTTAGACAACATTCAATCATAAGTATTTATGTTGCAAAAGTGATGTTCTGGAACTCGGAAGTGGTGTTTATGCTCAACCCCCAATTTTCGAGATGTTAAAAAAGAATAAAGGAAGAGTTTAGCGGAGAAATAAAGAACTTCAAGGCAGATAATGCTTCTTTGCTCAAAGAAGTGAAGACGTTGAGAAACTATAGTAATACAAAATACGTATGTGAGATTGCCTTGAATTATTTTTACGTTAGGTTTATGTGAATGTACTGTCTTATATATATTAATATAGGTCAACAACCCAACGGCAACAACAACAACTGTTGATGATGGGATGGACCACGTCAAACATTTTGAAGATAAAATTAACCATCTCAAAGATGAGATTGCCTCACTGTGGGGGCAGATGAATCAGCTAATAGTTGAGTTTCAGTCAACAGAGGTAAATAAAAATGGATCGTGGTTATCATCCATATATGATCGTTATTACCATCTAGTAGAGGTCGTGACTTCCATGCACACTTTGTCGTGGTTCATACATGACCCAACGTTGGTGGCAACCACCTATCAGCATAGCGTCGTGGTTTCTGTGTACGATGGGTCATGTTTCTATGAACTATGAGTCGTGGTTACACTTCGAATGGGACATACATAATAATATAGTAGTCCATTACAGGAATTCATTGCTTGAACCATCCCTATCGTAAGAGAGAATGCTTCACTGCAAGAGCAGGTGAAGCAACTTAGAATGGAGATTCAGGCAACGAGGGTACATGAAATTGAAGTTATCAATTTATCCTGAACCTAATTTGTTCATTGTTCTGTCCCGTTTTGGCTAATCTCTGCTATATGATTTTATTACAGGACAATGTCCCTTTGAGCAGCCCTCCAAGCATAGAGATTCCTTCACTGCTGGAGCAGATGAAGCATTTTTGAAATGAGATACAGGGAATGCAGGTATAAGCAGTTGAGGTTTTCCTGAATCTTAGCAGTCGCTGTTGTGTCCCTTTCTGTATCGTGGTTATGAAACAGTGCGGGTCGTTGTGACAGGCCCATGTCCAATTAGTAAGCGATCTCCGGGAAGAGAATGCGTACATGAATGAGCATATGAAGCATATTGAAGAGGAGATGCAAGCAATAAAGGTATATAAAATTAAACTTTGGTGGTAGTTGTGTTCCAAGTTCGACTGTGGTCATTGCGAAGGTTAGATCGTTGTTATCATGTATGATTGATCGTGTTTATCGTCCTTGTGGGTCGTGGTTGACATTACAACCCATTGTTGACAGTTCGTAGTTTGCATTTGGATTAAAATATAACAACTCACTATGAGTCTAATGTTTATTCAGGTGCATAACAGGTCATCAACAGTCCACCGATGAGGCTTCGATGAGCCAGCTCACTAGTGGATCGTAGTTTCTAGCCACAGTGGGTCGTGGGTGGTTGATGCACGACCCAATTTAGATGACAACCATGATCCAATGAGGACCGTGGTCACTATCATCATTTAGGGTCGTTGTAATCATCTATTGGTCGTCGTTATCATGTAATACTTGGTCGTGGGTATCGCCCAAAGTAGTTTCTGTATGAACAACGACACAGTATGGATGATAGACATGATTCACAAACCACGTCAAGTGTCAACATCGACCTAACGTGGACAACAACCACGATCCGGGTCGTCCTGTGGATGTCAGCATGACTTCGCTACATGACGTATTAAAATACGTAAAAATCAAGTAATATGCGTGTGTTACAGGAGAAAATCACTTTGGTGTAACGCAACGAAGCAGAAATTCTGAACCTGAGGGAGCTCCATGCTTTATTGAGCCACGATATGAATCTACTAAAGGATGAAGCTAATAAGAAAACTATACGTGAGAGTGCTTTTGGATCATGGTTTTCAATGGACATTATGGTGTGAATTGCATAGATAATAGTATGTCATATTTTTCAGATCAACATCGGTACTTCGCAAGCGTGTGAGGAAGGGATACCACGCCGCAATGCGGTGGAACCCCACCGATCTTTACTTATAATGGAGAGTCATCAGGGGTGCATAGATCCGCACTGAGAACTAACCGAAGCCGAAGACAATGAGTTGAGAGATGTCAGATCATCATCGGATTCACCTGGCTGGCTGAAGAGCATCTGTGACCTAAATTCATGGGTCGACTCCGACTTAGGTATCTACATATTAACTTTATTTATTTAATAATATCGATGTGTGAATTATATCACATAACTTGCTCATTGTGTAGGCCATCGATAGATACCTACGCTACTTATCAATGCGTCAAGAAAAGAGACCACGACATAGTTAGGACTGCGCGTTCGTCCCATCAATATTTTTGGTAATGACATGTGAGGACCATATTTATCTTCAAAACATCATTAATTATTTATGTGTCTGACTCTTTCCAATATATCAACAACAAGCCATGGAAGTCCAACTTAGCAAGTTACAAACTTATGGAGCTGGCAACCACAAGGATCGACAGACCATTGTCAAGAGTGGCAAATTGAATGAATTGCTTGTCGAATTAGTCGAGGGTCAAGGTAGATCGAAGCCTCTATGGAAGTATGAAGTGGTAAGAGTTATTTACCTGAACATATACGTGAACTTAAATGATATTATTTATTTTGGAAAGACGAGTCTTTTAAATGTTGTCATATTTCTTGTGATTAACAGCTATACATCCCACTCAACGCGAGGGGCCAACACTAGTTCCTGGCTGCTGTTAATACGAAGAAGAAAGATGTCGCTGTGTACGACAGAGTTGCAAGAGAACAACGAGTTGATTGTCGTGCAGGTCACGCACGGACAGAGATGGCTATTCCATATTGTTGATAATGAAACTAAAAACTGGGAGAAGCTGTGGAGTTTAAAGATAGTCAGTGACAGGCCGGGGCAAGATAACTCGGATGATTGTGGAGTATTCATGCTGAAATATATAGACTTCTTGAGCAGCATGCGTAAAATTGACTTCACCAAGGTTTGTACGTGTGTGTGTATATATCTGTCTACATTAATTCTTTATTTCATTATCCTTTAATTTAATACTAGTTCGTACCTTTTCTATAGGGGGACATTCTTAAGTTTCGAAAGACAATTGCATACGACTGTCTGCAGTTAACGAAGTCAGAAGATGCGGCTGAGCGGATGTGTAGACCACAGAAGAGAGTCAAATTTTTTATTAATAATTAAATGCTAGATGGATTTATGCATTTGATGTCTCTTCTAAATAGTTTCTATGATGACTAAGTGATTGATATGGGTCATGGATATGACGACCAATGTGTCATGATTAGCATACACAATCTATCCTCACTGGAAACCATCGCCAAGCTTGCATGATCGTGACTCATATGCATATTAGATCGTGATTGTCAGCCAAGTTGGTTGACATCCACAATGAATCGTTATTGTATATGGGTGGTTGAACGTGAAGTGCTAGAACGATCCATATATCATGACATCCACAACCCATGTAGCATTAGAACCACAACCCACGCCAAACATGACAACGATTGTTCGTGGATGTGACGAATATTGGGCGGTGATGTAATGCATCGTGTCATTCATGACCCATATAGGCTGGTCAAACCACACGAATTTAGTAGACAACAACGACCCATATCATATTCACGACCCTTCTGCCCTTTAAAACCATGACCAATATCGGCTGACAACCACGATCTTTAGAATCTCGTAACATTATTAGTGTTTCTGTCATGTAAAATTACTGACAAGGACCAATATAACATGAAAACCACGACCAATATAGCATTAAAACAACAATCCATGACAAGTACAATCCATATAAGCTTTAAAATGGAGGCATTATCATCCTCCTCACTCTTACCATTACTAGTTAATAACTATGACCTTCTATCTGGATTCAACGCGACAATTCCCTTCGGACGATACATGCAAGCCACGACCCATTTAACACGACAACGATAGTGAATGAATGATTGGACTACTTAATTTTCAGGATGACGAACACAACAGTTCTAACATGAAAACCACAACCATGTTCATAGTGATAATTCGAAGAGCGCATATCTACAACAGGCACTCTACCATCAGAAAAACTCTGTCGAGAATGTCCTGTTTTAGCCTGATCAAAAACTCCGTTGAGAAGGTCAGGCTTAAACAAAACATTCTTGCCAATGTTTTTCAGATGGCCGGGTCCTGTTGAAGAGACTGTACTTCCTATTACGTTGTGATTATGGTCCTCATTATCACGCTATAGCAGTCGTGGTGTCGTGTTGTATGGGAAGCAATTATTATCATGTGGCGCACTGATTACTAGGGGCTGAATAAGCTGTGAAGATCATCTTCAGAACTTCCCGTGGAGGTGGTAGAGCGGTAGGAAAATCATCAAATCCCTGCAAAAAGAGTCAAAATCACAGTTAAAGTAAAGAGGCTATAGGGAATTGATGGCTGATTCCACTATCTCCTCCATTGTTTTCAATGAAAGAGTAGAGGAAAAAAATACATTAAGCGAAAGGTGTTGCAATAAGGTTCGGACTGGTTTGTGGAAGAAGTACCGCTCTTATAGAAAGGTCATTCAATGGTCAAGGCGTCGATTCCAATAGTCAAGGCGCCGATTCCAAAGGGTCGCACTGATTCTGAACTGTCGCACAGTAAGACTGGCAATGTTTCCGAAGGATCGCTCTCAGTCTGCAGGAAATGGTCTTGGATATGACCAGTAATTTGTCGTGGTTATCTTGCTTGTTATAAATTCACATGCACATTGGATCATGTTTTTAATCCACGTTGGATCGTGGTTATCATCCAGTTCTGAGTCGTGGATCGATGAAAAGAGGAATTTGACCGATGACCCATATGACATTCTAACCATGAAGAATATAACATAAGGACCACGAACATGTTACATGGGTCGGGGTTGTTACTTTATATGTGTCACAGTTTTATGTGATGGCATCCCCGACTCATATAACGTAACAGGCGCGATCCATGCAACATAACAACCATTAGGCAAACCAATGACGATTGAATGTGAGCCAAGTTTGAGTAGTTTTTTAAGTTGAAAAATGAGTTACAGGTTCGAGCTTTGAGCCCAGTTCGAATAAATTGAGATTCATTAGAATTTCCATTCGATCGATAGTCAATTTTAACTTGAAGTTGAACAAAGCAAGAGCTGGGACCGGTAAAAGGTTTGAAGAGCTCAAATTGGCCCACCGGTGGCACCCATCCAATCACTATTCTTCTTCCTTGTTCTGCTATTCTTGTAATTAAACGAATGTTCACTTGTTGATTTTATAGTTGTCATGCGGAGTTCATGAATGTTGTGATTTTCGGGTGCATTCGAATGTCATGTATGGACAACCAGTATCCGTAAGGGTCCCAGTTTTCAGGTTATATGGGTCAGGATTGAATTGTTATGTGCTTCGTATTTGTAATGTAAAAAAACAGTATTTCTAACATCAAAAAACCAATAGTCGCACGACATCCTACTGACACTGACCACTCATCGTGATATTTTGTATATATATAATGCATAATTTAGGATTAAAAAACTTCCATAATTACATATTTACACTGTTCAAAATGACAACTTACAACTATTAACGATAACATGGTTGTTATTGTGATCTATGTTGGCATAACCCTAAACACTAAACCCAAATGCAGTTGATTGTGGTTGTAGATGAGTAGTGCAAAAAATTAGTGCAAGAAACTAAAATTTGACCAAATCAAATGACAACTACGATTAATTATTCACATAAATTATAAAACATATTACACGAAAACCACGACCCTCTGATACTTACATTCAGGATCGAAATTTTCTCAGAAACAAGACATATAATATACAACCTTACTACAATGACCCATATCAAACGATACAATGACAGTGAAACTTTGCCCAACTGTGGGTCATGATTGTCCCATGCGTTGTGTCATGGTTCTGATGAATAGCTGCTCGTTGTTGTCCAATTAGAACAATGACACATATTCCATGAAAGTAGCGACCCATGACTCTTGATCAAATAAATGTTTGCTCCATTATTTTGAATGACAAAGCAAATAAATGCATGAATTGGCTTTATTGCGCGGATTCTGAAGGATCGCGCTCGGTGCCCAGTGGATTGTGAGAGCGGATTAGATACTGAACGCTTCAGTAGCCAAAACTCCACTGAAGTGATGTGGCAAAACGCCACTGGTTAGAAAACCTAAGCATGATTTATGTATTTTATCCAGTCTGTCCATCCATTTTATAAGATAATTTTAGGGCCTTAACTCAAAACCTAAGCATATAAAAGGCTTAAATCGACCACACCAAAGGAAATAATGTGAATTGAATTTATACCGTTGAAACATTCTTGGGGACCACAGAAGTTTTGGATGAAGATTATATATTTTGTTTACCTTCATCCATGTTTTTTTTATCCTTTGAACAATTTGGATGAAAAATAAACATCACCGTGGGGCCTAAAAAGGTTTCAACGATGGAAATCATTATTTCCACCGTTATCGGTGGTATGGTCCACTTGAGATTTTTATAAGCTTCAATTTTGGGCTCAACGTGTAAAATAATATGGAAAAACAGATGGAAGGTGTGGATAAATCACATAAATTTACAGTGGATCCAATTGAATTTTCTCAGTATGACAATCCGATTTCATGGCCGAGTACGTGCATGACAGAAATGGAGAAAGATCCATTAACGAATCTAACAGAGCAGCATTTATACCTAGGGAACATGCCATTGGTATCTAACTAATGGCATTTTGCAACATCACTTCAGTAGCATTTTGGCTACTGAAGCGTTTTGTATCCAATCCACTCCCACAGATTGCGGTGAAGTAGTGAGTCATTCGATGGTCAAGGTGCTGATTCCAAAGGGTCACGCTGATTCTGAATAGTCGCTCTTATTCCGAAGGATCGCGCTCCCTACCCAGCGGATTACAGAGAGGTAGCGAGTCATTCAATGGTGAAGGTGTAGATTTTGAACAATCGCACAGATTCCGAAGGATCACGCTCGCTGCCCAACGGATTGCGGGGAAGTAGGGGGTTAATGTCCTCTTTTGAAAAGGTAGATTGTGGCAATGTTTTTGGTGGATCTCACTCGGTCTAAAGGGAATGGTCGTGGATATGACCAATATTTGGTTGTGGTTATCTGACATGTCTAATCGTGATTCACATGCACACTAGATCTATATTTTTTCCATGTTGGGTCGTGGATCATTAAAAAAGGAATGGAAACGACGACCCATATAATATTCTAAAATGGGATCCATGACCCATACAAGATTACAACAACGACCAATACAGCACGAGAACCACGAACCATGTTATATGGATCATGGTAGTTACTTTATATGTATCGTGTTTTATACATCCCTGACTCATATGACTAAACAACCACGATCCATATAACATAATAACAACGACCTTATAGCAAAGTAGCCACAACCATTACAGTCATTTCAGGAAGTCATATTAATGTCACTTCCTTCATGCAATCCGTTGGGAACCGAGCGCGACCCTTGGGAATCCCCGCGACCATTCAGAAAATACGTGAACCTTCTGAATTGGCACGTCGATCCATCTATCTGACCAGCCTATAAAAGTGGTACTTGGATTTCAATATTTCGAAAAAATCAAGGAGGTATTCAAAGAAGGCATCGGATCTTTCTGGTGTTCTTCATTTACGTGTGGTCCCTTCCCTTTCCTCAGGGATGTTTACGAACTCCCTGACGCTCAACGGCCTCAAGAGGAAGTTCCGAAGACATATTCCGAACTCTGGCATCTCGACAATATCAATGGGCACCTAGCTAGCAGAAAAGAAAATGTTTCCTTTGGAGATATGCAACGAGGGAAAAGGAAGCTTCGCTATATAAAATTCTTCATTGGATTTAGAAAGTGAGCAACTAAAAGTGGAGCTTCCATACACTTCTTGCTCATATGATAATTTTTGTGGTTTTATGTTATATGTGTTGTACTTCTCATTTATCGTGGTTATCATGTTACAAGGGTGGTGGTTCTCACCTGATTTTCTGAGTTACTATTCTGTGAATGAGTAGTGTAATATATACTTAATTTACCTCCGTTACTATCGTATGTATGTGCGCATTACATTTGATGATTTGTATAGTATAATTTGTATCACACTGTTTTTTTGCACAAATAATGTATTTTTTTTTACACTACCCATTTACAGGAAATGGTAGGCTTATCGACGGGTTGTGGCAACCATGATAGGTGGATAGTGGTTCTCATTTTGCCTGTGTCAGGTATCTCTTAAGATTGTCGTGTCTTCGATCCCCATTTTAACACTACAAACACGTCCCAGATCAACAACGACCAATGCTTCACGTATATTTTAAAATGACAACAATGCCCTAAGTATCAATCCATTGCATGCATAACGAAACCAATACCTTTTCCAATGTCAGGCACAGCCCATGTTTCATGAAAACCGTGACCCAAGGTGGATGGTAATAACGAGCCTTTATGCATCTGAGCCACGAACGTAAATGGCAATCGTGTACATACAATTGATCGTGGTTTTCATGTAAATGGGTAGTGTAAAAAAATTTAAAAAAAAACAGTGTCGTGGTTGTCAGCGACGACACATGAAAAAAGGCAACAACGACCATGCAAAAAGATTAACACGAACCATATACACGAAAACCATGGTCAGTATAACAGGACAATCGTGACCCTTTTATAATTACATTAAGGATTCAATTCATCACGACCAAGACATATACAACATTACAACCACGACCCATATCAAAGGATACAATGACCCACAAAAATTTGATCAATAGTGTGTCGTGATTGTACGTGTATTGTGTCGTGGTTATTATGAATAGTGGATCATTGATGTTAAATTAGAACCATGATACATGCCATGACAAGCACGACCAATTGTTCATGTGAACCACGACCCATGTCATTAAACAACCAACCTTCTATGCAAACCACGTCCAAATCTAGATGGAGAGGCCGTTCGAGAATATTGTTGTTATTCGTATGACATAACAAATACATCTCATATTTACATTACAAACCATGACCCCCTTGGGATCGGAGATGTCCGAGCCCAGCTATCATATGTCTTTACTAGTCGACTGGACGACAAATCAATCGCCGATACTATTAATCGACTTCTGTCGTTCATCGACCACTACGCCTCGATTTGTTGGCTTTGATTATCGTTTTATAATTTCTAACTCTTTTGTTTATCAGGCACAGCCGATGTTTCTGCTGATTCAGGAGAGGCTAAAGGCGATGACTAAGATTAAAGAAAGTCAGGCTGGAAGAGCTCCTGACGACTTCTGTTGGGGAACAGAAGAAGTTGAAGGGGCTGGTAGGAGAAGGCGAAGTCAAGAGATGATACTCCAGGAGATGGCCAGTTCAGTCAGGTTTGGACTCGACTGAGACTGAACTAACAACCATAAATGCTCATCTTCAACCCGGCGGAGGAGGACAATACGTGGTGGGAAGTTAAACTGGGGCAAGCTACGCTTGACCCAACTAACCTGAAAATCATGATCCATTGTAAAATTAAACAAATGATCCATGACAACTATAATCCATACAACATGACAACAACCTACCCATATAATACAGAGACTTTCAAAAGAGAAGCTCAGCATGCAAGCCAAGGCTCTGCAAGTTTCTTCCACCTAAGTTTGCAAATGGAGATATTATCATCCTCCTCACTATCATATTCGGTGGTTATAAACTACGATCCTTTCCTTCAGATTCAGAGCGAGCGTGATAACATAAATACCACATGCAGCATGCAAGCCACGACCCACTTAACATACAGTAGGGAACGTAACTCCACTGTTCTTATTTCTGCTATGTAAACAAAAGCTCCATTGTTTTATTTCTTCTATATAAACAAAAGCCATGACTGATTTACCATTACAACTATGACCATGATGACATTTAGGGCCTGTTTGGATGCCTGTAAGTTGGGTAAGTGGGAAGTGACTTACAGGGAAGTCACTTACAGGTGGTGTTTGAGGGAGAAAAATTACCTGTAAGTAACTTACAACCTGTAAGTCACTTATAGGCAAATCTACCAACAAACTGTAGGGGGATGGGGGTGGGAAGTCACTTCCCTATAAGTCACTTGCAGGCTCAACGGTCAGATTTTTAAAAAGAGGGGAAGAGGGAGAAACGCACCAACCCACCAACCACCATTATAGCCATGAAGCTCCAGCCGATGAAGAAGAAGCACCAGCCATTGAAAACGACAATCTCTCTCCGACTCTGCAATCTCTCCCCCTCCCTCTCTGCAATCTCTCTCCGTCTCTACAATCTCTCCCCCTCTCTCTCTGCAATCTCTCTCCATCTCTGCAATCTCTCACTGCAGTTATCGCCTTCCGTCTCTTCTCCTCCTAAAATGGTAAAACGATAGGGTTTCATCTGCCTTATTTTTCTCCTTTGAAAATGGTGGCCTGAACAGAAAACTATGAATCTATCATGTATCTGGTACATAAATCCTATTTATTCTTATGGACCTTACAACCAAGGCCATTGTTCAAATGGACCCACTATGGATGGACCATGTCTCAATTCTTCACTTGATCATTAATAATTATTTAACTGCAAATATCCACAGTACATTTGATTCTTGATTTCTATAACTGGAGCCATATTTCAACAATCCACATGAATAGGCCGCAGTAGAGCTAACCATGGATAGCATTTCTTCATTTTAATGTGGGCCATTGATGTACACTTTGGAATAAGTCCTATTCAAAGGAATGAATGGTTGGAGAGGATGATTCCCAAGTAAAAAATTTTAAATGTAATTTCTATAGTTAAAGAAGACATTGGTAATGTAATTTAATTAGTAGATATTTTATTAATGTTTTTAAGTTTATTCTCAATGCTTAAATTGAGTTATTACTCCATATTATAGATATTTTGAATTCGTGGGCCCACTTTTATAGCCCACTTGATGATTAGTTTAGCTTAATAATTATCTTAAATATTCATCTTGATGGGCTTAACAAAATAACATATTTGATCCCATGTTTTTTTATATGATTATAACGTTTTAGAATGATTCCCCAATCTAAGCTCTGCTCGATGTGAATATTCAGCTTTCTACCTGTAAGTAACTTACAGGTCATCCAAACAAAAAAACTTACCTGTAAGTGACTTACAACTTACATCCAAATAGGTTACCTGTAAGTAACTTTCACCTGTAAGTGACTTACAGGTAAGTCACTTACAACTTAAAAGAACTTACAGGCATCCAAACAGGCCCTTAGAGTAGGAAGAAGATCTCTCTCCAGCGGCAACCAGTGATGCAAAAAGTCACTATAGACGATGACTTGTTTTGCCCGAATAAAAGTATATTGAGAAGGTCAAGCTTAAACAAGACATACTCACAAGTCTTCTTCAGTGGTTCTCCCTGGGTCCCGTTGAAGGGACTGGTCATGGTCTTGCTGTCATGTCACGAGGATCCTGGTTGTCATGCTGTATGGGGCATGATAGGGGTCGCGCGATGATTCCAAAGAAACGCAAGACTCACCGAGACGATGCAGAAGGAAATGGAGTAGTTACCGTTTTTCTGATGGCTGGGTGCCCGTTGAAATTTTTGATTTGACGAAGTTAGGAAGTTGTCTTCAGATCTTCCAGTGGAGGCCATTGAGCTTCAGGCTGATCGTGAACGTCCGTGAGGAAAGAGAAGGGATCACGAATGAAGGAAGAACGCGATAAGGGCTCTATTATTTCTTCGGATATCTTATCCATGATTTTGAATGAGAGGGCAAAGAAATGTATGAATTTGATCATGGAAGTATCGGCAACGTACCACTCTTATAGGCTAGCCATTCAATGGTTAAGGCGCCGATTCCGACGGGTCCTCATGTTTCGGTATGGTTGCACTGAGAACGAAGGGTTGCGCTCGGTGCCCAATGGATTACGATGAAGTAGCGACTCTAGCGTGATTTCGTGGAGAAGAAGATCAGGGCACTGTTTCCGGAGGGTCGCACGAAATTTTGAGGGAATGGTCGTGGATGGGACGCACAAAGAGTCGAGGTTGTCTTCCACATAGATAGTGGTTGGGAATCAAAACCCAATGTATATGACAACAATGATTGTTTCATGTGATCGTGATTGTTAACAAGGATCATAATTGTAAGAAGAACACCTGTCACTAATCTGTGGGTCGTGGGGTTTATGTTATATGCCTCATGATTTTCCATATTACATGGTCGTGGGTTGCTTGGGGAGAACTCCAATGTTGCATGGAACGTGTTTGTCATGTTGTATGGGTCGTGTTTGTCATGTTCTATGGGTCGTGATTGTAATGTGGTATAGATTATGTACATCTTGGACGAAACACATTAGCACGATCCATATGATCCACGTCGTGTACACGTATCATGCAGGCTTTTGAGGGGATCGGATTAGAGTCGTGGGTTATGAAACAAGGACGATCGTGGACAATAACCACGATCTAACATGCACAAGAACCACGGGATCCGATCACATGACAATTTTGTGGTTATCATACAGAATGTGGCGTTGTTGTTATGGATCGTGATTTTCGTCTTTGCCGGGTTGGTGTTATGATGTTTGACGGATCGTGGTTGTAAGATGATATGTATAGTTGTTAGTGTGAAAGGGGTCGTGGTTGTCACGATATATCAATCGTGGTTTTCCGTCCACATTCAACTACACATATATAGTAACGACCCCCTCTGCATGTCAACAAACGTGGCTGACAGCTACCAGCCTTAGAAAGCCCATAGTCGCACGACATCCCTTGTGCATGTCAACAAACGTGGCTGACAGCCACCAAACTTGGAAAACCAATAGTCGTACGACATCCTGCTCAAATTAACCACTTGTTCACGAGCCTATCAAGGTGCTTGGATTCAATTACTTTCTGTAACGCCCTGAAAATCAGGGGTCGAGCATAACTCAGCTCCCGAGTTCTAAAAAATTACTTATGCAACATTTTCAATGATGGATGAATGTTGTCTATATTAGTGCATGAAACATGAATTAGATTAAGCCAAATCAGCAAACATAATTCAGGGACAGTTGTAATATACAAGCGGAAGACAAAGAAATATATAAACTAGTATAAGTCCCTAAGATATGTATGCTCTGCCAGGTCATAATTACAAGTATTATTTCAATATACAACATTAAAATGTGATAGTCCACTACAAACATAACCCTGAATCCCCGTCAATCAAGACATGACTCACATGAACCCACCTGAGAACTGCATGTAGGAGAATGCCTACTCATCATCCTGATACTCCTGCTCTGCCTCATGGGTTGCATCATCATCTGCAACTAAGACAAAGTCTGGTTGGTGTTTAAACACAATCCCAGAATGTGGGAGTGAGTGATCAACTCCGTGGAGCTATACAGTAAAGGTTAACATGTTATCAATTTACTTAAGCAGTAATGATAAAGTAGTACAATTAATCATGTCCTAGATACTCTTGTTGATGTAAGAATGATATGAGGTAATGATGCATGTCCTCGCCTGCACTCCCTCTTGCGACAACATCTAACGATCACGGTATGAATCACTACCACTGTGCTTTACACCAATGCCAACGACACATGCAGTGCGATGTTATGAGCATGATTACTAAGTTCTTATTAGTCCTTTTCATATAGCAGGATTAGGAAGCTAAGGTACCTTCCTTATATCAATTCTCAAACAATGATCCATTCTAGGGTCATCAGTCCTAGTAAATCTTATACGATGTTACAGTTCTAAGTCGCTGAAAAGGGCTCGTCACCAATCAATGCATGCCTAGTTATACCCCAGTTACTACAATAAGGCTCGTCGCCTCAATGCAGTGTCAAGGTATACTTGAGGTCACTACAAAGGACTCGTCATCAATCAATGTAGGCCGACAACACGAATACAGTGTCCCATACCACCATATTCAGCTCACGAGTCTGGATTGCTCACTGGTCACTACGAGAAGGCTTGTCATCCCAGCGTAGGCTGATAGCTCGACCACAGTGTCTCATACCACCATGTCTGGCTTATGAGTCTTAAGGGATATTGGTACTAAGGTTAACGGGATCTCACTGGTAAGTTTGGTACCCTAAATTCAAGCAGTAGTGTCCAAATATGGTGAACATACATCGGGTCAATTGGGTTAATTAACGAGCTCGACTAGGACAAGCACACATTGGGTTGATCGACATGGAATATATAAACACTTCGTGTGGCCTAACCACTGTCGACATCCCAAGTACGACTCAGATTCATCGAATACATCCTGTGTAGAGAAAGCAAC
Organism: Magnolia kwangsiensis; assembly: GCA_037074715.1. Lineage (NCBI taxonomy): Eukaryota > Viridiplantae > Streptophyta > Magnoliopsida > Magnoliales > Magnoliaceae > Magnolia > Magnolia kwangsiensis. The sequence continues at coordinate 39,177,752 of CM073583.1, read as the reverse complement.
CTTAGCCACCAGTTTAAGAACTATTACCGATTACCTGGACTGTGATATAGTCTCAACCACGTATAATCATAATAATGAATATTCAAGTCAAATCCTATATTCATATGAACATTTTATGACATATAACTTAAACATGAATACACAATACATGGAGGAAATCATACACACAGTTAAACATGAGTACGTAGGTTATACAGTTCATGGAGGGAATCACACACGCAGTTAAGGTAGTTGGGATTCATATCTCAACTACCTTATAAACACACTTTACTAACTACTAACTCATTCAGATATTTTTACAAACACTTAGACTACACTTTCCAACATACATCACGTATGTTGGCCATATTACCTATTAGGGTAAATCCTTTTGCCAAGGAGTTGTCACATATATAACAATCATACACTTATGACAATTAATCATGGCAATCACAACATCAGATTTCATATGTATACAAACATTTCAACATACACATGAAATACTCTATTTACAACATAGTTTATATATAGACATAAAGCAAAACAGATAGCGCATTTAGCATGTGTAATGGCACCCACGTCAGTAATAAATCATTATCTGACATTGAAAGCTTTAAAAACCATAACCTATACGTATATAGTCTGCACCTTAAACCAAAAAATGCATAACGGATATGATTTAAACGCTAAGTCTTCGTCAACGGTGGATTTACAAACTAGAACATGAAGTAGGTTAGCTACATCATTACTTAGACTATTGGAAACCCTAAAACAGGTTAGGGTTAGGATTTCTTACCTATGTATGGTATTAAAATCATCGGAATAATGATTCGAATAGGTGGATTAGGCACGTAGTGTAGTTGGGAAGAATCCCAGGATGATTCAGGAAACAGCCCTAGGGCCATGGTATACTTAGGTTATAACCAAATAGGGCTTGTTCCGTTCCAACGGAGCATTTTTGGAGGTCCTTTTGCTGCATACGGTCAGACTTAAGCTCCTTGATATTGGATCTTGGTCAAGTTAAGTTTTCAGTCGATCGGGTTTACAGATCGATCGTGGCGGTCTAATTTCAGTTCAGCGGTCACCGATACTCGATCAGGGCCACAAGTATATTGGCATGTGAGGGACATTTCTCCTGATCTGAGGGTGTATTTGGGTCAGATTCTGACGGTCTGAATGCTTATAATTAGCCCGCAAGTGACATGACTCAGATTACTTAAATTCATATTTAATTTCTAAAAATATTCACTTTCTCACACTCTTCGCTCCAGACTCAAGTAAATCGTCTCAGGACATCATCTGGACTTAATTTTCGAGGTGATTGTCAAGTCCAACAAGGCGGTCATATCTGTCTAAGTTCATCGCTATCGGACTTTCGATGTGCGGTATAGGTCCGATATGGAGTTTCTGAATGCTCCCGAGAGCAACCGGGTTTAGAGATTGATCGTAGATTTTAGGGTAATGTAGCGTTAACGATTCTATAAGTTTTGGATCTTGCAAATCGTATTTAAAGTGATTGGTGCTAATTTCACAGATAATCTAGTTTAACACTAGTTAATTCTCGTTTAATTTCTAAAGGATTTTGTCCTTAGTGATTTCTACCTGAGGTGGTACTCGGGTCTTCGTACAGATTTTTTCAGGACATTACACTTTCTTTAAAATCGTTACTTCCCCTTAACCCATTTGGAATCAGGGAGACCATTCAGAATGTTTGACCAGACTATAAAAGTGGTACTTGGGTGGAACAAATTATCACATGACAATTCGACCCAGAATCCTTATTGTAACAACTTAAGCATTTATGGATTTGGTTACTCTTTCAATCAAAATAGTGGAGGAGACATTCGAAGAAGGCATCGAGTTCTTCTCGCGTTCATCCTTTATGAGAGATCCCTTCCCTTTCCTTAGGAACGTTCACGATCTCCCCAAAGATCAGCGGCCTCCACCGAAAATTCTGAAGACAATTTCAGAACTCCGTCAACTCACAGAGAATTTTTCTGCGACAAATAGAGAAATCGAGTGGTGTCATTCTGCTAGGTCTCACAATCAGGACTTTAATGAGAAAAGGCTGCACTGGATCAAGAGAAATGACGAGGTAAAAAAAACTAAGGTTAGGGCCGCTAAAAGATTTGAAGAGCTCAATTTAGCCCACCAGTACCACCCATCTAGTAACTATTCTTCTTCCTTGTCCTAATATTCTTGTAATTAAATGAAAGTTTACTTGTTGATTTTATAGTCATCATGCAGAGTTCACGAATAATGTGATTTTCGGGTGCAGTCGAATGTCTTGTATGGACAACTAGGATCCATAAGGGTTGCGATTTTCAGGTTATATAGGTCGTGATTGTAATGTTAACAAGGCGATATTTCTAACATCGGGAAATCAATAATCGAATGACATCCTACTGACATTAACCATTCGATTGTAAAATTCGAAGTTGAACAAAGCGATAATATATATATATATATATATATATATATATATATATATTGCATAATTTACGATTACAGAAACTTTCATAATTTCATATTTACATTATTCAAAATGACATTTTATAACTAATAACCTCTTGTATTGTCATATGATCCATCAGAACTGCTATTGGAGGAGTGTCTTCCTGTATTGTCATCTGATCCATTAGAACTGTTATCTATTTTTTCATATACATATTAGTTCACTTCATCTGAGTCGGAAGGTGAAGATATATTTCCTTCGTGCTCTTTTACACTTTGAACTAGATTTTTTAAACTTTTTTTATGTGAAGAATTGTATGTAGTACCCAATGACCTATAAAATTCATCGAGATGGGTTAGGAATCTGAATTTATTACTCTTTTTCTTTTTCTTGTTTGTCGCACTCGATTTGGCTTCAACATCGTGTTGTCTTTAACTTGAATATCGCTGAGGTCTAGAAACTTCTTCAATACTGCGTTTTAAGGTGAGTTGGACTTGTTCTTCCTCCAAATCTATTAATCTGGCATCCTCCTCTACGTCTTTTGTGATTGTCATTCATGTACTGGATCTAGAAGCACATGGTTTGGCTGGAGTGGAAGGTTTTCTATCCGAATCTAATAGGTCTTGAAAAAGTATTCAGACATCATTGGGGGCATTGGGGCATGGTTTTGCATCACCACCTCGACATGACAAGTGTAACCGAAACCAATTAGTATTATTCGCAAACTTTGCGCCACACAAACCACACTTGATCTTTATTTTTTCAGATCTTGGTGGTGATTCAACAAGGGAAGTGTACGCCCAAATGTCTGACGATGGGTAAGATGACGACATATCTACACTCAGTTTTTAATAAAAAAGTAAACAAATCAGAATATTGATAAATAATTATAACAACGATATTGTGGTTGTTATTGTGATCTATGTTGGCATAACCATGGCCCATATAGCATTACTACCATAATTCACAGCCACGGCCCACGAAAGATGAGACAACACCCAAATACTCTGGATGCAAACAAATAGGTCACAACCGGCATCGATGCACTTTCATCCCCGCTGGCTGGGGCTGAGGCTGATGATGACTTAATATGTTGGTTTAAAATTTACATTGTTTGTGAAATATCATTTGAACTGTAATACATATACTTCATGGTACATTTTTTATGGGACCAGACTAGGGCCTTGGTTGTGAACCAAAAACCAAAATGGACAATAACCATGATCCAATGTGGACAATAACCACGATCTAACATGCATGTGAACGACGACATCAAATCACATGATGATTTGGCGGTTGTCATTCAGAATGTCTCGTTGTTGTTATGCACCGCGGTTTTCGTTTTAGACGAGTCGTGATTATGATGTTAGACGGATCATGGTTTTAAGATGATATGCATCGTGGTTCTGATGTTACAGGGGTCGTGGTTTTTACGAAATATGGATCTTGTTTGACATCCACGTTTAACCACCCATATACAACAACGATCCATTGTGCATGTCAACCAACTTCCAATTGTTTGTGAACAACTGCGATCTATCTCATTCACCAGCCCATTATAGACAATAATAATAAGCAAAAGAAACATCGAATGCAGTAAATTAATTCATCATTCAACGTCAAATCAGTGCTTGGCTTTCTTTGCTAGTGTACCCGACGCCTCGTCTGTCAACCACGATCCATGATGCAACAAACCATGATGACGATCGTAATCGCGGTTGTCATACATTAATATCGATCATGTCATATACATTGTGACGTGATTCATAGCCACGACGCACATAACATGTTAGCCATGATACACAGACTGTGACAACCACGATCTATTGGGTGTGAACCACGACCCACATAATAATAACCATCATACACCGACCCTGTCAACTATTACTGAAAGTGCACCTGCTAGTGCCCTGGTTTGTCAATTATTATGTGTGTTAAGTCAGTCGATCAGCAGAGCCTCACAGGAAGAACAATTCAAGCACTTGCCTCAACCGGATGTGTGGAAGCTCGCCATAGGTAAATCATAGCCTCACATCCCATGTCCCAAAATACCAGGGGATTTAAACCCTTAAAAATAACTTAGAACATATGAGGGTTTTTGGGTAAGTGAACTTTTTCAAAAATAAAAAAATCTCTAAGTTTGCTTACCCTGTCGATTGTATCGATACACATTTCGATATGATCTACCTGCTCTGTCGATGTCCTCGACACTTGATCGATACTATCGATAAAAGGACTAAATCCAGCAACCGCATACTCATTTGGACGGATTTATCGATATATCAATACATCTATCGATATCATCGATATTCAAATATCGAGCCTATCGAAAGTGGCTAGATAATATCGACAGATAGATTTCAGGCGCCCCTGTTTCTCTTAAGAAAATTACTATGTGCTTCGATATATCGATGTCCTTTCCGATTCAATCTGAATTCAAATATCGATCATATCAGAATGCCATCGATCATATCGATAGTGGGCGCGCTTTTCTTCCAGTAAATATTTCAGGATGTTTTAAACTTTTATCTAGGGCCACTCGAGGAAATCGATATTCTTATGTCGATGCTATCGAGGCCTAGTCGATTAGATCAAGACTGGACACAAACTGTCTAGCGTGCTTAAAGGTAAATCTATATGATTTATCGATCCCATCGACACGGCCTCCGATATCATAGATATTCAAATTCTGATGACATCGGTTGTTCCCCAATCATATCCTAAAAACCTGAAATATTTTAAGACTTGTCTCGCTCATGCTTCAAATATCAATATATCGATCCCAGTATCGATGGAATCGGAGTTCAAAATCCGATGATATCAACACCAGTATCAATCCCATCGACCAGCTAGTTCCGCATTCAAGGATCCTCTAGCAACTAGCTTAATAGCAAATCATTAAGCTGGGATACCTTGAATGAATAGATGATGGGAATTACTCTATCTTCTTTATAAGAAAATTCTAAGAGAGTGGATTTCCCTCCTAAACCTAGACCCAACCCAAAGCCAAGTACTGGTACATCTTTTGTGTTGCAGATCAAAGGAGCCGAAGACTCTTCAACAACAAGGAGGATATCTTCATCATTGCGCTAAATGGGACTCAATAACTTATCTGTAAGTATTTAGAGTCTAGAAGACACTTGTGATCATTCCTTTCTAGGATTCGGTCTTGAGTGTTGCTCACCCTTTAAAGTCCTCATAGGAGGCTCCAGTGGGAGTGTACGTAATGGGTGCATTGTGTGGACCCTTGCTTTGTGGAGAGCATAAACATCTGGTTAGGAGTGAACCGGTAAAACTCTAGGGTTAGAGGTAAACCGAGTAGAAACCTCCGTGTAAAGGTTGAAGGTGAACCTGATTTAAAACCTTAGGTTTGAGGTGAACCCTGAGAAACCTCCTTAGTGAAATTCGGTACACTCAAGGGTTGAGTGCGGTAGCTAGAGTGGAGTAGACAAGTAGTCGGACCACTATAAAAATGACTGTGTTTGCAATTACTTTGTTTGTGTAATTTTCTTTACTATTTCAATATCTAAATATATGAGATCACACCTCAAACACATACACAGTCATATCCAGCATGAACTAAGTTTTATATTACTATCTTTTGAATAGTTTATAATTGGACCCTCTACTAGGCTTCGAAGCCAGTAAAGTTACATTTAAGTAATTCTGTTAATTGTATATCTGATAGGATTAGTGCAATAGGATTTTTAAATACACTATAAAACTTTAAAAAGTCCTATTCACCCCCCTCTAGGACGTATTGGCATATTTCTACTTCATCTCAAGCAGTCTTCACCACTATTTCAATCGGTATTAGAGCGGGTCTCTCTTTAAGGGCTTCACCGCCTAGAGAGTGATCTTGACTGAAGTTTAGGAATATGGCCAAAGGAGAGGGCTCATCATTCACTAGACCTCCAGTATTTGATGGTTCAGATTATGCATACTGGAAGGGTAGAATGCATTATTTCTTAAGATCTTTGGACCATGATGTTTGGGATGTAGTTAAAAAGGGATATGTGTTACCATCTGAATAGATCGTACTTGAAGATGAAACTACCACCACTAAATCCAAATCCAAAGAAAAGTGGACGACGTTCGACAAAGAACAATGAACTGCTAAAGTAAAAGCAATGAACGCCATCTACTGTATCATGTCTCAGGATATATTCAATCAGATAAGTACATGTGAGACATCTATGAAAGCATGGGATCTACTGGAAATAACCCATGAAAGCACAAGCACTGGGAAGAGGTCTAAACTACAACTTCTGACTTCACAGTTCGAAAATCTCAGGATGGAAGAGCATGAGACATTTATGGAGTTTTTCACTAAGTTGAATATAATTTGTAACTCCATGGGTGGATTGGGAGAAAAAGTTTCGGTACCAAAAATATGTAGAAAAATCTTAAGATCCCTACCAGAACGGTTTAATCCCAAAGTAACAACAATTGAGGAGTGTAGAACTATTAATGAGATAAAAGTATAAGAACTAGTAGGTTCCCTACAAACTTTTAAACTATACTTCACACAATCCCTAAAATTCAAAAACACTGTCCTAAAAACTTATAAGAAAACAAAACATGAGGACAGTGAGAGTGAAAAAGAAGATGAAAATGAGGTAGTGGCTTTGCTGGCACAAAGATTCAGAAGATTCTTTCAAAAGAATCACGGCCGCCCCTCTAGAGGTAGAAAGGTGGAAGACAAACCTTCTGCAGGCAAATTTGAGAAAAGAACCAAAGAACCACAATGCTACGCCTATCGGGAGTATGGACACCTATCTACCAAATGCCCAAATAGGAAAACTAAGGGCAAGGCAATGGCCGCCACATAGGATGATACGGAAGAGTCAAATTCAGAATCGAGTGACTCATGAAGCGATGGAGACCAAAAATCTTTAAAAATACTTATGGTCTCCACTGCTTCGATCATTCCAACTGAATATGAGGAAGAACAGCAAGCTACTGAATCATTTCCATCTGAAAATGAGGAAGAAAGAAACAAGATGAATTACAAGATGCTTACAATCAACTTTACATTCATATCGTCAATGTTGTCAAAAGACTTGGAATTATTGAGAACAAAAAGGAATTGCTGCAACTAGATCTAGACAAAACCTTAGATATCAATACTCATCTGATTAATGACTTGCAGCAATATCACTCTGATAATGATAGACTCAAGAGAATTTATTCTTTTCTTAAATTTGAATCCAAAAACCTGAACAAACAAGTTGAGCAATTAAAAGATGAAAATATGCTCCTTCAGAATGAAAATCACACACTCCTGTTTGATTTGGAAAAATTCAGAAGAATTGCCAAGATAAACTGTAAGTTTTTCCAAAGTGGAGACAAGTTAGAAAACTTGTTGGGAATGGGAAAACCTGGGAAAGATAAAAGTGGGCTAGGATATGAAAAATATAAATTAAAGATTGGATGTGCAACTCTTGGAACTGAAAAATTTGCTGCCTCTGGAAGCAAAACTAGAAAAACTCCAGTATGTCATGTGTGTGGTGATGTGGGTCATTATGAGTTTGAATGCTTAACACCTAGACAGACTTTACGTAACTTTGATCAAAACCACGCTGTCAAACTAATCAGAGAAACTCAGAATGTTAAAAGTCCATCTAGGAGAAACACCCATCCATCATCACCTAAAGAAAAGGATAGAATGAAGAAATCTGTCTCACAATGGGTAGTAAAAGATGAATGGAATTGTCTAATGACTAACCTTCATATACCCTGAAATATCAAGTAGAAAATGGAATATGTCCAGATCATGTATCTAGATCTGGATACTTGTTAAAACGATGCAATTTTGCTAAGCTTTCAAGTTTCAATGTTACATCTGAGGTTGCACACCTTTAACTTTTTGTATATAAACATTATCATGTTTATAATTTTTCAGCAGTACAGATCTTGTACAAAATTTTGTGATGTATATTAATGAAATCAAGATATGCATACAAGTGTGTCGAAATGGTGAAAAATCTAAAAAATATTCACTTTCGATATAACTGTCGATTTTATCGACTAAGGATCGATCAATCATCAGCTCTTTAGAATATGAAACGTCGTATGATCGAGAATGACATTGGAGATAGACTCGATAGAATCGATCGGCAACTTCTCGATATTATCGAAACAATGATCGATATGATCGACTGATGGCGCCCAATAAAAGCCAAAGAAGTGAAAAAGAGGGTTTTATTTTCAAGATTTTTTTCAGTTGTTCTCTTTGCCCGATCCTCTCGGCCAAATCACTAAGAGCCATGTCGGACTACTCAAAACCTTCCACGAATCGGGTAATATTCTTCTAAAACGTCAAGGGTCCATTTCTTTTTGGGTATTTTCAGTTTGTCAGGTGTTTTGTCATTTTTCCCAAATCCTTCAAAAGTTTATTGGTTCACATGGGAAAAGACAAAAGAGTAGCATCCGGTCCGGGGGAGTCTTCAAGAACTACCTGAAAAAAAGTCCTCGCCTCAAAAGAAAGGGCGAGGGCCCCAGACCGTGGGACCCCCACTCAGTAAAGATCACGATAGACCTCACGTGGTGGGTCCCACACCGAATTTTCGGCACCTCCTCAACCTCTCCTCAATGGCACCACCTCCCCGGCTATCCAACACCCAGCGAAATACACCATTAGAAAGCTAATCCATGAGAGAAAAGTTGACAGGGGTTGTTTAGCATCGTACAATCTAGAACCCTTGTTCGCTACAATCGGTTGGCTGCCCATCCTAGATTTTGGAGGGCCTTGTCAACTCGAAAAAACACCCAACTTCTTTGCAGCATGTCACTCTCCAGTATCTGACCCTCCTTCATTCATGGTCTCTCTGAATGGTGATGATGCGTTTATCACTCCTGCCAAAATGGCTCACATTCTCAATCTACAGATGGCTCTAGAAGGCCTCCCCAATTTGAATCTCGATCTTCCTGATGTCTGATCCATGGTAACCAAGTACCTATGTCATAATAGAGGTATTCTCTGGCATCAAGGGAATGCCTTAAAATCCAGGTACATGGAACCTCGCTTTTAGGTTATGCATGGGATCTTCACTACAAATCTGTATCTAAGGAGTACAAATCGATCCGATTTCATGAGTCTTATGGTCATGATAGTATACTCTGTTGTGAATGGGACAAAGGTTTTCCTTTCAACACTGCTTGTCAATCAGTTGGTAAATTCTATACATACATCCAGAGATCTGCATTTGTCATATCCCTGGATCATAAGCAGAATATGTCTAGGCATTGGTTTTCCATCTACTACTGATCTTGTACTTCCACTTCAAGTCTTTAGTATCAAGAACATTCACAAAATGGACCTGGTCTACCACAAGTACAAAGAAAGAGGCATTCAAGAAGGTGGAGCCGAAGGTGTTGGTGATCCTCATACGGAGGAAACTGAGATGGAAGGAGATGAATCCTCTAGACTTGATCCAGCCCCATCTATGTCAATACCTGGACATATCAAACGATACAAGCTAGACAACATCGGAGCGATTCAGCGGGACATTCACTCAGTGCAAGAATGACTTACAGTCTTGAAGCGGGTTGTCGACAAGGTATAACGGTCTGTGCAACAGTTGGTCGACCTGATGACTTGTCGCCAGGATGACACAGCTCCATCTTACTCTGCTCCCTAGCACTGATTTATGAATGCTATCACACACACTCACTCTTCTTAACCCACCATATGAATAGTAGTATCTTTTTGAATGTTCTACGCTTCCTTGAGTGCATGTGACAGCTCTCTATCCTACATAAGCTGAAATTTTCTTTTTTGTATATGCCCACAGATGGGCCGAAATACTGGTTGTAATATTTGGGTACCCTCAAATGGGCTTTATTTTATTTTTGGATAATGGTTAAACTACTGTTGTCTGTGGCAGTATAGACATTTTACTACATATGGATGAATCTAACTCTCATTTTTACTGCCTCTCCTTCCCTTGGTTAAATGGAGTAATTGATATGGATTGCATATTTTTTTTCTGATCACCTTATCTGATTTTGTCAAAGTTTTATTTCATGCATTCCTACTACCTGCTAAAGATGTATGCTTAACACTGTTGAAATTCTTTATACATCTATATCTGTGGTTCTCTCATATGCTTCTTTAACTTTAGTCAATATCTACTACTTTATCTTTGTTAATGACTGAAAAAAAGGGGGAGAAAAGTGAAAACACCCCGTGTGAAAAATTAGATCTTTGCTCTTATATGTTGCAGGTGTTAGGAGAAGTAGCCGCACCAAGAAAGGGGGAGTTTTATAGAAAGGATGAGCAAATAATAGTTGTGTACATGGCTGTATTAGAATTTGTAAAATTGTGTAAAAGCATGTACACACAATTTAGGATGTGTCTGTCTAGATATTATCTTAGGGTGTTTTCAGTTTTTGTCACGTAATTGATAAAGGGAGAGATTGAAAGTACACCTGCTAGTGCCCTGGTTTGTCAATTACCGCGTGTGTTGAGTCAGTCGATCTGCAGAGCCTCACAGGAAGAACAATTTAAGCGTTTGCCTCAACCGGATGTGTGGAAGCTCGCCATAGTAAATCATAGCCTCACATCCCATGTCCCAAAACACCTGGTGATTAAAGCCCTTAAAAATAACTTAGAACATATGAGAGTTTTTGGGTAAGTAAACTTTTTGAAAAATCAGAAAATCTCTAAGTTTGCTTACCCTGTCAATTGTATCGATACACATTTTGATATGATCGACCTGCTCTGTCGATGTCCTCGACACTTGATCGATTCTATCGATAAGAGGACTAAAAGTGTCCAGTAACCGCATACTCATCTGGACGGATTTATCGATATATCGATATATTTATAGATATCATCGATATTCAAATATCGAGCCCATCAGAAGTAGCTAGATAATATCGACAGGTAGATTTCAGGCGCCCCTGTTTCTCTTAAGAAAATTACTATGTGCTTCGATATATCAATGTCCTTTCCAATTCAATCTGAATTCAAATATCGATCATATCGGAAGGCCATCGATCATATCGATAGTGGGCGCGCTTTTCTTTCAGTAAATATTTCAAGATATTTTTAACTTTGATCGGAGGTTACTCGAGAAAATCGATATTCTTATGTCGATGCTATCGAGGCCTAGTCAATTAGATTGAGACTAGACACAAACTGTCCAGCATGCTTATAGGTAAATCTATACAATTTATCGATCCCATCGACACGGCCTCCGATATCATCGATATTCAAATTTCGATGACATTGGTTGTTCCCTGATCATATCTTAAAAACCTGAAATATTTCAAGACTTGTCTCTCTCATGCTTCAAATGTCGATAGATTGATTCCAGTATCAATGGAATCAGAGTTTGAAATCTGATGACATCGACACCAATATCGATTCTATCGACCATCTGGCAAAAGGTTTTAAAAGGTATGATATTTGAGTTTGTGTTATCGAGCGGACAATCGACCCCATCAAGAGTATACGCTCGATGATATCGACCCTGCTCGATGATATTGAACTCTGTCATAAATATGATCATTTTATATCCGTTAGAACCTTTTGCCTATATAAAGAGAGACTTGTCTACATTGCTGGTAGAGAAAAAAGAGAGTGCTTTTGTGTGTTTTACCTTTAGATCATATACCTAAAGCCATTTCTCTCACGAGAGTTTATCTTCCAATCCACTCTCTTTCATTGACATTCAATAGAGTGGATTGAGAAATGAACTTCCGTATTTAATGATCCTCCAACAACTATCTTAATAGCATATTATTAAGCTGAGATACCTTGAATGAATAGATGACGGGAATCACTCTATCTTCCTTATAGAAAAATTCTAAGAGAGTGGATTTCCCTCCTAAACCTTGACCCAACCCGAAGCCAAGTACTGGTATATCTTTTATGTTGCAAATCAAGGGAGCTGAAGACTCTTCAACAACAAGGAGGAGATTTTTATCATTACGCTAAATAAGACTCATCAACTTATCTGTAAGTATCTAGAGTCCAGAGGACACTTGTGATCATTCTTTTCTAGGATTCGGTCTTGAGTATTGCTCAACCTTTGAAGTCCTCATAGGAAGCCTCCGGTGGGAGTGTACGTAGTGGGTACATTGTGTGGACCCTTGCTCTGTGGAGAGCATAAACATTTGGTTAGGAGTGAACCAGTAAAACTCTAGGGTTAGAGATGAACTGAGTAGAAACCTCCGTGTAAAGGTTAAAGGTGAACTTGATTTAAAACCTTAGGTTTGAGGTGAACCCTGAGAAACCTCTTTAGTGAAATCCAGTACACTCAAGGGTTGAGTGCGGCAGCCGGAGTGGAGTAGACAAGTAGTCGAACCACTTTAAAAATGACTGTGTTTGCGATTGCTTTATTTGTGTAATTTGCTTTACTATTTCAATATCTAAATATCTGAGATCACACCACACACACATACACAGTTATATCCAGCATGAACTAAGTTCTATATTACTATCTTTTGAATGGTTTGTGATTGGACCCTCTACTAGGCTTCGAAGCCAGTAGAGTTACATTTGAGTAATCCTGTTAATTGTATATATGATAGGATTAGTGCAATAGGATTTTTAAATATACTGTAAAACTTTAAAAAGTCCTATTCACCCCCCTCTAGGACATATTGGCATATTCCTACTTCATCTCAAGCGGTCTTCACCGCTATTTCAATTACCTTGCTTTGTACTGAGGTACAATGAACTTGTAGATGTGCTCGCTAACTGGCGATGGAGGGGCCCAGCAAATAAGATTCAAAACTAGTAAAAATCACAAAACAAGGATTAGGGATAAAAAGTGAAGGGGTAAAGTGAAGGGGTCCCAGAGAGGAAGCTCCAAGATATAGTCGGTAATCGGCATGGGGAGAGCCTGTTGATGTTTTGCATTTGGAAACTAAGCGTCCGTTGAAGCGTCCATAAAAGCGTCCAAGATATAGTCGGTGTTCCGTAAGTCACATTGAACTGCAGATATTTTCTGACCGCACCGTCCATTTAATTTGTAGAACATCAGGAAACACAAACAGTGGTCAAAATATTCGAATCCAAAGGACCACAGCAGTCTAACCAATAGTTTCCGTAAAAGCCCATGATTTGTCATCTTTAAGCAGTGTGGGCCACTGATGGCTCGATATGTGCCACTACAAAAAATTTTGAATAAATCCATCATCCATGAACAATTCCAATGGATTATATTCGATTTATGATAGGTCCATATAGACTTGAACCAGGTGATCGACAATTGATCTTCTGTGTGTGGAACCGTAAGCGAACTTCTGCCTTTTTTAGCACATATAATATGTACATGCGTCATATTCGGTACGAACTAAGATTTATGGGGTCCACAGTGATATATATATATATATATATATATATATATATATATATATATATATATATATATATATATATATATATATGTCATCTAAATTGACCATCGTACTGTAATCACTGTGTATAAAGGCATTATCATAAAAATAAGTTTGACCGAGCTGATGTGTGGCCCACGTAGTCTCAACGACTTATAATGGTTATTTCGATGTGATTAGTTATGCCTGTAAGGTTCAAATTTTTGGATAAAGATTAGTACATACTATAACAACTAACAATCGGTGTAGATCAAAAATTTACAGAAATCTGTCCCACAGCCGAGTGATAATCAAAATCTTATGAGACGTACAAGCACAACACAAATACGGCACCGACCACACCTTTCATTGTTACCTTTGTTTACGTGTCAAGGGCATACTGGTCAGTAAAATTCAAATACAATAATCCATAACTGCTGCAATTCACTGAAAACGAGGATATATATCGTCAATGTCAACTACGACAAATCGAACATTAACACACCGACCCGTATGACATAATAACCACAATACAGAGTTCTGGGCTAAGGACTTGGGCTTCGAACAGGATATGGAGAGGACTTTCATTCACACAACTTGCTCAAAGTCATATCTACCTTGCACAGTGACAAACATGACCCTTCGTAGATGACAACCACGATCCTTCACGTCGGCAAGTAACGACCTAGGAACATGATCGTTGTTGACTCTATTTTTATTTTATGTGCTTTTCATGTGAAATGGATTGTGGTTCTTATGATATATGGATCGTGGTTGTCAAAGGTACATGGGTCGTGATGTTGGTTGTTATTAGTCATGGTTTCCATGTTTTTCGGATCGTTCTTGTCGTATTATACGGATGGTTGTTGTTATACTACAAAATAATGAGTTCTTTTGTAGAGATTTGATGTCAGCCTGAAACCCAGAAGAAGTCAGGTTACATTAGCCTAGAATCCCAGAGAGGCCATTACACCCCAGGTCCGTCGACACCAAGTAGGTGCTCATCCACAAGATATCAAGTTCTTTTGAAGGCCTTTCACATTAGCTTGAAACGCAGCAAAGCTAAAATAGAAGGATTCAGACTATACGGTCGTGGTTAGACAGATAGAAGCCCTATGATAGCGGTCGAGACAAGACATATGGGTCGTGATTGTCGTTGCTTATTGGTCGTGGTCGTAATGTAGTAAAGGTCGTGGTTGTCCCGATTTATGGATTCTAAATTTAATGATATATGGGTCATGGATGTCGTGTAATAAAAATCATGTTTGTCGTGTTATATGGTTCGTGGTTGACGTGAAGCATTAACCGCAGTTGTCTTTTGATATGGTCGTCAGGTTATACGAATCGTGGCTGTCGTGTTTGCGAAGATCTAACATGGACGACAACCACGAACAATATTAACAATAGTGAACCACGACAAATTTAACGTGACAACCACTACCAAGATAAACTACGACCATTGCTTCACATAAACCACTGAGATCATTAAATGGCAACAACGACCTGTGTATCAATCCATTCAAGGTCCATGAATCATGACAAACAAGACCTATATAATGACAGTCACGAGCCATTTTTAATGTCAACCACAACCCAACGTGGACGATAATCATGAGCCATGAACAGGAAGATGGGTAGTGCAAAAAATCAGTTCAAGAAACTAAGATCTTAACATATTAGATGACAACTACGATCGATGCTTCGCATCAACTACGAACCATATTACACAACACTTCGATCAGTATAACAAGACAACCACGATGCTTTAATACTGACATGCAGGGTCCAAATATCATAACAGCCAATACATATACAACATTGCAACAACGACCCATATCAATCAATAATACGACCAATGAAACTTTGATCAATAGTGGGTCATGACTCTACATTGCGTCGTATATTTGTTATAATGAATTGTGGATCATTGTTGACAAATGAGAATAACGAGCCATATGCAGTGATAGTCACAACTCATTATTCTTGAGAACCACGACCCATGTCATCTTCACGACCAATCTTCCATGCAAACCATGATGGGTGCCCCGTTGAAGAGAATTGTTTGTGGTAAGACAGCCACGACAGGTCTAACATGATAAATACATCCCATATTGCATTACAAACAATGACACCCATATAAACTGGAAATCATGATCCATTATCAGACAGAAATCACGATCCATTATCTTCAATCTGCTTTAGCTTCTCTTCTGGCAGTGACTGTGTTATATGGGTAGTGGTATTCAAAATTTCAATTCAAAATCCCTTGGAAAGGGAATTTATGGAAAGTGGATTGACTGGTGTAAGTCAATCCACTTTTCAAAAATTTTCTTCCCAAGAGATTTTGAATTGAAAATTTAAAAACTACTACCCATATAACACAGTCACTGCCAGAAGAGAAGTTATCTTCAGAATTTTCTAGGAGATTGAAGGTGTCTTCAGAATTTCCTGTGGAGGCCATTGATATTCAGGAAGATTGTCAATATCGCTGAGGAAACGGAAGGGATCACCCATAGAGGAAGAATGCCAGAAGAACTCGATGACTCCTTCGAGTATCTGCTCATTACATTGACTGAAAGACCAAAGAAATTCATCAATGATTAAGGTGTTCCAATAGGATTTGGCTTCGAATTGGCTTGTGAAAATAATTTCAAACCTAAGAATCTCTTTTATAGGCTGGTCAAACATTCTGAGGGGTCCTGCTGATTACTTGCAAAGGGTTTACGGGGTAGTAGCGTAATGCGATTTTCTGAAAAAGAGTGTGGCGCTGGTTCCAAAGATAGGACCCATATAACACGACCTAGTGTGCATGACAACCACGACACTGTCGTGTGATTGTGGTTAACATTCACATTGGGTCATGGTTTTTATCCACGCTGGATTGTGAATAACACTTGGGACACTAATACCACGACCCTTACTACATGAGAACCACGACCATATAACACCAGAACCACGATCCATATACCTATTAAAACACCATATTGCCTGGGTCGTGTTTCTCATAAGATTGTCGTGTTTGCTACAACCACGATCATTTTAAAATGACAAACACGAACGAGATCAACTACGACCAACACTTCATGTATATTTTAAAACGACAACAATGACCTACGTATCAATCCATTGCCGATTCTATGTATCATGACAACAAATACGTATACAATGTCAGTCACAACACATGTTTCATGAAAACCACGACCCAAGGTGGATGATAATAAGAAGCCTTTATGTATCGGAGCCACAAAAATATGACAATCGTGTACATACAATAGGTCATGGTTTTCATGATATAATGATTGTGGTTGTCATGTAAATGGGTGGTGCGAATAAATAATGTTATTGTTGTCAACAACGACACGTGAAACAATGCAACAAAGACCATGCAAAATGATTAACATGAACCCATTTCAAAATGACAACTACGAACCATGATACACGAAAATCACGGTCCGTATAATAGGCCAACCACGACCCTTTAATAATTACATGAAGGACCCAAATTTCGTCACAACCAAGACCTATACAACATTACAACCATGACCCATATCAAAGGATAGAACAACTGATGAAATGTGGATTAATAGTAGGTCATGATTATGCATTGCGTAGTGTCGTGGTTATTATGCATAGTGGATCGTCGAAGTTAAATTACAATCACGACCCATGTCATCCTCACGAAGAACCTGCCATGCAATCCACAACCAAACCTCGCTGGGGCCCGTTCGAGAATATTGTTGTTATTCATATGACATGACAAATACATCCCATATTACATTACAAACCATGACCCCCCTTGGGATCAGAGTATCATTGTCACCCCACTATCATAAGTGTCTCATAGTCGACTGAGTGGTAAATCAATCGCCAATACTCCTACTCACCTACCTGCGTCGTTCATCAACGACTACGCCTCAGTCTGTTATACGGTAAGCTCTCAAGCTTACTCAATTTGTTAGCTCTGATTGTCGATTTATACTTTCTAGCTCTTTTCTTTTTCGGGCGCAGCTGATGTTACTGTTGATTCAGGAGAGGCTAAAGGTGATGACTAAGATTAAAAGGAGAAGGCCAGGCTGAAAGAGCTGCTGAAGACTTCTGCTGAGGAACAGGAAGAGCTGAAGGGCCTGGTAAGAGAAGGCCAACTAAGGGACCTGATGCTCCAGGAGAAGGCCAATTCAATCTTGTTTGGACTTGAGTGAGTCTAAACTGACCACCACAGTGGCTCATCTTCAATGGGCAGAGGACGACAATACGCGGGCGGCTAAACTGGGGCAATCTACGCTTGACCCATATAACCTCAACATCACGATCCATTGTAAAGTTAAACGAACGATCCCTGATAACTACAATCCATACAACATGACAACTACGACCCATATAATACAGTGACTTTCAGAAGAGAAGCTCGACATGCAAGCCAATACTTTGCAAGTTTCTTCCACCTTAGATGAAGCAAATGGGGATATCTTCGGTGCTCAAAAACTACGACCCTTTCCTTCAGATTCAGAGCGACTATCCGGAATAAGCGCCACATACAACATGTAAGCCACGACCCATTTAACGTGATAAACACCGTAAATGCATCTTGGCCTCCTTTCAAGCAAGATAGCCACGACTGATTTAACATGACAACTACGACCATAATGACATTTACAGTAGGAAGAAGATCTCCCTTCAGCCGGCAACCAGCGATGGTTGAAGAGACAATTCTTCCTATTGTGTTGTGATTAAGGTCTTGGATGTCATGTTACAGCGGTGGCGGTTGTCATGTTGTATGCGAAGTATTTCAGCTCAACGACGATGATTCTGAAGAAATGCAAAAGCCGCGATGGATAGAAGGAAATGGAAGTAGCTAACCCTTTTCCGATGGCTGGGTGTCCGTTGAAATTGTCGAGTTGGCGGAGTTCAGAAGTTATCTTCAGAACTTCTAGTGAAGGCCGTTGAGCTTTAGGGAGATCATGAACGTGCCTGAGGAAGGAGAAGGGATCATGAAAAAGGAAGAACGCTATAGGGGCTCTATGGTTTCTTCGATTATTTGCTCCATTATTTTGAATGAAAGAGCAACTAAATACATGAATGCGGTCTGGAACCCCTTTCGCGTGACCACCAAAGTACTTGAGCTTGTCAACTCTATCCTTCCTTTAGCTTGGCGGATGCCTACCTATGGTTGAAAAAAAATAAAATACAAACCTCATAGTGGAAGAGGCTTTCAGAGGAGCGAAGTGAAGAGGAGAAACAACGTCTCTCTCTGGCTGTTGGTCCCTGGATCTTGGCTTCTGTAGGAAATCAAAAGAAGAGGAAGGAGACGACCTTTCAAAATGTACATAAATGCGATAATTGCCCCTTCCGAAGCTCGTGGTGCAGGTGATCGGTGGTCTGTGGGCCCCAGCATGATGTATGTGCTTCGTCCAAGCCGTCCGTCCAGTTTAAAATATCCTTTTATGGCTCGAACCGAAAAACGAGGGTGATATAACTCTAGGGTGGACCACACTCCGGGGAAATTAAAGTTATTAGATATTCACCATTAAAATCCCCCAAGGCCCATTGTGATTGGATCATGCTCGTTTTTTGTCTCTTGCCATAAAATGATCTGTAGAAATATATGGACGACATGGATGAAACACTTACTTGATGGTGGAGCCCACGGAGCGCCGAGCACCAGCCATTGGCCGGTGTCTCAGGGAGTAGCCAATCCATCTGTTTCTTGGGGGTTAAGACAGCGGGTGACTTATGCTTCATGCCAGGACCGTACAATTCCTGAACCATGGTCAGGGGAATTTTCGTCCGAAACAAGGTTCAAAAGCTGTTAAAAGGCCCTTTGGGGAATATATGGAGTTTCCTAGCGATCGAGGTAATTGACCCAAACTTCGAGGCGAGTACGGTCAAAATCCCTAGAATCTACAACTAGAGATAAAAATAACTAAAAAATTGGGAGTATAGCCCACCTAAGCATTGGGTCCGTCACATATTTGGTCAGGTGGCCTAGTGGGGCCCACAAGGACTTATGAATGGAGTGGATTTCTCACAAACATCATGATGGACCCCATAGTGAAGTGTGTGTGCACCTCAACCAATGTGCAGGACGCACATCGGACCAGCAGAGCAGTCAACACTGCCTTGACCCAAAATAAATTTCAAAAGAGAGATTTCTCTCTCGCCTGATTCGCCCGCCAACCCAAATTCAAACGGACGGCATCCGTTCATCGATCATCACCTCACACCAGGACGATCTAAACCGTCCATCATATTGCGGACGAACTGCTGACCAAAACCTAGTAGTTTGGTATATTGAAACCCACATGCATGCGCGCAGTTTTAGCCGAATCGAGTCAATGCACGAACGGAGGTTGTGCTTCCAGCTTCTCCAAATCTGACCCACCATGATTGAGGCGGACCACCTTTAGCCAATCCAAACTGTCCATCGGATATATGACTCCCATTGGACCGAACCTACGTCATCCATACGTGCTCATGCACATGCACATGCACACAAACTGGGCCCAACTAAAGCCACGTGTGGCATTTCTAAAAATGGAAAACTGTCGTTCTTATTTCGGTCTGCCAGGAGGGCGATCTACGTGAAGTGGAGCCTCTCAAACACAACCATTTGTCTAGGATTATCCTAACCATCCATTTCACTCACAGAGACCATGGTTTTCATAGAAAAACCAGTGGTAGGTTTCAGTTTTGGGAGTGTACTTAGCGGTTTTAGGCAGGTTAAATCTGGGTCGTTCATTGCCCATTTAAGGGTTGAGAGAGAGTTAGGGAGTGCCTAAAAGGCCTGTGGGTTGAGCAACAGGATCTCACCCTCCATTGTTACAGCCGAGCTTGAGGAACAACCAATTCCTCCGACCTTAAAAACCACCATACAAGCCTCCTTCACACTTCAAAACCATATTCCAACAGCTCCCTACCACCAATCCAGACCCTCCACTAGGATCGGATCTGAAGGAAACCCCATCGTTTGCGATCCGCCATTAATGGTAGCTTCTTCTTCCTCATTGGAGCCGCCACCTTCTTCTCCGTTCGAGCCACGATGAGTCACAGCAAATTGACGTGAGTTCGGTTGGTTTAGAACTCCTGCTGGCAACAGTTGAAAGAAAGAAAGGAGTGAGAAGAAGAAAGGTAAATGGAAGAAAAGAAAATGAGAGAGAGAGAGTGGACGTTGTCCCTCTCCTTTCTGTTGTCTGCGGCTGGATGTCCAACATAGGAAAGAGAGAAGAAGAGAAGGAGAGAAGAAAAGGAGGAAAAGGAAGGAGAAAGTTAGATATAGGAGAGGAAGAAAAGAGAGGAGAAAGAGAGGGAGGTGACTCGGGCTGATGCTGAGACCTGAGTCGTGTCACGCCCCAAACTCGAAAACCGGGCTCACAAAATTCCCGATCGCTAAATCCGGCGCCGACAGCCTCCGTAAAACCCTATTCTCGGCTCCTAGCTCCCATTCGCCAGGTTCCGATCATGGGATGCTACGAGGAGGATTTTCAACATCAGTTTGATTTGTAATAAGCATAACCAAAGGCATAACTCACAACAACAACCAAGAACTCCATTACATTTCCACTATGATCAAAAACTTTACAAGTACAATGAGCATAAAGGGAAATACAATGGTAAAGAACCAAAAACTCCAAACGCTCTGCAATGTGCTCCTGCCTCAGCGCTACTGCGATCCAACGTCACCTGCACTCAACGGTCATGCATAAGCTTACAGAAAGCTTAGAGGGTGGTGAAAGTGTGTGCGCAAGGTAGTAATATGAACATGCAATGTCAGAGTAAAGCGGAATATGCAGATGGATCTATAATATCATGAGCCGTACCAAGGCTTATGCGATGCAAGACATGAATGGTATCGGCCTTCCCAAGGTTATGCGATGTGCAATGCAGCTCAAGCATACAGATCCTCATCTATGTCCACATATCAATACAGCTCAAAATATGGAATATCACCAGGGTCTAGTACACTCTAAACCAGATTGCCGCCACATCGCGCACAATAAGGTAAGTGGAAGAGACCACACTATCCGTCTACCAATATCGGGCGCGACTCGTCGATAGCGGACTCATTCCTCGAGCTGGTCAAACTCAGCCTAGCATTGCCCCCTACTCTCGGGCGGATAAGGCCGCACCCCCTTCCAACCGACCACGACACAGTGGAGAGCGTAACCGTCTGGTAATCGGCACTCAACGCTCATCTACCCACTCGGTCTAGACGTTGGAGCAACCTCTTGGTACCATAAGGGTTTAGGGACTTTCACCCAGGGATATCTATAGTACCCCATGTAGAATAAGATTTTTGGTATCCAATCCTGCCAACCACGCTCTGTCTGTGGAGGCTACGGCCCCGATGTCGCTAGGGCGTACAATAACCATATCACACAAATGCGGAATGCATGAATCACGCTATCCAGTCATGCAACCAATCCTGCGCATACCGTGCGCTCATGTAGGGCAACACCGCCTAACCGGGAGCCCATAAACAACCTGCCCGAAGGCAAATGGTATGATCAGACAATCCTCACGTCAAGCATACATATGATGCGTATGATCATGAGTCATGAAACTGTACTAAATGTGTAAATGAGTGATGAACCATTCTTACAACGCAGATGGGCCTGGACGATCTATACACAGCAAGTACGGCCTAGTAATGGGCCCTAAGGAGAGTCGTAATGTGGACATCCAACCAGCATTACACTCGCAATGTGGACGTCAAACCAACATTGCTCCCAAGGCACGATTGTCGTAAACATTGCCACATGATCTGTATTGGGAACACACATTGTAATGGACCTTAGGTACGTCCCATTAGACCTTAAATATATCTAATAGACCACGATAGATGGGCCTTGTATTTGTCAAACGGGCCACATAAATGGACCACACCAATGGGCCTTAGGTATATTGCAATGGGTCATAACCTGTGGGCCTTGGATTGCATCAATTGGACCTAGTCACATGGGTCTAATATGTATCAAATGGGCCACACCAATTAGGCCCCCACATGTACATCAAATGGACCTCAACCCATAGGCATTATATGAGTTCAATGGTCTAAACCCCTAGGCCTTAATCAAATAAAATGGGCCTAATTCATGGGTCTCAAATAAGTCCAATGGGCCTAATCCCATGGATCCTTTTTATAATCAAATGGGTTTAGTCCCATGGGCCTTACAATATATCAACTGGGTCCACATCCATGGGCTTGAAGAATGCAACAAAGGGGTCCAATTACATGGGCCTTGAAGTACATCAAGGGCCTTGAAGTACATCAAATGGGCCTAGTCCCATGGACTTGCAACACATCAAATGGGCCTAAGTTCTTAGGCCTTTAAATGAATCAAATGGGCCTAGCCCATAAGCATTTTATAAATCAAATGGGCCTAGCCCATGCCCTTTTGAAATTAAATGGGTCCCGACTCATGGGCCTTACAAAACATTTATTTCCATCCAAACTATTCATAGGGACACATGGTCTAGGGCCCGCTACAATTTTCATATTATAAAATATACATTTAAACTATATAACATACATAAATATATATAATGGTGGGTCCCACAGAAAACAATATGGGTAGCTGACAGTGGGCCCCATCTTCAAAGATAGATGGACGGCGTGTGTAAAACACACGCAACAGGGTGAGTCTCACCGTCCACGGGCTATGGACGGTGAAAATGAAATATAAACATTAACGTGGGTCCCACAAATGTGGCCCACCGTAATATTTATTTGAAATCCAACCCGTTCATAAGGTCACTCAGACCTGTATGAAGTGAGATTACAAATTTCAGATTTATCCGAAACTTCTGTGGGCCCAAAAATCGATTTCAATGGTAGACTTCAATTCCACTATTTCAAGTGGTGTGGGTCACCTGAGTTTTGGATCTGACTCATTTTTGGAGGGGGGCCCGCCACTGGGGTGGCCCACCTCATGACCAAGTTGGATGGAAAATAACTATTATAGTGGGGCCCACACGCAGGAGCCGTGGGCACCCCTCCCACGTCCGTCCGCCCGCCCATGCCCGGTCTGCACGCGCCTGCGTGCAGGCGCTGGGCACTGACACAGGAGGCAGAGACCTCTGCCTCATGAAATTCTAAATTTTGGGAAAGACTGATTTCCCGGGGTTTTTCACGTGTGGGGCCCGCTAAAATGAAATCCGCCCCGGCCATTGCGATCAGTGGCCCGAGGCCGTCCAAATGAGTCCATAGTTTGAATTTTTTTGATGCTTGGAAGAGAAATAAAATAAGAAAATAGAGTTTGAATGGTGAGGGCGCAATATTTGATGCTATGGCCCACCAGGTGATTGGATTAGCTCTAAACTTCTACCCAACGGCTAAAATGTCGTGGGTAAGAGGATGGACGGCTTGGATCGGACATAAACATCAGGGTGGGGCCTATGCAAGGGAACCACCCAAGTCCCTCCTTTTTCTTCCTTCCTTTTTCCTCCTTTTGTTGAAACGTCCAGCGTCCCAGACGCTGGACGGTCTTATATATATATATATATATATATATATATATATATATATATATATATATATATATATATATATATATATATATATATATTTTTTTTTTTTGAGTGTGGGCCCTGATGGAGTGGGCCACCATCTTATAACATAAAAAAAATAATAAAATAAAAGCAATAAAAGAGAGAGAGAGAGACATGGAGAGTGGGACACGGCTTGTGATGGAGGGACCCCGACATTATGGGCCCTCCCTTACAAGAAAATTATACAATAAATGGATCCCTTGCACATGGGACCATTGAAAATGTAAATCAACGGTGGAGATCCATTCTCCACCGATATGGACAGTCTAGATGACCTTTCTCAATGAAAATAAACATCATGATGATCCAAGTGGTCCATCGGCCACATTTTAGGGTCCCAAGTGAGATCCACACCATTGATCGATGGGCCTCACTTGGTCCACCATAAAAATAAGTAAAACTACCCTATAGAGGCACCCACCGTCCGATCTTCTCTCTCCTAGGGGTTCCTTGGCACCTTAGCTTCAACTTCAATGGTTAAGATGAAGAATGGAGGGTTGAGATGAGAGATTTTGGGGTAGGAAGGTGGGCCACTTGGAGTTTAGGGAAGCTTGAGAATTTCCATACGTATGGAGTTGGAATTTTGCTTGGAGTTTTGAAATGAGAAAGAGAGAAAGACAGGGAGTGATGTAAAGGGAGAGAGAGAGAGATGGATGGATAGGTGAGTGATGGTTGTGTAAGAAAAACTTAACTTTTGAGGCTTTTGTGTAAGAGAGGTATGGGTGGTGTAAGAAAAGCTTGACTTTTGTGGCTTTTTGTGTAAGAGAGGTATGGTTTGGGGAGACTTTTGTGGTTGCTTGGGAAAATGGAATAAAGTGATGTGTACTTGACATGTGATGGCTTGATGGGTAATTGATTGATGGGATTGATGTGATTGATGTGACACATCGTAGAGATTCTCTTGGTTTTCGCAACACGCGGCGTTTTCTCCCACCGAACGTTGGCCCACATCTCTTGACCAGGGTATCGCCTCGGCGCGCGAGTCACGACATCGGAACCGCGGCGACGGTGCGGTCGCTATGGTATTGGTCTCGGGTTGAGTCGACTCGGGTTGTCGGCACATGAATCAGGGTAGCGCGTCGATATTGTTTAGGGGTCGAAAGTTGCCGAAATTCGACCGGTAAGACCGCGAAAGTGTACGAAAAGGTACGGACCAAGATACGGGTCTTACAAGTCAGCACGCTAACTTGCTGCCTATTTTTGCGAGTTCGGCAAGTCGACTCAGCTCGACTAGTGCTGAGTCAGGCTGGATGTCAGTCATTGTTGGACACCACTAGCAGTGGTAGGAGGAGAAGGAAGAAAAAAAGAAAGAAAAGGGAGAAAGGAGGAAGAGAAAGAAAGTTGAGGAGGGGGAGTTAAGTCCTGAGTCGACTCGGTTGGAACCCCCCGAGTCTAGCTGGGTCTAGTCCATGTGTGGCTTGACTTTCCAGCAAAATAAAGAGAAAAAGAAAGGAAAGAAAGAAAAGAAAGGGAGAAAGAAAAGAGAAAGAAGAAAGAAGGTGGTGGTGTGTTAGCCGAGTCAACTCGACTCAAACTGAGTCGACTGATGTGAGTCAACTCTCTTTTCATATTAGATCATCCTGTATTACCATTAGTTTCATACCATGAATATGATAATTATTAATCACGAATAGCCATCATTACACTGTCTCCGTTAATATTAGTTAGCATAAATGAAACTACCGTTAAATGATATTAGTATGGCACCCATCACTCAAAATATATTACCATTAATAATAGATTTTAATATTTTGTTACCGTTGTAATACTTATTATTACCATGGTTGCAAGTATTAATCATATCATCAATGATAAATGGTAACTAACTATATTATTACATTTTGTTTAAATTACACTTACATTATAGTTTTAACTCCTAGAACTAAACCCTGAAAATCTAACCTAGACCTAGACTCTGAGATAAAATTCTAGACCTAAGTAACTTAAACCCTAGGCCTATACTTAAGACATAAATGGTAAGTTAAAGTATGAATCTAATTGTGAAATTCATAACTCATGGTAGGTCATAGTACCTATTATCATGGCCAGATTCATTATTGAAAGATATGAGCATTATCATTAGAAAATATTATCATTTTCCTTGTGGGTTAGTAAAATTCTTTTTAATATAATTGTTAGTATTGGTCCTTATCATTATTAGTAAAAATTTTAGTATCATTACTTATATTACTTAGCAGGTTATTAGTAATTATAAAAAATATTAGATAATGTTAAAAGATTTAAATATGAATTTGAGAATCATCATTATCAATATTAATTGATAAATACTCCTATTATGAATATTATTTGATCCATCGTATAATAATAAAAATAAAAAAAATTAGGATTTTAATCGTAGCATTTAAGCGTTTAACTAAACCCTAAGATGAAAATCCTAATTTTATACCAAAACTCTAAAAATAATTAATCCAAATCCTACGTTATAATCTGAACTATAAATAGTACAAAGAACATAGATCTAACCATACAACTTACAACTCGTAATAAGATCCAAGTCTAAGGGCATGCGCACTTCCTAATGACATTAGAAGGCAAGTCGACAAATAAGGTGATGATTTTTTTCCTTGAGCTTTTCATCTTCCCATTAGTTGAAGTTATAGTTTTTATTTCAATTTATAAATGATATCTCCATTTCATAGTCATATGTATTAATTGTTGGAATTGAATTGCTACATTACATGCTTAATATTTATCTTGCATATTTATTCATGCTTGTGGATTGTTTGTGGATTGCTTATAGAATTTAAACCGGTATATCAGTGGAAAATCCCCACCTATAAATGTACACCCATACTTGAGATGTAACCCAATTGGTTGTGATTGTAATAAACCTTCGGTTTAGTTGTTATTGAATGGTGGTTTAAATTGATCATTGATATGGGCCTACCATCCAGGGTTTCTTGTGTCCAATAGTTTTTAAAGATGGTCTTTTATCGTATGATTTTGATACTCGCCTTATGTGGCCTATTTTGATAATTGCCCTGTGTGGCTTGTTTTAATATCGCCCTATGTGGCTTTGTTCTGGTATTTTTTCTATATGAGTTTGATGTTTTATACTGTACAACCATACAATGATAAACCCTATATACTGTAATATGATTGGCCACTAGTTGATACGTTTCTATTAAACATCCTAAGATAGTAGTCTCATGACCCGGAGATTATGGTATGAGACCTATGCCCGAGCTGTCGGCCTATGTTGATGACATGCCCTCGTAGTAACCTTTGAGCTTATTTAAATTGGCTGATTGTAATTGGACTAATAACGGGTTGGTTAATCATGCATACATAGCACAGACCAGCATCTATTGTTATCGTACATGATGTAAGTAAAGCATTCGTTACGCCGCACTTAGTGTGCTTCGCTGATGACTAGTTTATGTTCGATTGGATGTTATTTTCCTAGGTCGATGATTGCACCGGTGACGAGCCCAACTTTCGCAGGGATGTGCATCCCCGGGGCAATGACTGCATTTATGCATCTATGCATTTAATAAGACCTGCATCATGTATTGTTTTGTATGCTTTGTTTTATAACTATGCTTACCTAATGCGGCGGTGTGTAATTTTGAGAAGAATTCACACTGAGTTGACCACTCATCCATCAAATATATAACCGTACAGGTAACACAGGTGGCCTAATTGAGTTTCAGGCTCAGACTGATGAAGAGCAGAGTACCATTGTTGAAGATGCGTGATTGTATTGTCAAGAGTTACTACATGGTTTTACAGTTTCAGATTTATTGTATTTTGCTTGCGTTGCATATAACATCATTTCATTTGTAATTGTAAGTTTGAGACATTTGTTTGTATAAGTTATTATGGGCAACCTCTTGTACATTCTAAATAAAATATAAATTTTTCATTATACTGACTTGTCCATTCCACGCTTATCTTTTAAATTTGATGAAAATATATATATATATATATATGAGAATTGACTCTTTATATGTTAACACTCGGGTTTTTGGGAAACGGGGTGCATACTCGGGTCTTGAAAAGTCAGGACATTACACTCTATCATCCTAGTGAATTACAATTTTAATCGTAATTGAAGGTAAAACCTTAAATACTAGGTTAAAGTTATCATGTGTTAAGGTTTAGATTGTGATATGTTTAATGTTTAGGTTAGCATGTGTTAAGGTTATAAGTTAATTATCATATAATGTGGACATCAATATTTGCAATGGTCATGGTTATCATTCATTGTGGGCTAAGGTTGTTGACCTGTTTTGCAAGGGTCAAGATTATCATCCATTAAAGGTTGAGATTGTCGACATTGTTCAACAAAGGTCGATGTTATTATTCATTAAAGGTTAAAGTTGTTAACCTATTAAGTAAAAGTCAAGGTTATCATTCATTAAGGGTCAAAGTTGTCAATGTATCGGGATGACAACCACAACCATTAATGGATGATAACCTTGACTCTTGCTGAATAGGTCGACAATCTCAATCTACCCTTAATAGATGCTAACAGAGACCCTTAACATATGTTAACCTTGACGCTTAACACATTACAACCTAGACCATTTATGTTGTAAGCATAACAATATACCGTCAATTTTTTATTGTAGGTCAATTATGGCTATCCGACCCATCTTATGCTATTATGATGAGGAATGTGTATATGAAAAGGTGAGTTTCTTGTACATGGGTGGTGAGTTAAAAGGCCTTGTTTTGACGAATGAAATTATGTACAAGGAGCTTGTAGATAAAACACATGAGATTACCAAGGCAATACCAAATAAATTTGATTTAAGAATTAAGGTTGTGTACGTTGAGGAAGTACGTGGATTACTCCATCCACATACAATTAAAGACAACGAAGATATGTCCTCATATTTATGCTCTTATGCAACAAGAGTCTATTTTCTTAGATACCACTGTGTGTAGAGAAAGTGAGGCGTACACTTATTGTGAGGTGTATACATGTTCTTCAAGCAAGGAGCACACACCCTCCAATACATTTATGGATACTGATATTTAGTTTATTGTTCATAGTGTCCCTAATCCTACTCCCGTTCGTGAATCCGAGATAGTAATGTTGAACAAACAATGCCCAACTGTTGTGATCGAAGATATAAATATTTGTAGCCCTTCAAGCAATAATCCATGTCATGATCGAAGAATCAAAAGTTGTAAGATATCATCATTTTGGTTGTTGGATAGTAAGGATGCAACATGTATTCATGGCACTTCAAGTAATAATCCATGCCATGATTGAAGACTTGATAATTTTGAGATACCATTGTTTTGGTTATTGGATAGTAAGAATATGGCAAATATTCCCGATACTTCAAGTAATGATCCACACCATGATTGAAGACTCGAATATTATGAGATGCCGTCATTTCAGTTGATAGATAGTGACAACACTACAAATATGTCTGACCCTTTAAGCAATGATCATTGCCATGATCAAAGAGTTAATGATCATGATAGTCTCATTCATTCAACCTATGCTCCATGTCTCGATCTTTTGGTTTAGTTTGCTTCGTCATCTATTAACCTGAACTTAGGCTTATTGGCAATGAACAATATGTAGATATCGATCAATCATAAAATCAAATAACACATGCTTCAGTGGATATTGTAGTCACTCCATCCAATAAAGATTGTCATCCATTATAGGTTGAGATTGACAATCAGTTAGCGTGGGCTGAGGTGATCGTTCATTACGGGTCAAGGTTGACGATAAGCCAGCATGGGTTGAGATTATCATCCATGAGAGTTTTTTCTCCTTATATAGGTGACATATAGCTCGTAATGGCACGCAGATAACATCTTCTCAAAGAAATCCTGGGCCATGAACATTCAATGGATTGGATCTACCTTGTGATGAGTCCGGTGATCAAACAAATGCATCGTCATGCACTAGAAGAGTTTTGTTCGAAGCTTCTTGTGTAAGTAACCAAAATTTGTACGGACTTGTGATTAACCATCAATCGTGCACACTAGCTCTGTGGGGCCGTCCCTGTATGTATGTGTCTGATCCATGTCCGTATATCTAGTTTATGAATATTTTAAGGCACGTTCCCAAATTTCAACCATATCTAAAATTCTAAACTTTTTTGGCCCACCAAGAGGTTTTCAATGGTAGCATGAAATTCATACTTTTTCTTGCGGGCTGGTCCACTTGATCTTTAGATATGCTTCTTGCATTAACATGAGCTCATAAAGCAGATGGATGGTGCGGATTAAAGACTTAAACCACAGTGTGCCCTACAACGTCACTCAACACACTGTGCAATTGCCAATTTTGTTAATAAAAATTTAGAAAATGTATTAAAAGTCTAAGAGAGGAAATTTTAGAAAAGCCATGGTTTTTATTGAATATGGCAATACTAGAAGGTCATTTCGGTCAAAATCCGTTGTAAAATTCCTTGAGAAGCAGGAAAAAGAAGAAACCGGCGCTGGCCATTCATTTTGAGGGCGAATTAGAGCTGACGTGCCATGACACCCACCCCATTCCATTCGTATTACATACAACTGCCTATCAAAAAAAGCAGAGAGGGAGATGGCTTTCAAACACCTACACGACATTGTATTGTTGTAAGCACGCCTCTCCTAGGAGAAATCCCAGCAAGCAAACGTAAGAAAACTGAAAATGGCTTTGGCAGCTGCTGGCGCTGGCATAAGAAGCAATGCTTTTCGCTCTTCTCTTCCCCGCTTCCTCACATTTCCTTCTACTTCTCTCCGAATCTCCTCTCTCCCTCGCCGTCTACCAGGTACCCTTTCTGGTTCCATTTCTACCCTTTTCTGATTTCGTTTTAACGATGTTGGGACTCGGTATCATTATCATACATCTTGAGATGGCGCGATTATTTGGATCGTCCATGTTCCCATAATCACACTGCAATTATAATTCTGACCTTTAATTTCTGTAGTTGAATGTGATCCATTGAAAGTTTTCTTTTCAATGTTCTGAATTTGTCTGTAAATACTGGTGGTCAGAACCATCTGTCCACCTCTAGCATATCAACAATAGTACTTTATCATCATTTGTTTTTGAAAGTTAGTACTTTGTCATCATTGTCATCCAGTCTGCCTAAATTAACAAGAAATAAGCTACATGCAGGTAACTTTTATTAGTTGTACAGGGTTTACTGGTAACTCATGGGTAGTGTTTGCACGGGAAATTTCACCTTTGAGTGAGTTACAGCTTTTCACCCCTCTTGTAAACATTTCAGAAAGGATAGTCGTTTGGATACCTGTAAGGGCCTGTTTGGATGCTTGTACGTTTTTAAGTTGCAAGTGACTTAGAGGTAACTCACTTACATGCGAAAGTCAGTTATGGATAATCCTGTTTGGATGTAAGCTGTAAGTCACTTACAGGTAAGTTGGTTTTTGTATATTCACATCGATGCAAGTTTAGTGTAGGTAATCATTCCAAAAGGTTATAATTACATTTAAAAAGCTTGGCACCAAATATACAATTTTGTTAGGCCCATCTAGATAAATATTTAAGCCAATTCTTATGCTAAACCAATCATCAAGTTGGCCATAAAAGTGAGCCCACGGATTTAATATACCTATAATATAGAGCAATAACTCAATATAAGAATTGGAAGGAAACTATAACTATGGATTCTTTCGGGGCCATTGAAGACATTAGATTAGCCAGAACTCCAGAATCAAATGTTGACAACAACTCATTTATAGAGCTGGATTGTATATGATTCAAATTCTTGGAAGCAACTCGGCTTTCTCACTCAATGCCAATCTTGAAAGCCTGAATAGAGCCTGATCATTATATAACTTTTGGGGCCCACCAAATAATCAGATATTCCCATATATCAGAAATAAATAAGGAACGACATCTATCCTCAAATCCACTTAATTGTGTAATTTGAGTAACTAATCAGAAATTAAATGAAAATGAATTTTAATTCCAATCAATAATCTCAACATTTAGCAACATACATATTAATGCAAAAATGTGGCCCACAATAATCAGACACATAATCAAATACTAACAGATAGTAACCCAAATCACATAATAATAATACAAAAAACATAACAAATCGGCCATGAATACAAATAATCAGACAATAAGGATTCTTGTGTGGGGGGCCCTTGGTGGGATGGACCACACACAAGATGGTTAAATAAAATAAAAATGGTCCACCTTAATGGGCAATAATTAAATAAAAAATTAAAAATATAAAGAGCAATGGTCCACCATGATGGACTAGACCATGGGACTCACCTTGATGTATGTTTCATCAGTTCATTATGAGGTATGGCCTAGAAAAAAGGATCCAAATCTCCAACGGACCACACCACCAGAAACAATGGTAATTGAATGCCCACCAACAGAATTTTTTGTGGGCCACAAAAGAGTTGGATCAAGCTGATATTTATGTTTTCCCTTCATCTATGTATGCGTGACGTTATCCATAGGTTGGATATCAAATAAACATAACGATGGGCCCTATGTAGTCTTTAATGGTGAACATTCAATCACCACCGTTTCCTGTGATGTGACCCACTTGTGATTTGGTTTTGCCTCATTTTTTTGGCCCAAGGCCTAAAACAAGATTGCAGAACTGATGGACGGTGTGGATATATCAATACATAAGGTGGGACCCACTGTCATGGCCTCACCGAATCGGGCCCTATTCAAAAGCAAGAAGAAGAAGAAGAAGCTTGTAACCCCAACAACTGGAGAGAGGCGCATGAAATTGCAGAGAGAGAGAGAGAGAGAGAGAGAGAGAGAGAGAGAGAGAGCTGATTGTAGGTAGGTTGTTAGTGCAATTCTCCCCCTTACTCTCTTTTAAAAAAATCTGAACGTTGGGCTTCTAAATCACTTACAGGGAAGTGACTTTTCATCCCCAAACCCTCTACTGTTTCCTGGAAGATTTGCTTGCAAGTCACTTACATATGAATTTCTTCCCCCAAACACCACCTGTAAGTGACTTCCTTGTAAGTCACTTACATTTTACCCAACTTACAAGCATCCAAACAGGCCCTAAGATTTTTAAGTTGTAAGTCACTTTCACCTGAAAGTCGCTTACATGTCGATTGTTTGAATGTAAGCTATAAATCATTTACTGGTAAATAGTTGTGTATTCACACTAAACATAGCTCGGAGTAGGGAATTTCTCCAAAATCTTCAAATTACATGAAAATGTCTGGCATAAGAATATCATTGGGTTGAGCCTATCTAGATGAATCTTTGAGTTGATTCTGAGGATAAAACAATCATTAGGTGGGTCACAAAAGTGGGCCCACGGATACAAAATACTAATGTGGAGCATCTACTTAATATAAGAAACAAGAAATGAAAAAGATTGATTATAAATCCAAGCATTAGTCTTAATTACCATAATCCAAAGCATGCAAAACGGATGGACAAGATCGTTTATAGAATATACGTCTAGTCACGGATGTTTAGGAGCATCAAATCACTATGATTTTTACAAAGTAGCATGCAAAAAGCATGGACAAGATCGTCCATTGAATAGAGGTCCAATCATAGATGTTTAGAACCATCTAATCGCTATGGGTTCCACAAAGTAGTGGAAGAAGAGTGGATTAGACCTAATTGATGGTCCATATAGGTGATGTGGATAGCAACAATCCAAAATGCAATTAGGCACATTGGAAGGTTCCCATACATGTAGCCCAGTAGATTATAAAAAAAATCCTTGAAAGTGGGGGAACTTTGGCAAATTGTGCTTGAGGTCCATGCAATCACCCCTGGCCCATCCGTGATGTGCTCCAAGACAATGCTAAGGTGGATGATCTAGGCCATCCATTTGGTGTTCCCTACACTAGGTTTGACAACTGTGAGCATTTCTATCTGATTCATGAACATTTATTGGATGGTTAAAAATGAAAAATATACAACGATCGTATCTCCACATACAAGTGTCCATGATCAAGTGATAGAGGGGTGCACAATCTAATTGATTTTATTTGATAATATATGCTGTGTGTACAATTTTGTGATTGCCTAGGACGCGTATCCTGTTTGGATACGCGTTTTGGGATGTATTGTATCGTATTAGAAGTTATGATTTGACGTTTAACTTGTTTGGATTGGAGTGAATAGGAGTTGAATCCCATGCGTACAAATACAAACTCCAGCCAAATTTTCGAACCGACAGTAGAGTATTGTCAGTGGGTTCTGTTGCCGTCAATACTTCGTATTCATTACGCTGTCTTCGGCAGCGGATGAAAGTTTGAAATTTGTACGATTACAAGATATCTGGTACCTATGCAGTGTAAGATCGGGGCCGTTCATTTGGTACATTTCAACGTGAAAATCATCTGGGCTAGAAATTAAAAAGTTCCATACGTCAAACAGGCCACCCGACCCAATTAAGATTGTACAATACGCAGACATAATACGTCATATCCAGGCATTGATCTGTATAATGTATTGTATACTATGTCAAACAATACCTCTTATCCAAACATTGATTAGTATCTGATTGATTCGGATGTATTCTGAAAACTATCCAATGTATACATGAACAGTACCCAAATACAATACAATACAATACTATACGTGAATCCAAACAGGCCCCTACATATCAAACCTCATAGCATTCCAATGATCAAGTTGGCCGTAGGGGTGCACATGGTTTGGTTCGGTCTGGTTCTGGGTTGAAATTGGAACTGACCTGTTCCCAACGGTTTCAGGAAAACTAGAACCAGAACCGAACCATTTTCACCTTAGAATCGAATTGGAATTGCACCGTTAAAAATCCGTTTGGTTCGGTTCTACGCTTTTTATAAGCCAACCCAATTGCATGGTTTTTAAAAAAGTTATAATCCAGCCCAAACTCATCTACTGAAAATTTTGATAGAGAGTAATCTTGTCATGGTTTGTTTTTATGGGCCTTTTGCATTTCGAAAATGATTTTTTTTGTCAATGTCTATTCGTGTTGTGATTCATTTGATGAATGGTATAGTTTTTTTTTTTTTTTTTTTTTTTTTTTTTTTTTTTTAATTTATAAAATTTAAATATTTATTAAAAATGGGGTCTGGTTCTAGGTTCGGTCCTACGGTCCGATTCATATTTCGGTTCGGTTCTACAAAACCCCAAACTGAGAACCAAACCGAACTAACCGGTTCTTTGATTTTCGGAACCGGAACCGGAACCGGTGCACTTAAGAACTGGACCAAACCGTGCGGTTTGGTCGCTTCCGATCTGATTTACCGGTTCTACCAGTTCCATGTGCACCCCTAGGCCATATCAAGCGTTAGCTTATTATTTATGGGGCCCACTGTGGATTGTATATGCTATCCAGTCCCATTAGATTAATGGGTCTAACTAGGTTGATGGACTCTGAAAAAATGGCCATTCCAAGGATCAGGTGGGCCACACCACAAGTAATAGTTGGGATGGGGATACTCATGATTATTTGTGGGGCCTGCTATAAACTGGACATGCCATCTAATCTAGTTAGATGGTTCAAGTGACCAGGATGATGGGATGCAAAAAGTAGGCCATTGCAAGACATAGGTAGGCCACACCACAAGGAACAGTTGTGATGGGTACACCCACCATTAAAACTACCAGATTGTTGGTGTGGCCAATTTTGATATTGGCCTGATTTTTGGCGCCTTCACACACACACACACACAGAGGTCCCCCGACCCCCGGTTAACCAAGCACAAAAAATTGGTTATCTGTAAGTACTTCACAACTTAAAGCCAAATAGGCGACATGTAAAACAGTTTCCACCTGAAACTCATTTAAGGTGTAACTTGTTTACAGAAAAACGTTCTGTGCATCCAAACGACCCCTAAGGGCTTGTTCGGTAGACGCCCAAAATAAAGTTCATCCATTTAGTTAATTGTAGGTATGTGTTAGAGATCATATATGTATTTTGGTAAGGACTAAAAGTAATCTTGATAACCACTGGCCATGATCTCCAGTACATAACTATGATTAACTAAGATGTTGTGAACTTATTTTTAGTTGCCTACCAAACAGGCCCTAACTTATTAAGGAATAAGTTTTGCCATTATGGCATTCTTGAAGATATAATCTAGTAGCGTTCTAGGGGGTTATTTCCATGGTTGTAATATCTTACTTAAACTCTTCACACATGTAAACTATTTCATTCAGTCATTTTTTGGCTAATTGGTAGTGTTTGCCAGGTAAACAATATTATTTATTTATTTATTATTATTATTATTATTTTTGTGTTTGAGTACTATTAAGAAGCTGTTATGAATTAGAAAGTGTTGTTATGAATTTGAAGAAATTGACCATTGGGCTGTAAAGACTTGAGAGATAAACTGAATCTCATGTTTTAAAATGAAAAACTTTTGGGTATGTTTTTGTGGAAACCAAGGTATTTACAATATGGGTTGTAACGGTTGTTACGGCCCTAGTAATGGCCGTTATGGTCTCTTTTTTTATTGAAAGAAACACTGGAAAAGCTTGTATCTGCCCTGTAATGTTGAATATTTTTTTTTTGGAAAATATGTATTTGCCCCGTAACAGACATTATGGGGTCGTTACGACCTTTACAAGGGGTGTAATGGGCTGTTAACGGCGATTACTGGTCATTTTTTCCCATAACGGTTGTTACGGCTGTTACGACCCCGTAATGTGTAACGGTTGCCACTGTTACCTTTACGTAACGGTCTTTACGTCACACCATGGTGGAAACACTTCACAGGCATTTCCCCCCATCCAAACACATGTCATAAAGTGTATATAGGTGAAGCGTTTACAATCCTTTACCAGGTTTGTGGAGCGGTATTTTTGTAAATGTATAGCCATTTGGAATTCTAGAATCCTCTCAGGTCTTCTAGAACCTTCATAAGTATGGCTTGAGAGACTTGCAATTATAAATACCACATATTGTATTCATTGTTTTCATCAAGTATGAGTCTCTTTATTATTTTACATGATATTGAGTGGGCTCTTTGATCCTATTATTTTCTCCTTTCTCTTTCTAGCTTTTGATCATAACTTCTTTTAAGATTTCGTATCATAAATAGTATTAATTAATTTTTTTTATAGATACATAGTGAATTTTTATAGATATTTAGCCTTGGCAATTGTCGAGGTGGCACTCTAATAAAAATCAGTTTCCCTTCAAAAAAGGAAAAAATTCTTATAGATATATATATATTAATTTTTTATTGATGATTTTACAATTAAGCAAAAGCAACTTACCAAACCATCTTTTCTCAAGCTATTATTAGTAAATTAACTAATCCTTAATCAAGTCATGTATGAGAGTACTAAACTAGTAACCATTAATCAAATACTGGAAGCTACTCAAAATGTTGTTTAGAGTCCAGACAGACTTTAGAGTTTAATAACCATGTCCCATCCCATGTCCCAAGTTCTTATGCTGTTAATCAAAACAAATTCATGTTTTCTATACCAAGTGTGTGTGAGTGATCTAGGGTTCAAACCCTGGTGCTGTTACCTTTAAATAATTAAAAAAAAAAACTTTATTCACTCACCATCATCAAATTCTATCCTCTGATACATTTCCATCATCATTATGGTCATCTCCCTTGTAGATGTATTGTTCTTCTTCCTCTGTCTCCTTGGAATCAATCTCCTCTTCTTTTGGCTCCATATTTGTATGCCTTGGTAGTTGCTGTCTAGTACTTGGAATTGGCTGAGGGTGTTGAATGATATCATCCAGATCATCAAAGTCAAATAATCATCATTGTGCACTTGATTCTTGCTTTCTTTCACAGCTATCCACTCCAATCATCAATGTGATGCAAAGAGATAGGATTGATGTTTCTGTGGTTTAGGAATTACTCTCGAAGCTGTTGATTTCATTGAACAACAACTAGATCATGTAGCTGCAATTGTTTTTCTTACTCCCCTTTTTTGTTGTGGATCTGCGACGGAATCTGGACCGTTTTCTGACTTGTTTCTATTTTTTGGGAAAAACCTTTAAAAATTTATCAGAAAATTCGAGAAAAATCACCATAAATCTTCTAAAATCAAGCTCTTCCATATCCCATACATTTCTGCTTCAGATTGCCACCTGGCCATACCCACCCTGCTGACGTCATCTGCACGACTGGTTGACATTGGCAATGGGCCCCACTATCACGTGTGCGCACGCACAAACACACACACACAATTTGAGAGAAACTATATAATGCTTCATAGGAGTACATGGTTACATACAATTATATATGTTCCTCCAGTATTGGGGGTTTTGGACTGACTCAGAGGACATTCAGTGACACATCTTCATAGAGATTGGAAGTTGATGTTTAGTAGGGGTAAAATTCAGTTAAACTGGCCTGTACTTGGAGTCTTCTCTCAGTTCCTGGTATCTTAGTGCTGATAGTTCTTCTATTGGGAATGCTGGTAATTTGGCATGGGAGCCATCTTGAAGGATAATGATGGTGATATCATAATGATGTTCTCTTGCCCTGCTAGACTGGGAGATTGTACCGAAATGGAATCTAGAGCTTGTAGAGGGCTTCATATCTCTCTCCAATATCTTCGCAGGAACTTTAACAGTTTGCGTGTATCCCAAAACTGTCATCTCTTGTGCTAATGTGTATACTGAGCCTTGAGGTTTGCTTTCATTTCTTGAAATCATGGAGTCATCCTCCAGCTTAAACATTTCATTTTCCTATGTTTTAGGAGCTAGGCCTATAGCCAGCTCTCTTGCCAAGGGATCATGTGTTCTCTGCTTCCCATTTGTTCAGTGCTTTCTTCTTTTATAGTTTCTTTTTTCTATTATTTTGCTGTCATCCATAAAAGGAGTACCTAGTCCTTTTCTCTGTGCAGGGATCCCTTTGGTTGTCCCTGCACTTCATCTTTCTTGACATGCTTGTGGGGTTATCAAATGTTAACAGTAGAGAAGGGAGACTATTTATGTATCCAACCATGAGCTTCTTGAATGAGAAAAAAATTTGTTTCCTATATGAGTGTATGACACCTGGAAATTTTATT
The DNA here is from genome assembly GCA_037074715.1 of Magnolia kwangsiensis. NCBI lineage: Eukaryota > Viridiplantae > Streptophyta > Magnoliopsida > Magnoliales > Magnoliaceae > Magnolia > Magnolia kwangsiensis. The sequence continues at coordinate 39,138,510 of CM073583.1, read as the reverse complement.
AATCTTGACTTGTTTATTTTTATTAGAAGATGAGAAGTAAAAAATATACACTATCTTAGCTGTTGGGGTCTAACCTTAGTTGTGCTGGCACAATGTTCTCATTTGCTTGAGTTGTGATATAAAAGATCATTTAGTCCATTTGCAAAATAAGAAGAAAGCCTACCATGTTAAACATAATCATAATTTAATTTCAGCCAATGATCATGAATAATTGCTTGATAGTCTACTTATACAAAAACTAAAAGAAACAAGTTGATAATATCTTAATTTTGAAACTATAAGGTTCCTTCCGAGGGACTTCTTTCCATGCTGTCAAGGAAGGTCTGACTTTTCAGTATTTTAATTACTGAACTTCAGAGATTTCATTTCATTGATTTTAAAACCTTCATTATATCCTCAAAATCACATGCTTGATGATATGCATTTAATATTTATGATTGATAAATCACTAGAGTGAGGGATTTGTTAATTTACCCAAATCTGTGTACTTATTTAGGTGGTAATCATTATTTTCTGGTAATCAGTATTTTCTTCTCACCATTTTTTCCTTTTCTATTCAATATACTTGGTCTAGTCTTGTTGATTCTTTTCAAATTTGGTGAAGACTCCACATTTTTCATATTATATTGTGAAATAAATCTTTTTGCAGCTTGTAAGTATCATATTCGTGGAATGCGTGAGGAGGCCACATTGGACCCAAAGCTTTCATCCAAAGATGACAATCTTTTATTCCAGAATTGGAAGATTAAAATGCTATATGATGGAGAATGCCCCCTTTGCATGCGTGAGGTCTGGAGGACAGTTGACATATTTATATCTAGGAACTAATGGGTTTCTCATTTACTAATTTTATTAGGAAATATACTGGGTAATGATATGCACTTTTGACAACACCCATCACAAAATTTTGGACAAATTGCTTCCTCCTACTTTGCTAATTTAATTAAACATGTCAATATGTTTTTTTTTTTTTTTTTGCTAAGTCAATATCAGTAATTGAAATTATTGTAAAAAATATTCCTAGTGTTGTAAATATCTAAGGGGAGTGGTCCACTACAGTTGACTGGATCTGGATGACAGCTTACCATGCTGTCGATCTGTGTGGGCCCCAACATGATGTGTGCATGATGTCTGAGCTGACTATCAGATGCACCGTTATGAATTAGGCCCGGGGCCCAAAAATCAGGCTAATTCATGATTCAGGTGGGCCACAACACTGGGAAACAATTGGGAGGGGACGCCCACCCTTTATTTCACGAGGGCCCTTCGGCTGTACAAATTGGCTTGTATTCCACATACACAGCAGTGGAGAGTTGCAAAAATTGTGAAGCGAAGCAACCACTGATTTGGGTGTAGGAGTGGTGAAGTGTTTGTTTCAAAATGTAAACAAATAGGTAGGAAGCGGAAATAGGAGCAAGAGTCCAAACCCCTACTTGAAGTGGGAGAGGCACCTAGTTAGAACTTAGAAGGATCCTGCAACAAAGGGTGGGCCCCATATAAAAGCAAAGTGGGTGCACCCCTCCCTACTGTTCCACTTTGTGTGGCCCATCTGAGTCATGGACTGGCCTGAATTTTGGGCCGTGGACCTAACATGATGAGGCACAACCGATGGTTGGCACGATGTAGATGCCCCAAATAACAGTGTTGAAACTAATTAACCCCTACATAGTGGAAAAAGGGTCTTGCATTGTATCAAGAAGAATGTGTTGCATACTTCTCTAAGTACTCACCTTAGAGCTCAAGCCCAAGTCTATCCATAGCAAACCCATGCTGAACCAAAACTTAAGCCCGAACCCATGTTTGAAGCCCTAACACAACACAAGCTTTGCTATGACCTGAGAACTCACTCAAATACTCAAGGCTCAAAATGGATCCAAAAACATGGGGGACCCAGCCTAATCAAAGGTTGGGCCCCCACAGTTTTTAACTGCCACAGGAAATGGAAAAAAGTATTTCCATGTCCCTGACCACAAATGAATTTGGTCCTTGATGCTGGAAACTTTTCTGCGTCTGAGGAGAGATTTGGGGCCAACTTTGAACCTTAATTTCTTTGGTTCCCGACATCCAAACTTTATGATCCAGAGGTCCATTTTGTAGCCCATCATATGATATTTCCAATAAAATTAATGTCAAGTTGATCCAATCAATTGGCACGAAGTTATGATCGAAGTGCCGAACAGTGTGTGTGGTTGATTGGCAGTTGCAGAACAGGAAATTGACCAAACTTGTGGGCCCCATATCTGCCAACCACTTGGAATTTGTTCCTCGAATCAGATCATTAGTTATCCTATCAAATACCCTTTCCATCAATCCATAGATCACCCAAATCCAACACTCGAGCACTGAGAATTTGGCTGAACTATCCATATAAGCTTATAGTTACCAACCCCTTTCCCACATCATACCTCTCTCTCTCTCTCTACTTTAATTTTCTAGGAGTTATAGACCTTTGTGGTTAATGTACCCCTCCTTTTTTCCCCTTTTCGGTATTGATCTTCTAGTTATACCTCTAAAAATATGTGGTGGGAAGTCCTATATTTCATCTGCAAAAGTTCTTTTATTAAATCACTATAATATTCCCAAAGACTTCATTCCCCGTTTGTGTCATAAGGGATTTGATTTATTTTGCTTGACAATGTTCACTTAGTGATGGAAATACGTCCTGTTTTCTGTCCTTATTATATTATTTTGCTCCGCTACAATGTCTTACTTCCTGATTTCTATCTGTTATATTGTTTCATTCACCTATGTGTAAATGTCTCATGGAACTATGATCTCAGCAAGGTAGTAGAGGAGGTAGAAGAAAACAAGAGAGAAAATAGAGAAGAGAGAGAACTTAGATGAGAGAGAGAGAGAAGAACGTGTGGAGGAGAGAGATATAAACCCGAATCTCTTACTCCCTATTTGTTGAGAAATACCATGTACAAACCATTTTTTGGACCCATTGCTCCCTTGGACAGACTGGCCCAATACCTTACTTATTCAACTATAGCTTACAACTTATTCAACTTAGTGCAAAACTTATTCAACCATGAACTGAAATATGTTCCCTTTAGCACTCCCCCTTAAGCTGGAGCATAAATATTGAACATGCCCATGTTGTTACTAACAAATGATCCCTGTGAATGTAGTAGAGGCTTGGTGAATATGTCAGACAACTGAGCCTTAGACGGGATGTACTGGGTGAGAATTTCATTGGATGCTATCCTTTCTTTAATGATTTGGTAATCCACTTCTATGTTTGTTGCTTGTTAAATTGGCTGTGTGACGTTGCTTGATTATCATGGTATAGAATAATTGGTTCTCCACTGAAGAGTTGAGGTTCATGTTGAGGAGATTGTGTCCACAACAACTCACAAATTGCATGACCCACGGCCCTATACTCTGCTTCAATGCTTGACTTGGTGACAACTAAGAGATATGTCAAATGTATGGGCAGATGAAAGTAGGCGATGGCATGAAACAAAATTGGAGATTATGTGAAGGGTACAAGAGCGAGTACCTTTATGAGTCTAGTTCTGAAGATGGTGGTATATATGTTCAGGAGCCTCTTTCAAGGGAGATGATGGATGTGAACTAGAGACCATTGGAATGGGTGTAGGAGTTGATGCTGTCTTGTCCTGATGTTGAGGAATGGTCGCTAGTGGAGCAACATAAGGATGAGGAATGGCAAAGTGATGAGTGTAGAATGGATCCCCTTGACTGGAAGGAAGGGAGAATAATGATTTATCTTCAAAGAAGGTCACTTCTGCACTATCATCTGATTTTTTTTTTTTTTGTTTGACGGATCGAAGCACTAATACCCTTTCTGAGTGCAAGAGTATCCTAAGAAAGCTCATTTGCTAGTATAGACATCATGTTTTTCAAGACTAGGTTGTAGGGTAATGAGAAAACTCAGGGCAATCAAACACACTTGCGGGTAGAGGAAATGGTGAAGCTTCAGGAAATAACACAAAAAAGGGAGTTTTGCTATGAAGAATGGATGAAGGCTTGTGATTAATGAGATGAAATGCTATAAGTGTGCAAAAACTCTAGAGGCATTTAGGAACGTGCATAGGAGTAAGGAGAGATCTTCCAACTTGCAACAAATGTATTTTTTCTTTTGCCAATTCCATTCTATTAAGGAGTATTGGCACACGAGGTTTGATGAGTAATGCCGATGGATTTTAAGAGATCTTGGAAGGAAGTGCAGAGATACTCAAGTGCATTATCGAACAAAAGGCATTTGATTTCTGTGTTAAATTATGTATGGATCTTGGAACGAAAGATTTTAAACATTTCAAGAATTTTAGAGCAATCTTTCATCATAAATACCCTTGTTATTCTTGCATATTTAGTAATTAAATTAATAAGTTTTCCTTTAATGAGGGCCTAAAAACATGCATCGTTGATTCAAGGAAACATTGAGGAAACATGGGGAAAATGGTGGATCCATCCTTCCATTAAGGCATGCACATACATACATACAAACACATGCATGATCCATCCATGGATGCATACATATATGCATACAATGACAGATACATATATACACACATGCATGATCCATCCATGCATGCATGCACACACAACCATCCATCCAACCATCAAACCATCCAACCATCCAAGCATACATTCATAAATACATCCATCCATCATCCATCCTTCCATCCATGCATGCATACATATACACATACAAATGTCTATTTCATCACACAACTATGTATCCATAAAAAAAATTGAAATGAATTTTTTTTTAAAATAAACATAGTTTTGGGGATATCGATACATTAGTGATACTATCGAAAATAACACTAATACTAACGTTTTAAATATCGTTATCGCGTAATTTATCGCACCCTTGGGATATAGATAAATATCGTTTATTACATGTGATATATCGGTTGTATCGTGTAATGTATTGTTGTTGTTGGGAAACATAGGAACATTGAGAAATTGGTTGAATGTTTCAATGAAACTTTAGGAATTGTTGTAAAAGACATCAATACACACTTAGAAATAAAAACATTACAAAAAAAGTGCACATAATAGGGGTTTCCTTTGTATGGGGTCCTAATATATGTGCTTTCCAACTGAACTGACGCAAGTATATTCAAAGTATATTCATATAATTTATAAACATAAGAAGATAGGTATGGAAACACAATCAATACATTCAAAAGCAAAAGAACAATCACTAAATCAGGTTACATACATGTTTAATTTTGTGTTTGGATATAAAGATTACAACTGCTCTGTGAGAAATTGAGAAATTTTGTTTTTTTTTTTTTTCCCGATTTTCCACAACTTGACCCATCTCCCTCAAATCCCGAAATTGAAGTTCCAATTCATTATTTTTCATGGAAAACATGAAGAATCATAGATTTGTAACCATTTGACACTGGTTTAATGTGATTTACAACAAAAACATGGATTAAAAATTGAAAATGCTCACTGGATCGAATGGATGGGATATATCGGCACTGCCTGTGCATTTTGTATCGCACAGGTGGGATACAAGATATATTGTGGGATATATCGGGCTAATATCATTGATATTTAAAACACTGATTGATACATTGGCAATATAAGCGACTCTTGGAATTTACATAGTCGAAAATATTGGCGATGTAGCATGATATATTGCTAATACCTAGAATTTTTGATACTACTAGTGTTATCGGTATCGCCGAGCTGGAGATACTGATAATTTTGTGGATCTTATCGATAATGTCGGGATACTTGGAATAGTGGTTGTGTGCAAGTGGCTCCTTAGCGCATGTCACCTTCCCAACCTTTTGACATTGAAAATGCTGATTGGGCAGTACTGCTCTCCGCGAGGATGATGGATGAGAACGATGGTCTTCTTCTTGAGTGGAATGGTCAAAGTGGGCTCTTCAATAATTTGGCTTATAGATTGTTGACTCTGACCCGTCATGTAACCCGCACCTCTTTCACCTCTACTCATCGCTACCACCTCTATTGTGTTGTAGTCGCCACCATCCCCATCGGACTGGCCTCCATCTCCTCACTAACCATTGCCATTGATGTTGTTATCCCTACCACCGCGGTTGAATGCGGATAAAGTTTCATCATTACTCAATATGACCTGATGATGGGGAGGGTGCTGTGAAGGTGCCTCACCACCCAAATTAGGACATACTGGACTCGTTAATTACCCAGTCGATGTCAATACCAATAGACGTTGCCCCTTCAGTTACCTTTGGAGTAGGGCCTCCCTCAGCATCATCTAAATCAACTGACTTTACTCATTTATAAAGTGGGTCCTCAACATCATTACCGAATTGTACCATCATGCCTGTCGATAGTAGGTCGAGTAGGTCCTAATGTGCCTTTATGTCACGATTGCCTGTTGCTGCCTCTCTTTCAACATTATATTATAATAGTAGTATATGAGTTTTTGTTGCTTTTTATATCCTAGTCTATTCCTCTTGTTGGTGTGTGTGAGCGACCGTGTGCTCTAATTCCTTTCTCATGAGGAGACAATTTGGGTGAGAACACGGATGGCCAATAACTGTAGTGTGGGTACATCGCCTCTGTACATCCCCCACCACTTGTCTGCCAATTTATCAAAAGCATGCTTTAGTTTGAATGGGGAATGCGGTTACTTAATCATAAACTATACTATTTAATTAATTAAAATAATAAATATGCTCACATAGCATTATCCTTTTTCTCGATGCTTTTGCAGGTGCGATTGAGAACTCACCCCAACTTCTTCAAAATGTAGCAATTGTACATACAGATTCACAAATCACCATTATTAATCACCCAAATATTTAGAGACTATAAAAAAGTGAATTTGTTTTACCATTATCAGAATTTGCCCATTTTACTTGGTCCCAAAATTTGCATTTTTCCTTTTGAGTTAGGGAACAACTTTTCATAGACCTGGTGGACGACCATCGTCAATCCGTTATCCTCCCATAGCCAACATTTGTGATAAAACTTGGGGTTCAAGTCATATGCTGTAACCCAAGTAATATTTAATCAGTAACATTAATATATAAACAAAAGTGATACTTAAATTGCAAGTGCAAGTGATAAATAAACAAAGTTAAATGTTACAAACTTGCCAACCTAGTTGATGGTCAAGGTTCTTGGTCCATTTTTCATCGATGATCTGGAGCACCAATAGATGCGAATGGGGAGATACAGCCCCTATCTTCTCTCTTATTAATCTTATAAGCTTGTAGAAGGATCCCGTTAAAGGCCACGTCTCATTATCTATGACCTTAAGGACCCTATAAATCGGTTGAAGGATGCCAACAACTTAGGAACTCCATCCCGAAAGGAATCACTAAGCGCCATCCTTGTTATCCTTGGTGCAATCGAGGTCTATCTTTGATTCCACTCAAAGCATCTCTTAGATCTGAACAATCTCCTCACTGTACTCTGTGTTTATAGCGAATTGTGTCGCACCTGGTCAGATGATATCCCCTTGACACTCCTTGCGCATCGTGGACAATAACCATGAGTCACTACTTATGAAGTTTCTCACTTTCTTTGCCTCTTCAACAATGTTCTTGACCATCTTTCTCTACCCTATCGACTCAAGCAACAAGTCAATGTAATGAGCCATGCATGAGGTCTAATAAATACTATACTTCTTCATCAACGTCACCCCCGCCTTGACGAATGTACTACCATTGTTTGTCACAACTTGCACCACATTCTTTAATCCCACCTCTCTAATCACTCCATTTAAAAAGCTATATAGATAGGAGTGATCCTTTATATGGGCGATGCATCAACAGACTTGAGGAAAATAGGGTGCCCTCTATAATATACCATGAAATTAATAATGCACAACTTCGTGGATCCCGTTCACTAATTGCACATGATTGTCATTCTGTATGTCTCCCAGTTTGGCTTCACTTCATGTACCCAAGCCTACATCTCCTCGTACTCGCGATCAAGGTAGTCCCCCAAGATCTTTTTTGGTGTTGGAGGCTTAACGCCTGTCCCAACATGTTGTACAGTGTCGATTATAGTGTGAAAGTGAGGGATGACTGCTGCATTTGCTAGTTTGTGGTGTGAAATGAACTACATGGCCGTGGCACTCCTTGTAGCTTCCCCGAAACTCCCTTTGCTCCATATGTTTTTCAGTCTCTTCTACTTTGCACTTACAATGGGTGCATCTGTAACATGGGTCCTCTGGACGTGTTGTAAGCCAGACCTACCTAAACCACCATCACCTCTACTGCCTTCCCCCCCTCCAACTGCCTTGACCTTTCTTACTACTCCCACCAACCTCCTGTCTAGAGGCCCTAAACGATGGCCTAGTCTCCTCAATTGGTCTCCTCTACTTCACATCCCACCTTGATGTTGTGGACTCGCGCATCCCCTGCCTATACTCCCTCCTATTCTGCTCAGTAATATAGTCTTCTGAATATGACAATACCTCATTGTTATTGTCAATTTGCTCCTCATAAACAGTCCGTAGAGCTCATATAGGACCCCGCAACTCCTCCCTGACATTCCTCTCCCATGTCTCATGCTGCCTTTGTGTCTTCCTCTCACTCAATACTTTCATAATCTTTGTTCTCACTCCTTTAGAACACTTGGGTGGTCCTTCATATTCTTATACCTCTTTATCAAGTGCTTTAGCCTATAAACTCTCCCACTCCTTGACATGTAGCTATGGTAATTGTAAATTGTTGCATATCTATTTTTCTCCATTAGTCGTCTATGTTTCCACCTAATGCCCCTTACTCCTCTTCCTGATGACATTTTACTTGCTGCCACCTGTATTATAAATACAACCAATAATAACATCCACTAAGAACACAATAACCATTAAAATCTCATTAAAAAACAAGTTATACATCAATCCATGCATCATGCATTCATACATATATCCAACCATCCAATCATCCATCCATATATGCATCCATACAAACATACATAAACATATGTTTGATAATCCATCCATCCATGAATGCATGCATGCAAACATACATGAACACATGTATGATGATCCATCCATTTATCCAACCATCCATCCATGCATGCATGCATATAAACATACACACACATGTACGATGATCCATCCATTGCATGCATGGATACAAACATACATAAAAACATGTAGGATGATCCATCCATTCCCTCCATCCATGCATGTATGCATACAAGCATAAATAAACACATGTAGGATGAGCCCTCCAACCCTCCATCCATGCATGCGTGCATACAAACTTACATAAACGCATGCATGATTATCCATCCATCCATGCATGTAGGCATGTGTACAAACAAACATAAACACACGCATGATGATCCATCCATCCATGCATACAAACATACATAAACACAAGCATGATGATCCATCCGTCCAACCAATCATCTCATCCATCCAAACATCCATTGATCCATCCATCCAGCCAGCCAACCATCCACCTAACCATCCATCTATGCATGTGTATGCATGCATACAAACACACAAACACATGCATGATGATCCATCCATCCATCCATTAATTCATGCTTGCATGCATACGTCCATACATACGGTATCCAACCATCCATCCAACCAAGCATCCATCCATCCATCCATGCATACATTCATATACACATCCATCCCATCATCCAAGCATGTATGCATACACCCATGCATCCAAAAAGATTTTCAAATTGGAAAATATTTTTATAAACAGATTTTTATTTTAAAATCTTTTGAAAAAAATTTCCACCAATAAATGCAACCATTTGAATCATAAAAGAGAAGAAATTAAAAGAAAACAGAAATAAAAGAAAAGAAAATTTTTTTTTTTCAAACTGAACATTTTTTATTTTGAAAATATAAATAATAACATTTTTTTTTTTCCCTGAAAAATAGAGAGATCAACATGAATCAGTAGATCAACCCACCCTCATCATTAAGTTAAAAATTGGGCCCCTGATACCTTAATTTGGGCAAGAAAATGGGGAAAAATTGAATTACTCCAAATTTCCTCATTTAGATCTTAATCTCTCGATTTCTCTTTCAAATCCATTACAATGCATTGGAATCATGCATGGACATGGATTGGATGTGAAATATAAAGGAAAAACCCATTTTAATACATGATTTTATACCTTCTTGATTTCGGACCACCTACCTTTCAATCCGCATTTTCTCGCCTAAATTGGAGATTCAATCCACACGGTATGAAGATGAGGTGCCGAATTCTCCCTCCAACCTTGATCTGAAAAAAAAAATAATAGAGAAAATATTGGATTTTTTCTTTTTCTTTTTTCTAAATTTATGCTGCTTGTCAAGAGAGCTGGGTAATAATATTGCTGAAAGTATTGATACATGGCATTATTGTACTCGACAGAGTGGCAATATCTTGCCGACATTGATACACGAAAATATATCACTTAGATATTGGTGACCTGGAAACAATATGACAATGGTGTTTTGGTATCGCCAACTCAGCGATTCTGATAATTTCAGTGATATTATCAGTAATATCTCCGAAACATGGAATACCGTGCCTGTTAATCATTACACAGATTGGAATCAGAATTCATTAATTGACATAGGGCCCTATCAGAGGTCTTCTCAATAAACATTTCATGGATCATTAAAGAAATGGGAAGGTTGGTCACGGGCTTTATGCATAATGGCCTTCAAATACACTACAAAGCCATTCAGGTTTAAGTATATAGAAATATAAAGTTGAAAGGTAAACTTAATACTATGTAGTACAATTAACTGTCTGTCCAACATAATTCGACTCATGAGTCATGATGTTTATGCGTATATGTTCATTAACAAACACATGTATGCTCATGCAATGCTGCATATGTAAATACATATGTATAATCCATCTCTATGTAGACCAATGCACTTGTGATATGCACCCTCAGTTTTCCGGGCAAGGAAATGTAGAAATCTTTTGCCATGCCATTAATTCCTAAAGCATGTATAGCATTATTTATTCTTGTCATCTCATTAATCTTTCCATCATCTTTGTTCTGTTGCCACTGAGTTGTTTGAAATAGTCATATCATCAATTATCTTCCCTCGTGCAAATTTAAGTGTCACATGAGCACAAATACGCTGGCTCATGCCATGTTCCTTGTGTTGTCAGGTCAACATGCTCAAAGAGAGGAATAAGCTTTATGGAGCTATAAAGTTTGTTGATATAAGTTCAAAGGACTACTCTCCAGAGGAGAATCAAGGACTCGAATATGAGACTGTATGGCATCATGAAACTCATATATCTGCTTAAATCAATCATCCTCATCTCCTTCTTGCCCATATCATGCAAGCTGCTGGGACCAAACTAAAGCGGAAAAGCATATGGATAATGGATTTTGTTGTATATGTTTATGCTTTATTGAAATTACATTTGACCTAGCATTAGTTCTGTGTCACTAACTATTTGTAAAATGTCATGAGTTACGAATAACTTCGTTCCTAAAAGCATGGTTGCTTTGCCAGCATTTATCTCCACATATTGATAGGAAATGTGTTACATTCATTTACTCAATGATGGCATCCTTGAACCTTCAAATTTCAAGAATATTTAGGGAATTCTAGAAGAATTGATAGGCCATGATGATCTGAGAAGGGCCCTAAGCCAAATCCCAAGTATCGATAGGCCACGACGATCTGAGAAGGGCCCTAAGCCAAATCCCAAATATTTGGGATAAACTAGGGACGTGCAGTACATGGAGTCCATGCAGGAATAGACTGTAGATTGAGTCATGCAGTTTATGGCAGTTTACATGCAGTTGAGTCATGACAGTTTACATGCAATTTATGGCAGTTTCCATGCAGTTTATGGCAGTTTACATGCAGCTGAGTCATGACAGTTTACATGCAGTTTACATGTTACATGGAGTGTTTTCATTTGTTAGTTGTTAACTGTTTGTATGTGGCCTTGCTTATTTAAGCAGCCAATGTTTTCGTTAATGGAAGTCAAGCAATTTGCATTCAAATTGTGGTATGTTTCTCACCCGAAGAGAAGCAATTTATCGTAGCACTTGCACTCTGCGTTTGGGACCTATCAATGGTATCAGAGCCACGTTGCTAATGGGACCTAACAAGGAGCGTATTGAACACTTGGAGTTTGGACTCGGTGTAGTTCAGGAAGGACTGTTACAAATGGAGGAAACTCTTAATCAACTTTCGAATATGATGATCGCAAATCAGGAAAATCCCAACCACGACAACCATCACCGAGAAGGCATCAATGGGGGTCGGCAAATCATCTCCGCCAAAACGGCGAGGCTGGAATTTCCACGATTTTTGGGGGATGACCCAACCGAATGGTTCAACCGTGTGACCAGTTTTTCGAATACCAAGGCATGGCGGAAGTCCAGAAGGTTTCCATGGCAGCATACCATTTGGAAGGAGAGACAAACCAATTGTGGCAGTGGATTCGCAGGACGTTTCGGGACGAAGGACACGTGCTTTCATGGGAGAAATTTGAGGAAGAACTCTGGGCTCGCTTCGGACCATCGGAGTGTGAGGACTTCGACGAAGCTCTTTCTCGTGTCAAACAGCTTGGGACCTTGAGGGACTACCAACACGAGTTTGAAAAGCTCGGCAACAGGGTCCAGGGATGGACTCAGAAGGCATTGTTGGGGACTTTCATTGGCGGCTTGAAGGCAGAAATAGCGGATGGAATTCGGATGTTTAAGCCACAGTCACTCAAAGAGGCTATTAACTTAGCACGAATGAGGGATGATCAGCTCGCACGACAAAGGAGGTTCATGCGGTTACCACCTGCAAGAGCTTTGTTAGCTCTTCCACAAGCCACCCATGTAGCTCCTGCTGCACCTGCGGGACCCATTAAGCGTTTGTCTTGGGAGGAAATGCAGAGGAAGAGGGCACAAGGTCTCTGTTTCAACTGCAATGAATGTTTTTCAGTAGGCCATAGATGTCAAAAACCGCAGCTGTTACTCTTGGAAGGGCATATGGGTAATATGATTTGTAAGGACATTTCTGATCAACAAATGCTGGAAGATGACCATGGGGGAGATACGGTAGAGGTACAAGAACCTGAGATTGAACCAGAGATCACATTGCACGCCTTAACGGGATGGACAACACTGAAAACCATGCTTGTAATAGCAAAAATGGGTCCCCACGAAGTAATGGTTTTGATTGACAGTGGATCGACACACAACTTCATCAGCAACCGTTTAGCAAGCATGCTCAAGTTGCCAGTCACGCTCCCGGGGGGAAATCCGTACCTATCCACCCGTACCTACCGAAACTTTCCATGTCCGAGTGGCCAACGGAGACAAACTAACGTGCCAGGGGCGTTACGATAAGGTACAGGTAGAATTACGAGGCACGAATTTTATCTCACCCTTTTCTCTCTACCCTTGTCAGGTCTTGATCTTGTCCTTGGTATTCAATGGCTTGAAATGTTGGGATCCGTGGTTTGTAACTGGAAGCAGTTGACCATGGATTTTATTTGGGAAAATCAAGACAGAAGGTTGCAAGGAGTGGACATGCAAACCATTCAGGCAGCTTCACTAAAAGAAATATCAAAGGAGTTCCGTCGAGGACACGCGTTATTTGCTGTGTGCTTTTAGCCGACCATGGAAACCGCACCACCTGAGGCACCAACTGAAGATAAACAACAAAGTATGCAGGGGTTGTTGAAAGAATATGAAGATGTGTTCCAGGAGCCCTCAAGTTTACCACCTGAACGTGAAGTGGACCATTGTATTACGTTGAAAGAGGGGACTGAGCCGATTAATGTACGCCCATACAGGTACCCTCACTTCTAGAAAGCTGAAATCGAGAAGCAGGTCCAAGAAATGCTAGATTCGGGGCTCATACGTCCCAGCACCAGTCCCTTCTCATCGCCGGTATTACTAGTAAAAAAGAAGGATGGCAGTTGGCGATTTTGTACAGATTATCGCACACTTAATCTCGCCACCGTCAAGGATCGTTTTCCCATTCCGACAGTAGACGATATGCTAGAAGAATTATATGGCGCTTCTTACTTCACCAAATTTGATCTGAGGGCCGGCTATCAGTAACAAGTAAGAGTGTATCCTTCTGATGTTATTAAAACTGCTTTCCGTACTCATAATGGCCATTACGAATATCTCGTAATGCCTTTCGGCCTTTGTAACGCACCCTCGACATTTCAGGCCATCATGAACTCAATATTTCGACCCTTCCTTCGAAAGTTCATTTTGGTTTTTTTTGATGATATTCTGGTATATAGTCCCACGTGGGATGAACATATGGTGCATGTTCGGCAAACATTGAAGACCTTGTGACAACATCAATTCTTTGCCAAGGCAAACAAATGCGTATTTGGCCAACAGGAATTGGAATACTTGGGGCACATTGTCACACATCAAGGAGTGAAGGTTGATCACAGTAAAATTGCAGCCATGGTCGCATGGCCACCCCCCACTAATATTTCTGAGTTACGTGGTTTTTTAGGCTTGACAGGGTATTATCGGAAGTTTGTTCAAAACTATGGCATTATAGTGCAACCCCTGACCAATTTGCTCAAGAAGGAAAAATTTGGCTGGAATGATGAAGCTGACACAACCTTTCTGGCTCTCAAACAAGCAATGACAACTACTCCGACTTTAGCTATGCCTAATTTCAATGACTCCTTTACCATTGAAACCGATGCATTTGGGGAGGGAATTGGCGCAGTTTTATCGTAGCAAGGCAAGCCTATAGCGTTCATGAGTCGTGCATTGGGGGTTACAAAAAAATCTTGGTCAATTTACGCCAAGGAAATGCTTGCCATTGTGGAGGCCATACGCTTGTGGCGACCTTATCTCCAGGGAAAAAAAATTCTTCATTCTCACCGACCAATGTAGCTGAAATATTTCTTGGAGCAGCGTGTGGCTACGCCAGAACAGCAGAAATGGGTGGTCAAGCTAATGGGCTACGACTACGAGATTATTTATCGCCCAGGCCGTGAGAATTTAGCAGTGGACGCCCTCTCACGCAAGTCTGGTAGTCCAGTTCTTCACCATCTATATGTGCCGACAGTGACCATATGAGATGAAATTAAAAAAGCTTATGAAGGAGACTCTTACGTCCAATCTCTAACTCACTTGGCTAAGGCTCAACTAAATGGGCCGTTGCGTGGCGTGATGGATTGCTCTTCTTTAAAGGGAGAGTAGTCATTCCTTCTCAGGCAGCATTACGGGCAAAACTACTCCATGAAATATACGATACAAAAATAGGGGGGCACTCTGGGGTCTTGCGGATGTTCAAGAAATTAGCCCAACAATTCTACTGGCCAAAATTGTAACAGGCGGTGTAAGAATATATAAAAAAATGTGAAACATGCCAGAGGGTGAAGTCTGAAACATTGTCTCTAGCTGGGCTCCTACAGCCGTTACCCGTTCCATGTCAAGTATGGGACGACATCACCTTAAACTTCATTGAAGGGCTGCCAACATCCCACGACAAGGACACGATCCTAGTAGTTGTCGACCGTTTGAGTAAGTCTGCTCATTTCCTGTCCTTAACTCATCCTTTTACTGCTAAAATCGTGGCTGAAAAGTTTGTAGACGGAATTATTAAATTGCATGGCCTACCCAAGTCCATCATCAGCGATAGGGACCCCATTTTTATCAGCAAATTCTGGTAGGAGTTCTTTCAAATGTCGGGAACCAAGCTACAAATCAGTTCTGCCTATCACCCACAGACGGACGGACAAACAGAAGTTGTCAATCGCTGTGTTGAGCAATACTTCAGGAGTATGGTTCATCAGTGGCCACGCAAGTGGAGTAGCTACCTTCCATGGGCTGAGCTCTGGTACAATACAACGTATCATGTGTCCATGGGCATGACCCCTTTTCAGGCATTATATGGGCGTTTACCTCATTCCATTCCCATTTATCATAGTGGGTTTTCTTCGGTGCATGAAGTAGACCAAAGCCTAGAGGCTCATGACGAGATGCTGCGTCAACTCAAAAGCAACCTGGAAACTTCCATTAATCGTATGAAGCAGTTGGCGGATCAAAAACGTCGGGATGTGTCATTCGAAGTTGGTGATATGGTGTTTCTTAAGTTGCACCCCTACAGACAACAGACCGCCTTCAAACGAGCCCACCAAAAGCTAGCTAGTCGTTTCTATGGTCCATATCCAGTGATACAAAAAATTGGGGCAGTCGCATACAAACTTCAACTACCGGAAGGTGCCCGCATTCATCCTGTCTTCCACGTTTCGCTCTTAAAAAAATGCGTGGGTGAGCTTGTGACACCTTCAAAGGAACTACCGCTCATGAATGATGAAGGGGCCATTATCCTCGAACCATAGAATATTTTGGACATTCGTTGGGTCAAATGGGGAAATAAGTTTGAAGAAGACAATCTGGTCCAGTGGAAGCATCTGCCAGTCGAGGATGCCACGTGGGAGACCCACCAGTCTTTGTGTGAACGCTTTCCTTCTATGGACCTTGGGGACAAGCGTCCACTTAATTGTGGTGGGGGGGTATTGATAGGCCACGACGATCTGAGAAGGGCCCTAAGCCAAATCCCAAATATTTGGGATAAACTAGGGACGTGCAATACATGGAGTCCAAGTAGGAATAGACTGTAGATTGAGTCATGCAGTTTATGGCAGTTTACATGCAGTTGAGTCATGACAGTTTACATGCAGTTTATGGCAGTTTACATGCAGTTGATTCATGACAGTTTACATGCAATTTATGGCAGTTTCCATGCAGTTTATGGCAGTTTACATGCAGTTGAGTCATGACAGTTTACATGTTACATGGAGTGTTTTCATTTGTTAGTTGTTAACTGTTTGTACGTGGCCTTGCTTATTTAAGCAGCCAATGTTTTCGTTAATGGAAGTCAAGTAATTTGCATTCAAATTGTGGTATGTTTCTCACCCGAAGAGAAAACAATTTATCGTAGCACTTGCACTCCGCGTTTGGGACCTATCAAATGAATTATATAAATAACACATGAATTGTGATATTGATAAACTTATTTCAATTTGCCTAAGATGAGGCCATCTGTTGCAGACTGAGCATGATGAGATTGCTCTTCTTATCTTCTATTTGAAGGTTGCCACCTTTCTTATTGCATTCTAATACAATTTTGATTAAAATGTGCCTTCGAATTGGCAACTTCTGTTGAAATGAGATCAATGGGCACTCATTAGTGAACTCATGGTTCTCTCTCTCTCTCTCTCTACCAAAATTTTATTGAACAGAAAAAAGAGGATGACAGGGCATCATCCAATATATAAAGCAGGAAGACACCCTACACCCCTACAATAAGCCCAAAAGATCCCTATATATAAAGGTATATTTGCCCCATTTGATTACAAGGTGCTTAGCTTTGAGGAGAGCCAGTGACCATATCACAAAAAATCCAGTCGTTACATTCTTTCCACACCGACCATAAGTTACATAACATGATAGCATATATATAGGTGCCATAGAGTCTTCCTTCTCTTACAAGTTACAAGCCGTTCCAACTCTATGCCATGCATGTTAAAACTCCCCTATAGATTATAGCCTCACCCATTTTGCACCAGATAGAGAGAAATTCCACCAAATGGATTGTGCAAATGCATAGTGCATGAGTAGGTAGTTCACCAAAGTGGCCTCTTGAAGAGACAAGGGGCAACCATTGTTGATGAAGAGATCTCTCTTCTTGAGGTTGTCTGTCGTTAACAACTTTTTTTAACTTGCTCACCAGCCAAGTAAAAGAAAGAACATGAGGAGGGCCTATGCATTTCCAATGAGGCTGATGTGGTCCACTACTATTAAGGGATTGGTCCTCTTCTTGAGGTTTATGATGATTGTTTTTGTACATGCTGTTGCCGTTTATCTTTATTTATATCCTTTGTGTGATATACATTCTGACCATTTGATCTTATAAGAAATGGGTTCACTCACCTTGGCTTTGTAGGAGGCGATGTACCAATAGGTTCTTGTTTCAGTTACCATCCGTTCAAGATTGGATGCTGACATGGCTTAGCAATAGCGAAATTTGATACTAGTATCACACACTAGATCATCTCCACCACTGTTGTTGTTGTTGTCATCATCATTGTCGTTGCTTTCTCCTAGCTATTTGATTAGTTGTTTGAACCTTGTCTTGCCAAGAATTATCATTCAAGGCCCCGTCTTCGGTAAGCGAAGAAGCCTTCATATATTTTCTCGTCACATCTGTTGAATTTCTTTCTAGGTCTTCCTCTTGTCCTCCTTTTAGGCCCTTCTACCATACCAGGGCTCTCTCAGGTTTTCTTAGCACATGGCCTAACCATCTCAGTTTGCTCCTGTTCTTGAGTTGGGGCTACCCTCAGGTTGCTTCAAATGACCTCTTTCTTGGTTCTATTCTTCCTTGTCTTCCTGAACATCCTTCTCAAAATTTTCATCTCGACAAGAGGTCATCCTTTCCTCATGTTGCATTGTAATTGCCAAACACTTCCTCATATAACATATCCAGTTTAATAGTTTTCTTGTAAAATTTTTCCCAAGTTTCATCAACATGTAACTATCACATAATGCTCCAATAAAGTTATGCCTCCACTTCATCTGACCAGCTCTAACTCGATTGGAAATAACCTCCCTTACATTACTTCCTTTCGACTTGCCATCAATTTTAGTTGAAGCCTAATTGAAGTTGGATAGTAACATAAAGTTATTGGTCATTGTCACTTTTGATCAACACCTTGTTGTTAGATCAATTCCAATCTAAAAAGAGGAGGGAAAAATAATAAATGGAGATGTATCGTTTAGGAAAATTGGCTTAACTCTCAATGTGAGAGAGCATTCCATTATAATTAGACAAAACTCACTACTTACATCCTTATCTCTTCTCCTAAAATACTAACATACAACACCCTACTTAAGATTACTAGGTTTTGCTACGTTACTTGGATATCTTACATGTATGGTAGTTTGCATGACTACAACAAGACATCTCTTCAGTAGTCTCCTCAAGCTAAAGCATAGATGTCAATCCTGCCCAACTAAGCTTTCGGAAGAGACTTGGTGAACACATTTGCCAACCGTTCAATGTATTTGATTTATGGAGTAGTAATTTCTTTTGCAGCTTCTCACGGATGAAGTGACAATCAACTTTGATGTGTCTAGTTCGTTCATGGAAAACTGGATGCATAGAGGTGTGATGCCCACTTGTTTGTCATATCCTATTTCCATCAGCTCCTAAATAGGAAAACCTAATTCAGTCATCAACCTTTTTAGCCACATTAACCCATACATTGTGTGGGCCATAGCTTGATATTCGGCCTCCACATTTGATTGAACTGCAACTATTTTCTTTTTGCTTTTCGAAGTAACCAAATTTTTGCATAATGTCGCTAACAATCTAATTATAATCTAATGTATACCTCTTTTTCAAGTCCTTGGTTTAAGTAACTTCATCGTACGTTAGTTCATCTTCTCATCCATCCACCCAAGTCCTTGTATTGGATGCAAGTCGCGCAACAAATCCTCCCTAATCTCCTCGTGCACAATCCGCTCCTCCTAACCTCAAAATGCAAGAGCTCCTCCATTTGCACCTCACATCCCTTAGAACATTAAGGCAATCCTTCATGTTCTGATACCCTCCCAAAATGCTCCGTTAGTCGGGACACCTCACTCCTTGATACATGCAAACATTGATTACACTCTGACCTATATTTGTTTTCTTCAAACGACTTCCCATGTTGCTAGCTAATGTTAGGCTACGTTCCTACCAACATTATAGACTATAGGAACATTGAGAGAACATAATAAGAACATTAGGAATCGCAAGTTATATTGTTTTTTTTTTTTTTTTTAAATTATTTTAATTAACGAAATATTTACAAATTTCCAAATAAATTAATGTTTTTTCGATACACAAATATGTAATGGTCTTCCCATTACATATTTATCATATACTGGTTAATAAGAAAATTTCAAAATTTTTTTTTTCTAGAAAGACTAAATTAATAAATATGATTTTAGTGTGCTAATTTAGTATAAATAATTCACTAATTTATACAATTCATATCTATATTTCTATGTTTTTTAAACATACATTTTTGTTAATTTTTTAATGAATATTTTTCTGAGAAAAACAAGGTGTGGTCAATTTATAGATTTGCATGGACTCTTTTGCAAATTAAAGATTTAAACAAAATGAATTTCTAGTCATTTTCGTTATTTATAATTAAAATACATTTTTTTGGGGAATAAAATAGTGGCCAATTTTTCTATACTAGAATTGCATTTTAAAGGGTGAACATGGACTAAATTCTAATTTCCTCAATTTCTTCCCTTTTCATCTTCAAAATCAAAAGATCTTGCTTCAAATCCTGCCAATGCATGAAATAATACGTGGATATGGATTTACAATTAATTTTTTACTAATTTATTCAATAAATGAATTTAAGCTAACATAAAATAGTTTTCTCAATGAGTGGGTTCAGGTTTGTTCCACCCTTGAATTGCGATTTTCCCACCAAATCATATTTTGATGTGAAACAATTCCAATGGAGTTGTCTAAACACATGAACGCACAAAACCCCCAAAAAAAATCTGAGGCAAAATGGGGTTATTTCAAATTTTTTTTTTAGGGTGAAATTTTTTGATACGTTGTCGAATTTTACATGTTTAGGGAAATATCGTTGATACATGTGAGATATAACATGTGTAGATTGATACTATTTATCTATATAAAGAACCGTTTCACAGTATATCACAATATCAATATCATCATGCTATGCTTTTGCCAAGGCATCTGTTTTCTATATCTCACTGCTGCGGTACCAATAGCATCGGTTGATATTGGCTGATATAATTGGTACGTAGAACACTACTTTGAGATGGTAAGAGATTTTTGTTGCTTATCAAGTAAACTTAGCTACTTGAAGACGAAGAGCCACTAGGTTACAAGACATACCTTAGAAAATTGCCGTGCCATTGCACAAGGGTCAAGACCTAAGAGAACCTTCTCATATTATTCTATTGTTCCCAAAGCTTGTTCAACATGCCTTAACATGGTACTAACTTAACAGCTTCATGTTATGAAACTGGATAATCCTTTCTACTGTTTGATCAAATCTTACAAAAAAATGACAGCAACTATATTTAAATAGTACACCAAATGTTCTGGATTCCTTACTCATCAAAATTGGTGCATGTCGCAGACCCCTAGACACTTAACTTCATCATCATTGTTATTGTAGTAAATCATGTGAATGGAGAAAAAGAGAAGATAAGAGAGAAACAAAGACACACACACACACACAAACAATGTACAATGACAAGTGTAGTTTTCTCACTTAAAGTTATTATAGTACAATAGCCCATGGGCCTATAACTAAATCCAAACTCATGGTTAGGCCAAAAAGCAAAACCCAAGCATATGAGAACTAAGATTGGTCCACACGGCTATGCAAGATGCACGTGTGGACCCTAGAAAGGCCATCATCACTCTCCCTCAAGCTAGATCATATATATCATGTATGCTCATCTTGACAAAGAATCAATTTAGATGTCATGACTTAAAGCCTTTGTAAATATGCTGCCACTTGATCTTGTGACTTGACGAACGACACACATATTTCCTTGCTAGTGACCTTCTCTCCGATGAAGTGACAATATTCTTCAATGTGCTTGGTTCTTTCATGATAGACCTGATTGTTTGTGATATGAGTCACAACTTGATTATCAAAGTACAATCTCATAGCAGTATCAACTGAACCTGAGCTTGCACATTAATGTCTTCAAAGAAATGAGTTCACATGTCGTATGGGCCACTGCTTTGTATTCTACTTCTGCACTTGACCATGCAACTAACCTTTGCTTTTTTGCTTTTCCGTCTAATTAGATAACCTCCAACGAAGGTACAATAACCTATGGTAGAACGCCTATCAGAAGGGGAGCCGGCCCAATCAGCATCATAATATCTTTCTACTCGTAAATGTCAATTTCGTTTATAGAGAATACCACAGTAAGGTGCTCCCTTTAAATATTTGGGGATGCAAAGCACAACCTCCTTATGGTAAGTACAAGGAGTTGCATGAACTGACCAACTACATTGACTGAATAAGTGACATTTGGTCGTATAATTGTCAAGTAAATTAGTTTTCCAACAAGTTTGCTATACTTTCCTGAATCATCGAATGGTTCTTCTTGATCTGTAGTTAGCTTCTGATTTATATCCATGGGAGTTTCAATGGGCTTGATTCTTAGAAGACCAGTCTTCTTATTAAATCCAACACATACTTCCGCTATGACAAATTAATTCCCATCTTTAATCTTTTAACCTCAATACCAAAAAAATATTCAAGATAAGCTAAATCTTTGGTGATGCTTCTATAAAAACTTCTTCAACTCAGAAATACCTGCATTGTTACTTCCAGTAATGATGATGTCATTTACATACACAATTAGCACAATGGCACCTGCCTCACTATCACTGCAGAAAGATAGAATGGTTAGCCTGGCTACTTTTCATACCAAACTTAAGCACCACCTTTTAAAAATTATCGAACCAAGCTTGGAGAGATTGTTTTAAACCATAGATTGATTTTTTCAAGAGGCGTACTTTGTCAAACTCCCCCTAAGCAACAAAGTCAGGCGGTTGCTCCATATAGACTTCTTTAACAAGTTTTCCATGAAGAAAGACATTCTTCACATCAAGTTGATACAACGGCCAATTGAGATTTGCAACAATAGAAATTACAAAGCGTGCAACCTGAAGATTGGTTAAAAGAGAGAAAGTCTCTCAGTAGTCAACTCCTAAGGTCTAAGAATATCTTTTTACAACCAGATGAGTTTTAAACGATCTGCCGATCTATCGGGGTTATATTTGACTGTATACACTCATTTGAACTCAACATGTTTTCCTACAGGTAACTGAGATGGTATCAAAGTTTGTTTTGATGAAGAGCAACCATTTTCTCCTCTATAGCTTGTTTCTCACTATTGAGAGCTTCTTAGAAAGAGTGAAGGAATAGACACAAATTACAAAGACAGAGCAAATTTTCGAAATGAAGGTGATAAGCCATTAAAGGACAAAGTTAGATATAAGATGTTGAGTACAAGAACGTACACCCTTACGAATAGTGATGAGCAAATCACCTTCAATCAAAGGCACTAGGAAAGACTGGAGAATGATCTTTAGTTGAAGGCACTAGGAAAGACTTCAGAGAATATTCTTCAATCGGGAAATAAGGATTGATAGAGGATATGTTGGTAGGCACAACATCTTCTCTTTTGGAATGTCTTGAGTAGACCTACAAGGGTGGTTCTAAACGTTGTATGAGATGCTTCTCCATGGATGAAGTTGTCTGCTACAATAGGGAGATTAATAGAACTTTCTTCGAATTACAATGATCGTCCTCCCTCATAGAAGTTTGGAGTATGTTCAAAGAATGTAACATCAGCTAACACATAACGTCTACGAATAATTGGATTATAACACTTGTAACCTCGCTGAGTAAAAGAATAACTAAGAAGCACACATTTCACAAATTTTTGTTCAAATTTGTTAGAAACAAAGTCAAACTGATGCCCGAAACACACACAACTGAATACCTTAGGAGGAATTGAAAATGTTTGACATTGAGGATATGGAACAAAAAAAAGGAGACTTTCCACCTATCACTGATCGCATTTGGTTTATCAAATAACATTCAGTTAAAACTGCATTACTCCAAAATTTTTTGGAACCTTCATATTTAACAATAATGCCCTAGTGACCTCAAGTAAAATTTGATTTTTATGCTCTACTACAAACGATTTTCATGCTCTATTATATTATATTGTGGTGTGTGTGCATATGAAGTTTGGTGAGTGATGCCATGTGATAGGAGATGGGAGTTGAATTCATTTTATACATATTCCCTAGCATTATTTGACCTTAGAATACACATCTTAGCATTAAGAGTTTGTATATGCATATGATTTTTTTTTTTTTAAACAAGTGAACACCTTAGAATGATCCTTCATCAAATAAACTATATTATTCTAGAGCAATCATCTTCAAAGATAACAAAATATTTAAAATCAGATAAATCGGAAACATGCATTGAACCCCAAATATCAGAATGTATTAAATAAGACAATTTGTCACTTACTTTACCCTCACGAGTGAGGAATGACACTCTATGATGCTTGCTTTGCTCATAAGCCCATGCTCTAGCCATGAGATATAAGACAACGAGGGGACAATACTCTTTAAACTATTTAAGGAAGGATGACTGAGCCTGATATGCCATTGATGAGGAGAGACTTTAGCCCGTAATGTAATTTCATCCTTCGATATTCGACTATTGAGGTACAGAGCCCATTCATTTCATGACTTCCTCTAATTTTCCTCCTTGTCTTTAGATCTTGAAATTCACAATATGAGGGATAGAATTTGATAGAACAATTTAAAGGTTTGGTTAATTAGTTTACTAACAATAAATCTAAAGGAAACTTAGGAATGTACAATACTGGTGATAATGAAAGAGTTGGAGTAGGATGAATGGTACCCATCCTAGATGCACTAGTTGAAGTACCATCAGCTAATGTTATGGAAGAAACAAGTGAAAATTGGAGTAATTGATATAACACACTATGCATATTGGTCATGTGATCGGAAGCACCATAATCAATTACCCAAGGAACATTCTCAAAAGAAGTGAAACAAGCTATACTTGATTGGGCAAAAGTAGTTGTGGAGGATGCGGCCTGGGTGGAGTGATCTTTTAGAAGCTTGGCATACTCTTCCTTTGATATGGTAGCTATGTTACTTGAGGTACTTGGCTTAGTGTGGATGGAGGTAGACTTGGAGGCATAACCCTTTGAACCATTATCCGATGAGCGAACCTAATTTGTTGAAGCTAGTCTTCCAACAAGATCATCACATGTATCAACTGTATGATTAGTGAAGCCACAATGTGTACATTGTTGATTACCACGACCATGGCTACGTCCACCAGGACCACCACTAAAATTTGTGCCACGACCACCCCATGTAATCCTCCAACACAACCTCCCCTAGAATCTCTACTACCAAACCATTCACCACGACTATGATTGCCTTCGCTCCCCCATCTCTACTAGATGTAGAGATAAATGCATACCAATCGGATGAGGATGAAGCTTGTAGATTCATATTGGTTATACGTTGAACTCTGGTGAGTGCCTCTCTGATAGATGGAATTTCATTGCCTCAAAAGGATTTGCACTCTTATAGGCTTAAACTCATAGTAGAGGCCCGAAAGGAATTTAACAACACTAAATTCCTCTCTACTGTTGTATAGTCTCATAATCCGTTGACAACAAGTAATACAAATTTAGTTCTTCCCATATGCCTTATAAGGCAGAGCAATACTCTCCCACATCTTATCTCCCTCTTGGAAGGATAAAATGTTCTGAAATAATTCATAAATGTGGGTCAAGTTCTTCTCATTCGAATACGTTTCCTTCAAGTTTTTCCGACTTCTTTGCAGCCCTGTGAAGAAGATAACATTCGCAATGATATGTGGTTCCATACTGTACCGCAATAAACACTAATATGAGCATCTTCAACCACTTAGTCTTCATACTCTATTGAAGTTTCTGTAGGTTTGGGGGGAAGTTAACTACCTTTTCTATTCCCATAAGAAAGACTTCTATAGTCGTGGCCCATTACAGGTAATTTGCTCCATCAAGCTTCATTGATGTGGTTTGCATAGTCATCGACTCAAATGGACACATATTATTAGTTCATGGCTCACTCTTGACCTCCATATTTCGTAAATTAAGAAACTTAAACACACAAAGGGAAGACCTTTCAATTTAATCTTACCACAAACTTCCAGGATGATACGAATCCATGAACAGAATCAATTAGGACTTTATTTGTATTATGGCTTTCATTCATGCACCTGATCTTCAATCACGACCATTTAAAAACCTCATGTACAACTTGTCTTTAAATCTGACCTTTGCCTTCAAATCGAACTGGTAATCGAACTCTCGACAATCAATGGTCCACTTTGACCCATCACAGTGGTAGAAAATAAAACTTGACCTTACATACCTTCATAGGACATGATTGCAAAACCCACCAAGTGGTGGTGCAACAAGAGAGTTTATTTAACATAGATTAGCCCCAAACACATTAGGGTTTCACCACAAGAGGAAAAAAGAGAATGGATGGGAGAAAGAGAGAAACAAGGTACCGGATCAATCATGTTCTAATACCATGTAATAAATCATGTAGAAAAGGGAGAAAAAGAAAAGATATGAGAGAAACAACAAGGAAGAGGGGAGAGGACATCACTGCCCCGCTGCCACGTTTATTAAGTTAGAGCTTCACTAAAAGGAGTACAATAACAAGTATATTTCTCTCGCTTAAAAGTTATTACAATTTAGTTTTAGGCCCAACCAAACTCAAACACATGTTTAGGCCTAGAAACAAAACCCAAGCACATGAGAACCAAGAATGATCCACATGGCCACACAAGTGACATGTGTGGACCCTGGAAAGGCCATCAACAATTATTATTATATTTTTGATAAATTTTAAAATGAAAAAATAATTTGTTTTAGGTTTTCTTATTATTGCTATTCTTCTAGAAGTTGAATTATCCTATTTAAGGCCAAGTATAATATTTAGATTTATTAGTGAAATGGGCTTCCAGAAGTCACGTCCAACATCCCATTTCTGTGTTCCGTTCATTATTTCCTATTTGTGGTGCACAATTTCGTGGAATGTAGGTAGTGGTTATGATCTTTTTGATAGAAAAGAAGGAATAGTGTGTATTTTTCGTTGGGGATTTCCTGGAATAAATCGTTGCATACATGCCAATGTCCAAGTTAGATAATCGTTATCATATCAATAGTATCTCAAAATTCTTCCTTGGCACATGCTAATAGGAAGTAGGTTATCTTACCAATGGACAAAAAGTCAGTGAATACTTGACTGAGCATGTCCTCGTAGGATTGGTACAAACTACAAATGCACAAATAATAATAAATATTTGTTGATAACTTCCCTTTTCACATGCGATTATGAACAAATAATGGTTGATCTGGATATTATAATTTTTTTAACACCGTCAACTGATGTGTTCCTATAAGGAATGATGTGTAATCATGTTGTCGAATGAGTTATCTCCACTCTGCTAATCTGTTGAATGAGCATTTTGTTTTTACTGTATTCACGACGAAAAACTCATTTTTGGTTTAGGTTATGGGGCGAATTCATGCAATCCTTTCTGATGGAACTGTGGTCAAAGATGTTGATGTATGCCATTCAAACCTGTCTATTGCCATTGTTTTCTCATTCAAATATAGAACTAGTAGGACTGGTAGTGTTCCTTTCTTTATGTTATCTAGTTTTTTCTCATGTATTTGTTAATTGGTAAGTTGTATATTGCTATTGTTGTTTCATATTAGTTCATTGGGTTTTTATTCATTATTTATTGTACAATATATTTGAGACCTCCATGTATTCCGCATAGAGATATCAGTGAGAATTTGAACTCCTAGTTTGAGTAGGTTTCACAACTATGAAATGGTATAATAGGGGGGAACAGACCGGATAAAGACTGTTGGTTAAATTTCAATGAATAGGCATATATTCCGTGATGCGCAGAGTTTGGTTGCAAGGATGTTCGATGGTATCAGTGCCAAGATGATTGAATGGGTATCCATCTCATCGAGTTTCAAAGGAAATCCGGCGAGGAACTCTCATCATCATTGGAAGTTTTAGGATACATGTATTTTCTTAGATGCTCGAGCCCTTACTGCTGCTCTCTACTAAGCAGCTTGTTTAATATGGATCAGTGGAGGTTGTTTTCATTTTTAAGTGTTGCAAGCTGTTTTTCTGGCCATTTCCCCCCTCTTTAATGAAATCCTGTTATCAGTTTCAGATTATTTTTTTTTCCAATCTGAAATAAAAAGAAAATGAATCGCCACTAGCCACAAATCTCAGAATCTATGGTAGGCTAGAAATTGTGTCCTAATCAATGTTCGAGTTATCGGTATCGTTACAAGTTTCGCTGGCCAGAGATAAAGATATAATATCGTTATCGTCGATAATATCGCCGATAACCGAAAATACTAGTAAACATGGGGAAAACTGTGGAATTTTTTAATGTGACTTCATAAGATGCCTAAATATTCGTATTTGCATATTTATGAATATAAAAATTGTAAAAAGAATGCATATATAATAAAATTTCTTTTAATAAGGGC
The DNA here is from genome assembly GCA_037074715.1 of Magnolia kwangsiensis. NCBI lineage: Eukaryota > Viridiplantae > Streptophyta > Magnoliopsida > Magnoliales > Magnoliaceae > Magnolia > Magnolia kwangsiensis. The sequence goes on along the minus strand of CM073583.1, from coordinate 39,110,382 downwards.
TTAACATGTCCTATCGTAATAAATCAATTCAATAGTAACACAACGATCACTAAAATCTCATTAAACCAATTAACAGGCAAACAAATAAGCATAGTACATTCATACATTTTTACATTCATGCATAATTAAGCATATAATTTACGTGATGGTCTAACCATCCAATCTTCCATCCATCACATCCATCCATCCATCTAACCATCCAACTACCCATCCATCTATTCATCCCATTCAACCTACCAACCAACCATCCATTCAACCACCCATCCATCCGACCATCCATCCAACAATCCACCCATCCCATCCAATCTTCCATCCATTGATCCATCCATCCAACAATCCAAACATCCCATCCAATCTTCCATCTATTGATCCATCCATCCAACAATTCAACCATCCCATCTATCCATCCAAACATCCAACCATCACATCTATCTAACTATCCAAACATTCATCCATCAATCCATCCATCCAACCATCCCATCCATCTAACTATCCAAACATTCATCCATCAATCCAACCATCCCATCCATTTATCCATCCATCCATCTATCCATCCATCCATCCAAACATCCATCCATTCAACCCGTTTTTCCATCTAACCATCAATCCATCCCATCAAATCATCCAAACATCCATCCATCCATCCCATCTATCCACCGAATTATTCAAACATCCATTAATCCCATATATCATTCAACCATCAAACCATCACATCCAATCATCCATCTATCCATCCCATCAAATCACCCATCCATCCATCCATCACATCTATCCATCCAACCAACCATCTAATCATACCATCCAACCATCCCATCCATCCATCCTATCCAATCATCCAAACATCCATCCATCCATCCATTCTATCTATCCATCCAACCGTTCAATCATCCAACCATCCCATCCCATCCATCCAATCCAATCATCCAAACATCCATCCCATCTATCCACCCAAGACAGTGTGGCCCTTAATGTGGTGCCCACCTTGATGTATGTGTTCTATATATCCATTTTGCAAGATCCTTTTACCACATGAGCTTAAAAATGAAGCAGATTCAATTCTCGAGTGGACCTACGAAACAATGGTGATTGACCATTAATGCACCACAAAAGTTTTAGATCAAGCTGATATTTGTTTTTTCCCTTCATCCATGTTTTGGTGACTAAACAACAAACATTATGGAATCATTAAGGTGGGCCCTAGGAAGTTTCTAATGGTGCATTCGATCACTGATCACCCTAGGAAGTTTCTAATGGTGCATTCAATCACCGATCACCATTGTCGTGTGGTCCACTTGAGATTTGGATCGTCTGCATTTTTGGGCTCATGCCGTAAAATGTTCTAGAAAAACGGATGGGCAACGTGGATATAGAATACATACATCAAGGTGGGCCCATAGCAACGGCTGCACCATCTTGGTCAGCCCATGTACTTTTTTTTTAAAGTTTTCTTTTGGTGGTAATTTTTATTTGTAAAATGGTGGTGAATCAGTTTTATTAAGTGGTGTAAAACTCACAATATAAAGTTAACTTAAAAGTTATATACAGTGGTTGTTTTGTTTCGATATAAAATGGTGGTGAACTATGCTTTTTAACAGTGTAAAACATACATTTTAGAAAAAGAAAAAAGTAAAGTAAAAAGATAAGGTTTTCAGTGGAGGGTCCCTCTTTTCAAGCCCTAACTCGACGCAAGCTTTTATACGTAGTTGCAGAAATCTCTCGATTTGATTCTCCTTATGTAAGTATTTGAATCACCTCGTTCGATTCTCCCTCCGTAGTACATCTCTATGTGGTTCTCTCGATCTAATCTAAGATCTTTCGTTTTTTTTTTTTTTTTAAAATTTAAAACTATATATGTAGATCGACAGCTTGGATATTATGGTCGGATTGTTGATATTTTCGTTCTCACTGACGTTATCGACGACATATCGCCGATATTTGGAAGATAAACGAAATTATGGGTTTTCGGTATCGCAAGTTTAGCGATACCGAAATTATCGACGATAATATCGATTTTCCGTCGACAACACGAACACTGGTCCTAATAACCCAAAGGTTAGGCTTATAGATTTGCTTGAAAAAATCCCATATGGTTTATCATTTCCAAAAGATTTTGGGTAAAGGCCTTATTTATGGAGAAGGAAGGTGTTAGACAACTTCTCAGCCCATACATATGTACAGTCTCTACTTGACGGGAATCCAAAATTTTTGGGGTTAGATCTTTAAGCAAAAATCCTTGAACTCAAAGTGATAATAAAAGAAATAAACAAGTAAGAATTAGGGTCTAGGACAAGGGAAATGTAGCAAGATAAATGTACAAAAACGCTGTCGTGAACTGTTTCAATTCTCTATGGAGAGACTTGGTTAGAGATTTAGGGAGGAAAGAAGAACATCAAAACCCTCCCAACGACAAAGGTCGAGAAGCCCTTTCTCAGAACCCGTAGGATTGAGGCTTTCCTTACTGATGCCTTTTCTTATCTTACATGCAATCACACCACAGTGGCTTTTATTATACCACAATGGGTACTCGAACCCATGACCTCGTGTTGAAACTCTTGCGAGTCTACCACTGAGGCTAAATAGAAGATTGTTGGAGCTCCTACATCCTCTTAACCTGCTCTTTTTCTCTTAATGTATTTGTTATTCCTCTACTCTTTTCTCACATATTGACAAATCTCATTCTCAACAATTTCTCGACATGGGGATTTCTCAGGAGATTTTTACGTTTATCTTTGAATATTATCAGGAGAATCTTGCTGAAAAAATATTAAAAAATATTTATGATAAGTTCATAAATACTTTAAAAATTTTAAAATATGGGAAAAATGAATTAACCTGAACTTTTAAGTATTTATTTTGTTAAAATTGTTTTACTTTGCGAGAAATAAAACTACCGAGATTTTGAAAATATTGCAATATTCTTTTGATAATGTCATTTAATGAAATTTCCATGCAAATATTGAGAAATTCTCAAAAATCTCGGCGATATTTTTCACAATGCTTACAAGGATGGGTTTCTAAAAGAAAACAGACTTTTTATATTTTTTAGTGAAGGGGTAAGGTGAGAGAGAGGGAGAAGGGGTACAATACGAAGGAGTGTAGAGAGGGTACATAGGGATGCATGTAACAACTCTATAGGACCTTACGGTGGGTTTCTTGGTAGTTTGGGCAAAGGTGCATCGTGACACATGTCCTTTCATAAAGGGGGGATGGGGGGGTATAAAAGTAGAGGTGGTTAGGTACTTGTTTTTGGCAAAGAGAGGGGGATGCACGACACTTTTCTGTAAGGGGGACACGTGACTCATGGCAAAAAGACAAAATGACTTATGGCAAAAAAAAGAAGAAGGTGACATATGGCACAAAGACAAAGGGCGACGCATAACAACAAGACTGATGGAGACGCATGGCTAAAGGTTAGAAGGAGAAGCAAAATATTCTTCTACAAGTGTTTCCGTCTGTTTTGTATTATTTATACCCCAAGGTAACTAAGGGCTCATTTGACACCTCTACTTTAATTCAATAAGAGCTTTTTTTTTTTTTTAAAAAAAATAAAATTTTAATAAGAACTATTCTAATAAGTTCTTTTTGTTCTAGCTCCTATTTTAAATAAGCTTGTTTGGTAAAATCACTTTTTCAAGTCCAAAAAGAGCTCTTATTTGAAATAAGCACGTTTCGTAAAACCTTCAAATAAGAGCTTTTTTCAGGGTTAGTTGACGTCATTTTTAAAGATTACAACAATTCTATTATAAGAGCAATTCAAATGGTTGTTTTGGTGGATCTCACCATAGATGAATGATGCCCCAAATGACAAAAGAATGGATAATTACAATCTCCGTATTTTAATACATTTGTGCCATCTATTATGTCATACATTAGATGTGGATCAACCATCATATGAAGCCTACCTTTGATGTGGACCGTCCATTGTCTGAGCCAAACTTTCAAAGTGGGCTGTCCATCATACAAGGCCCGTCTTGGATGCGGACCATTCATCACAAGGGACCTGCCTTGATGTAGGTCATCCATCATGTGGGGGCCCACCATTAATGCTAATTGTCCTTCATGTGGGGCTCTTCAATGTCCACTACCCACCACCCATTACATGGGGTTTGCATTTGATGTGTCCACAGTGTGGGCCCTGCCTTCGAAGTGGACTGTCCATCACGTGGGGACCACTTTTGATATCCACCATTCATTGCATGGGGCACACCTTTTATGTGGATCATCCATCATGTGGCCCACTTCGGATATGCGTCATCCATCATGCGAGACCTTGGATATGGACTGTCCATTAGGTGGCGCCCACATGATGTGGATCGTCCTTTATGAGGGGCCACACTTTGATGTAGGCCATCCATCGTGTGAAGCTCACTCCGTCCATTATGTGGGCCATTCATTGTGTGGGGCCCCACCTTCAATATGGGTCGTTCATCATGTGGGCATACCTTTGATGTCAACCGACCATCATGTGGGCCCACCTTCAATGACCATCATCCATCAGGTGGGTCCCACCTTTGATGCGGACTGCCCATCAAATGGGACCCACTT